>OX122886.1:4252185-5669580 GCA_944738645.1 Eristalinus sepulchralis | reverse complement strand
TTTTCGCTCCCTATTTCCACAATTCTTTTCCCAAAATTCGATCAAAAAAATCTAATTGGTGGAAAATTTAAACTACTTTTTTGGTCACTAGGTTCTCAGAAATTTGATCGAAACTGTCTAGGCCTAAAAAATTGTGAACCTTAAAAGAAGCGGTCAAAAGTCTATGTAATTCTCGCAAAATCTGATCAAAAACTGATTGAAACCCAAGATGTGTAGCAATTTGGGGGACTTGTTCAGAATCTTAAAAAAATGGTCTAAAATTTCTGCAACCTGCAATAGGCTTCTCCAAACAAAATTACCCGAAACCCATGTGGCCCCGTCAAAATCTGATCAAAAATTCCCTCAAGGATGCCAAAATGTGATCATGAGTCTCAAAAAACTGTCACGAGAAGTTTCGCCGAAATTTGGTCAGAAATTGGGGCATGCCTAAGATCTTCTTAAAATTTGTTGGAAAATTCACCAGAGCTCAGATTCGAGATTTTTTTCAAAATTCGCCCCAACATGGCGTTAAGCCCACAAGGCTGGCGGCCTGATGCTTCTGGTCAATCCATCTGTTTTTGGCCGCGTGACTCCAGCTATCGCCAGTTCCTCGCAACAGTGAACAATCTCCAGCCAACCAACCACCCAAAGTAACTCTCAATTAAGCCAGTATTTCCACAGTCCACAGCTTGTCGCCGTCCGCAGCACTTAAAGTTCACCACGCTTGACTGCGACCTGAAATGCCGTAAAAACTGTCCCCTCCACAACTCTGCGACACACAACAGTCCGCGCGATCATCGCTTTCGTGGATCCCCAACTGCAGCACCCGACCCTGCTTGAGGTTGACCCAAATGACCACATGACATGTCACTCGTGTCACTTGACGTTCGCCAATCAAAAGCGCAGTTCTGCGCGCAAAAAACTGCAAAAATTCAGTTTGCCCATCAATTACATCCCACCTGAACCTGCGGAGCAGTTTGTCAGCCACTGCAGCGCGACCAAAAATCAGGGAGACGGAAAAATCCACCAGCCACCCATCCGCGGACCAGCACATGAACTGGAAAATCGACCGCAAACATCAGTTGAAAATAATAATCGCCGGTAATTATACATAAATATGAGGCATGAGTGAATTCGTCAATCTGGACGAGCGGTCGACCCGCAACCGGTGAGCCAACAGCATCCGCCATTCGTCCGTCCATGCCCTCCCAAATGCAAATGTTTTACCATCGAGTTTCGTGTTTCCTGGTGAATTTACACGGCAGAGCGGTGTGTGGGCACAAAGCACAGTCGACAGCAGCCACGCGGGTGGCAGAGAAATTATTACCGCGGCAGTGGGGGCGGTAAATTTTTTTTTCTTTCTGATGGGCGCCGTTGGATGTCGGCACACACACATAACTCAACGGGCACACCGCTAACAAAGCGTGAACAACGAGGTCCTTTTGAGTCCGCATTTTTTTTCTCTCCTGTCACTTCGGTCATAATTTATGTGTTCAGCGGAAACAGTGGATAAATAACATAACAGCGACGGACAAACGCGGGGCAAAAAATGATAAACAGGATATGCAGGACGTGTGGAGAGCACTACATAAAAAGAAAAACCAGGGATCAGCGGGACACGCGGACGGATGAGGGAATGTGTCAAGCCGCAGGCAGGGAGGCGTATTGCGTTTCGATAATGAAAAATACCTTGTTCATGATCAGAGTGTGGAGGGAAGGAGAGACCCCACCCCCCTCCTGGGAAATGCATGGGAGGTCCTGTGGCGTGAGTTGCATCGGAATTCTCTGTGAAATTCCAATCAATCTCTTTGACGGGTTTATTGTTTTGGTCAACAAGCAATATGCGAGCGGAGTGAAAGGATGCAAGTAGTCCTTGGAGGTAGTAGGGGAAGATTGTGTAAGTATGGTGGGTGGTGGGCTTATTTCGAACAATCAACTGGCGGTTGGTAGGAATTGAATAAATATGCTGGGAGGGCGGCTTGGGACCAGCTTTTGAAAAGGTGCTGGTGAGGCAGAATTTTGTAAGATCTCGAATAATTGCCTCAAGCAAGTCTTAAGAAGATACAAGGAAGGTTCGTAGAAAGTCCAGGGAAGGCGCTAAGGACCTAGAAGTGTCCGTGAAAGAATCGTGAAGGCACTAAGAGTAGTCTTTAAAATTGTCTGAAGTCCTGAGAAGGTCTCTAGAGAAGACTTTGAAATTGCCTGAAGTCCGGAGAAGGTCTCTAGAAGGATCTGTGCTGTCTTCCGACTTGTAAAGGTTCTGAGGGGATCCTTAAAAGATTGCTGTGCATCATGAAAGGACTTGGAGAAATCTTTGAATTTCTTTGAATTCCTAGCAGGATCCCTAGAAGGTTGTTCTAGTGTTCTGAAAAGAGGTTCTGTAGAAGAAGATACTGAAGATCCTTAGAAGTTTCCTGTGTGTAATTTTTCGCCTTGAAAATCCTCGTCTTAACTTGCCAACAAGGTGCACATAGGTTTCCCATCATTCATCATCTTCAATCGCTTTTGCAGCTCCCCCTCTCCCCTTCCCCATCCTCTTCCCCTCTTCGCCCCCCTCCCCCTCTACCGTTACTTATTACTCCATTTGCTCACTCACACAAATCACTTTGAATGACTTTAATATTGCAGCGACTTTCAAATCGAATCCATCAATTCCCATTTCACCCCCTGTGTTGAAATTCCACCCCAAACCCACAGCAAAAACAACCGCCTCCCTTGACGCACCTCCTCACCGTCACATGAGCGATTTCATTGCGTCGCTATTCCATTAATCAAGAGCCTTCATTAACCACGTACACAGGGCGACGCAACGCATCGGCAGCGGTGCCAAAATAGCGGCATAACACATCGCGGCGAACCAGAACCCCCCCCCCCCCCCAACGGAATGGAAAACCAAATAAAAACGTGGTGGGAGTGCGAATCCTGTCATCAAAAGAACACGAGCACGCATCCTTTTTCTTTCATTTGTTGTGGCTGGTTAGGGGCCACCCTCCCCCCCTCGCCTCAGATCTGTTTGCGTGCGTCTGTGTGTGTGTGTGGGTGGGAAGAGGATGGCGAGGGGTTTTGGGTGTATTTGTAGATTATCGCAATCATTCAACAACATTCCATGTGGTCCCCACATTCAAGCCCACACCACGAACGCAGTCTCGGGTCTCGGGCGTGTAGACACGCAGGGGAATCGTGTGAATTACAAAACGCCCGGAAGGTGCTCAGTTAAACGTGAAGAATATCCGATTGCGGCAAACGCTGTACGTGAAGGAGGCGTCATTCATTTTTAACTGGAACGCGAAGAATGTTGGTGGGGGGGGGGTGTTGATGAAGCTGGTGGGAGGGAGGAAAGGAGGAATGGCGGAAGGGAGGGGAATTGTAGATTGGGATTGAAAGAAGTGATTGGCGAAAGGAGTGAAAAGGCATTGGACGATGGTGGGATTTCAGCGGACATTTGAATCCTTGGAATGTGTAGGGGAAGGTAAGAGAAAGATGAACAGATGTATTTGGAACGAAAGTATAGGGTCTTCAACATTGCCTCTCAAACTGATGAAGAGATATAGATCAAGCTTTCGAACTTTCGACATATATCAGCGATTCTTGCAGGACCCAGGCAAAAGGATGAGTTAAACGTTTCTAGAAGCAAATCTCAAAAGGAAACCTGTTCAGAAGTCAATGCGAACCTTTGAGAGGTGCTACCCAAACCTGGAAATGTCTTTGTTGAGCAACAAATGAGCCGCAAGGTTCGTTAACGGCGAGCACAAGATCACATATCTCAATAGAGACTGGCTAGAGGTTTCAGGAGCTTTGGAAGGGGGACCCTTGGAATGTCTTTTTAACCACATTTTTGTATAAGTCCTGAGGCATGTTCAGAACTCCTAGTAGGGCCCCCTTTTCACAGCCACAGCTTGAGATGGAGACACCCTTGACCGCTCACAAAGTCAAGCATTTGAAGCAGTTCAGGGAATTTTTTCTTCGCTTTCAGTGGCGGTGCCACCCACCCCACGTGAGAATTTACTTCCCCTCACTGAAACCCAAATCCAGAAGACTTACAACAAAATCATCCCCCTCCCCCCTCACCGTCGCCCCCCCTTCACCAATCAGCAAATCCAAATCTTATCCACTTTCAAACAGAGCTCATCACAGATTCCACCATAATCCACGCACTCTCTGGGCAGTCCATCCCGCACTCTCCCCACTCCCCCGAAGTCCACATCGCAGGCGGCATACTGTGGAGAGATAAAAACTATTCCCAAAAAAACGATAAAACTTCCCGACTGCTGCGTCAATTTGCCGCCATTATCATCTGGCATTAGCACTGATGTTGCATCATACCCGCAATTATCCTCTTCCTGTACTGGCAGGGAGTGCTCCTCTACTTCACTGCCGCCTGGCTACGTTCGTTGCTGACACACAGACTCGCAGGTATAGTTGTCGTCCCCCACCCTCCCCCCCACCCCCCGTTCATTTTGCTGGGTAATTACAATGTGAAAAGTTTCTTTGCAAAAGTTTTCGTCCCCTTCTCCGCCATTTCCCCCCTGCAGACTGTGTGTGCGTTTTTTTTTCGTCTGTTTTGTTAATTTTTCCGCTGCTTAAATTTGCGTTATTATTCGTCCCTGTTTATCTAGGATGGCCTCGTTTTGTGCCCTATTCCCTTTTTGCCATTGAGTGCGCGAGGGGAAGGGGAAGGGGACTGGTGTGCTTTTGTCTTGAAAGTCTCTATGGGTCTTAAGTCCTTCCCGTCCATTCACTTTCGCAACAGATGAATGAGGATCCTTTCTAAGTGAGCAAAAAAGATGATGAACGAGGGGAGGCTTCGGATAACGAAGTCTTTCAGCTTAAGAGTTAAAAGCGCAAGAAAGGACATTTTAAAGCCTAATAGGGAATATTTGACGGATGATTGAATGTTCATTGGCCTCAGGTTGTATGCACATGTCCAGAGGGGGGCGTGGGTCACGTTCGCTGAGTGATAAGGATTTATTATCCTTCCTCCTTTTGATATGAAAAATCGATTTGTCTCGCAGGAAAATAAATTTGATGGCAAATTGTATGCGCAGCAAGGAGAAGCAACAAAAAAAAAAAAAAAACGGAAAAATAGCAAGAAACGGCAAAGAAGGATATGCTCCACGGATGAATGGAATGCCTGTGTGGGACACATATACAAATTGATAGAGGGCGGGCGTCAAAGGCGTACAGGGTTGGGATGTACTTTTTTTTTGAAATTTTTTGCTTTTTTTTTGTTGTTTTTCTAGCCCAGCGGCTCTATTCTCATTTTTGATTGCTTTCCTGTCATGTCTATGTGCTATGCTTTCAATTTTTTTTGGTTCAGAACGTCGTCAAAGTTGCACGTCACAATCGTTAGGGAGGGGTGGGGGGAGGGGTGGATAGGGAATGGAGGACAAAAAATGTGACTGCAGGAAGAGTCGTTATGAAAATCTCTGTTTGCTACAAAATCGCCTCCAATGAAGAAGCGGCCATCGGTCTTATGGACTACAGTCCGGCTTTCAGATGAGGTTCCTTTCTTTTTTTAGATTTTAATGGCCATTTGACCATTCTGTCAATTTAGGTGGTCAATGCTTCATTCTTCCGGATTCGGACAAACTAATTTTTAATGCGGCACAGCAGGGTTCCCTAAGAGGACCCATTCTTTTTAAGGTTGTCAAGAATTTTGTCATCCACCCATTCATCGCTAGTAGTCCATTTTTCTATATCTTGTCTCTGATTGCATTAATTTGATGGAGCACCACAGGATTCCCTACTACGACCAACTCTTTCATAAGTCTCTATCGTCGGTGACCAACTTTTCTCAAATCATGTCATTCTTAGCAGTAAATTTTCATCTCTTGGAATTGACAGCCTAAGCCTAGTCGTCGTAAAGATGTCTACTGTTAGCCGTTTTGCCTTCGCTTCTCATCCTCTTTTCATTCGTCATTTTTAGTGGCCCATTGCATTTTGGCTCTGAGCACTTATTTTTGATGAAGCGCCTCAGGGTTACGTACTAGGACCCATTCTTCTTCACCTTGTCATTGCCGTTGGCTTCTTTTTCTTCCGGTGGCGCTTTTCGAACATAAATAATTCCGCTTCGTCCTTTACCGACCTTAACGAATGAAACTTCTTCTTCTTGTGGCGCTTCAGTCCGGGGTGGACCTGGGCCTCAAGCAACATGCTTCTCCAGACAGCACGATCTTTCGCTAGCTGCCGCCAGTTGCGCACTCCAAGTTGGTTGAGGTCCTTCTCCACTTGTGTGCGCCACCTTAGGCTAGGCCGTCATCTGTTGCGTTGTCCCATTGGCTCAGATTTGAAGATTTTCCGGGAGGAGCAGTGGTATCCATCACTCTACATGACCTAGCCATCTTAAGCGTTGTATCCGAAGACGCTTGTCGCTGTACAGCCCATAGAGTTCTTCGTTAGATCTTTTCCTCCAGATGCCATCAACCCAAACAGGACCAAAAATCGCACGCAAAACTTTTCCCTCGAAACGACTAAGGGCTTCCTCAACCGCTTTAAGTAACGTCCAGGTTTTCGCACCATTGAGTGGGAATGGGATGATGAAGCGAGAAAGATCAGATCGAGAGAGGACTTTATTACTGAAGTGCCTCTTGGGCCAAAAGAAACGGCGAGTGACAAGAGTAATTCTGCGTTCGATTTCGGTACTGCCGTTGGCTGGTATGTCGCTTATTCTGTAATTGTAAGCCTTAGCAGCATATTCTCTTTGGCCTCAGCTCCTGAATTCCGGCTTTACCTGCCAAATTTTCATAGAGCACCACAAGGTTCCCTACTGCATCCATTGCTTTTAAAGCCTACGCAGTGCGTCGCCAATAGTTTCCCTTTTTCTGTCACCCCCAGTATCAAATTCAGATCACTCTTTATTCTGCCTGTCATATTTGAATGAAGTCTCATCAGGTCCTTGACATAGCCACAAACTGGTTGAACTTGGGGATAGCTCCTAATGAGATAGAGTTGGTGACGAAGGATCGAGTGGCTGGATATCTCTCCTAAATGCATTGCCCCCTCGAAACCTTTAGTGAAAGATGCGGATCACTCAACATGGTGATGATGATGATCGACACGGACCAATTGTTTCATATGTCCTCATGGCCCCTTATCGGTTCTGTCATCTATTCTGCTGCTAGTAACAGCAAGACAATCTGCTCCAAAGTTCGGCTAAGTGGTTTCTATAGAAGTATCTTTACCAAGACTCCGTTTTTAAATGACCTCTTGTGTATTTTTGTCATCACTGATACTCAATCACCATGCCCATCCCATGAGGAACCACAGGATTCCACACTAGGGCCCTACCTTTCATCTGAAGCAAATCTCCATCAGAAAAAAAACCAAAGTCCCCCTTGACCACAGAAACCAAAACATTCGTAGCTGTTATCCTGCCGCAAATATTTGTCGTTTCAAATGTCAAAGGATTGCTCCAACGAACCAGATCCTTGATTACTTGAAAATTTGTTACCGAAACTTTTCGCTTTGCCAACTTCCGAAGCAGCCCCCACCCCCAGGCATCGGTTAGTCAAGTTTCCGAGGCACAAAAAAAAACGAACCTGGAGTGCCACCACATCAACTTTCCCTTAAAGAAGTTATCTGCACCCCCCCCCCCCCCCCCCGCCCACCGTCGCAGCGGCACAGAAAGTCCTCCTATGACCGTGGCAGCATTTAAACCCTTTCCCCCCGGTAAATTATTATCGCTCCAAAATACTTTATCGATTCCAATGTTAAATTGATGAAGGGTTAAAGTTTTCAAATCGAACCGACGACCACCCCTCGAGCTGCTTAGGGAGCTCCCTCTCTAATCGTAGTTCATTAACTTTACCCAGAGTCTGCCTCAAGGACACACTTGGGTGTGTGTTTTGGTGGGTGGGGGGGGGACTTAATTTTTTCTCCTCAAACAAGAATTTTTTTTATCGATTTCAAGAGTCACTTAAAAACAATTTTTTTTTCCTGCTCCTGCTCCTGCTTTCGTGGAGAAGGACACGAAAGGATCGTTGAGAAAGTTTTGGTTTTTGAAGAGGGGACCGACTGCCTGGCACATGTCCTTGATGGCCAGGCGGAAACCTGCTGGACACCGAACGGTCGCCGATTGGGTGGACGATGTTGCGGCGGTGGGGGTGGCGATGGTGGTGGCGGCGGTGTCTTTCCGATTGTGGATGTTAATTAAGAGCGCACGCTGCCACTTTAAAGTTTAAATTGAATTTTCATTTCAAGTGTTTTGTGTTTGGCGTTTGAATTGTGGGGGATCATCCCCGGCTGTGTACTCGTATGTCGGCTGGCGGCTGTCCCCCTTCAATCAGCGCCCCCTCAAACATTAATAGAGTCAATTAAGTGCAGAATCCCGTCTCATTAGCGGGCGACACGAAACAATTCAAAAAGGCACACTCGCGGTACATTGATTCAGTGGCGGCTGGCACAATACCGTTTTTGATTTGATTGCAATTAATTATTCGAGGGTCACTTTCAGTGTGGAATTCGATTCAATTAGGCCTAATGACGTTTGAAACTGCGTCCGCTTGTGTGGACTGACAGGAGTGAAACTTTTCTGTCCGCCCTCCCCTGTCGCGATTTAAAATTCACTTCTAATGTGCTTACATTTATCTCGACGATTATGGGATCTCCCCTAGTCGAGGAGCAGACGTGTACATAATCCACACTTGGCATCGTTGAGTCAGTCGTCTTCGACCCTCGCCACTGGGGCGATGAATGGGATAGGAGACGTGGAAACGAATTTAAATTCGTTCGAGGATTTGCTATCGATGAACTTTTCTTTCCGCCACAGCGTCCTCCGTCCGTTTCTTGACTTTGAAAGAATGTTTCGGTTGGAGGGAGGACATAAAAGTGGTGGAACAACAAATAACTGAGTTGGGGGCGGATTTGGGGGCGATGGGAGAGATATGTGTGTTTGAGAGTGATGGGGTGCCCCTTGTGGGATTTCTATGGAATTCCGTTTTTGGAATCCAGCCGCCTTCGGTGCTAGAGAGTGTCAGAAAGTGCTTAACTGAGACGGCTCGTTGGATGCTCTTCTAGTGAAAGTCAATGCCGAAGAATGACTTTTGCAAGCGTGCCTAGTGGTCGTGCGTTGGAAAACTTGCCTAAAAATGCAGGACTTGCCTCAAGATTCATCGGTTGAGATGAGCACCATTTCGGACAATTGTAGTTAATTAGGGGAAAACAATCCACAAGGGCTAAGTGCTGACAAAGGAAAGCAATTTGGTGCGGTTTGCTTGACAGCAGTATCATCAGGACCTGACTTGCACGTAAGCAAGGATCATCAAGGTTCTCTGGTAGAAAGCAGCTTTGACCAAGAGTGTCGATCACCGGAATCATGATGATGTCACGATGTCGCAGAACATGCTGTACCAGGGAGACTCTGAGGTGTAGCCGCTGAAGTGGATCTCAAGTCAAAGCCGACTCCTCGCTCACCAAGTTGTTGAGTTGTTGCCCCGTTGAGTTGTTGAGCATTAAAACATGTTCAGAAAAAAGAGGCGACGTCCTTTAACGGCCTTAAATTCCAACATTTCCAGCACGGAGCCATTCAATTCCCCCCCCCTTCAAAGTGTTGAACTCTGAAATCAGCGTTCATTGGAAATCGATGGGTCGGCAATAATCGCTGTGCAGAAACAAAAACCTAATTTACTCATCAGCAGAGAGCTTATTTCAAATTTATCCCTCTCCCACCTCCCCCCACCCGAACAGGACAGATTTTTTTTCCAATGATTCAGATTAAAAGTCAACCACTAACAGCACGCGCCTCCACTTTAAGCTCCCCTTTCATCCGATTTACGCAGCAATTCAGTGTGTCTCCGCTATAATTAAGCCACTCGCGCTCCCATTCACCTGAAAAGCCGCATAAATCACCGCGCTACGCTGTTTTTTTCTTTTTTGGAGCGGGTTCAAGGCTCAGCGCAAATCCGTAAAAAGACCACAATTTGTGCTATTAACTCTGCCTAGATATTTTTCGATCTCAATTCACTAATTAATGGGTCGATTCAGCAAATACTGGCAACTGCACTCGAGCCCTGTGATAGAGCGCGCCTAATGCGTCAAGCGCACACGCCCTCGCCTGCGGTGCTCCGCTCGAAACCACGGTAATTGGATGCGATTTATGGGGTAGCGGCGTGGAAGACTGTGTCAATGGTGCTCACGCTGGATATTCATTAATTCGCTTATGATTTCATTTAATTGGTGTCGTGGATGTGAATTCGGTGGCCGAGGGGCGTCCGGGGGTGTAATGCGCGGACACATGTCCCGCTCAAGTGCCTCACACATTTGGAACTACTCAAAAATTCATTAAACCCAAAGACTACACCCGCGGCGAGGTTGTGTTTGTCGGTCGAAAACTATCCCGTTTAAGAGCCATTCGGAGGAGAAGTCCTCGAACTGCTCTCTCGTGCTCGCTGTGTCGTGTGTGTTAACAAGACAAACTCTCGCCCTCGGGAGTGTGTGAGCAACCCATTCACCCGTGAAGGCGAGGACTTTCTTCTTCAACCGTGGAGCATCGAACTTTTGCGGTGTCCTCTTCCGCTCCGTCGCCGCCGCCGCCGCCACCGCCAGTCACTCGTCGAAAGTCAAACAAGTGTCCAACTGGTGTTTACCATCAGAATTAATGGCAAACCATCTCGGCAGCATCCTCTGTCCTCGTCCTCCCTCTTGCACACAAACGGATACACACACACATGTGCGCTTCCTTATGCTGGCAATCGAAAATGTCCTTTCCGTGAATGACTTCTTCCTCCGCCCTGCCTGGCGTGTGTAACAACCGATCTTTTCCCCCCTCCCCATCCCCTCCCACCCACGCCACAGTCCATCGAGTCAACACGACGAACTTAAGGTGCATTTGCCAATGTCATGTTGTTGGGTAATGGCTTCTTGGTGAACGTCTCTAATCCCGAGATGCTGCCACTCCCCCCACACTCAGCTGGGCTGAGGTGAAAAATTGCATTAGTCCTGCTTCGACTTACATATCGACAGGAGTCTGAGCGCAGGAAGGACGAAGGACAGCCGGAGAATGATTCATTGGTTGTCGGTGGATGCCGGTGCGAGTGTGGAATGCACTGCACACTCTCTGTGGGGCAAGTTTCCTTACCTCGTCAAGTGTGGACTTCGGAAGGATAGTCTTGAAGTTCTTAATGAACTTTTGTGACACACTCCCCCCCCCTCTCTGTGACGGGGATGGAGTGCAGCAGATGGGATTGTGTGTTCATTAAGAGTGATGAACGTGGATGGGTGCCCTTGAGGTGAATTTTGTTAATTATTCGTGAAGGAGTTATGCAACTGCTGGAACTGTTAATTTGTTCTTTGTCTTGATTTGAAGTGACTTGCTGAGGGGAGGGGGGGAAGGAGGAGAAGGGTGCCTGAGCATTTTGAAGGACTTCTGTGAACAATTTTACGGGAGCATAGTGCTGGTGGTTTGAAGGACTTTGACCAAATTTTCGGATTATCAGTTCTGTTCAAAATCTTTGCTTCCCTAAAATTGTTCACAGAAGTCCTTCCGAATGGAACTTTTTGAACAAAGTCCTTGACAATGTCAAAGTTTCTTTGGGGAAGTTGGCGTGATTCCGTGAAGGCGGCATATTCTTCGGGATGAGGACCAAATTCCGACATGTCAAAATACCGTGAAGCCAGAATCCAAAAATGCGAAAAAGTCCGAAAATCTCAAGTTCCGAAAAATATAGGCACCGGAGACATGATGCTCCCCTACAACCCCCTTTTTGGGGTGGCTATAGAACCCATACAACTTTCTTCTTAGGGTGGCTATAGAAATTGGAAAATGTGCTAAATTTAAAAAAACACCGCCATGATTTCTGACTTTTGACTTTTCGGGCATTTTGCGATTCTGGTCGTCTCCAATTTGACCAAGTTCTCTCAGCAAACGCTTTGTTGTACTCTTCCTCTTCTTCTTTTTCTTCTTGTAGCGCTACATTCCGGGGTGAACCTGGGCCTCAACCAACATGCCTCTCCAGCCAGCACCAGCCAGGTGCCGCCAGTTGCGTACTCCAAGTTGGTTGAGGTCCTTCTCCACTTGTGTGCGCCACCTTATCCTGGGCCGTCCTCTGGTGCGTTGTCCCAATGGCTCTGATTCGAAGACTGAATCTCGTACTCAAGGACCAAAAAATGAATGAATTCTTGAAAGATCATTCAACGAGGGTTGTCCGGAAGTCTGTACTCATCCCACTAAAGTTGCCGCAGACTTGGCATTAAAAAATTGCCACGACAGCTATTCACTTTAAAAAAAAAATGTCTCTGGGAGATTGAAACCAACAATGCTGAAGCGGCCAGAGCACTGCGTGTGCACCCTCCATAATCTGACCAGTCCTATAGGACAGGCAAAACTATCCGTCGACTACACCTAGCCTACCCTCATCCAGAGTATGGATAACATTGCTGCAGATAAGAGAGTTTATGAATTAGTTGAGGACGCAGTCCTCAATGGAACGACCCAGGGATTGAAGACGGAAGACATGACATGACTTAAAGTAGAATGCCCAAGACGATCAAAGATGAAAGGCTCACAACTTCTTCACCTCCACCCTCTGGATCTTGTTGGATCGCATCGTTCCCTAAGCAACTACATTCTTTTTGTGAACCTCATCTCCATCGGATGGCGGACAGGCTCAGAAGCGAGCTTCAAGGGACTCTTCGGCTTCCAGCAGTGGCTTGTCCATCAGAGTTTTGGATCAATTCAGTATTTTCTAAGCTGACTACATAACCCTGCCTGAAGTTAAGCTCTGTATCGGCTGAAAACATCATGATTCTCATAAATAGCCATGCTGAGCTCAACGGCTTAGAATATGTCATGCAGGACTTCAAAACAGTCTTTGCCTGCCGCGCATTCTTAGACGAGATTGCTGAACAGGTTAATTCTCTCCTGTACTCTGTTGTAGGTCAAGGGCATACTTTGGGCATTTTGAGCGAACTGGAACTCTTTACAAATCCAAACCCTTCAGTCCGAGGTGTACCAAACCTTTACACAACATTCCTCTCCACCCAGCACGGCCTTTTGCCAGGTGTCTTCAGTTGCGCATATGAAGTTGGTTGAGGTCCTTCTTCACTTGAGTGCGCCATCTTAGGCGACGACGTCTTCTGTTGCGTTTGTCAAATGATTCACATTAGAAGACTTTCAGCCCAAGGAACCATTGTCCATGCACTCTACACAGGCCAGCCTCTTTAGACACAATATTTGGGTCTTGACTGGGAGTTTAATAAGGTCTCCACCAAATTTTTAATATTTCAAAGTAGTCCGCCCCTTGCTTTTGCTCACTTCCTTGCCCATCGTTTGCATTGACTTTCGCTCGCCTTGCGACTATTTTACTCTGTCGCCTTTACCTTACTCGTTTGAACTGGACATCAGACCATACAGACGACACACAGAAATAAGTCAGTTCTCGACAAATGGAAAGCACTCTGTCAGAGAAGTTGGAAGACCCTCTAAACCACTGGAGGCGGTCTTTCTCCAGAGATACCCACAGACAAGCTTTAAGGCTCTCTTTTCCAACAGATTTGATCTGCAAATTATTGAATTCTGTCACAAATTTGTGACCACAGGACCCCCTGTCTGCCTGAAACTTCAAATTTGAGTTCCACTTCGTTTGAAAAAAATTCCCAGCCTTGACCCCAATCAACAAAAAAACGCCACAACTCCCTTTTAAATTTCAAAATACCACGCATTTGCTTCAGTCACTTTAAGTCCCATCCAGTTCAACAAAGGATAACATTCAAAAACCAACGAAATTAATTAAGTGAAGCGAGCAACGGGGCCAGCCACAGCGCACCATACCAAACAGCCGTCACCTTCAGAGAGACTGCCGCCGACACGTTGAGCATTGAATGCCGCCCTCCCCCGCCCCCATGCACACCCCGCAGCGCACCACCATTTCCACTTCCTTTGCGGGAAATTTTAGTTTTAATTTATATTTAATGACATCCTTAATTCAGGGAATAAGGACAAGATGCCACGCAGCGCGCACAAAGTGAGAGGGAAACCACTCAAATCATTACTTCATTAATCCGCCGGCATTTCTCAGCCGTCCCCCGCAATTTGGGACGTTCAACGAAAATAAGGCCTCCTCCGCATGCCGCCTTTGTCATCATCGAAGAGAGAGCACAACACATTAGCAACTGGTCGGCTACGGCTTCGGCCTCCTCCTCCACCTCATCATCATCCTCGTTGTCGATGGTCGGCCTTTTAGCACTAATTAAGGTCAAATTATGAGCATAAGTATGTGTCCGGCACTACTGGGGCGGGCGGTTGATGATGGAATAGATATTTTCTTTTCGGAAGGAAGAATTTCTGTTCATTGACCCGGCGGAGAGAGAGGGGGCCGGTGCTGCTGCTGGATAATGAGAGTCATCATCGGAGATGAGCAGAAAATTGATGTCGTTGAGCGAGTGCGGTCGGAGCCATTGTGCGGTGCGCCCGAGAATGAGATTATTCCGAGAGGAGGAAGTGTCCTTTAATTAAGAATGAGTTAGTTCCTTTGGCAGTTCCGATGAACTTCAATATGGTCCTTGTTGAAACAGTCCTTGCAGTTGGGTGGTCTTCTTTTTTTTGTGCCTCATGTGAAGTCCTTACGCTCGGAACGAAGTGACCGCAATAGGCAACCATCTCGTTTCCTTGAATAAAACTAAAGTGCCCTCTCTCATTGCCGTTTGAGGGAAAGGGCAAAGATGGAGCCCACTCAAGCGTAGAGTGACTGGACAATCCCTTTTCGGGTCAGGTATGGTTATTGTTTTCTTAATATTCTGCCACACCCCCGTCCCCTCGCTCGCTTAGATCAATCTCACTCTGTGAGCACTTCTGCTTTACGCTCACTTAAATTTATTGCAAATTTTTGTCCGTTCCTTCCTTTTGGGCTGAAAGCTGAAAGCTGAAAGCCGCCTCAAAGGGATACACAAATAAAACAAATAGGGCACGAATCCATGAAGAGATACAATTCAACGCCAAAAACAAGAGAGGCGACAAAAAAAAACACAAATAAACAAGGACCCACACACAGACAAGCAGTACTTATCCCGAGAGTGTCCTCTTTGAGTGGTGAGGCATTACTCGTGCTCTATTGCACTCTATCAAGGATAATTCACAGCATGGCTCTCATCCAGAAGAGCGCTTTATTGCTGGTTTCGATTACATTTGTCCTGCCTTCTTTTTTTTTCGGGGACAATTTTGATGTTAGTTGCTTGGCGGCGGAAGGGACGCGAGAGAGGCATCTCCGCTCTTGCTTTATGAGACGAATCTGCCAGGATGTCGATTGTGGTTCAAAATGAAAGTGGACAGGCGCACGTTTTGGATGGGTGATGATGGTGGTCGAGGGGGCTAAATGCTGAGGAAGAATGGCTTTGAAAGGAAACTGCAATTAATGGGCGATCCATTGGGGGGTAAAGGATATTTGAAATTTTGTGTTTGTCTGAACTACGGCTGTTCTAAATTTAGGCCTTTTGCAAAATTCTCTGAAAGAAATTCTCCTTTTATTGATGATCGAAGTTGCAAGTATTATACTAGAAAAAAAGGGCCAAAAGTAGTATTAGCTTTAACGCCTAAGAAGTTGCATGCGTTTTCTGAATTTTGGAACTTCTCTTCTCACATTTCATTCTGTCGGAGAGTCGGCATATTTAAGCCTCCTTATCTGAGAGTTAACATAAACGTTGCCGCAAGAAAAATTAGACCAGCCCAATATTACGAATAGCGTTTAGTGTTAAGCTCAAAATTTAATTTTCATCCGTTCCGGGACATTTCTGGCGTTCAAAAAATTTTTTTTTCGCAAAACCGTGAAAGATGCATCACTCAAACTTTTGTCCGTCGGAATCGGCTAACTTCCCCCATCTGTCTCTCATTTTCGAATATCAGCTCTAAAACATGAGTCCTCTCTGGCATCGGTCCAATCATTGAGTTATCTTTCAATTTCTTCAAAAACCCGAACCGGTGACCCGCCGATCACCTTGCTTCCCTCGAAAAAGCCAGTAGGTGTGGGGAGCAAGGTCTGAAAAATACGGCGGATGGGGTAAGACCTCCCATTTCAGCATTTACAAGTAGATCTTGACCGCTACAGCCACATAAGGCCGGGCGTTATCAAGTTGAAAAACCACCCTGCCATATATTTTGGTCGTTTCTGTCCGTTTTTCGCACAATGCACGACTCAAACCCTTTAGATGTAGTCGCTGACATTTCTCAATGTCAATGGCTTCGAATTATTTAGCAATTCATGGTACACCACCCCCTTCTGGTCCCACCACATGCAGAGCATGACTTTTCGGTAAAGAACTCTCCGGTGGTCGCCGCGGCTTAGTGGTAAGTGTGTCGACCGCCACGCAGAAAGTTTAGGTACGATTCCAGGACGGGACACCTCGCATTTTTCAGGGCACCAACTCTTTCAAATTGCTGACAACACTCAAGGAGTAGTAATTCTCCATGAAAGGTTTCTCAAATCTCGCCGTTCGGTGTCGGCAAAAAACTGTAGGTTATTTCTACTCGTGAGGGAACAGTAGCAAGCACAATACGAGTAACTGTTGAAGAAGCTAGGCCTTAGTCCCTTATGGGCGAACTCTCCGAGACCTTCAGTGTCAAAAAAAAAACTTAGACAAGGCAACCCCCTGTCATGTAAGTTCTTCAACATCATTCTTGAGAAGATCGTGCGAAACTCACAACTCAACACCAGGAGCACGATCTTCCAAAAGTCAGCTCAAGTGCTAGTCCACGCCGACGACATTGATGTGATTAGAGGAACACAGCGAACCGTTAATGAGGCGTTTGTTGGCATTGAAGCGGAAGAGGCTAAAATGGCAATACGAAGTACATGCTGTCATCGAGAAAGGACACACACAACCGACGTCTCGGACAGAGCGTCACTATGGGCAGCAGAAACTTCGAGTTAGTCAAGGACTTCGTCTATTCGGCTCCGAGTGGATAGGAACAACAGCATCAGCGCCGAAATCAAATGCAGAATCACTCTTTTTGGAGCCAAGAGGCAATTGAGTAACAGAGCCCTCACTCGAAGGACTAAGCTGGCTTTGTACAACAGCTTGATCATCCCAGTCTTCCTTTACGGCGTACAAACCTGGACGTTGCTTAAATCGGATGAGGAAGCCCTCAATCATTCTGAGAGAAAAGTCCTGCGTGCGATTTTTGGCCCTGTTTGCGTTGATGGCGCCTCAAGAGGAAGATTCCACGAAGAACTCTATAGGTTGAACAGCGATATTCGCCTATTCGAGCGTCTTCGAATACAACTCTTAAGATGTCTAGGCCATGTAGAGCGTATGGACACCTCCGCT
Source organism: Eristalinus sepulchralis (assembly GCA_944738645.1). Lineage (NCBI taxonomy): Eukaryota > Metazoa > Arthropoda > Insecta > Diptera > Syrphidae > Eristalinus > Eristalinus sepulchralis. The sequence continues at coordinate 5,652,348 of OX122886.1, read as the reverse complement.
CATTGGGACAACGCAGCAGAAGAAGGCCTAGGCTAAGGTGTCGCACACAATTGGAGAAGAACCTCAAACAAGTTGGAGTGCCCAATTGGAGACAGCTGGGGAGAGATCGTGCTAACTGGAGGGGCATGTTGTTTGAGACCCGGGTCCACTGTAGCGTCACAAGAAAAAGAAGATGAAGACCATGTAGCAGTGCCGGTTTTCTTTCTTTTTTTTTGCGTCGACGTATGCAGTAATGGAACAGCTTTGTCAGGCTTTGCATCATTTTTTTCTCCTTGGGGTGATCGTAGAATATCCACATACGAACTATTGCAAAAATCTCTTCGTTTGATTTTTTTCAAGAAGCTGCTTGCGATCACTCTCTGCTTCATCTGGCATAGGTTGTTGGGAAGGAAGTCCTTCTCGGGGTTTCACATATCTGTAGACTGGCTGAGGTTTGCACTCGACGAAGAACGTTGCAGTTTGTACGTTTTTCTAGAGCTGTCCACCTGATTTCGATGCAGCAAAGCAAAGGTGCCCGAAACAGCCAGTGCATCATGCTGGTCTGTAGTCCTCACTTGTCATCCCCATTTCAGCAGCCCATGTCTCACACTCAGCTGCAAGTCTTCCTCAAATAGCCCCCCTTTAACTGCGCAAACAAACCACATCACATTTCCCTACAAACCTAACGTGTCATTCATCAAAAACCGCCCTCAACCCACCGGCTTCTCACCAAATCGAATTAAGAAAACTTTAATGATCCATCTCCTGCAGCCAGAAACTCACCTAAGTCAAGAGAAAATTGATAACTCCTGAGCAAACTATAAAGTTCCTTAATCAGCCCCGCCGGAAGACGTTCACCATTCACCATAAAAGAGCAAGCCCCCCGTCACTCTTAAGACGATTAAGTTATCACTCATAAAAACGCACGCGACTTTAATGAGCATCATATTCTTTACAAGCAGTGCTAGTGCATCTGATACACACGCTCCTGGCGTTGATAAAGCACGCTGAAGCCCGGGAGCTGTGTTCAGAAGCCAACACTAAAAGTCTCTCTCATAAACAATTATTTTTTGAAAATGGAGAAAGGGATGTCCTTGACGCGCTTCTTTTTTAGCGGGGATGGTAGTTAGTTTCTAGTGATAAAAGTTGATTATGACACGCATTTAGTGAGCGAGTGGCTTGGGATTGACAGTCTAGTCATGTCTCAGGCTAATGAATATCACGTCAGAGGTTTTTCTTAGAGTGAGTCCTGAATGGCGTTTTGAAGGTTAATCAGGACACTTTTGCGGGTTGGAAATGAGGTTATGTTTGAAGAGGGGAAGTTCTGCTAAATGATGCAAGGGTTCTAATGGAATTTTAAGGCTGCCACGTGGAGGTTTATTTCAACTCAATTTGGGAGTGGTTTTTGACAAGGGTGACTTAGAGATGGTTCGCAATCTGACTGGAAGAAGAGTTTTGATTTTGAGAGCGATTTGTTGCATACTCGGGACCTGGGTGGTATCAGACACCCATTTCGAGTCATGACTTATTCAAAGGCTTACTGAATGGTTTCGAAAATAGAAACAGCTGGAACTACAAGCACCACCCAAGAGAAATTGGCTTAGAAGGAACCGGGCCACAGCTTTCTCAGTAGCTAACTGTGTTGGGGGTGCTTTCTGCCCCTCCAATGTATAGAGGACCTTCTTTTTTGAAAATGTCACAGGCCATGCCATCAGCATAAGCAATGATGCCTCCACCCGAGTCCCTTAGGACAACACCCTCTCCCACATCAAAATCACGCATCGTCCTTCCATAACCAAACTTTCGAAATGAATCAGTTCTCCCCCCACTGCTTCAACTACTCGAAAACTTCAAACTGATGCTTTGACTGATGCTTTCTCTGATGCTTTGACAGAATCTTCCAATAATACCCCGAATCCTGCTTCGAATGATGCTTTTATCCATTCCATCCCCATTTGCGAGTGAATTCCATCCCAAATCCTGGATTACCTGCATCGCATGGACAAGCGCCGCACGGACAAATATCGCAACCACTGTACCATTAAGCCAGAAGTCCTAGTCGGGTGTTGATTCCGCCAAATGCGGCAGTCATCATCGCAGCTGCCATTCGGAAGCAGGATTTTGCGCTCGCGGAGTATTAACAAAACCATTAGCGAATTAGTTTAGAGGATGTTAACTGCTCCTGGATCCCCAGTGTAGTCCTATATCGGGGATTCAGTGAGTTTTCAGTGGACACTGGCAAATTTTCAATTTTTTTAATGGGACTGCTGAGGTCTGATGGCTTCGATAAAAGGGGATGAATTGGAGGACACTTCCCCTCTCTCAATTGTTTTCGGTTCGCCCACAAACAGAAGACAATCCACAGTGAACACAAACGTAAGTCCATCAAATCTCTTAAGCTGAAAATGGATCCCATTCCTCATTCTCAAGGCCATACACATGCAGGCAGACACACACAGAAGGAAGGTCTAACTGACGACATCTCGTCCCTTTAATGGCTTAAAAATGCAAGGCTCCCATTTCCTCAACCGAGTCGTTGGATATCGGAAACCTATTCTCAAGGACATTTCTGCTTCATAACAGATGTTCGTCCTCGGTAACCCACTACGTAACCTAACCGAAATCAACCCTCCACCAACCGCACCGCGCGACGACAGACAAAAAATCACCGTCACGCCAAGCCATAAATCCTGGCAACCACATTTGAATCAAATTTTTCCATTCAACTATGCCACAATGACAAGGACGACCAGAGCTTCTCCCCTTCTCTCTCTCACACAGTTTTCAGTGGCTGTGTGTGTGTGTGTGTCTGTGACATAGTGCTCTGGTGCTCCAAATCCGATTAATACCTCTGCCAGATGCAGTGACAGTAATGGCAAGGGAAGGCTTAACGTGCACCACCTTTTTTTTTGGGTGTGTGTGTGTGTGTGTGTTCCATCCTACCACTTGCAATCCAGCAACTAGCACTCAGCAGAGATCCCATGAAGATGGAAGATAGGGAACCGCCAAGTTCGATGTAAAAACATAAAACGGACGAGAAAGGTGAAAGCAGCACATCACCGCAGGAGCACACGAGAGCACAGGAGAGCACCATCCGAAGCGGCAGCAGCAACATAGGCGATGAAGGAGAACACGACGAAGAACACAAGAAGAGAAGAGATCGAAATTGATGGCAAACACTGCAAGGATACGGCATTAAATTACCATAATCGTAGTTTTTAAATCATCGTTATGCGAGGCGGTATCCTGTGCAGCTGCCGCTGCCGCCCCGAATAGTCAGCCTTCGTCAACTGGAGCGGTATGGATTCGCTTCGCGTGACGAATGTGTGTGCCGTCGGGGAAAGGGGAGCGCATTTCAAGGATTCAAAAGCAAGAAGACAGATGGAGCTGTGGCGTGATTTCGATGTAAATTACCATCCGCCGCCACTGGAGGTTAGCGGTAGACTTCGTCAGGTGTCCCTGTTAATGGCATACGAATGCTGACGCTATCTCTGACTTAATGGCGTTGTCCTTGAAAGGAAAATTTTACACGTCGAGTGCGGTGAGTTTGGGGTCATCACTGTCAGAGAGGAGAGCGAGAGATAGAAAGTGCCTTTGAGTGCATAAAGTGCGATTCGGGGATGGAGTGATAAAGTGATCAAAATGTCAAAATCTTCTTCGTTATGATAAGAGAGTTCAGTTGTTAGTCTCCGCAAAGTTGAGAAACTCAAGACCAAAAGTACTAAATTTTCTCTTAACACGGCAACACCCTAAAACTGCCATTCCCACCTCAGAATTCCTACAATCCCCTTAGAATGTATTTGCAACCTTTGAAGACTTCCAAAAGCCGCTTCAAGGCTTTGTAAACGAGAAAAGGGGCACGCTGCCCCCTTTTTCAATTTGGAAGGAAAGGAAGCGACGACAAAAAGGAATCTCATCTGACACCTGCATCAAACTATTGCCAAAGCGCCAAAAACTCCACACATGATTCAACTCCCATCAACTCCTAATCAAGCCTTGGGTTTTGAGGCTTGTGCTCCCGCCATCGTGCCGCGCTCAAATGAAGGGCACATCCGCAATGCTGGCTGACCAAAGGGCCAGCCGACAAAGGACTCATTCACATTTTTACGGTTCCCATGTCACATACTCGTATCGCCCGTCGGTCATCGTGGCGCATAAGAGCACAGCGAGTGCATGCAGACCAACACATGTGCTTACAACAGCTTACCGTGCTCCTTTTAATTACGGCACTCATTTGCTGCTCTCGTCCCTGCAATCGTTCATCGAAATGCACATTGCAACGGTCCCCATCAAAGGCCATTCACAGACAACTGTCCGCCGGTGCAGGGGACACAAGGGACACCCGGGACAGGTGGAAGAGAATCTCCTTGGGAGGACATTTATTTTCGAAGACCTCTGGCAAGGATTACAATTGGATTTAACTCCGAATTCAACTTCTCATTGACCCCCTCCGAACACTGTTCCCACTCCATCGGCGGGCACACCGATGAAACGAAACGAATATCCGGCTTAATGAAGAGCGATGTTGTCGGGGCTGGCGGACGCTCATGGGCAGGCTTATGGCGGTCGATGGCTTTTAGTCTTTTCACAGGCCCCAGCGGCGGCAGTCTGGTGTCTGCCAAGGTGATCGTAAATCGATGGGAAATTGATGTGGACTTGCTGTGTGAAGCAGACTGCCGGGCGGGCAGGTACCGGGCTTGTTGGTTTTCGGCTGCGATGATATCGTTATTAAGTGATATTGCCTTTTCGTTTAATTTTACATAACCGTAAATCTCTGTTGGTGAAAGAGAGGGAGGAGATGACTTCCAGGTGAATGAATGACCCAGGGGAGGGGTTCATTCATCGCTCAGGCACATTGATTGAAGTGTTAGGGATCAAAGCATGAAGAGGTGTCAAGGTCTGAATCAATTCATCACCAGGAGGGTACAGAGGAAAAGGCATTTGGGTCGTGGAACTGGAAGACAGATTCGTTGAGCTTTGACACTTGTCTGTAATTATTTCCCAGAAGTGATGAAAGACTTCAGAAAGAGGACAAGTCAAGACGGGGTTAGAGGAAATGCCTAAAAGGCGGAGGATTGCCCCACAATGATGTGATGGCTAGACTAAGGTTATGTGGGAGCACAAGCCTCAAAACCCAAGGCTTGACTCAGTTCGGGTTAGACAAGAGTCATCTAGGAAGAACCTGAGTAGGGGAGTTGTGCTGCATAAACGTGGCTACAGGTTGAGGACGGGAAACAAGTGGCAACGTCTTCTGAAGAAATCGCAGATAGCCCACCACTTTCTAGAATGCTCTTCTTCTTCTTTTGGCGCAACAATCCGGGGTGGACACAGGCCTCAGCAAACAGAACATTTCCCAATCTGTTAAAAATGATTGAACTTCCCCATTTAGACTGCGCCAAGCCAAGCCCCTAAATGGGGATAGAAGATTTGTTAGAGCTTCCTAGGGAAGTGTCCAGTCTACGGTGCACATTCCAATTTTGGAATGGAGCTGAAGAAAACGGATCAAGAAAGAAAGCTCAAATTTGTCTGACTAGATCCACTCCTTAGACTGGGAAAGGACAGCGGGTTTCAAGCCCAAACGAACCACCTCTTGATCGACTGCCAGGGCACATGTGACAGCATTCACAGCACACATGAAGCATTCACTTAACACTTCAAAGCAGAGTTCCTTCTGGCTTTGACTAGTAGGACGTACCCAACTGGCTTCAATTACTTATGACTTATGTTCTCAAGTATGTGGTCCCCAAACTCTTGTAGGAAGGACCTTAGAGTAGCGAGTGCAACCAATTCTGAGTTCTAGGTCAGCATAAGCATTCCTCTGACTTGCTCTAGGACTACTGGAAGAGAAAGAACTTCCAGGAAAAAAGTTCTGAAGGCGTCTAATGAACTGAATTCACTAAAAAAGCTGAATGTCAATCGCTGAAGTCGCATCTTTCTTGCCGCAACCGAAATAGAAGTCTAGGCAAGAGAACACTTCTTGCTGACTGAGAAGGAAAACGTTCACGCAACCTGTGATTATACATCCAATCCCTGCCTCAAGGAGACCTGTCTTCAACTCGAAATGGAGCGTCGTCTTACTTATTTCAAGGTCAACTGGCAGCTCTTCCATGAGGATTTGGATTGCCTCCGGAGAGACAGTATAGCTAACTAACAGACATTCGAGGAAAGGGTCGTTCTGGTAAAATTGAATTCGGCTCATAACCTGAGAGATGAATCGACGCCTTCGCTCAGGGCCCAGTTCCCCTACAGAATTCACTTAAGGTGCTGCACAACATTCGTTAGCCGATCCGTTTGTTCTCTTCCAATGGATAGACTTTAACCTTCTTCTTCTTCTTCTTTTGGCGCTACAGTCCGGGGTGGACCTGGGCCTCAACCAACATGCCTCTTCAGCCAGCACGTTCTTTCCCCAGCTGCCGCCAGTTGCGCACTTAAGTTGGTTGAGGTCCTTCTCCACATGTGTGCGCCATCTTAGCCTAGGCCGGGTCTGTTACGTTGTCCCAATGGCTCAGATTCGAAGACCTTATGGGAACAACAAAGTTAACCATCGTTCGAATTTATGGACTTACTCCACGTATGGGCGGGTTACGTTTACCCTCGAGAAACAGCGCATGTGGCCCTTGTGTCCCAAAGGCAGGCTTAGGGCATTGCATCTTCAGCCAGTTGTTCCAAAGCAGAGTGGTACTGACCTTCACTCCGAATTTGCACATCGAAGCCAACTTTAAAGCGCTTGCAAAAGTCAGGAATGAGTTGCTAACACGTCGACACCGCCGATCATTGGCTGGAGAAACGATCACGAACGAGCTTAGTGACAATTAGAAATCGAAGTCACCATCCCACATCATAATCGTCACCATCATTGTTGATGACTCGCATGTTCCACAAGGAAGATCGCGTCGCCAGTGCACCTACAAGAGCAGTATGATCCTCTGCCACTGACTCCAACTCCTTAGAAGCTATTTCCAAGCACCAATAGTTGAGTTTTAGGACTTGGCTCTGCCACTTTGAGTTCTTGAACAAAGTGTAGTGAGGCGAGATTCTGGACTTGGCTCTGCCATCTCGAATTCTTGGTCTAAGTGAAGCCACCCCGTCCTGGGTCTGCATTGTCATCGTCTGCCCGATGAAATCGCAGCCAAGGCACGCCTGGGAAGTGGCTATGATGAAGACAGTCAATCCAACGAACTTTTCGATCCCAGTTTAAGCCCGTGCTCCTTCCACAGACTTCTGTCCTATTTTTTTCGTTGACATCTCTCACTCTCTCTCTCTCGTCGTCCTGATAAAGAACCACTTCACTGCTCCACTGAAAAGGAGGGGGAGGGGCGTGGAGGAAAACCACAAAATACGTTTAGCGCAAACATTCTATTTTCACTTTGGAATGCACTCAACTTCAACCAACACTTTGTGACCACATTCCAATTGAAAGAGGTGTCCACTGCATCGCTGAACTACAAAACACATTGTGCGCGCTATACCGGGCACACATGTGTGTCCATCTGGATGCCGGGACCAGTGCTTGTGAAACAATGAAGTGCTTCCGAGCACAGTGACCATTGCGAAACGGTTGGTTGGGGAGGGGAGGGGGGGCAGCCGCCGCCGCGGTCGCTAATACTCTTTCTCTCGCTTACACACGCGACCATGCGAGCACTTGAAGAGCACTTGCACTTGCATGCGCTGAGGCCGCTAGCAGCAGGACACGCTGGTCAACCGCAATCAAATGCAAGTAAAATTTACCAAACACCCAGCGAATTATCCTTAATGACGGTTGTTCTGTGGCCTAAAGTGGTGGTCTCTTTGTTGGGAGTGGGACATGAGGAAATCTGTTGAACTTTGCAGTGTGCTTTAGATGGGGAGGGGAGGGGGGGAGGAGCAGGAGCCAATGGAGAAGATGTATGTCCTGGAGGAGAGTTTGATGACTTGCCTCTGATATAGTAGACGACCTTTGATTGGAAGTTGATCGAGACCCATGCTGCGTACAATGCTGAGCCAGAGTCACTAAAAACACACATTTCCTGCCAGCACTTGACTACATTTGAAGGTTTCATGCCCTGGGGTGGACGGGTTCAAGCTAAGATCTCTGAAAAAGAACAATTCAGGAGGAGAGCCACGAAGAAGCCTTGATCTGAGGGAAGCTTTTATACCAGGATAGCCTCTGTAACGCGATAGTCTCTGTCACAGGATGGCATTTGTCTGCGAATTCCTTTTGACTCAGAAGAGCATGTCTCACAAGATAGGCTCTGTCACAAAATAGGATCTCCTTTCGGATAGCATTAACCTCTGTATGACATCTATGCCTTAGCCTCTGTTCTATGACAGTTCCTATAGAAGGAGATCCCCAATCTCAGTACAGCTTCTGCTTCAAGATATTCTCTGCCTTGTAATAGCCTCTGTGATAGGAAAGCCTCTATCTCAGGCTTTTCTTAAGAAAGCATCTGCTTCAAGATAGCCACCGCCTCCAGATAGCTTCTGTCATACGATAACATCTATCCCAGGGCAGAATCTTTCTCCTCCATCCCAGGTCGGTCTTTTCCTCCTCTGTCCTAGGATATTCTTTCTCAGAATAGACTCTGTCTAAGGACAGTCTTTGGTCCAGAATAGCCTCTGATCCATGCCATACCAATTTGATGATCTTAACCGACATCTGAACAACAATTCTCCACCAGCTGTCGCTTACCTCCCGCCCTGCAATAACCGCCACCGTTGTGTCAGTGTTCACCACTGAGGCTCACAAAACCTCTGTGCTGTCATACTCTTTCATATTCTCTCACAAATTGGTGCACTTACAGTCACAATGTCTTCCTCTAAACAATCCTACCCTGGAACTCGATCGCTTTTCCTCCTCCCTCAGCATTCACCCAAGTACTTTGTTTTCTTTCACGTCTTCTTTGTGTTCACCATTTCGCATCGCTGCCCTTCCCCCCCCCCTCCACGCCTCCCCTACCCTACCAACCAGCCTCATCCAAATTGAATCCACTCAACATAATTGCATGATCCACTCGGCTCGTCTTTCAGCATCGCTCGTGCAATAAAGACAACGTCAACCGGCTTATTGGGGAACCGTTTATGGACCAGCCCATGACACATTTCTTTTACGGATCTCATCATCCTGTCAAAACAAATCCTCGCACACACAAACACACACACGCACACACAGAGGCTTGCATTCCCTCGCACGCATGCACGCACACTTGCAACCACCACGTCAACCGTACGCACGTTCAGTTTTATTTTTTTTACGACACAATAAAGAGAAGCCCACAAAAGTCCCGAATAATTTCTCATAAAATTAGTCCCCTCCACATAGGTCCCCTAACCCCCCACCCGCCCGCCCACCCACCTACCTGTCCGCAGTAAAAGTTTTGTGTCTTCTGCAGCACATTATCCATCTGCAGCTCACCCCGTGCTCTGGTGGGCATCAATTCAACAGACGCCGCCCCCCTCGATCCTCACATGGCATATTCAGACCCATTAAGCAGACGAGAGGGGGGGGGGGCATGGGGAAGGAATTTATTATTTAATCACTGGAGTTCTGTTTGAGCCCCATTCAAAGGGGATATCCTTGCAGGGGCCTTTCGCTGCGTTGTAAAAAGAGCGCGCTACCCCCCCCTTTCTCGTCTCGTAAATATGAATTTTATTAAATTCATTTAAACGATATGCGCTGGGCCTCTGTATGTGTGTGTTTGTGTCCTTAAGCGGGAGCAACATGTGCCACACAAATTTTTCTGCCCATATCCTGAACCGCATTCCAGAGAAAAAACGCACCGTAAAGGACCCCCATGCGGAGGGAAGGACGACGGGTACTTGAACAGAAATTACGAATCGAAGTGCGTGGGACGGAGGAGGAAAATAAAATTAATAAACGTAAAAATGTGTTTTGTAATATATCCCGCCCAGAAAGAAAAGGATATACGCTTCAGCGTCGTCGTCGTCGTCGTCGTAACCACGAATGGTCATCAATACACTTCAGGAATTGAAAAAGGAAAGTGGAAGGAAGGGGAGGGGGAGGAGGAGAAAGAGGATGAGGAGAAGGAGGAGGAGGAAAAGGCTCAGGGATATGGCGTACAGGTAGTTAGCTCAATTTTATATGCAGCGCGAGCATCTTGACGTCTGGTGGTCTTCGAAGGACTTTGGAGTGAAATTTGAGCTTAAGACTGTTGCTTGAGGAAGTCGGCGCAATCAGGATATGCGATCAATCTTGGTGGATGATAGTGATGAGGAGGAGAGCTGGAAGAACAGACAGGCCTTGGAGACGTTCAATTCTGAAGACGGCGCAATGATAATTCAAAATAGACAAAGTAACGAGAGAGGGGGAAAATTTTGTTGGGAAAATGTACAACACTTTTCTTAGCCCGACTGTCAAGGATCTGAAAACTTTTAATGTGGAGGACAAAGGTGCTTAAAATCAGCGATCTCTCTGTCTCCCACGACCGAGCTGGTTCTTCATAACAGCCTTGTTAGCCTTGCCCTGCGGTATGGCGCAGGAACTTCAACGTTTTTGAAAACTGATCTAGGTGTCCTTGGTCCTTCCGCGCCGTAAAATTAGTTCTGCATGCGATTTCCGCCACGGCTTACGTTCCTGATGTCTGGAGAAGGACAAACTCCTACACTGCTGCTTGGACACCATTCACTTTGTCAAGCATCTAAGGATGTAACACTTAGGAAGAGGGAGGCCAAGTCTTCAAATCCGAGCCATAGGAACAACGCAACAAAGAGCGTCCTCGAATTAGATGGAGCACACAATTGGAGAAGGACCTCAACAAACTTGATATATGAAATGAAGGTACTGGGCAAGGGAAGGTGCCAGCTGGAGAGACAGGTTGAGGCCGCATATGACAGTGTGCATAGAGACGAGCTATACAGTGCCGTGTCTAGTTTTGGTATTCCTACCAAACTCGTCAGATTGTATAGGATGCTCCTCCGCTGGCTAAGGTGGCGCACACAAGTGGTGAAGGACCTCGACCAAGATGGAGTGCGCAACTAGGGGGCATCTAGTGAAATATCGTGCTGGCTGGAGAGGCATGTTAGTTGAGGCCCAGCTTCACTCCGGACTGTAGCGCCACATGAAAAGGAAGATACACTGCACTGGAGCGCTCAGACTCAACAACTGGTCCACTGTACTACCAGGCAGTAACTTTCGTTTCCTGTAGATGTCTGGATTTCAAAAGAAAGACCAGCAGGCGGTTCTGTGACCTGATACAAGCAAAGGCGGGACATTGACAGAGAAAGTGCTCTGAAGTGTCTTCACCTTCGCCACGGCCGTCGCAGATGATGTCTTCAGTAAGCCCAAGAAGACTTAGGTGCTTAGCGAAAGTGAAGTGTTTCGTTTGTATGCCAACAAGTTTTCTGCACTCATTTCTGTCTAGAGATAACAGAAAAGTGGATTTCTTGCTGACGTTCAGGAGCATGCACTTGGTTAGCCTGTACCATGTCATCTCTGCTTGTGCTGTTAAGAGACCCAACCATCGACGGAAGTTCTAACCAAGAAAGCGGGTAGTCTTAAGGTGGGTTCGGGCTCAACGAAGGCCTCTTTTGAAACTTGCCTAGCTAGTTCATCAGAAATCTCGTTTCCCGTGATTAAGCCCTTAGTCATCCCCAGACTGTACTGTCAAACCAAGAAAAGAAGCGATTTCACTCCATGAGGTGGTCCACAAAGTAGTCCCAGCTCAAGCGAAAAGAATGTGTCAAGGACTTACGTCTAATTCGCCCTGAGTTCAAAAAGATCTAGATTGAACGAAGGGCAGAGGTCCAAAGGACCAAATTTTTCATGACTCCATTATCATCCGACATCCAAGAAATCTCCTTTCATCCCTCTCTTTCACAAAGCGCCTCCATCCCCCTTTCCCAACAGATCCCCACTTAGCCTATTAAGAAAGACCCAGTCAGCCCTCCAGCCACAAGACGTTCAAACTTAAGAAATTCAAATTTATGTAGAAGCACTTTTTACCAAATCGCCAGCAATCACTCCAGAGCCGTTTACAGTGTCAACTGAACTCAGAACTTTCGCAACATCTCTGACTCCCCCCCTCGGCCCCACCAAAAGCAGGTCCTTCAATTTTCCATTTAAGGATTATCGCCTTAGCCTGCTCGCAAAACATCAGCATACTCCCTCACCAGCTCACAGCCCTCCCAAAGTGACTTCTGATTTTCAAAGCGACATACCGTTTGTTCGAGTCCCCCACGCACGCACGCACCCTCCTCCCCCCCCCCCCCTCCCCCTCGCTCACCAAAACTAATGCCCATAAAAATTTAATGGCCATAGAGCTGTTTCAGGCTTCAAATGAAAATTGGATTAAAATCGACAGCTCCCCGCCAATTTACATAATCCTCAGGCAATTTATCGTCCACCAATGATGGCCTGCAACAGCGCCCGGATAGAGCGGCTACGCGGCACCGCGGCACAGCGCCACTAAGGGGCAAAGCACAGCCAGACACTGGGTGTCCGTTCCGTTGCCGCTATCGCCTCTGGGCCTCGGGAAAGTGATGGGCGGCGGCGGTGGCTTGTTATTTATTTCAAAAATTTGGAAATTTATCGCCGCCGCTAAGAGGGTTTTCAATAACATCACCCAATGCCTGATGCCCCGACTCCTCGATTCGATTCGGCCACTTCAAGTTGTTCTCATCCCAGCTTGGGATGTTTTTTCTTCGTCGTCGTCCTTTGATCGGAGAGGAGACGAAATTGATTGAGCTACTTGTAGATTGGGTGATCGATAAATTTTTGAATAATGATACTGTTGTTGTTGTTGTTTTTGTTGCCTGGCGGTTGTTTGTTTGTTTTACGACGTTAACATCGGTTTCGCCGACGGCTGCGTCGAATGGAAGCTAATTCCGGCACGTGCAGGTGCTGGACACTTGAGAAATGATAGCGGAGCAGCGCGGTGACATGGTTTATGGGGGGAGGGAGAGGGCGACAGTTTTCGAATTGATAATCGAAGAGAAGACGAATGGGGAGCCTGTCATGGGGAACAGATGAGCTACTGAGAGATTTTCGGCGGATTAGCGTGAAGGTTGAAATTTGTTGCTGTGAGCCGGAGACTTTCAATTTTGATTGGGATCGCTTAGTTGCGGCTCGAAGGACAATATTTTTTTTTCGGGGGGAAATTTATAGAAGTGCTTTATTTTGAGATTGGACCTCAATCTTTTGTGAAAAATTAAGGATCCTATACGCACTATGGAGGACTGCTACTCTACTCAGGAGGACTGTAGCTCTATGAAGGGCTGCAGAACGGAAAACTGAACCCCTATGGAGAACTGCAGCTCTATGGACGACTGCTGCTCTTTAGACGACTGAAGCTCTACCGAGGACTACAGCTCTATGGAGGACTGCAGCTCTATGGAGGACTGCAGCTCTATGGACGACTGCAGCTCTATGGAGGACTGCAGCTCTATGGACGACTGCAGCTCTGTGGACGACTGCAGCTCTATGGAGGACTGCAGCTCTGTTGAGGACTGCAGCTCTATGTAAGGACTGCAGCTCTATGGAGAACTGCTGCTCTATAGAGGACTGCAGCTCTACGGAGGACTGCCGCTCTATGTAGGACTGCAGCTCTATGGAGGACTGCTGCTCTATAGAGGACTGCAGCTCTATGGAGGACTGCAGCTCTATGGAGGACTACAGCTCTACGGAGGACTGCCGCTCTATGGACGACTGCAGCTCTGTGGACGACTGCAGCTCTAGGAGAACTGCTACTCTATGGAGAACTGCTGCTCTATAGAGGACTGCAGCTCTATGGAGGTCTACAGCTCTATGGAGGACTGCAGCTCTATGGAGGACTGCTGCTCTATAGAGGACTGCAGCTCTACGGAGGACTGCCGCTCTATGTAGGACTGCAGCTCTATGGAGGACTGCTGCTCTATAGAGGACTGCAGCTCTATGGAGGACTGCAGCTCTATGGAGGACTACAGCTCTACGGAGGACTGCCGCTCTATGGACGACTGCAGCTCTGTGGACGACTGCAGCTCTAGGAGAACTGCTACTCTATGGAGAACTGCTGCTCTATAGAGGACTGCAGCTCTATGGAGGTCTACAGCTCTATGGAGGACTGCAGCTCTATGGAGGACTGCTGCTCTATAGAGGACTGCAGCTCTACGGAGGACTGCCGCTCTATGTAGGACTGCAGCTCTATGGAGGACTGCTGCTCTATAGAGGACTGCAGCTCTATGGAGGTCTACAGCTCTATGGAGGACTGCTGCTCTATAGAGGACTGCAGCTATAGGAGGACTGCAGCTCTATGGAGGACTGCAGCTCTATGGAGGACTACAGCTCTAGGAGAACCGCAGCTCTATGTAGGACTGCAGCTCTATGGAGGACTGCAGCTCTACGGAGGACTGCCGCTCTATGTAGGACTGCAGCTCTATGGAGAACTGCAGCTCTATGGAGGACTACAGCTCTAGGAGGACTGCAGCTCTATAGAGGACTACAGCGCTATGAAGGACTGTAGCTCTATGGAGGATTGCAGCTCTAGAAGGACTACAGCTCTATGGACGACTGCAGCTCTATGGAGGACTGCAGCTCTACGGAAGCCTGCAGATCTATGAAGAACTGCAAGCTCTGCTGATGTATGCAGTCCTTAGAACTGCATACTGCAAGAAAATCGTTGACTGTTGTTAGTAGAAGTCGTTTTACCCTGCCCATCTTAGCTCATTTCTGTACCCTGCCACAGTGTGTAATTCATTGTAATTCAAAGCTTCCAAGGACTCTGCTTCCATGCGCCCCAAAGACAATCCGTTGCTGCCCTACTTTTCTTTCTAAAGTCTTTAAAGTATGTGAGGCGGTCTTAAAGACCTCACCGACCAACTATCACCTCTGTTCACACATTCTTCCATCTCTCGCCAGTGTCCTCCGCCCACAATTAAATCTTCATAAATTCAATTCAGTCTGCCTCACCCGGCCACAAATTTATGGTCGCACGCCAACCTCTATGAACCACCAACAAAACACCAAGTGAAGGACCTACAACCGCAGCCACTGACATCGCCGCCACCGCCACCGCTACCACCACAGCCACCGCCACTGTCAACCGGATAAAGATCAATTCTCACAAATCTCCAGGAACCGAACGCGCCCGCCCTGACATCGAAGATAAATTCGCTCCGATGTTGCCACCTTGAGGACCCTACGATGTCAATTATCTATCCCAGCTGAATCGAATCATCATTCTCATTGCTATCATTGACTCTCATCGTTGCCATCATTGTCGTCGTCATCTCCGTTGTGCCTCCACCCCACCAGCAGCACCACCACAGCCGCCGCCGGCAGTCGGCAGAAGGGCTGAGTGTCAATGCAATCAGATGGTGGTTTTGGTTTCGCGATACAACAACTTTCCAGTCAAGTGTCCTTCGTACTTTGCTCAAGGATTCGAATTACCCAACTCGATTGCATGTCGACTCGAAGATTGTTAGACAAGATATCTGGAGCGTGAATTGTCGCATAGGGTTTGCGGATAATGGTGTCGCTATTTATTATGTTCTCTCCCCTTCCCACCACCGCGGGCGACTGAGACTGTGATATGATTGTGATTTCGGGTGATGTACGAGAGTGTGGCTGACTTGCGTGTGCGTGTGACCCCCATGGTTGGTAGGCTCGCAGTCGTTGTGTAACGACTTCATGCGGTGTGACATATTTGATGGGCGCATGGGCGCCCTTAAGTGCCTGCCTTGTTGGCTGCAAGCAATGAAACTCGAGGATAGGCATCGTGATTTATTGAAGAGCATTCGATGCTTCGTTAGAGATGTTGGAATTATTATCGTTCGCCAAAATACCGAATCGATAATAAGGTACCGTAAGTGGGAGTTGTACGACTTGTGGTTTATGTGATTTTGTGGCGGTGAAGGGGGTGAAGTTGATGGGTGCTCATACATTTGAAAATCGATAGCAAGACAGGCCTTGTTACAGTGTCAAGGGCAGAGTCAAAATTCAAATCAAAAAATGCACACCAATCATTTCGACGTGGAGAAATATAAGAAATATTCGAAATGGTTATCGATAACACGGTTGTGGTCATAAATTTCAATCAACAGTTCTGGTTATCTTGACGTCTGCTAAGTTAAGAAGTGAAATCTGATGTTGATGAGCAATGGAAGTTTTGCAATGTAATCGATAACAACAACTGCTTCACAGATTGTTTTACCAAATCTATGCACTAGTATACACATGCTATATAAGTTCTTCTGATAGAATATAACCGCAAGCATAAGATAAAGAAGACAATCAAATGTATCGAAAGCTGACATTTTATCGATAACATAGTGATGGATGTGAAGTGTAAAGTGCACAATGTTTGATTCCGCCTTAGGATGCCTGTTTTCTGAAAAAACATTATCAAACATAAGGCGAAGTAAATAAATAATATCGATAACATCGATTAAATTATTAACAATAAGAAATAACTTCCTTCTAAAAGAAATAACAAATTGTTCTCCTAAGGGAAAAGATGAATTTACACAACTTGAATGCCAAATTCCAAAAGGAAGATCAATGAAAATATGTAAGTTATCGATAATAACAAATTTAAGACTGTGTGACATAATTGTTTAAGGAGAGGCTGTTTCATTAATCTTTGAATTCCCTGCCCAGACTAAGTCAAATTTTTTTCGATAACATCAACGAGGGAATTACATTCAATTTCGATAACACAAATCGCAAAAAAAATTCAATCCGCCATAAATTCCCTACGAAACCGTTTTTGAATGACAACATCTACAATTTTTTTTAAAGATTGGAAAATCACTTAATTCTTATAGTTATCGATATTTTGTAAAAACTTAACAGTGTGGCATTGGGAAGCATATGCGCCTTAAATATAACAAACAAGTGTACAATGACAGCAGCTGCATTAGAAATTTTCTGTAAGTGGACTATTATTGTTATATTTTGAAAAAGGTTATCGAAGTGTTATCGATTTTTCATGCAAAATGCATAAATTCATTAAATCTCTGAAGAGTTCGCTACGTTAAGCCAGATTTCTCAATGAGGCACAACTGATGCGTATGATATCCCCAATATCGAAATGTTATCGATAACAAAAAAATAAATTATCTTATTTTTTTGCCAAATATGAGTACATTTCTTATCAAAAGCTTAGAAAACCTAAATTAACTTTGTATTCAATTTTCTCAAGTGTTTCTATTGAATGTTTATCGATATGAATCGTAAATTTCTATCGCAGCGGTTATAGTGCCAGTCGGGTATGCTGTATTGTAAGACATCCCATCCCTGTGCACATGTACACATGATAAATTCCACATTTAATCGAAATGTTATCGATAACATGCAAAACAATATTTTTCGTAAACCGATAATTGACATCCTTTGGAAGCAAAAATAAAGAAAAGTGCTTAATTCAAAGGCCAAACAAAAATGTTTGTATCGAAAACACAGTCGCCCAAAGGGCAAAACCAAAAATGTTTGTATCGATAACACAGTAGCCCAAACCCTTAAAAAGTTCTCCAAAGGTGGCTCAAACCTCTAAAAAGGTCTCCAAGAGCATTTTGTCCAACAACGTTCAACAGACAGTCCAGCTAATCTATTCATAATTCAATCACATGTGCAGCCATACGAGACTTGCGTCACGCTGCCAAGTCCTTTTCACCTTTGCGCGCCTGGCAACAACATCCAGCCGACTAATTACTTACGGTACATCCTTCTAATGAGATTGCGTGTCGAACGCAATCAAAAAGTCGTAATTTGACACCATATGCACTGGGTTGGGCAAGTGAGTGCGAAATTCTGCGAACTGAACTGATGACAGGACACAACTTAGCAACGCACCACTCAGACACCATCAACGTAATTCATTGAATTATCCACAATTAATGCAATTCCGTGCCAGCCGGCTTCGCATCGTCCGACCTCTGCCCGAGATTATTGGATTCTCGATGTGGCCTGACGTCCTCTCTGAGTGCTGCTGCAAGGCATTCTCTGGTGTGAACTTGTGTCTCCATTAATTAATGTCACCTGATTGTGGTTTTATCGAGAAAGCACTTGGCTTGCATCCCAGACTAAGGGAGCAGCTTCGTGATTCTAATTAGAAGTGATGGAAATGGTGAAGGCCTCAACAAACCCAAGGCGGCCAGGTCCAGGGAATAAATTATTTGCTGTGCATTCAGTGGAATTGACTGCTACCACCGAAGCAATCATTCGCAGATCCTCTTGAGTTGCGGTCTCCGTTGGTCTGGGGATCGATCTTTGAGGGATAGATGCGAGAGTAGCTTTTCCATGTGATGCATGGCTTGTGTCAATCCTGTGGTTAAACAGGAAAGCAACCGATTCAAAGTCACGGCCGTGAACTTGAAGCTTATGTACGTCTGACTCCACTAATTGGACATGTGACACTTACTCCGCGCACCCACTACCAGCCCCCGGACGCACGAGAGATTCTTTTCTCCTCGTCAACGACTCACAGCTCGACGGCTCAGCTTTCAGTGAAATTATACGCTACCACGGGGCTAACGATTCGCCTCGAATTACCTCTAATGACCGGTTTACCTTCGTCAACGAAAACATTACGTATACGCCACCGGAACGGTGTCACTCGCCTACGACTGCACCTCGCGCACACATTCGTATCGCTTGGTGGACAAACAATACCCGACCGAGTGCACACACACATCCATCTCCCACCGCCAGGGTTCGGGTAAATAAATTATCGAGCTGAGAAAAGGCCAACTGGGCTGGTCCACTGGCCTTCTGCCGTCATGTCTAATCCATATTTCATTACGCGCCGCAATAGACCGGCCACCGGCTCCTCACACGCCGGCACACTGGTGAAGTTTTATTGATTTCTTAATTGGACCGACACTCCAGCTTCTTGCCGGTTGAAGGTGCTGTGGTCTGGACGGGCGGTCAGGGAGCAGGGGCGCGGCACAGAGAGTGCGATAACCGAGATAAGCAATCAGAAGGCTTAGGCGGAGATTAGGGAAATCAATTAAACGGAATTGCTTTTGGTATGCCAAATGTGCTGCCGTCGTATCAGACGGCCGATTGTGTATTCATGCACGAGCCTACGGCTTGAGGAGGCGGCTTGATAATTTACTGCTCGAAAATTGCTTACAAATGGCCGACATGAAGTGATGGAATAGCTGAGAAGAACCCTCCACAACGAGATGGGCACTAAGAGGCTCTTGGATGACGGCTCAAGATTGGGTTCCGAGTGGATCTGAGGTATCTTGTGATTGTGCTTTGAGTTGTGGGTGTGATTAGGAGATAGAGACATATGCGACAAGAAGGAGGAGGAGGAGATGGAGAAGGAGGAGATGGAGAAGGAGGATATGGAGGAGGAGGAGGAGGAGGAAACAGAACAGAACTCTTGACCTGGGGAATATGCTTTCAGAAATTTGTTGTCGGTGTTGAGGGAAGACTGTTGTTTAATGTCAAAACTCATCACACTGGAGAGGAAACATTGCTTGAGTTACTGGGAACTTCTTGCAGCTGCCAATGGCCTTTTTTGAGCCGCCCAAACTTCATCCGAAATGGCAATGAAACGGAAATAGAGAGGACATGCAGCCAGGTGTCATCCGAACAACATTCTCCAGACGGTTGTAAGTAACTAATTTTTCCCCAATCTCGTGGTGACAAATCACGCTTAAGGACACCCAAAAAAATTCCACATATCCTTGTAAAAAGTCATGCTAGAGGATATCCAAAAAATCTCATCGTTGGGCGCCATTTGGACTGAAAATCTGCTAAAATAGTAATTTCTCACTAGAACAGACATCGCCTGTGTCCTTTCAGGCTCAGTGACACCATGATGTTGCCCAAGAATTAATACATCGACCCTCTTGTCAAACTTTATCGATATTTAGGAAATAGAACCCAGCGTCGGGCGCCATTTTGTTCGATAAGTTTATCCACAACTTCAGGATGAATGTTTCAATTTTCATAAGTTTCAGACTTCAATCGGCCGCCACGCACCTTGATACACACCCACTCCCACCTCAACACACACACACATCGAGTCATACCACATCCCACACCAGATGCCCCAAAACAATCGCCAAACAACAAGTGCCAACGATTAACTCCTTCACACAATATATGCCAAAATCCACCATCACAACAGGATGCCCTCCTAAATCTCAAATCGAAGTCCCCGTACAAAGGTTTCACCGATTGCGAAGCGACACAAAACGAGCACAGATAACTCCGTTCGTCCTCGGTGTCGGGCCGCTCCGTAAATTTATCGCCCTTCAGCTAGTGTGAAGCCATAAAATGTGTCGTGACCCAAAAGATTCGAAATCAGCTCTCAGCTCTGCAGAGGACCCGGATAACGGCTGAAACAGCTATTGAGTGTCCTTCAGTGTCCCTGGGGGTAAATAAAATTTCATTTCAGCACTCAAGCAAATTGCTTTGTCTTTTGGCGTGTGATTTTTACGCAGACCTACACTCGATTCGTACACTCTCCATGACCAACAAGCTCCCCTCCTTTGGCGCGGACACTGCTTGACGATGCCTGACTCTCTAGGCGACAGGGGAGTAGGCGGACAAGATTTTAGGATTTATGCTGGACGAGGCAAGAGACGACAAAGCCTGACCAAAGCGAAAGCAAGTGGAAGAGGTATGGTCGGCAGTGCTCTGCTGAAATGCAATGAAATTAATTTATTTGTTTGAATTGCTTCGCTTTGTTGGTAGGAGGTGGTTTGGGGCTTGAGTTGGGAGAGAATTGAAGGCTGAAAAGTGTGAACTGTGCTTTGAAATACATTTTTGAGGAAAGAAGTGGAAGAGGGCTTGGATTACTGAAGAAAAAGAAAGGGATGCATGCCATTAGAGAGGGGAAGGTTCCTAAATATCAGACGGGCTTGTTGGTCTAAGTCGCTCTTTCAAGGACAATGCTTCCCAATCCTTAAGAATTTCACCTCAAACGTCAAAAATTTACAAGCCGAGAACACGACTTAGGGACAGACCTCATTTTGATGTGGGTCCTGTGCTAAAGCAAAACAAAGAATGGGCATGGGAAGCATGTTTTCCGAGTATAAAAAGCTCTAAGAAGGCTTTAAAGGGTCAGCAAAAATATGAGTCCAAATGGTTTCCATTACCCCAACAAGTTTTCTTATTAAACATTTCGACCTGATTTTACCTTTCATTGGGCGCCTTTCTGGTTTTTTTATTTATCCTGAAAGTTGCTCACGTTCTTTCTGGCTCTTACCAGATTTTCCTAATGAATTACAGGAGTCTTTAAATTGCTTAAGAAAAGGTTTAAAGTATAAGTTCTTTAAAGATGAGATTTTGAAAGTCGTGTTGCATGGAAGCCTACTGTCAGCAAGCTCTCAAATGCCCACTCTCGTCGACCGTCAAGGACCAACTAGCGAAGACGCTATGACGCAAGCACAACATTAGGAGATCGAACCTGTGCTCCTTAGTCAAGTCATCACAGGAAATCGTGGTTTGAAATGGAGAAAACTGTAGAGGGACCCGGAGACTTCAAATGATACACGGCAACTGTTCTTCGGGCTTAACTGAATAATCTCCACTTCAAGCATTGTACTTCAACCGTAAAACAACATACAAGAGGCCACAACCGGGAACGAGTAAAAGCGCCAAGGGCCTGCTAGAAAGAGGATGACGACTTGTCTACGACGCCATAAGTAATCCATCGTTGGGCGCCACTTGAATTAAAATTTACTTGAAACGGAAGAGAAACTCTTTATTACACTTTCTTCGTCGAAAATCTTGATGTGAGGTAGAACAGCTCTGAAATCAAGGCGCTAACAGGTCTTATAGCGGGCTCCATTCCGCTGAATATCTGAAATCTTTTTGAGTTATATACATTTTTAGCACATATGTAGCTCGTGAGACATAAGCAACGCATCAGGAACTAAGTAGAGTATCAAACTCTGAAGGGGACTGCACTATTTTTCAGTTGTTAAAGGCAAGCGAAAAGGAACTCGAAGGACTCACTGCTTAAAGACGCCCTGAAGTTCAAAAGAAAAGTTGTAAGTCCAATCGGAATTTTTTCACAACGTCAAAATGGTTGTACGTTTCACGCTTAAGTCGTTATCCATTCACGTGATCGTGGGATCAGAGGTCGCAGGAGTTGTCTTGATCTCAATGGAAGTTAAAAGAAGGGTCTACAGTCGAACCCCACTCTTTGGTGCATGTTTTTCGAAAGACAAACAAATATTTGCAAAATTCCCAGCACAGAGGACACTCTCTCCCTCGACATCCCTCTTCCCCCAACAACATGCAAACGTCCAAATAAACACAGTTGCATCCCACAACTGATTAAGCCCATTATCAGCTGCGACCACGGTGCCATCGGTTCCTCGTCGGAATGACAGCAGTTTGTCGTGCCGAAAATCCAGCCCCCTGCGTCCCGTTGCAGCTACCACGACCAATTGGTCAAACGGAACAAATATTATGTTGCCGCCTATTAATTAATTGGACGGGTGACTTACCAAATGCCCGGGCTGCAATTTGCATTCAGTGTAAGCTCGGCGACCCTCCTCCCGCCTCTCTCTCTCTCTATGAATATGGAGAAACGGTCATTAGCATTTGGTGATTCATTAGAAAGGACCTCTCCTCCGGCTGTTGTTTGGCGGAGTTTTTTTCCCCGCCGCCGCCGCTGCCACCACATCGCACACAACTGTTTAGCCGTGGTCGTGCGTTTTGTCAAGTGGTCGATGAATTTTAATCAACGACACGCCAACATCGGTTTACCGTTGTTCAATTGTTTCACTAATGTTCGGTCGTAAGGCTTAATTACTCGCGTCGCGGAAAGCGGTCAGCGTGGGCGAGAGAATTCAATTGGGATTGTCACCGGAGTCCACATGGTGGGTGTGCTGGGATGCACTGCGTGTTTCTTGGCTGACTGAACGGTGACACCGATGACGACGTCGCCCGATTTACTGGCATTCAGCATTCCCAGTGCGGGTGCTGCAGACAGCGACGACTTATGGGGAGTGGCATTGAAAAATGATATGCATCAGTGCCAAGGGGGCGGAAGGAGGAGGGGAGGAAGTGAAAAATGGCTCTGAGTTATGATCTCGTGTCAGCGCAGCCAGCAGGACTCACGTGAAGGTAAGCGCTGTGATCCACGGCCAGGCGAGGGAATTGATTGATGCCACTTGGCAGAGGAAAATTGAATTGGGGTGCGACGACGGCGACGATGGTGATTTAATGTCATGTGCTCTGGCATCTATGATGGAATGTGCCTGGGATGAGATTTTTAAGGTTTTCCAATTGGCCAATGTCAAAGGACAAACGAAGGATGTACGACGTCTGAAGATTGAATACTGAAGGCTGGCGGTTGCATCCTGATGACTGAAGACTGAAGACTGGAGACTGAAGACTGAAGACTGAAACTGAAGACTGGAGACTGAAGACTGAAGACTGAAGACTGAAGACTGAAGACTGAAGACTGAAAACTGAAGACTGAAGACTGAAGACTGAAGACTGAAGACTGAAGACTGAAGACTGAAGACTGAAGACTGAAGACTGAAGACTGAAGACTGAAGACTGAAGACTGAAGACTGAAGACTGAAGACTGAAGACTGAAGACTGAAGACTAATTAAAAAGTCAACAGCTTCAGTCAGAAAACACCCTTTGACTGTCACCACATACACGCCTCTCGTTTTGTTTGAAATAGACCCTCTCCGGTCCCGTTATCCATCTGTGTAATTTGTCAATACTCTCAAAGGAACACTCGTTTGGGAAAGGGAAATATAGTTGATGAGTAACTGAATTATGGATTTGAAGCAGACTCGCAGGTGCCTGGGGATGACACGTCACAAGAAAGCGAAACCATCTCCGACGGCAAACTGAATTCAAGCCGCAATGAGTTCCAGACGCATTAGAGTTCGAATTTCCATCGTTTCGTAGATGGTGGAGGGTTCAACGAATTCGCAAAAGTCACGAAGCCCCCTCTGACTGAAATCTCTTGCGACCACAAACGCACTCAAAACGATTGACGGTCCCTTCGATCCCTCCGTTCCCATGTGCGAAAAGAAGTTATCTCTATCCACTTCCCTTGGCAAAGCCACTATCTGTCACTTTCTCGATTAACTTCGAGTTGCAGTTGCATTCCCCACCACGCTCGGTCTCGACAATTCTATTATGGCCGCCGAAGTCTATCTGATTGCAAGAATCATTGCCAACTAAGTTACCGCTAGTGCGAGAGAATTTAAATTGGAATCCCTTCCGCCTCCCTCCTCGGGCCATCGATGGGATGCGGCAGACAATTCAAGTTGCCCGTCGTCGATGCGCCGTGGAACGTTAACACGCGCCGACTGCACCTCGAGTTCTAATTTATTTTCCTTACGCTTGATTTGTCCTTAATGCAGTTTAGTATCAGTTCATTTCTTTCATATCCTGGCTGTGGTACAAGGACGACGACAGGATGCCGTTTATGTGTGTGCTGGCACGACGATGACGGGACGAGTTCCGAGGTAACGCGATAACTTGTGCCGGAGTGTATTAGTTCCCTTTGGGGCGAATGCGGACTCGTCCTCGAAGTTATCGAGTGAAGAGGTGCTCTCGCCTCCGTGCCTTGGAAGTTTTATTGACATTTTTATTCGTTTGTCGGCAGGCAGCATAGGCGGGGAGGCGAGGACGCGATGCAGCTGTGGAGTGAGGAAGGATGCCTGTGTGTTACGTGCAAGTGATGAGAAATGAAATTAACGTGTTCAAAGGATACATTTGCCGGAGTGGGTGCGCAGAGATTGAGTGCTTGAACCTTTGAATCGCTTCCATCGGCTATTGAAATGGAAGCGAAGTAGGTTAATGGAATTTCTGTGGTCACTGTGGGTACTAACTGCCCTAGATAGGTGCTAATATAGGCCGACGAAGGATGTGAGACTACGACATGTGGCCGGCATTGGAATTTAACACTTCGCCCACGTCAGTTTTGCAGGTATTAGTCTTAAATTACTGTGTCTTGAGTCTTGAGTCTTGAGTATTGAGTCGTGATTCTTGAGTTTTGAGTCTGGAGTCTTGAGTCTTGAGTCTTGAGTCTTGAGTCTTGAGTCTTGAGTCTTAAGTCTTGAGTCTTGAGTCTTGTGTCTTGAGTCTTGAGTCTTGAGTCTTGAGTCTTGAGTCTTGAGTCTTGAGTCTTGAGTCTTGAGTCTTGAGTCTTGAGTCTTGAGTCTTGAGTCTTGAGTCTTGAGTCTTGAGTCTTGAGTCTTGAGTCTTGAGTCTTGAGTCTTGAGTCTTGAGTCTTGAGTCTTGAGTCTTGAGTCTTGAGTCTTGAGTCTTGAGTCTTGAGTCTTGAATCTAGAGTCTTGCACAGAGAAAACGATTCCCCCCTTCGCATAGCATTCCCCCTATTTTCTCTCAAAATCTGACCTATACTCTAAAACGCACACACCTCTCAACTAGTAGCCACCCGCCACCTCTTCATCATCGCTATAAAATGATGTAATTAAAACCCGGTTTAGCGGTAGCCCCTTGGGTCGCCGACAATATGTGCATGATAGCCGCTTGGATACACGCACGCACGCCACCGACAACGAATACATAATGAGACCGTTAGCCTTCATCGGTAGGCTCTGCATTATTTATGCTCAGCTCAGTCGACACTCGCTGCCGCTCGTTTTAGATGCAGGGCGCGCCGCTTCGCAAATGCATGACCACCACCAACCGGGTAATTGTTGCGTAAACTAATTGAATAACGCTTGACGGCAAAAGGACACTGACGGTGGGCCAGCCTTAATGCCATAAGCGGTGTTTTAAATATTATACAGATTGTGGGGCTCGCGTGCTGATTGAGGGGGGCTAAGGTCGCAGAAAACAGGGAAGTTTGGATGAGGAAAGATATTTTGGATAGAAGTTCTGAAGTTCGATGCTCACAAGTCGAGATCCTTATGTCGTGGTTCAGAAATCGAGGTTCTGTAGTCGACAAAACAAAAGTCAGAATTCAGACTCTTGACTGAATTGACTGAATTCAGAAGTTTGAACCCAAAAGTTGAAGCGCAGAAAACGAGCACTAGAATTCCCCGACCCAGCAATCAATCATCTTGAACCACAGTCCTAGAATCAACAGAAGTTGCGTAGCATCAGAGATATTTAGAGGCGTGGGCCTTAATTCATTGATTGGATCTCAGATAAGAGTTCGAAGAAGAGGTCGACGACTTAAGCCAAAGAAGGGCATCAGATGCCAACTCATAACAAAAGCAACGAAAGGCACTTTCCACACAAACTGGGACGTCGACCATTCAAATGAGAAAATCAACAAATAAAAAAGCTTTACGTTCCATGAATTCAGCTCAAACGTCGTAGAGAGAATGTGACTGCTCCCATAAAGAGACTGCGACACAATGGGAACGACCCGCAATATCAATTATACGACAGAAGATGGATCCAAATAAGAGCAACATAAGCCCACACAGATCATCACTTGACTACAACCGCATCTGTCCCCAACTCAACGCCGCCGACTGCTCCGAACGCTCAATTTCCAGCGCAACCACCCCCCTCTCTCACACACTTTCTCACACACCATACCATCAACCCTATGCCAACGACAATTTCACTCCCGAGACCTATTATTCTCTCCAGTCCGAGTGCCCGAACCTCGAACACAGTTAAGTCAGGGAAGACCATTCCGTTGTGCAAGCTCATTGCAATTATTTCCATCCCGCCATGCATGCAAAACCCAATGAGGACACATGTCGCCCCCGTGCCGACGGGCACACAACGGTATACCCGGCGACAATTCGCTGTTTGAAATCCTAAATTGTTGCACTTCCTCTCTCTCTCTCTCTCTCTCGCTCTGTCTCTCATTCTGCGTGGCAAGGTTTTATCGCAGCCCCCACCATCACCATGACCACCGGCATTGTCGTTGTCGTCGTCGTCACCAGAGTCAGTAACAATGCGCGTCGTCTCTGGTGTTTGCCCTTGTGTCCATTCCACACTGACTCACTCACTGTGTCTTTCTCGGTCCCTGCTCGGGCTCACTGGGACGATAATGAATACAAGGACACAATGGTGCTCTGGCCAGGAAAGCCGGAGGCGCATTCACTTTGCCAAACAAACACAAGCGGGACTTCATCGAAAGTCGCCTTAACGTATTTGTATGCTGCCGCTGAATGGATGGACGGTGTGAGGGCTGGCGAGCGGGTGACAACGGGAACGATGGGAAGCCTCATGCATGCATGGGACTCAAAGGATCACAAGTACTTCTGGGGCACACATCCACTCTAGACTGCAGTTCCGGATATTTCTCCGAATAACAGTGATTTATACACAAGAGCAGTGTGGCGGTACCCAGAGTGTGGAAGGATATGCCTAGGACCGCTGCCGCTGCTGCTTCCATGACGTTCGCAGTGCTTTCCTTCCTCGCGGCTGTTTGCCTAGAGGTGCTTAGATGACAATTGCTATGAGGTTGTCGCATCGCACACACCCAGCGAGGGGAGTGCAGTTTTCTGGTGTACTTTCTCGTTACAGGCTATACGCTCGAACGATGACATTCACGGGAATTGCCGACCACTGACTCTATGAATAGGCTCGAGCTGCTGCAGGCGGGTATGACTTGTCGAGACAACACAAATCCCAGATGATCACAGATTTACAAAATCCAAGAACAAAGAACCTGGCAGGCGGGCGCATTGGAACGAGAAGAGTGTTGGAATTTCACTTGCGGCTGTATTGCGCGGATAAAGTAACGGCGTTGAAGCTGAAAATTCAAGAGGATGTGTCATAAATGCAAGGATATTTTTTTAATTTTGTCTTTGAGTCAATCTTCAATCTTCAGTCTTCAGTCTTCAGTCTTCGGTCTGCAGTCTTCGGTCTTCAGTCTTTAGTCTTCAGTCTTCAGGCTTCAGGCTTCAGTCTTCAGTCTTCAGTCTTCAGTCTTCAGTCTTCAGTCTTCAGTCTTCAGTCTTCAGTCTTCAGTCTTCAGTCTTCAGTCTTCAGTCTTCAGTCTTCAGTCTTCAGTCTTCAGTCTTCAGTCTTCAGTCTTCAGTCTTCAGTCTTCAGTCTTCAGTCTTCAGTCTTCAGTCTTCAGTCTTCAGTCTTCAGTCTTCAGTCTTCAGTCTTCAGTCTTCAGTCTTCAGTCTTCAGTCTTCAGTCTTCAGTCTTCAGTCTTCAGTCTTCAGTCTTCAGTCTTCAGTCTTCAGTCTTCAGTCTTCAGTCTTCAGTCTTCAGTCTTCAGTCTTCAGTCTTCGGTCTGCAGTCTTCGGTCTTCAGTCTTCAGTCTTCAGTCTTCAGTCTTCGGTCTTCAGTCTTCAGTCTTCAGTCTTCAGTCTTCAGTCTTCAGTCTTCAGTCTTCAGTCTTCAGTCTTCAGTCTTCAGTTTTCAGTTTTCAGTCTTCAGTCTTCAGTCTTCAGTCTTCAGTCTTCAGTCTTCAGTCTTCAGTCTTCAGTCTTCAGTCTTCAGTCTTCAGTCTTCAGTCTTCAGTCTTCAGTCTTCAGTCTTCAGTCTTCAGTCTTCAGTCTTCAGTCTTCAGTCTTCAGTCTTCAGTCTTCAGTCTTCAGTCTTCAGTCTTCAGTCTTCAGTCTTCAGTCTTCAGTCTTCAGTCTTCAGTCTTCAGTCTTCAGTCTTCAGTCTTCAGTCTTCAGTCTTCAGTCTTCAGTCTTCAGTCTTCAGTCTTCAGTCTTCAGTCTTCAGTCTTCAGTCTTCAGTCTTCAGTCTTCAGTCTTCAGTCTTCAGTCTTCAGTCTTCAGTCTTCAGTCTTCAGTCTTCAGTCTTCAGTCTTCAGTCTTCAGTCTTCAGTCTTCAGTCTTCAGTCTTCAGTCTTCAGTCTTCAGTCTTCAGTCTTCAGTCTTCAGTCTTCAGTCTTCAGTCTTCAGTCTTCAGTCTTCAGTCTTCAGTCTTCAGTCTTCAGTCTTCAGTCTTCAGTCTTCAGTCTTCAGTCTTCAGTCTTCAGTCTTCAGTCTTCAGTCTTCAGTCTTCAGTCTTCAGTCTTCAGTCTTCAGTCTTCAGTCTTCAGTCTTCAGTCTTCAGTCTTCAGTCTTCAGTCTTCAGTCTTCAGTCTTCAGCCATCAGTCATCAGTCGTCAATCAGCCCGTCCAACTACTATTCCTTCCCTAATCACCTCCACTCACAGACGTGCTCAACAATTCTTAAGGTATAATCCGTGAATCAAATAAACGAGCCAACGGCATCTCATTCCCGTATCCCTAGGCGTCTCTATCGTCGTCGCCCGTTAGCACCATCTCAAACGGTAATAAATCCTTTCCGCTATACAAGACATATTTTAACAACAGCGAAACAGCAGCAGAGAGCCAAACCCAGTCTCTGGTCCGTCTCTGGCTGGGTGTGCAAGCGGACTCCACCGACGTCGGGCAACCAAAGGTCCCTTAAAAATCCATTTAAAATGTACAACGCTAATAATAATGTCCTTGGCGCGGTAACTGTTTATTGTGTGCGCTCTTGTTATCTGTAACCACTACCAACCAACCCGGCAGCGTGAAATCCCTTCTCGCTCTCCTTTGCTGCCGCACCCACGCCGTTGGTCATGACGCTGGTCATATTGTGGGGACGAAAAACAAAAGAACCACGGACCACATCGAGACCAGAGACCAGGCAGACCGACTTGCGAATGAGCAGCGCAAAAGGGGAGCACACAACATAAAACTGTGTGCGCACACGAATGTCGTCGTCGTCTCTGAACTCCCAGACAAACCCACACACACACAGCCACAACCACAGAGCTCACAATAAATCTGTGCTGGGATAGTAAAAATATTCATTGCTGACATTTTTGCTGGTTCACCTCAACTCTCCCTCCGGTAAGGCCACCGACACCCAGCCACCGCCACCACAATTGTCACCCACCAACCCCCTCCGTCTTTTGCCATAATTCCGGTCACCAGGCGATTTATTGCATTGTCGAGGACAAAAGTCTCACACTCAGCGTTGATATGAAATTTATGGCGTTTCATTCGACGCTATTCTGTCATTGACAGATCCATAAAACACTAAAAAGGATATTCACACTCCCTGCGACGCCAGCAGAGGTTCAGCGGCAAAGGTTCAAGTCACTCGCATGTCATCACTTTGACGAGAATGATGACACTTGCGCTGATTCGAGAAGACAATGGAAATCAAATTGAAAATATAATCGACAACGACAACGACAACGACAACGACAACGACAACGACGATGACTGCGAGCTCGAGTGGTGCGGAGGAAAGGGGACCATTGGGTGTGGGTGTGACAATGTACATCCTTGGTGATAAAATTGCGAGAAGTCAAACAATCAAACATCAGTCTCAACTGTTGTCAACGGAGTCTTTGTGGGAAAGGTGGGGGGCGGGGGTGGTGGACCACCCACAGGCGGTCAACAAGGATGCGTGGGAGGGAAGGGGGAATGGTTGAATGACCTGCGTTCAGCAACCTGGGCTAATTCCCATAATAGTTTGATAATTGTCCTTCGGCGCAATATTCACACGGCAGCAAGGATACTCTAACCTGAACCACCAAATATAACTGGCGCTCCACTGCACGCTGAAACGCAACATTTTTGGCACCTCCACCAAGCCGATCACCCATCACCACACCACTTTCGCCTCACCGCACCGAAGGATCGCGTTGCGATGAATTATTTTATCGCGCCCAATATTTGCACTCGACGCCATCCTCACCAGGATGCACCTGATGCCGGTCAAGAGAAAATGGGCACCACCCCCGCCCTCCCCACACATCCCCTGTAACCGGAGACTCAACGGTTTTTGTTGCTCCGAGAGGATGTCTGACACGTTACCGCAGTCGATTTGTTTTGTTGATGCGTCTGGACGTACAGCACTCTGACGAGGGAGACCACCTGGCCGTTGGGCCGGTGCCTCCATGTGAGTGTGCCTCTACATTATTCAGGATTTCGTGGATTTTGTTTCACAACAGCCCCCAGTGTAACGCCGCCGCCGCTGCCGTGAGCTAAACGGAGGCGTCGCGTGGTGGTTGTTTTAAATATCCTGGGCACGAAATTTATATCGTTTTAACCGGTCGGTCGGTAGGGTCCTTTCCCGCACGGCGTGTCGTTCTAGCGCGCGCTGACAGGTGCGGGAAATTTATACTCGCCGGTGAGTGATACGAAAACGAGTGCCACAAGACCGATGCCGGCTGCCATCGAGAGGAGCGCGCGTGAAAACGAAAAACTTCCCAGGGGTGTGCAACTGACACCCGTCCGCAAACGTCAGCACACGTATGGGTGTCTGTGAATTGATTGAAAAGTGTTTTATGGCATTTTGAGCTTCTGCTGGTTCCTTCTCGTATTTCCCCTTGCCCCGAATCAAACGCGTGTCCGCATCCTGGTGGCACATATTGTTTCTCTGGCCAGGGTGCCAGGACTACCGTGTGTAGGCGATGGATGGTGGCGCCAACAGCAACGGACTGGTGGATGGAATAAAACCAGAGGAATGCGAGATTTATTGATTTATTGCTTGTGAGTGAGACTACGAGAGTCGTCGTCGGTCGTTCACAAGGAGAATCATGGTTCCCTGGTTGAGGAGTGATTTCTGCTAGACGTAATAGCATCCGATAAGGAATCGTTTTGAATTCTGATTGCGTGTTTATGGGAGGGAGGGGATGGAGATGCAGACAGATTCAATTTCGGGCACACTTGGGGAAGACTGGAGTTTGACTGACAGAAACGAACAGATCTGAGGAATTTTTTTGAAAGGCATGGGAATTTTCAAAATGCTATAACTTCTTCGAACATCAAGAAACATTTCGTTGGGATTGACAATTTTGCGTGAAATGGGGAACTATGCGGGGGGAGTGATTTTAACCTTGGAGGTGGATCATCATCGGACTCTTGAGCGACGTTTAAGTATGGTTTTAAGGAGACTTTGGGCAAGCTAACTCAGAGACATTCCCTGCTTCGCTGCGTCCATTTGTAAATAATAATAATTGATTGGCACTACAGCCTACAAGGGACCATGGCCTAGCTTCTGCATCAACTACTCATCTTGTGCGTGCTACTGTTGTCTCACTAGTAGAAGGGACCTACAGTTTTTTGCCGACTCCGAACGGCGAGATTTGAGAAGCCTTTTATGAAAAATTACTACTCCTTGAGTGGTGTCAGGAATTTGAAAGAGGTGGTGCCGTGAAAAAATGCGTGGTATGCCGTCCGTGAATCGAACCTACACCGTCGGCGTTTGGGTCGACGCACTTACACACTACTCCACGGAGACCACTTGTTAGCTTCCTTTCTATTGGCAAGTGGTCATAAATTTGGTCTTGAAGAGCAGTGTAAATTATCCTTCTTCTCCTCTTTACCCTTAGGAAGGCTGTTGCAGCCCAGTTTGGTGTCAACATCCGTCTTAAGTCGAAGAAGTCTAATGCAGCCAAGAAATTGCCCATGGAACTGCTTTAAATAGCTTACCACGATAATGGTTGGGTTGATACATCCACTTGTCTGTAAGATGCAAGCAGTTGCATGTCCCAACTACCTTGACAAGCGCTCGGTCTGACAGTTGCCGTCCGCTTAGCACCATGTGCCGTCTGACCTCATCAGGGAGCACCATCACCCTGCCCAATGTCTTCAACTGAACGGCAGCCACATTTATGAGTAACTTCTCTACTCTTTGGCCTCCATGGTGACACAATCGTCCTTTAGATCAAACAATTTTCTGACCTGATCTGGTATGCTCACCCTCACCACATCATTCGCCCCTCCTTAAAGAAAACATTGTGTGATCAGCCGGCTTCTCCCCGATTTAGATGCAAGTTCAATCGCTAGAACGTGTGACAAAAATTAGACCTCCTTGCAATGTTTTAGTTGGTTGCTGATTTTCGTTGCCACCACCACCCCCCCGCAAGGCGTCCTCTTGATCTAGGCGGCATTGTGCCTCTATATGTGTGATGCACCTCATTCTTTCCATCCTTTCCTACAAACTGCTGCCAAATTTAGGTCGAGTTGCGCTCTGCTTTGGTCACTCGATGGTGTCCAAGGTGTCCCATGGCCTGATCTAAATGGTCCTAATTTCGAAGATGTAACCCTTTCTTCACTGGCTTTCTTCACTGGCTTGCTCGTGTCGATCTTGAATGTCGGTCTCTCTGAGAAATCGTAGCAGAGTCCTTCAAAGAACTACCTTTCGGGTTGCACTGTCAAGCTTCTTCTTCTTCCTTTTCTTCTTGAGGCGCTGCAGTCCACTACATGGGATTCAATCCACATGCCTCTGCAGGCAGCATGATCTTTCGCCAGCTGCCGATAGCTGCGCACTCCAAGTTGGTTGAGGTCCTTCTCCACTTGTGTGCGCCACCTTAGCCTATGCTGTCCTCTATTGCGTTGACTCAATGGCTCAGATTCGAAGACTTTTCGCGTCGAAGTGGTGTCCATAGGCTCTGCATAGACCAGCCATCTTGAACTTTGTATCTGAAGACGCTTGACTAGACGCATGTTGCTGTACAGCCCAAAGAGTTCGCCGTTCTTCTCCAGATGCCATCAACACAAACAGGCCCAAAAATCGCAAAACTTTTCTCTCGAAACGACTAAGGGTTTCCTCATCCGCTTTTAGGAACGTCCAGGTTTCCGGGCCATAGAGTAGGACTGGGATGATCAAGGAGTTACATAAAGCAAGCTTAGTCCTTCGAGAGAAAACTGTAAGGTTGCTCCTCTGAAATCCCACAAACCTGTTCCTGCTTCATGGACTCAAATTTGAGTTGTGGCTCTTTGAGAATTTTGACGTAATGAAATTTCAGGAATTTTGATCCTCATAGCTTGGGTCTGAAATCCACTTCCCGGTACCAGTAAATCAGTCACTCCCGGTCTTGGACGACTCATTTGCAAATCACTTCATCCCACACCTATGTCTCCCTCCTCGTCATGATCACCAGACATACCCCGCCAACAATAGACAATTCCCTTAAGAAACATATTTTCCAAACAACCCAGTACCTAGTTACAAAGTTTTCACCCTCCCACACCCTAAGCAAATGACGACAGTCTAATAAACTTCGCTCGTAATGACTTCCATGGCATCTCGGCATCTTGGCATCTATCCACCCCCGCTCTCAGACACGTTGGGAGTGCGCTCAAGTCTGGAGTTTATGGCGGAGACTTGCTTCGTTTTAATCCTGTCCGTCGACATATTAAAACTTTTTTTTGGCTGCTGCCATGCCCTCAAAACGGGAGCAGATATGTAAAGTAAGATGAATGCAAATTAACACCAACAGGGGACCAGCATTTGTTTCTCTCTCCCCTGGATGTCTGTTTATGTCTAGGGTCAGCAGTTTACTAAGAGAGGGCGTCCTTCATAAAAGAAATGAAAACCCGGCCACAGATTGTGCGAAAAGTTTGAGGAAACTCCTCCCCGCATGCGGAGGTGATTAGGAGTCGTAAAAATTGACAACTCAAAGTTTGCTCCGGGGTGCGGTGAGATGGAGCACCTGTTTCACATCACTGAGTTCGACCCTAAATTTCAAATAAATCACAGAAATATACTCCCGCTCCAAAACAGCTCCCTTGGCTCAGTCGCCACCACATGTTGACCAAATCTCAAATATGAGGTGTGTGCTTAACAGACTTCCTTCGGCGGGATTAAAAAAGGACTCCTTTGAATTCTCTTGGCACACACATGTCCCACGATCGCGGAAGTAATAAAAAAAGTTTCCCCTACGTGACTCATTAATCGACGATTTTGTGACTGTTTGCTTCCACTTCTGATTCAGAGAAATGTGTGGCTCAGGGAAGGCCGTCAACATGAAGAAGAATGCCGAGGAGTGGCAGGCTTTCAAGGTTCGTTGTTTGCTGACGCTGCTCTGACAACTTCAAATGGACAGCTGTGGCGTGAAGACAATATTGGAATGTCACATGTAGATTCTAAGGACCTCCGTCCAGCAGGTCCTCCGCTTCTTTCTCCTTATAGCTGTCTCAACCTCTTCCAATTCAAGAAACCCTTCAATTGGGATTCACTTTGCAAACTAAAGCCATCCCCTACACATAACCTGATGAAGAAGATCCTTGAGAGCAAGACACTTGAAAGGCAACCAGAACTTGTACAGAGGTCATCCAAAACGTGATCCCCCAGGAAAGATAGGCCTCGGGTATCTACTTACAAACAAGAACTTGGCTCTGAGTCCAGTTAGACAAATCTGGGTCGCTTGTGTCCTCCTCATAAGAAATCGCATATGTCGCGATATTCCCCATAGAAGACCATCTGGTTCACTAATGGGCGCTCTGACAGGCTTCCATCGAACACTCAAAAGTTCTTTGTCACCACAAGTCCATGAAAAGGCTTCGGGATCATTTTCAAAGCACATAGCTTCTCAACATTCCAGCCAAACCAATAGACCACCCAGATGACTGTAAAGCCCCCCCCCCCTCCCCCCAGCACCCAAACTCTCCTCCCCCCTGAGCACCATTGAAAACTGTCGTGAAATCGTGAAAATTTCAACAATCGACATCCGTTTTGCAAATTGCCACTGTCAAAGGACCTCTGCCAGACAAACAAACACACGAGTTACGCTTAAGGCCTCGCGGCCACGGCGGCGGCCGCCACGGAACCAGGACAACAGCCTGCAGCCGATTCCTCACAGCCGACGGTTATTGCAAACTTCCAGGTAGATGGCGGAAACTTTTTGCGCCCACCCGACCGACTTCCAGTTCGCCCTCGTAATTGCCAAAAACTACATCCACTTGTGGGTAGTTCGTTCAACCCCTCCCCCCTCACGGGGACTGCACTACAACTCGCAACAGAGTTCATGTAAATTTAACTCTCAATTCTACGAGTGAAGCAGCAGCAGTTGTGTTGGGTGGAGGCTATGATTGCATGACAGAAGGATAAAGTAGATCCCCATTTCGACTGCACCTGGAAAATCGGTTTTGCAACAACAAACCAAACTATTCACCAAAACAACGGCAATAACAAAACTTTTCCTGCCTTTTCACCGAGGAACGAACTCCTTCAAGTTGTGTGTCGGTTGGCGAGTGTGGGGGGATGAATGGATGGAGGAGCGTACAACTTTTCAACAGCACGCGGGATCCTTGCGGAGAATTGACATTGTATGGCCTCCTATCGAATTGAAGGCATTTACTAGCAATGTTAGGGCCGGCCGGTTTTTGCAGGAAACTAAACACACGGGTGGCGGGGGGGGGCGGCAAGCAAGCGGTAGCAACATAATGACATGAAAAGTTGAACGAATGCAGTGCGCGCTCACACACACACACACCCACCCACATGGTTGCTGATCAGAAAATTGGGATAAGGCATCAGCAGAAAATTCCAGCCACGAAATGAGGGAAGTTTTTGATTGAAATGACTTTGCATTCAGCGCGGCAAGGATCCTGGGAACGCAATCTGTGTCCTTATTCAATTACGGCGTGTTCTTAAGGCAATTTGAGGCTAATATTGTGCGAGATTGTTGTGGAAAATATTTTGTGTGTGAAGAGGGGGAGAGACGCTGGAAAAAGTGAAAGGAGACGATGCTGGGCTTATGGGGACACTAGCTCCGAGACACTTACTTCTGTGTACCATCACCGAGGAATCCTGAATGTCTAGCAGTGTCACTATGGGATGGACACTTACTCTTTGAGATTGATGAAGGTAGATGACAGAAGGCGTGGCAGCATATATCGAGAAAACCAAAATGGCAAAGGAAGGAAAAGTCGCTAAAGTCAAATTACACTGAGACAGTTCGATGGGTTAGTCAAAGGATGACTCAAGCAGATGATTCAAGGAATGAATAATTTCAAAATGCACAGAGAACTCAAGAGTTGTTGGAACAGAGCCCGGGGTACCTGGGCCCAGCGCTGAGTACTCCAAACTCACGGACAAAAGTTCCAAGCGGAAACCTAAGCTTAAAGGCAACTCTGCCAACTGCACCATAGCCTAATGACTTGGACAGGATCTTAAGTTAGATGGGTGTATAAAACGGGACGAGTTCAAATACCATCCCATAAGAACTGGAGTGGGGCCCAGGTCCAGGTCGCGCTAAAGAAGAGATCATCTACAACCATCTCTTCATGTGACTTTTTTATTCGCTTCAACGCTACTTGTAGGAGCAATTTGCCTTTGCACTGGATCCAATTGGCATTAAGGGACGTCAACATGCTCGATCCCCTCAAATCACTTTGAACGCAAGCCCATGCTCGAAGGTAAGAAAAATTCTGTAATAACTTCCACGGTGGATTGCCAGCGACTCCGTGTATTGTGGCAGGAGTTTTCCTGATGGTGGGACTCCCAAACAAGTCCCTGTGTTCAAAGGACATTCAGATATGTACGTCATATGCGGTTTGTACTTACGTTCATCTTCGAAACGTGGGTCTCAACGGAGCTTATGGCAAACTAAGTTTAGTTGAACACTGTTGAGCAGACACTCTTTTTCTTCCCCCATTTTCTACACCTCCCCCTGGTTGTTAGCTCCTCCAGATTGTAAGCGTCTTCCGGCCTCTAGCTCATCCCCTCTAGCTCATCCTCCTCCTGCCTTTTAGCTCCTCCTGGCTATTGGCTCCTTCTGCTTGTAAGCTCCTCCTGGCTCTTAGCTCCCCCTGGTTTTTAGCTCCTCCCGGTTGTTAGCATTTCCTGGTTGTTAGCTCCCGCTGGTTGTTGCTTCTCCTGGTTGTTAGCTCCTCCTGGTTGTTGCTCCTTTTAGTTGTTAGCTCCTGCTGGTTGTTCCTTCTCCTGGTGGTTAGCTCCTCCTGACCGTTGGCTCCTCCTGGTTGGTAGCTCCTTCCGGTTGGTAGCTCCTCCTGACTCTTGGCTCCTGCTGGTTGTTATCTCCTCTTGGTTGTTAGTTCCCGCGGTTGTTAACTCCTCCTGACTCTTAGCTCCTCCTGGTTGTTAGCTGGCGCAGGATGCAAGCTCCTCTTGGTTGTTAGCTCCTCTGGCTGTTAGTTCCTCCTGGTCGTTAGCTCCTTCTGGTTATTGCTCCTCCTGGTTGTTAGCTCCTCCTGTTTGTTAACTCCTCCTCAAAGATCTCAAATCTCAGTGATTTTTGTTGTGAAGAAATTTTACCTAGTAGGTCGTCGTTGGGCACATCGCTTCAAGTAAGACAGTGAAGCATACTTCGGCAACAAGAGCTCATTCCTTCCTTGTCACTGGAAACCGATCAAACGCCAACTAATAGACAGTGCTTCCCAAAGCCAGAGAAGCGTCTCAGATTCAGCATGAAATTGGACCCAATTTCAGCATGGCGTCAAGTCTAACAACAGGGAAAAGGGTTCAGAGGACTCTCCGCCACACGATCCCCCATATGTCCTCTCAAGATGTCTCAAATACAAGAAATGCTTTTTTTGTTGAATTTTGGGATAGAGAACACTTGGTTTTCAGGGTGGCTGCACTGTGCAAAGTGGTCCTTGACGTCAAATATGCGTGAGACGCTGAAATGGTCTTCACATGCTATTCCTAAGCACAGATCTCAAAAGTGGGCAAAAGTGACATTAGAGACGCACAAACATCAGGGGACTGACCGCCATTGTAAGTGTCACTCTCTAGTGCCTCCACTCAATCCAGTTCGAAGGACAAAAATGCCACAGTTGCACAATGAAGTCAAAAGTTTGCCCATTATGCAGGACACCTCTTATTTCCAACGCCGTTCCAAGAAGAATGATCTTCAAGCTGTCTGCTAGGAAGACAAATTTTTGGACAGATGAGGATGTACGCCCAAGCACCGCCAATTAAAAGCTAACTCAATCATTTCGCCAGAGTGGACATTAGTCCACTACCACCTTTAAACGTAAGCAGTTTTCTTATTATTGTACAATCGACTTCACAACCCCCGCCATCGACTGTCAACATTGAGTACAATCCGGCTTGAGGGACACACCGCAGAGCTGTTAAAACGTCTTCCCCCGATCCTTAGTCGACATTGCCATCTCAACACTTTTGACACTCAAATGTGTCATATTTTAGCCAAATTTTGAAATTTAGTCGTAAACTCTGAGGTTTCCCGCGAACCCCATCTCGCCTCTTATTCAATTTCCCAGCAGCCCGCACCCGTTATGAAGTTCACAAATCTTCCCCCGCCGCCTTCGGATCAACTTCCAAGGACCATCAAGTATTCAACGGTTTTACGAGTCCTAGCATTTTGGCTACGAATGCAATC
The DNA here is from genome assembly GCA_944738645.1 of Eristalinus sepulchralis. Lineage (NCBI taxonomy): Eukaryota > Metazoa > Arthropoda > Insecta > Diptera > Syrphidae > Eristalinus > Eristalinus sepulchralis. The sequence goes on along the minus strand of OX122886.1, from coordinate 5,613,459 downwards.
GAGTTTACGTCCAGTTTACGATGTTGCGCCCCATTCTCGCTCTCTGGTGACATAAACCACATGGCACGACCCTCACCCATCCGGACGTCTGTTTGCGCCATTTTCCAGTTCAACTGTCGTAAACTTCCTCTCATGAACTGCAACCGAAGAAGTCATAAACAAATGGCGGCGAACATTTGCAATCCGATCCACCGCACCGACGCAATGAATCACGTATCTTCCGATACGCCCGACCAGACCGAGCCCACCTTGAACGTCCCAAGGAGCCACTCGAAAGGGCACAACTTCGAAACAAAACCGAGAGCAAAAAAAACGAAACTCAAAACTCCGAAGAATGGCACCGACTAAGCCGCTATAAAACTTTCGACTCTCGACAAGAGGCAAGAACACAGGGCTGGAAAGAAAAAAACACAGAACGGCAACAAAAACAATAACTTCCCTTAATTCGTTGACTCTGTTGTGTGTTGTGCTGTTGTTCTTGTTCTCTTTCATTACTTATGACGGGTGAAAAAGTTTTCGGCGCCTGTTCGGAAGAAACGGCAACGACGAGAAATCCTTAAATTCACACACCCACCCAAGGGTTCCCACCATTAGCAGCGCCGTTTTGAACTTCAGCCGCCGCCGTCCTCTCGGCAATAAGCGCCCGCCGTGCCCTCCCCTCCCCATCACATCGTTCCCGACCATCTGCAGGAGGGCATACCTCCACGCTGAGGACAAGTGCAAGGCTTAGGCGAGCTACAAAGAAGTGAAAAGCGGACGACCGCAAAAAACGAGATTTTCTCGCGCGCGTTGACTGCAGAAAAGGATTAAGAGCAGCCGCTTTTTTTTCCGCCTTTCTCCATGGCCAGGCATTCGTCGCGCTCAAGACGGGCAAGGTTGCAAGAAGCTTGTTTATGAAATCGACAAAACCGCGAGGAGTGCTTCTGCTGGTGCGGAGCTCGTGTGGTGACGTGGCGAAAAATATTTAACGGTGTACGGGACAATAATTTCCATCGAAGGTGAATGGGTTTTTGCAGCCGGCGCACGTTTCACCGTGGATGGAGTGGAGGTGTCTTGACAGTTGTGAGTTGTGAGTGGATGACTTTTTTGGGTCGTTTTTATTTCGGGCATGACGTAAAGGTGCCGGAAGAGAGTTTTTTGAAGTCCATTAGCTGGGGTGTGATTTAGGGGACATCTGTGTTGTGTTCGTTTTTGTTGGTTTATGGCGCTTACGTGTTTGTGGTGCTCCTCAAATCCAGACTTCACTTTATGGATGCAAGTGGGCTTTAGGAAGACTATACACCACCACGGTGGCAGGATCCACACTCCTAGACGATGACCGGCGAACTCAAACTTCGCCTAGATCACTGGAGAACTGGATCAGATTTCCATCGCCTCCTCCCCCTCTTTACCACCCCTATTTATGAAGTAATCGGCGCCACCACATCCATTTCCACACCAACTTCACTTCATTTAGATAAAATTTCTCCGCTCTCCCTCCTGCCTCTCTCCTGTTCCTCTGAATCAGGCTCCCCTCCCTCAGTCCACCCCCCCGCACACATCATCCACCTACGCGCACAGATCCATCAGTTAACTGTACATTCTGCTGGGTCCTTGTAACTATTTCACGTTCGTTCACAAATTCAATTATCCTGATGAAAAGTAAAATATCGTGTTCAGCTCAGTTGCTGCTGCGATACTTTTTGCATCCGCAGTTCATCGTTCGACATTACTTTGCCTACATCACCATCACCATCGCTGCCACCACCACCACGACCATCAGTCGAGCCCCTGTCGTTGTCGATACTCGCTCATAGTACGGCAGCGATGCGGCGCGGAGTTAAGCCTCCAATGGACACTGGCAGGGATTTTTCAGTGCGTGTGTGTGTGTGTGTTTTGGTATACGCCGCGAAACCTTCACCTGTTCAGCGGTCTAGTAACCGCTAGTTTAATTATAATTCAATTTATTTCACTCCTGGAACTGAGCGCTGGACGCTACCGCCCGCTGCTGTGGTGTTGTGCGGCGAAGCTGCGCGCTCTAGCCGGGATAATAGAAATTAGAATTTCAAATTTTACCGTCACGACTGAATGAATTCCGTTAACTGTTGATAATCGTTATCAAGTGGTTTTCCTTGTAAATTCGATGCCATTGGGGTGAGGTCAACGAAAGAGGTGAGGTTATGGCTGATTTTGAAAATCTCCTCGATTCGGTTCTTCCTTCTGGGGACGCCCTAAATTTCTTCTCTCGACCATTATGTGCATTTCGGTCTTCGAACATTCTGAATTCCTTAATCCCCACACTCATTTCGTCTGCATATTGAAGTAAATTTTAAGTGCGGTCCGCATTCGTGCGCCACATGTGCTCCCTCGGCAGTATGGCTCCAGGTCTGAGCCTATTTCCGTTATTTGCCAAAATGGATGCACGGATATTTGGTCATAAATTTCAGAAGTAAAGCCCTCCAAAGTAGTGCCATTAAACGATTTTCTGTTTTGGGTCACTGGGTGAGTGCTTGCGAGGGGGGTGGGGGGAATGGTGCTGCCGATGTTGTAGTTTACCTGGTTTCTTCCTCGTCGTCACCTCTGTGCGCACAAAAACCCTTCTCTAATTGAAATAGTCATGTTGGTGAGGTAATTTAAATCATTTGCTTTTAATCCGATTGCCATGGCCGAAGGAATGGTTGGCGGGTGGGTGAGGGGGGGGGGGGGGGTTGTGTGCCAAAGCGAGGACTTTGTGGGGAGATTTGTTGACTGGAAGTGAGTAAAGTTGTCGAGGAATTATTCCGAGCGGTTGTTGTTGTTTTGTGGGTGAGTTGAGGGCTTAGAGGGAATTAAGTTTCTTTTTGCGCTTAAGCTGGAATGGCTGCGGTTTCAAGTTGCTGATGGTGTTTTGAGATCTTCATCCGTTTGCGTAGTTGAGGGAGTGTCGTTTTATGAAAGGATTAGAGGTGTGGTTGAAAGGCGAAAGCCACTTGTTGGTCTTCCTATAGTCGGAGTCTAAGGCGGGCAAGAGGATTTTCAACTGTTTGATTCTACAACATGGGGATGGAGTCGTGAAAACAAAAGATCTTGCAGAGGAAATTACAAATCTAAAGGAAGAAAGGACAGAATCTGAGAATACGAAATTTTTAATCCGCATGTTACGCTTAAGGAGCTATTCCCAAACGCAACTAGGCGGGTTTGCGGAGTTGATCCAACCGCCTAATTCTTGGTCGGCCAAGCAGTCGCCTGTCTGTTGAGATCGCATCAAAGACGAAGTGTCTAAAACGAGGTCTCTAAGACGAAGTCTTTAAGACGAAGTCTCTGAAACGAAGTCTCTGAAACGAAGGCTCTGAAACGAAGTCTCTGAGGCAAAGTCTCTGAAACGAAGTCTCTGAAACGAAGTCTCTGAAACGAAGTCTCTGATGCGAAGTCTCTGAGGCAAAGTCTCTGAAACGAAGTTTCTGAAACGAAGTCTCTGAAACGAAGTCTCTGATGCGAAGTCTCTGCGGCAAAGTCTCTGAAACGAAGTCTCTGAAACGAAGTCTCTGAAACGAAGTCTCTGATGCGAAGTCTCTGAGGCAAAGTCTCTGAAACGAAGTCTCTGAAACGAAGTCTCTGAAAAGAAGTCTCTGAAACGAAGTCTCTGAAACGAAGGCTCTGAAACGAAGTCTCTGAGGCAAAGTCTCTGAAACGAAGTCTCTGAAACGAAGTCTCTGATGCGAAGTCTCTGAGGCAAAGTCTCTGAAAAGAAGTCTCTGAAATGAAGTCTCAAAAACGAAGTCTCGATGAAGGGGACATCGAGAAAATGTGGTCCAACTGTCAAAGTGTAGCCCTATCCGTTCGAAGAATTATCTGGTCAACATTAAGTTTCCCCAGCACTGTCACGTTTCGCCCCCCTATCCTAGTGTGTAACTCCCACAAGAGGACGGAACAAAAATTCATCTCATCACCTGGTATCGCGAGTTTCTTCTTTCAATCATTTTCCAAATTTCCCCACAACCTTTCCAAGGTTGGGTTTGTGAAACACTGAAACAAAGAAATGTCAAATGAAATTGAGAAAGGGAAACTTGACATCGTGCAGTACGGTTAGACCACCCTTCATGAAACGCCTCGGAATCAACTGACTCTCTTGGAACATATTTCCACGTTTCCTCTGCTTCAACGCACTAACGTGACACCAAATCAAAGCATAATTGCACCTGATCTCTTGTCTTCCCACATCCTTCCCTTCATCCATCAGAGAGAAGTGATGATTCCAGGGAATCCAGAGAAACATTCTTTTTCTCTTGTGACTTCTTTATTCCTGTGAAAGGTTTCCCTGAATTTCTTTTCGCCGTTTTTTCTTCTCTCCATAAATCTTGCTCTTCCCCCTGCCCCACTCAGCTTCCACCATCAGCTGCTGATTTTGCATAATCTCTTGCACAGAGGGGGGGGAGGGGACGCACAGAAATGCAAACGAACATAATGCATCGCTTATAACACCACATCCTAATGGCCACTGGGACCGTGAGACGGAGAGAGAATATATATTCGTTCAGAAAATGAATAATCCAGAATTCCATTATGAATATATTAAATGCAACCCCCCCCCCCATCCTCCACCCCTGGTAACGCCTTATCCCCACCAACCATTCATTCTTTTGCAACAGTTCCACATTTTCCCCATGACCCCATCGTCTGGCTGCTTGGTCAATTCATTACCTCGATTCCAAAACAAAAGCGGAACATACATGCATTCTTCCTTCCGCACAAAGAGTGTCCGACTGGGCGCGGGGGGAGCGAGAGGCTGGCGGAATTTTAAAGCCACAAGAGAAAACACGGTCATGGAGACAAATCCAATTTGATTCGGAAGATCCCACACACATACAGGACTTCACATCCGTGGCAAGACCAGACGTACATGCAATTGTCCTTGCATCGAGGATGGTCTGGCCTGGGGAATGTGTGGAATGTGAGATGTTTTCTTTTGGCCTCCGCTTGGAATAACTGATTTTCGTTTTTTTTTATTCATTTTTGAAAAATTGTTAAGAATCTGGGATTCTGTTGAATCGGGTTCCATTGAATTGGCGAAGCCAGGACACAGGGCCGGTGTTTTGTCAGGAGATGCTGGTGTCTGTACGATAGTGGGGATAAGAAGAGATTGTCGAGGTAAATGGGGAAACTGGGAAACCGAAGCGTATGGCTATCGGCGGTGACCTGAATCTACTGCACAGACTGTGGTGAGATGATGTGTGGTTTTCTCCTGATGGGGGGTGGGTGACTTTCAGTGGATCCCCCTACTTAGCCGGAGATGAGTCCTTAATTGAATGGCGGAAGAGGTTTTGTTCAGAAAGCTTTTAAGGCATTTTCCAATCGTTTTATGGAGGAGTTGCAATTGTGACTGAAATTTATACACAAGAGGTGAAGCGAGACCTTTTGGGGGACAAATGAGCATGGCATTGGGTCCTTCTTTTGGTACAAACACACTGAAGGTCACAAAAGCGCGTGAAGGGCGCTCATTTCTCATTGTAGATAGGGAGAAGCAAAAAAAAAAGGAATTCAAAGTATGCTGTATTTCTCCATCCTTGAGCAGACTCTCCATGCGCCCATGTCGTGTCCTTCCTTCTACCTTCATCCTCAGTCCTTCTGCACACGACTTTCTTTGACTCAAAGGATTAAAGGATTGCAAACATTTCTGCCACAAAAATTCCACAACCCAGACTCCGGCTTCCTCAAAGATCTCATCAGACCCTGCTTCCCTCTCTCCTCACCCCCCCCCTACACAAACACATACCTGTTCGATTAATATTTGCCCAAGAAACTCCCTCGTGTGTGTGTTATTACAAAATTAAAATAAACCCCACAATCAGTAAGCAATCAAATTCCCATCTGTCCAAACAACCCCCTTTCACTGAGCAGCGTGTGCGTTCTCCATGCGTTCTCCGCCCTTCTCCGGGGAGGCGGACTAATTAAATTTAATAAAAAGAAACCCATCAGCGGCCATCCGGTGGGATGCAGGGAAGACGCACTCGATTCTCTGCGCTTAATTGACACTCAAAGGCGACGAACACGCCAAGGGGGGGGGGGGGGGGGGGAGGGGGGGGTGGCGAACGCGAGAATGTTCACCACATTTTTAATGGCAATGTCTGGCTGTTCAGTCGAGAGTGGAAAATTTACGAGAGAGTCCTGAAAGAATATCTCAATGATAAAAGATAATTTGCCTGCCTGTCCGCTGCTGCTTTCCTCCTCCTTCTCCCTTTCCCCCACCCTCCTTCGCTTCCTCCTCCTCCTCCTCCTCCTCCTCCAACACATAAAGGAACAACGATGGCGTGGAAATATCACCACGGATACCGATGCTGCTGCTTATCAGATTGCATTTTATGCGAGACGTGACATGCAATACAAATTACATTTTAATGTCACACACACATACACGCCCCCCACCTCCGTCGCTGCCACCACGTTAATGACGCTGACGATCGTAGGGAAGACGGTGACGATGGGCGTCGAATGTGGGAGCGTCTGGCTCTGTGGTGAAATTGTGGTGAAAGATACCGCGGATGGAAAATGGACTTTTAGGGGTTCTGGCCAAAGAGACTAATAGAAAGCTTGACTTAGGGAGGACTTCAGAGGAGAATCAGGCTGGTGTCCATAGCATCTGCCGGTCAGAAGCCACCATGCCAGAGCATGGGCAACCAGACTGCTCTTCGCGAGATCTGCTAGTGCGGTCACAGTTAAGAGCGGCCTCAGAATAAGACATTAAGGGACTATGATCAGTGAGGTAGACTGGTGTCCATGCTGGTGAAATTCTAGTAGAAGCCACCTTGAGCTCGAAAAATTGGATGACAAGAACCGAATGAAACTCTCCTCAGGAAGACAGATTGCTGTCCACGAGAGCTGCTAGTGAGGTCTCTATTAACAACCGCCTTGAGTTCCAAACAGTGTCCAACAAGGACCTCAAGGAAGTTAGACTTAAAGAGACTATGATTCGAGAACCAGACTGGTGTCCATAGAATCGACTGATGAGCGGCTTTGAGTTCGAAAATTTGGCCAACAAGGACCACAAGGGACTGTATTCGTGAAGACAGATTGCTGTCCGCCTCTGCTTGAGAAAATGGCCAACTAAATTGACATAAAAATAGTGCTTCTTGCTGCTCAAGGCACAAACGGCATAGTTGAGCCCTCGAATCATTCACCCACCGCCCCTCTTACAACTCAAAAGACTTCACCCACCTCCTCAGAAACTCTCAAACACACCTCGAATCTCAGAAATCACGTAACACCCTGCCAGTGCCGTGGATATCCTTACAATTAGTCACCGAAAATTCACTTAAGAGGCAGCGCCCCCTTCACTCAAGTGTTCCATCCCTCTGTTGGGGTTGAAGAACAAGATGAAAAAAAAACTGAATGTCGCATACACCCTCCATTTCATTAGGAAGAAACAAAAGTTAAGCCATTTCCCTCGCCCCCGGACGAAGTGTGCAAGCGTGACACAAAGTTTAGGCCAAGTTAAATTGAATGGCGCTCCTCCTTCACGTGTGTGTTCGCCTCGCGCATTGTTCACATGGAATTCCGCTGAAGTACCACACCGTGCATCGAGTTCCTGGCAGGTATGTCGGCGGCGCAATGAATTTACTTGCCGAATACTGCATCTCGAGTGGAAAACATCTAAGAAGGACTCTCCTGCTTTCCTTCACACTTGTGCACCCAGAATCCTCTGGAGTGGGATGCCTTGGTGGGGTGCGAATATAATTCCCTCGTAAGCGCCAGATGCAATCTAATGACGGTTTAAGTAGGGTACGCGAGCCGAAATGCGCACGGGAAGCATTGAACTTAACAAATTGCGCATGTGAAGTGAATGAGACTAATGGGTGAAGGAAATATGATTGCAAACATCTGCGGAGAACGGGGATTCGATGGAAACTGGGACACTTTTGGGAGATTTGTCACGTTTTTGGGGAAATATTTCAAACAGATTTGAAGGCGGGAAATGTTTCAACTTTTTCACAGATGTGGTCTTATTTACCTTTCGGTCTCCATCGAGCATGGGAATGAAGAGAGTCTTAGCCGTTTGTTGAAGGACGTTCTAACCAGGCTCAATATTTGTTTGAATCATGCCCTACTAAGAGTAAGATACCATCAGGCATCTACATTATCGCAGACTGCCTAGATTGTAGTCTCATACAGAAGCGTATTTTCAAAATTGGGGAAGGCATCCAGCAGCCTACAGAGTCCGTAGTACCCTTCATTCCTTACCCCCTTCCTTCCAAAGGCTCTGGAGAAGCTGGTGGACTTAAACTTTAGAAGCAGTGGCGATTACGCATTTGCCTTCGCAGCAAGTGCAAGGAATCGGTCGCTCTACACAACATGGCCAATACCACCGAACCATGTACTCGTATAGATTTTAATCACAGAACTTATTTTAGGCCTTCCAGCAATTTGTGCACTTAGCAGGAAGAACGTCCAAAAATGAGTCGCACGCTGCATAAATTTACTACGGATATGGGTGATGGTCAGAATCTTGATTTTGGGCTTTTGGAAATTGGGGCATTTCGAGATTTTAGGCTTTTGGAGAATTTGGAATTTGGGGAATTCTGGATTTTTCATCATTTCACGGTTTTTTGCATTAAGGCATTTTGGGACATTTTGAATAATTCTGAATGGCGTGCAATTTTTGGCATTTCGGCGTTTTGAGCATTTCGGGATTTCGGGCATTTGAGTATTTTGGAAAATACTCACAATTGAGCAGTTTGTTTTTTCGGATTTTGGGCATTTCTGATTTTTTAGCATTTCCAGATTTTGAGCAGTAAGGCATTTTGTGGATTTCGACATTTGGGGCATTTGAGCATTTTGCAAAAATTCAGAATTCGGTCATTTCGGATTTCTTGCCTTTTGAGTATTTTGGAAAATTTTGGATTTGGGGCGTTATGGATTTTACTGGCATTTCGGTGTCTATGGAATTTTGACGTTCTAGGAATTTCGACGTTCTAAGCTTTTCGAAATTTTGGGCATTTGAGTATTTTGAGAAATTCGAGGTTTGGGGCATTTTGTTTTTCTTGGCATTTTGGGCATTTTTAGCATTGGGACATTTAGGCGATTTCAATATTTGGGGCATTTGGGCATTTTGAAAAATTCAGAATTCGGTCATTTCGGATATCTTGCCATTTGAGTATTTTGAGAAATTTGGGATGGAGGGTGTTTTGGATTTTGCTGGCATTTCGGGATTGTAGACATCTCGGGACTTGTGGCATTTCGAAATCGTAGGCATTTTGGAATTTTTGGGCCTTTCGGAGAATTGTGAATTTGAAGTGTTTCGTAATTTCAGGCACTTCCGAATCTGAGGCATCTCGGGATTGTGATCATTTCGGTATTTCAGGCATTTGAGCATTTTGTGAAATTCGGAATTTTTGGCATTTTGAATTTTCGACACTTTTAGATTGTTGGCATTTTGGAATCTTAGGCACTTCGGATTTTGAACATTTCTTTATTCTGGATCTCTGCATTTTGTCCCCAAGCTCACGGAAGATCGTACCGAATCTGGTACACGCCACGTGACTGCAAAAGGTACCTCAAGGATGCACACTCGGGCGTGTATAGAAATAAACCTTCTGCTCTCACGGTGAGATTGTAAGGCTCTCGCCTATGAGGATGAAGCCCCCCTTATGTTGAGTAAAAATTGCCCTTTAGTTCTTGGTGGTCTAATGGGAAAAGGAGTGAAGGTGATATCGAATTGGAAAACACCTCTGGATTGGATGTGAGGTCCAGCCAAGACAAATGGTTTCCTGAATGAGACCGCCATAACTTACACTTCTCCAAGAACCTTTTTATTACACAAGACATGAGACTTAATTCTCAAACAGAAGTAAATAGACAGAATTTAAAAATCTTCCCATGTTGGAAAGCCCTAGAAGAATGATGCGACAGTCGAGCATGAGCTGCCTTTACATCACAGTCAGTAGATGCACGATACTTTATGTAGTGTCTGTATGGAGGCTCTGTGATCTTACAGGGAAGCTCCATATAAGACTGCCCAAAGGCTGACGTAATGCTTGAAAAGATGGAACACCTAAGAAGACACCTCGGACCACTTGCTCTTTTTTTTTTAAATATAGAGAATGAATGGTAGAGGGCAAGGATTGCTGGTCATGTTCCAAGAAACCTCATCGCCTCAGCAAGCGTGACGATCACATGACAAAGCAAAAAGCATACGTCCTACACGGAGTAGGAAAATGCACCATTTAAGTGGTAACCAGGGAGTGTCAGTGTCAGACAATCAGGAGAACCTCAGCTAGCCGACAATGGTCAAAGGGTTCTAACCAACTCACCAGCGCCATAAAAACGTAAAGCCCTATGGCTCCGATTCAGAAAAAGGACGAACAAACTCTCAGCTGTTTATCAGGGTCATGGAGGCAATTGCTCTGCCTGGTTGTGACAATGTGTGGGGATCCTTGTACGATGTTAATGAAATTTATTATTTTACAAAGACGAAGAAACAAGGTACAGCCCAAGGTAAGCAACCTTGCCGTAGGCTTGAATACCGAATCCAGGTCCGAGACTCCGGTCTGATTAATTGCTCACAAGTTTTTAAAGAACTCCAGAGTAGTCTGAAGCGCTGAACACACTCCACTTCAAATGCACTCCCCATCATTCGCTTAGTTGAGACAAAACTCTGACAACTCTCTAAAATTCTTCATTGTCCACAAAATGCGCAGAATTCTGTCTTTCCTTGACAATCACATTCTCGTGCATTCCACACAAAATGCAATTAAAGTTGAATTTTCTGCAGAACTCACCAACCACCTCGCACCAAGCAGAAACTGAAACAAAATCAATTTCCACGCATCTAAACCGTCTCAGCGGCACTCTTCCTCCCCTCCACTCATAGTTGTTCATTCAAAAACAAGTCGCATTCAATCAAAATTAAGCCCGCTTCCATCGCGTCGCATCGTCGCCCCATTTGACACATCCTTAAACGACCTATCGCTGGTTGGGAAAATGTCAATCATCGGCTCCCCCGTGTCGCTAAAAGGTCACGTACACCAGGTACGAGGTACGAGGTAAATATTTTGAAGTCGATTTAATTTCACTTCTCCCACATCGAGGACGACGTGTCGGATTATATTCACGTTCCAAGGACTTTTCAATTTCCCCATAATGGACACCGGCCAACAGCAGCGGCAACAAGAGACGAGGATTCTGAAAAATTAAATCTCATTTTGAACCGTGGGTGGTGGCGGTGTGGGGCGTGGGGATAAATTGGAAAAGGATCAAAAACATTATTTTATGTTAATTAGATTGAGAACTCTCAACTAATTTCAAGGACATCAAACATTAATTACAAATTCTCCTCCATTCTCCACGTTATTATTTTTTTTTTGCGCTCCTTCTGCACCTTCACCTCTCCCGATCGTGTCCTGGCTTGTGGAGAACAGGTGGTGGCTTGGGCATTTAACGACCGCCGGACTTAATGAAGTGGACACTGGCAGGTAAATTACTGCTAATGAAAACCAAACGTAGAAGCAGTTAATTTTTACACTCATACATATATTTGGTGAACAGGAAAAAAAGGGATACATTAACATTTATCTGCTGTACATGATGTCCACCGGAGAACTGGGCCCGTTCACAGTCCGCAGTCGCTTTAGATTCCACTTCATTAAATTTTAAATGTAATTTTAGGGACAATTGACTTTTTGTCTCTCTCTCTCTCTCTCTGTCTCTCCCTCCGGCAGAGGGTCACTCAACACACAGAAACAGAAAATTCCCCCAAAACGACGAAGTGAGACATTTGTACATTGTTCCATTGTCCATTGTGACTTGTTTGCTGCTGTGGGTGGTAGTGGGTGGTGTGCGACAAGTCAAGGCTCAGGTAAACTGCTGCTTAACCAACCACAATGTGTGTGTGGTGGGAAGTCGGTGTGGGACAAGCAGCTTTCCCTTTAATATTCACATGTCGTTATCCCAAGGATCCCAACGAGTTCATGATTCACCGCGTGGGCTGTGCGTTGACAATTCTATTTCTGGCATCAACGGTATCAGCGAATTGATTTCCTGTTCATTTCTTTTCTACGTCTTCTACAGCCTGTTGTTGTCATCGTGCGACTGACTTTTCCCTTTGCATCTGCCTTGTTGTGGGCTTCTGCCGTGTGCCGTGTCTTTCATTGTGCGTGGTGAGTAATGGAATTTTGCGTGTGTTTCGCCTCATGTCTAATTAACGGCGAGAGTTGTGCATCCTTTCACGGGGTCTTGTTCTTACTTCTCTTCTCCCTTCCGCTGTATCATTATCGGCACGTAAGCGCGGATCTGAACAGGACGTGGACATGATTGAAATTTTCAATTCGTAAGCGGATAACGCCCTGGGCGTCGCTGTGTGTGGAAAGGATTTTACTTTCACCAGGGAAGTCTCGCCGATGGTCTGTTGTGGAAATGAGGTAATTTGTGGCGCTGATGAGTGTTCGGTGGGCGAAATTCCAGCGGGAAATGCATGTTCAAATTAACGACTGTGATTGGAGATCCTTTTGGAGCTGGAATATGCTTCGGATTGGAAAGGAAATGTTAAAGCTCTTGATGTAGCTCAATTTACAGGCAACTGCAGTGGCAGGAGTGTGGAAGAAAGTGGGACGTGGAAAAAAGTCAAAAGTTAAAGAAATGTTTGCCTTGACAAGCAGCAACAATGAATGAAATAAACTGGGCAACTGGGAGTAACACTCGCGCATTGAAGGTTTCGTCTTCTATTTCAAAAGATTTGAATCAAATAATCCAAGTATAGCAATCTGCACCAAAAAGAATAATAAACTGGGCAAATGTGAGTTACACTCACACGTTGAAGGTTTCGTCTTCTATTTTGTTATAAATATTTGGTTTAAACAATCCGAATATGGATATAGCTTGGAGTTGCTTGCTTGAAGTAGGTGATTCACCGTGAGGTTTGATTTGCAATAAGCTTTTTTCGACAGATCACGTATGACTGCTGTCAAACTCCTCTGTTTTTTTATTCAGTGTCCTCCGGCAAGCTATCATCTTTAGCATTCTGTGAGAAATATTATATTTCCCAGGCGATGAGAGGCCTAATTCGGCGTAATTTGTAAAACTTTGAGCTCAAGTTTATATCAGTGGATAATACTCGCAAGAAACGAAACCTTTAAAAAATTGTGTAAGCTGTTAGGTAGTTGTTGGCAGATAAAACAGCACATAGACAAGGACGCGGACTTCCCCAGTCTATGACTTGCCTGTACGGTTCTACGTTAACTGACATGCAGAGTACGTCATGGAACCAGTGAACTTCTTATCCTGTGTCTTCCCTGTCTGCTTCTTCGTTCCCTGACAAACAGGGTACGTCACGAAACCTTAAACCTATCAACAACCCTGCAAATAGTCCTATCTGCTGGACTGTTTACTTTGGCATCTTTATTTCCAAGCAAATACTTGAATTTTGTATACTCTGTTTTTAGTGGAAGCGACTCACAGTTTAATGGCGAACATGACAAAAAGGCTGCGACAGTCTGAAAGCACCTCCTGTGACGGAAGAAAGGCGGTTCTGTGAATGGAATAAGGAAGGTGGTTGGTGGGAAGTGCTAGTTATGGCTAGAACCATTTGATAGATTGGAACTATTGAGAGAACCCGGATCCATGCCAACTGATGCTACGATATCACGGTAAACACCAACTAACCAAAAGCCACTCGACAATAATTGCCCAAGCTACAAACCACACTCCACTCTGCTGCACCTGCATTCCGCTTCTAAATTTAATCATCTCCCAAGTCACATCATCACTTCCAATTGGTTAAGCCCCCGCATTTTCCCCCTCTAAGCACACTGCAGACGCAGACAATCCTTAAAGCCATTTAAGACATTTTAATGACCCCCCCATCCAACTCCTCCCACTGCAGTCCAGTAATCGCCTTCGAGTCTTTTTTCTCCTCATCTGCATGCGATAGCAATTAGCATGCAAATGAATGGCCAATTGAACTCAATTAAGGATCCATCCCAGAAGCCCAGTACAAGAATATGTCCTCCTCCTTCCCAGATTTCAATAATTATGCAATTTGGATTCCACTTTCGAATTCGAAGAAGTTCATTAATATCCCTGTGGTTCGGGGGCACACACTCAATTTGTGCGCAAAATTAACCATAATTGTCATCGACAGTGCACCAAGGACATACAGCAAGGATCCAGGGTGCAGCAATGCGATGCGGGGATGCATTTGATTCTATCCTGCACGTCCTCGGTGCATCCTTCACGGTGTCAACAACATCGCTTATCGTCAAGTTGAAATCGCATTCGCGTTTTTCAATTCCAAAAAGGACGCGAAAAGTGTGAAAAAATTGGAGAATTGCAAAATCACCTCGGGACAGAGCGAATTTTGCTGCTGAGAGGACTCAGAAATCGCTTTCAAAGCGAATTTAATAACACCTGAAACGTCCTTCCCGAAGATAGATTCTAAAACATTCGATATCCACGAGGAAGGGGTGCGGGTGAGGAGTGAGGTGGAGAAGAAAAACAACAGATGGACCAAACATCCTTTCGCCTTCTTTTTCCCGGATTCAAATCGAATCCTTACATTACACAGGATAACCGGACGGTGAAAAGTACTAAATTGCACAACGTTATGTCACCGTCCCTCTTCCCCTGTCGATGGTGGGGCAAGCAGCAACGGCAACGGTATCGTCTGCAGCACAGGACACAGATCAGGACACTTGTATTGTATTTGAATCGTCTCATGCACATAATGCACAACTCTCCCGATGCGACACGAGCAACGATGAGCAATAATGGGATATCTGTTTTGTTCTTGACTTTTTTATTGCAAAATATCCCGCTTGGCAAGGATCGATGCGAATGAAAGTGCGGGCGAGGATGTTGCCTGTCTCTTTTCGAAATTCTGTGGAAACAAGGAATTTCATTGAATACATGTTACAATGCAAACGAAAGGAGAGTGCGGTGGGGGGGGATGGGGAAGTGGGAGTTAAAGTTTGAGGAGCTATTTTGATTGGAATATCCCTGACAAAGGAAGGAAGGACGTTGTTTGTAGGTGAATCCTTGGGAATTTGCTTTATGATGCGCTCGTGTGTGTGTGTGTGTGTCGGTGTTTGTGAGAAGAAGTTGATGACAACTGAGGTTAAGTGATGGGATTACTGGAATTTCTTCGACTCTCAAGAGTCCTTTCGACGTTCGAGGAAGTTTTTGATGAACATTTTTGAAATTGCCAAGTGATTGGAAGGTGTAGTGCAGGGCGATGCGATGATGTTGGGTGTGGCTTGGAGAACATTTTCAATTTAAGATTTAAAGTGAAGTTTTGTTCAAAGGACCTTTTGGCCTTAGACTGTTGTCTTCTTAGAATACTCGGATCAACGGATTTCTTTTTCTTCCTCTTGTGGCGCTACAGTCCGGGGTGGACCTGGGCCTCAAACTTAACAAAAATCCGGATCACCGGATGTGCTCGGGGAAATTTGAGCTTCTTATAGTCGGGAGAGATGACATCTTCATATTTCTCATGCTAATACTCGGTTTTCTGGGCTGAAATGGAACTTTTTTCGAAGAAAACAAAAATTTCAGACGTTCTGAGTGAAGATAACAATTTCTGCAAAAGATCGTGGAGATCTCAGCGGCCTTCAGCTGATAAGAGGGATCTTCCCGGTTGCTCAGATCGATCTTAAGCTTGCAATCGGTAAATAAAAACGTCCTCATCAAGAGTTATATGCGATGAACCTACTAAAGACCACCTCCCACCCAAATTTTGAGTTCACTCAACTTTTTGGACAAAATCGAAGAATTCTGAACTTTATTTGGTCGGTGAAGGATCTTACTGTCCCCTGATGGTGTCTGCACCGAATTTGCGGCTTGTGACGCTCACTGATGATGCTCTGAATTTATAACGATGAGTGCTGTAGGACCAAAAGCCAACATTGCAACTTGGAAGCTTCCTCTGCAAAAGTCATTCTTCTTCCTGCTTGACGCTACAGTCCGATATAGACTATTGGGCTCAACCCACAGATCAGTCAGCACGATCTTTCGGCAACTGCCTTCAAGTAGTCCTGAGCGCCTTCTCCACTTGTGTGTGCCATTTCTTTCCAAGACGTTCTCTATTACGTTGTCCCAATGGTTCAGAATCGGAGACTGTCCGGGACGGAGATGTAGTGTCAATGCGCTTTACATGACCTAGCCATCTTCAGCCTTGAATTCGAAGACACTTCAGTGGGTGCAAGCCACTGTACGATCCGTACATCTTCTCCTTTAGATGCCGTCAACGCAGACAGAACCAAAGATCGCACGCAGAACTTTTCTCCCAAGGCCACCAAGGACTTCTTCGGACGGAGAACTTTTCTCCCAAAGCGATCAAGGACATCTTCATCCAGGTTCAAAGCGATCAAGGATATCTTCATCCACTTTCATTAGAGTCCAATTTCGCGCAAAACGGCAGAGAGGATCCTGAATGCCATGTTGGGAAGACTGATCCCCCGGTAGTTGTGAACCGGACAGACAACTCCTTGCGCATGCTTTTCTCCGACCATATCTCACAGATGAGCCGGTTCATGCGTCCAAAGAGCTCATCCCCAACAACCTGTTCGCTGCAGCAGCTTTTCAGTCTAGACATCGCTCTCCTGACCTCGTCTAAGTCGGTCGCCGCCCTTCATCTTGTCACGCCAAAAGTCATAAATTGATTTAAATTAAATTTCAGCACACACACAAGGACCTCCGCCGAAAAACAAAATTCCTCACTTTACGATTATACGCACGCTTCTCCATTCCCCTTGATTGCATCGCGCAAAAAAAAGTCCAATTCTCCACTCTCACTAATTCCTGACACTCCAGAACCCCTCAGCAAAAACTTTTCACATTCACTTCCCCACTGAGCGCCGGCAGCGGCGACGATGCGATCTCTAAGC
Organism: Eristalinus sepulchralis; assembly: GCA_944738645.1. Taxonomy (NCBI): domain Eukaryota; kingdom Metazoa; phylum Arthropoda; class Insecta; order Diptera; family Syrphidae; genus Eristalinus; species Eristalinus sepulchralis. The sequence continues at coordinate 5,596,633 of OX122886.1, read as the reverse complement.
GTACTGCTCTTCTTGACAATTCCTCCTTGCGGGCAATTTTCTGCTAAAGACTCCAGGGTCCTTAAGTGTTGCGCTTGTCTTCCACCGCAATCCCACCCACCCGTTGGACTGCACTGAGAGATCCTTGATATGAAAGGTAGCCACAGAGAGGGAAGCGAGTGTCATCTCGAACGTGTTGAAGTGGAGAGGAATCCTCCAACAAAGCACTTGCCAGCATACACTTAAGGACACTACAAAAATTCAACTTAAGTGCTGAGTAATTATGTACAGCTTTAAACACATGCGAGTGGAGGGGCGAAAGATTCACAAGAAATGAGAAAGAGAGATGAGATGTCTCAGTCCTTGCATCCTTCTTCGCCTGAATTCGATTTCAGCTCGTGTCCACGCACGACCTCAGAACACACTCACATTCGTCATATTTATCGACAGGGATGCAAAGAAAAAAATAAATGAAACAGAATCAGGAAAATGGATCACGTTCCTGCCGCACAAAAGACCACGCCACCACAACGTGAATCCAGGGCAAACTGAAATCGAATCTGTATTCACACTCGATTCCTGTTTATTTGAATGGCTTCCCTTAGATATCATCTCGATGATTTCATTCAAAACGAACGAAGAGGTCGTACCGCCACACACGCACCCCTCCCCCCCCCCCCCTCGACCTCCTCGAAATCCATTCCTCAGTAAATTACTACTTCCCGAAGTCCTTAAAGCAATTTTCGTCCCGACACAGCTCAGTCAGTTACATGGCATGGCCCCCAGTGGCAGACGACGGGGAAGGGCGAGGGCGACTTGTTGGCCAGTGAATTGAGATGCATGGGATTTCTCATCTTTTTCTGTGTCGAACCGCAAATAAGAATTGCAGATTATTTCCTTGTTGACTGTACTGAACGCTGAGCAAAGTGTTACACTGTGTAGTCGAGAACCCGACCTTCCCTCAGAATTATCATATCACCAGTTCCTTTGGTCTCGCAACGAATGAGGTTTCATCATCTGCACCAGGAGGTGGATGGCGCCTTTGACAAGGCGCATGGACTCTCTTTTCATCTTCCCAAGAGGAGAGAGATTCTGCACAAAAATGCAAAAAACAAAAAACGAGAGCAACTCAAATCGTTTTGGTACCGCTGGCAAAGGTGAAGAACGGGGTCGCCTTTTCAAGCTGCGAAGTTAATCCGTATAGGTCACGCCAGGCATGCCACACTGATGTGGATTTATGGAGAGAGAGAGGGGGGATCTTTGTGCCGCATGTTTGCGAACGAGGTTAATCATTTTATGAGAAAAAGAATCCCAACGAACAGGAGGAGGAAATGGTGGCGAGCATTCCACCGCAAAGCGATGTGTAGCACTCAGTACGAAATCACAGAGAATGGGAATAAATTAGCAAGATCCTTATTCAATTCGGCCACAGTTTGCCCAGCGGAATGTTGGAATTACGTTCCGCTTGTGTTTGCCGGAGGAATGTGTACTTTTTGAAAATTATTACGAAATGAAGTGAAATAAATCTTGCTTAGGGAACAATGAGTTTACAAGTTTGAGTTTTCAAACATTTAGGGGGACCTCGAGAGTTTCAATCTTTGACTCGAGTTGGAATCCCTCACAGAAATTTGTGGAAAGTAGTTGGAATTTAAGGGAAGTGCAATATTTTCTGAACGGATTCGAAGAATTTTAGAGCTGTCCTTCAATTGTTTAGCAAGCACACATCAATTTTCAGACAAAGTCAGGTGTCCTTGGGTGCCTTTAGACGTCATACACTTGTTTCGATCGACCTCCAGGTCGTTCTAGATGAAATCGGGTCTTAAGATGAGCTATTTTCAGCTCCATGGGGGAACACTGTGTTAACGACTCTTCTTCCTGTGCATAGGGTTGTCGCTGCAGTAACTACTGCTTTCTTCTTCTTCTTCCTTTTCTTCTTCTTCTTCTTCTTCTTCTTCTTCTTCTTCTTCTTCTTCTTCTTCTTCTTCTTCTTCTTCTTCTTCTTCTTCTTCTTCTTCTTCTTCGTCTTCTTCTTCTTCTTCTTCTTGTGGCGCTACAGACAGACTACAGGGTGGACCTGGGCCTCAACCAACATACCTCTCCAGCCAGCACGGTCTTTCGCCAGTTGCCGCCAGTTTCGCACTCCAAGTTGGTTGAGGTCCTTCTCCACTTGTGTGTGCCACCTTAGCCTAGCCCGTCCTCTGTTGCGTTGTCCCAATGGCTCAGATTCGAAGACTTTTCGGGCCAGAGCAGTGGTGTCTATACGCTTTACATGGCCTAGCCATCTTAAGCATTGTATCCGGAGACGCTTGACTAGTCGCATGTCGCTGTACAGCCCATAGAGTTCGTCGTTAAGTCTTCTTCTCCAGATGCCATCAACGCAAAAACTACTGCTTTCACTAAGCTCAAACATCGTACAAACGACCGACTACAGCCTCGCCAAACACCTAGAACTTTGAGATGGAATTCTCAGTGATCCCTGTGGAGACCACAAAGACACTGCTGAACACTTTCTCTGTCAGGTGACGGATTTTTGACACTAATCTAATGAAAGCTGGTGATGAGGGCGCCTTGTTCCAGACGGTCTTTCCAACACTCCGTTGAAAACACGAAAAAATTCAAGAAATCAAGGTTGCCTGCGTGGCAGGACAATGGACATGTTTTTGAGTTTGTGTGGTTCAGTAAGGTGCTTCGCAATCTGTGACAAAAACAAGATGTACGAACGCTCGAATTCCTACATGAAATGAGGGAACATGGGCTCCATTCAGCAGAAAGGGGGGCTTTCCGTCAGCCATCTCCTGCAAACACTAAGGTTTCTGGACAAAATCGGCGTGGTTTGTGCATCGTTCAGTTGATAAGGAATGGTGAGCTCAGGCGCAGTCCCTTCATGAGTCGCTGGCTTGATAAGGAAGCTAGTCAGTCGGTAAGAGAACATCGTGTGGTTGTCTTCTGGGAACATTCGAGTTTCCAGTCCAAGTTTAAACTTCATTTAGGGGACTTAAAGCCTAGTCCAGGTAAATAATAAAAATTGAGTGGCACTACAGCCCACAACGGACCAGGGCCTAGCTTCTAGAGCAACTACTCGTCTTGTGCGTGCTACTGTACTCTCACGAGCAGTAGGGACCTACAGTTTATAGCCGACCCCGAACGGCGAGAGACTCAACAGAGGTGGTACCGTGAAAAAAATGCGAGTTGTCCCATCCGGGAATCGAACCCAGACTTTCTGCATGGCGGTCGACGCACTTACCACTACGCCATGGCGACCACAGCCAGTCCAGATATCTTGTGCAAAACCACGGGTTTTCTGAAAAGCTTTGAGACTCTATTCGACTGATGACAAAAGACGAAGGGGTTAACAGAGAATATCAAATTCGCTTAGTTTTGCTGGTCGAAGCTCTTTCATCGGCCGAGCAGTGCTCAGAATTCTAATTTTAGCCCAGATATCCAAATGTTCGCATGGACCAGCGCCTTGTCAAAGACGTCATCCACCTCCTGGTGCAGATGATGAAACGTCATTCGTTGCCACCAAGGCGAGACCAAAGGAACTGGTGATATGATAATTCTGAGGGAAGGTCGGTCCTCGACTACACTATGTAACACTTTGCGTAGCGTTCAGTACTGCAATTCCTACTTACGCTTCGACGCTGAAAATATCTTGAATTTTATTGAAAGTTCACACAGGATAGCTAAAAGGAACAGTCCTAGGAAAGCCTAATATTCCCCCTTTTACTCAAAAAATGCCAAATACATTTTGAAGAAATACGTTTCTCATCGGTCGGAAATTCGAAATCTCTTGTCCTTGCCAAGAATTTGGAGTATTTGCTTAAAAAAACAAGAGAAGTGACTCATAACACCCAAATAGTCAAACTTCGCCACAGGATTTCCTGCTATTACAGGGAACCAAAAACTAAACTGAGCATTTATCTGCTAGATTCTGAATCATAGCAGAAGAAGTCCCTTCGCCAGTCTAACGATGGACAAACGTTCTTAATCCTGCTTCGGAATTGCTCTAAAATCATCTTCTTCCCTCAAAGAATTCCAAGAAATCAAAAAAAAACAACAAATGCCGATCATCTCTTCATATATCTGAAACTCTTTTGAGCCGAAAATAAAACACAAACTTCATTTCAAATATTCCTAATCCCTTCTACCCCCTTTAACCATTCATTCCAAGAATTCATCAATTTCCTGCTGTCCTCAACATCTTCTCCATTGATTTCAAAACTGCTCTTGAGTTATTCCTGAAACTCAACATTCCTAGAATCTTTAAACTTCTCCTGTCCAATGCGCACTGCCACCTAAGCTCCCGTAAAGATGACCTAATTCCGATTATGAATGCACCCGGACCTTTCACTGCACCTGCTTCAGATTCCAGTGGAATTATGTTATTTGCAAGAAAACTGTCTCGTTCTGCATCCCCAGACACACAGGCGTCCGGGTGATGTACGTGACCAAGGAATCAATTTGCACTGAGAACAGCAAATATCTTCTGTAAAGAAATCTGATGCACAACAGATGTTTCAGTGGAACCAAACAAATGTCTTCGTTTGGAGTGTTGGAGTGGACACTGCTTTTTGGGGCTGTTGAAAGTTTCCAAGACGAGAGGTGTGTCTTTGATTGAATATTTGGGAAGCAAGGGAAGTGGGTCAGGTTGAGGTGGAAAAGACGGTGATTTGCGCAGGCGATCGTGTAGAGGAAGTGGCGCATGCCATTGTGGATCTAAACCGGCTTTTCGCATGACACCACTTGAAAGTTGAAAGGTAATCCAGTAGTAGAGCCTCGTCTTCAACGCTTTCTTGAACCTCTGGAAACGTTTCGTGTCACTCAAAAATTTTTGTTTTGCTCCTTGACGGCCTTCTGTAATATTAAGAGGTTTTGGCAGCAGAAATTTCAAAATAGTTTCGCAGACAAGTTAAATTTGAAGAGAACGTGTTGGCAGTGAGGGAAAACATTTCGCGATCTTACAGACGGATATATATTTCCAGGACAAGGCTTTAGCTCTTATTTTTTGGAGACAACTACATCCTACTCAGGATCTCACCCATTTGCGATTTATGAAGCTAACCCATGGGACTGAAATCAAAACCAAGGCAAGCAGCGAAAATTTTTTTCAGAGCGATTTAGGTCTCTTTCACATTGTTTTCATCTGTCTCCGAAGGAAAGTCTTTAGAAGCCCACTCAACAGATGCACACATCAATTTGTTTCAAGGTCTTCACTTGTGTCCGTGATCGAAATCGAGAACATTCTCTGTTGCGTTGCGTTTCGCTGTCCCCGTTGTTCCAAATATAAGATTCTTAGTGTCGGAGCTATGCTGTCCATAAAACTTACATCACCTCGACCGCCTTAGCGTAGCCACTTCTCTAGGCGCATGCCGTCATACAGAGTTGGCCATTAACTCGTCTAGTGCAGATGTCATTACCTCTCACAAACTCCTGTCGCTTGTCATTTGTCCAAGGGCTTCCTCATCTATACAGGGCCGAAACTAGGTCTTCCTCAATCGTCCAAGGCTTTTCTCATCTACCTAAGGACCCTCTCATCTGTCCAAGGTAATCCTCAGCTAGCCAACGTCTTCCTCCACTGTCCAAGGGTTTCCTAGAGCTTCCTCAACCATCCAAGGGCTTTCTTATCTGCCCAGAGATTTCTCTATGCATCCAAGGACCTCACCCGTTAAAGGGCTGGCTCCATGCGCCCAAATGTCTGCGCCATAGGTCAGGACAAGGATGAACAAGTTGTAGACTAGCTAGCTTTTACAAAAGAAGGCCCCTTTACTCACTCATTGGCCCTATGTTTCTGTGCTTGATTTCGTGATTGTTGTCGTCTCACCTATTCACTCTACAAACTGGCTTCAAGAAGCTCTATTTGAGTCGTCGATGTTGTGCGCCCTTTCGTGATGACAGCATCTACTTTTTTACCCTTTTTTATATCCAAGCCCATTTTGGACATTTTCAAATGCCTGTAAACGCCTCTTCGAAGGCTCGTTGTGTTCACCCAATTACGTTGAACAGGTAATGTAGCAGCTAAACGGACTTTTCAAAGATCATGCATCTAGTGGCGACTTTTAAGTTTTTCACGATCCTCCAAGCCGGATGTTGAAAAACTGACATGGCAGCGCTCAGTCTGTCTCGCCTCTTTGTCACGCCTGTCTGTCCGGCATGTTTTTCATGCCTGTCCATCACGCCTGTCTGTCTTGTCTGTCTGTTGGGTCTACGAGAGTTCGTTATGGACATGAAGGGGCGGCGAGAGCTCTCCACCGCCACCCCACACAATCCGTCGACTTGTCTGACATGTTGGCAGGAAATTCAAACTTAGATATTGTGTAGTTCGTCTTTATATTACACTGGCATATGTGGCATTGAATCATGGGTCCTAATTTGCACTTTCTGGGCTTATTGCAGGATCGACTGCCTGCCTGGCACTGCCATCCTGAAGACCATTCAGATTGTTCCCCATCGGCTTCAGGCATTCACACAAAATGGAAGTGAGTATCTTATCCCTTGCGGTAAGAAGACTGATCCCTGAGCACTTTGCCCAACATTGGGACAGAACAAAGGAGCCACTGATGAAGATCTATGAATTTGTTCACAAACAGAGAGGACCTTGTACGCGATATTAAAGAGACTGAGCCGTCGCTGGGTTGAGCGGGCGAAAGGGTCTAAATTCCTATTGACCGAGCAAGCCCTCCTTAGATTCCACCCCTCACTCATGTTCTCCTCTGTGTCTTATAGTTGAGCTGATGCATGCACCCAACCGATCATCTTCAGCTGTTTTCAAGGACTCTGTGAAAAGTCAGTCATCTCCAGAAGTTCTGTTTGGCCTCAGTCTTGATACAGTTCTCTTCGCCTCATCTAGGTCGGGGGGACGGAATTCTTGTCCACCATCGTCTAAATTGGAATGAAATGTTGTGCCTGATAGCGGCATTTGGGTCAACATCCTTGTTTTACAGTCGGCAGAATTATTTTTTTAAGTTCTGAGTGCGACCCCTCCTGGCATTCTTTGGCGGGAAGCTTGTATTCCCCGACAACCTATCTTACGTTTGAGACTTCATTCCTACCGTCCATCCTATCGACTACAACGTTTCTGTTTCCCCTTTAAAGCCGGTGGCATTCCCCTCCTCACACCCACCTTTCGACATCCTTGCCATGTAGGCCTCCTTTCTGACTGCATGCACTTACGATCACTTTCAAACACCCATCGCGTCCCAAAAGTAATCCATTTTTCTTCATACATCAATAAATCCTGTCCACATACCACAGAATAGCCAGCTTCAACAAAATGTCCTTTTCTTTGTGAAGTACGAGTATATCCCCCAATAAAGTCCACAATCGCATTGTGCACAAACTTTAAACCCATTTACGAATGGATTGAGAGGGAGAGAGAGAGAGAGAAAGAGAGAGATGAGTCCAGGATTTATCACAGTTATGATATCATCATCGTCTTGTGTATCCTTGGCAGGTCCTCCAACCGGTCAACCTACAGACCAGTGCAATTCGATTACACATCGAAGCAGCAGCGCACAAATGCCATTCAATGTTTAAGTGAACCATTCTTTGATTTGATTTCGATCGGATTTAGTGGCTTTTGTCCATCCATCGGTTCACAGAAGCAGGAGAGTGTTTTTTTTCTTTTTGCCTCTCCACTTGGACGGGGCGAGGAAAGTTTGCTGCATCTGACGTGAGGTTATTGGATTGTCGTGCGGTTTCAGAGTGGAACTTGGCTTTAAGGACGAATGTGGCTGTGAAAAGTTACTTTAATTGGAGTCTCATTAAGCTGCTCCATTCGACAGAGACAAGTCCGAGCTTTGAGCAAGAGCAACTCAAAGGGATCCCTATCATGCGGGAGGGAATTAAAAGGGACTCTCGGTGAAAGTTGAACGTTTGAAAGTTGCTCATTCCGACCTTGACAGGTACTTTGTGGCTATCTCCTAATTTGAATGAGTTATCTGATACCATTTGCAGTTCCAGAGAGGGGAGACCATTATCCCCCCCCCCTCCCATATGGGGGACAGCGATACAACGACTCCAGTTTCGTTTGCTTCCCATTAGTCTTGTCCAGTCCCCGGCCAAGATAGATGGCTGCGTCCCATTGTCAGGTATGATGGGGGCTTCCATAAAACAAAACTCTGCCTGGGTGACATGCCCGCTTGGAGGTATTGTCGGTGCTGGTCCCTGCTCCAGTGAACCGGGGTATTTTTTCCATTTCGCTTTTTTTTCGTCTCCATTCTCTTTGGCAGTGTCCCGGGACAGGGGTAACCTCAATTTTTGGTTCGTCTACCGTCGCTTCCGTTTTGAAGGATATTTTTGCTGTGCCCGCTGGATTTTGTTGCTGTTCTCCCGTCTGCCAGGATTCGGTGTGACATTTGGCTGTGCACATGATTTCTCACCCCTCTCCCGGGGGGATGTCACACTGAGTGTGAAGGACATCCGTGTTAGGAGGAAGGAGGAGGAGGAGGAGGAGGAGGAGCGTTATGAACGTTTATTGGGGATCATGTGTTTTCGGAAAACGACGCGACACAGAGCCTTCCGATTGTTTTCCATTGTGACGCATCCGACGGTGACAAGAAAAAAAATCCTTAAAAAATGATTCAACCCAAATGACGTCAGGGATCCTTGTGGATTTTCACAGGACTGCTTCGGCTTCAAACAAAGGTGATTGCACTGAATAATTACTTGAAAAGTGCAAATGGACAGAGCAGCAGAGGACCCTTGAGACTCACTCCGTTTCAAAGCGAAAAAGTCATTTTCATCCTTTTTCACCCGAAACACATTTTCAAGCATAAATAAGCGCCAAAGGAGCACCAAAACCCCAGCAAAAAATGGGCGAAAAAACGCCGAAGACACCTTCAAAAGAGCACAGACGAAAGACAGAAGGACGGTACGTATTGCATAAATAGGTGCAAAAAAGGACTCGAAGGAAAACGACGACGATGACGACGAGGACGACGGTGAGAAGCATGGGGGGTTCCAACTTCGCCTGATAGTAATGAATATTATTGTTTGGAAAGATTGTTTCTCATTTCCTTTGAAGTGCTGGACGAAAATAAAAATGAAAAACATGGCAAGGATAGGAGAGGCTTCTTCTGGCTACCGGGGAAGTTGAAGATGGCGGCTAAGGACAAGGAACGGATCCTGAATGAAAATTAAAGAAGTTTTCGCTTATGTTTCGTTTTGTTTGTCCGCCTGATGGTCGGCATTCCTTCGTTTTTGGGGCGAGCACAAGTTTAAATTAAAGTTTTACTCGTCAAGTGCCGTTTGATGCAAATGGAAATTATTTTTCTCAAATAGTTTCCTGCAGTCTCTGCCCCTTGGGGAGTGGGTGTCTCTATGTGTGTGTGGAGTGGAAGTGTCAATGAATGTTGTGTCATTGCAATGGCGTGCACTTTAAATAAATTGTGGACCGATTTAGAGGACGTGTCGGGAGAGCTAAAAATTGTTGTTCTTTGGCGAGAATTGAAAATAAAGGAGCACCCTGATGGTTGCACTGGTGGGGGGAAGGAGAAGTTTTGGCGTCTTGAACATGAAGTTTTCTTTTGGTTTCTTTTTCTTTGCCAGACTTCATGCGAACGATGGTAAAAAAGCGGGAATTGAAATATAGCAACAACTGTGGGAACAAGGGAAGGATTTCTGGAATTTGTTCGAGGCTACATTTATACCATTTTCTGTGAACTCTGTCGTGGATTTTAAGCAATCGCTCCATTTATGAGGTCGATTTGCTTTTTCAATTGGTTACAAAATAGTTGACAATCTGTGTCTTTTATCCGATCCACGAAAAAGGAGGTTTCTTCTCCTGTGTCACCTACATAGAAGCCGTAGCATAACATTGAAGGTTCTGTTTGCTAGTTTGTGTAAACCCCTTTAAACAACTCTCAGGTATATCCTGAGCAGTGTGGTTTCAGACCAGGAAGTCCTTGGAAGATCAAATCTTCTCTCTCTCTCTCCTCTTCTCTAGAACGGTCCCAAGAAATCAGCACCCACCACCCCAATTTCAATGTCCCATACGTTGCTTTGAGCTGAAGAACCAAGTGAGTAGCAGACCCTTTCTCGAAGGATCAAGTTAACACCTTGACCTTGTGCACAAGCGGGGACTGCGTTGGTAGCTCGCTTCAAAAAAATGCGTTGAAATTGAATTGAATTGTTGGCAGCTCGCCATTTTGAGGGCGATCAACAACGTTGCCTCATGTGTACAAGCCCATGCCCTCCGAGGTAATACGAAGTAGAAAAGATGAACAACATCGACATCTCGTACTAGGCATCACAGTGGGTAACAAGAGCCTCGAAATGGTCAAGGACTTTGTCAATCCTAGCTCCCATCTGGTGAGAGACCTGTAGGGCCAATTTATGTCCTCTCTAGAAAAATCATTTCGATAGGTGATTAAAAGAAATTCACCCTCTGACCACTGTGGCATATCTTTTCCTGCGTAAACCTAAGCGTAGGAGGCAACATTTTGAAACCAACTTTGTCCAATAATTCACCAAAAACCCGCACACATGACAAATCGAATGTTTGAAGCGTGTTTTCAAAGTAGAAAAGACGTCTACGTCGATGTCTTACTTCCCTTCGGGTAGCAAAAACCTCGAGATGGTCAAGGACTTTGTCAATCCTAGCAATGCCAGAGAGACCGTGCTGCCTTGGGGTCACTCCGGGCTGTAGGCCCAATTTACAGATATCCTTAGGAGAATCATTTTGATGGGCTTTGACTTCTGTGACAAATTTTCCCGCGTGCACTTAGGTGTAGGAGGCAACATTTTGAAACCAGCCTTGTCCCAAAGTTCACCAAAAACCCGCACACATGACAAGACTGACCGATAGCTCTGACTGAATATGAAATTTTCACGAGTCTGTGACGAATTCATTAGTGGCCAACAATGGAACGAAATATTTAGGCCAAAATGGGGTTCGAATTGGCCAGAAAAATGTACCAAAGAATTTTTCCAAACATCCTCACCAATTATCCTAAAAGGGATCTCAGCTCAGGTATCAGACCCATGAAGGGACTGAGCTTGAACCATAGTTGCCTTCCATTCTTGACGGTCCCCATCACGCTGCTTCCAGACGTCAAGACCAAGCTCTGCAACGACCGCAATCACTTGGTCCCTATACCGGAGGTTCGACCTACCTCTCCTTCTCGAACCCGGAAGCCGGGATTCAAAGACCCTCTTAGCTGGAGCGTTGTTGTCGATGTGGCCGAGCCACTGTAGTCGACTTTCGAATTACATCCACATCATAGTACAGCACACAAAGTACGCGGTTGTGTCTTCTCCTCCAGTCGCCTTCCTCGCAGACAGGACCATATATCCGGCGCAGAATTGTTCTCTCAAGGAAACCAAAATCATCCCTAAAAAACATAGTCATTTCGAAAGATAAGTTCTGTGTGCGATTTTTGGTTCAGTTTGCGTTGATGGCATCTAAAAGAGACGATACAATGCATGCACCTGGTCAAGTGTATTTGGATTAAGCGTACGGACACCACTGCTGCGACCCGAAAAGTCTTCGAATCTGAACCATTGGGACAACGCAACAGAGGACGGCATAGGCTAAGGTGGCGCACACACGTGAAGAAGGACCTCAACCAACTTGGAGTGCGCTACTGGCGGCAGTTGGCGAAAGATCGTGCTGGCTGGAGAGGCATGATGGTTAAAGCCAAGGTCCATTACGGAATGTAACGCCACAAGAAGAAGAAGACTCCTCTCATGGTTAGTCTTTTATTGCGACGATTATTTTAGCGACAGTGCAGAAGGATTTTAAAGAAATTCGCTTACGAACCTAATCTGACACGTTACAAGCTCTTACAGAAAATTGTTGGCTAAGAAAATGTCTGCAAAATGATGTCCATTACCTCCTTTTGCATATCGTGCTCTATTAGAATTGGTTCCCGAAATTCCCCTTGAATATCTGAAACACCCAAGAAATTTTCAAAAACACAAGGTTTCACCAAAAAAGCTTTAAAACTTTATTTGGACAACAGAAGTGATTAAATTTATATGTCAGTCAGTTCCAGGACTTCTGCTTAATCCCCAAATGTCCACTTTCAACATCCACTACTCTTCACTTTGGCAGCAATTATCAGATCAGATTAACGTTCAACACTTTTCTCCGCTGCAAACTTCTTTCCACCCACCAACTCCAATCCTTCTTTTCAAAAAAAAAAAAAAACAAAATAAAGAAAACAAACTCCATTAAATGATAAGGTCCTTAGCACATTTTCCCGTGTGTGCAACTCGCCCTCATCCTGTAAGAGGAGCGTAAATAAGCCAAATGGACAAGCTCTCTCTGCAACTCCGTGAAACTCCCAGCAAAACTCGGAAACTTACCCGCCCACCCTTTTACTGGCTTCGTCTATGTGTACCTGTTCCCCTGTGTGTGAGTGAGTGTGGGTCTCCTTAGCCCAACCCAACTCCCATTGTCGTCGTCGTCCTTGTCCTCGTTTATCATCTCCCATCGTCCCCGCAAACATTAATTAAACAAAACTACAATTCTCGCAAAGAAATTGCATTTAATGTGTAATTCGTATGCAAAAGGTGGATGCGCCGACAATGACTGCTCAAGCGACAGAGCAAAGGCGCACCCGCTCGGCACGGTACCACGACGTACCGCACAGGACGTACTCGTACGTATACGTAACATTTTTCACTCACTTGCAGTTAAATGAACACAGAGAATGAAGCAGCGAAGGCGGGGAGGACAAACAGAAGGACTACACCGGTGAGGCGAGTATTTACCATCCAGTGAACAGTTAGTCATAAATGTTTTAATATGTTACTGAAGGACTACGACAACGATGATGATGACGATGACGACGACGACAAGGACGATGATGATGATTAGAGTACCGAGTGACACAAGCGCCTGGCAATTCGAAGAAAGCCCAAACTTTCCAAGCGAAAGATGAATGGATGAAGGGATCAATGGTTTTGCATACTAATTACATTGTAACGCTAAAGTTTGAATTTTCCGTATCTGTGTGTGTGTGTCACTGTTTTGAGCGCCGAGAGGTGCTGACGGCATTCGCCGAGAGTGCATTCGTGTGCAAATTGAGGCCGGCGCGGCAAACTTTGGCCAACGAATTTGGGGCCAATGGGCTTGTGGTTGGTAAATAAATTTATAACTTTCGCTGGTGGGAGGAATTCGATGCAATTTTGGCTTGAAATGGTGAAATTTTCGTGGAGACGTTGGTAGGCGACCAGCAGAAGTTGATCTGTGTCCTGGAATTGTTGGAAATTGAAGTATTGCGTAACTCATCTAAATTCTCGACTTCAGGAAAGTCCTCAAGTTCAACAATGAGGCGAAAGCCGTTTCTCTAGGTGCTACTGAGCAGTGACTTGTTTAATGCCCCGTCCATAAATTGAGCCTGTTTTTGCTGTTGCAGTGACCAGCGACCAGCGTTCACAAGGTACGTTGGCAAACACTTCTTCGACATGCTTGAAGATGTCACGGCTTTCGAACCACGTCTGGTCCTTAAATTCATTCATTCATGTTTCTCCAGCTAGAAGGTTCTCACATCAGATGCGCACCCTCAGTTGGTTGAGGGGCCTTCTTCAACTATGTGCACCAAATAAGACGTCCTCTATAGACTTGGTTTACTGTTACGTTGTCCCAATACGGAACCGAGCCTTTTCCTCGGATACTAAGACTCTTGGGGCTGGAGAAATTTTTTATACCACAAGTGCTTCGCCAAGGGTGCTACTTGACACCTCTTCCTTTCATTAAATTTATGGACTGGATGTAGCAGCGCAGCAGAGGCGATCAATGTTTCACATTCGGAGATTTGAGGGGAAAAGTCTGACTTAGTGGTCCTCACATGATCCAATTATCGTAGCGGACGGAATTTCACGTCCTCATGGCGGGGTATTGGTTAAAGTTTTCAGCTAGCAATGATCGCACCTCGGTAGGACCTTATTGGTTACGATATCGCTTCTGCGCAAAGGTTGCACATACGGCCACAAACCTTACGGCCACCAGCTTTATGGCCCAAAACCTCACAGACGAAACTACACAGGTTTGTGGCCGCATGTGCTGATGCTGGAATGAAGGTGAATGTGGGCAAGCCCGAAACTTTGGTCTTTTTCAAAATGCCTGACCAATGCGCCCTACGTGTAAGTGGAAATAATAAAGTCGTCAATACAAGCTGCTGAGATGAGATTCCTCTCTGCTGCTGCGGAAGTTTTTCGAGGTGCGAAACGCGGCGGGAACTCAATGTTAAACAGCTAATTCTTCGGACGAAAAGGGGTTTGATTTGATGGCTTGGTTACACGGTATGGATGTCTCTTTCATCAGGACTTCCGAGAAGTACCATAGATGCGATTTCATCGGTTAGGCGACTGCTTGGCAGAGCCAGAGCAAAGTAGTTGGATCGAATCCATAAACTCATCTTAATGTGCTCGAGAATAGCTCCTGAGGAGTAAGATTTGACGGCGGACAATGGAGCGCTCTTGAGGTCTCTCGTAAATACATTGCCCCTGCAAGCCCTTTAGTGCCATATGTGGATCAAAGAAAAGAATGATGACGACGTGATTCGGTCATCTCAGTTTTATGTCGATGACTTGAACACAAAGAGCACAATATCTCCTTAAAACCTTCCTTCTCAAAAAAAAGAATAAAGACTTCATTCAAGACATTCATCTTCATTCTTCTTCTCCATCTCTAAGCGACACAGGACTGCGGTTATCAGAGTGTCATAGAATGCCAGCTTGAGCCCTATGAGCCCACTGAGCCCACTGAGCCCACTGAGCCCCCTGAGCCCCCTGAGCCCACTGATCCCAATGAAACTACGAAGTGCTGGGCTACTTTAAAAATGTGGCTGCCCATTGGGACACTCATTCAGAGTCCTTTCTCGATGACAGCATATATTTCATTTGTCTTCATCTACCGCCAAATCAGTGTTGGGCGCCTCCATTCCTATGCCAGCATACGCCTCATTGACATGCCGCTATATTCTACCAATCAACTCAACGTCGTCCCTGTAAGCAAGCAGCCGAAAGGACTTTTTGAAGATCGTTCCTCTAGGCTTGACCTCCAAGTTATGCAGGATACTCTTAAGAGAAGTGTTGAAAAATTCCCAGCATAGCGTGTCCTCATGTCCCAATCATTTTTTGACATTCCCGGTGAGTAATGGGACAACAAGTTTTCAATATCGGCATCCAGCACAATCTGATGATCTCTCTGATCTAGATTTCTTGACACTCCTGTTACGACATCATATTCAATTGGCTTGAACTACCTGGGCATATGCTCGTCGTAAGCTTGTCGAAGTCGCTGAAGCACCTATCCGAAACTGCGTATTGACCTCTGTCCCTAAATCTGTCCCTAAATCCATGTCCCACTCGAATTTCAAATTTGTTACTGAAGAAATTTACTTATTGTCGCCAATGCCTAAGATGCCATAACTTTCCAACTTCGAAAATAAGCTTATGTCTGGCCGGAGTTTCATTAATTCAATGTTCAGGGGGTTCCAAAAAACAACGACAAAAACGCCAAAATCCTTTAATTTTCCGAACTTTCTGGGATCCTTGACCAAAGGCCTAAACTTAGGCATACGAGTATATTGTATGAATTCTTAAGTTTTTGTCATATTCTCACTTTTTCTGACTTTCTCTCTCTCCCTCCTTCTCTAACCCTCAATCTCTCTCCGTCATTCTTACGCCCTCCTTCTCTTTTCTTCCTTTTCACGCCCTCCTTTCTCTCTTTCTCTCTCGCCTCACACACGGTGCACCCAAGAATACTTGTCCCAATTGAAATGCAGCCTTCCTCTGCCTTGATCCACAGAAAGTTGCGTGAAACTGTTGAGTCCTTAAATCAGGACCGACTTTGGTCCCTTTGCTTTTATCAGCTTTTCGACTTCCCAGATTAACAATACCTGATTTTATCCTTCTCACTAAAGCCTATTCATTTGCTACAATCTATTCTTCCAACACCTTTCATGGCTTCATGGTCGAAGGAGCAGTCCTCCTTCGAAGGACAATTGAGTGAGAGCTGGAATATGTTCTGCTTCATCGCCTCTACTAATACATTTCAATTCCTTGGAAGTAAACAACATTCACTTCAAATCGGAACCCCCAGAATGTTGCTTAAGTCTCTCGAACTTCAAACTTCAAGCTTCCCGCCCCAATGAGACGTCCGACAGGAGTTCCAGAGACCCAGTGACGTGGAAGGCGAAGCTGAAAGCATAATTTATTCAAGTTCAATAATGGAGTGCTTTGCACATTAGCAACCCCCACCCCCTCGGCAAGTCCCTCCCCGACAAACAATGTCAGAATTATCTTAAATATCTTGCAATATTGATAAACCCTTCAAAAGTCCACCCCACGCCCCATGCCCCCTCACAGCAACCTTCGGGTAATGTATGAATTTGTTAAGTCCCCCGAAATGCATCGCAAAGCCGAAAGTAAATACCAGGAAGGAACAAATCAATTTGTGTTATCCCCGACTGTACGCAGCAGCAGGGGCAAGCAGCCAACCGCTGGCGTCGTGTTCAGGTGTGCTCAGCTTGCTAAACTCTCTTAAACTCTGACAAGGATCATTAGAGTGTTGAAGGGAAGAAGACTGGCTATAATTACGGTATTTGCTCAATAAATTTACATGGCAAAGAGGATGTTGCCAGGGGTGTGTGTGTGGTGCGAGGGGAGGGGGGGAGGGGTGGAAATTATAGCATGCATCCACATGCCGGAAAGGTAATGACGTCCTAATGTACGAGTACGAGCCGATTGTGTGCGAAAGAGGAACGAATTTATTACCCCATCGACAGGGCTCCATCCTCCTTCCGGTGGGGGCTTGAACTGACGAAGGACATCTGATGAAACTGACCTGGATTTATGTGTGTGTGCGACGGTGAGGGGGCAGTCAGGGGGAGACTGCATGAAATGTGTAATCACAATCCAACTGGTAATTGCTGAGCAGAGGGGGCAAATTTACCTGAATCCCTGGCATTCATGAATGGTTTCAAGGGTTTTTGAAAAGATTCCCTGAAGGACTCCCCAGGAATCTAGTCAAATTGAAAGCAATGTTAGGATTGACATGAATTTAGGTCAATGGGAAGGGGATCAACGGAAGTCGTCCCCGTCTGACAAGCTATGGACAGCAAAAAGTTTTATTTTGCTCATTCAACACAAATCCGAATTTCGTCCTCGCAGAAAATAACTGCAAACATTAGCGCAGGAGCTAAGAAGAACAAGATAAAATGAAGCAGAACCATTAAGCCTCGAACTTAAAATGTCCTTTCTTTCATTGCCTCACATCAATATAACTCATAACGAACCTAATTAGATGATCATTCGAGGAACAATATCCTGCATCCTTCCTCCCCCACCCCGCCCGGGAACATCCCATAACATGACAGCCAACTAGAGCCTCATTATGGCCGCTCTCACCACTTCCTAATGCCATTCAGCCATTCATCCCCCCTCCCCCCACCCCCTGCAACCATTCCCGAATTCGTTTTCCTTTATTTCGCCTTCCTCCTCCTGCACCACCTCCGTCTCTCTCTCACGTTCTCATCGGCCGCGTCTCGCACTCGTGTTCGTTTGTGTTTTGAGGATTAATTGAAATCAGTCGAAGTAAACAGGACCTCAATCTATACGCAGCCTCGTCGTCTTCGTTGCCATCGTGGAGGCATAGAACTTTGATGGGAAAGTTTTATATACCCCCGTCCCCCTCCAACAGACTCCACACAAGCCACCCAATACTTCGTCGTAGGTTTTTCTTAGACCCCAGCGTACTGTCAATATGTATAGCCATAGCGTTCGGGCTAATTCAATTTGCGTTGCCTGCCATCAGAGATTATCCTGTTCGCTCTCTGTTAGCCGGGCTCTGATGGTTTTCCTATTACAGGCTAGCTGCCGGGTGTGTCGAAGGTGGTGGTTGATGTGGGGTGTATGTATGTAGGTGTGTGTGTGCAATGTAACAACAACATGCCGCTTTTATGTGCTTAATAAAATTATTTTCATTATCCTTAAAGGAACGGATTTCATTTTCATTTGATTTGATTTTATTATCATAAAACAAGCAAACAGAGTGACGGCATGATGTGGGTGGTGGGTGGTGGGGGGGAGGCATGGGAGTCAGGGGGTGTGAAACAATAACCAAGGCCCCGTCGTCGGCCGGCTCAAGAACGAAACATAATAAGGACGCAATAGAATTCTAAGCATGACAGCAGATGGCTGGTTGTCGGTAATTGATTCAAGGATAATGACGGGACACACGACCAGCGACCGGTGAGATCGCGCGAAATGAAGACGAAAAAGGAGAAAAACCATCGTCGACTGCAGAGGTGTTGAGTCGTTTTGACACATTTTAGGATCGCGTTTGGGTCGTCCTATTAAGTTGGCATATTTTGATGGTCGTTGGTGTGACGCTTGATGGGTTGGTGGGGGGGGGGGGGCGCAAAGATTTGCCGATATGAAGACGACAGGAAGACGTTTCATGGCGTACTTTGATGGGAAGATTAGACGCAATGATTGTGGCAGACGTTGTGGCGAGGGAGGAGATTTGTTTGGTCACCAGGAGGAGGGGATGAGAGAAATTTTGAGATTATACTCGTGTTGCTATCAGTTCACATTTTTCGTTGCAAGGACTTTGATATGAGGGTGTATTATTATTGAAAAAGTAGAGCCGTCATATTGTGGCTTCTGATCTCGGTTAAGTCCTTCTCCTTCTAGATAGGTTTACACAGCAACCAAAAGGACTTTTTTGACACCACGATCTGTTGACAACTGACTTCAGTCTCACACTCCAAGTTGGTTATAATTTGTGAGCCTTATCTCAGCAAAGGGCATCTACCGACTTCTGTCCTGTATCCGAATGGCAACTCTTCAGAGGAGAAGCACTCAACCATGGTGAACATTGTATCGGTTGACGCTTTTGACGGCGATCATGTCATCGTGCATCTCCTCCAAACAGCAATAATACCGATGGACCCAAGCATCATGCAAAACATTTCTAGATCGATATGAAGAGTTTCCTCATATCAACACACACTGTGTCGACGCCTCTGTGCCATCAGGAGAAATGAGATGATCAAAGAAGGGTTTCTCGAGATGAGCCTCTATTAGTCAGTCAGCTCTTGAATCACAGATTCAGTCCGATACAGAGACCACCGTGTATTTGCATCACAGGAGCAATGAGAACGACTTTATTTCTATCTTCAAAATAACCAACTATTAACCACGGATGTGTGTAGAAATGTGTCATGGAAACCGAAGGACTTTTGATCCGTCACATGCCTTAGGTCGTCAATGCTGCAAAATGTCTAGGTTTCTTCTCAATACAAGATATATTTGACCCCTCTTCCTGATTTTGCTACCGACAGTATGGACTATGCCTTCAGCTTGACTGTACACCACTCCTATCTAGTCCGACGTTCTAAAGACCTCTCTTCACCTGGTGGTGATAAGTTTGCGTCACTCAAGTCTTGGTTCGGGTGTCTGTGCCGATGGACCTTCTGTGTACACACCATGCACTTCGCTCTATGCTCGTGGACATCTACTGTCCAAATTTCAGTCGAAGTTCAATTTTGACCCGGTGTGGAAGTGAAAGCATCCGCGGATTTAAAAAAATGGAAAAAAAACATATGAGTCTCTAGTCAATTCTTGAGTTTGAAATGGAAGTTGTTGAGCGAAATCAAAGGGCGCTTGGATGGTCTGTACAGTCGCCCATCTCTGTGATGACGACCATCAAAAATTGTAGGTACGGAGTTGCAACCTTATTTTTGATGGACTACCAACATCAGGAATGACAAAAATCCAAGACCTCGTACAGGCAGATACCTTATTCAAGGTGCACAAGACATCCAAGACAGCCAGCATCTAAAAAGATTGCGTGGGTCATACCTTGCTCTAGAGAACTCTCTGCACCTAGTGATGAAAGGTTTACGAATCTAGCCATATGCGTCTGTTCTCGATTTTTGTGTTTACAAGTCGTGATGTTGTACGGACAACCCTCTCCTTTGATGGTGACATTCAAAATTTGTGGTTACCAAGTCTCCATCACCTACCACGGTTTTGTACTGACAGCCCCTTTATTGAAGGTGCGCAAGATATCCGGTACAGTCAGCAGCTTCAGAGATCGCACGAGTCATACCTTGCATGAAAAATTAGGCAAGAGAGAGCAGCTTGTGCGATGGATGCTGCATTGACTCATTCCGGGTAATATGCCAAAGAGCGAGATTTGCAATCCAAAGCAGTTTTCGTTTCGTTTTCTATGTCGGTGACGAGTTCATTTTCTGACGAGTCGGATCCTCTGGTCTACAACGGTGTCTTAGGAACAGTCCAAAGAGTGGACTTAGCCCCACGAATGTGTCACAAAGAAGCCGAGGACTTCCCAATCGACCGGGTGTCACCTAGCGACCCTTCCGACTGTGTGACTAGCCTATCGATCGGTGATCTACATTGACTCCTTAATAATAATAATTGAGGGGCACTACAGCCCACATGGGACCAAGGCCTAGCTTCTCCCACAACTGCTCGTGTTGTGTGTGCTACTGATCTCTCACGAGTAGAAGGGACCTACAGTTTTTTGCCGACTCAGATCGGCGAGATTTGAAAAGCCTTTCATGAAGTATTACTACTCCTTGAGTGTTGTCCGCAACTCGAGAGAGGTGGTTCCATGAAAAATGCGAGGTATCCGTTCAGGAATCGAATCTAGAGATTCGACGTGTGGGTCGAGGCACTTACCTACTACGCTACCTACCTAGAGAATGGCCGTTTTTCCATTCTCCATTGATTTCCTAGAGAAGTGAAACATTGTCAAGAGATACAAGAGTGTGAAACCTCTTTAACCCTAACCACGAGAAAATGAATAAAACAATCCACCAACGCCTTCCAAGAGTGCGTGCAACAATCTAAACAATGTACAACTCCTTAGACCTATGACGCCGTTGCTGAAAATCGTGTCACCAGAATTACAAGTGGGGAGGTTCTGCTTCTTTAGTTGGCTTGGACCCCCTTCTAGTTGGGTGGTCGGGTAGGAAGGCCTTCTAGGACACCAGGTTTCGCTAGTTGCGACAAAGATGCAAAAGGATAGACTAAATTAAAGCTTGACAAAATGCTTATACTGCCAGTAGTACATATGGATGGACAATAAGCGGATCAAATGCTTAGCACCAAGAAACTTTCTTTGGACATATAGTCTCTAGATTGAAGTTGAATAACTTCACCATCACTAACAGTAAGAGCTGTACCTGCATGTGGATAAAGTCCGGCGGAAAACGATCATTTGGCTACATTCTACCTCTTTCTCTCTCTCTCTATCTCCCTCTCTCTCGCTCTTCCTCTCTCTCTCTCTCTTTCTTTCTCTCTCTTTCTCTCTCTACCTTGAGTGAATAGAAAACAATCTTCTAGCTTGTGGGGCGTTAAAAGGAAACAACATCTATCGTGAGGCAATCGTAACTGGTTGTTAGCTGGTAGTTTCGCCTGAGAGTAGACACATCGGCTGTCCACTAGAACCTTTCGTGCGAAGTTCTTTTTCACGCCGACCTAGACAAACTCCTTGATTTTATAAGCAGAAGATGGCCTATCGGAACGGAATGAACGGAAGTGCACAGTGGACTTGCGGACTCCCCAGATTTTGAAACGACCTTAAAGACTGCGAATGAGCATATGGAAAGATTCCCTTGTAGGTGGCTGCAGTCAGTACAAATCTGACACTATCAATGGACATCGGCCCGTTGGTGCCTATGCAAGGTTTTCACATCCCCAAGCAAACAAAAAAATTGCCAACTCGAATGTGTGCACCACAGTCTGAGTTACTGGTACAAGCATGCCAGGGACCATTGAAAATGCAAAGCAGCTCCATTTCAGTCTCAGCCATCGATGATTCCTTAAAACAAATTAAAGATTTTGCTAACACCACACACATGCTTTGCTAAAGATTCATCAGACCATGAAACAGACAGATTTCCAGTGAGACATCGCTTGCACTCTGCTTCACGTCATGCAACAGAACAAAGACTACCGACCTCCAATTAGCCAACTGAATGATTCCATCCACAACCAGGCGTGTAATTTTGTCACGCCTCACCTCAAACACCGTACAAGGTCGTTAATGAAGCTCGATAATTGCAGATATACCTGCTTCACCACCACATCTCTCACACACGCACACAGTAGGAGAAGAAAACAAGTGAAAACAAATCAAATCAAGGAAACAACAAATTCCAGCTGCCAGAGCTAAGCAATAACATTTCCTTCGTCTTTGGATCATCTTCCTACATCCCATTTCCCCCCACCCCACCCACTCCCATCACTTCTCACTCATTCACTCACGAAGGCAATCAAATTAAATTGTTATCAGGAAATTGATTTTAAGCACGTTTAATACCCAAACAGAATCTGATTAGGAATTCGTAGATTCCTCAAGAGGGACTCGAGGACGAAAGCGAAAGCGTCTTAATGAACTCGTTTTCCACTTCAGTTCAATTGAATCCATCCGAGGATGACGACGAATGATGAACGATGATGAAGGACGAGTGCTATAAAGTGAAAAATAATGAGGAATGCATGACAATAAGGATCAGAGCTCACTGCAAAGAGCCAATCAAGGACGCACATGTAAAAGAAAAGCTAGGGGGACGAATGAACAATCTCTGCCCCGCCCAACTGCCAAAGGATCAACAGATTATGTGTCAGTCTTTTCAAGCCCAATAGCTATGAATGAACTTGACCTACAAGCTTTTGTCGTCGCAGAGCAGAGGTCGGAAGGAGGACACAGAGCCGGCATCCGATAAGATTCGGAAGAAGTCAAGGGATATTGTCGACTGCTCGCTGTACATGTGTTTAGAGAAACAGTTTCGAGTGTCCTCTGACCCAAGGAAGGGAGATGGGTCAAAGGATAGTGAAAAACAAAAAGAAGCAGCACATCCTTGATTTGGGACTTGATTGATCGGCACGGACTGTGCACATGCAGCACGGTTCCCTCCTAACACGCTTCATTACAAAAAGAATCATGAACCTGGGCGATGATGTATGGTCACGGGTCGTTGTCATCGCTCCCAGGTGTGATAAAGTTTCTTGCCTGGGCAAAAAATAATCAGCCCCTCCCGCCCCCCACACACACACACGTCAGCATCTCTCCCAGGACTCATGGATAACCAATGAGTTTCGGAAAGTGCCGAGAAATTATTCATCCATAAGTGTGTTTCGAAGTTTTTCGCCGACGACGCCCACACACTCGATTGTTTGGCAAAAACTTGTTGCGCACTTCCTCCCCGCCCGCTCCACCAACATCCTCTTCTTCAGCACTGCTTCATGGAAATCCGATCAATGGGAATCCTGTTCGACTGAATTACATTCAATGGAAAGGCTTTTTTGCGAATCAACTGAATTAGGATGAACACACGCCCATGAACAAAAAACACATTTGTTTCCCAGAGTTAACTGAAACATAAACAAATGCATTGTGCAGCGTCAAGAGAGAGAGAGAGAGCTCTGTTAAGTGTGGTGACGGCAAACTATTGTGCAATGAGTCGGATAGGTAACTTTCCAACTATTCATTCAATTGTGCTCCATGGGGGGGTAGGAGCGCGAGGGCGTGTGGCAGCAGCACATTGAAAAATAACATGCATCGGGGCTGTATCTAATAGAGCGGAATTAAATCAATTTTCGCATTTTTTCGACAGGACATGACCTCATTTCAGGATGACAATGCCCAGGCGAGTCCTTTATTTCGCTTTACATGGTCATTTGTTTCAATTTGGAAGGGGAGGGATTGAACATTCAATTGAATTCATACAGCGGTCCATAATCATGTCAAGTGCGACTTTTTTTTTTGTTGTTATTGTGTCCGGATGCCTGCACTTCCTGTCAATGGATGCGGGTGGGGGGATAGGATCTGAATCAAATAGCTAATGAATCAAATAGGATTCATGAAAGGATGGCAAAAAATTATTTGAAAATTTTCTGTATTCCGTCCGGATATGCTCGCAAAAAACGCATTTAACTAGTGGGTGGGTGTTTACCGCCATCAAAGGGTGCGGGGACGAGGGAGGGGGACTCAATCAATTTGAAAAAAATTCTAAATTCCCGACAAACTGTGTGCGAAATTCTCCGAACGATCATCATATTCATCGGATGTTATTGAAATTTATTCTGCGAATTCTGTCCTCACAATCTGCTCTCACATTTATTTCAACTCTCTTGACTGGATGGAGGGGTTGAAATTCTCCGCCTTGGGGGTGCTGTCCCCCACGGTTAGGACTTTGAAATTGTTCTTCTTGGAGTTCTGCTTCCTTGGTGAGTAGAATTCGAGATTTTTGAATTCATAGGACATACCTTACATTTTTCTTTGCCTCTTGAATGATGAAATCAAATGTTCGTCAATGACACCAGGAATTCCAATCAGGTTTGTATGCCGAAGGAATGGAAAGGATGACAAGAGAGGCACAGTATTGAGACAAATCTAAATCTTCCACAAATTAGTCTCATATGAATTTGATCCTGCGAATGAGCAGAAATCTGCATTCAATAGAAATCTGACACTATCAATGGACATCGGCCCAGTGGTGCCTATGCAAGGTTTCCACATCCCCAAACAAACAAAAAAATTGCCAACTCGACAGTAAGACAACCAGATCAGTCTGTCTTAATGGTGCAAGCTTGCCAAGGACCATTGAAAATGCAAAGCAGCTTCATTTCAGTCTCAGCCATCGATCATGCTTTAAAACGAATTAAAGATTTTGCCAACGCCACACACATGCCTTGCTAAGGACTCGTCAGACCATGAAACAGACAGATTACCAATGAGACATCGATTGCGGACATGTGCAGTGATGAGTCGGACAAGGAACTGCTCACCAACGGTAGACTATGACGCTGATCCCTTTGGAGTATAACAGAGTTAAAAATTGTAAACGTCCCTTTTGGCTAAGCCCATTGACCGTTCAATAGAAGGATACAGTTGTGCTTCATTCAAGTCGACAGATGAGACTACACTTTTGAAGGCAACACAGACCACGGGGGGGGGGACAAATGCTCCTATCGAAGCTCTCTTCCTTTCTTTCCATGGCACTACAGTCTGAGATGGACCTGGGCCTCAAACAACATGCCTCTCCGAGCAAGCACGATCTCTCGCCAGCTGCCTCCGATTGCGCACTCCAAGTTGGTTGAGGTGCTTCTCTACTTATGTCCAAAGGTGCCTGTTTGGTGATTCCCCACACGCCAGGAACGGCCGATACCGGCCATTCAAAATTTACCCGAAAACTTGAAAATTTCGATTTTGGAAAAAAGTGACTGGATGTGTTCTATGGCACCTGAGAACACTAAAAAAAATCAAAAAACATCTTAGCCTAGGCCGTCCTCTGTTACGTTGTCCCGGTGGCTTGGATTCACAGACTTCTTGGCCAGGGGCAGTGGTGTCCAAATGCTCTACATGGCCTTGCCATCTTAAGCATTGTATCCGAAGACGCTTGACCAGGCGCATGCCGCCAAACAGCCTTAAGGGTTCGTCGTTGAATCTTCTCCTCCAGACGCCATCAACGCAAATAGGACAAAAACTCACACGCAGGACATTTCTCTCAAAACGACTAAGGGCTTCCGCATCCGCTTTTAGTTTCGTCCAAGTTTCTGGGCCGTAAAAGGAGCACTGGGATGATCAAGCCAGTTTAGTCCTTCGAGAGAGGGCTTTATTACTCAATTGCCTCTTGACCCCAGCCCAAGGAAGCAGCGATTGGCAAGAGTGATTCTGTGTTTGTCCCTGTTTACCGAGGAGCCGTGGTAGACGAAGTCCTTGAATACCCCGGAGTTTCTGCTGCCTAGTTTCACGCTCTGTCCGAGAGGTCGGTGTTGTGTGTCCTTCATCGATGACAGCATAGACTTCGTTTTGCCCTCATTAACCACCAGACCCATTTTAGCCGCTTTTGCTTCAATGCCAACAAACGCCTCATTAACGGCCCGCTGTTATCGTCCAATCACGTCAATGTCGTCGGCGTAAGCTAGCAATTGAACGGGCTTTTGGAAGATCGTGCCTCTGTTGTCAACTTGTGAGTTACGCACGATCTTCTCAAGAATGACGTTAAAGAAGTTACATGACAATGCGACATGACATAGCCTTGGCTCAAACCTTTTTCGACATTGAAGGTCTCAGCGAGTTCGTTGCCGACCTTGACGGAACAGCCAGAGTTCTCCATCGTCATCCTACACAATCTGACGTGTTTGGTAGGAATGCCAGAACTAGACATGGCACTGTATAGCTCGTCTCTATGCACACTGTGGAGGTGGAGAGTGTCGATTAGCACTCGTGGGTCTTCTCCAGGATATGCCGTAGTGTAGAGATTTGGTCGATGGTGGACTTCCCTGGCCTGAAACCGCACTAGTAGGGACCTATCAGGTTGTTGTCAAATGGTTTCAGGCGTGTAAACAATACGGTAGAGAGGATCTTGCGAGTGATGTTATGGAAACTCATCCCTCGATAGTTGACGCAGTCGAAGGGTCTCCTTTCTTGTAGACCGGACAGACGACGCTGAGATTTCACTCATGGGGCATGCTTTCCACCGACCGATCTTACAGATGAGTTGGTGAATGCGCCCAACCAAGTCATCTCCAGCTGCTTTAAACAGTTCTGCGGATAGTCCATCTGCTCCAGCAGCATTGTTCGACTTCAGCTTCGACGGTGTCATCTTTACTTAGTCTTCGGGGGCACGAAATTCTTGTCTATCATCGTCCAAATTGAGTAGAACATTGTGCCTAACAGCGGAATTTGGGCTGTCATCGCCGTTAACGAGTCTACAGAAAGTATCCTTTCAGGTTCTCAGCACAGACTGCGACTCTACCACCAGTTGTCCATTTTGGTTCCGTCTGAATGAAGCTCTGCATGACCAGAAATAAGGCAGTAACGGCTATGTCGGTTGTCGCCGTGACGAAGTGCGGAGTTGCCTCGAACCAAACATAGAAAGTCTCAGGTTCGAATTCCAGACTGAATCTGTATACACTGACCTAAGCGGGGTTGCAAGGCAGTTGACACTCTGTTCAGAAAGTCAGCAAGGCTACTCTCGCAACAGCATTTACCTCCTTAGAGGTCCTCGCTGCAATTAGCGGACTCACGCGCATCCTTACCTCTTTAAGAATACTCCAGTCGGTTGTGAGTTTCAGGAATCGACATCATGAAAGTTTCAATGAACCTCAGACATCACAAGTCTCTCTCTCTAAGGTTTCTTTATCTTCCATGTAAGTCGTCCACAAAATGATGTCTTCCTCGAACCATTCGCAGACCGTTTCTTTTCAAAAACACCGTCAAACTCAGCCTTAACCTTGTCACTGCCCACTCTTACCCATCCCCGCCCCAATCGCGAACTCCCCTGTAATCGATCGAAAAAAAGAAGGATATCATCGACCAAATTGGAATCACCGAACGTATAAATATTCAAATTCATTTATTAGAGCCATCAGCAGCAGCAGCAGCAGACATTCGTCCACAACAGCCACGATGAGAACGAGAACGAGGACGCGGAAGATGAGAACAAGAACGAGAACGATGATGATGATGATGATGATGTCCTTCAGTCCCCCCCCTCGGTATAAAACGCAAATTCAATAAATCCCCAACTGCAGTCCTTTCAAAGGACATTTATAATATTTCACATCTCTCCGTGTCCAGTCATTTTTTCTTGTCCGCTTCGCCCCTCCTACAGGCCTCCCAACGGAGGGCACACTGCTGCTGAACAGCCAATGATGATGACAACGACGACGACGACGACGACAGCGACAGCGATGATGATGATGTAGCTCATTGCGAGTGTCATCAAGGCGAATCGATTTTCAATTCCTTTATTAATTTGAGCGAATATAAAATTTGCTTCCATCGGGTGGCGGGAATCTGCTGCGGCCGGCCTGCGGAGGGAGACAGGACGCCGCCGCGGCTTCGGACGACTTGCCTGGGATCGCATTGCAAAGGATTTGCGTGGAAATTCAATTCAAATTTTTGACGGCAAGGATTTGAAATATGTAAATCAGGCGGAGGAGGGGAGCGGCCCACCGTCTGGAATTTTGTTGTCTCAGGCAGCTGGATGAATGGGTAATTTTGGAAGGACGGGCAATCAATACTTTTCGATTATTGTTTCGCTTTCGATTTTTTTCACCGCTCAATCGTTGTCTTCACTTAATTTGGTGAATTTATCTTTCCCATGCTAATTGATTGCACAGCCATTCTGGGGCGAATCAATTAGGCAAACAACGGATGAGGCCTTTCATCCTTGAGTCAGAAGTCAGAGGGGTCAGAGGGGACGGGAGGTCATTGATTTGTGATTGTTCTGGGCTTGTCACCTTCTGTCTCAGCCGTGTTCCCTTCCAACCGCTAATTGTGTCTGAAAAGTTTGTCAAGATACGAGTGCACTCAAGAAGTTCGCATTTGATCATCTTGCGCGTTTAGCTGACTAGTTCTTGTGGTTGCTACTCGCAGTCACTGCGGCAGGTGGGTAGACAATGGCCGTGACGACATCTGATTATCTCGCAATTAGTGAGGTAGACAGAGGCGGTGGAAAGTGAATTATTTAATGATTCCGAGAAGGTGCGTGGTTCGTCGCATCTGTGGTTACAGAGAAACGAAAGGAGTCACTGAGGTCGATTTGAGTTCAATGCCAGAAAGAATTTCGGAAAAAAACAGACGGTCTGTTCTGTAGAATGCCACAAGGCTGTAAGGGGCTTGGAGACCTGCTCCATTCTCCAGTGTAGCTTAGTCACATCAAGTCAGTTGATGGAGTCTGCAACAACTCTTATTTTTTTGATAATTTTCAAAGTCTTTAAGAAGAGTCTTTCCCATCACCTGAGCTTACACAAGAAAAGCCTAGATGTGCAACTGCAGGCAAAATGACGGAGACATCCGTACCATGAGACTGATTTGTTCCAGAGCAAGGGTGCCGCTTAGCCATTCACCAGGACTTTATGTGTGACAGTGGACATCTAGCCAAAGTCACTTCATCAAAGATGGTGCTTCCAGTCCACAGGAAAAGTGGCTATTTTGAGAAAAACTGATTGCTCGATGATCTACGTGGTGGGCCATCATCGCAATTTCAACAATCGACTGGTAGACTGGTGGACTGGACTGGTGGTGACATGGTCAGTAGTCGGGGAATGATCCTAATCACAGAAGATGATTTTTCTATGAAGAATTTGTCTTCAGAGTAGTCTGTGGTCCTCTACCTTCAGACCCAAGCCACGATGCAAAAACCGCAGTGTTCCGAAATCATGAGTGCGACACGCATCTTGCTCCTTGGCCTCGGCCTCGAACAGCGGCTCAGTTTTTCACATGCCTTAGGGTAAGTCGACGTACCGGAATTGGTTGATTGGGTACGAGCTCAAATGTGTGGACATCACCGGGTGTCATGGTATGACGCCTGTAATTGCCGTCAAATGGGCGAACTGCTGCAAATTTTGAAAAATCCCTGGTTTCATCCCACTACGATGATTTGAGACTATGACCTTGATGGGAGAGGGACGATTTGACAGAAGTCCCTTCAGCAATCTGTGTATGATTGTTTGGAAGGTCCCCTTAAAACAGACTCTGCACAGGAAAGTAATCGACGTCGTCACAGGCACGCATAATTGACACCCATGCCGCTTGACTTGGTCTTTCACAGAACGTCTTGAAAAGATACTGCAAGGAAGATGAGGGATTTCAATTCATTCTCCAGCTCTCCGCCCTTTGTTTGTTGTACCAAATCTGAAAGGAAGGATTGCCATCTGAGGAAGGAACCAATTCGATGACACAAGCGTCAACAGCAGACCATTCTCCTCGATGATCGAAATTTTGTCAAGAAGTCCACTCTCTCTGAGCAAAAATCTTGTCCGAGGGCGTGAATGAAATTTTCCTAAGAACAGGAGTGCACACACTCCACTGCAAGAAATCAAGTAGAATGGTGTCTAATCGTATTTTTCTCCAAAACCCAAATTCTCCTCTTCTTTGACTTCCACTTCATACATACACCTCAGTTCTCTTCGTACGGTGGATAGGGAGCGTACAGGGATTTTATGATGGGTGCCGGTCGTATTTTATGGGACATTTGTGACTCTCAGAAGGACCACAGACATGTTCACTAGTCCAGGCACGCACTAGAGCACACGAAGAAGAATACAGAAAAAGAGACAGATACCTCAAACATTCAGACGCTGTGCCATAGAATGCAGCAAGACTTTGCTTGGACTTAGTGCCCTAGAGTGGTCACGATCGATGGCGGTGGCGATCTCTCACCCCGGAGGTCCTAGGAACGATTCCTGGATTGAAGGTTCATTTTGCAGTTCACCACTTCTTGCGGTTTCCTGACTGTGATACTGTGCACAAAAAACTTCTTCAAAATTTTGCTGCTCGCAGTCGGCAATAAACTGTAGATCCCCCTCACCACAATGCAGTAGGTTCTAAAATATCTAGCCAATCCTCCCTTGTTGTGTGTAGCACCATCCGATGGCCAAGACAACAGTCATTTAAGGATTCTAAGGCAGCCTACTAAGAGACCAAATGACCGTCAAATGGTTACTGTCTTTCCCACAAAATGAGCAAAATCCTATCAAACCCCAGTCTCATTATCGACATCCACTGTAATTTACAGGACCTTGTTCCTTCTTCGACTTCCAAGCCCTTGACAAGATCTCCAATTTCCAAAAAACATGAATTCTTGTCCTGCATTGGCATTAAAGTTTCACATCCCTAGCAGCAATTCGATCCAATTAATCAGGGAATCTGACAAGCTCTCTGCCCCAGCGACACGCACTCGCAGCCATCGTTATTATGTCAAATTTGTCGTGTACTATTCTCCGCTCCGGGCATGACCAATTAATTAAGGAAACATGCTTCCTTCATCATTCAATGCCTTGCCCTGAATTGCGTTCGCCCCAAACTTTGATGAAATGTGTCAGTTTCTCACTACTCAGAGGAAAGTTCAATATCCTCTGCAAACTTTCTTCATATTCTTTTGACGACCCAACACGGGCAAGAGGCGAGGAAATTTCTCAAAAAGAGGGGACGCACCAAAAATCCGGATGTCTGTGCCGGTTGGAAGGCGGCGGCGATGGCCGGCGCTAAGGCGAAGAAAATGAAACACAATAAGTCATCCGGACAACCGGTCTCAACAACAGGATATTATAAATTACTTATTCCGTCCACAAATCCTTGCACACCCAACCAGACAGCCGTACAAATCCCATGCGAGCTTCCCTTTCAAGCTGCGATTTCAACTCTTGACCCTCCCGCAGCAGGAGTGGACAGTGTGAGGTGTGTGTGTGTGTGTGCATGTGTCCAAGGGCTTACCCGGAGGAATGGTGAAAGTTTAGTGACAGGTGTCAAACTTTGACCCAATCTAATTTTTGTGAGATTGTCACAAAGGGCGAGAGGGTGTGGTGTGGGGGCAAGGATAATGGAATCAAAACGGTTTGTAAAGGATAATCGATTCGATGGCGAGGACTCGGTCTCCGCAGAAACGAGGGGAAAACGCATGCAATTCGGTTTCGTCACCAACTGACAGGTGGATGCGGTGGATTCACCACAGTGAAGGGATATTCACCACGAAGAAGATGGGATCCAAGCGCATGTCACTGAGAGAAAGGACTGGGCCGGACTCTCTGGAGAGTGACTTGCTGCAGGTCAAGAGAGCCGGCGCTGTTCGAAAATAATTTCCCTCAGGGGAAAATAATGGGAATTTCTTACCTAATTCGAATTTTAATTTGAGCTAGCAACGGCTTGCAGTGAGAGGTGGACTTTGAGATGAACTGTATTCTGCTTGAGGGATGAATTGGGGCCTTAACTAGAAACACCTTCTTCAAGTTAATTTCTTGTATTATCTGAACTGTCCAACGCGGTCATAACATCTTCCCTTATTTCTTTTAAATCTCTTTCACTAGACCATCTCATCTCATCATCCTCCCCGACTTCCACTACAAAACCCCTTCACCACACAAGGAAGCGGAAGTAGAAAGAAAAAACAACGAAAAAGCCAAAGGATATTGACAACGACAGCGAGAATGGCAATCTCCTCTTATCCACTCAGAAGCCATTTATAATGTGTCATCAATGAGATCCCACTAAATGCAATGCACTCCATGAGAGAATCCTGTCACATCAGCGTCGACACTTCGTTCACATCCTCTCATCGACGGTGGTGGTGGTGGTGGTGACGGCGGCGCTCGGAGCTATGACGAACAGCACAAAAAACTCGCCTTCCTCTCCTTATCCTCGCACACATCATCACATTCAATGGCGTTGGGATCACTTAAAAGCGCACATTTGAAGGATGCAAGAAAACCCGGGCACATCCTGCCATTCACCAGGCCATCCTCGACATCCCCCGCCCCCTCCCCCGATTTCACCGAAAACAAAACAGCGATACACACAAGCCAGAGGAGCCCGTTCCAGAAGGAGTGCAAAAACTCCGCACCCCCGTACCGTGCACAAACAAGGATAAGGCAACATCCTCTCTTTCACTTTGGCAGCATTGGCGGTGGCGGCGTTGGTGGCGATGGCGGCGGACAACTCATGTGCAAAATTTTTCCATTGATAATGCCACAAAGGATAAGCCATCGCCCGCTTATGCCATCAACTTCATGTGCGGTGTGTGTAAGCCATTCCTTCGCATCCCCAGGCCATCCATCCATCCATCCAGCACAGTCTCCGCATCCCATCCGTGAAGGAGGAGCAGCAGCGGCAACCGCTCAATTGTGACGGAAGAAAGAGAACAACAGAAAAAAAAAGTGTCACACGGCAGCAGGAAGAACACGCGTGTCTGCTGTAACTCTCTGCAGGATGAGCAAGGATGTGCGGTGTTCTCTTGTGTTCAGAGTCCGGAACAAAAGGATACAGCGACAGCGGCAGCCAGCTCTGTAAGCAACTGAAACCCACTATCGAGGACCAAAAAAAAACTGCAACCTCTTCCATCAATTGACGGTTGACACCGATAGACACACTCGGGGACACACGACGAGGACGACACCGACGTGGGCGGTTGGAAATCGTGTGTGAAAATCGAAAATTGCTTGTCTCTCCCACATTAGCATCTCACACATCCGCGGGGTTCTCCTTCATTTCACCAGACAGTCAGAGATGTGAGAATGTGATGGCGTTGGCGAGGACGATGTTAGCAACGAGGACGACGGTGGTGATGAGCATACCCGTGGCGATGAGCATAACGGTGGTAACGGGCACAGCGATGGTGACGAGTACAGCGATGGCGATGGGCACAGAGATGACGACGAGAACAGCGATGGCGGCGAACACAGCGATGGCGATGAGCACAGCGATGGCGCTGAGCACGGCGATGGCGACGATCACAGCGATGGCGATGAGCACGGCGATGGCGCTGAGCACAGCTATGGTGATGAGCACAGCAATGGCGCTGAGCACAGCTATGGCGATGAGCACAGCGATGGCGATGAGAATAACGGTACACAGCGATGACGACGAGTACAGCGATGGCGACGATCACAGCGATGACGACGAGAACAGCGATGGCGACGAACACAGCGATGGCGATAAGCACAGCGCGGCACAGCGATGGCGATGGGCACAGTGTGGCGATGAGCACAGCGATGGTGATGAGCACAGCGATGGCGCTGAGCACAGCTATGGCGATGAGCACAGCGATGGCGATGAGAATAACGGTACACAGCGATGACGACGAGTACAGCTATGGCGACGATCACAGCGATGACGACGAGAACAGCGATGGCGACGAACACAGCGATGGCGATAAGCACAGCGATGGCGCTGAGCACAGCGATGGCAATGATCACAGCGATGACGACGAACACAGCGATGACGACGAGAACAGCGATGGAGACGAGCACAGCGATGGTGATGAGAACAGCGCGGCACAGCGATGGGGATGAGCACAGCGATGGCGACGAACAAAGCGATGGCGATGAGGACAGCGATGGCGCTGAGCACGGCGATGGCGACGATCTCAGCGATGGCGATGAGCACAGCGATGACGATGAGCACAGCGATGGCGCTGAGCACAGCGATGGCGCTGAGCACAGCGATGGCGATGAGAACAGAGATGGCGCTGAGCACAGCGATGGCGCTGAGCACAGCGATGGCGCTGAGCACAGCGATGGCGACGAACAAAGCGATGGCGCTGAGCACAGCGATGGCGACGATCACAGCGATGGCGATGAGAACAGCGATGGCGATGGGCACAGCGAAGGCGATGAGCACACCGATGGCGATGAGAATAACGGTGCACAGCGATAACCACGAGTACAGCGATGGCGACGAGTACAGCAATGGCGATGAGCACAGCGATGGCGATGAACACAGCGATGGCGATGGGCACAGCGATGGCGACAAACACAGCGATGGCGATGAGCGAAGCGCTGACGACCAGCACAGTGCTGAGGACTAGCACAACAAGGACAATGGCGAATGTCGATGCCAACAAGAATGGCGATAATAAAGAGCTTGCGCAACAACAAGCACAACGGCAACAATATCGACGACGAATTGAGGGATTGAAGGGATCAGCAATCGACCGCCGTCGCCCACCGCGTGATGGAGTTGTCGTGTATTGTTTAAGACAAAGGACAACGCTGAACATCAAGAGTGTCTCGTCCAGGACTCACCACCCTCAACTCCCCATCCGGAGTTGTAGATCAAGAGTCAAGGATAAAAGCCGGAAACTCTGTCTTTATGCAGGCGGCAGAACGCATTCACTCCACCCATGCCTCGTGCGTGATTCCTTTGTCATCTGGCATCTGAGTCGAGCAAAAAGACGACAACAGGACTCGGAGGATAATAAGGATGATGTGCTTGTTTCCGGTTTCATTGTGGCGAAAGTGCCCGGCACTTGGACCAGGATGCACATGAAAATCAATCGCGGTGAACCGTGTGAGTGTCATTCCATAACAATCAACCGACGTCTGAGTCGGGACGGTTTTCTGGAGTGGAGGGTTGAGGACAGTTCAGCCATATTTTTGACCAGATATGCAGCAGTCATCTGTTCAGAAAAAATTGTCAGCCGCTCACGTCAATCCAACGACGTCCCACCTAATGACCATCGGCACTCGAGTGGAAAACAAAATTCAGGCAAACAGACCTGAAGGCAAACAATTTACTCACCCCCTCGCCAGCACCGGTCATAGCCCTTGAATGGCTTCATTGTACACATCGGACGGAATGGTTGTGGCTGCACCAATCATCAGGAAAATAAATACCACCCATCCCCACAAAAGCGGGATCCTTTTCTAATCCACAGACCCAAACACACAGCCAGACAATGGCAGGGGTGAGGTGGGATGAGGTGAAAGCGGGGGCGAGGAAAGGACTATTTGTCAACCATAAATATTCCCATTGCGTTCTCGTGTCCTGTCCGAGACTGCTGCGCTTCAAGGACGACAAAGGCGCGTCCGAAAGTCACAGGATGGACTGGCTTTGCTCCTGTGCCCTGTGTGTGACTGTTGGCGACCAGATTGTCCATCTCGACTGGCCTTTGAAGTCTGGATAGTGAAGTCATAATCTAAAACAAGGAAATTCATCAAACGACGCTTCGTGGCGGTGGTGGTGGGAACGGGACCGAGCCGAGAAGTGTTTGTTTTCCGCTCTGACGTCCTTGCATGAATCTAGATAAATATTCTCATTTCTACCCTCCTCCAGTCTCCCTCTCTCTCTCAGCCGTTTTCAATTTCAGTGCGGGTGCGTGTGTGTGCTTGGGTAAACATTTCGAACTCAAGTGAAGATCCTGTTGTGTGTGTGCCCAAGCCCTTGTGTTATTTTTTTCGTGCCCCCATCGTCCATTTTTCCCCCCAGCAGCAGCGGTTGGGGAAGTGGAAGATGAAGGAAAATGGCAAAAAAAAATATTATACATGACATATGTGATGGATGATGACTGACGTGAGTGCAGAGGCGGGGGCTCGAAGCGTGGGAGACCTGCAGAGGACGCGCGCTAGCGAGAAACCGAGACACAGAGTAAAAGTCAACAGGAAACAGGATATGAAAGCGGAGTGGCGGAGCGTACAGTCCAATATTTCTACTTTCAAATTAAAACTGTTTGTTGCTGACTGACTGACTGCATGCCTGGTTGTGTGATGTTTTCACCATTGCTAGCAAGCCGCCCCCTAGTGGGCGGTGATGTGTCTGCTGTTGACAGAAGTAGTTAAGTAAATACGAAATTCGAAGGAACACAATTTTTAATTGAAAACACATACGACTTGTTGTTGAGCCGGGAAACTTCAGCGCGCTATGAAAACCTCCAACGGCAATTACTTAAGTTGGGGCGAAACGAAATGTTTGAAGACTTCTTTAAACAACGCAGTTTGTTTGACCAGAACGATGTCAAGGATAACAAACAACGTGGGGGTTGCTACCTTTTTCACTAGTGGTTCCGAGAACTCAATTCAATCATTTTTCAAGGACATGGATGAATACTTCACCCGACTCTCATGAGAAAGCCACGAAATTCAGTCGAAATTCCTCTAAAAACTGAACTGTACTTCCAGTTTTTGACTTGATTCCGTAAAAAAACTTCGGTTCTTAATCAGGACTGTGGATTCATCCTACAGTCCTCGACCTATTTTCGACGGGTTCTGTCGGCAACTGAAATCTTTCTCCAGTACTCGGCCAATTTCCGAGTAGTTCAATCCAAATTTCCACGGAAACTGAAGTTGTCCTCTAGTTCTCGTCCTGTTTCTGACTAGTCCTATCCCCATTCTCTAGGAAACTGAAGCCTTCCTTCAGTGATCGACCTATTTCCGACCAGTTCTGCCCGAATTCTCAAGAAAACTGAATTCATCCTCCCCCCCTCGACTCATTTTCGACTGGTTCTGTTCAAATTCTGACGCAAACTGAAGTCTTCCTCCAGTTCTCGACCTGTTTCCGACTAGTTCTGCCCAAACTCTCAAGAAAACTGAATTCATCCTCCCCCCCTCGACTCATTTTCGACTGGTTCTGTTCAAATTCTGACGCAAACTGAAGTCTTCCTCCAGTTCTCGACCTGTTTCCGACTAGTTCTGCCCAAACTCTCAAGAAAACTGAATTCATACTCCCCTCCTCGACTCATTTTCGACTGGTTCTGTTCAAATTCTGACGCAAACTGAAGTCTTCCTCCAGTTCTCGTCCTATTTCTGACTAGTTTTGCCCGAATTCTCAAGAAAACTGAATTCATCCTCCCCGCCTCGACTCATTTTCGACTTGTTCTGTTTAAATTCTGACGCAAACTGAAGTCTTCCTCCAGTTCTCGACCTGTTTCCGACTAGTTCTGCCCAAATTCTCAAGAAAACTGAATTCATCCTCCCCGCCTCGACTCATTTTCGACTGGTTCTGTTCAAATTCTGACGCAAACTGAAATCTCCAGTTCTCGACCTGTTTCCGACTAGTTCTGCCCAAATTCTCAAGAAAACTGAATTTATCCTCCCCGCCTCGACTCATTTTCGAGTGGTTCTGCCCAAAATCACGAGGAAACTGAAGTTGTCCTCTAGTTCTCGTCCTATTTCTGACGAGTTCTATCCCAATTCTCAATTAAACTGAATTTATTCTCGACTCGTCGACTCATTTTCAACTAGTTTTGTTCAAAACCTCAAGGAAACTGAAGTCTTCCTCTAGTTCTCGACCTCCCTCTGCCAAATTTTGTCGAAATTTCCTAGAAAACTGAAGTCTTCTTCAAGTTGTTAAACCATTACCGCGAAGTTCTTGTACAAATTTCCGCTTTTTGGCAAGTCCTTGTAATTACCTGACCCGCTAGTGTTTCAAATTAGGTACCAAACTGCCCAATTACCCCACCCCCCCATCACACAATCGAAACAAACAACACCACCAGTACGGAGGGGACGTTGAAGCCCCTTGCTACGATTAATTCACTTCGGAGCGTCGCATTCCAACGGGCTGTAATGCTTGACAAGAGGGCAACAATTATTCCTTAATTAAGGACGACAACTGATGCACGAAACGAACGATGCGCTCTCCCCATCGCAGCGCTCGCAGCTTACCTGCCCGTGCACACACAATTGCACTCGAGAATCATTTGATTCCGTTCTCCACCAGGTCCCTGCGAACCACATCTGCGACTCAATGAACAATAAATTATGCCTGCGTCTGCAATTTGCTTACCGCAATCATTTTCTTCTCGATGTTGACTTTTCTTCTATTGTTCACGTGCCCGTGTCGTCGTTCCGTAACCCTCACTCTCGCTTGTGTTCCTTTGAAACATCATCCCGGCTGCACACACAGGGACGTACTTATGACGGGGCCTGAGACGATGTTGAAACGGGGAGAGCGGGCGGAACGAGCGAACAAAGTTATTTTTCGTGCAGAATGACGACGAGGACGCGACGAGTAAACAAACAATTCGTGTGAGAAAGTATTTGCCCTTATCTGAAGGCCGTCACCACCGCCCGCTGTGGCACAGCCGTCGTCG
The DNA here is from genome assembly GCA_944738645.1 of Eristalinus sepulchralis. Lineage (NCBI taxonomy): Eukaryota > Metazoa > Arthropoda > Insecta > Diptera > Syrphidae > Eristalinus > Eristalinus sepulchralis. The sequence continues at coordinate 5,558,354 of OX122886.1, read as the reverse complement.
TCCCCCCGAAACCCAGTTCGCAGCGCCGTCGCGATGGTGAGAGAGGTGGAGCGCTTTCTTGAGGGTAACAGGAAGCAGACTGAAGCAGGGAGTGTTGTATGCGAACTGAGGAAGAATAACAAAATTAATTGGATTTTCGCTTGGTTTCGAAAGCGTTGCGAATTACGGGCTAAATTGGTAAGGAAATCGATTTAATTTTTTTTTTTGTTCCTTTCTCGTCTGTGTTGTTCGCTGCTGCTGCTGCTGCTGCTGTTTCACTTTCCGTTGCTAATACCGGAAGAATTTTTGAAGAGTTTTGAAAGCGTTTGTAAACTTAAAGCGGCACCGATGCACAGATGATTCCTTCATCCTTCGGAAGTGATTTTGCTTTATTGAAGTGTTTGAGATGTTTAATGGGAAAGCGAAACTAGTTTTCATTTATGTATTTTCCGAGAGAGGGATGTATTGGGGCACCTCTTCCTGTCGGAAGGAAGATCGACGTTTATTTTTTGCATGTTTAAGGGGCTCGTTGAAGGATATCATTTTTCGGTACAATTTTGGTTTAGTCCGTCAAACAGTTGCCTTAAGCCAAAAAGCGAGGATCTGTTTTATTTCTGTTCATCCACGTTCCTTGTCGTTTCAGCTCATCACATGGCCATCTCCTCTTACTCACACCTCGGTCTTAGTTTTACGCTTTTATTGACTCTCTCTCTTAGGGAATTTTTATTTTCCCCCTTTCACTGATAGGGGTTAAGCTGACTCGTTCTCGGAATGCTGAAGTCTGGCGTCGCACGTTAAAGAAATCTGTCAAATTTCTACTTCTTCTTCTTCTTTTTCTTCTTCTTCTTCTCCATATATTCCATCTTGTCCTGGTTCTTCTCCTTTTGTTTCTTCCTTTATCTCATTCTTCTTCGTCCCTTGTTAACAGTGCTGAGAGATGATGACAAGCCTCTTCAACGTCCTTCAGATCGCAGTCGACTTTCAACTGCTGGTCCTCTTTCCTGGCTTTCGATTTGAGTTAGATCTGCGGCACTAATGAGTATTCTGAATGACTCACAGACCACTTAGTGCAATTGTAGGCCACGTGCTGAGTCAAGGTAGTACCTAAATTGGAGGCTATGTCCTGGACCAACGCGCGGCAAGGTCACCTTTTGTTTTCAAGTGATATTTTGATTCGGTAACACACTTACCTCATGAGTCACGAAAGTCACTCTTTTTACATCACAAATAGTTTTTTCTTTCCAAAATTTTATCAAAATTCTCGACGACGCAACTTCTTGCCCCTTCGCGGTCTGTTCGTCAAGCACTTAGGGTCACTCCCCAATGGTGCCACCACGAAAAGCAACTTTATTATCGTGTACTGCATTCTCGTAGGTGGCTACTGCTTGGTTTCCCACGTGTCTCTCATCCCCGAGCTGGAGGGTTAAGCGGTGACGTCAACTTTCCCTCTCTCTAAATGAACCAATCATTTTATTCAAGTTTGGTTTCGAGCCCATGTTCCTCTATCACGTTCCCCTCGTTTGCGGGGCTGGACACTTAAGCGTTGAAGTTAACTTTCTCTCTCTCTAAAAAATGTTTGTCAAGACAAGGCTGTCGCCATCACATAGCTCTTCAATCTTCCTTCCCAAGCTCCTTCCTTGCGAACACTCGACAATCTAAGTCGAAGGATTTTCCTCTCTAAAAGTCAAACGATTTTTTCATCTCCAATCGATGTTGTCCACGCCTCTGTTCCAAACCAAAGGACGGAGACCCTCAAGGTGTCGGAAAGCGTTTTTTTTACTTGCTGTCTAATGCCAAAGCAGTGTCTCAGGCTGACTAGAGTTATCCTTCGCCTTGTCTCTGCGGTTATGTCTTTCCTGTAGATCCACTGCCGCCTTGTCTTTCGTCTTTGTCTTTAGTGACGTTCTGTCCCGGTCTGTGATCTGTTACATGAACGTTCTTTCTTGACAGCATGGACTTCGTCTTATCCTCGTAGACGTCTGAAACTCACTAGTAGAAGTTTCAGACGTCTACGTCTTACCGCGTTTGGCAGCAGACAAGCACGACCATTTTAGAAAAACCAAAAGAGAGGCAACATGATTGGATTGTTTTTTTTTTTCTTGAAAGGGAAATCGCGCAGTAAAGTGAAAGAGCTCTCGGATCCTGTGTGTGGTGACTTCTATGTTATATAATAGTTATTGAGCTACACTACAGCCCACAAGGGACCAAGTCCTAGCTTCTGCAACAACTACTCGTGCTATGCGTGCTTCTGTTCTCCCACGAGTAGAAGGGACCTACAGTTTTTTTTCGACTCCGAACTGCGAGATTTGAGAAGATTTTCATAGACAATTGATATTCTTTGAGTGTTGTCAGCAACTCGAAAGAGGTGGTGCCGTAAAAGAATGCGAAGTGTCCCGTCCGGGAATCGAACCTAAACGTCCTGCGTGTGGGTCGACGCACTTATCCACTACGCCACGGCGACCACTTCTATATTAGATGGCGACTATCAAAAGAAAGAGTTTCACACGTCAGTTTTTTGAACCACGCCCATGTGCCCCTGAACACGGTTACCACGGACGATGTCATGACAAAAATCGGCATTCTCTCATTGGCAGACCTACGTTTTGCCAGACTGGTGCGCGAGATAGCTGAGACAGCCATCATCTCGAAAGACAGCGTGGGTCACCACCTGCAGTCAGCAGAGGGTACGAGAAAGCTATCTGCGTGATAGCTGCTGCGTTTTCTCACTCCAGACAACCAACGCAACCGTGCAACCACTTCAAAACAGTATGAAACGCTGCTCACCTACAATCTTAAGGAGTTTCTGCGTCGTTCAAAGAAAAATCGTTCCAATGGTTCAAGTAACAATCAAAACAGTGGACTTTCCCGACTGAACGTACTCCAAGGTATGCGAAGACTCTACTCTCGGGCAGAAAGTTGATGGGCATCGATTTCTGGGATTCAAAATGTGTAATCCATGTCTCAAACCTGGAAAAGTCCAAAACGGTTACAAACGACCCCGAATTATGGCCCCATTTGGCGAAATAAAAATTGGCAAAACGTGGAAAATCTCTAACAGCATGCTTCTTCTTCTTGTGGCGCTTTAATCCCGTGTGGACCTGTGCCTCAACCAATATGCCTCTCCAGCCAGCACGATCTTTTGCTGGCTGCCTGCAGTTGCGCACTCCAAGTTGGTTGAGGTCCTTGGAGGTGTACGCCACCTTAGCCTAGGACGGTCTCTGTTGCGTTGTCCCAATGGCTCAGATTTGAAGACTTTTCGGGTGTCCATACGCTATACATGACCTAGCCATCTTAAGCGCTGTATCCGAAGACGCTTGACCAGGCGCATGTCGCTGTAGAGCCCATAGAGTTCGTCGTTAAATCTTTTCTTCCAGATGACATCAGACAGGACCAAAATTGGAACGCAAAACTTTTCTCTCGATAAAACAGAGTCGCCTGCTTTTCATCCGCTTTGACGTCTCTAAGAAAATGCAGAGGTGTGTGCAAGTATTGTAAGACAAAAAATACAAAAATTTATTAGCCAAGCCATTGTCCGTTAGTCAACTAAGTCCTTGTAACATAGTAAGCGGCGATAGATGGCAAGATTGCCCAGTCGCCGGCATTGCCTCAGCAAACGTTTCTCATTTGACAGACATCCCCATGCAGTTCCCACATTCACAGCTCACTTCGGATTCCTACAGAATTCTGTCCTGGCCTCCACTCCCCACACAGACACATCCACGCACCGCCGACAATGATTTACTCGCATCGTTGTCATAAGTAATCTCTTGCTTACGCTTCAGTTGCGACATCATTAAATTAATTTCATTTTTGTTCCTACTTGGCCTAATCCCTGAAGCCATCAACTCACTCACGCTGCGCTCCCCTTCGCCCTCCCTTTATAAATGAGTGGGCAGCAATTTGATTCCAAACACACCCACCCGTATCTCAGCAGCCACTGGCTGGCCTTTTGTTCCCAGAAATCCACTCTTTTGTTAAACGGCTCTGTCGCTTAAGCGAAATTAGTTGCGGCTGCATGGGGAAACCAAAGTGACGCGGTGGAGGTCACATGCACCATGAATGTATGAGGGACGCTGCTGCAGTGTGGAAAATCTGCAGCATGCAGCAGAATTAACCCTGCCTCGTTTTAATGCGCTCGTAATAAGGACATCATCAGTAATAAAGTCCTGATTAATGCCCCAGGGGCGGTGGCGGTCAAAGGGCGGCGGGAGCGACATTAAAGTTTCCTCAAGGAAATGCCCGGCCTGCCAGCAACCACCGTGCCACCTCATGCCACACATCCCCGGCAGACAGACGGACAATATTTATTTTCTCCTCGGTGTAATTAAAAGCAAAGAAAATTGCTGGCAGTGACTTTGACTGCCGTCAGTCTCCAGTCTAGTGGTGGTGAGTGGCCGGGGGTGAGTGGTGGTGGTGGTGTTGTCTGCTCGTGTGCGCAGACAAATAGGGGCTGCCCTCAGCCAGTTGGACTTATTATCATCGTGCTCAAGGGACCATTGTGTGAGGCGATTGTTTGACATTCATTGATTGTGCAGAAATTCTATACCAGCCCGAAGACCAACCTAAGCCACCCCCCAACCCCACGGGGAGACGGCGATTCCAATGTGTGTCTATGATGGATGTCATCAGTGAAATTAGAGACGCGCGTGTGTGCATGGAAAACATTACGGGGATTGGGGAACATTTTTAGCTTAATTGCGCTTCGCGCTGTGGTGGCTGCCGCCATCCATCGTCGGGATTTTTCCCGAACAGATGCGTCTCTGGCTTTTGTTTTCAAATTTTTATTGTTTCATGCCCTGAATGATGTGCTGGGTGAGGTTATGATGAGGGTGCGTTTGTTGTGTCATTTCGAGAGAAGCTTTTGACATTTGTGGTGTCTGTGGTAGAGGGGCCTTTGTGGCCATTAGAAGAAACCAATTACTCAACGTCTTCTGTTGGATTTTAATGGAAGACCGCCTGCAGTAGACAATTGTTATGTGATCCCTTCAATGTGGCTGTGAATTGTTTTCGAAGAGCTCCGGAAAGTTCTACTTGCTTGTACTGACTTTGTAGAGAGGTTGTGTGTCTATGGAAAAATTAGTTTAAGTCGATGATATGGTCTTTTCTTGCTGTTGACCGTAGGCTCCTTAATTCTGATCAACTGGCCTTCGATTTAGTGATTCAATCTTTGTCCCACAACACTGTCAATGTCAGGGAATGTCAGCTACAGTCACTTGAGTCACAAGTTTGTCAAAATCTTCTACGCAGTCTGTATCAGGGAACACAAATCAGATGATTGGTGACCGGAATTGGCCAACAGAGGTCTAGGCCGCACACAGCCTTCATAACTCTAAAGACTGACGAAGCTTGGTTGAGAAGTTTTGATGTAACAACCGCATAGTCCTGATCTTCTTCTTCCTCAAGTTGCATGACGTTCCGGGTGGCCTTGGGGGTGGTTCAACATCTGCCTCAGCCAGAAGGACCAGGAGGCTCTTTAGGTAGCTTAGGTTTGTTCATTTGTGTGTCTTCCAATTTGTGTGTCTTCCGTTTGTCTTTGTGGCAGTAACCTAGAGTCCCCGTCCAAACTTAAACATCTCAAGTTCAAGACATATCCATTCATAACCAAAAACCCGTCACTCCTTCACTATTCATGAGACTCCTCCACTTCTTCCAGCACTCATCTCTCTCTCTCTCTCTCTCTTGTGCATGTACATGTATCCACTTAACTTATGGTTGAACTTTTAATCCATACTCTCAGTAATTCGTAAGCCCCTTCAACTCTGTACAAATCGCAACACATCAAGTGGGAGAGCTTCACCCACCATCTGCACCATCTGCACCATCAACCCAAAAGTCATCCCCGAAGGGATGTTGTTCGTCTTCTTGTTCTTCTCGCTCTTCGTTTCAAGAACAACAAATTAACTGGAATAATCCTCAATTTGAAATTCCACGCGCTCCAGAAAATTCTGTTATATTTCGTACAACAGCAGCAGCAGCGAACAAAACCAATTTGTTCACATTAAGTCACTTCAATGGAATCCCCCATGAGTGGTATTGAACACATTTTAACCTCCTGCCCCCCCCCCCCCCCCTCCCACACCGTGTGCGCACACATCCTCCGGCTGTTGGCTGTCGAAACATGCGAGCGTTCTCTGCTGACGAATAATTATCAAATGACGCAGAGACGATACACCGAATTTCAGCTTCTGATTCGGTTTTATGAACATGTTACAGAAGAAAACACGTTGCATACACACTTCCCCCCCTCCTCCTCACTCATTCACTCCATCACTCGAAAATAAGGACTGAAAAGCACTGAACACCATTGAAAAGCATTGAAACAGTTCTGAAAAGGACCCAAAAAGGACTGAAATTCATGATCTGGGATTTTGGAATATCCTTTTGTAAGGATGTGAAATCGTGTCCTCACCTAAAACACTCTCCAAGTCCAACACACACACACGCACACACATCTGCCTGCTGGTGTGCGTTTCTAAGTAATTTTTGAACTCAAAACCAATATTTGTCTGCGACCATGCGTGCAGAGGCGGATGTTTCAGTAATTTTCATCATGTCCTTATTGGACTTGAGCTCATTAAAATAAAATCGCAATGGGTGGGCGGTTTTAATGGTGTTTGCCAGTGTGTGATAAAGGCGCGCCCGAGAGAGAGAGAGAGAGGCAGAGGTGCGTTGTGTGGGCGAACTTGTCAAGTCAATTGAGAGAGCAAACAGGAAAAATGTTGTTTGCTTGACTCATTTTTGCATAAAAAATATTCAAAATTGCTTCAAGTGCTTTTTCAACTCAGAGAAATGAAAGGGAATACTGAGTTTGTTGAGTGGATATGAGGGTTTTGATTACAGCATGCCTGTGCGTCGCCTCCATCCCTTTATTATCAATTAACAGTGGAGACTAATAGGGGAGTGGAGAATGTGGTCAGATTTTGAATGTCCTTCTGGCAGAGTGGGAAGTTTTTTGTGCCAGAACCTAACTTTTCCTGATCCTCCAGAAGAATAGCAGCAGATGCTTTAGCTCTCACATTAACGTATGGACATGCAGCCTGTCAGTCTGGTGAATGGTCACTATTCTGTGGCACAGAAGGCATATGTGTAGTCAAGACTTTGGAGTTCAAATTTTCGTCCACAAGTCTCATGTCTCATTTGACATTCAAATTCCACTCAATGCCCCCACTGTATCCACTCACCTTCTCACATCTAGTCACTGGCACGCATCACAACCGAGGGCAGGTGTCACAAATTGATTTTTATCTCAAAAATTATTCCACCAGCCGCGATGGCATCTTGTTTACCTGTGTTGTGTGCGCGCCACGCGAATGTTGATTTAATTAAAATTCAGTCCCTCTTTTGAATCCTTTATTCAATCAGTTAATTAAATTTATGTGGAAAACAAAACCCCAAATTCGCAGTCCACAACGACGACCGCATCCATCGATCAACCCCCCGGGCGTTCCTAATTTTTAAATGACACTCCTTTGAGGATGATTTCCGCCTCCCCTGCCGCGCCCAAAACCAACGGAAAACCGCAGAGTGACGCGCAGCACTGAGCAGGATCTTAGGGGTGGGGGGGGAGAGGGGTTTATAAATTCTGGGGATACACATTTTTCAATTGAAGTTGAAAAAACCAGCAAGGAGGAGACGAGGTTTCTCAGTTTCACTCATCCATCTTCGTTATTTCTTTAAAAGGATTGCGGATCCTTCCATCCTTTATTTATTTTTTCGAACCTCCCCCACCCACCACCCACCACCACCATCAACATTGGCGACAAGCAACAGCAGACAAGAGAAACATCCTTCCGAAATCTAGCCTCTCATAAGGAACATCGTGTGCGACAGACGAGTTCAGAGTTGCTGTAATTTCATGTCCTATCGTCAGGCAGAAATCTCCTCATCGATTCCCCTCCCTGAGGACAAAGGGGACAGGGATATGTCAACCGTCAGCAGTGCCTAAAGGACGACATGTGATCAAGAGTGAACGGAGAAAAAATTTCATCATCCGAATGAGTGAAATTTATTGGAAGGATATTCACCGCAACCCGCCTGCCAGGTGAAGTCCATTTAAGCGAGCAATTCTCTGAAATAATCATGCGACAGGATGCGAAAAAAGAGGAGAACCAAAAAAAAACAAAAAACGAAGATTCTTTTCTTCGATTGATTGACACTTGTGGACCCAACTCAATTTTGCTGGTTGCGTGCCGGTGACAAGCGCACGACGACGAAGGACACAAAGAACCATTAATTAACCGCACAGGGGAGCGGGTGGTGTGCCAGGCAATTAATTAGTTCACTCTCAGATGTCTTCCAAGAAGGACGGATACCTTCAGGTATCGCCCCCACTGGTCGGCCACTGCACACATTTCTGGTGTCCTTGTCCCATTTCACGGCTGTGTCATGTGGCCGCTTTTGTGTCGCAGTTTTGACCTCTGTCAGCGCAATAGAAAACTTTTCAATCAACTTTCCTCTCTCCCCCCATCACCCTCTGCAAAATAAAAAAAAATAGCGTAGGAAAATATAAAAATCTTCTCGTCCTGCCCCTCCGGTGTCGGGCTTTTGTGCCGAAAATTTTCTGAATTTCTCGTTTTGTCAGCAGGGGGGTGGTTGGATTTAAGGACGAGCAAATGGAATTCTTTTTTTTTTTTCATTTTTGTTTGCAGCTGCCCACATGGTGTGTCGTGCTCTTGCTGTGTGTACCGCCGGGGCATCCGGAGTCATTCGTTGCTGTTTACTGTTGTGTATTCCACTAAATTCTTTGATTCACTACCACTTTATGTCGGACTGGGGCGAAGGGAGGGGATGCGCGGCCAACCGGGGGAGTGAATGAGCGAAAGAGCGAGTGAGCGCGGAAAGTTGAATTTTTAATTTCCGGGCTAAGTGCAGCGCAAATAAATTCAAAACTTTTTGGCCAACGGGTGCGAGGAGTGCTGCTGCATTAGTGACTGTGTGCGCGAGAGAGGGGTTTGGGTTCTTTTTGTATATTCGTGTGATATTTTGTTTTGCTTATTTTATCTACATACGAGGACTAATTATTTCTGAGAAGGGAGAAGTCAACTCGTTTTGGCGATAGTTTTGACATGGAGAGGGTTGTGGGGAGGGCTTGTACAAGTTTATGCTATCAAAAGGAATTTGGGGGAGGAGGAGGGACTTTTAGGCTCGGATGAGTAGAGCCAGATTGAAGCTGATTAACTTAAGTTTTGGCGATCTTTCAGAGGTGCATAATAATTGAAACGATAATTGTGTTAAGTCTAGAGTGAATGGTTCTTAGGTGAACGGCTTGTCCTTTAAAGCAAAGTTGTAAATTTGTAGCGTATGTTACATGCAACGAATTTGGTTATCTAAAAGAAAAACCGTCTTAAGAAGATGTCTGTTTGAAAGTGGCATCCACCTTAAAAAAAAATAAGGGAAGTGTCCGCCGTAGAGTGTGTCCACCAGTGTCCCCAATAAGAACGTATCTGCCTAAAGAAGGTATGTGCCTAAGCAAGTAGTCCACTTAAGGAGGCGCCCGACTTAGGGGATTTTGTGTCAAAAGAAGGTACGTTCCTAAATGAAGGATTTCTAAAGGAGGTGTCCGTCTACAGAGGTCCTCGTGTCAAAAGACGTTCTATTTAATGCCTAAGGCAGGTGTCCAGTCCCGGGACATCACGGGGTCACGGGAAACGACATTGCTGATGAACTAGCCAGACAAGGTTTTAAAGAGGCATTCGTTGGGCCTCTTCCCCCCACCTTGGGACTACCCGCTTAATTGGTCAGGGCTTCCGTCGACGGTTGGGTCTTCCAATAGTACAACCAGAGATGGCATGACTCTCCAGGATGCAGGCTGAACAAGTGCATACTCTCGAACATCAGAAAGAAATCCGCGCAGAAAACTTGCCGGCTTACAAATGGGACACTTTTCCTTCGCTTACCAACTAAGTCTCCTTGGGCTTATCGAAGACACCCTCTGCGACGCCTGTGGTGAAGGTGAAGACACTTCAGAGCACTTTCTCTGTAATGTCCCGCCTTTGCTCGGGTCAGGTGGCGACTTCTTGGCACCGACGTGGTGGGAGCCGAAAACTTAAGCTCTTAATCACAGAAGCGCCTGGTGGTCTTTCTTCGGAAAGCAGAAAAGAAAACGAAGTGTACTGCCTGGTAGTACAATGGATCAATTTTTGAGTCTGAGCGCTCCAGTGCAGTGTATGCCAACCTCCAACAAAAAACAAAAGCTGGGGTGCACCTTTAGAATGTGTCTGCCTTAAAAAGGTGGCAAAGTAACAGAAGTGTTCACAAAAAGCTGTCGTCTGAAAGATGGTGGCCGTCTAAAAGAAATGTCCACCGCAAGAAAGTGTCCGCCTGAGGGAGGTTTTTGACTCAAAAAGATGCCCGGTTCAGGAAAGTGTTCATCTTAAGGAACTGAACGTCTACAGGCGTTATACACCGAAATGGTTTTCTACCTTAGAAAAGTTTCACCTAAAGGATGTGTCCACTAAAAGGGATGTCCGACTAAGCGAAGAATATTTCTGAAGAAGGCGTGGGCCTTAAGGAGATGCCTGCCTAAGGGAGATGTGCGCCTAGTTGTGGGTCTGTAGGAGGTGTACACTACGACGGGTCTTCTTGTCAAACATGAGGAAAGGTTAAGTTTGATGAATGCTAAAGAAAGTGTACCCAAGGGTGCGCCTAAAGGAGGAGTAGGTGCTCACTTTAAGAATGGACCCATCTATTAAAGGTATATGCTTGAAGGAGGTGTCCTCCCGAGAGGTGTTAAGAAAGTGTCCGTTTAAAACTGGTGGTCCGCCTAATGAAAGTGTCCCCGTAAAGGAAGTGTGCGCCTAAGAGTGTGTCCATTCCTAAAAGAGGAGTCTTAATGGAGGTGTATGCCTAGAGGTCTAGGTCTTCATGTTAAGAGGTTAAGGTTAGGTACATATCCACCAGAAGAATGTGTCTGCCTTAAGAAGGTGTGCGGCTTAAGACTCTAGAGTCTCAAAAGTGACTTTTGTACTCCTGCCGCTCGCTAGCGCTGAGGCTAGGCCACAATTCAAGCTCATAAAGACACTAGCCTCAGCGCTAGACCACTCTTTAAGCTCACTTAAGACACTATCGGCAGGAGTACAAAGGCCACTTTTGAGCCTTTAGAGTCTTAAGCCACACACCTTCCCGCACTGCTGTCTGCAAGTTGTGGCCTATTCTGTGTAAGGATCCATATCCTTTCCACTTCCCATAATTGAGTGTTGTGCTTCTGTTAACTCACGAGTAGAAGGGACCTACAGTCTTTTGCCCACACCGAACGGCGAGATTTTAGAAGCTTTTCAAAAACAATTGATACTCTTTGAGTGTTGACAGCGACTACAAAAGAGGTGGTACCGTGGAAAAATGCCCTCGGCGTCAGGGTAGGCGCACTAACGCACCAATCCACAGCAACCACCTTAACCTTAACCCTTTCTGATCATAAATTCGACACGAGTTTCTCAGCTAGGGTCCCTTCAGAGCTTTCTTTTTCTCTGACCCTGTCAATGGGTGAGCCCACTGCCTACTTTCAGTGAGAGATCAAAGACGAAAAACGGAGCTGGGATTGGCATCCACTTTTGGGACTTTAATCTAAAACTTTCGTTCAATCATTGACAACATAGGAAAGGCGTGCTCTTCTGGCTTAAGACCAGCGTGATTTTCAAAAGGAATATTGTCAGATGGTCGGATAACGAAGACGAGCTATGAGGATAGATGCAGGTCTAGCTAACACCTCTAATTTCTCTTTTTTCCTGCTAGCCAACTCTGTCAAATTTGGAGGTTGGTAACCAACAGAACATCTTGGACGCTATCCCTTTCCTTCGATACGACGTGGGGGAATTCAAAGGTTCAGCGCCATAACACAAACCTCATCTAAGTCATCCACAGCAAGGCTTGTTCGCCAGTCTGTTGGTTCCCAAAAAAATCAGCATTCGGCCACCTAACCCAACCAACCTAAAGCTTACCCAAAAATTTCCCCACTTCCAAAGGACCCACACACAACAACTCCCTTGTCACATTTAATTTCCTTTTAAGCCGCCTGACCCCTCCCGATGGATGACTAGTTTGGCAACTTTTCCTAATCCACTCAAATCCAAAGGACAATTCGTCCTCAGAGATGATGTTAATTTTCGAAAGTAACCAAGCGTCTGGCATCAATTTATTTCGAGATCCCCAGTAATTTGCGCCAGCAACATGAGCCTCCGTTCGCAAAGCACTCCACACCCACATCGGAGTGGATGTGTCCATTAATGAAACAAAGTTGCCCCATGATTCAGATCATTTCCACCACTAATTGAGCCACAAAGGGTTGTATGCGCGCGCTACCATCCCTTGTCCCCGGGGGACGTGTGCATATCCATTTGCGGAGACCGCAACTAAGTTCTGCGATACATGAACTCAAAACTGTATTCCCTTGGAGAAACTTTTGCACTTATTAACCGCAATTAAGTTATCCTTTTTTGCTCTGCAATAGGATACACTCGCCCCTGCCCCCCACTTTGACGTCCTCATGCCTCATGAATACATGATTGCTTTCCATCTTCGGGGCTTAATGGGGTAAATGAGATTCGGAATTGTGTGCAGGGAGCGGAAAGTTTAGACCAGGACGCGATCTTGGTCCTTGCCACACACGAAATCAAAATCATGAATATTATCCTTAAATCTCATGCAAGATGTGGCTGCTTGATTTCAATCCTTTCACAGGGAAACTTCAACGAAGAGCTCCTCTGCGGTAACTTCCTAATCCGTTGGAACAACTCACACTCTCACTCTCGTCCCGCATCCTGGCACTCGCTTCGCCTTTGTCATCACCTTCGTCGTCAGTCTCTGGTGGGATTTATTGCACCTACTTTGCTGCTACGTCTTGTGGTGCTCAATTTTTCGGCGGGATTTTCACTTCAAGGATGAGAAGCGCTTACCGCACTCCTCCTCCCTTCCTCCCCTCAAACTGCTGTGTGCCAACAAGGATTCACTTTGCCAGAAACTGCAAGTTAAGGGCATCCATAAATTCTGGTGGGTTTCCTGCAAGGAGACTACAATTTTTCTGCCCCACCCCCTCACGTCCTTGCTGCCACAGGGAAGGATGGAAAAATGAAAAACGAAAACGAAAAAACCGTTTAATTTCCTGTGGTGTATGGTATGGAGTTAATGATGTTGTAATTAAATTCATTAGCAGCTGTGTTGTCAAGTTAATGTTGAAGGATATTCGTGTGTGCAGTTATTTATGGCACTCACCACATGTGAGCGGAGGGGGGGGGGGGGGGAGAAAACAGTGTGGTGTGGGTTTGTCTAGTAGAGCAGACTATGTGTCGTGAACGAAGGAGTCTACCGACCGGTCTGGCATGTGCTACCATGGTGTGGTTAGCTGGGCGAATGAATTTAGTGCTTGGCCAGGATATTGTGACAGGTGTTGAAAATTGATGGATTTTCGGTTCGACGAATGGAAACTGCTTTGTTTACAGACGACGAGGAGACGAGACTGTGATGGAAGTGTAATCAAGAGTCATAGTCATGTCCGGATCCAGGGAGTGGATGCTGTAAGCGAAAAGGGGACTCAAGTGGATTTTGTGACGATCCTTGATTGAGACAGCTCAATCAACTGGAAGAAGTCATAATAAACTAATAATAAATTGAAGAGGTTTTGTGGGTGAATTATGGCAATCGGTGGGGGGGTAATTTTCGTGCTGCTTCCTTCTCGCAGTGGAAATTGTGCAGAAGTCTCTTTAAGGTGGGCGAGAAGGAGTCAAGAAGATCAAATCCCAATTCATGGCTAGACGCGGCACAACGTAGTCCCATTATGACACCCAAAATGTGGGGTGAAGGTGTTTCCTAAGTGCCTTGTAACAAGATAAGCACTGGCAGAAGCTCCAGCCGCAAGACAGCTTGATCCTCGTGGCTGGAAGTAGTGCACCTGGGACCGTCAAAGATGAACGACAATCCCAGATCACGTTCAAATGTCCTATGGGTCGAGAGCTTGAATCAAATGTGTTCAAAAGTGGTGAGCGTATATTGACCCTTCCTAGACCTTTTTCAGAAACTGCCGCAGTGTGAAGATGTGATCTATCGTAGCTAAGACTAACCTGAAACTACATTCAATAGGCTTGATCAAAGACTTAACAAATGGCCTTAACAGAGGAAGAGAAGTAAGATCTTGCAAGCTATGTAAAGATGGTCATTGCCATCCATCGTTAGTTGAGGCGATTTAAAGCGCAATCGAAGGTTCAAGTTATTTCTGACAAACGACACTAAAACGCCACTCAGCCGCCAGGATTTGCTTCACTTATGTTTTACCGATGAGCTTAAGGACGTTCCCAACCAAAGCATCTGTAGCTGCTTTCAAATGTTCCGCGGAAAGAACGGCAGACCCTGTTTTGACCTCGTCTAAAGATGGGGAACTTAATTCATGCTCACAGTAGGTTGAGTGGAAAATTTGGCTTAACCATCTGTGCTTGGGTGGTTTTCGCCGTTGTAAGTGTGCAGAAAAGATTTTTCTAAACTCTCAGCCTCAAATTTGTCTCTACTTCAAGTTGTCCGGTTACATCCTAGCAGCCTTGGATCCAAGTCTTCTATAAACTGGACATCTGTTTCCTATTCTGGCACAATGTTCGGACCTTCACATATGTATTTGCCAGAGCAATTCTCCATCCTCTTGACCATGCCCTTCTCATGCTCTATCTCTCATTCTTTCTTTTGAGAAGCCGGTTTTTATCCCTTCTCCCTCTCTCTCTTCTCTTAGCAAAGCTTACGAACAACTCTCGTTTTTCGATGCAGTGGCTTTGACATGAGGGCAGAACCAAGAGCCAAGGCTTCTTCAAAATGATTTCGTAAAATCCAAAAAATCAGTGGCATCTGTTGTCCACCGTCGGTCCCGGTTTTTCGATCCCCTGGATGTAGTACTAGGCAGCAGAAATTTCTAAGTAGTCAAGGACTTCGTCTACCTTGTCACCGCGGTAAATAGGGACAAACGCAAAATCACTCTTGCCAATCGCTGCTTCTTTGGGCTCAAGAGGCAATTGAGTAACAAGGTCCTCTCTCGAAAGACCTCACTGCCTTGATCATCCCAGTCCTCCTTAACGGCGCAGAAACTTGGACGATACTAAAAGTGGTTGAGGAAGCACTTAGTCTTTGCGGGAAAAAGGTCCCACGTGAGAATTTTGCTCCTGTTTACGTTGATGGCGTCTGGAGGAGAAGATTCAACGACGAACTTTATAGACTTATCGGCGGCATCCGCCTGATGAAGCGTCTTCCGATACAACGCTGAAGATGACTGGGACATGTAGATCGTATGGACACCACTTAAGAAGGCCTATTCTGAGATGGCTTCTTTGGTTTTTCCTGTGTTCAAAGGTGCCATAGAACACATTCAGACACTTTTTTTTTCCAAAATCGAAGATTTCAAATTTTTGGTGAAAATTTGGAAGTGCCTTTATCGGCCGTTCCAGGCGTGTTTTGAAGCACCAAGCTGGCACATTTGGACAGCCGCTTGGCCCGTTCTAGGCTTCCAAATACAGCTTTATTCGTTTATCCCCTTTTTTCAGGTGTCCAACGAAATCGAAAATTTCTACTTTTTGGGAAAAAATTTGTAGGGCCGGTATCGGCCGTTCGAGGAATGTTCTGAAGCATCAAACTAAGAATAGCATCTTTGGGCACAAGTGGAGAAGGACCGCACCAACTTGGAGTGCGCAATTAGAGACAGCTGGCGAGAGATCGTGCTAGCGGGACAGGCATGTTGGTTGAGGCCCATGTTCATCCCGGACTGTAGCGCCAGTAAAAGAAGAAAAAGAGGATAAATGGTTTTAGTGAAACTTCTTTTCTGTGATAATAAATTTTGAATTCTACGTGTAAGCGATTTCTGCACAGGAAATGTTCCCGTCCGTCATTGCCCTCCTAGTCCCTCTTTTGGCGACATGGGACATAATTTTTTCCTTGGTTACGTATATACCACTGAGCTAAGGCACTAGGAAAATGTACAAGCCAAGGTGAAGGTGGATAAAATTCTTACGAAAACAATGCATTCTTTGGCATATAAGGCCACAAACTCCTTCCCTGCCATCCTCGAATGACTTAAGAAAAAATTAGCAGCCAACTTACTCCTCTTTGAAAGTTAATTTCCACTGAAGTCTCATTTAAAGTCAAATTGATAGATTCCCCATGAGCCTGCAAAATGCTCATTCATCTCCAAAGCGATACGAATATCTCTCCCTTTGACACTCGGATCAAATAGTCTCATTGATGGCAAGGCCCCACACACTCCACACTCAACCACACCTTTGAGGTTATGCAATCCATTCATCGTCAATTTTAAACATCTCAACTAGGAGTCGTCGTCTCCGCATCGTCTCGCTGAAGGATATCAGTGAGCAACTCCTGGCGTTGGTGATGGTTGCTTCGGAACAATTAAGCTCATATATTAACCATAACTTCCTCATTTCGTTTACCGTCTTAATTTCAATTAAAATTTCCGTTAATTATTTAACGGTATCTCTATCTGTTAGTCTCTATACGCTGATCACAAGCTCACAGTTCACGGCTTTCTGCATACACCCTTGAGGCGTCGCACACAGTGGGGCAGAATGTGCTAAAAGTGGGGAAAAAATTAAAAATCTCGATTCTAAATTCTAATTCTAAAAAATCTCGAACTAAAGTGAAGAAATGCAACTAAAGGTCACGTCAAGCTTTGTTTACTAAACACTAGGCTGGTAAGCGAAGAGTTGGCTACAACTTCGCGGTATCACCTGTATCCGTTTGAAAGATGCACCACTTGGGATAGAAGAGGTAAGAGGATCTAAGGAGATCGGCTAGCAGGCGTGTTTTTGCAGTCTTGTGGGACGTGTTGGAGACTCAAATTCTTTCTGTGCGTTCTCTTTTCTATTAAGCGCAGCAAAATGGACATGAATAAAGTGATGGAGTGGCGTTGAAGGACCTACGGGCCAAAGCAATGGCGGAACCTAACTTTGTGAGCAGGGTTGGCAGAAATTCAAACAAGGCTTTGGGCATGAAGAACATTTTTGGATTTGCCTTCAGGGTACAAAGTGTTCGCGTCTAGATACAGGACAGTTTCTACTTCTTTACCATCCAGACACCTTCCATAAGAGTTATTTGAAAGGACAGCGAGCTCTTTGCTTGCTGATCAAACTGACAGGTTGCTGTTGCTAAGGTTTGAGCGGAATTGATCAAGAAATAGTCAGATTCCCAAAGTGTCCCAGATTGTCCTAGAGTCTCCATGTGTGCCCCAGCGTGTCCCACAGTGTCCCAGATCATCCCAGAGTGTTCCAGAGTGACCCAGAGTGTTCCAGAGTGTCCTAGAGTGTCCCAGAGTGTCCCAGATTGTCCCAGAGTCTCCCAGAATGCCCCAGCGTATCCCAGAGTGTCCCACAGTGTCCCGCAGCGCCCAGAGTGTTCCAGAGTGTCCTAGAGGTTTCCCACAGCGTCTAAAAGTGTTCCAGAGTATCCCAGATTGTCCCAAAGTCTCCCAGAGTGCCTCAGCGTTTTCCAGAGTGTTCCAGAGTGTCCCAGAGTGTCCCAAAGTGTCCCAGAGAGTCCCAAATTGTTACTACTATTTAAGTAGTTGGACCCACATCCATTTATAGCCCATTTTGTGCCTTTTAGTTTTCCCAAATTTTCGTGTTTCTGCTTTTATTTCCCTTTTTTGCCTAACTTGTCCCACTGTTAGCTTGACTGCTGCCACCCCTTCCCCTTGCCCCGCTCTCCGAAGGCATAAACTTCTGTCATAAAGGAAATAAGACGGAAAGATATTAATTACCTTTCACTGGATATGCACGGTATCGGTGGTGGGCGGGTGTCAGTGTGTCCTTGGGGTGTGCGCCATGGGAATGGGGTGGAATTTAATAAGTGAACTTGTGGTAGAAACTTTTAATTAACTTTCTGCCTGGCAAGTGCGTGGGAATTTTCGAAAGCACCCGTCGATGAGTATCCGGAATTTTGCGAGCAACAGGCAGCGGAGATCAGGCCTTAGCTACTCGAACAGTGCATCCTTCCAGGCAACCCGTTGTCGCCAGATTACGAAGGAAACATTTTCTTCATCTTTCCCCTGCTGACATCAGCACTGCAATTATTTATTCATTACCGTATCTCTGGTGCGTTTCGTTACACACCTCAATCCATCGTGTGCGCCTTATCGGGGATTGTTTATGTCTGCCCTCCCGTTCACGACCCGAATGCAATTCTGCAGGAGGAGGACTCGTAATTGCTTACTGCTGCACATCCACTCGAATGTATCGCATTCGAATAATTCTGCTGACACCAGTGATGGGGGTATGATGATGATGCTGCCGCCGCTGCTGCTGATGGCGTTGGGGTGCACTCCTTGGTGTTGAGCTGTTGCCGAAGGAGCAGGATCCTTGCTTCTCAAAATGACACTCCATTTCGCAGGATTTACGGATATCAATAAATCTAACGAAGGCTATGCCTGCACCATGCCTTGTGCCTCTGGCTGGCAGGCGGCAGTGGCGGCTGTCGCTGTCAGGATATGGGGGCGAGTGCGCTACTACTGCTAAATGATTCGAGAAGACTCAGTGAGTGAGTTGCTTGCGTCTGAATTCTGATGCGATTTGTGCGATGAACACGAGGCGGAAGAGTGGAGCACATCGCATAACATTCCAGGTGCTGAGGCTGCTGATGGTGGCGAGATGCATTTGTATCCTTCCTCTGCCCTCATAATGCAGTCTCGGTAATGCGTAAGCGATTCCTTGCTGCGAATCATTCTCGTGTTTTTGCAAGGATGTGCTGTACGTTGTCGGGATTTATTTCGAAACAAATGAGAGGGAAGTAGTTTGGGCAGATGGATGGCATATCCTTCTCAGTTCGGGAAGCCGACATAATCGGGCTTTTGGCCTCGAATGGAAAACAAGTACATTTTCATTGTTTTCGCAATTTGTTGGATATCATTTACAGTTTTATCATTTGCAGTCTAAGGTATTTGTAAACTGAATTGGGGTGAAGGAAGGGAGATTGTGTTAGGGGATGCAATTTAATACAAATTGCTTCTAGTGCAAATTTGCTTGAATTTGCTCTTTGAATAGCTTTGGCCTTACGCCGTGATCGCATCATTTTCAGTTCAGAATTCGGTTTGAAGTGTTAATGGTTCAAGGAGTGCCTGAGCAGCCACATTTTGTCTTTAAGACACCTGCCCAGTTCGGTCCCCACATTCTCTTTCCCTAAGAATGCCGCTGAACTTGGAAGTGCGATAGACTCACTCACTTCACCCCTAACAGGGAACCGACCACAGGATGTTAACGAGAGGAAATAAATGTCTTCTTGGTGGAAAGCTGTATTAACAGCCCATCGAAAGAACTGCAAGAAGCTCGTTCAAAAGGCCAAGTTTCTGGAACTCTTCGGAATGAAGTGTTTCAAGCGGGAGACTGGAAACGAATTTAACAGGCATCCTGCTCTTCGAAATTCTTAACATCGCCTCAAGCCTCCACCTAAAAATCCTGATGGAAATCAAGAAAGAGGATCCATCAGGAGCTTGAAACCCATTTCCTACAAAGCTGTAACGTTCGAACAGTTAGTTCCGGAACGGATTCCTCGTTCGTCCCTCGCAGTATATTAATAAATGGGAAGCTTGATGTGGCTTTAAAGAACGGAAACCTGTACAGAGGTGAGCTCAACCACAGTGTTGTCACCCTAAACCGAGTCTTATGGTTGTGACACATTCATCTCCTGCCGCAAAGTCACACGTTCTAAAGCTGCGAACATTTGTGAACAAATGTAGACCCTACATCCGAAGGTGGGACTCTTGCCCATATACCTAACCTATCGCTCATCCCCTCATCTATAGGCAGTAAGACTGTAAGAACTGACAGTCCAGGAAGGTCAAGATGACGCTGCGCCAAGTCTGACATGTGCTGCGCTACTGGGCGCTGCGATATGTCTCCTTTTTCTAAGATCCTTAAGACTACCTTCCCAAAGCCGAAAATTATCGTGTATTCAGCTGCTAATACTCCTCCATATGTCCGGGAATCCTGTCCTAGATGACCCCTAGATTGATCTTTCCTGCTCATCCGTCGGTTGCACTCTAACCACAGAGGCCCACTTTTTCGAGGGGAAGTCTGAAACGAGCACAAGGTCTCCTTAAGATCTCCTCCACTGACCAAACTTGCAGGCTGGCACGCAGTCACACCTCTCCAACCACATTTTCTAAGCTCTGGAGCGACACTTAATCAGAGCAAGCAAGTATTTCGACATTGTCTGGGTATTACCCATCGTCCTCGAAGTCATCGTCGTTGTCATCCAAAAGCTTATGCTAGCCTGACTGGCTTCCTGTTTCGACCACTCTTCCCCCAAGGATATTATCATCCGTCTCCGTCCTGTCGACAACTTTATTCCTAGCCACCTTGGCAGTTCTGTTAAAGTCGAATTGTTTGCTCAGGGTACGGATGAACGTTTCCTGCATCTGACTGTTGCAAGAGGAGGACCTGTGCGCTTCGTCCACAGCTCCTTCATCTTGAATGAGGTCAAATCGGTGAAGCACTCAGAAGGGGGAGTTTGCTCTCGTGGGAATCTGGGACAGGATGGTCCAAAGTTGCTGCCTACACTTAGGTGTGTTTAGTGATTCGCGGGAAGGTCTGCCGAGTTGGACAATTGGACAGTTGGAGGTCCAGATTCTCGTTATCTGTGGCAGATTTGTCTGTCTCCCTCCGAACGGGGCCTCAGCAAGGAGGGGTTCCCGATGTCAGGAACTATACCCTCAGCCTAGTCTATCATCGGCGCAATTCACACTACAATTTGATCAAGTTTAGGCGATGAGAGGTGAAAGAGAATGAGAGTGGAAACGATAGTTAAATGTTTGCTTTCCGAACCCTTCTCAATACCTCACCTCCTTCGTGAAAGGTACTCAAGCCGCTAAAAACTTGACAATGGTCCTCCCCATCTCTGCGCATCAACTCTCCAAAAAGTCCAAACAACTGCTGCTTTAAACAACAGAATGCTCGTCACCTCGCCTTGAACCGTGTCCAAGTGGCATCACAATACAAACTCCTGTCAGACTCCCAGTTGTGCCATCACTTAACACCTTCAGTGTCCTCAGAATTCAATCTCCATATTCAGATTTATGATCTCACCCTCAGATCCACCACATCCGCCCAAGAAAACAAATTCTTCCGCAGCTGGCCAAAACGGAGGCAGCACTTTGCTAAACAACAACAAAGACGACGACGAAAAATGACAACAACAAGAAAAAAATATTCAAATCCAAATGAGTTTAACATTTCCCTCGGTCACCCACCCCACACCCCGCCGGTGAACGTGAACGAGGTCGAATCGAGAGCCACTGGGTGACTCGGTGACGGGTGAAGACGACGACGACGAAACAGCTCGTCTGCCAGCAAAAGTCCTGAATAAGAAATTACGAAGGTGTTCTCCGAGTGAAATTCTTTTGAATGAATAAAATATAATTTTTCCACATCGTCGCTTCTGAATAAACTTAAGCTTGTGTCGGGTAGCTGGTGACTGCTTCCAAGCCATGTGATGGCTGCACACTTTGCACGGATTGGGACGATGGGATGGCTATGGTCGAAAGGGAAAGTCTTTTCGGGGGAGGGGAGGAGGGAAGTGTACGCACGAACGAAGCAAGGGGACCGTGCTGTTAAATGCATTCAAAAGCATCATCCTCCTGAGTCCTGGGGATGAGGTCGGAATATCCTATTAGAAGGATGACTGTGAACTAATGAATGCCTGTAGCGGAGGAAGCGAGGAGAGGGAAATCCTTTCAATAAGTTAATGAAGTTTTGGCCAGCAGAGATTGGTTCGGTGCTGGGGTGGTTGTTTTGAATACGGTGAGTTAATGAGTGTGTGCTGGATGTAGAAGGATGCGTGTTCACCATGCAGGTCAGAATTTCCGGAGAATGTCCTTCGTCATGGATGGGGTGTATCTTAAGTCTTTCGAATTTGCCTAAGGTGCAGGGGTCCTTGAAGAGAACACAGAAAAGGCTGCGAAATGGGGTTGAACTGCTCACTCCCAAGATGCTACGTGACAACTCTTGAATTTCAAACGTCTCAATTCTGCAAAGATTTCCTATCGGAAACTCGATTTTGTCACGTCCCCGGGATATCAATCCCTTCCCCAGTCAATCTCCATTGAGCTTCATGAAATTAATTTCAATGACTCGCCCACTCTCCGGCCATCACAGGCATCCGCTGACTCACTAATTCCGCTTCTGACTGCGAGAAGAAATCACGCAAAATAAAGCCGCCCCTAAAGCCATCGAAAACTCCAACCAGACGGGCTTTTCTAAAGGACACCGCTGTTGCCATGAATCCTTGAAGTACAAAACAAACAAAAAAACCAACAACAACCGTTTAATTACATTTACAAGGCTCACCGAAGGGATTTTAATTACATTATTTGCGTTGCCGTCTGGGGGATGCAACAGCATTCCTTTCGGAGCGAACTCCTTCCTCCCCGCCAGGAACCATTCAAAGGACACCGCGAAACCCTAATCCAAGCCAAACCGAACGGTGGCAGTGCTTCATGCCCGTCAGCGTCGAAATTTGCCCAAAAATTATTTCACGCCGGCTAGAAACGTCGGCGGCGATTGCAGATGACGGTGGCGAAAGTGGTAGCGGGTGGTTGGTTTGCTTGGTTGGTTGTCGTTTTCTAAATCGTTGCTGTGGTCCCCTTTTGATGGGTTTTTCCTTTTTTTTTGTTTGCCCGAGGAGTCGTGCGAGAATTCCTTTCATGGGGAAGGGACGATGGTTCAGTGGGCAATTCAAACCCATCGAGGATCTTTATTTGCACATTTGTTTGCGGATTAAGGTACGCGAGTGGTGGTCGTCAGTGGTTGTTGATTGACGAAAAGATGAACAATTGAATTTGTTCTCAGAATGCAGGGAGTCAATGAATTTGAGTGGAAGGAGAGGCTTCTCAATCCTTTAGGTATTCACGTTGTTGCTATTTATCTTTCTGCTGACGTTCGTGATGCTGTGGCTGGTGCTATGACTGCTTTTATCGTTGGCCTGACAAGTATGAAGACAGTCAGGCCGAAACCAAAATTCCATTCAGTGCAAATTTTTCCAATTTCTGACTTCTTCTGGATGGTAAGAGTTACACCATTACAACTTTAAGGCTTTCACTATTCTAAGATCCGGTGAACGTTAACGCTTTCTTTGCTTACTTTACTTGTCCGCCTCTTTATTTTCTTCACAACAACAAAATGGCAATTCAGCTCCTATTCAGCTTAATATTTACTTAAATTTACGCGCATTTTCATCTCCGATGAAAATATCACATAAAAAAACCGCTGAATAAATATTTCTTGCCACTCAGCCGCTGGACACACATTAAAAAGTTCGTTTCTTGACATCTGCTTCCCATATATTTGTTTTTTTACAAACACTTTTCTGTATGCTTTTTTATTCGGTCCTAAAAATGCAAAATACCTATTCAGCTCCTATTCAGCAGATTCAAGAGCTCAATTTTCGCAAATATGTAACTAAATTTGCTTCTTTCGATGACAACACCACCTTTCAGTAAAGCTGAATTGGTATATCCACATCTCTCAAGCGCTTAAATTTACTTTAGATCTTCGACTTGCCCCATTTTTCAAATTTCCTTCCCTTGCTGCTTGATGAAACATTTTATGTGCTCAGATAGACCAAATGGCAAGCAATACCAGACGTAACTTCTTTGCAAAATGTTACACATACGCCACCTAGAAGTCAGGCAGTTCCAATTGAGACTGCAATTCAGTCATTCTTGTCCAAATAGTGCCCCTATCAACACAAAGTGTACCAGTTTCCCCATCAATTCCATCACGAGATCCATTAGCCTGAGTGGCATCTAACAATGATCATCCGCATCCCTCTTGTGTGCATGTCTGTGTGATGTGTCATACTCATGTCATGCCATAGAGCCACAGTCTTTATCCACCACTTTATCGAATAATTCGTTACAAAAGTATCTATAAACTTGTCCAATTACCAAATTGATTTCATTCTCCAAACGAACTCCAAACGTACTTCAAATGGACTCCACTTTAGAACGACTGACCTTATTGCTCAAAGGATGCCACTGGTGACCATTTTTACCGAAATTCCCTCTACCAACTCTTTCATTTCAGTAATTCCGACTTCGCACACGATAAGCAACGACACAGAATGCAGGGGGACGGGAAAAAAGCACGAAAAGAAACGGAAGCAGAAAACTCCATCACAGACACTTATTGGTGAAATACCCTGCGATGACGATGATTCCTTTCACTACTGCTGCCTGGCACGGCCTTTGAGATCTCGCAAAGGAGTGTGTGTGTGGGGGACTGCACAAAAGAATAACATTTTAACTGATTCCGAAAACTAAAGCATTCTTTATGGCTTCAGAGTCGACGTCATACCCCCCACCAGTGAAGTGCAGCATACACTGGATATTTATAACTCCTCGTTTCTCTCTCTCTCGCTCTTCGTCTATCTCTCATCCTCCTCAAACAAACCAACAAACGCAGAGCACACTTCAGTGATAGAGACTCCTTCATCCTTCTTCTGCTGTGAAACAAATAGACAAAGTTTATTGTCCTGCATATCCTCAGCACTTACTGAGAACGACACAATGTGCATCAGAGAATATCCTATGTCAAGTTAAATAGAGAGAGAGAGAACGACGACTACGACGACGACGATGACTAAAACGACTGCACTGCTCGTCGAAAGGAATTTATGTTCCATGGAGCATCGTCCTCCTCTCCTCCTCCGCTTTTTGTTTTTTCTCTGAAAAGACACTCCAACAATTTTGGTCGGTTTCACCCAGCTGCATTGTCTGTTGTTTGTTCTAAAGGATATCATTTAGGGGAATAATAAAGGCGAATACTTGAGGATAAGCTCGCCAGGCACACACACAACGACTGCCACTCGGCATCGCACTCGTACTCCACTCCAGCTCGGTCTCGGGCGTATCGACCTGATATTGGCACAAGTAGCGTCCTTATTTCTTTCTTCAACGAACAACTAAAGTGGACAACAATATATTACCGAACGGAATGCCATAAAAAGGACAATTTCAAGTAAAAACCAAATACATTATGAAATTTTAAATTTCTCTCTCTCCCGTCCGTCCCTCCTTCATTTTGTCCACTGTTCAGCGCTGTTGTCGTTGACGTTGCATGTTTCGTTTTTTTTTTCCCTCTGTTCTGTGAAGGACACTCGCCACTCACAGCAACGATGGCACAAATATGTGGTGTGTGCACACACTCAACGGTGAAGTGGAACACAGTGTAGAGCCGATGCTATCTAGGTACTTCCTCAATTCCTAGAGCCGCCTTTTTTTTTTTGCTCTGCCTTCTAGTGCGGTGCTCCGACTGCTGCTTCAAGTCGGTTACATTTACTGAATCTTCTTTTTTTTCTTCTTCTTCATCTCGAGGCTACTCTCGCATTGGAGTATACGATGAAGGTCCTTGCTTGTTGTGGACTACAGGAGGGAGAGCAAAAAAAAGAAGAAAACAACGTAAAAATATCCATTTCAGTGATACTTTGAAAAATCCTACACTCTGAAGGGGTGGGGGTGCAGGTTGAGGAGGAGATTTCAATTGAAATGTTTCCTGCCACTGGACAAGGTAGCATTGATGTTGGAAATTCAACAAGGACCCCCCGTACACACAAGTTATCGTCTCGTTAGTTGTTATGTGCTTTGTGTAGCCTTGGATAGGGAGGATTCTGGTGCTTTTTTTATTTCACCTTGGAATTGTTGAAGATACCGTTTTTTTTTTCAATTAAAAAGGACTCTTAGTTGGTAATGATTTGGACGTTAAAATCGTTCACGTCTAGCTATGGTTTCATAACTTGAAGTGGAATTGGAGTGGCAGATGATCATCAACTTGAAGGTGGGATGTTATTAGATGCTCAACAGAACAGCTTTCGGAAGGGGATGAGTGCTTGGGACTGACTGATCCAGACTAATCTGTAGATCATTTGCAAATGCAGAATGCACACAAAGCTTATACCCCTGACAATTCAGCTCCTATTCAGCAACTTTTATATTAAATTTTTTACTGAAATATAATTACTATCAGTTTGTCATACAAAAATTCCTTATATATAAAACGCTGAATAAGTTTATTTAAATTCCGTAGGGCTTTTCGAACTGATGGGCTGAGGTGGTAGCAGTTTTAAGACTAAGGTAGCACTAGGTACATACATTTTACACAACTTTTCAGTTCCAACATAGCGTCTATTTGCTATTCAGCAGCATTTACTGTTCATCTATCACAGACGTACTATTTCCTTCTCTTCTAATAAAAATTCCACTTTCCCCAGCGGCTGAATAACTATATTAAGATTAAGTTACCACTCTTAAGTTGCTGAAAAACTACTTATAAAAATGTAAATGCTTGGACCTACAATCTTTCTACGAACAGTTTCCTGTGCGCTCTTCAAAATCAGTACAGTTATTGAGGTTCAATTCAGCAACGGTATTTTTCAAATCTCCGCAGAAATGAAATCATCTCCACTTTTTTTCGATGAGAAAACCACACTTTCAATCTGCTGAATAAATAAATACGGCCATTTCAAAGTTTGAATTTACTTTAAAATATTCACAGCTCGAAAAAATTCGCCTACGGTCCATGTTTCCTTACTTACTTTACATGTACACCTCTTCACCTATTCACAAAAACAAATCCCTCCCTTACGTTCTGTTCATTTGTACAGACATTCTCCATGTTGCCCCTCTCCCTCTCTTTCTCTCTGTCTTTTTCATCCAATTCACCAATTTTTATATTTCATTTGCAAACAGAAAAATCTCTTTGTTTTTCCCCAGCTGAATAACAAGTTTACCTTTGCTGACAAAATCAAACATCATCCCTTCTCCCGTTTACATCATGCTTACTTCTTCAACAACAACAACGCGTAACACTACGAAACCAAAAAATCCTCTAAATATTTCCATATGCTGCTTAAAAGAAATATTTTATGTTTCGTTGCCCCTTACATATGAACATGCCTTCCCCAGAGTGCCATCGCATAAAACTTGGTTAACCTGTGTGAGACTTTACAAAGAGGGTATTCAAATTGAGCTGAATTGTCTGCTTACGGCTGAATATTAATTTTATTTTTGTGTGCAAATAAAACAAAATACTTTCATTCAGTTTTATATTCCCACACGTCCCCGCACACACACACACAGTCACACACGATGGTGTGTGCGGAAGACCTGTGATTGTGTACTTTATTTTTATTACATATTGTCTTTGTGAATATTAGGGCTCAGACATGAGTTTGTATGTATGATTTAATATAGTAAAAGGATAGTTACATTTTTGTTACTGTTTTCCTGACAAAAAAATATATATGTATATGTGTGTGTATGGGTGTATGTATGTGTATAAGTTTATGAGCGCTAGATGCTCTTTAGAAGTACAAAATGTATATAGGTACCATAATACTCCCGCTTAGTTTGCTGCTTAAGATGCTTAAAACAATATACATTCACGAATGATAGACACAAACAGAAGAGAACAGGTGTTAAATTAAAACGATAAAATAGCTTGGAACGTACACATATGTAAAATGTAGTAAAAATATAAATAAATTCTTTTTCGCTTATCCACTCGACAGCAGTGCTTACAAAATTAGAACATCTATTTCTTTGTGTAGTGAGTTTGTGAGTGATTTTGAACTCATTCTCCATACATTCCGACCTGATTGGACTCAGCTGAATGGGTGCTTACAATATGTTCCTACAGATTTGACTCTATAGTCTCACAAGGATTCCTGTATTATACCTTAGCACACGATCTAACGTGTGCTTATAAAAAAATTTGACATTTTACGAAAAATAAATCAATTTCTTAACAGTCTACATATAGCTTAATTAGTTATTGCATGTGCTTACAAAAAATGTTCAAAGCTTATTGTTATATTTGTTCATTGTTTCGTTATACATACGTGGGGGGCTTAAAAATAATTTGTGAACGTTGTATCTCTTACATAGAAAGAAATGGAATGATATGATGAGAAACTTAACGATGATTAAAATTTAGACGCGCTATCATAATACCACAGAACCAATATAGCCAAATGCACATGTGAACGAATCATAACTTGTTGCCAAATGTCAGCAGGTTGGTGGATGATGTTGAAAGCATATTGTGAGCTGGACGAGTTGACCGATAGACGGGTGAGTTCATTCGGGCGGGCAGGGCCCCGCCACGCATGTGCATGGGTGCGAGTGATAAGTCCGAGCGACTGCGGGCGTTCTTTCGCACAAAGTTAACGATCGCTGACGGTGTTGGTGAATTACGACCACTCGAGACCGGGGTTCGAGTGGCCGACGATTTGGTTACGCTCGGCAAAAGTGTCCCTGGGCCGATGCGGACAGGACTGTTGGTAGCGCTACGAAGTCTCCTCTTCGCCAGGTCCAGGAGGACGCTGCTGTTGGTGGCATACGATGTGGGCGATGATGATGGTGAGCCGGCTAGGCCCAGAGTCGACGAAGACAGGCGTTTCAGCGAGCTCCTAAGGCGGGCGCTTTCGCCCCCATCGAAGTCGCCGTCGTTCGTCGAATTTGTCCGTCTGTACGTGGCCATTTGTCAGCTGCTGTCCAGCGAGCACTGGCGCCGCAGAGCGTTCGTGAAACGCCACATGCGAACCTTTCCATCACTACTCCCGACGATGCAGCAGCGACGAGCACAAAAGACGGCACAAACCAAAAGATGATGGTCGTGGTGATGATGTATCGTAAAATAATCGTGTGAAAGAGACGAAAAGAGGAGAAAAAGAAAACGGAAAAGAAAAAGAAAAAACAAACAAAATAACAACAAAACGTAACACAGAAGAAAAAGCATTGGTTTCAAAAAAATCTGTTGTTCTTCAAAATTTTGCAAAAATTTCAATTTCTCTTGAAATAAAATTTTCGAAAAAGAAGCAATCTTAAGGCTATGTGACGAAATGAGCGTGAGATGAGGTGTCGCATGAGGGGATCGAATGGAGACGGGGAGACAGGGAGAGAGCGAGTCTTTGGATGAGTTAAGTTGAGTAAGAGAAACAGTGTGGGATAGGTGGGACAAGGGGGGTAAATGAAGGTCAAACAAAAGATACGAAAGAACGACTGGTAACAACATGCGAACATAAAATGTGAAGAAAGTAAACGTGAAACACAAATTTAAGCAGGTTCCTGAGGCGACAGCATCGCTCTGAGGAGGCGCACATTGAGTGAATTTTGAACACGGAATCGATTTAGGCAGGTTTTTCCTTTTTTTTTTTCATATTCCTAGTCGAGTCTCTTGAGTTGACGTCCTCTCTAATTGTGAAGTTCTGGATGCGTGTGAATGAAAAGATTTGATGTAAGTTCCGTCTTTCACATGGTTTGAGGTCTCATTGGATGTGATGCTAATTTTTGACTGCTGGGGGTTGTTTTTGATGCGCAGTCCATCCTAAGCCACAAAAACTGAAGTTGGATGAGCAAATGTTCTTGTGGTTTCAACTACTGGTAAGTGACTCAAATTTGTAAGCGCGGCGTGGTCTCCTATTTCCCATTCGTTCTAGAATCTAGTCTGTTCTAGAGACAGGCATAGTTCGAAACTGACACAAAACTTTTCACATGAATCATTTTCAGCGATAAGAGTGATTTCTGAAGGAGAGGCGCAACAAATTGTCGCGTTTGGAGCGAACCAATTCACATGCGATTCAAGAATGTCGTTTGTGTGCCAAATGGGGACAGTCTTTGAAATTTGGACAGCCAGTGACATTGGTACACATTTCACCACGTTGAGAAGGATTCCACAGTTAACGTTGATTGTCATAGACGAATGATATCTTTTCGCCTAAATTGGATGAAATGAACACCAGCGATATACGTTTTCAGCTGGGCGATGCTGCCTGTCACTGACCTCATTCCAGGACATTGTACAGCCTAAACTTGGTCATCTCAGGAGTGATGCGAATTACACTTTTTCTTCTTAAGTCTTTTTCCAAATCGGAAGTCTGTACAAAGAAGACAGAAAACGGGCTTCAAAACCACGATAACTCATACCATCATCGATCAAAGGCAGCCTACCATATGGGGCGGGGCCAAACTTCGGATGCAATCTCCGGCATTGTTCTGACTTTCAAATAATTTAAGCAATTTCCCAAAAATTACGTTTTCGACAGCTAAGGATAGGAAGCGCTTTACGAAAGTCCCTGTAGAACAACATAAAAATTCTGAAATCCGCAAGTGGATAGTCTTTGTTCTCTTTCTAGATAGCTCTCTCTTGAAACACGCCGTCTAGAACGTCTTCCTTCTTTGCTCTTTGGTCCGCACCACGAATTCCTCACTCCTTTCTTAGACACAGCAGTAATATATGCACACAACGCTTTAGATGGCTAGACCATGTAGAGCGTATGGACACCACTGCTACGGTCCGAAAAGTCTTCAAATCTGTTGGGACCACGCAACAGAGGACGACCCAGGCTAAGGTGGCGCACACAAGTGCAGAAGGACATCAACCAACTTGGTGTGCGCAACTGGCGAAAAATTGTGCTAGCTAGAGAGGCATGTCGGTTGAGGCCCAGGTCCACCCAGGACTGTGGCACATATAAGAAGAAGAAAAAGAAGTAATATATGCACAAACCCCTGAATTCCTTACAGGATTTGGACCAGACACAACCCTACGCCTGGAATTGACATGAGTTGATGGACATTCTGCACTCTAAGCGCAATCAGCTGAAACAGCGCCAGCACCTCGTCCATCTTACTATAACAAAGCTTCTCATCCTGGTACAGCAAGGAAAACGAGGTCGAGTTAAGCATGCTACAAGCTTACTTCTTTTCAATAAATTTGAATTGAGACATTATGTAGAACCTCTTCGCAAACTACTACCCCAAACTAAACAATAGATAGTGCGCCGATATAAGATGACATGAAGTTCGCAGTTCTCAATAAGAGCGAATCCTTTTTCACATTTAATTCCAATCAAAGGACGTCAGGTGCCACAGCTCATATTCAACAGAGGATTGGTTGGGAGGTTTTATATTATCCTCCTACTGCTCCAGTTCGAAGAATTTCTGAATCCCGGCCAATAATAAATAATAACGCAATGACTCACTATTGAGATGCCGCACAGAAGTTGAAAATGACCTACACTCGTGTGGTGTGCATGAGCGCCAGGTCAATCCTAAATTCTAGCGCGAAGCAAAACTGAAAAGGAATTAGTAGCACGTTTGTTTAAAATGAATTCTTTAACCATGAATTTGTAAACGATGAGCAACACGTCCAGACGTCCTACTTGTAAATTTCCTTCCGTAAAATAAATAAATTGAATGGCGTTACAATCCACAATGAACCAGAGCCTGGTCGTAGTCTTCTATGCTAGTGATCTCTTACGAGTATAGGAGCAAAAGTTTATTTCCGGGTCTAAACAGCGAGAAGCTTGTCATAGACTACATCTTGGGTTTTTAATGATCAAATATCTGAACGTCGACAGTCATTTTCTGATTGAATTCTTGAGTAAAACTCATAAACATGCCTTTGTGGAACGTGTCGGAAATTATTGAAAACTTATTTCCGAAGTGACTAGTGTGTCTTCATTAGACGATCAAGAAGTTTTTTTGGGAAGAAGGGACGTTACTGGGAAACCAGCTAAGGCAGACACTTAAACGAAGTTGTATTTTATAATTAATGAAAATGTTCGTTCCAAAGTAAAAGAAAAAATTGCAAATTGTACTCCATTTCCAAAAAAAAAAATTTTTTTAAAGAAAACTTGTATTTGGCGCACCCTGTTCATTTATGAGAACTGTTAGCAACTTGAAAGTGATTGTGCTTTGAAACTATTTTATATTTAATCGAACCTAAGTGTGTGACACTAGCTCCCCTACTACGGTAGCGGTGGCCAAAACAAAAAAAATTCCCACATGTACTCGTAGCACACCCTTTATACACTTAACGTCTCAACTACATCAATTCATGTCGATTTCCCTATCCCAAGGAGGATGTTGTCTACTTAAATGATCCCAGCACCCCGTCTAAACGATTCCAATCTAAATCTACTTCAAAACCGAATGAAAGATATCAAGCATGCCATTCAGCTATGTAATTGAAGAACAAAACAACAAAACGAATAACGATTGAAATTCAATCGTCATGTGCGTGTAGTTGTGTGTATGAATATGTGTATACAATCATCAATTAAAAGCGAAACTGAGAATGAATGATACTCGAGAATGAATGAGAAAAAGGATGCACTGAATTATGGAGGATATGTGTGCGCAAACTACTACAGAATATACATAGTGACAGTACATGGACTGCTGAAAATGACTAAAATACAAAAGAAAAGCAAAAAATAACGAAAAAAAAAAACACAAAAGAAAACTTACATCGATTGAGAACAGAGAACACCGAATAACACTTTATATCACCACATTTTGCTGCCTGCTGAATTGAAGCACACGAAACGAATTCTGTGTGTATCTGAATGAATTGATGAGAGGAACTAGAGATGACATTCAGCCAGCTTATGACATCATCACATGTGGCTATGGCGGAGGTGGGGTGAGTGCTTGTGCGAATATAGACAGATGTGCGTGGGAGGTGGGCAGGTCGCACACCACCTAAAACCATTCAAGCTCTCTTAGCTGAATGGAGATGCGGATGATGTATGCCATGTGTAGCCGTGCTGACATGAACACGCACAATTGCACTGAGGATGCGAGTTGAAACCGCGCAAAACAAGATTCAGGCATTTCAACAGCAGCACAAGAGCAAGACTCCAAAGGATAGAACGTGGCCAAAATCTATAGTTGTATGTGTGTGTGTGTGTGTGCGGGTGAACGCATGTGATTTTGTAGATTCACATTCGCCAAGAGAGGAAACAAAAAAAAAACAAAAACAAAAAAATGTTGAGCACAATGAAAGAAAATTAAAAACAGTGAGAATACGAGTATTTATGATTGAAATCTGCTGAATTGAGAGGTGAAGACGGTCAACACACAAACACAAAGCGAAATGTACAAAAATGTATGCAACACAAAAAAAGAGATAATTGAAAATTGAAAAAAAAAATTAAAAACAAAACACGCACAAAACAAGATCGATGATGACGGAAGGGGGAGTATGTGCGAGAGACCCGTATTCAGCGGGCAACTGATCGGTGCAGAGCGTGCAGAGATTAATGATGATTTACAAGATATAAGTAAATAAATGTATGTACCTTTAAATTGTATAATATAATGCTTGCATCTCCGTTAAAGTGTTAATCTCTAAATAATTACGATAGGTAGTAGTAATAGGCTATAAGGTAAGCTGAATAGGTTAAGGAAGCGATAAACCTTAGTTTGCGTGTTTTTTTTCAGTTTAGTATGCAGCTGAATTGATGATTTTGTGATGCCAAAGGTGATTTGTGTCAGCTGAATTGTAGTTGAATCCATTCAGCATCACAGAAAACAATCATTTCATCATCCTTACACTACATAGCATCATGGTATTAATTTCTAACTACTATTAGTGCAGCTGAATAGCTTATAATTGAGCTGAATTAGGATTATTTATGTTTTTTTTTTCTGTGTTCAAAAGATTATCATATTTATTGGTAGAGAGTTATGTTCTTGTGTTTTTTTTTTATTTCGACGTTGTCATTTGCGATGTTGGGAAATTTTCTTGCGGTGCAAAACGCCAAATCCGT
The DNA here is from genome assembly GCA_944738645.1 of Eristalinus sepulchralis. Lineage (NCBI taxonomy): Eukaryota > Metazoa > Arthropoda > Insecta > Diptera > Syrphidae > Eristalinus > Eristalinus sepulchralis. The sequence continues at coordinate 5,524,799 of OX122886.1, read as the reverse complement.
ACTTCACCCGAGCTAAATTCATGGAAATTCATTTAAACAAAAACAAAAAATTAATGAATAAAACCAAAAAAACAACAAACAACAAAAAAAGACACGTGAGTGGGGGACAAGTGTTGGACAAGAAAAAGAAAATTAAGGCGTGTGTCAAATAGGAGAAATTTTGTTTCCAAAAAAAACCCATACAAAAGAAATAGAAAGAAAAAAAAACAAGAGAGAAATTAGATTAAAATGGATTTTCACATAGACTTTGTTTTTGAATTTTGTATTCTGGTTTTTTGCTTTTCTCGAGGATGCGGGTGGTTCTTGGGAATGGATGGAATGTGATGGTTTCATTTTCGGATCGGATTCAGAACAAGGATTTCATAGTTGCTGACAAAAATTAAAGTTAGAAATAGAGCCACCAATTGAATCATGTGATTTTCGTGTGTATTGTGCACAAAGTTGTTGTTGTAATTGAGTGGTAGGCACAAAAACTTACCTAGATGCCGTGAATACACGCTGACCAGATGCTACAATGTCATTGATCATCAAATCAGTCTTCAATTCAGCTAGACTTTCACAGGTTTTGACATTCCATAAACGTATAATGCCACCGCGACAGCTAGAAAGCAACACATCACCGGAAATAGCCATTCCGGAAACCCATCCCTTGTGGGCGTTGTTGAGGGACTAAATCAAAGATAAATAAAAACAAGCAACGGTTAATGCCTGTAAACTCAATTTACGCAAAGCACTGTATTTTATGTACAAAGGTATCACAGCAAAACAAATTGCTGAATTGAAGAAACCTAGTCGCTAAGACACCACCCTGTTCCAAAAAAAAAAAAAAAAATTTCCCACAAAAATAAACCCCGCACGATATACTTTCTTTAGACAGCACACATTTCCAATCATTCCCGTACACGCTTACAAAGATTTTTTTTTTGTTTTTTCCCAAGCGTTTTACAACTACAAATTTTGCGTCAAATACAGAAAAAAAACAAACCAATGAAAATAAGACAGAATGAGTTTGAATCTGATTAACAATAAAATAAGAAAGGAAGACCGAAGAATCTACTCAAGTCCGGCTGAATATCAATTTTAAACCACGTTACCACCGAAATCACTGGGAAATTCCGACATAAATTCTTTTTCACGATCCGCTTACCTGCTTGAGTTCTCCGCTTTTAAGGTCCCACCGCTTAATACCGGAGTCTCTACTCCCTGAAAACAATTCAGCATCAGCGCCCATGGCGTCTTGAGCGACGGCCAGAGCCTGCACTCCATCGTAGTGTGGTGGTTCGAGATTCAGCAGTGGGTACACCACTCCACCTGCTGACGGAACTTCGAATACTTTCACGTAGTGATCTTTCGATCCAGTTGCAACGAAATCAGTACTGCCGGAGGGGCCCTCCCATGCTGTGACACACATGACAGCTGCCTGATGGCCACCGGAAAGCTTTCCAAGGCATGTTAAACTGAAATACAAAAATTGCAAATTTTAACTTTGCTGAATGCGCTGAATTTCACCGGTGGAAACTTACTTTTTCAGGTCCCAAATGCGAACCTTGTCAGATGCCGCCACATAGAGATTGCCCGAAGCACCCAGGCAGAGGGCGGTGATTGGAGACTCGCCCGGCATGGTGCCAGTGACGTTTGCATTGCCAGCCAAAATCTGCCCCGAGGAACTAAGTGTCTTGATGGGTCTTGAGTTGCTTGTGCGAAGGTCCCAAATTCGCACAAATGGACCGGACGCCGAGAACAACAGCCGCGTGCGACGATCATTCTGCACAGCAATCACGGGCCCAGGATGGGTGGACAGACAGTGCTGGGCGGTCTCCTGATTCAAATCCCAAACCTTCACAGTTCTATCGGCGGCCGCAGTATACAGCACATCCTCGTCGACTTTAATCGATAGAACTGAATTGTTGTGTCCCGACACTGTGTGGGTGCAGTAGAGGGGAACTCCAACACGAATCTGTGTGAGAAGCTGTGAAAAAATTTCACCCAAACCAATGACTCTATTGCTTCCTACCTTTCCGGTGACCTTTTGAATACTGCCCCCTGGGGGTGGATCCTGTGTCCCGGCACCCAATCTTGCAAACACATCTCCTCCCGCGTTATTATCCTCGCGCGAAATCATCTTCCTGTAGACGGGTGGTGATTGTGGTGGCGGTGTCACATCTTCCTCTCTTTTGGGCGTTTATTTTTTGTTTTCGCAATTTTTTTTTTCATTTCGTTTTTGTGTTCGTTTGTGTGTCGGTTTGTGTTTTTTTTTGTTTATTTATGGTTCGGGTTATGGTTGTTGTTAGGAGAATTTGTTCGTTTAGATTCAAATTTGATTAGGAGCGCACGGGGTTTTATAGAAATATTTCGTATTTTGGTTTTGTTTTTTGTTTTTATTGCGGGGGAAGTACAAAGAGAGAGACGAAAGGCAAAAAAATCAAAGCATTATGGTTAGCGTTTTGTAAGCTGTTATCTGTTAGTAGATACATATTTGTTGTTGTTTGCTTATGAATGTAATTCAGTTGTTAGCGAGCATTTTCTACGTCACTACACGCATACACTAACTACTCTAAGATCTACTAAAATCTACAAAAAGAGGGAGGAATGGGATGGTTAAAATGTACAAGTGTAAGCCGAAGAAAAACAAAAAGAAGAACTCCAACTCGTCCCGTCAAGGATGAATTTAAACGTGCAAAAATGTAAATGAAAAGTCAGACTTGCAATACTTGCTGAATTTCGGACGATGATTGGGAGTCGGCGAGGGGTGGTTACATGAAATGAATATGGATGTCTGCTGAGAAGGCGAAAAATTGCCCAAGATGTTGAGAAACCGATTGCTACCGGGGATGTGATGTGGGGTGCGTCGACGAAGGAACTTTTTGAGGATGATTTTCATTCGCTTTAAGATGATTTTCATTGTAACAAAGACTGCATACAAATGGAAAAATTATGACTTTTGCATATATACACTCTGACGGAGGAAAAAGTGGTGGGATTGGGATGGTTTGGGGGAGGGGGATTTTCGGTTTAAAGTCTCGCTTGTGCTTTCTTTTCTTCTTCTTCTTTTTTAAATTGAATGGTTTCTAGCAAAACAATGATTGCATCCTACGGGATGGAGTTTGTTTGAATTTTCTTGGGGAAGGGTAACAGTGACATATCTGAAAGGACTCCCTGAAGAGTACTCGAAAATTTAATCTGCTTTCAAGTTACCGAATATGGCTGTTAAGTCTTAATCTTCTTAACTATTCTCCTACAGAAAAAAAGAATGCGTATTTTTTCGATTCGTCGTTGTCGTTCAACTTGTCACCTGTGAAGCTGTCAAACGTAGGATGACAACAGGAAGTTGAATCAACATTCAGAGACATTCACGGATCGATGATTTCAAAATGAAGTGCTCGAAATTTTGCCGGAAAAGAAAGAAATCTTGAGTCTTAAACACACCATCATGTGCTACAGTGCAAGGATTGCAGGAACCGAAGCACAGGATTGGGACCTGTGTGGACAGAAAACTATGGAAGACTGACTATGCTTTTCAGGAGGCGAAGAAGGATGAAGAGAAACTACCACAGTTTGCACAACAAATTGATAAGTAAGCGAAGGGAAGCCTATCCAGCTACGACAGGGACTCCAGCTGTGAAAGGAGGAAATCCTTTTCAGCATCCATAACTACACATAATCATCTAATGTTCTCAATGTTCAAAACTTCCAAAGCCTCAACATTACGTGTTTTGTAGCCAAGACGGATGTCTAGAGTATGAAGGTGTCGATAAAACACGGTTCGACGTCAAAGAGCTAAAACCGTGTTCTCAGATCCATAGGAACATTTCCAACCACGTCTTCTTGAAACTCTCGGATAGTTCGACGCTATCTGTTGTTTTAAGAAGAAATTAACAATAATTGCGTGGCAATACAGCCCACAAGGGATCAGGTCCTCGCTTCTACAACAACTAATCGTGTTGTGCGTTCTCTCACGAGTAGAAGGGACCTACAGTTTTTTTGCCGACTCGGAATGGCGAGATTTGAGAAGCTTTTGATAGACAATTGATACGCCTTGAGTGTTGTCAGCAACTCGAAGGAGGTGGTGCAGTGAAAAAAAATGTGAGGTGTCCCGTCCGGGGAGACCCTTTGAACTGCGCCAACTACAGAGGCATCAGTCTCCTAAGTATCACATACAAAATCGACTTAGCCAGAAGAGTGAAGATCCAACGATTGAGATGGCTAAGTCTTGTAGGGCGGATGGAAACCAATGCTCCGGCCCGAAAAGTCTTCGAATCCACCCCCAAAGGATGGCGCAGTAGAGGAAGACCGCGACTCAGGTGGAAAGGGACCTCAACCAAATATGCGTTCGAAACTGGAGACATCTAGCTAAGGACCGAGCTGGCTGGAGACGTTTGTTGGTTGAGGCTCAGGTTCACCCCGGACTGTAGCGCCACCTTAAGTAAATCCAGTCCAGGAATGAAGAAATTGAAACTATCAAAAAAGATACCACCGATCTCCTAAGATATAAATCCCATGGATTGAGGATGAGTGCAGACAAGTGTATACAGCCAAATCGGAAGTGTACAAGGCAATGCTGCATCTGACGAAGAAACAAATACCCTTGACACGGAGAATATTTAAATCACAATGAAGGACAAAATCCTTCGAGGATATACTTGTTGGATAGCTACACTCAAACTAGGTTGCCTGGCAATTTTTAATCTAAAAGCTTCTTCAAACCTTTCTTAAAACTCGCCACAAAACTTTTAAAAAACATTCCTATTAGTAAATAAATCACACTCTCATGCAAATCAAATTCAAACAAACAAGGACCTATGAATAAATCCACTCAAAGCACACAAATTGGGGGTGAACACAAAATTTGACAACATATGACGGCGAATGACAATCAAATGACAGTCAAAATGGCAATGAAATGCAAATTAAAAGCCCTTTTCTCAGTTACAACGATCTTTCTTTAATTTTCTCTCACGATCCTTCTGATCAAACAAAAAAAAACAGAAAAACTTAAAAAAATGCATAAAAGTCATCCGCAGTTAATGGACATTGTCAGGATAACGCAATAAATTAGTAGAACAACAATGATTTCAAAATATCCAAAGCACCGTCGCACCGACAACATGTCGACGGACGTAGAAAAACTATCGTTAACCGATGACGAGACTTCGATGATGGATGCTGTCGAATCTAACGGTGATGATGATCGTGGCAATGGTGACGATAATAATGGTGGTGGTGGTGGTGGTGTACTGATGAAATTACTGTTAATTTTATGAAAAACAACGAATCTGTCATCGTCATCATCACCAACACAACAACGACGAAACCGATGCGGCCACATCAACACGCTCATCACTGTCAAATCATAAAAAACTGTAAAAAAAAAAGTAAAAGAAAACAAAGCGAATTCGAAGAAGAAACAAAACAAGAGAAATATGTGATAAATTTGAGCAAAACAAAATGAAAAACACACGCGAGTGAAAAAGGGCAAATTTTGAAACAAAACAAAACGGATATGGACTCCCTCCCCTTGATTCTGATTAATTTACACGTTCAATGAGTGGGGATGGCGAATGGTGGGGGAGAGACAGAAATTAAGTGAACTAAAAACTAGCCAATTCAAATTGAAGGACTTAAGCGCTACGAAAAAAAAATAAATAATCCACAAATCTCCAAAAGCGATGGAATGTACACATACCGAACTGAACCTCTCAATTTTACATTTACGTACAAAATCATGTGTATTTACAAGAGAGAAATAAAATCGGGTCCAACAGAAAGACACACACACACAGAGAGAGAGACAAAGTAGAAATAAAGAGAAGGGGGCACTCGCTACATGCGGTGCTGTACTTACAACCCTGGGGATCCTTTGCTCGGAAACGGACGTCGGCTGACACGTGGCGACACTGGAATTGCGGTTGCGTTGGCAGCACTTTCGAGGGACTTACGCGTTAGGGATGGTGAGTTCAGTGATTGTCTAGAATAAATGTGAAAGAAAAACAGACGACAAGTGTGTGCAAGGACACGTAAGGAAAAGTTGCTTTTCAAGAGAAAGAGTGCGTGAAATTAAGAGACACACACAAAGTACAAAAGGACTAACAGATAGGAAACATTTTTTTTGACAACTGACTTACTTTAGAGATCCCGGTGCACTGGGCACACGAGCCAATGGAATAAAGCTACGAGTGATTGGCTCCTGCTGAGTGAATGAACGTGTCATTGCGTCGTCCTGGAAGCAGAAACCAGGTTCAGAAAAATTCAAAAATTCAAACCGACATCGAACTTACCCCATTATGGCTAACCTCTGACTCGCCAAAGAGCAAATCCTGTGCTTGTGCAGTTCGCCTTCGAATCTTCGACGTCCTGTCAGACCTGCTCACAAAAGAAAAAAACAGACAAAAAGACAAAGAAAACATTTCCGTGTCAAACTTTATTGAGTTTCGTCAAGTTTTGTTTAATTTTCTCCGTCAAAGCGAATTGCTTCAATGGAACAGTTGTTCCGGACGAATTTCCGATTCATTTTGAGGGGAATTTGAAAGGTTCTTGAAACAGGGATGTCCTTGAAACTTTAGACAGACAGGAATGATTGAGGAGAGGGAGAAGGGGGGGTCAAGTCAACTTACAAGTCGATAGTCGGTGCAGGGGATGGACTTCTGCTGGACGATCGGTTGTAGTTCGTGCCCGGACCAGGAATCGACGACTCTCCCCAGTAGCCGTTCACCTCGGACGCTGGAATGTCGTAGGTGCCGTTGCTGTTGAGGGACTTGGTCGAGCCGGTCATGTTGGCCGATGTTAGGTTGAGGGTGTCGAAGAGATCGGTGATCTGCACGGACGGGTTCTGGGCGAGGAAATGCTGCAGCAGCTGCTGCTGGATGCCACTCTCCTGCTGGACCTCTTTAAGGAGGGTCTCGTGCTCGAGCAGTCGATTCTGGGTGAGGGCGGTGTCGCAGGTCTGCAAGATGGCATCGGCGGCGAGTTTCTCGAGGAGGAACTTCGCTTCCTCGACAGTCTTGACTGTCTCGATCATGCTCTGCAGGGAGAGGGCGTCGTTGGGGGAGTCCTTGCCCTCCTCGAACTCCATGATAGCCTGCTGGACGTGGGCGATATTGTCTTGGATGTAGCTTAGATTCGCCTTGAGGGTGTCTTCCTCGCTGCTCAGTTCAGGCGACTTCTGCTGGCGCAGGCGGTTGCGGACGTTGGCGATGTCCTTACTGAGGGTTTCACGCTCGTGGAGTAGCCGTTCAAGCTCCTTCTCCAGCTGGACGACGACTTGCTTGTTGCGGGCTGCCCGGTTGATGCTGCGATGGAACTTCTCCCACTTGAGGCGCGCCTGGCGGGCGTTGAAAGTGGTCGCGTCCTTCTTGGGAGGAACCCGGCCAGCCGCCTTGAGACTGAGGGTTCCCTTTTGGCTGCGACGGAGGGCTGTAACCTGCTCGGCCCGGCGCTTGAGGATTTGATCTTTGGCTTGGACTTGTGCTTGCAAGGTCTTCATGGTGTTTTGCTGTTTGCGCGATTCCTTGCGGAGTTGTGCGATTTCGCGGGACTTACGGGTCTCCTCTTCCTTGTGGCGGTTGGTCTCCTCCGTCATCTTGCGGATAAGGCGTGTCTGCAAGGAGAGAAAGAAGGAAAGGGCCTTAAAGTTCTGAAAGAGGATGTGTTGTCCTGAAGGAACTCACTTTGATGCTCTTCAGTTCGGCCAATTCGTTGCGGAGCGTCCTCAGCTTGGCCTCTTGTGCTTGCAGCTCCTTCTGTTGCCTCAGGTGCTCCCTTTGGGCGGCCTGAAGCTTCTTCAGCTCCCGCTGCATGTCGTTGATCTTCCTTTCGTACTCATCGCGAACTTTCTTGATCTTGTCCGTCGATTGGTTTGTTTGATTGGAGCCTTTATGGGGGGTGAGGGTTAGGTGCGTTGAAAAGAGAAAATGATTAGTCTGGACTCACCCAAGTTTGCAAGAACCTGGTCTCGTTCCTTCTGTGTGCTCGTGATACGGTTGTTAAGGACGTTCAGCTTTTCCTCGTAATGCTGGCGCATCAGCTGCATTCGTTTCTGGGACAGCTCCAATTGTTCGATGAGCTTGCTCTTAATTTCGATGTCCGAGCTGATGTCGTTGATCTCTGCCTGCATCTCTACGGCTATAAGGGTGGAGGGAGTGGGGTGAAATGTGGTCTATGAGAAATCTGACTTCTTACCCTTGTCATCGGATTCTGTGTCACTGTCGCTGTCGGAATCGTTGATGTTCTCCACATTCGAGTTGTGGGCATCCTCGTTAAAGCCCGGCAAGGATCGGGACATGAGCATCTCCCGGTTCTTCTCCAGTTCCCTCTTGGCTACGTTTATGAGAGCTTCTGGATCTGCGGAGAGCAAAGGGTGTCACACCTGAGATGCTGTGCTGGCCGCGCAACTTACCTTCAAAGGACGCATTCTTGTTGTTTGTACGTGGGCTCAAGGCAGTGGATTTCTTCAACTGCTGGTACATCTCCTGGGACTCTATCAGTTTCGCCTGCAGTTTCTCGATCTCACCCAGGTATCCGGCGACCATGTCGGTGACAGATTTGTCGCCCTCCACTTCAGTCCAACCATTGGTTGCCTTCTCCAGCATCAGCTCTGTATTCTTCTCCGTGAGGGCGTTGATGGTCTCCTGCATGGCCTTGAGGCGTTGCTGGAGACGCTTATTGTCAGCCAGAAGCATAGCGTTCTCATGGAATGTGTCCGTGATCGCCGAGTTTCCTTCGGCGTCAACGCTTCGTTTGCCCTGAAATCAAATTGACTCCTGAATCCACTCCAGAGGATAAGATGTCGCCTTACCTGTTTGTACTCAACCAGTTCAAGCTGGAGGGCAGCGATCTCCCGCCGGAGCTGCGAAATGGTCCTGGAACTCTGATCCTGGTTCAGTTGAACCTTGTTCTTGATGTTTCGAGCACGGTTGGCATACTTAAGCGTGTTCAGCGTCTCCATAAAGTCGCGATCGCTTGGCGAGACGCAGGCTATCATCAGAGTCTGGCTATTGCCTATTGGAGGGGAAGACGATTAAGGAATGCCTTGCTTGAAGGAAGTGGCAACTTACCTCCTAAGGAATCTTGCAGCAGTCTAGTTAGCTTCGAGTCACGGTACGGTACGTGGGATGCCTTCTTTGACTTATCACCGAGCGCTGAGATCACATTGCCCAGCGCCAAAAGGCCACAATTTATAGAAATCCCCTCCCGAGCTCGCTCCCCGGTGGCTCCGGTCCTCTTTAGCCTCTCCGAGCCGGCCAAGTCCACAAAGTGAAACTTTGACGTGAGGGTCTCTAAGTCTCCCTCCGGCAGGCCACACTCCTCGGCGGACATAACGCGCTGCCGGCGAATGAGGATCGTGAAGAGCGCATGCGAACGCGACGACTGCTCGTTCATCTGCGTTGAGGCTGTGGTTCGCGCCAGGGCGCCTTGCTGAAGGCACTTCAGCGCATCCTGCGGCCCATTGATCGGTTTGATCGTCGCCCCAGCAACTGTAATGCCGCCCGTCCCGTCCTCATGAATCTTGAAGACTCTGCCCTTGTTATAGGGATCAAGCAAGTCGATGATATCCTCATTGTACAGCTCCATGAACTGCGCTGCCACACTGAACTGCACTCCTCCCAGACTGACACCCTCATCATCGCATGCCACACCGGCTTGCAGGCTATTGATGCCGTCAAAGATGTGCCGCACCGCCCTCGGAATAATGCCCAACTGCTGATCGGGTATGTCGCGATCGAAGCCCGTACCCATTGTGAAGGTCTTTCCGGATCCGGTCTGCCCATAGGCCAGAACGGTGGCATTGTAACCCTTAAGTGCACCCTCCACTAGTTTTTCAACGCAGCTGCCATAGACTTCGGCCTGGAAGTTGAGAAGTTGATGTGCAGGGAGGGCATTTTGGGAGACGAATGAGTGCCGCACTTACCTGTTGTGAATTTATGTCGAAGACATAGTCGAATGTGAAGGCCTTGTCTGTGCCCAGAACCACATGTGGTTCCCCAGGTGTCACTGTTGTGCAAATGCGGCATAAATCGATCACTTCTCGTGGGATTTGCGGACGAATTCTGAAAAGAAAGTGAAACAATCGTCAGTTATGTCTGTTCTGGGTTGGTTGGGTGGTGAGTGGGAGGTGGGGTAGTTGAGTCTGATTCACTTTGAGTGGATTGGGTAATGAGTCATTGTTCAGGGAGAGAAAGTGTAGAAGGTTTGGCACTGAGTTGATATGTGCCCGGGTAGCTCAGTCGGTAGAGCGTTGGACTTTTAATCCAACGGTCCAGGGTTCAAGTCCCTGCTCGGGCGGTCACAATTTTTTTTTTCTTCTTGGAGAAATGTTGAAGCAAAATACAAACGTGGTTTTAAATAAAAAACACAAGTAGATAGAGTTCCTTGTATGCAGATGGAGATGGATCCACTAGACACTCTCGTGGGTTCTGCAAGTTTTTGAGGTTCTCACCTCTCGCCTCAAGCTTCAGATATTCAATTTTAACGTGGATTGGAGACTCGGATTACTTTCAATGAGAGAGAGAGAGCTCCGGATGCTTTTACAGTTCTTTAAACGAGTCATGACGGTCTGGTCTAAATGGAGTGGAACACAAATGAAGCAAAGATGCAGCACATAAGCTAAAACTTCTCTTTCTTCTTCTTCTTCTTGTGGCGCTACAGTCCGCGATGAACCTGGGCCTCAACCAACATGCCTCTCCAGCCAGCACGGCCTTTCGCCAGCTGCCGCCAGTTGCGCACGCCAAGTTGATTGAGGTCCTTCTCCACTTGTGTGCGCCACCTTAGCCTGGGCCGTCCTCTGTTGCGTTGTCCCAATGGCTCAGATTTGAAGACTTTTCGGGCCGGAGCAATGGTGTCCATACGCTCTACATGGCCTAAAAGTGAAAAGATCAAATCCTCCGTAAGCCAGAAACACATATTGCAAGAATAGCTGGACCCAACAATGAGTGCGAAGTCTAGGTCGTCCACGCTTAGAAGATCTGAGGAGAAGGAACATCGGCAGACTGGAAAATCCTGGTCGAAAGTGAATAGACTGGCTCCACTTCATCACTGGTTCTGAGGCCTACTTAAGTTTAGAACTTTCGTTTTCATCTTTAAGAGAAATTAGCTGCCAGCGGCACACCAGAAAAAACTCAATGCCCAGGAAGAGGATTTCCACCATCGACTGCTCTCCCTTATTTATATTGAGTTAGTTACCCTAAACTCCTGTAACCGTTCCCTCCTTCGTTTTGAAGCCATCTCTGTAAGCTGTTAGGACAACAGGGACTTTGAGCTCCATACTACAGTTATGTCTGGATTTCTTGGCACCCAAAGGTCTTCTCTAAAAACCGAAAATATTCAAAACTTCCTGCTTATCACACCACGTCGCAGTGGAAAATGTTTAATCAAGTTCCTGCACTTAACATCTCCACGCAAAATCTCCCCAAAAACAATAACAGTTCCTCCAGAATAAAAATAAAAAAAAAATAACACTGGAGATGCCGGGGATCGAACCCGGGGCCTTTCACATGCAAAGCGAACGCTCTACCACTGAGCTACATCCCCTAGCGAAAACCCCGCACTCAATGTCCGTTCTTCTGCAAAAACAAATCCCCCATCCCTGTGAACTCCAGTAAATGTATTCTCAGCTGGCTTTGCGTTGTTCGCTGTCACGTCACAGAATAAATTTTTCGATTCTTAAAAATGAAGAATTACACTCACAAAATGGACATCCTCCACTCGGTCGTCATTCTCCTCTTGCCGATCATCTGGATGGGTAACTACAAGAATCTTATATCGCTACTCTTCAAAAAGATTCGCTTTAACGAACCCTTTTCGGTGGAGATTTCGCAGAGCGTCCACACAGCCATCATAATCGTCGCACTGCTGGCGTTCCCTGTCCACCAATATTGTCGACAATCAGAGCACAAGGTTCGCTATGAAGTCCTCAAGAGAGAGAACTCCTTTGTTTACACATACGACTGTCATGAATTAAAACTGAAACTGCTGAGGAAAGTCAATGAAATCCTCGCGATGCAAGACGCCGAATGGGACTTGACGCACGGAGCGCATAAGCATGAGGGAAGCGGGTCTGATTTGGAGATCGACGACGAGACGATTCTCGCCAGCGTGACTCAAACTTACACGGAAGGTGTAGCGATGCCCGACTGTGAGCATGTGAAGCCTGAAGCAACTGTCCAGGATTTGGAAATCGAAGGTGTGGTCGGAGAGGATGAGAGCGACACCACTCCACGTTGCAAGAACAGTTCAAGAGCCAGACAGGGCCGAGGTGTCATGAAAGACGTTGCATGGAAGCAAAAGACCGAATCTAAGAACGAAGCCCACTTGGTATTCGATGAGGGCACATCTGTTAAGAGTGCCCCTACAAAAAGCCCAAAAGCGCCGCCCTTTAAGGACTCTCCGAAACCCAGACGACGTCGAGGCATCTTCCAGAAATCCCTGTCTGATGTTGATTCTAAAAAACGCTTCAAATTGTGAACTGGGTGAATTTTTTGAAATAAAAAATAAATTTGACGACTTCCACCCAAACTCACTGGGCTGTTTCAATGGAGCACCACCTTTCCAATTGGGAGCATCAGGGGATGTAGGGGATGTAGCTCAGTGGTAGAGCGTTCGCTTTGCATGTGAAAGGCCCCGGGTTCGATCCCCGGCATCTCCAGGATTTACTTCTTTTTTCTTTAATTTTTTCCCCACAAGGGACAGAACGTTTGGACAAAAGAAGTCTTCTCTGAGCACTTCAGAAACACTCTTCTGACAGCAACAACGTCGATTTTTGGGAATCAAAAGAAAGTGCGAGGACAGGACCCTTTCGAGAGTGACAAGTAAGGGTCTCCCATCCTTTAATCATCAGTAGCATTATAAATCAACCCCTTTCAAGACTTTCCACGTCACTCGCCTGTCACCCATTGCAGAATAGAATTCCATGCCAACTCAACGATGATCTATTAATGTCCGGCTTGTGAAAAAACAAACTTATTCAAGCCATCGCATCGACACACAGCTATTGCGCGCAATGTAATCGAACCCCAAACGCATAAATCAATCAAAACCTCGAGTCTGTCTGTCGTCAGAGTGGCTGTTTAAGGTGCAACGGCACGTCAGCTCCATTTGCAATCCGTCACAGCGGCACGTTGTTGCAAAAAAAAAATTATAAAAACGGAAAACAAAACAAAAATCGCCAAACCCGCCCGTGTTTCGTTAGAAAATCGCTTTGTTTACATAAACATCGATGTCCGGAGGGGCCTCCGGGATACACACTTTCGTCGATGTTGTTGTCGCTCTCGTTGTCGTTGTTGTCGTTGTCGTTAGCCGCGGTCATGCTGTGTCAACTTTCATTTCGATGTAAGATCCCTATCGAGGTTCATGTTTTGTATCGTATTCTTTGTTTTGAGTTCTCGGCTAAGGGGAAACGGATCCATTTCACCCGCTGCTGTGTGCTCGGTGAGTACGCACGAAGTTTCTTGTCAGTGGGTCAGAGACACGTTTAGTCACCGCGTGCAGCAGCGCCACTCACATGCGACTTTACGTAATTTGCTGGCCCGAGGGGTGGTATGGTGGATTTCTGTCTCTTTGTTTTGCAGAGAATGACGTTCGCAGAATGATCGTGTAACAGCGAAACAGAAGAAGTGGACGGGGCGGAAAGACGTGACGAGGCGGTCATGCGGAGCAGACTTTGTGACGACAACCGGTGTGTGGTTAAGGCTGTTTGGGAATTGAGGAAGTGTGTACAAGCTGACAGATGTTTGTTTTACTTCCGATGAAATTTTTACTTCTTTGGGGGCAATTTCTTTTTTTGCACATTGCTTGAAGGTGATTGAAGGGCCCGTGGTCAGTGTTTAATTGAACGGAAACATCGCTCCGTTTAAGTAAGCAGATGTTTGACAGTTGTGAATTTTTTGCTGTAGATACCTTGAGAAGAGCGAACTTTTATTTGAATTTTAGCATAATTTGAAGTGATGACTTGCAACGGCATTTCTATGTTTTTCTATGTTTTTTTTCTTTTGTTGAGGAACTCTTTCAGATGGGAATTTTTCTCGTTGCGGAATTCAGTCAAAATGCAAGACATACGCATGCTGAAATTTTTTTAATGATTTTAGTTCTTCATCTATAATTACTTTTTTATGTCTCATCAAATACTTTGACATTTATATTATTCTTCATTGAAGGCAGCCAATTTTCAATAACTCTTTAGTGATTCTATGTTTTTTCTATGTTTTTGTTTTAGGAAATTGTATCTTATTAAAATTTTTCATGGAAGGAATAATTACTTTCCGATTTGCAGCGCGATTTTTGTGTTTCTATGTTTTTTTCTATGTTTCTATGTTATCGAAATAATTTATTTTTATAATACTTTTGTCACCTAGTTAGTGTCTAAGGCTAACTTATTAACTGGACCTAGTTCTATGTTTTTATTTGTGTTTCTATGATTTAAAAAAAACACAGTATTACATGCATGAATCTTTGAGAAAGACAAAGCAGCTGCCTCCAATTTTGCACACCCACTAAAGGTCATCTCAGATGCTGACGTTCCAAAGGTTCGAATTTCTGTCTCTAGCACCACAAGTCCCTTTCATTTCTTCAAACATCAACTCTGCGGGGCACTAGCCAATTAGAGCTCTCTTTAAGAGCAAAAACAAATTTAATTTTTCCCAACAAAGTTTCTAAACCCACAAACTATGTCGATGAATGCCAAGGGTCACAGTTGCATTTTTTGCCCGCAAAATTAACCCTCTCCACCTCCATTACATTTAAATCGCAAATTCACTTTAAATCCCTCAATTTCCTCCGAACGCAAGTGAACTCCACAAATTGCCCCCCACAGAGACTGCAAAAAAAGAGGCGAAAAACTTCCCATTAACCATGTCCAATGCGCCCTGTTTAAATATTTAACAAGCAAAACACATCCACCAGTGTCGGGGATTTAAACATTCCCGACTGAAGTAGAATAGCCTAGTCAAGCAGCGAGGATAAATTCTGTCATTTGCGTCCTCGCACTCTTGATTCACCCTCTCTCTCTCTCTCTCTCTCTGTCTCACTAGCCCATCCTGTACGCAGCAAATTAAAAACCGTTAATCGCAATTACAAACATCCGTGCAGTCATATTTTTTGTGCGATTCTTTTCACGGAAAATCTATAAATTTTCTGCGCTCTCGCAAAAATGCAAACAATATCTGCAAAGCGGAAAATAAAAACGCATCCTGGGACAGAGAAGAATTCGTGAACGTACGTACACCCCCACCAACTGCATTGAGTGCTGAGTGGTGGGAGGAGAGGGGAGGGAAAACAATATATAGAACAACAGAGCAGTGAACAGTGAAGCCTCAGGGTGGGAGCGGATGCTTGGGAATGGGTGTCGTCCTGACGGTGAGTGGGAGGTGCGGTAGTCAGCTCGTTAAATGAAACATTAAAGCACACGCGAACAACAACATCATCGTCGTCGTCGTCATCATCATCATCATCCCCGTCGTCGTCGGTGTCGTTCCGATCAGCAGTAGAAGGAGGAAACAGAAGAACCGGCAGGGAGGCGCCAGGGAAACTGCTCTGATGCTAGAGCGATATTAAATGGCAAACACCACACCGACCGACCAGCAACTTATGCGTCGTCCAAGGATTAATAAATGAGCAAGCGGGTGCTGCAAAAAAAAACAATAAAAACCATCTCGTGCATCGAAAAGGATTTTTTAATTGCCTCGTTGTGAATGCACCGCTAAGGGCGAGAGAAGCGATTCCGAAGGACTCATCTCATTGCGATAAAGATGATAAAACACGCGACAGAGCGTGCTAACGCGAAGGCAGTCAGCACCGAGGAATGGACACATTAACTGGCGGCGGCAACGGTGAGCGCTCGGAAGTAATTTACGCTACATAGGCCAAAGCAAGAACCGGATGTGCATCCATAAACGAAATGCCGGAATCCTTTTGCGAGTTGCCCGGCCCCCATCCCACAATTGTCTTCGCGTCTGTCTGTGACGCACAATTATCAATAATTGCAGCCGCAGTGTAATTTAAGGCAACAACAACAGCAACAAAAAATTTATCGAATTCGATGATATTCGATTGCGTTGCAATTCGATTTTTGGACAAATTGCATTTTTTTCCCATTCATTTCGTTTTGCATGCGCGGAGAGATGTGTTTTAAGCGAAACGCTGGCACCGGTGGAAATCATTTCGCCGCAAGGGCGAATTATCATACCGACTGTTGGTGGGACCTGGGAAATTGGTTTCGAATTCGCTTATGAAAGTAATTGAAACGATAATAGACGACAGACGTGATTTACTCAAATTGAGTTACGAGACGATGAGCGCGAATGAATTTTGTTAAAGTTGCAACGGTGGATCTGTTACGGAGATTTATTTAATATGGCTGCCAAATTGGTGGGCAGTGAAGTCGTTGAAAGAGGTTACTCCACGGGGATGGCTCTGGACTCTGATAGGGCCCGGAGGCAACTTGGAATAAAAAGCATTAATGTGGAAAAGTCTAAGCACTTCAAAACCGAACGTTTTTGACTGGTTTGCTGATCTCTAATGTAAGAATGGCTCATTGCTCCATTCTCTGAACGGAATCAGTTCAGAAAACTCACACGAACTTAAATCTTTTCGTGCCGAATCAAAGTGCGCCGGTTTTACATGTAAGCAGCTCTTTGTCAATGAGGCGTTTGCTGGCATTGAAACGGGGGTGACTAAAATGGGTCTGTTGGTTAATGAGGGTAAAACGAAGTACAGGCTGTCATCAAGGAAGGACACGCAACATCGACGTCTCGGACAGAACGACACACAAGGCAGCAGAATCTTCGAGGTAGTCACGGACTTCCTCTATCTCGGATCCGCGGGATATAGGGACAACAGCATCAGACCCGAAATCAAAGGCAGGATCACTCTTCCCAATCGCTGCTTCTTTGGGCTCAAGAGGCAATTGAGTTATAGAGCCCTCTCTCGAAGAACTAAACCGGCTTTGTACAACAGCTTGATCTTCTCAAGCCTACTCTATGGCGCGGACGTTACTAAAAGCGGATGAGAAAGTCTTTAGTCTTGTCGAAAGATGATAGCGATTGGAGGAGAAGATTTAACGACGAAGTCTATGGGTTGTACAGCGACATGCGCCTAATCAAGCGTCTTCGGATACAACGCGTAAGATGGCTAGGCCATGTAGAGTGCATGGACACCACTGCCAAAAAAGTCTTCGAATCTGAGCCTGTGGGACAACGCAACAGAGGATGGTCTAAACTAAGGTGGAGAAGGACCTCAACGAACTTGAAGTGCGCAACTGGAGACAGCAAGCGTCTCAGATCTCCGTCTCAGTCTAAGACGAAGACTGCGACTGAGACTGAGACTTGGACTGAGACTGAAACTGAGACTGAGACTGACTGAGACTGAGACTGAGATTAAGACTGAGACAGAGACTGAGGCTCAGACTGAGACTGAGACTGAGACCGAGACCGAGACCGAGACCGAGACTGAGACTGAGACTGAGACTGAGACTGAGACTGAGACTGAGACTGAGACTGAGACTGAGACTGAGACTGAGACTGAGACTGAGACTGAGACTGAGACTGAGACTGAGACTGAGACTGAGACTGAGACTGAGACTGAGACTGAGACTGAGACTGAGACTGAGATTAAGACTGGGACAGAGACTGAGACTAAGACTGAGACTAAGACTGAGACTGAGACTGAGACGGAGTTGAAGACTGACACTGAATTGAAGACTGAGACTGAGATGGAGAGACTTAAATTGAAGATTTGAATTAAAATGACAGGGTGGGTCACAATAAATAATACCTGTGCCTACAAACTACTTCAATTTACCACGAAAAATGCTGCACACACTTTAAAGTGGTGATTAGTCGCAAGATTTCAACACAAAAACAACTCTGTGTACAGTCTCACTATTTAACTGACACCACCTCGGTTTAAAAGTACGTTGAATGTCAACGTTCCTTAACTCACATATACAAGGCTCTCATGCACCCCTTTCAAGTCCCTCTAAAACTTGTCCTCACATTCTGCCACATTTAAGCAGCTTTTCAATTTGTTGGCAAAAATCCATCTTCATTGCCAATTCACCCAGAGACCACTCTTATCCTCCACCAAAAAAAAAAAAAAACAACACATCCCCTCCCCAAAGTCATTGGCCCCTTGATCCTGTTCAATCCCGTTTGCATAATCCTCTTACGTGCCAGCAAATCAAAACAAATTCAATTGCCCCCGGCCGCCGTCCGTCACCCGTCACACCATTTATCGGTCGAGAATGTGAAATCAAAACGAAAACAACTTCACACTCGGTAGCTAACGAGACTGCCAAAGCCGACACTACGGCTATAAAATGTATCTAAACTGTACGGCAAAAAAAAAACGAACGAATTCAATTAATCCGATACGAATACGGGCAGCAGCGGCATCCCCCCCCCCCTCGCTTCGGAGGCATTGTCTTGCCGGTCCAGTGACAGAGCGGTCCCTCCCAAATGGGTGTGTGATGATTTGAAGATTTCGTCGCTCCAATCCCGTGGACAGGAACAAGTTCTAAGCCAGATAATTAGCACCCGTTCGCTATCGGCTTCCTCAGTGAGTCTCCGACTACGGTGCCTCAATTTCATGCACGATTTGTCGTGACGTTTCGGTGTGACGTCTAATTGATGGGAAGGCAGGCGCAGCGCACGCCAAAGTGCACTGCTTTTAACACAATTTTGCTAAATTTCCCCGTCATTCGGGGGATAAATTAGCTCGTGCTTAAGCAGCCCTCCCGCCGCACACGAATTGACGACACACCGACGCGACGATGGCGGCGGCGGATGCGGCCTAGGAGGCCGTACAGAATTGCTGTAATTAAAGTCCAGAGAATCAGAGAGATGCTTCCGCGGTGAGTTGTGCTCAGCCGCAGCCATGGCCAGCCACACCAGAAGCGTATCGCTTTAATTGACAATTAACACATTGAGTGTCAGTTAATTTTGTTTTTAAATTAAATTCGCTTACGAGCGTGAACCCACTCTGCGGACAATTGGAGGCGTGGAGTGTGGCTGTGCTCAAGTCCTTCGCATTAATTGTTGTTAACTGAATTTGCAGACGAGTTGTTTTACATTTTCTGCGTCTTTTGTTTACACAATGGCGATAATGGCGTCACCTGGGGAGGGAAGATTACATTTCTGAAGGAGATGACATTTGGAGGTGGCGGCAAGTTGGCGAAGTTTTCAAGTTTCTCTCAGTAGAGACAGGTTTTCCTTTTAACTACAGTCTATTTGTGGTCCTTGAAAGTTTCTTCAAATCCCTGACAAAGTGATACGGTTTCTGGGAAATTAGAAAATGACCCAACCAAAAGCTTTCCAGAGCTTTGAAGGATATTTTCACCAAAGTTCCTCATCCTGAACTTTACTATTACTTGTGGAAAAATGCGCATCAAATGCGCAAACTTTTACTTCCCTTCAATAAATGAAAGTTTCGACCATTTGCAGAGCTTTTTGTCCTACTTTCTGGCAGCAGCAAATATCACAACCAGAAGAAACGAGTTTATACCAAACGAAGGGGAGGCCAATATGAACCGTAGTCCCCTAGCTCTGCTTCACTTGGATGAGCTTCACTGCTCTGGCATCGCTCGACATTGGAGATGGAAGAGCTTTACTGTCCTGACTCCGCTTCAGACAGAAAATGCGACGAAGGGTTTAAGTTTCCTGGCCCTGATTCAGACAGAAGTTACGACAGTGAGCTTAAGTTTCCTGGCCCTGTTTCACACAAAAGAGGTGTCTACGAGCTTCGCTGTGGTGCCTCTGTTTCTCAGAAAAGAGTTGAGGATAAGCTTCAAATTCTTCAACCCTCAACACAAGAGAAGCGTCAACGGATTGAAGTTTTCTAACCCCTCCAAACAAAGGACGCGACGGCGCTTTTCAGTTCCTTGCGCTTGCCTACACAAGCGATGGCGACGAGCTTCATTGCTCTGGTTCTGCTTCTCACAGAAGAGGTTGCGATGGGTATCAGATCATCAGCCCTGAGTCACACAGAAGCTGATCCTAGGACTTCAGATCAGGGCAGGACGGGATGTTGTAGGATGAGCTGCATAAGAACAAATGTCATTCCTCGAGCACAAGTTAGACGAAATCCTGTAGGACCAGGCACTTAAAATGAGCGCCAGTAGGGTTGAGCCTCACTTGGACGAGCAACATTACGACAAGTTCAATTGGAAGACGAACAGTTCAAATAATTGAAAAGGGTCCGGCAGGACTCTCCTCAGATGAACAATCATCACTCAGTCGACATAAAGTTGGATGAATTTTAGCAGGACGACCAAACGGTTGAAGAAATGCTTCAGTACAACGGTGCAACAATTTCTAGTACCTTATGACAGACAGACGAAGAAGAAGTAGACTTTGCAGAGCTCAAGCACGCCTTAAATGTTTCCCAAATGTACTACTCCACCACTTCCCAAAACCCCTACCATCCCACAAATTGTCCACTCTCACCCTTTCACTTTTTCCCATTCCAAACAAATGCCCTGCTGCGTCATGAATTTCACATATATCTCTGCTCCAATTCCCGTCAAACACTTTCTATCCGTTGGCCAGAAAATGCGACATTAACCTTCACAACAGGTCCTCGACCCAAAATCTACTCACATTTGGCAACCAACGCAGGGCAGATTTAAATCTGTTCTCGTCGCACAAACGACTCCTTCCCAGTGTCAATTGCAATCATAAATTATGCATCTCCCCGCCCGATGTTTGTTTACATTTGAATTTTGGCAGCCAATTAGCCTTGAAGGCGTCAATGGTGCGAATTGACGGCGGGGCTGCATTACAACGCAAGCACGCTATGGAATATTAAATTTGCTTTGGCCAACTGTTTCACACATTCTCCTCTTCGTCTGTTTATCAGTTGTTCGTCAGTTCCCTGTTCAGGTGTCGCCGTGTGATTGACGCAGTTCACCGCGTGCCATCTTGTGAGTCAACAGACGCACACCCAAGTCTCTTCAAATTTGGTCATGTCTTCGATTTTCGACTCGGAACCATCGTCCGTGGATGGCGGTGGAGACTTAAAGTCACGTCAGCCAGATTGACCATCTCTGGCGCGACGATGAGGGAATCAACTTATTAGCACGCTGTCGCCAACGACGGTATACGCCTTTCATCGGAATCGATGCTGTTTGCCCGAAAAAGTAGCTGTCGAGACAATCCGGCAGACAGTGGCAGTCATTTATAAGGATTTCGCATGTGAGTTGCCTTTTTCACTTCTCAATGCGTGTGTGTGTGTGTGCGTTTGTCCTAAAATGTGCTCTTTGGCGTCACGTCGACCCGCAAGTGACGTATGCGGGGATGGCGTTTCATTGACATCACTCGTGTGGGAGTCGCAAAGAAAGCAAAAGTCTGACGAGATCTTTATGAGAGTCTGTGCGGGTTGGGGGAGAGGGATGCTCTCCGTTAATCCATTTACTTTATGCTGAAGACGACATTGTTGTCGGTGAACTGTAAACAGGATGTCTGAAGGTTCTGCGAACGGTGTGAGAAACGCAAAGATACTCAGGTCCCCATTGTTGATTGGATTTTCGTCTGTCTGCCGAATTCATTGAATATTCATAAGTTTCACAAAAAAAAGGGAAGTTTGATGCACAGCATGAAAAAAACTGTCTCTTTGGAAGATAATTATATTGAGTCGCTTGCAGGGTAGTTTCTTTGTAATTGAAGAAGTCTTGGAATTCATCTTGAACAGGTAATGTTCATTTTCAGTATTTGTGCTCCTTTGTTTGAAATTTGAGTTGAAAACATAAAATTGATCAAAATGAATGCTGAAAACTTGTTTGACTTTGGAACAGTCAGGATGGCGAGCTTAAAGCACTATTGACTGCTTCCTGAATCAGAGAGGTGGTATGAGAGCTTGCTTTGTCGTGTTTCAAAATCTTGCGTAAGTCTTTTTATTTACAGATGATTTGTGTGCCACATTCGTACTCCATTACTATAAGCCTCATTCGAATCCAATGTCTGTTCTATGGCCAGTTGCTGGTAACAGAAGATGCAAGAGATATTTGATTTGGGTGCTGGGTGCGTCACCCTGTGTTTCACTAATTTGCAATCGGTTTTTGCAGTGGTTTCTTCAGAGGTATTCTCTGGAATTGAGCTCATTTTAAAGCTGAATCCAGGGATCCGTTTTACAAGCAAAGTTTGAAGACTACCAGACTGCCCCATCCCATCCTTCCTCTTCTTCTACTGGCGTTACAGTCCGTGGTGAACCTGAGCCGTAACGAACATGCCCATAACTCCAATTGCGCACTTCAAGTCGGTTGAGGTCCTTCTCTACTTGTGTGCGCCACCTTAGCCTGGGCCGTCCTCTGTTGCGTTGTCCCAATGGCTCAGATTCGAAGATTTTTCGAGTCAAAGCAGTGGTGTCCATACGCTGCTCCACATGGCCTAGCCATCTCAAGCGTTGTATCCGAAGATTGACCAGGCGTATGCCGCAATAATAAAAATAAAAATTGTGTGGCACTACGCCTACAAGCGACCAGGACCAAGCTTCTACAACAACTGCTCCTGTTGTTCGTGCTACTGTTCTCTCGCGAGTAGAAGGGACCTACCGTTTTTTGCCGGCTCCGAACGGCGAGTTTTGTCGGGGAGTTGTCAGCAACTCGAAAGAGGTGGTGCCGTGAAACAGGCGAGGTGTCACGTCCGGGAATCGAACCTAGACCTTCTGCGTGTGGGTCGATGCAGTTACCTACTGCGCCACGGCGACCACGCATGCCATCATACAGCCTATACAGTTTATCGTTGAATGCTCTACTCCAGACACCATCAACGCAAACAGTACCAAAAATCCCAACGTAGCAGATAAGTAATTATTCCACTATCCAATGCTATGAAGCACCTTCTGCAGGTCATGTATCAAACTGAATCCTGAGAATCTCCTGTCACAGAACCATTGGAGTCTTCTAGACTTCTCCATCAGAAATTATGACTATGTCCAGGGTTAAGTGAAGCGCATCCTAAACGCCGTGTAAATTCGAAACCTAACTTAAAGCCGTCCCCATTCTCGACTGGTGTATATGAGGTGGGGTTTGTTGTTAGTTTGTGTCACCGATCACTTGAGATTGATCTTGAGGACTTGAGATCTTCTTAGCCGTAGGATAAGTGTCTCCGCGCTTGATGTGATGATCAACAGAATTTCCCTGAAATTCAAAATCAATTACTTACTTCGAAAAGTTAGAAATTCGTCTTCAGTTCAAAAATATTTCCCTTGATCCGAATTTGGACTCATACCAGTAAACTGATTCAAAAAGCAAGAAACCCGTCACAGAGATCATCAAATGAATTGCGATCGTCGATCCCTGATGATCTTCTCATCAGTCTTAAAGTTCACAAGTCATTTGCGAACACGCTCTTGAAATCCACCGACTATTCATCAAGACAACAATCGCCCGCATTCATCAACAACTGAAAAGGCGGCCTCGACCCAAGACGTCTCAACTATTTCTCACCGATCGCCATTCAACCTTGACATCCACTCTGTCGTTTTGAACAATCCCAGCAGATAATCTCACGCTGTGTATAGCGCGTGCGCAGATCAAATTACCCCCCTCCCAGGCATCGTTCAGCATTTACAAGCATTCAGCAAGCAACGCTCTTCCAGCCCTGGTCCAAACATTTGCGATAACAAAAGCCCTCTTAATGGGGACTAATGATCCCATTTAATTTACAGTTCCACAGCCAGTCGTCCCAAATCCCAATTCTCAGCTGAACAAATTAATTAGTCAAGCCGCGCGAGATTATAATCCCGCCACTTAGTCTGTTCCAAACGACGTCGTAAAACGAGGTTTTTTTGCATAAACACGTTCCTCCTCGCGATCGATCGCGACGATCACACAATTATAATTAATTCCAACTCGTGGAGAGTTTATCTAACACCCATCGGACGCCGGGCTGGCTTGCATGCTAATCTGTTCAACATTCGCAAATGTCAGCCCAAGTCCGCGTTGTTTGTCAATGAAGGACAGCACTTAAGATACGACGACCGTGCGTCCAGGGGGCGCAAGCGCAAACAGGATTTGCAGGCGCCTGACTTTGCATGATCTCACCGTTGCTGCATTGGAAAAATCGAACGCCTTGTGTAAGCCACCGCATCGTTACGTGTGCAAAAACCATCAATGAACCGCTTTTAGCGGTAATTGTGTGAAGACAATCGTTTCTCTTTGTTCGCGGCCTCGTAATTATTGTCTAAATCTGTCTATTGCGTGCGCATGCATTTTGTAAGCGCGCTAGAAAACAAAACCGAAAAAAAATACCAAGAAATTCCATATATCGGTCTGACGCAAACGCAGCGCACCACTCTACCACATGACGCAATGCGTCTGTGTGCCAGTGTTTTGATAAAATATTGAAACAGAAAGAAAACGAGTTCATCCAAGCGGCAAAAATAAAACGAAAGGGCGAGAGTGCTTCAAATTAGACGCGCACACAACTCTCTTGCAGGGCCTTGCACCACCACCAGCCACCAGCCAGGTCCGCACCTCGGATGGCGTGTGCAGCATGTGTCAATCCGTGGGGAATGTGTGGAAAATCACGATCGCGTCTTCGAACCACAATCGAATGGTGGGCGGTGGAAACGTGGATCGGCGCGGCTACGTGGGCACCATGCGCCCGGGGGACGGTGTAAATTTGCTGTTGTTTAGATGTGATTTACGGGCGCTGCGCATTTGGGGGCGGGCGGGAAAAATATTGAATTTGATTCGGTAGTGGTGGCGATGACTAATGAGCGAGTGTGAAGGACGACAGCGGAAAGCGTGGAAGTTCTTGGAAACCCAATGGACTGAAGCAGGTTTTCGTGTTACACGATATTTTGACAGAGTGTGCGATAAATTTGGGGAATGCTTCGGGTTTTCTTATGTTCTGCTGAAAAGAAGTGGTGACAGCATGTTACCCTGTGGGACTCCACTTTGATTTTTGGTTTGATTTGTGTGTCAGCGATCTCGTCCGTGGAACGGGGTTTGAGGAAGGGAGAACCTCATCACCTCTTGAAGGAGTTGAAAGGAAAACTATCGGCTACTTCTTCTATAGCAAGCTAGAGGAACTAGCTGCTATCAGGCAGGGAAAGATTGGACAAATCCTTGGGGAAAGAAAGTGGGTGATGGATGAGAGGCTAAAGAATTTGATGTGGCATCACAATGAGACTTTCGGTACTTTGCATTAGAAGACACCAGAACCACAGCTAGTCAACCATTGGAATGGTCTCTTTGAAAGGTGCTTTCGAATTAAAGAAGTTTGAAGTGATTGATCAAAAAGAGATGATCGGGAGATCAAGTCTCTATAATCTAAGCTCTTAATTAGGCCATGGCCAGGACATGGAGTCAAGATCCGTATCAATGACTGATCAGAAAACGGAAAAAAAAGTCTTCAATTTCGTCAACATAACTCAAAACCCGAGAGAGAAAGAGAGAGAGCTATAACTCAAAACCCGATTCCCTCAAAGTTGCCGAATGTGTCAAACCTGAAACGCTACTCACTCTATACCCCCTTAGTCGATGACTTTCGATAATGATCCTTCTCAAGATCGTTAATTTCCTGCGTCGAAACGGCAGACAATGACGCAAAACACATAAGTGACGAGGCATAACAAATTTCACGTCGATCGCGATTAGTTTCCCAAGTCATTGCACTCCCCGCCGATCACGTGAGCAGCCAAATCAGAGCAGATCTCTTCTGATCTTTCAGAGATTTCCCCCAGAATCAGATTTTGGCATGCTTGGCTTACTCGGCATGCGTCAGGAATACATAACCACCTCCAAGTCTACTTAAAAATTCAAATCAAACCTGCCCCTGTCGCAGTTTCTGAAATCAATTTTTAGCACACTGCGACGTCAATCTTTTTTACAACCAAACCAAAAAGACCTCATTTTTGCCGCAGACGCGTTTTCTTTCACCTCAGCTCAGCCCTAGATTCTATGGAACTTTCTTCGCCTGAAACCCATCCACAGCCCGTGAAGCAGAAAACTCAGAAAAAAAGGTAAACTTTGCAAAATCTCTCGAAAATTGATCAATCCGAAGGCATCTTCGCGCACGTCACGTAATCATTTTGTCAAGAGCAATTTGCATTTTCCGCTGGTTTACAAGCTGCCACAAGCAGCCGCGCATACGCAATTAGACTGCAGCACCACTCCCCGAGATCTCAGCAGTCAACTTTGATCTCAAGCGATGGATACCCACGCTCATGAATAACTCAAGATCAAGCGACGATCACCGTTTGACACAAGAGCTCCGTTTCGCTGGACACTTACAATTAGATTGACCTTCGGCCCCTCAGATGCAGCAGCGCACCGCAGCAGAAGAGTTCAGCCGTCAAGGTCGCCCGCATGAGTGGGAGAGAGGTCGAACCGAAAATAGCAAGCTTCAAGTTCTATACGAGGATCGCTTAATGAATCACCACGCGGCGCAACGGGCTAAGTGGCTTCACCCATTTACGGGCCGCAAACGAATCGGATTCTTTCGATTGATGTTGCCTGTCGCACTTGATCTGAAATGTACGTGAGATGTCTTTGACGACGACGACAACCACGGGAGAGAGAGAGAGACGATCAAACAGAGGCCATACGTGGCTTCTGGTTGATTTCCAAGTGTCAGCTTGCGTTGGGGGAGATACGAGTGCGAGTGTGGGGCATAACCGCAGTTGTTTTTTTTTTCAGTTTGCACTTAAATGCGGTTGCAGCCATAATCGTAAGCAATTACCGTCGCCAAATGGCTGCATAGGTGGGTTGTCGTCTTGTTTTGCTTAATGACTGTCGACCGAGCAGCAGCTTGTAGTTAATTTTCCATTCGTGCTGTCGTTTGAAAACAAATGTGTTCGCAGGTGAATGCGAGTGCGGTTCGCCGTTCGGTCAGCACGTTTTCTGCGGCGGGCGTCTTGTTTGTTTCCTTAAGTAGATCGGATTTCCAGTGTGATCCAGCGCGGGCTCTGTTTCCTACCGAAAGGTGGATGGCGATGCGAAAGCGAATTGAGATGTAACTCGCTGATTCGATCGATCTCTGCAGCGACCGACACGATCATGGAATTCTGATGGAGTGGTGATCTTACAACGATCTGGCCAAGTTCGTTGATTTCCTGACATTCCCTCCAATATCTACTTCTCGCGACTATGCCTCGCCGTTCCAGCAGAAATCAGAGACACACACACACGACGCCCCTTAGTCAGATGTTTTTGTTGTTTGGCAAATTTGTCGTCAATCAAGTTGCGTACCCCATGCAAGTTAAAAAAATATCCCCCTTTTGTTCGTCACCCACCCAACGCTTCATGGACATCGAGGCCTTTCATTTGGCGAGGGTCAGTCATGAGCTCTAACACACAGCATTTAAATCCCGTCCCATCTCGCCCGTATATCCGTTGCAGCTCACATGACTCACAAACAACCCCATCCAGCAGCGCGTCCGCCCCCCATTTACACGCAAACCATGCGAACTCGACTGAAAACGAGACTTTAACGAAGGGGTCACCACCACGGCGACACTCAGTCATGTGTGACTTCACTGCATGTCAATTAGAAGTAATCCGTTTCTGCCTTTCGGATGCACCCTGTAACGCCAGCCACGCCAACAGCAAACGACGACAGTTTAGTTTAGGCCGTGTGGAGATGCAGCGAAAAAAGGCGGCAGTCAGTCACCGCCGCCGCCGTCGCCGCAAATCGCAGTTTTATTGATCGACTTCTCTTTGAATGGAAACGTCAACTTTTTTGCCCAGAAAGTGTGGGTTGTTGTCGCGTCTCTCCGGCCCGCCACCAGTGCCACCATCAATCGATAGGTCTTGACTTGAGATTGAAATGTTGCTGCTGCCCAATGTGGACACAGTGCTGTCAGCGCGTTACTGTTCCTCTCTGTGGAAATCTCATTAGAGATGGAAGGGCGTGTCCCCAGACGGGGATTGAGTGCAAATGACAAACGCCAGCATGATGGTGTCACGTCAAACTGAAGCAAGCGCATAAATTCATTACACAACCAAGAACAACTGAAGGGGGGCAATCAACGACGACGACGACGACAACAAAGAACACAGTTCGAGGTGACGTTGAGGTCTGTGTGCAAAAAAGAAACCAATAATTTTCTGGAAATTGTGACAGATGCTGTCGTCTGTCAATAAACGTCGACCTTGTGACCCAGAAAGGGGCGCAATAAGTGCTTTCGCAAGGTTCTTCGAAAAACAGTCACCTGCCCCTGGAAGTGAACCCGCGAGACTGACGTGCGAACGCCGTGAATCAGAAGACAATTGCAAGTCATTGGCCGAAATGTTTACGACAGCTAAGCCAAATCGTGTGCTGACTGCGATCTCAAAGTGCCTGAGATTAGTTTTATGGTTCATCTGATAGGGGGGCAAGTGCCGCTTGAGGCTGGTACTGAGTGACGGATTATGTCGATTGGGGTGCTGCGTTTGTTTTGTGTGCGGGGGCCTATGCGTTAGATGTGAAGCTGAGCGTTGTGACGTGGGACTGCTGTCGGAGGAGGGCGTAGGTTGTGCCGTTTAATGAGGCGATTTATTTTTAACTGCCTTTGCGTTTGTCTGTCGAGTGGACCGCTGAGTCGCGGTAGAGGTTAAGAAGGTGAATTGAGTTCAAATTTAGAGGTTTAGACCTTGTTTTGGGATGACGGAATGCCAACGGGTGTACAAGTACTAGTTTTAGTATGAAATTGTTGCAGGGTTATTCATTCCCGTAACGGTTTTCGTTTGATGATGAATAATTCGAGAAATCCCGTGACATCATAAAACAAAACCAACTCATGTGAAATGTATTCCCGTTTTCGACATGCGTCATCTGATAATCTTGAAATGGCACTCGGAAAGTTGTTAATTTTGTCTTACATTCCACGATTAATTTTGCGACTTGCACTTTCGTTGGGGATGGAAATAACAACTTTAAGAAGAATACAGCCTTTGGGAAGGAAAACAAAAGAAGCATTTTCCTTGGGAATTACTTTTTAAAGAACAAGGCGCAAGAGCTTCTCAAGCGACCCACAAAATGTGACCTGACCAAAACGTCAAGAAATAAAATTTGGAACAAGATAATTTGTTTAAGGTGGAATCATCTGAAGAAGAGGATTCAAATAAATGCACGCTGCATGTCTTTAAATCTTCGAATCTGAGCCATTGGGACAACGCAATGGAGGACGGCCTAGTCTAAGGTAGCGCACACAAATGGAGAAGGACCTCAACCAACTTGGAGTGTCCAACTGGCGGCAGCTAGCAAAAGATCGAGCTGGCTGGATAGGCATGTTGGTTGAGGCCCAGGTCCACCCCGGACTGTAGAGCCACTAGAAGAAGAAGAAGAAGAAGCATGTCTTTAAGCACGTCTCAATAAATCGACAGCTTAAGAGAGCAGAGTCTGGGAACAAAACCGACCCAAAGAGGCTGCAAATTGGAGCCATTTTGCACAACACCACAAAAGACGTTTTCAAAATCGAAAAGCGTAAAAACCAAAAATCTGGAAAACGTCGAAATTCCAAAAAACATGGTCTCGAGAAAACACCCTTCAAGACTTAACGGAGATATTAGAGTTTGAATGCAAACATCCTCGCTTGTAACTTTTCGGGATTTCGAGACTTGTGTGTTGGCATACAAAATTGAATAAGGACACCAACACACTCGGTATGTTCAACTGAAGGGCGGTGTCAAGTGCTCATGCTGGGACTGTTTTTTTAGGCGACGTGAAACACACTACAGCAGATCCTGCAAACGACCACCTATTCGCCAATTTCAAGGCGGCACATGACAGTGTGCATAGAGACGAGCTATACAGTGACATGTCTTGTTTTGGCACTCCTATCAAACTCGTCAGATTGTGTAGGATGACGATGGAGAGCTCTCGCTGCTCCGTCAAGGTCGGGAACGAACTCACCGAGACCTTCAATTTCAAAAAAGGTGACAAGGTGACGCACTGTCGTGTGACTTCTTTAACATTAACCTTGAGAAGATCGTGCGTAACTCACAAGTCAACACCAGAGGCACGATCTTCCAAAAGTCAGTTCAATTGCTAGCTTACGCTGACAACATTGACGTGATTGGAGGAATACAGTGAGCCGTCAATGAGGCGTTTGCTGGCATTGAAGCAGAAGCAGCTAAAATGGGTCTGGTCGTTAATGAGTACAGTACATACTGTCATCAAAGAATGACGTACAACATCGACGTCTCGGACAGAGCGTCACACTAGGCAGCAGAAACTTCGAGGTAGTCAAGGACTTCGTCTACATCGGCTCCGTGGTAAATAGGGACAACAGCATCAGGCCAAATCGCTGTTTCTTTGAGCTTAAAACGCAATGGAGTCATAAAGCTCTCTTTCGAAGGACTAAACTGGCTTTGTACAACAGCTTGATCATCTCAAGCCTACTCTATGGCGCGGACGGCGGATGGGGAAGTCTTTAGTCTTTTCGAGAAATGATGGCGATTGGAGAAGAAGATTTAACGACGAAGGTCTATGGGTTGTACAGCGACATGCGCCTAGTCAAGTGTCTTCGGATACAACGCTTAAGATGGCTAGGCCATGTAGAGCGTATGGACACCACTGCTCCGGCCCGCAAAGTCTTCGCGTCTGAGGCATTGGGACAACGCAACAGAGGATGGACTACGTTGAGATGGATGGACCTTTGGACACAAGTGGAGAAGGACCTCAACCAATTTGGAGTGCGCAACTGGCGGCAGCTGGCAGAAGAATGTGCTGACTGGAGAGGCATGTTGGTTGAGGCCCAGGTCCACCCCGGACTGTAGTGCCACAAGACCAAGAAGATGACGCAAATTATTCTCTTCCTCCTTTGAAGGCACGTTAATGACGTGTAGAAGAGGGAACTTAGCTGAACCAACAGTGATGCTGATTGAGTCCAGTATAGGCGGCGATATTCCGGCACTTGCATCTACAAGGTTAGTTTGAATCTTGCCTACAGAGGCTGACTTAGTAGAGAATCATTTTTGTTACGCCGTAGTAACGTCAACGCATTGTAAGCCAACACCTCACATGACCCAATTAAATGGGCCTGCGAGAAGCAGTAACATCTGTCTACACCTGTGACAAGAATGGACCGAAATATGTAACTATTCTCACTTTAACGACCAGTAGACCTCATCACGGGACATTTTGCGATAAGAAGACATGCCGCAAGATTAACCTTACCCCATACTGGCCTCTGTAGGACCTGAGTCTATATACTCAGTCCCAGTTCGGAGAGCTCGAGTTGGAAGACACAATCGACCTAGTCAAATGAATTTTAGCTTTCCGGCGCAGATTGCAAGATCATTGGGAGTCAACACATCGAATGGAAAAGCGAGTGAAACCCGGCTGATACAAGCCTTCATTGAATAAAGGTGCTTTCGTAGCAACACTTGGCCTCGGTTTTCAATGAAAAATCCCAAAAACCTCTTCCTTCATACACTTGACTTGATTTTGGGGAACAAAGCTGTCTCTAATTCAATTTTCGTCTTTGAAGCCCCTTTGCCAAAGTCTTCCCCAAATGTCAATTCCAAAGCAGACTCATCTCAAACAGCTCTCTCAAACCACTTTCCCTTAACCTCCTTTAAAAGAAACCCCCCAAGCAACTATTTCAAGACTTGACCGAGCCGAGCTGTCAAACTGAATACAAATGTGCCTTCTAGCATCATACATTCCCGCTCGAAAAACTCATCTCTCAGGGAATGTAATGAACGCAACCCTATAATTCATTTCGTAGGCCGTCAGTTATGATGGTCACGTTTGTTAACCGAAACACGAGTCTCCCCGCCGGTCAATTAGCCTGAAGGTGATTTGTCACGGCCTATCTTTCGCTCCCATCGCGGAGCCATCACACATCAACGGTAACCTTTTGCCGTGCAGACCTTCAGCACAGTGTCTCTTCGCATCGCCTGAGAAATCGTGACTGCACCGGCATCTCCATCATCTGCAGACAGCACCATCGATTGCAATCATCCATCGCTGCTGGTTGGCGAAAAATCAGTGAAAACAATTGTGGAAACCTCACCACCGTTAGTTTTCCCTCCGCTCACTGGACCAGAACCATCAGACATGAGATCATCTCTAGCGCACACACACACTCGTCGATCGTCTGCGTCGCGCAAGCACCACATGCGAGGCACATTTGGTATGTAAATTCCAATTCGGTAGGCATCATGGCGCAGATTCAAAAGGCTACCGGAGCTCGTGCGAAATACCTAATCGTGCGCCCGGGACTGACTGAAAGTCTGTGACTCAAGTGATTAATTGCAAGGCAAACAACAAGTGGGCAAAACAATCAGGAAAAGCCATGAGCCCCGCGCACAAACAACACACCGAGAGGAGATCTCTGTTCGAAGCGCTCAATAAAAGACAAACGCGCCGTGCCGTGGCCCGTGGGGGTAGGGGGGGAGTGAGTAACCTGTTCATGTCGATCGACCGGCGATTGGAAACCGAAACGATAGAAGGAGCGCAAATATTTTCTCTTCTCTGTGCTGCGCATTAACGGACCTCTCGAGCCGTGTTTAGCGGTGATTTGGAGAAACACTCGTTCGCCGTGTACCGGAACAAGGTGAAGGTGAGGCTGCTCTGTTTGTCTTTAAAGTTGATTAGCACCCAGTCGCAGTGACACTCGCCAATAGTTTATCGATTTAGCATAAATTTATTAATAGACTTCTCGAATGTGATCATAAATTAGCGGAGTGCCGACTGATTTCCTAATGAAACCTTGTTCGGTTTGATTTTTACTCCATTTCGATTTGATTTGTGCCGAATGGCCTTGGGGAAGTTATGAAATATTGATTTTTAGCAAAGGCAGGAACCTCTAATTGGGGAGTTCGTTAAGAGATGGCGACAGAAACGCTCTTTTGGAAGATATTTACACTTTCAATGAATTTTCTTGAGACAACCTGTTCTTGGCCCATCAAGTTGATGTCCTGCATACCCACCCCCCATTTGAAGCTACTTTCACGTGACGTCCATCAATAATTGTTGCAAAACCTCTGCTAGCCATTTAATGACCACCACGAAGCGTTAATTATTGTCCCGTCAGTTAGACAAAGCTGCTCACATTCACCAGTCCCCATCGCAAATCACTTCAAAAACATCCAAACGTCACCCAACTTGACCCAAATTCACGCCTTTTTCCTTCAGAAAAAAAACGCCACACAAAACTCATGTCTACGCTCCCGAGGGTGTGCCGCCACACCGGCACTTCCCTTCGTCGCGCAAGTGCGGCTAAATCGTGCCAAGAATTAACGACCGGCAATCAAAATGTTCACCCAGTGCAGAGAGCAGCGACGGCAAGATCGATATCTGCCCCCGCACGCGTCATCAAACCGCAGAACGAGCCCAAAAGACGGAAGCGACCACAATAAAACGCGACAATAAACTGCGGAAGCAAGGAAACGACAAACAGACACATAAGATAGAAAGAGGCGTCTACTTACCTCACCGCAACCCGTACGGAAGTGTCCTTATCGTCACCGCCGTCTGAAGACATTTTCTTCTCGAAGTTCGATGTGGACGACACTGAGGCAGCTACAAGTCCGCTAACCGCTGAGGAGGCAGTTGATCCAGCCGACGACAGGGACGGTGACAGTGGTACGTCCTGGTAGTTGGTCGCGTTAGCTTGCGTTGTTGCCCGGCTGCCGTCTTGCTGATCGGCCGCATTAGCGTTGTCGTTCAGGAATTCGATTTCGATTCTAGCCACCGCCGTCGCATTTGTGTCCTGAAGAGGATCCCTGCTTGACGATGCTGCCACCTCCTCCTCCGTGGGTGATGGAGTATCTTCCTCCGTCTCGGACGCCGTTATGAATTTTGTTTCCAAGAAAAATAACCAAAAAATGTCCTTTCCAAGTCACCTGCAATGGGAAAAGAAAATTCATGAAATATGGGATAAACCGACAAGAGTACAGGCAAACAAATGAAGACACGTCCAAGGCCCTAATTAGTTTGTACAACACATGTCCACGTTCTGGATGTGCGTGGGATTCAAGAGCGGGGTGGCAGCCGCACGATTTTTGAGTGCATGCCAGCTTAAGGTGCACACATGCGTCCGACGGCGTCGTGCGTCGCTCAAATTCGACGGTTCGCTATATTTAGCAGTCTTGACACGCACACGCACTCTTCATTGACAACCCGGCACCGACATGATGCGTGTGCATCTTGAGAACAGATTTCTGTAGGAAATCCCAATCGGTTTTGGGAGATCTGTAGGCGCACAGCAGGCAGGTGATGTGTGGAGTGACGAGTGCTTACTGCACGCAGTCTATTTTTGGGATGCGCGTAACCGATTTTATTTTCGGATGGAAACCTTTGAACAGGGGGTCTGTGCGCGATCTCTGAAGTGTGACGCGCGCACGTGTGTGGTGCGTCTAAAGTGATAACACTGGAGGTGACCTGATCGCTCAATCATGTCGACGGACAGAGAGCAAGACTTCCTGCACTCAAGTGGGACGTGGTCGTAGTAGTCGTTTGTTGAACTTGACAGAGGCCGCTTGGGTGGAAGGAAGTGAATGAATGTATGGCTTTGGTGCTTGTTTGCGGTGAGTAGGAAGTAAGGTGGTGTGGTACGAGGGATTGTGAAGAGGTTGAACCTGTCCTTGTTTGGGTCGGAGTTGTGTACAAAACGAGGGAAAGCAGTCTCTTGTGGGGGCATTGCTGAGATGTGTAAGTGAAAAAATGGATTTTCGAGATTTTGTGCAGTCGGAACCTTTGCCTTCGGGATTCTCACCAAAGCCGTGGATCCCTTGTCTGAGACTGAAAATCAAATTACATTTTTCTGAATGAATGGCCACCCAAATTTGTTTGTTAAGTATCGCCTCGACAACAGTCGTTAGATAAAACCGAAAAAAGTTCTGAGTATCGGCACACAAATAGAAGACGTTTACATCTCCACGTATGTATCTAGCAGATGATTGTGTTTAAGAACAGATCCCTTCAAAAGAGGAGATAGATGTAATAAGGCCAAAAGTATTTTCAATTTCCCAGCTGCGATGAAAAGTTTGAAACACAGCAACAGCAAACCGTCCAAAATCTTACTTCGAAAATGAGGAAACAGATGTAAGATAAATCCTAATCTAACGTTGCAGGCTTATTCTTGTGAAGATCAATGAGACACTAATTTAAATTTGTGAGGGAACCAGGCGTGCCTTAAATTTAACGAGAGGACCAAGGTCGAACAGACGAGGAAACATCGTAAAACGACAAGATAGTTTTTAACGACCAAAAGTACGATTTCCGCAGCAGCAGATCCGCTTGCGATTTGATGTCACATCTCACCGGCAAGTGGACTTAATTTGGGTAAATTTCTCGTCGAGAAGTGGAGCTAGATTATTTTACACAAATTTCTGAGAGCATCGCTTGTGAGCGTCGAGTTCATCCCTTGAGATTACGATCAACCTTGGACACTTTTGTTGAATTTTTTACGTCTAGATGTGTGATGTCTACAGGGATGAGTATATTTTCGATTTCGTTGGCACACACAAGTGTAGGAGAAGCTCTTCTAACGCAGATTAGCGAGAAACAGCTGACAAGGGTTTCATTAGATTCATTCCGTGCAGTGGCGAGGCAAAATTTGGGTGCTTTAATAAATGAGCTTAATGTCTTCCAACAAAATGAAGCTTAAGATTCAACCTGATCAACACTATCATCGTTTTCAGCGATCCGCCTGTTTCAATGGATGGGGCAATGGACGTAAGAACCCTTCCGGAAAATCGATCCTCCGACATCGACTTTAATTCATCAAATCATATTTCCAAGCGTAACCAGGCCAGTTTATGGACTTGTTCCAATCACCTCGGTCTGGGTCTGACAAGCAGTCACCTACCCAATGGAATCACATCTTAAGCACGCCTAGGGAGTCTTGACGAAGGGAACATACCTACCATGATCATTGGACTCTTAACTTACTTTCGACACAGTCAATATTTTTTCACGTCATAGAGCACCTCTGAGATAATCAAAGTCTTACATGAAGCCAATTATATCACCGATGAATAGACCCTACACCTCAAATGCTTTTTCAGCCCAAAAGAAGCACCTAGTGTCAAGAGTTACATTCCACTGTCGAGAGATCCATTGAGCCACCCAACGCGGCACCATTCGCCCATTCATTTACGACCTTGAAGGTACCTTTCCATTCCGACTTTAATTTGAATATTCAAATATGTATGCATCTCGGACACCTTACAAGTTGTTGCCTCCCCTCCCATCACCTCCCATCACCGACTTTCGTCACAAGGTGTGTTCACACCGAAATTTGTTGTTTTCACTTTTCACGCTGTTGACAGACAATTACGATCAACACCACTCCTATTTTTTTCCCCAAGTGGCAAGCCATTGTACACACAACAGTGCTCCGCCTTTCGAGTGCCCGGACTCAATCCATTTTCTGACATCTCGACTTTGTGAGGCGGCACAAGCTCCTCCGCCACAGCCGCCATCAGAAGCCGCACGCAAAACATTCTTCTAGAAGGTCGAGTACCTGACAAAATTCTGTGCTCAAGTGTATTCTAAAAACGATTGTGAAGTGCTTTCGATCACATCTCCGAGGCGCTGAGAGACAACGAAGATTGCGTGTATTTTTAGTTTGGCTGCCGAGAGGCGGCGCGTAAAGGTCGAGGTTTCTTTTATGGGCGGACGCTTGTGAAATGCTGTTGTGCGACGATGGGCGAAGTGACAAAAAAACAAATGTTTCCAATGACTTTTCAGGCGGATTTATGAGTCGTTTAGATCGGTTTAGTGCCGATGCTGTGGTTTTACGGCGACGAATTATTGTTAAAATTCATTAGGAAGCAACGAATAAATTGATCCATTGACAAATCATCCGTCAAGAGTGCGTCACTCGTGGGATGGATTGCTTCAGCTGTGGGGGTGGGGATATTTTTGGGGGCATATCCGTGTATTTTTGGAGTGGATGAGTTTAAATAAAAAAAAAACTTTGAAGCAAGCGTCGGAAGACCCGCTGTGGTAGAGCTACGAATGAGAATGTAAACTCAGACGTAGGCTCTGAGGAAACTTGGCCAGTTGCCGCCATCTTCTCAGTTTACTGGGAGCAAATCATTACTAAGCGCTGGTCATCTGCGCTTAAATCCTCATCACCAGTCTAAAGCAGGAGTCAAGACCAGTCTAGAAAGAAAAATCTTGATCCAAGAATCTTAACCCGAATCTCTTGAGCTGCGATGGATGTGCCGAAAGCGAAGAATGTTGTACTGGGTCCTCCTCCTGATGGCCTTCAATGTCAAATCTTGTATCAAGCCCTAGAGTCGACGGTCAAGACGGAAGAATTGTAAGAAAGGCTGCTTAAGGATGTCTAATTTCGAACATTTTAAGCCGTAACTCTTGTCTCCACCATCTAAAAATGCAAACCTTGAGCCAAGAGTCCAAGAGAGGAATTTTAAGCCAGGCTTCTTGGATGTCGACAGTAAAGAGTTTTATGCCGGAACTCTGGTCTCCACCATTTAAAAACGCAAACCTTGAGCCAAGAGTGCAAGAGAAGAATTTTAAGCCAGGCTTCTTCAATGTCTACAATCAAGAATTTTAAGCCGGAACTCTTGTCTCCACCATCTAAAAACGCAAACCTTGAGCCAAGAGTCCAAGAGAAGAATTTTAAGCCAGGCTTCTTCAATGTCTACAATCAAGAATTTTAAGCCGGAACTCTTGTCTCCACCATCTAAAAACACAAATCTTGAGCCAAGGGTCCAAGAGAGGAATTTTAAGCCAGGCTTCTTGGATGTTCACAGTCAACAGTTTTAAGCTGTAACTCTTGTCTCCACCACCTTAAACCGAAAATCTTGAGCCAAAAGTCCAAGAGAAGAATTTTAAGCCAGGCTTCTTGGATGTCAACAGTGGAGAATTTTAAGCCGGAACTCTTGTCTCCACCATCTAAAAACGCAAACCTTGAGCCACGAGTCCAAGAGAAGAATTTTAAGCCGGACTTCTTGGATGTCTACAGTCAACTATTTTAAGCTGGAAGTCTGGTCTCCACCATCTCAAACCGAAAATCTTGAGCCAAGACTCGAAGAGGCTCAACCGTCGTAGATCTATAGACGAAGATTTTAAGCTGGAATCTAAATGTTCAAAACCCACGAATCAGGTACCATTACAATGTGTCCACACTCTAGACCAGATGGTCCTAATTTGTAAGCTTGCTATTCCTCTCTACACAAAGTGGAGTAATGCAATCTATAATTTATCATTTCCCCGTCGTCACTTCACTCCCAAGAAGCTATTGTGCATTTCTAGACCATCAACCCCATGGCCACTCTCACGAATCTCACGCCGCATCAACTTGCACCGATTGCACTACCGGCGCACACAGCACCGGCAGCACTAAGAGCAGCTTGTTGCCGAAATCAATTAAGCTCTTGTCAAGCGCTCGCACAAATCAGTGCACAGCCATAAATCTAAATCAATTTTGCACATGAATGGCTACCCCCGCCCCCACCTGCATCTTATGCAATCTACATTCCATTGACCGCATGCAGTTGGTCCGGTCGCCGGGGCTCGCTTACAAAGCGCACTCTCCGTTGCTGGCCGCTCAATTGTGTCGGCGGACAATTGCGCGCTCCGGCGCTGCACCCTAATGCAGCCCCATTGACTCTGCCTAAGAGTGCCTAGTCAGTCCTCCACTCCGGTATGCAAATATTCGAGTTTTGCTTGCGCCAGCTAAAGTTTATTTTTTGTTCCTTCTTTTTCAACTCTTCAGTTCTAGCGAACAATGGCTTCTGTGCAGCGCCTCCCCCCTCCTCCTCCGCGGGGTGTCATTGTTCCGCTGGTGGCTGCGCAGAACAGGGTGTTCAGTCCGTCAGTCAGTGGAAACTCATGAAAAATGATGCTGCGGAAAGGAACGTCGTCACGTCAGCATCACGGACGCGTTGCTGTGTCTTTTAGTTTTCACACGAACCCATTCGGCGTCTCGGGTTTCGATGATGTTGGCAGCTTTATGAAAATCAATCTCTTTTCGTTTTGCGTCTAATCCCACACTTTGCCGCCGCCGAGTCAGCTGGGGCGCTGTGTGTGCAATCAGGGGACAGTGCATTCATCTCGTTGTCCCCCTTTGCAAGAAAGACGGGGCGCCGCCACCGCGTGGGCACAGACACTCCACGCCATGATATCTGGTGGTAAATCAGCTTGCAGCATAATTAACCCGTTTTACGGTTCATTCATGAAAATGGCTGCGTTGGTTCATTCATTACTCGATGACGACGCCGACGTCGACGCAGTGTCTCCATCAATCCCCTGCGGGCGAATATCAGCAGCGCACTGTACTGGATGTCGTCAGACGACAGGACTCCTACGTGAGTGGTCGTTGTCGTTTCCTTTTTCGTCTGTGCCTACAATTTCGATTTTAAAATGCAACACGATACCGCTAGACATGACTTTGTTCTGTGTCGTCGCAGCGAGTAGGGGCCGCCTGCCGCTTGCATCGGTGATGGGTTCACTCGCTCGCTGATGGACTGTAATGTGCATTTGAGTGGTTGATGGATGGAACAGGACAGAGAGGAAGTGAATTTCCACTAGACGAGACCAGACATTATCTATCTTCCTTGTGGTGGCGGTAGACGGTGCGAGGGGGTGCAGCAATGACGGTGGCGACAGAGGCAATAGCGGCAAACGTTTGTTTTGTTGCATGTGCACTTTAGTGGTAGGAAAGGAGTCACGAATTAGTTGTGAGGCTTGCCGGGAATAATGATATTTCCCCACCCGCCCTTTCAGAGTGTGATTGAAATTCTTTAAACAACTTTTTTGTCGTTTCAGGGACGTTGCTGGGAAAGCTTCCGTGTTTAAATGCGTCAGAGAACGCACGCACCGACTTCTTAAAGTGTCAACGCTCTCGCTCAACTTTCTATCAATAGGGTCGCCGCGTTATCTGTCTGAATTCGGGGCAGAATCAAGAACGTTCCATGTGCCATTACGAAGCTACAGTTTTTCCGCCGCTCGCGCTATCTCTAACCTTCGCCGTCGTTTTATGAGTCAGCGCGATATCTCTTTTATCTATTCGGTGCTATCCTCCGTCGACTGCCTTATCGCGGCGAGCGATAAAAATCGCGAATCAAAAATACACCCGCCCGGCCGTGTGGTAGATAAGAGGAAACAGGAGAATTTAATTTGCTCGCGAGGGCATAAATAATTACGAGCTCCACTGCCGCTGCAGCTAATGGAGCGTGTCGCGTCATTCGCCCAATCTCTCCCTCGCCTCACAGCCCACATCGAACTCGGACCACTTTAATGAATTCACCATGCCCCGTGAATTCACCATCTGTTCAGTCGATGGCTGGTTTGCTTGCCCCTGCTGCGAGCTTACTTCGATTGCGCGACCGAATCAAGATGAGATCTGAAAAGCCCACGATTTCATGAATGGAGTGACGGAATGGAATTTGCAAACATCACCCACGCAAACGCGCCGATCGCGATTTCAGCTCAAAATCGGTTAAGTCAAGTTTCGCAAAGAACTCCGGACTGAGGTTGACTGGGTTTCGTAATTCAGATGTGAGATGCTTTGCTGTGCCAATATCACATGTGTGTGTTTGTGTGTGTTTACGTTGCTCGCTCGAAGGTGATTTCACAAAAATGATGTAAACAAGTTGTTCGTCGCTTGTGATGATCTAGATTTTGATGATTCAGAGTGGTTTTGTGTCGAATCGATCATGTCCTCTATGATATTTAAGAATAGCTTGTGTTCCAGACCTGGTTCACTGTTTGAATGCCGAGCAACCTGTTTGTTGGCTGGACTTGAATTGATGTTGCTCTGAGGAATGTCACTTGTATGACTTGATTAGAACTCTGTCGTCATTCCGTAAATGGGGAGATCTGTTGTGTTGTGCGGCTATGCTTCCGTTTGTGGATCTTAATGGATTTTTATAGGATGACGGGAGACTTTGTATTTGCTGCAATTATTTTAAATATTGTGACAGCATCTGAATTTACGTGCCATCTTGTGGGTAGAAGGCATTTAATTGAATGAAAAACGCAAATGAGATTGAAGGTGACTTTGGACTTCGAGCGTTGGCTGCCATAGTAGAGAACTTTATTTCATTGAAATTGAAAGACATAAGGTTTTAGTTTAAGTGGAGACTTAATTTGAAGCCTTTAAATGAAGCTGTCTTTTATTTCTTCGCGAGAGTTTGCAAAAATGTGTTCGAATCTTAAAAAAGTCGATCAGGACATTTAGCTACTTTAGATATGAGAGCCTATTTTCCTTCTGCAAAGTCTGAATTCGGGCAAAACTTTCTTGAATTTTGGATTTTCTGAGATCTTGACAACTCCCTCTGTAAAAGTCTGTGGTGTATTTGAGACCAAGAGCAGAAATACTCTTTTTAGAACAATCTCCAATTTTGAACGGCTAAAACGCAGACGTGTTTCTTTTATTTCAATTTTTGGAATTTTCAGGATTTTGAGACTTTGTCATGTTTTGTAATTTTGAGCATTACGTTTTTTGGGGCATTGGATTTGGCCGTTTCATTTCATTTTTCTCAATTTTCTGGTCATTGAAGCATTTTCGGACATTGCAGAGTTTTGTCGCCGTCAGAAAGTTGAGCTATTTAGGATATACTTATTAGGGCTTTGCGCTTTTCAGGATATATTTTGATTTTTTGGATTCTGACCTTTGCTGTATTTGGGGATTTTTGCGATTACTTGGCTTGCGCATCGGTATTCTGCCCAAATCCAATACCATTGGTACCCATGAATCGATCCCGAGAAGTGAGTTTTTCACCGCAGTTCTGCTTGTGTACCTCTAAAGTGGAGACGGGTTTCAATGCTTCTTAGCAATCCGACAAACACTTTTCCAATAATTCTGTGGTCCTGTGTGTATTCCTCTGACGAGTACAGGCTTTTGCCGACTCCGAACGTCGAGATTTGTCTTGCCGTTCATAGACAATTAGTACTCCTTGAGTGTTGTCAGTAACTCGAAAGAGGTGGTACCGTGAAAAAAATTATGTTCCGTCCGGGAATCGAACCTAAACTTTTGGGTCTAGGCGGACCTGTGGGTTTAAAGGGATCTGTGGGTCTAGACGGACCTGTGGGTCTAGGGGGACCTGTGGGTCTAGAGGAACCTGTGGGTCTAGGGGAACGTGTGGGTCTAGGGGAACCTGTGGGTCTAGGGGAACCTGTGGGTCTAGGGGGACCTGTGGTTCTAGGAGGACCTGTGGGTTTAGACGGATCTGTGGGTCTAGACGGACATGTGGGTCTAGGAGGACCTGTGGGTTTAGACGGATCTGTGGGTCTAGACGGACATGTGGGTCTAGGAGGACCTGTGGGTTTAGACGGATCTGTGGGTCTAGACGGACCTGTGGGTCGAGGAGGACCTGTGGTTCTAGGAGGACCTGTGGGTTTAGACAGATCTGTGGGTCTAGACGGACATGTGGGTCTAGGAGGACCTGTGGGTTTAGACGGATCTGTGGGTCTAGACGGACCTGTGAGACGGACCTGTGGGTCGAGGGGGACCTGTGGGTCTAGGGGGACCTGTGGGTCTAGGAGGACCTGTGGGTCTAGGGGGACCTGTGGGTCTAGAGGAACCTGTGGGTCTAGGGGGACCTGTGGGTCTAGGGAACCTGTGGGTCTAGGGGAACCTGCGGGTCTAGAGCTACCTGTGGGTCTAAGACCTGTAGCGTGTGGGTCGACGCAGTTAACAACTACGCCACGGCGACACGTGTTAGTAACTAGTGAGAATTAATTACAGCAGTTCCAAACCAATACAAGAGCCTTCTACTGGAAATAAAAGCTGGGAAATAGCGAAACTTCTTTTAACTTGGTCATATCTTCCAAAGACTATCTATGCGACCTATAGGCTTAAGCGAACCGGACTGTGAATTCTTTTGAACAGTCTGATTTAAAGCAAATAAAAACGACGGACGCAATCTTCTGATTAATCTGCTTTCCCAGTGTCTAGTGCTGTCCGTTTACACAAAGGCATTTTCCCAGCGGCTGTTTTTGAAGAAACTATCTTCGTTGAACACACCCCTCTTTTATATAACTCACTCTTCTTTTTTAATTTGCAACGCAAATGCGGCAGCACCAGTCTTCCTCTTTGCCCTTAACACACCCTCGATTCAATCATTTCACTGAACATACCCACAGTCCTCATTATTCAATTGACAACCGCCTCCCTTGGTTTTCTCTCTCCACAAATCAGAGATGGCTCCTCTGATGTATGCAGTAATCTCTTGAACCTTTCACCATCCAGCCAGCCTCGTTCAAGCAGAGATAGTTAAAAAATGATAATTACCCTAATGAGCGGCATGGTCTTCGCTCAAGTGAAAGGTGTGATGTAGATTACAGCCGCCTGAGACATTCCGCAGAGAAAAACACAAAGCATTCGTTGACATTTTCATGCGACGACAACCGCTACAATGGCCTCAAAATGAATTTTAATCGCACACAGCCAGCTGGCCAGGGAAGCTCTGACATCATGCTTTCGTTTTAGCGAAAGAGCAAGCCGCTCCCCACCCGAGAGAGCTCTCGAATTTTCGCATGGATTTCACATTCGGGACGTGCCTATGCGAGACTCTCTGGGATGCTTCTAGGGCGGCAGCGATGGGCATGGAATATTTATAAATTTCTAACTCGCTCACGCGGACACTCGCCGACTCTGAATAGCGGCTGATTAATTTTTAATTATCGACCGTAGTGAACTTGAGACGGCGCGGGATAATGATTTATGCGCTGGCTTTGGATTGATTTCGGTTTTGCGATGTCACGGTAATCAGTTTTTAATGAGCCGACCGCCCGCTAAACGGGCTATGCTCTCAGCGCGCACGCTTGATGTGATGATGAGTTGACAGAAACAACCTTCTGTCGGTCATTTCGAGTTTGTCATCGATCATGTCGAGGCGACATTGAGTGGTTTATGGATGATAAAACGCGGCGCAAGCATGCCTTTGAGTCATCGACAAGAGAGATGCTTGGCTTGGCGTCTTGGAGGTGGTCGTGTGATGAGGAAATCTGTGTCAGATTGGCGGTGAGTGACATCAGGCGGAGTCGGAAAATTTAAGGAATGTAGACGAGTTTTTTAACAAATTGTAGGAAAGTGTAGCTGGGATGAAACAATTCAGTTTGAGAGATGATTCAATCGAAGGTTTCAACTTGGGAGCCTGACACAGTTTTAAGATTTTCCAAAAGTTGTTGGGCTGTGCGGATATAATACTAATGGACTTTTCAATTTGGCTTAAAGGTAAGCGAAATGGAGTTTAAATCCTGGTCTTAAGAAGGCCGTTCAAAATGTGGCAATTTAGAAAAGGTTTCATTGCGGGGTGAAACATTGATGAAGGGGCCAGATGGCTTAAGGAAAAAGGATTTAATACAAATTAGCAAAATTTACATTTTTGAGAGAGTATACCTCAACAAAGAACAAATGAGGAACTGTTCACCGAAAGAAAAGATATTTTGTTTCAAAACTTTTGAACCTTTAAGACTCGCCACTAATTCCGCGATTTCCGGCT
This sequence comes from Eristalinus sepulchralis, assembly GCA_944738645.1. NCBI lineage: Eukaryota > Metazoa > Arthropoda > Insecta > Diptera > Syrphidae > Eristalinus > Eristalinus sepulchralis. The sequence goes on along the minus strand of OX122886.1, from coordinate 5,480,458 downwards.
TCCGAGATCACCACATTGTCCTCGAAACTTTAATCAAATCAAATCATACTCAATAAATGGAATTGACAAATAAATCAGAAAAAGAAATCCACCCCCTAAGGCACAAGGCGCCTTGAGTTCCCACAAACTACTAGGCAATCGCGTGAAAATAGAAATGATGTCAACTCAACACAAGAAGTCCCATCCTCCGCTTGTACTCAATTACATCCAGAACGTAAATCGCACGCAATATCTCAATTAAGACCACCGTAGCGTAGTGCTTATGAATAAATGGATACAGAACAACCCCAGCCCAAAAAAACACTCGTCCTTCCCCACACTGTTGTGCATAATTGAAATTCATGTCGCCATTCCGACGCCAATTTATCATTCCCTCCCAGTCCAAGGACACTGCGCCGGAAAAAGGAATGCATCTACAAAGCCCTCATCCTAGACTAGACGCAAATTGAATCAATCGAACAGAGAAGCCTTTCCCCATTTGGCTGCATCAAAAATTCATCAGACTTCGCCAATCGATCGCTTTGTGCCCACATTAAAGCGAATCCACTCTGCCTCCAAGTCGTCGTCGGGGGTATGTAGCCGAAATTGAATTGCCTACCAACCGGGCCCACATCGGGCCATGGTCAGCATAGAGCTTCATTGATTTTCCTTTTTCCAGGGTTTCCCCCACGCAGTCGTCTGCCGGTTGCTTTCGCAGGCAAATGGAATGAAAGTGTAGGGAAATCGATTTCGGTGGGAATTCTCTCCAGTGTGTCTTCTTCGCGGAAATGAGAAAAGAAAATGTACAACACCCCCGTCGGCAGGTTGACCTGAAAACCAGCAGAAAGACGCTGAGGAAAACTAGTCGATTGGCGGAAATTGAAATTGTGGTTCGCTTGTGGTGTGCGGTGTCGGTGGCGGCGGGTGCAGACTTCCACGTTGCTTGGAGCTTTAAAATTACTTTTTGGTTATGCTCAAGGGATTATTTTTAGATACTTTCGGTTTTTCCTAAAATACTGTGGCACAATGAACTCGAGGAAATATCTTTTTTTTTAAATGGCCAGAGGGGGGAGGGAGTTTGATTGATGGGTACTGCTGCCTGGGAAGAGGAGTGAGCAACAAGTTGGGGCGATTGTAGAGAGAGTATTTCCGGTGTCTCTGATTTGGGAAAAGGAACTAGGCAAGAGCAGGAAAGTGTTTTGAGGAATTGAAAGCATCACATGGCCGTTTGAAAGTCAAACATTTTTAAAGCGCTCTGTCTACAGTTCATTCCTCACTGAACTTCACATAAGCTTCTCGGCCACCTGTTCAATTAAATCCTTCAATTAATTTCGCACAGTCTATGCGATTTCCCTTCACACCGTTAAGTGACTCTCACCATATCGAGTCTTATACAAAGTTTCTCAAAAAGCAAAGTCCACCCGGTGACTGACACCAGACCAGAGGTCCACTGATCTCTCGCTGCCTTTCGATCCCATTTTTTTCCCTCCCAACTGGTGTCGCGTCTCACCACAGAGACAAGCCCAGACTGCCTCTCATTATCCATAACTCGAGGAGAAAATTACAATTATCGTCGCACAACAGTCGAGACAGTCATCGCCTCACAGCTGTTGTCTTACGCTGCATCAGTCAGTCAGTCCGGTCAAAGTCGAGTCCAACTTCAAGTCCGAGTCATCATCAATTAATTACCCAGATGATATCAATCTCGAGAGAGAGAAAAAAAAACGTGCCCCGACCAAACCCCGTCTTTCTTCTGGTGAATTGTGAAGCAGAAGACCGCCACACGTGAAGTGACGAGCTCGGTGTCAGGTGAGCCCGTTCAGTTGGTTCATCGCAGTCGTTAGATACGCACCCAGCTTAATTGGATTACCTCACCTCTGACTATTAGACCGCAATTTATTTGATTTTGATCGGCGCACGAGAGACTTTCACGCTTACAAAATCTGCCAGATGGCGTTGAATGACGGTATTCTCTCTCTCTCTCTCCGATGCCGATGAAAGTGAAGGGGAATTGGTTTGAATATCGTAAGCTATTGCATTCTGCGGGATTATTCAATTGAATGTTTTTGAAATAATTTGAGATTAAGGCGATTTTATCGATGGGGGCTTTTTCAAGGCTTTGTCTGTATAGCCACACCAATGGGAAATCGTATGACATGGAGGAAGTGAATTTTTGAAGGTGAGATAACAACCAGAAGTGAACTTTGATTGAAGGGAGGAACCTTTTAGGCGGAGATAGGACAGAGTTACAAATGCGGTGGTGAAGTTTGATTATAAAAATGTCATGTCCAGTGATAAAAAACCGATGGAACTCAAGAATATTTGACTAACAAGGTCTTGGCGCAAGTTTCTACATTCTACGAGTTCTAACTTTGATCACATAACTGGCTCACTAAAGGTACATTTGCTTGAGATGGATAAATTAGCGGTGACTTCAAGCCTCATTAGCCAATCGACCCAGTCGTTCCCTATTCTATCATCCACAGTTATCTCACAGGACAACAATTTGTTTACACACTTGTAATGAAGCATTCCCCAGTGTGCTCTTCGAGATCTCCCAATCCAACACACCCCAAAATTTTGCATGCAAGCGGCCCCCAGTTTACAACAAGACACGATGACGCATAACTCTTCAGCTCAAGTGTGAGGTAGGACTTGCTCTCCACGTGTACCCCAGATCCCTTTCGATGTTTGTACACATGTAAATCCAAGGCTTGCGTGTTTAAGGGTTTATTCACACTGCGTGACCTTTTTTTTCGCGCACAACATCCGCTTTTGTCACACTTAGTCACGAACTTGGCCCAAACTCCCGCAGAATAAAAAAATAACGTTCTCGAAGCACTGTAATAATTCCAAGAACCACCACGGTTCCGCTTGAGAGGCATCACCTCTCGACTAGACACCATATGCTGCTGCTGCTGGCAGCCGGTAGAGAACACAACACAGTGAAGTGTTGCATAATGGCTGTCATATGATGGTGCTTCCAGAAATTCACCTGTTTCCCTTCACTGATTCTTCACAAGCGACGGCGACATGAGGGGGCGAAAAGAAAAATGTGAACAAAAGCGAAGAGACTCGATCAACGGCAAATGTTTACCCCGCAGGAGAACAACAAATATGCCCTTCAAACGATAAAGGCAAACAAAAAGGGCGAACAGGAGATAAGACCCGATCAAAGAGGAAGCGGCAACAACAACAAAAAAATAAAAAAAAACACCGGCAAACCGACCAAAGAGAAAACAGGGGAAAAATAATCGATACAGCAGGAAAAACTATGGAATGGTGTGGTGTGGTTGTGGGGTTGAGAAATAATTCTTTTCCCTTTCCTTCGGCACATGACGTGACATTTGAGATTTTATCTTTAAAATTCACCTGAATTTGATAGGTTTTCCGTTCGCTCCTCAGTTTATTCCAGATTTCATTGACTTTTCCGTGGCAGTGTTTTCTCGGCGCATAAAACCACAGACGAAGTTAGAGCACACAGTGCCACGATCAAACTGACGTCTGATTACCGACGAGAGATGACAGATAACAAATAAAAACAACACAAGTGTTATGTAAAAGTGCAATTTTTCTATTTGTATTCTTTTGCTGTTTACTTTTTCATGGATTTACTTAGCCACTGCAAATGAGAGGGAATGCGAGAGAATGTGAAAAGATTTTCAAAAGACAATAACTTCTGACAGTTCACAAATATCCTGCTATCCACCCCTTCATAAGGATATTTAAACCGAATTTTCTTCGTTTCTTCCTCGTTTCACGAGCACTTTCCTTCACTTCTATTCACACAAACACACCATTCTCTCACTTGATTGATTTTTTTTTCCTCCTTCTTTGTCTTTCCGCGCTTCTCTTCGTGTTTTGGAAATAAATCGACCTACGAAGGAGATTAGAGAACAGAATCTATACCTTTATTTATACGACGTATTCTTTTAAGGTTTAATTAAGATAACGGAGGAGCGTGTTTTTTATTGAATTCACTTTGCGGTAAACTCTTGATTCCCGTCCGTAATCGTAAATAATTAGAAAATCGGCCGAAGAAGAGGAACGAACGAAAAAAAAATATAGCCGGGGAATGAACGAGCAAACGAACTGAAGAATAAAACGCGATGTATGATGCCAACAACGGACGAAGCGAAAACCGACGAAATGAACCCGAAAACAACAACAACACCACCTCAGCAGGGAATGTGAAAATGTTGTGTATGGTATATGTTGCGCCGACAAATGCGTTCGCAGAGATGCACACACGGCGAAGGAAAAACGAAAACTGCACAGAAAAACAAACAAAATCACTTGCACTCGCGTTGGACGTATGTGCTGCGTTTTTTTTGTTTTTAATTGTTAAATGAAAATTTGAACAGAAAGAAAAGTATATCTCCACTACCAGCGGACGACGAAACAACCTGCACTCGAGCACAGCTGACTGCGCAGTGTTCATGTGCGATGGGCATTTGTTGAGAAGAAGTGGTTGTGCGATGACCGATGGCAAATGGGCTGTGTGGAGGGGAGTTTAAGAGAAATTTTGGTTTTTGCTTCACACCACTTTGTGCTGGATACAAACTGTATAAGGGAGACTGGCAGTTTGTAGTGTTGATGGGATGAAGATGGTCCAACTCCAACAACAGGGCCTCCCATTTTTTCATTCATTTCTTCGCTTCGCACATTGAACTACGAGTAAAGAGAAAGACTTTTTTCATTCAAAGAGAACAGTCTGCTGGGTGGAAACACAATAAGTCTGATAAAAGAGGGTGACACAGGAGGAGAACATTCAATTGGCAAAACGGCTTTGAATGACTTTCCTTCTGCATTTCGTGTGCCGTATGTGAGGTGACATAATTTTGTGATTCAACAGCCAATCTTGCGAAATTGCTTTGGTAGCCTGTGAAGATTGGGCTCAAAGTATTATATTTGTTTACCCTTCATCCTTCATTCACTCATAGGCAGTTGTCTATCGATGCACAATCGAGCTGCCAAAAAGCGGTACATTGAAAGCTTCATCTGAGAGCATCTTTGCTGACATTACAGGGTGCAAGAGAAACTATTCATAGCTCGATATGACTAATTTATCCAATTGCAAGACCTGTCAACTGTCATTATCCATTTCTTCTTCTTCTCCCCGAATTCAAACCAACATGATTTTTAGCTTCATCCTTATAAAGTTCAAAATTTTAAAGAATATCATCGTCATGATTACAGCTCCTCAAAGTGTGGGAAAAGCTTTCCTTATTCCCATTACCATTGTACTATTGAACATGCCCTACGAAAAAAAAACTCAAATGTCACCGCATGAGCAAGTGTCAAATTTTAGCTGAAAATTTTCCCTTGGCTCAGAAATTTACACAGCTGCACTTCTGTGGCAAAAAAAGTCGCAATCTCTTTTTTTTTTCAAAAACAGCCTCAGAATATATAAAACTATAAACATTTTGAAGTCAAAAAAACACATAGAACGGGGTAAGTTACCACCAGAAGGATCCAACATCCCGCAAGCGAAATCCGAGCCGATACCCACTCAAATGAAATTATCGATTTTACTTGGGATTTTTTCTCTCGTTTAATTGAAGTCCTTGATTTATTGATTTGTCTGTTTCTTTTCGCCTGTTTTCGTCCTTCACATCTGTTCTGAGGAACGCATTCATTTTTTTTTTCGCAATTTAAGTAGAGGAGAAATATGGCCCATTGTGAACACCCTCAAAATCTAAGCGGTTACGCTCCACGCCGACAGTACCACAATGGAACGGGACCACAGGGAACACATAAGGGACCATCGGATGGCATAAAGATGAATCAAGTTCATCAAATAAATGCATCACAGCAGCAACCCCAGCCCAATCTACACCAGCAGCAGCAGGCCACAACGCAGCAGCAACATCCGCAAGTTAAAACAAAAAAGGAAAAGGCAACTGAGATAGCAATTGATAAACTTGCTATCGAAGAGTCGCTTAGATTGGTAGGTGATTAGACTGCCTTCAATTTAATCGGGTGTGTAATCGTGTTCGATTTCAGCATGAGTCGGGTAATTTGGCGATGAAAACACCAGTGTCCATACTGCAGGAGCTCCTCAGCCGACGAGGAATAACACCAAGCTATGAACTCATTCAGATGGAGGGTGCCATACATGAGCCAACCTTCCGCTATCGGGTTTCATTCAACGACAAGGATGTTCCATTCACAGCCATGGGCGCTGGTCGCTCCAAGAAGGAAGCCAAGCATTCAGCTGCGAGAGCACTGATTGACAAGCTAACTGGTGTGCAGTTGCCTGAAAATCAGTCGGCCAACACCACCGGTTCATCCAGCAACATCGGTGATCTAAATGCGAATTCAACCTGCTCGGGTGGTGGAGAGTAAGCTTCTGGACAGGACTCTTGAAAGGAAAAAAAAAAACATTTCTCTCATATTTTTAGTGGCAATGGATCATACACAGAGAAGGTGATGGGCAATCCGATCGGATGGCTTCAAGAAATGTGCATGTCCCGACGCTGGCCACCACCAACCTACGAAACGGAGATGGAAGTCGGTTTGCCTCATGAGCGCCTGTTTACGATTGCTTGCACCATTCTTAACTTTCGGGAGATGGGCAAAGGCAAAAGCAAGAAGATCGCCAAGAGATTTGCCGCAAACAAAATGTGGCAGCGTCTGCAGGAGCACCCCGTTGACAACGCACAAGTCAACGATACACTCCGCGGTGTCATGGATGATGAGGTAAGGGAAAAGAACAGCATTTTTGCTTTTTTTTTCATTTTGTTTGCCTGCGTATCGGTCATCAGTGGCTTTTATTTTCGGCTTGTCTTAGTCATGGATGAGATCAAAATTCAAAAATTAGACGCAATTAAGTTACTGTGGGTGTTTGTTGCGATTTGTTGTAGAAGCAGGCACACAAATAAACATAGAATAACTTTTACTGTTAAGTTTTGCAAATGTGTACGCTCATCTCATCTCTCATCCTCACTGGACGTTTGTGTGTCTGGCTTTCTCACGTCTTGTTTCTTTTTGCAGAATCGTAATTTTTCAAATTACTACGGTGATTTGAAAGATATGCAAGTGCCCACAATAACCAGTCAGCATAGTCATAAGGTATCACAGTTTCATAAGTCACTGAAGAACGCCGCAGGAGAGAAACTAACTAAATTGCAGGTGAGTTCCGTGCATGCAGTCATCACGTGTTAAGTAAATGAGTGTCATGTGTCTGAATATGTTTTGTAGTCGGTCTTCGATGTGAAGAATTTGAGATGCTCAGCATCTGGTGATGTCAATCGATTTAAACAGACGTTTTTTGGAGAGAGGAGCATGTGATTTTTGAAAAGGCATCGTAGACATAAACTGCACTGCTCCCCGAAGCAGGACTGTACGGATAAGTGTGTTTGTTTGTTGGAAAGATGCCCTTGAAATTTACAACTTCATCCCAACCCCATTGTCAAATCCCAATCCCATCAAAATAGTGACGTTAAACGCGACCCAAATTGAATCCTTAAACCCTACTTGGTCTTGGAATGGAGTTTAATTAAACGATGTCTTTCACGGCACTACCTCTTTCGAGTTGCTGACAACACTCAAAGAGTACCAATTGTCTATGAAAAGCTGCTCAAATCTCACCGTTTCACCGTTCGGAGTGGGCAAACAACTGAAGTACCCTTCTACTCGTGAGAGAACAGTAACACACATAACACGAGTAGTTGTTGTAGAAGCTAGGCCCTGGTACCTTGTGGCAATTACTCCAACAGTTTGGTCTTACCATTTTTTTTACCCCTAATCTCTTATGCGCCCTACAAATCTTACAGACAATATTCCAGTTCCCTCTTTTTTGACTTCTAAAAGTGTATGCGGGTGGAAATCAATGATTCCTCAATAATGTCTCCATCTTCCATTTCATTCACTCATTTTTGCCTTCCTTTTTCTTCTAGAAAACCTGTCTTCGTGCACCATCTCTCAATCACATACAACTCCTAGCAGACATCGCTCAAGAGAATCAATTTGAGGTAACCTACGTCGACATTGAAGAGAAAACAATTTCAAATCAATGCCAATGTCTGGTGCAATTGTCCACCCTACCAGTCGCCGTTTGCCATGGCTCCGGACCAACACAGGCCGATGCACAACGTCATGCGGCTCAAAACGCCCTGGAATATCTAAAGATAATGACAAAAAAGTGAAATGAATTGCAACCCGATTTGGTGGCAGAATAGACTGCCGTTGTTGCTCAAGAAATCATGTGAGAAAAGTAATCAACAAAAAAAAAAAAATCATCATACAACCACTTTACTAATTATTCAAAAAAGAAAAAAACAAAAATATCAAAAATCAAATCGTTGGTTCGCGTTATATTTGTAAAAGAAGTCGCACAGTCGGACATGAAGTCGATTTAACTGAAAAGACACACGATTAATGTGATATAGGTTTGTTTGATATAAGTTTTATTTTTGTTTGTTTTTTTTTTTTTTTTTTCTTCTATTTTTTTTGTGGTAAGGTATATATACTTTATTTATACCGAGGGTGGTACTAACAGCGGGAAAAAAAGGAGAGATGTGAATAGTTAGTGCATGCACTATTTTTTGAATTAGTCGACATTCATTTTTAAATTGCTTGGTGATTGGGGGAAGGGTTGGAACTCTGTCCTCAAAGCTGTGTCAATTGTTGGAAGTCATCAAAAGATAAAATGAGGGAGTCTAAAGACTTTAATTTTAGGTAGTGTTCTTAAAAATCTGCTCCCTTTGTACACCAAAGTGTGGCAAATGGAACTGAATTTGTTAAAGAGAATACGAGGGTGCATCTTATTTGCTTAGTCATGTCTTGGAATCTAGAAGCTCTTTCGAAGATTATGAATCCAACTGTTATGCATTTCAATGGTGTTTCCGTGATCACACCTTCCTTGGCTTTAAGGTCGAGTGCTGGTGTTGTCTAAAATGTATTTTTCGGATAGTTCTTGGTACTTCTGAAGTGGATGGACAAAATCTGTCCAAAATATGTTAGCCGTATAGGTCTCGCATCTTTTCGGTTCAAGGAATCATTTTAATTTAGATTTAGATTCTCCTCTGCACGTCTGCAAAATTATCCACACAAATGCAATGCGAGGGATGAAAATTTGTCTTATACGATTTTTAATTTCACATTCGGTTGCTGTTTGCTGCTTTGAGTGAATTTTCCACAGCTTTGTGGACACACAATATTTTATCATCTGCCTAATAAAGTGCACTGATTTATCCTACGGCTTAAATTTTAACACAATCGGCATACGAAGCAACAAGTGAAAATCATTTAAATTGAATTCGATTTCTGAAGAGTTTAATGTGCTTGTTGACGATGTGTAGTTGCTGTTTTAAAATTTAACCTGTAGGATAATGTTTGACGCTGCAGTGGTATCAACAATTTGTCACCTTACTTGTTAAAGTGATGGTGCAAGTCAAATTTAACTCACGGACTTTGTCCTTGATATACTTATCAACTTGGGACGCTGTTGGCTTTAAAATCTTGCCCATAGAATAGGTGTTTAACATTTTCACATTAGATGTGTTTGGTGTTCAATTGCAATTGGTAAATCACTCGATCCCTAAAAAGTGAACAACTTGGAGACATTTTATACAGCGTGACCACTAAAAGTGAACAAGCCTGGAAACATTTTATACAGCACTTCGCAACAGTATGCATTTTAACCATTCATCTCATAAATGTCAATTTATCAGAAATTATTGAATTTCTAACCAATTATGTCAAAAGGCTTGTCCTTGGGACGGCTGTCGATTTTTAAGGGTTAATCACTTTGGGATATTTTATAGATGAATGTTGAAGTGCATGTTTGATGCTAAACACCAGTTTTGTTCTACCTAAGCGGCTCAAAATTACAAACCTAAAGTAAATTTTAGATTGTTTTAGAAGCTATTCCAATTTTGTCCACTTTATTCACCTCATAAGTGCTAAAAATATTCAGTCGATCAAGTTTAAGCTCGATCGGTACACGATTTAAGAAGACAAGGAAATTACCTTCTGCTAGTTGGACAGCAAATTTCATTTAAAAACAGTTGCTTCTCGGCTAAAGTTTTCTCCTGTACACAAATTTGTGTCTTTTTGACATTAAACATGAACCTTATTGTCACATGGACAAATTTGTGTACGCTTAAGTTAAACATTAGGCCAAATTGTGTTTAGAGAGAATGCATATGGTGTCGTGCAAGTTTGTAGCTAAACGGCTTTCCCATCACATCGTTAAAAACCGTGAAACATTCGACTAAGTCGTGTTCGAATTCCAGAGAATGCATCTGGAGTTGTGTAAGTTTGTTATCCCATCACTTTCCTATAAGAAAAAGATGCCTTTCATTCGATCACATCTCAACTGGTGCGCATGCCTTTTGACCCCTCAATTTATTCCTGCGATCACATCCAACATATGGCAAGTCACCATCACATTAAATCGTGTCCAAGCGACCACCTCTTCCAGAACCCAATTGCGTGGAGAAAATATACGAAAAAAAAACACAATCATAACCAATAACAAATTTAACTAAATACATAAATAACTGATATAAAATATATATTTATTGTGTGTGAATTGAAAAAAAAAGAAAAAAACAAAAAAAATAAAATCCAAACAGAGATTAAATATTCAACTAGAGGCTTTTACAAGTTATTCACAATCTTTGTCACATTTGCATAATTCTATAAATATGGTAACGTAACCTCAGTCGTGTGTCATATGAATTCATCATAACGGTATTAAAAACTTGAAAAAAAAAAACGGATTTATATTTTAAATTCAGAGTTATTTATGTAACTAGTTTAAAATTTTTGAATATAAACGAAAACTGTAGGACGGGGACGATAGTTTTTCTCCCTGAAAATGAAAAAAATTTATTAAGCAAAAAAAATGAAAAGAAATAAAAAAAACAAACAAAATGAGACAAGAGAAAAAAAAACACAATTTTAACATCCGTAGTTGCAGTCTATGGGGATATGTTAAAACACGTACAAGCTATACTTTGCATAGAGCTAATGAAGTTTTCCAATTATTAGTTCCTGTATACAAAATCTCTTCATATATATTTTCTTATCAAGTTTTACACATATTCAGAGAAACAGCTTTTAGTTTGTTGCCATTTTAAGGATATCCAAATCATACATTACATTTCCACATCAATTGTTTATGTTTACCGCTTAAATTTTTGTTTTTTTTTTTTGTGAAATCCATTTACACTGCAAACATAAGAGAAACATTCATAACTTACCGTACGTAGAAATCATATATTCATACATAAGCTGAGATCTACTCATAGAGCGTAAGCGTAAGCGAAAGAAACTGAAAAAATGGTTAAAGAAAATATAATCTAAATGAATAATAAAGGAAAATAATACATTATTTTAGTGCAAAGTGTAGAGGTTGTAAAAAAAATACTGAAAAACAAATTAATCCAATTTGAAAATTGTTCACTTCCTCTCGCCGGTCGAGTCGAGGGCAGCTCTTGTTGATGAATTCGACTGGAAACGAGGGGGGGAGGGGAAACGGTTTGAGGAAATTTAGTTGTGTACACTTCTGTAATGTAATGTTAATCATTTTAAAATCTTTTGTTTGAATCTAACATATATTCGAATAAAGAATTGAGAAAACAAAGTAATGTATGTTTAATTAGACCTGATAGAAGTTGAGCTGTCATTTCAACTGAGTTGTGATGTGAGGTAAGTGTTATGCTGCGTGTGTTTTGATGCGAGCAGTGCTCCGAATTGGCCTGTGACGCCAGGTGCATTCCTTTTGACTTCCCTTTCCTTCCTTTTGTTAGATTCGTGGGACATATCCGCTTTAACGCACATGTTTCACGGATGAAACGCTTCATTCATCTTATCATTTGTGTAGAGACTGTTAAAATATCCCTTTTCCAGTTGTTTAAGGTGGTGCTACATTCCGGGGTGGACCTGGGCCTCAACCAACAAGCGTCTCCATCCAGCTCGATCTTTAGCTAGCTGTCTCCAGTTTCGCACGCATAGTTGGTTGAGGTCCCTTTCGCACGATAGTGGAAAGCCTCCTGAGTTGCGGTATTCCTCTACTACGCCGTCCCTTAGGGGGAGAATTGGTTTCCAATTCTCCACTACATGACCTAGTCCTCTCAATTGTTGGACCATCACTCTTCTGGCTAAGTCGATGTCGCTGAACAGCCCATATAGTTCGTCATTATATCTCCTCCTCCACTTACCATCTATGCAGACGAAAATTACACGAAGAATTTTCCTCTCGAAGCAACCAAGAGCAGCTTCATCCACTTTTAACAAAGTCCATGTCTCCGCGCCACATAGCAGGACTGGGACGGTTAAGGTCTTGTAAAGCGTTGCCTTGGTTGTTCGAGAGAGGGCTTTGTTTACCAATTGCAGCGATTGGCAAGAGTTATTCTTCGATTGATTTCAGCGCTGGTGTCATTGTCTGGATTGACAGTGGTGCCTAGGTAGACAAAGTTTTTGACTACCTGAAAGTTATATCTGTCTGCTGTGACAATCTGACCGAGACGTCGGTGATGTGTGTCCTTTCTCGTTGACAGCATTTACTTGGTCTTGCCCTTTGGTCGATTTTCATGGCCTAAAGGCACACTGGTATGGACCAACCAGGTTGTTGACGAATGGCTGCAATACTTAGGAGACTGATGCCTCTGTAGTTGACGCAGTTCAAAGGGTCTCTTTTTTATGAATCGGGCAAACCATGCTGAGGTTCCATTCATCGGCCATGTTTTCCTCCGACCATATTTTACAGACGAGTTGGTGCATGCTCCTTACTAAATCATCGCCTGCGGCTTTAAACAGCTCGTTGGGTAGGCCGTCAGCTCCCGCAGCCTTGTTGGATTTCAGTTAAGATATGGCAATTCTCACTTCATCCGGGTCGGGTGGACGGAATTGTTTCCTTTTCCAGTGTTGATTGAATTTTGCATGATCTCCTCACGTCACACGTCAGCCAGGAGATGTTTAACTTCTATCTTCATCTCCCAAAGAAGTCCCAACAATTACATTAACTGCTTTAATTTATGGAATGTGCTTTCGTTTCCAAAACGTTGGTAATCCTTTTTCGATTCAAATTTTAAAAAAAATCGCTTCCTATAAATTCTGAACAATTTCACACAGATACCCTTAAATCATCAATCAGTCAAAACAAAAATCTGATAATTGTTTTAAGACTTCATCGAAAATGAACAATTTGATGCGTCAATGTTTGCGATGCTTCTCAGTTTCGTCGGCATTGCCAAACAAACCAAAATTACAAGTGACCATCTGTGGAGCGGCTGGAAATATCGGCCGCATCCTTTCATACTGCTTAAAAACTTCATCGCATGAGTTCCATTTAAGTCTCTTCGACACCTCTACCGATGTTAAACCTATTGCCGATCAGCTCAATCTCATCAGCACGACAAATACCCTCGAGGAACACGTTGGCCCACTAAAACTGCGGAATTCTCTAAAGGTATGATGCATCCGGTAGCTCAAGTTCATCTCTATCCGCTTTCACTCTATTCTAGGGTTCAGATATTGTCGTGATTGTGGCCAAGTCAAAGCCAATTGTCGCCAAGATCCAATTAATTGACTCATTTGAACTGAACTTCCCCATAGTGGCTAACATTGCAAGATGCTGCATGGAAGTCTGTCCAGAGGTATCCAACATCAGCCGCCTACTCAGAAATTCCTAAAAAAAAATAATAACTCTTCCAAATTAAGGCAATTTTAGCGATTGCCACAAATCCCGTTAATGCCATTGTCCCTGCCATCAATGAACTCCTTACCCTTCAAGGCTATCAGCACTCGCACAAGATCCTTGGAATCACAGCAACGAACGTGATGCAAGCTGGTATGGTTTACGCTGACTACGTGGACACCGACCCGGCTGACGTTTTTATTCCAATAAGCGGTGGAACTACGGGTAAGCGAAATGGACATCATCCCATGAATGTGCGTCACACTTCCTTGATCCCCTTCAGCAGACACAATAGCACCAATATTTTCCCAAGCCGCAGTTTCAGAGGACAAAGCTCCCAAGGAACTCTCCGTCATGGATTCCGAGCGACTGCATCATGCATTTCTAAGGAGGAAAAAGTTAGCCGAAAATTCATTCTTTGTGAATGGTTTTGCCATTTATCAATTCATTGAATCCGTTGCGAGGGCTTTGAACGGAGAAAAGGAGGTGGTTGAGACCGCTTTTGTTGCGGCTCCCGATGATGCTCCAGCCAGATACCTGATCTCATTAATTGATCTTGATCAGCATGGAATTGAAACTGTTTACGGACCACCGAAGGTGATAAATCGCTTCGAAAAGAAACTCTTCTATCCGGCTCTGCTGAACTTGCAGCGGGATATCAATCAAGCGGAAATTCATGTGCAATCTTTGGTAAGAGCTGGCGTTGAAATGAGATCGTGGAAACAATAAATTGCGAAAAAAAAACGAAAGAGTCCTTTATTCGTTTGCCTGACTTGCTGCCTTTTTTATGGAAGGCTCATCTGTTGTTTCCGCTTGACCCTGTTAGAAACAGAGATGCCCTTTCTTCAGGAGTAAAACCGCAGCCCAGGTCGGGAGTGTTCACGAATAGTTCCTATCATACCACAACCAATTGAAGTCCAGACCTTCCCCAAAGAGAAAAATCAAACATAGTACTTATAAAAATTCATTAAAAAAGAAGAGACAATTTTATTATAAAATACTGTTCAATTTACAACACAAAACAAAATCAACAATGCAATATGCACCAACGAAGTTTACGCCACATCATCGTTTCCCTGATAGCTGCGTCCAGCTTTCGTCTTCATTTACATTCGCTTCCGAGGCACAATTGAAACATATATTATCTACAAAATTTACAAGTTAATCGAGACGCAGGCACAGGTCGTCCCACATTGGAGGCACAATTCGTTTATCTTCATGGCACTTTTACTCCCCCCATCATCCTTGACTGGCTTACTGCTAACTTACTTCGTATCAAAATAAATTTGAAACAGATAAAGCTACACTATCCTAGCAGGGTTAAAAGAAAAGATTGAAATCCACACAGAGGCGTTCACGGAATGCATTCACGTAGTGACAGACACAGAGACAGGGAACAACTTAAAAAAAAAAACAAACAAACAAACATTTATCGTTTGGAACGCTTCTGTGGCGGCTCCAGGAAGTTCTCCTCATCCGACATATCCCAGTCGATTTTCATCAGTGACTTGGCCTTCCAAACAACCTTCGAATCTCGCAACCAACTGTGACCCAGCACATAGTCGATGGAGGGTCTCTTATTTGGATCCACCGTCAGCATCTTTGTAATTAGTGCCTTAGCACCCTGAGGAACTGTATTCCAAACTGGATGATTGAAGTTGAATTTCCCCTTCTTGATCTGATCCAAGACATCTGTGCCGTAGTCATCGTGGAAGGGTAGGGTGCCACTTAAGCTGTGAGAAAAGATGCGTTTACGTGTTACTGTGACGAGGACAATCTTGTGTTCACGCTTACCAAGTGTAAAGAACCACACCCAAGCTCCAAATGTCCACCTTTTTTGTGTACGCCCCACGACCATGAGTCAGAAGCACCTCTGGGGCGACATATTGTGGAGTGCCACACACAGTCCGCATAACTGAGTTGTGCTGCACATACTTACTCAGTCCAAAGTCCGAGACCTTCAGCAGAGTCTCTTCTTCGGCTGAGTTCAGGAGCACATTGTCCGGCTTGAGATCACGATGTGTGATGCCCATTTCATGTAAATACTTGACTGCGTGGCACATCTGGTAGAAGAAAAGCTTTGAGATGCGATCAGATAGACGCTTCTTCGAAGTGATGCGATTTAGGAGATCTCCGCCCTCCATGAACTCAAGAACCATATACACCCCGTCCGGCTTGTCTACAATGTCATGCATTTTAATAACGCATGGCTGTTTGGATAGAGAAGGAAAATGTGATTTGCAACGAGACTGGGAGCCGAGTGAACTTACGTGCTGTAGCTCCTTCATTATTTTCGCCTCGTTTAAAACCCTGGCCGGGTCGTTAATGCTGTTGGCCGCTCGTGTACTCTCTGTCAACATGTCCTTTATAACGTGCTTCATGGCGTATTTAATGCATGTACGTCTGTCGTACACTAGTCGCACCATTCCACAGGCTCCGGACCCGATTTTTTTACTCACGTAGTACGTGGATGTGATCTCATTGGGGAGATCTTGTCCTTCGGATAAATTGGAGTCTTTGAAGACGAATGCTAGGACAAGGCGAAATTCTTCAGTGAAACTTGGATTTGGACGTGTGTGAGACTCACCTTTGCACTTTGGATGCAGCAAGGATATGACATCGTTGTTTTTTAGTATTCTGCATTTGTTTGTCCCAATTAATTCTTCGTTTACAAATGTACCGTTGCGGGAGAAATCCTGAAATTAAAAGAAATACAACAAGTTGCTAAGGGACGGAATTTACAGAGAATTTGATTTGAAAAGGATAAGAAATCAAGGCCATTGTCCAGCTCTATTTCCTCTACAGACAATTTTGCAAATCCCTGTAGATCAAGCATCTCATCCCTCTCCCAAACAAAACAAAAGAACCTCAGGAGTTCCATGTTACAGTTTCCTGTTTGTCTACCTGAACCTATAGTTCAAATTACGTATTCCCCGCCATAAATCACAGGCATTCTGCATTTGAACCCGTCCCTACAACTGAACACCTGCCCCTCACAGCCCATCCCTCATACATAATTGAGAACAACATTTCGTTGCTGAACCCCTGTTCAAGTTCGCGGCAAATAAGAAAAAGGGAACGACAGCAATCTTACCTGAATATAAACAGGCTTAGATATATCACAATCGTGACGTCGGATTTCGAAATGAACTTTCGATAGGCGGCACAGCATCTTCTCAGGTAGATGCTTTAAAGTGAGCACCAAATCGTTGCCCTCCCCACGACCAGTTGCGAACTTCTCATGGCACAACTCTGCAAATTGAAATCCAAAACTTATAAATTGGCATGCAACTGTATTTGCAACACTTTTGAGGAGGATAAGGACATTTTACCGACACAGGACGTATTTGTTAGAACGAATTTAGGACTAGTTCTCGTACCCAAAGTTTTAACTTTCACATTTTTTCCATAAAGTCGTCCCCAGACGATGTTTTCGATTGGCTGCGACTCGAGTTGGGACCATATTTGACTCCCGGCCGCTTCTTGTGTATCAGGTGGATTCTCTCTTGCCATTATTTCTTTGTTTTTCCCTTTCTGATGCGATTTCTTTCAGACGTTGTTTTTCTTTTTATTTTTTGTTTTTCTTTCACTTTACGTTGTCACTCGAAGGAGGAAGAAAGAAGATTTAACATTAAACAGAAAATGAACAAATTTGATGCGTAATTCCATCAGATTGTGTACAGGACTCCTCCAACAGACGATATCTAACGCGGTAAACTTCGATGGCGACAAATATAACTGAATCCTGTTACCGAATGAAACAGCTTGCTGCTCGAAAGTATTTTGTTGTGTGCGTTGAAGACGAAGTTGGTACACACAGTGGTGTGCGTTATGTTTTGAAAATGAAATGTCAAGTTTTTCTAGTTTTTTTCTCTGTTTTCTTGGATTTCTTGTCGGTGTGGTGAGTTAGGGGAAAGTGCAGAGATGGCATTAGGGAGACGACGATTCAGCCTAATTCACGGGAAATGAGTGTTTGCTTTTCTTGAAGATTCGTTTCGATTCTTTGAACTGAGATAAGGCGATAAATGATCTGAAATTATAGGATGCTCACAGGAATAGATGAATGAATGACCAATTAGGTTTGATGGCTTCTGAAGAGGAATTCATTTAGCTTGGTGAACGTCAGACTGTTGGGAAACCATACCTTAGTTTTCAGTTTCAGATCTCAGAGATGGAAAATAAAGCGTTTCATCGGCTTGGTTGCAGATTTTGGTTTGTAAGTAAATGCGAAGCAATGTCTGTTAGATTATGTCTTCACCATAAAGAACGTCATGTTAACGTTTTCTGTTGTATGAACGTTCGAAAGTTTACCGCTCCAGTTCAAATGTTCCAAACAACGGCCCCTCCTAATTCTCATCCAATTCAAATGCTCCCCACATCCCACAGACACATATTTTATTTAATTTCCCCCCTTACCGACATTTGAAACCCAACGGACATGTCCACACCGCATGACATACCTCTCAAAGTTTCGCTTCATGTTTCCCAATGTTTCCCCAAATTGCAGCATACGAACTGCTCCCCTTCTCTCTCACTCTCACTCTCTTTATTATTCTCTAAAGCACGTGTGGGGAGATGCACAATTTTGACATTTCACTGTCATCAAACTGTATCTCCCATCCGTCGTCGGTCCAAGTGGAGAGCAAATTGCACCGACCAACCCATACGTACGGATAGGTACATAATACGAACGACAGTTGAGAGTCAATTGAATTAAAATTAATCAAGAAAAAGCGAAGGAACCCAGAAAAACCAAATCACGGCTATCGCAGACACTTGAATTCACAGCAGTCACCGGTCGTGCAGCAAGTGTGTGTGTGTGTATGTTACGCAAGAAATGCTCAACCGGGTCCTCCAGAATCTTAAGCTACGATCAAATGTTACCCTCCGCCAGTGGTCGAATCAATGCGAGTACATTATCGCGCAGCGATCTCGTCGTTTCCAACAATTGCTGACATTCTACCATCGGGTATGGGGCGACCGAGGATTCAAGGAGCTCCTGCGAAGCTTTCGGACACAGTTTCAGCCGCCGATACGAGGGCTAATGCTCAGCGCAGTGGGTGCCGTGACGTTTGACTGGAACACCGAGAGGATTAATTTGACGAAGTTTGATGTCTGCCGGTCTGATGTTGAATTCATTGAGAAGCTGCAGTGTGTGGCCGCTTGCGATGAATGCAAGCATTCGGCGAAGGTGTGCTACTGTGCGCTGAATCGGGGCAACCACGCGTGGGAACCGTACGTGGTGAAGGACGATTACACAATTTGGAAGCGGGAAGAGAAGCCGTCCCTCTACGCGTACAAAATCTACGTGCACTACGATGATGTGACAGCAGATGATTTCTTAAACGTTCAGACTGACATAGAGTACAGGAAGCAATGGGATGCGACGGCGGTGAAGTTAGAAGTTATAGAGTGCGACACGATGAAGGAATCAAACAGCCACCTGATTTACTGGGAGATGCGCTGGCCCAGGCTATTTGCCAACAGGGACTACGTCTACTGCCGGCGGATACTGACTGACAAGAAACACAACGCGATATATATCTACAATCAAGCAGCCAGTCATCCAAAGTACCCAGAGCACGGCGACAAAGTTCGGGTCAACGAGTACTGGAGTTACATGGTGATCAAGCCGTACAAGAGTTTCCACGAGCCTGGAATCCACTACGTCCTCACGTACTTCGACGACCCCGGCCTGTCAATCCCGGGAAGTGTGAAGTCATGGGTCACACAGAGTCAAATGCCAGACTTCTTGAATAGGTTATATAATGCGACGAAGGAATACGCCCGATGTCGAACGCATGTGAAGAAACAGAAGATCACCGACCAGATGGCCGACCGATTCAGCATCAGGGAGTCGACGGAATACATGCCCAACAAGGACCGCGGAAGCCGAGAAGCGAGCGCAGAGCACAGGATGTAGTTGCAGCACTGGCGGATACGCACGCTATTGTCGTGACCTGGTCCATGGACTTCCTATTGGTTATAATTTTAAGCAAACTACATTCTTAAGTTGATATGGATTTGTTGCAATTTGTTGTTTTGTTGAAGATTTTCTATTTTTCGAATTGGCGCATTACAATGCATCGTGGTGCTGTGACGATGGGAAAAGTGAGTTCATTGAACGCCTACAGTGCATTTACACACATGATTGATGAGCAAAAAGATTGATTTCAAATTAATTCTGTTTTTCTTGATATTCACATGAAGTAAGCGATTAAAGCGAAAGAAACTTTAAAAATACACTTTCATCTCCTTCGCAATGGGTTTTTGGGGATCGAAGGGCGCTTTATGTTGTTTTGATTGGCTGCGCAATTGATCTTATTTGGGAAGTGGCAACTTTGTGATCGTCTCTATCTGAAACGGGATGGTGGTATCTTGATGAATCGCTTGCTGTGTGTTTTTTCCGCCGTTGTCCACACTAAATTTAGTACACAATGCGGTGCGACAATGTGTAAACAGAAATGCTTTTATTTTTATGCGGTAGAATGTGTTGGAGAGGGGGGCCATGATGACCAGCGTACAGGACAGGACTGTAGGGTGTTCGAGCGGTGTGAGAGGTGTGAGCGGTGGGTGGAGAGAGGCCGAGAAGTGTGAATGACATTTTAAAAGAGCGAATGTGTGGTGGTTGCGGTGTGATATGATGTTGCCAGATTAAGAGGAATTTATGTGACCAATTGGAATTTCTTTAGGTATCGAAGCACGCAAAGTTTTGGTAGAAAGAGTGGCTGTAGATATTATGAATGATCTAATTTCCAATTACTTGAAACATCTCAGCTTGTGACGTAATCGAGAGCAGAGCAAGAAGAACTTTACCTCGAATTTTCGAACTATATCAATTGACTTGAGTTAAAGGCGCGTCCGTTAATTTTGTCCAGGCAGTGGAGATTCTACCTACATACCAGATCTATGACAGGTACATCTGGTATGTAGGTAGATTCCGACTGAACAAGTGCTTCAAGATAACTCTAAGCTGAACTAGGTCTTAACAAAGTCAGTTTTTAGACGTCATCTGAAGCAGCTTCTGTCTGCAATTCGTGTCTCCAATTACAATGGAAAGAATAAAGGGAATTTTTGAATTGCAATCTGAATCTCCTGCTTTAGTTGCAGTTTATGCCCCAAAAAGGGCATGTTCCGACGATGTTGTCGCAAAAGCAATTAAATCTTCGTTTCGATGTCGACTGTGATTGCTATTACTAACTTGAATCAATATCAATTGAAAATCTAATTGGAACTAAATACTGTTCGTATGTATGAAACATTTTTAAAAGGATAAAGGATGACGAAAAATTATTCTAAATGAATATTAATATCTAAAGGGTATTTTTTATTGAACCTGAAGCAAATGGCGTCAAGCAGAGTCTGATAAATGTTTCAAAAGTAAAAAAGAGTAAGTAGAAGGAAATTGAAAAGCTGTTGTTATGTAGCCGAATTGTGCAAGTGACCGAAACTTAGATTTCTTACGCAAAAAAAAGAATGTCAGAGAATGTATTGAAGATGAAGTAATTTCTTAATTGATTCCCCATTTGATTTCTCATATGATTCTTCAAATGATTCCACAAATGTTTGCACAAATGTTTCTTCAACTGATTCCTCATATGATTCCTCAAAATGGTTCCTCATAAAATTTCTTAAATAAACGCGTACCGAGCGCGTCGCGCCCGCCCTGAAAAGAAACAAACAAAACCTGAAATGGGAAGAGCAGACACCTACCTAGCCTCAAGGACTACACTCTAAGTCCAAGAGGGTTCCCCTACCTAGCCTCAAGGACCACTCTCTAAGTCCAAGAGGGTTCCCCTACCTAGCCTCAGAGGCAACTGTTTGCTGCCTTGAGGGGGTTAGTAATACTATCTCCGATATATTTAGTTGTGTGTTGGTATGCATGCTTGAACTTAAACGCGCCGAAGGACTATCTTTGAGATATGTATGTAAAAACGACGAAAAAGTAACTTACATGTTTCTTTCTAATTTGTATGCACCGAAGTGCATATTCTGGATTTTGGACTTGTATTCTGGACTTTCTGCAATTCTCCTTTTTCAGCCGTTTAATGCTGCGCGGTCCCCTACCTATCCTCAGGAGCACCTGTTTGGGCTCCCGAGCGGTCCCCTACCTAACTTCAAGGAGCTTGGCTCCCGAAGTCCTACACCAAGTCGCGAACTAAACCTGTACAGACTTCTCCACCCAGAGAGAATTTTACCCCCGCCCAAAAAACCGCACTTTTTCACACTTTGTACGGAGGACAATTCTCCCGACCGACCGACCGACGCATAGATTGATCCTCCGGCGGCAGTAAAACCTTTCTGGGTGGCTAAGTCTAAGCTAATCTAAGCCCTAGATCTTTGCACAAGACAGTTTGCAACAGTGGGAATATTTGGCTTCAAATTTATTTCCTTTCGTGTTTTAAGAACTGTCTACCTAGCTTTGTATCTCGTCCTAAGCTGTTCTAACCTACTTGATACGCGTTGAAACAAATGTGCAAAGATTTTGGAATAAAATTTATAAATCAAGCAATCAAAGAATAATCGTTCTACGTCCCTACCTATCTAAATAAATACCCTATTCTGTTATCTCCTACTTAAGCAGCTTTGTCCCTGTCTAAAGATGGCCCTATCTATGCCTAGTCTCTTTGGCTGTCCAAAGAATTACTCATTTTCTGTATAAAAACTAAGAAGTTATCCTATCTAGCCTTTCTAACCTAACCATCCTATCTAACCTATTCTCCCATGTCAGGGGGGAATTCGCAAGAAAATGATTGCATGCATACCATCTTTTCAATTAAATAATCTTTCAAGTAAAATCAAGATAGTCCTTATGTGCGATTTGTTTAAAATTTGTACAATTTTGAACTAAAGCGTCTAACCCTATCTATGCCTAATCTAAAGGTTTAGTGGGTGGCAGTGAGCTGCTGAGAGCCGATCGTGTCTTAAGGAATGTAATATGCAAAAACGAACGTAAGTCAAATCTCAATCATCTGTCAGTTGTTTCCGTAAAATTTGTCGAGTTTCAGTTTGCAACACTCTAGTGGAAATGAAGTTGTTGACAAAACAACAAAACCAAATCTATACCGGATTTCATGACAATCCATGCTACTAATTGCTGATTAGTGTTCGATGGACCGTTTACGTCCTGTATACCGAACCGAATCCCGATGAGTTAAACTCTTTTTTGAATGAAGTTGTTGACAAAAATTGAAAGAGAGCACTCACTAGGAAATACCCATCAACTCCAGTGTCTGGCTCCATTCAGCAACTTCAATCGAAGCGCAGTTGGCGCTGACAAGTTTGGAGGAGAGAACTTCCGACTACGAACGAACAGGATGTTGTCTATCTTAACGCGATGCACATCATCCTGCCGTTGTCTAGTAATATTCTAGGAAATACCCATCAACTCCAGTGTCTGGCTCCATTCAGCAACTTCAATCGAAGCGCAGTTGGCGCTGACAAGTTCGGAGGAGAGAACTTCCGACTACGAACGAACAGGATGTTGTCTATCTTAACGCGATGCACATCATCCTGCCGTTGTCTAGTAATATTCTAGGAAATACCCATCAACTCCAGTGTCTGGCTCCATTCAGTAACTTCAATCGAAGCGCAGTTGGCGCTGACAAGTTTGGAGGAGAGAACTTCCGACTACGAACGAACGGGATGCTGTCTATCTTAATGCGATGCATATCATCCCGCCGTTGACTACTAATATTCTAGGAAATACCCATCAACTCCAGTGTCTGGCTCCATTCAGCAACTTCAATCGAAGCGCAGTTGGCGCTGACAAGTTTGGAGGAGAGAACTTCCGACTACGAACGAACGGGATGCTGTCTATCTTAATGCGATGCATATCATCCCGCCGTTGACTACTAATATTCTAGGAAATACCCATCAACTCCAGTGTCTGGCTCCATTCAGCAACTTCAATCGAAGCGCAGTTGGCGCTGACAAGTTTGGAGGAGAGAACTTCCGACTACGAACGAACGGGATGCTGTCTATCTTAATGCGATGCATATCATCCCGCCGTTGTCTACTCTACATATTGAATAGAAGTGCTCGTCAAATCAACATCGTCTACAACTTCGAACGAAGAGCACACCGCATTGCAAGACAATCTGTGGTACTAATAGCTGTGACTCCCTGATTAGTGTCCAATGGACCGTTTATGTCCCGTATACGGAACCGAATACCCACGAGATGAACTCTTTTTGAAATGAAGTTGTTAACAAAAATTGAAAGAGTGCACTTCCTACTACTAACGAACAGGATGTTGTCTATCTTAATGTGATGCATATCATCCTGCCGTTGTCTACTAATATTCTAGGAAATACCCATCAACTCCAGTGTCTGGCTCCACTCAGCAACTTCAATCGAAGTGCAGTTAGCGCCGACAGGCTTGGAGGAGAGAACTTCCGACTACGAACGAACAGGATGTTGTCTATCTTAATGTGATGCATATCATCCTGCCGTTGTCTACTCTACTTCAAGGAAGGCGACCCCCAACCCCGGCCTGACAAGCTTGATGAGAGCTCTTCCGAATACTACTAACGAACGGGATGTTGTCTATCACAATGTGATGCATAGCATCCCGCCGTTTACTACTCTACATCTACAATGGCAGAGCTCTTCAACCCCGGCTTGGCAAGCTTGATGAGGGCGCTTTCGATAACTAATAACGAACGGGATGATGTTTATCTTAATGCGATGCATACCATCCCGCCGTTGTCTACTAATATTCTAGGAAATACCCATCAACTCCAGTGTCTGGCTCCATTCAGCAACTTCAATCGAAGTGCAGATGTCGCCGACAGGCTTGGAGGAGAGAACTTCCGACTACGAACGAACAGGATGTTGTCTATCTTAATGTGATGCATATCATCCTGCCGTTGTCTACTCTACTTCTACAAGGAAGGCGACCCCCAACCCCGGCCTGACAAGCTTGATGAGAGCTCTTCCGAATACTACTAACGAACGGGATGTTGTCTATCACAATGTGATGCATAGCATCCCGCCGTTTACTACTCTACATCTACAATGGCAGAGCTCTTCAACCCCGGCTTGGCAAGCTTGATGAGGGCGCTTTCGATAACTAATAACGAACGGGATGATGTCTATCTTAACGCGATGCATACCATCCCGCCGTTGTTTACTAATATTCTAGGAAATACCCATCAACTCCAGTGTCTGGCTCCACTCAGCAACTTCAATCGAAGTGCAGATGTCGCCGACAGGCTTGGAGGAGAGAACTTCCGACTACGAACGAACAGGATGTTGTCTATCTTAATGTGATGCATAGCATCCTGCCGTTGTCTACTCTACTTCTACAAGGAAGGCGACCCCCAACCCCGGCCTGACAAGCTTGATGAGAGCTCTTCCGAATACTACTAACGAACGGGATGTTGTCTATCACAATGTGATGCATAGCATCCCGCCGTTTACTACTCTACATCTACAATGGCAGAGCTCTTCAACCCCGGCTTGACAAGCTTGATGAGGGCGCTTTCGATAACTAATAACGAACGGGATGATGTCTATCTTAACGCGATGCATACCATCCCGCCGTTGTCTACTAATATTCTAGGAAATACCCATCAACTCCAGGGTCTGGCTCCATTCAGCAACTTCAATCGAAGTGCAGATGTCGCCGACAGGCTTGGAGGAGAGAACTTCCGACTACGAACGAACAGGATGTTGTCTATCTTAATGTGATGCATAGCATCCTGCCGTTGTCTACTCTACTTCTACAAGGAAGGCGACCCCCAACCCCGGCCTGACAAGCTTGATGAGAGCTCTTCCGAATACTACTAACGAACGGGATGTTGTCTATCACAATGTGATGCATAGCATCCCGACGTTTACTACTCTACGTCTACAATGGCAGAGCTCTTCAACCCCGGCTTGACAAGCTTGATGAGGGCGCTTTCGATAACTAATAACGAACGGGATGATGTTTATCTTAACGCGATGCATACCATCCCGCCGTTGACTACTCTAGATCTATAATGGAAGTGCTCTTCAAACCAAAATCGTCTACAACTTCAAACGAAGAGTTCAATGTGTAAGCAGCTTGAACGACAAAACGAACCTACACCGCTTTCAAGACAATCCGTGCTACTAATAGCTGTAACTCCCTGATTAGTATTCAATGAACCGTTGAAGTCCTGTATACCGAACCTAATCAACACGACCCGTAATCCGAAAGTGGATGCTCGTTCTCTTCGATGGATGGTGTAACTTCAACAGAAGTCCATGATGGATAAATGTCATCCACAAATAGCCCCATGCATAAGACCAAACTCAAAAAAAAAAAAAAAAAAAAAAATCAACAGCAAAACCCGACGACGAACGACCGTACATGTGTACCGACCCTGCAGCAGCATCACATGCACTCACCATCATCCAACAGCTCACTATCATACTTGTCCCCAACATCAGTCATTGTACCAAGACACATCAAAGCACCAGCAGCATCAAGCATCCATCCCACTAGAACATGTTGCATGGGGATGGGAGAGGTCAGGGCTTGATGTCCCCACATGCACCTAAACGTACTACACCACACGAGTACAGGTGTACGCGAGTGCAAGACCAAAAGTACGTAGACAACAAAAAAAAATCTTCGAAACGCTCTTCACGACGACCGGCCGCAGACTAAACTCGCTCCCACGCCTGGACCTCCTTATATACCCTCGGAGCAGCCGCTCCGGTGATTTTTAATTTTTTGAGATTTTTTCGTTTTTTCTGTAGTTGTTGTTGTTGGATTTTGTAGTTTTGAGTTATTTTTGCTGTTTTCTGGTATTTTTTGAATCTTGGAGTGGACGACGATTGCTGATTGTGCTCGGGGGCTTCGGCTTTTGTTGTCCGCTATTTGTCGAAACCACTTTTTGATGATTTTTGAAGTTTTCTTTCTTTTGTTTAAATTTTCACTGCCACGAACTATTCAGCATATCGGCCAATATCAAATAAACTTGTAGTCGCTGCATCGTTATCTCGGCCTCCAGCATATATGATCCAATAGAGGAGATGTACATCCACATGTACTCGAGTTAGAGGGAGAGAAAAAAATATATCCCGTTGAATATGCGATGACGGCAGCCAGCACACTAAACTCGCTCCCGTGTTGAAACCTACTTATGCACATATCCACGGTATTAGTTTTCTTTCTTCAGACTTCTTACTGTTTGCCCTTACTTTACCGTTTGACGTATTCAAGATGATTGACGATTGTTGGGACTGTCCCAGGGTTGCCTGTCTGCCTTTGCTCTTAAATCCCATTTCTGCATGACCTCACGGGCTTTGGGACATTTCTAACTTCTTGTACTCTAATTTCTCCAGTATAAGCATCTTTCATATCCAAAGCTCCTTCTTTCTTGTGGACCGGACACAATTCTGTTCATCGGGATTGCTTTTGTTTAACCTCTTCTTTCAAGAGGATTCTCTTTCCTTATTTTCTGTTTGTAGAACTCATGAGTATATCTCGTTTTTGGTTGCGGTATAACCTTGTCATGTGTCTTTCCTTGGTGGCGTTGGAAAACCCCAGCATTTTAATGGCAGCTTCTTTGATATCAACCCCTTACCGCTTCACTAAACAAATAGTCTGTTTCGGTGATGTCTGTCTGCCAATATGCCCTCTGATAATAACAAAGTGTAAACAAAACAGGCGATCGCGTCAGTAAAACTTTTCCCTTTCAGTCAGTCTCTAAGCCACCCTCCGCCACGCTCATCAAAGTCACCGCTGCTCTAGTGGAATGTAAATAAAACAAAACTGTTACAAAAAAAATGAACATGTCTGGTTTGAGTTTTCTTTTTCGTTTTTTTATTGATTAACCTTGATGTTTACTGTTAATCATCTATGCAAACAATTCTTCGATTCTCCAACTCTTACAACTAATCAAAACTTTTCTTTTATTATTTTTTTTCTTTCATTTAAAACATTCTCATTGTTGTTGTTCTTGGATTTTTGTTTTGCTCTCTGCCAACGGAATCGCGGTGAATTTCCGCCAATCCTTTACTTGTCCTGATACAGAAGTTAACTAACACTAGTTAAAGATTATTTTGTTTTTTATATGCAAACGAATTTAGTTTTTGTTGTTGTTCTCATGTTAAGTTGTGTATTGTATGTACGTATGTGTGTGTTGTGTCTTATATTGCCAAATTTCAAGAACAAATGGAGAGATAGAAAGATCTTATAGATGGAGGGATGGGAATGGGAGGAATAGGAGGCAGGGATAGGGACGAGGCGGAATTCATAGAAACACCAATCCTTTGGGATTCGTGTCTGTCGTTACATATTTGGTGTTTTGTTTTGTTTTTTCTTTTCGGATGATAAGTGCTGCTTCGCTTTCACGCGTGGGTGCTTCGCTTTAAGACTTCTTTCTCTCCATGTCCCCGATGCATTCATCACATTTTCCACAACGGTGTGGCGCATCTATAACGTGCGTCCGTATTTTTCCATCGAATCCAATTGTGAGGAACTCATCGTTGCTTGTCCAGATACCGTCACGAACGAAATTTGTTGCTTCGGACGATTCGTAAATTTGTACATCACCATCGAACGCCTTCACAATATTTGAATCACCAATCACAGCCATTCGAGAGCTGCTGTAAACCATGCAACGCCACGTTAGTCTATTATTAAGCGATTGATATGTTATCACTTACCCCCTCGGTAGAATCTTTCGGACCGGTTTGTCGTAATAAGTAAATTGTTCAACGTATTCATTTGGCTTTCGTATATCACATGTGAGAATAGTTCCATCCTCATCGCCGAGATGAACGAGCTTATCGGATGAAGATATGGCCGCTGGTGCCCAGGCAATTGCTTTAAAGCATTCTTTGTGATTGTCGTAAATTGCTGTAAAAAAAAAAAATACGGAAGAGATCAGTGTCAGCGGGTGCCACTCCCTGCGCCGAATAAAGCAGAATCCATGACGTACCTGTTGCTGGCCTTGGCTTTCGGTCATCCCACAAGAGGGCTGATTTATCCAAGGAGCAAGTAGCAAATATGTTCGCCTGAGTTAGAGATGTGGCGACGCCCGAGACGACGTCGCTATGTGCATGACGGATGGTGTTAGTGGAAGTCAGGTCTGCCTTTCCCATGTCCCAAATCTGCAAGTAAAACCATGTTAGTATCGATTTCTTTCGTCAGCGGGCATGTGCGTGCGGCTCACCTTAATCATACAGTCCTTCCCACCGGTTATTGCTTTATTTGAATCTGCATGGAATTTGTCCAAACATAAAATAGGATGTGTGTGTTCATAACGTTCCCTGATCATGAACAGACAGTACGGATTAATGCTGCGCACTTCGGTTTTCGTTGACCATAATTGCACGCAGCCGGAATGAAAGGATATGAGGAGCTGTAAAAAAGAAAAAAAAAACATCCACAATCATCAAAAAATCGGGTGAGGTGATGGATTAACGGATCACACTTACAATATTTTTGGCAACAAACTGCATTGCAGTTATTATTGAATTACATTGCAACTTATAGGCGGATTTCTTTTCGGCGCCAATCCATTCGCGTCGCTCAAAACCCCACAGTGTGCCACACCATTCGCGTCCGGTTAATTTATTTGTGGCCAGGGCATAGGTATTATCCGTATTAACCGCTAAACACTCCCATGCTGGATGAATGCGCAGCAAGCGATTTTGTGGACGCTTTGCATAGTCGCGGGAATTCACATTGGGATAGTATGTGTTGGTGGCCAATGATCGCGTATCATCGGGTGGACTATAGTTACCTGGAGGCTTATAGAGGACACCATAGGAGCTGGGGAACATATTGGCGGGGATGTGAAACAAATTTAAACGTACGTTTAAACAAAAATTGTGAAAAATTAAACGCAACAACGAGGTTAGCAGTCCACCGGTGAGGAATGCCTTAATTCACCTGACAATTCAAATGTCATGTTTGACATGAGGTAGAAATTTTCCAGCAGTTTTTTCTTTGTGTTGTCGAGTTGTGTAGCTGATTGGATACGTTCGGGTGGTATGATGTGGGATGTGTTGGATGAGAATCGTTTCCTGTAGAATACAGTGAAATTAAAATTTTGAAAAATTTTGAAAAATTTTAATTTCCTTTATACAGAAAATGAATTGGAATTGGCACTATGAAAGGTTTGTTAATTTGAAATCTGATAGGTTATCACAGCATTCTTCTTTCTTTCGGAACAAAGAGATCCTTGTATTTGCAAAGAAGTCAACCTACGAGTTGTTGTCCTCCTATTCTCATCGTCTGTCCTTCGCATTCATTCTAAACATTTTTCTAGCATTTCTCGGAATGCATTTATTTTCTTCGAAAGAAATGAGTACAAAGAATGAAGTTAAGCCTAAAGAAATAAATAAGACAGCAACATCCGCACCTAAGCAGGTGGAGCCATAACGAAATGTTCATAGAATGACTTTGTGTAATCGATCATCTGGTCCTGCATCGCGGCTGGAACGAAATTCGGATTTCCTTGTCCACCCTCTATTGTTCCATTCGCAGTGAATCGCATGTAGCTCGCCACAGTTGTCTCCGGGGGTAGGATAGCATCATCTTCGATAATACAACAATCTTTAAGGACACAACGTCGACCCTGAAATGAGATGATTCTTAACTGAGCTCTTCAAACAGTGAGAGTGCGAAGCCTACTATCACAGCATTCTTTCCAATGTAAACAAACGATCCAATTACAGCAGCAGACACAACAGCTCCCTCTCCAATAAACACATGATCTCCAATGTGCATGGGGAAGAAGGCAATTCTGCAACAAAGACAAACTAAACATAATTTCCTGCTAAATGGAGTCAAAATGAATGAACTTCACCCTTTGCTGAACTGCTTGTATGGAGGCCGAATGACTGCATTTTTGCTTATCACACAATATCGACCGGTTCTCACGTTCGCCAAGTCCCCACGTATGATTGCTCCACTCTGTACGATGACTTTTCCATTCAGCACGATGTTTTGTGATCCACAGAGCACGGTTTGCCGACTGACTTTATTCCCTGATGCCTATAAACGACCATTATGATGATCTCATCGAGTGTGTTTTGCATATATGTGAGTTTTCGCAGGTTTCTGATGGGGAGAACTTACTGTTTGAACGTATTCATCTTTGCTGTAGAAGGTGTCTGCGATTTCCATTGAAAATAGATATGAAATTCGTTGCAAAATTTGGTTTTCCTATTTCCTTCGTAGGAGAAAACTTTTACAAGAAAACTGACAACAAACTAAGTTTTCTTTTTTGACATATTTTGGCTGTCAGCTGATGTGGTGACAGATGAATTGGAAGTTTGAAGGCTACTGGATGTCTATACAGCGGCTGTTCTATGGGGGCTGTTGCATTTTGGATTGGTTTTGATTTGAGTTTTATTCGTTTTTGGGTGGATTGAGTCGAATTTTCATCAGTTAAGAGGAAAATTCAACAAGAAAATATTAGAAGACTGATTGATCGGTTTAATTAAATAATGACTTTTGAGGTTTGACAACGAAAAGTGTGGAGAATGCAGTTGTTCTGCACTTCAATGTTTTCAATTTCCCATATCCATACATCCATGAACTACCTATATATTTTGAGTGACGGAGGCAACTCTAGTGACCTCCCAAAATTACAGTAAAAAAATATATTAACATCCCATAATCTTCACCACAGTCGAAAGTTCTCTTTGTTCTTCAATTAGAAGCTCACATGTACCGCCAGTTCCATGCAGATATGCGCTCTGTGGTTACGCGTTGTAATTTCTGCTGGAATTCACATGCAATTCACTTGCAGCAGTGGGTCATCGACTAGGTGAAGGTTCTGTTTATTGTGTGCGCAGTGTAGCTTTCCTAGTAATTATCGGGCTAGTGGTTCGCGTTGGAGATTCTCTAATTAGTTTATAATCAATTACAATTATTTTTGTTTTGTTTGCATTGTCGTTGGAACGGAGACCTCGACATGAAAATGCAAGAAACTGCTGGTCGTGTGTGGTATTGTTGCCCGCAAATGATGCACACGTCTCTGTATACGGGTGCTCAATGGGTTTTTGTGTTCTTCGCGCGGGCTTTTCACGCTTGAATGCAGAAAATTTGCATTGAACTACCTTCGTGGTAATGGGATTCGCTAGTGAAACAATAGAATGGAAACAATTGAACTTTGTTTGCGATGCAGACGGAGTCTGAAGAAGTGTCACGTGAGAATAGAGCTATTTGTGATCGGTTCCTGTGTTCCGCGGATGAAAACTAACTAAAAGAAGGATTCTGTCATCCTTATGCCCTCCAGGCGTACATCAGCGCTGAAAACTCGTCAAAACTCTTCGAACACCCCAACCCAGCGTCCGCCTTATTCTTGTGCACATCGCATTCTTTCCCACGATCTACCAGCCCGATTCCGAATTCTTGATGGAATTTCAAATATTCCACTCTACGCTTCCCTTCAACGCACACGGTCTGTTACTTTTCTCCGTCGTCGAAAGCGTCCACGTGACGCTCCAAAGTTCGTGTGTACCGTAGTCCTTATCTCTTTAGAATCTTAATACTCTTCCACTACACGATGGCAAACATCTTGATGACTTCACGCATCGCTTGAGTTGCTGGCTGTAGTCAATAAAATTATCCCAAGCAAACACATCAAACAACATTATTGACTGAATCTCGTGGCAGCTACGAATTCCATTAGTGTGGGCCATTGCGTACCGCGCGCGCACTGTGTGCTGCTTGTTTGTGTTTACCTTGTTCGCAATTTTCAACTTCAATTGAAGATGCGCACTCCACAGCTAGTCAGCCACCCGCTGTGCGCTCGTCTGCAACAATATCTCTCGAGAGTCTTCCTCTATTCGCTTGGTTCGTGTAAGATTCTTCGGCGTCGTCTGCGTTGTGGTGGTCGTCAGCGTCAGCGTGGTGTTGTGCCAGAGCGTCGAGCATGATTTCATTACTCGCCTTCAAAGGTGTGTCCCAAATTGCAATTATCTGTGTAAATTTCCGAGTGGCGTCGCCGCCGCCGTCCACTTGGCCGCTCCGCGTTGCTGAAAAATGTCAAAATGAAGAAACACCTGCAATATTGCAGTAGCAGCTTTTAAGTTTTCTTTTTATTAATTTTTCAATTGCTCTGCGGGGAGGGGGGCGCTTATACGATTTGTGTTGGAGATGGGCTACGCAGTGGAATGAAGTTAACGAGGGCTTGGGCGGGTTGATGCAAGCCGTCTGCGAAGAGTGATGGCGAGACATTTGCTTCAATTGAGGAGGGGACTTCTGGTTGCTGGCGGTCAGTGGCAATTTGTAAGCCCACTCGTGGGCAGAGGGGGGAATACATTTTTACGGTAGTTATTTATCAGTCCAGCGACCTATGGTTGGTTTGAATTGGAGTAAAAGCCGCTCCTTTTATGATGACCCGCAACTTACCGTCATTTGCTCTCTTTGAAACTTAACGTTTTTGAAGGTTGTGCTCTTGTCCACGAAAGTGCTTTGTATACTCATTTAATTAAGTCATCAATGCAATGAGGATCTGAGCTTAAGGAAGGTGCGCCATTCAACGCTGACACTGCTTTAAGTCATAGAGACTCAGCTGTCTTGCATCCGTAACGACTTGGTCTCTGTAGGCTGTACAGCAATAGATCCCACTGCTAAAAAAATCTGCATGAAATTTCTTATTCATTCAAATTGACAAAAGTTTTCCCTCTTTTTCAGTCATTCCCTTTCCATACTTCGTCTCTGAGTCCAAGTTTCGATCCCAGGCGTGGATTTTTGTAAACCTCACATTTCTTTACAGATTTGCTTGCAACACTCAGTGAGTGGCCTATGAAACAGCCTTTGGAGCTTCCGGCCTTCTAAGTTTTCAGCGGATTACGGAAACTCCAATGACTGTCTTGCCCCTACTACAAGTCCCCAAAGTATTCCATCCGCAAGTCTCCCCTCAAAGTCTCTAACGATCCAGCTGCGTCGCTGATATAAATTCGACTTTCCCTACGTCAAGGACTGACTCTGGCCAGAGACTGAACTGGGAAGGGAATGTCGTCGAATTTTCACGGACGGCTCCAAGACGACGGAGGTATCTTTAGCTGGGGCTTTCGTGGAAGACATTAGACTTCAAACCTCTTTAGGTAATTTCGCATCGGTTTTCCAGGCGGAACCTTTTGCGATCCTAATGGCCACCAACTATGTATATTCTGAAGAACAGGTGGAAGGCCTTACTCAACACTTTAACCACTTCCAAAATAGTCCAGGAATGCAAGTCCTTCCTTATTTTGGTGGGCAGACTGAATTTGCTAAGACTTGTTTGGGTCCCGGGACATAACGAGATCACGGGAAACGAGAATGCTGATGAACTAGCCAGGCAAGGTTCTAAAGAGACATTCGTAGGGCCCGAACCCACCTCGGGACTACCCGTTTCCTTGGTAAGGTCTTCCGTCGACGGTTGGGTCTCCCAACAGCACAACCAGAGATGGCATTACTCTCCAGGATTCAGGCTGACCAAGTACATACTCCCTTACGTCAGCAAGAAATCCGCGGATTTTCTGTTTCCTCTGGACAGAAAAGAGTGCAGAAAACTTGTCGGCGTACAAACGGGGCACTTTTTCTTCGCAAAACACTTAAGTCTACTTGGGTTTAGTGAAGACACCCTTTGCGACGCCTAGGAAGAAGGTGAAGACACTTCAGAGCACTTCCTCTGTCAATGTCTCGTCTTTGCTCGTGTCAGGTGGCGGCTGCTTGGCGCCGATGTGGTGGGAGCTGGGAACTTAAGATCTTTCCCACAAAAGCGTCTGCTGCTCTTTCTTCGGAAAACCAGAAAACTACAGTAAACGAGGAAGTACAAGGGATCACTTTTTAGTTTACGCTTCACTACAGTGTATACCAAACTCCAACAAAAAACAGAAAAAGTCTCCCCTCCCGAGAACTGAGTAGAGTGTTACATGTTGAACTCCATCGACTACGAGTGTTTTCAGACTACCCACCTGGTCGGAGAAAGACTACGGAACTGTCTTCTGTTACCTCTACGGCAGCACGCGTCTTCCCAAATACTTAAGGCTACGTCATGCCGACCGCATGGACAACACTGCTGCATCCTGAAGAGTGTTCTAATCCCACCCACTTTGACAACCCAGCGCGGGTGTCCACGTCTGTCATGGCACATGAAGAAGGACCTCAAGCAACTGAATGTGTCCATCTGCAGACAGATTCATAAAGAACGTGTGAGCCGAAGAAACACTTTTGGCTGAAGAGCAGTTGTTCCTCTTTGAGCGGCAAGAAAGTCCAGGGTGGACCTGTGCTTGGGGCTGAGCCAACATGCCGCGCGAACTACACGATCTGTTGCCAGCAGCCGCCAATTTGGTTGAGATCCTTTTCCACTTGTTTGCGGCGTCTCAGACGAGGTCATCTATTGCTCCGATTCAAAAAGCAGGACAGGGATGATCAAGGTGACATATAAAGCCAGCTAGGTCTGTTGGGAGAGGGCGTTGATACTCAATTGCCTCTTGAACCCACAGAAACAGAAGTTGACAAGAGTGATTCGACGATGTCACTCTCGATCTTGATGTCGATACGAATGTTAATAATAATTGAGTGCCACTACAGTCCACAAGGGACCAGGGCCTAGCTTCTAGAACTCGTGTTGTGCGTGCTACTGTACCTTCACGAGTAGAAGGGACCTACAGTTTTTTGCCGACAAGGAACATCGAGATTTGAGAAGCTTCTCATGGACAATTGATACTCTTTGAGTGTTGTCAGCAAAGAGGTGGTGCCGTGAAAAAATGCGAGGTGTCCTGTCCGGGAATCGAACCTAGATCTTCTGCGTGGTGGTTGACGCACTTTTCCACTACGCCACTTACCCACCCGATACGGATGTCTTTATTAACTACAGAGTTCCAGAATTCTAGACACATTGGGCCACATTTTCGGGCTATCTGGTCGAACTTTCAGTTCGACTCTCAAATTATTCCTATTTTTACTGCACTTGAAATCTTCCACAAGATCAACAAACGATTTCCAAATTAAGGGACAATGCCTATTGATTTCTGTTGTCAAGGGCTCTTGCCAAGACATTCTTCCCTTTAATCTTGGCAAATCCAGTTCTCAGATTTTCGCTAAAAATGCTGTTTAACAACAAGATAGAGCATTCTTTAAGCCAATTCTGAATCTCTTGAAAGTCATAATCTCTTACGCTTACAGAAGCTTAGAACTTCCTAAGTGGAAGTTGTCACTTCACCAATTTCCTCTCGTTTCGCCCCCCTCTACCACATAATCCACCGGTCAACGAGAATCACCCAAAACCCAGCAAAGAAACCAGCAAACCAGCAAAACTCCGAAAGACAGAGACGACCTTGAAGCCTGTTTTTGTTTTGAAATTGGACATGTGGGAAAAGCCAGCCGGAGTCTTGGTGTCTGTGTGTGTGTGTGTGTACTTGATCGGCAAGACGCAAACAAACGTGTCGAAACGTTCGATGAAAAGCGCATTCGCCACGCTAAGTCCCAATTTAATGGCATTACTGTGCCGTGCGACAATTGACTCACCAGACAGAAGCTCAACCCCTCGTCCAACTGACGCTTTGTGATATGGGTCTTAAGCGTCCAAGGCAAGTTTTGTTTCCAAGAAAATCATCATCAGCGCTAATCTCGAGTATTTGTGTCAACTGACGCCACGGAGGTGTATGCGGGGATACAAAGCAAATTTGGTGCTGATTTGATTGCAAAATCCGTTCGATTAGCGACTTGTGTTGCGTTCTGACTAATTTAACTGCTGTCCTCCAGTTGACGACTACGACGACTGTTCTATCTGCTCACAGTTGGCATCAGCAATCCGTGAAGGCTGTCCTTGTCATCACCACCGTGCCGCCGGCGTCACAGTTGTCTTTCGTATTCGGCGCGAGATGCCCCCGATAGGCAAGCGACTAATAAGCGCTCTGCCTTCAATTAAACTCCACTTAATGCCCCCTAACGTACCGTGATTAATGTTTATTGCAGGTTTTCACTCACTATGCGGTTGACCGTCTCCGGACAAAGGAAAACGCGAAAATGCCTCTTGTCTACTGGTAAAAGCTTCCGGCTATGAGCGCACCGCACACTTCCACACACGAGAACCCAGTCATGCCTTCGCGCTCCACAGCTATTACTAACAGCAATTAGTATTCTAGACACCTCAAGGTCTAGCTGGCGCATTCGACGTTTGGCGTCGTTTTAATTTCCCTTTCAGCTGAGTCTGCCTGCGATGCAGTTCAGGAATTGATACTAAAGTCGTTTGGTTTGAAATCGCAGTCGCAGCTGCAGTGGATGATGTGTGACTGACGCACACCGACAGGCAGACAGGCTGAGATGTAAATTAACTAGATCGCGAGGTAAAATGGAAAACTGCTTGTTGTTCTAATGAGAGCGCGCGCATAGGTTGTTGCATAATGCGCTGCATTCACTGGTTCATTATGGCTGGCTGTAGCGTGTGTTTGTAAAACAAAACTGTTGGCTAGCAACGACATGGGCCATCAATCATCGGCCCGATCAATACCGCTGATTGACAGGCGTTATGTTTGACGGATGATAATTTGTCCAAGGGGGAGGGGTGTGTACGCTTGATTAGCTCTTAGACTAATTACAAGTATAGGATCAGTCCCGGAAAGCGTGTGTGTGCCCTTAGGGCAGCCAATTAAGAGGTCTTCGAAAGATCTTCGACGGAGTTCCGTGTCTGTGTCGCTCCAGGTGGTTCTTCTAAAAATGTTTGCCTTGGAAATTCTATTTTAAACCGTTCTGTAATTAGTGTTTCGTTTAAATGGAAACTTTGCGATATGATATGAGAATGCGGAAGCGGAGCTGGGGTTTGTCCTTTCTCCCTCTTCCCAGCTTGGATCACGAATCCTTTCAGGTCATATTTCCTTATTTCTTGCTTCTGACTTTTGGCTTATGGACCAACTCATTGGGTTTCAGGTTTCTCCTGGCTCTTGGCTACAGCCCCTAGATCCAGACTTTTGGCTACAGCCTTCAGGCTTCCCTTCGAGCGATGCTCCTTTTCCTTTCTCTCACACGCGTCCTTTCCCCTTCTCCCACATAACTCGCAACACTTCCGCTGGCAAGGCCAAGTCTTGTGACACCCTCTACAATCGCCAGACATGTCATCACAAATTGCCCTCATCTGACAGTCTGACCACATCTTCCAAGGGCCCACAGCGGACAGATGTTAATTTATAACCGAATCCCCGAAGACTCTCCTTCGCATGTAAATCTCGCAAGAGGTTGCACCTCTCAGGCTGAGTTGAGCTGAGTCACTGCCTTACAATATTAATTGCTCCCGATGTGAATTTAATGAGATCTTATCGCCCTGACAATGATCGATGGCTGTCCATTCACATCGACACCAAGTTCAGCCGTCGTACTTGCCGTGCGCCTGCCGCAGCACAGTGTGTCGCAATAATCTTCCTTCCCTGCCTGTGTCGGCCGTCACCGGGCGCACTGTAGCACTTTGCAATTACCGCACGTAATTGAATTACAGTCCCGTGGCCGGGGCGATAAATGACTTGGGTTGGACTCTAAGGGCCGCCACAGCAGAACAGCTCAACAAGAGTTCGCTGCCCAACTCTTTTGTCTGCACATTTCCCAAAGGGCATCAGTGAACGGTCGACGTTTTGTGGGGAATGCCTGCATGTCCCCTGGGTGCTGCGTTTTCAGTCGCAAACCTTTCACGCCGCCGCAGCACAATCATGTGCAGGGGGGGGGGGAGGGGAAATGACTCAATTGCTCGGCCAGGTCGATCATAATTTAGCATAACGAGCGCATTGGACAATTAAGTGCAGGCCATACGTCGTCTTGGCTTGCTTTGCGCAAGCCGCAGCATAGCAGTAGCTGTGAATCAAAGTGCAGTGTAATTATTTTTGGCTAAGGTCCCCCGTAAAAAGAACACTCTAACAAATCAGCAGCAGCACAGGCTTGTGGGTCTTTGCCGGGCTGTACAAGGAAGGCGATGGCGGTTCGGCATTCGGGTGGTCGGTCGTTTGTGTGCCGCCATGGCGGTGGGTATTGTGTAAGCCTCTGCAGTACATTCACTCTGAATGCAACCGCATATAAATTGTTTAAACGTTCAAATTGTTATTTAGTGTTTTGTTTGCAAATGGTGGACAGTTTAAAGTGGTAGTGGTGCTGTTGGAGTGTGGCCTTTGTTTTTTTGGTGCCTTTTGATTCCGGTAGTTGCTTTTATGTGGATGAAAGAGGGCTTGCTCGTGCGAGTTAGGATAGAATGGGATCGTCTACTGGACTGGCTCCCAGATCATGGATTCTGAATCATACCTGGCTGGTATGTGGCTTTCGGGCACATGCTATTCGATGGCGCCTGACCACTGATTACTGGTTCCTTGTTTCGGCAACGCGACTCACTCAGTCTTCGCGCTTAATATGTTATGACTTCACTTGAAGTTGAACTCAAGATGTCACGGCATACGTTCAGGAATTGGACCACAAAATTTTATTGGCATGTTTTGGCCTTAAATTGGGTCAACATGTTTCTTATGCAACAAAAATTCATTCATTCCATCAGTCGTCTCAGGTCCACTGCAGTCCAAGACCGTCTCAATGTCTGTTTAACTTCATGGGGTTGAGTGTTCCTTCAACAGCATCTTCATCTCGGTTCCCATCATTATCTCCACTGCTCCACAACTCCAATTCGATCAATGAACCGACGATCGACACTCGCACCTCTAACCTTACAATAGCTGCATGGTCATCCAACCATGACCCATTGAGGACCTCAGTCGAGGGCCCTCTCCAAGCACTCTGAAGTGCTGGAGAAACACAAATCGATAAAAAGGGTCCAATCGAGCAGCCCATTACAATAATTGCACAAACATCACTCTTCAGCTCAATGGCTTGACCGCATCTCAATCGTCTCTGCCTCATGCCTCTCCGTCTAAGCCGTCATTGCAAAGCGCAGACAAGAAACTATGTCACTCTCCGATGACTCTCCAGTTATCCGGCCTGACACGCGGACAAGGTCAAGTGCTGTGAGGTGTCTATTCGGTTGTCTGTGCTCCACATAAGGGTCTCTGCAGGCGGCTGCTTCCTCGAAAAAGCAAACAAAAAACAAACGACTTCACTGCGAGCACGATTTTATTTGCACATGTCGCTTCTAAGAACTCCGCGCCGTCCTCTCGGGCATCTCGGACCTGTCAAGCCATCAGCCGGCGGCCGACGGCCTGCGAAATGAACTCGTCATCGAGTGGTGTGTGCGCGTCTGCGTCCAAATCAAGGACTACTTCCGGCTGTTTGATGTTGCGGTGGTCTGTCAACTCAATCACTTGTGAAAAATTACACTCGAGCCGGCAGCACTAGATGACGACGAGTGCGTACGTGATGAATCCATTAGATGTTGGAGGCGGAATACTCTTCACACACAGAGGCGCGCATGCGTCGGAAGCACGCGGAAAGAAATAAATCTTCTGACAGATCGATCGATGGTGCTTCCAGCTCTCGGTAGCGAGTGTTTCTAACATTTGAGCGCATCTCCCCTCTGCGCTGCTGCGTGTGCTTGTGCAGCACCTGGACCACGTTCCGGCCTGCGAGTTGAATTTATGCCTGCTTAAAGCGTTTCCAATTGCTACTGGTTTCTGCTTGGCCCCAGAAGGAGGTCCTCTCGACAAATAGTCCGCGCACAATGTGTCATTATGTCCATGACTTATAGGCCGCGGGACAGGCTCGTTTGTACGTCCGTGCACGTGCGTGTGCGTTCCCAGGTGACTTCAGAGTTGCAGTCGCAGCAGATGCTGGCGAGAGAGTGCGTCTATTTGGACCGAGGCTGCTGCGGCTGCGGAAGATAAATGGGGACGAGATGTGGTTTTGAAAGGCGGTGAAGGGAAATTTATGGCCGAGTTGGGGATATTTATGTCGATTGTTCGGAGACCCGTTTTTTTATTGCGCGACAAACGCTTCACCCACCCTGAGGCTGCCAAAAGTTCTCACGGCGGCAACTTTGAACATTGACCGTTGGTTAGGGTTTTCGTCAACTAATTGCGTTTACTGTCGTTCCCGTCTCAAAATTCTGAATTCCGAAAAACTGCTCCGAAAATTATTGTGCGCGCTAATGTCACCAACGTGTCATCGGCTTCCGAGGCAGCTAATTGAAGAAATTAGTTCCAACCCGGATATGGTCGTAAATCTCATGAAAACGAAAACTGCTGCCCCGCGCGCCAACCGGTAATAATTAAGCTAAGCGTCGGCCTCCAACCACCACTCGGCTGTGCAGCAGTTGACACTCCGTCCAGAAAAACAAAGCAAAACATAAAAACAGCCTCGCTGCTGCTACTGTCGTTGTTCGGCGCGTCGACGTTCGCTGGTATGCTGTCGCGCGACCCTGATCGTGAAATTCCCACACCGCCGCCGCGGTTGCGTGTCGATCGATAAATAAGATCACGCATCGATTAGCATACTTGGCAGCCTCACGAGTCGATGACGTTGCGGCTTTTCCTGGAAACAAATTGATTTGTTGTCGCAGCCGTGGTCAGGAGTCTGTGTAAGGGAACAGGCTCGTGTGGGGTCTTTGCCTTCTTGTCTGATTCCGGTGGGAAGTCGGAGTGCCGCCTTTCTATCGCGCCGATTGAGTTGTTCTTGGAGGTGACGCGGGAATCAGACCAGAACAGCCTTCTCTCACTCGACGGAGTATTTAGGTTCAACGACCATGAACCCGTGCCCTGAGTCGTATGCTGAACCCCCTTTGTGAGCTGTGGGCGAAGTTGTGTGTTGCACCGGGTGCCGCCCAGTCGTGTGCTGCGCCTTGTACTCAGCCCAACCGAATACTGCCGCATATGCAGCTCCTAGTCAGCTCCCATCACATTGTGAAAACCAAACCAGTCCACTTGGTGTGCTGCCTCTGCGCCGTCTTCGTCGTGCAAAAAGTGGATAGTTCAAGGCCTTCCTCAACCTGAGCCGACGATGACGACGACGACGTCAACGACAGCGTCGATGCAGTCTCGCTGGAGTGGCGGATTGTATTGTTTTGTTTTGCTGTTCTGTTGTTGTTCGCGTTGTTGTCGCCGCTGTGCGCTGTGTTGTTGTCGTTTCTGGGTTAGCCTTGCCGTTGGCGGATTGTGAAGTGAGTTGTGGAGAATTGCTGCAGACACCCTTCGCTTCTCTGACGAAGCAGCGATCCCTGCTTGGGGAGTTTCTTCCGTCAGATTGTATCGAGAAGCGGCTGCCGGAGCTGCTGCTAATGATTTAATTAACGGCTTCGGCTTTGCATAAGCTCCGATGGGGTGGTGGTAGACAATTGAATCCGGATGGATTTGGAAAGTCTCGAGCAGTGTGGAGTTCTGGCTGGCTTGGAGTAGGAGTAAGTTGCGTTGTTTTGCCTACGGCCGCATAGATTACGTAGTTCTTGGCGTCATTGTGGAATGTTTGCGGATGTATCGTCGCCATGAGTCATAACTCAAGACCGAGGCGTTGAGTGGGCAGCGAGAGAGCAGCTGTGTTTGGAGATGGGCAGAGGGAATTGTTCATATGAGCTTCTGATTTCGGGAGGAGACAGGTTTCTGGTGGGGTGGTGGGCGACCTTTTGAAATGTTTGTCGATTGGAAGAGATCTTGTTGAAACTGTGATGGCATTTCATTCATATCTCACACGGACACTGGAGAAGCAGGAGGGTTGGGAATAAAAGGTACACCCTCTAGGGTAGTCTGCAGGGGTTCTGAATAAGGGGTACATAGGTCCTGGGGATAATGTGGTTTCCGGATAAACGGTTGAAAGTTGATTTTGTTGTTTCTTGAATATCATCGGACGTCTGGATAACCAGACTCTGGAGAAGGCGTAGATGAGTCTGTAAGAACAGACTAAACAGCTTTGTGGGGTCAAATTAGTTTATAAAGTTCGCCTCTGGATGCGAGGGCTTTGAAGCGTAGCTCAGGTCTTCTCT
Source organism: Eristalinus sepulchralis (assembly GCA_944738645.1). Classification (NCBI taxonomy): domain Eukaryota; kingdom Metazoa; phylum Arthropoda; class Insecta; order Diptera; family Syrphidae; genus Eristalinus; species Eristalinus sepulchralis. The sequence continues at coordinate 5,438,008 of OX122886.1, read as the reverse complement.
CACTTCCTATGCAAGATAAGCATATGCTCATGTTTCTCGTTTTTGCGGCAGAATTTGACAAGGAACACCTAGCTACACGATCTTTCATTCCATCGGACGATTCTTACTCGGCAACTCAATGTCATAAGCCACTGAACTCAAGATCGTCGTGCGAACCTAGAAAGTGCTCCTCATTTTGACGCCGCTCACGAGATTTGTGTGCAGAAGACAAAATTTTGCGTTTTCTTTGCGACGATCTACCTGCCAACGCTTCAAAGCGTAGCCAATGCCACCATAGACCCCTCCCAATCGCAACTAATTCCACTCCATCTGTCAGAGGATGTTATTCGATCTCCGAAGGCTCTCTTTCTTTCCACTCCCATCCCAATCCACTATTAGCCTCAATCCCTTTTCACAGATTCCCCCATTCCAACAGCCACCCCCACAAAAAAAAAAATCACGTTCATTTGAATAAATGACTCCTCTTAGGCGCCCATAAATTGCCTTCAATGCTAAATGGCAGATTTGCTGCTGCACCTTAACCCCCATTGCGCGCTCCTCACTTCAATGCGAAGCCATGATCTTAATAGTCGCCCCGGCAAAGCCATCCAGTCAGTGCGCCCGTCAGAGAGAATTCGACCCAAAGTCGTGTCCCATTCATATATCACAGCGCCGCACTGGCCGGACAATTTGCATTCGCCGCCACCATTCGATCTGAGCGCCATTAATCCTCGTATCAGGAAACTTCTTAGCACGGCCCAGTCAAGACTGCACGAGGCCACCAGCCACACTGCAGCCACCGCAGCGAGTGTCAATTAAATCAACGAAATCATAAACTTATCTCAATTCATGCCCCGCCGCGGTACGGACACTCGCGCGGAAAATGCACTCTGCCCATAAATCTTCGCGCCGGTCGCGCGGCAGCTGCAGCACGTCTCTGGGGCTAGTCCTTCGGCAAATGCACAACTCAGTCCGTGTCGCTTTTTGTTCGTTTTTTTTTTTCATTAAGCACCGTATGTTCCAGTTAATTGTCGGGGGCTATTACCAGGCATTTAGTGAGCTGGGCTCTCCGATAAGCGAGGAGGCACCCGGAGGGGCAGCGTAATAAATTTGCATTGCTCCGAACAAAGGCCACCTTGAGATGGCAATTTATAATTCGATGCTATTAGCTGCACGCCGCCGCCACCGCAACGTTTTGGATGGGTGTGGGGGGGGGGAGGGAGGCTGCCTGCCCGATGCCGCTTGTGACTTAGTTGTTCTTTGGCTAGGCAGTGGCTGGAGGGGTTGCTGAGCGGGGAATGTTTGCGAAACGAACGAATCTTCTGGTGGGTCGTGTGAGTATCATTGCATTCATCTTCGCACGGAGTGGATGGGTTCTGCTGTTTTTTCGGTTTTTGTGTCAGCCGGAGAAGGAGTGGGTTGACCTGGACTGACTGAAGATATTGTTGGCCAATCTTGGAGTGGAGTTCTTTGCGTTTCAGAAGTTTTTCGAAGTCTGCAAGTGACCTCATCCTGGCTCTTAAGGAGTTCGGCTTGGAACAAACTCTTGACTGACGGTGATCAGTTTGTCAAAAGAACAGAACAAAGTAAGGTGATCAATCAACAAGCTGAGAGACGCTTCTTTCAAGAGGCAAAGTGTGAATGATGAGGGCAGAGGGCTTAAGCGTATAGGACTGAGGGTCTAGTATTCACTCAGCTTCAATCTGCCAGCCTACATCTGTTTTTCAATTGTAAGCACGAATTCAATTGACTTCCTGGAGATTTCCGTGTCCTCGCATTGATTCGAATTCAAATTTCTGGATTCTTATATATTCTTGGCCAGTCTCTTCCCGGAAACAGACTTAAGGCTAGAAAGAGGACATTTACGTTCAAATTTGTCCACGGTGCAACGAACTGCCTGAACATTGAAGTCATAACGACAATCGGGTGAAATCCACGTCGCGAAACGGAATTTTGATATATTTTAATAATTCCTGCACGTCTGGTGATGAACGCGTGCTGGATTAGCCAACTTCACAGCTGACTGGCTGCCTGGTAGCTTTGACAGCTGCTGAAGCATAGATACGGAAAGTCTCGCTGCTATCTGGTCATTCCTTAAAATCGTTCCCTGTCTACGCACAGTTCCTTTTTATTTTCCAGCCACTGCCCTTGTCGGAATGTCCTTTTTTGAAATTGATCACCTACAACCCCTCCGATCGCCTTGAACCATCTCGGACAGAGTTCAATTGCGTGTAAGGCACAAGCTACAAGCACCTACGACTTGTTCCCCTGGTGCAACATGAATTGCACACACAGCGTGTGATGGCGCCTAGCGCCTTCAAGTCCTTCCTTCTGCCAACCGATCTCCCGTAGTCAAGCCAAGAATAAACATAAAAATTCCATTTGCCAATGGCGCGGCATGAAAAATTGCGTAAAACCAACGCACCCGAGCCGAGCAGATCGACGCGGAACATACATACAGTCTCAGTCAACACCTAACCAGTCCGGCACCGAGTCGAATGCGGGCATTCACGGTTGAGGCTGTCCACTTGTCAACGGCTTGTCAACTACACACAAACTACGCCTCAAATTGATTGAATTGCCCCCTCGATCAAGGCGGAAGTCAAAAAAACCCGCACCGACGTCACAAATGTCCACAATTGAACACTGATTGAGTCATTAGCCGTGCTGCAGAAGCTCCTGCCAACAGACGCAAGTATTTCGAGGGGTTCTCACCGGAGTGCGACCGCGACTGAGTGATGTCTTAATTTGAAGTGGCCTCGCCAGCGTCTGCCAAAAAGTGCCTCTGACGCGCGAGAATGCTTCTGCGGTGGCTGCTGCTGGGCAAATTTAAGCGAATTTCGTTTTGGGGGCGGAAGAAGCTTTCCCAAGTGGCCGTTCTTCAAAATATAGACTCAATTCGATCGATTCGGCGATTCCTACCGAAGACCTTGGGCGAATTTCGGTTCGCAGCTGGATTAAGTTGAAGACACACAACTGAGTTTGTGGTTGGATCCACTCGATTGGTGTTAGAATAGCACACAGAAGTTCTCGAAGACGGCCACTTGCCGCTGTGACTTACTGTGCTGGTGCTCTGCTACTCTGCTGGTCCGGTGCTCTGTAGTGTTGGCATAGCTTCCGGATATTGAACCGCACACGAGTGAAGTATTTTCAATCGAAACTGATTGATTGATGGATCGGCGTTGACGTGTGGGCGCGGTTTCACGGTCAACGCAGATGTTCCAGGTGAATGTGGGGCACTTGGCATTTTGAAGGGCTACGTGTGGTATTACTCAATGGCCGTGCTCTTGTGTAACAGCTTCAGAGAGGCTTGATGGTTGCGTTCCGTTTCGCCATGGATAAAGAAGATGAAGAAGAAGAACTCCCGCCCTGGGGTGACATAACCCAGGATCCACAAGCCAAGCGTTGTTTTTGCACATCTCCGATGGGTGAAAGAGTTTTGCGAATTTTCAAGTGCCCCTGAGAGCACTCGATCGCTCAGAGATCAGCACAGATTTTCACACCCAATTTCGGCAAATCGGTTCTGCCCCGTCAGGCTGGCTGACAGCAACAAGGGTGAACCACTTTTTGAGTGTACCTGCCCCAGTGACGAGAGTGTTTCACAATGTGGGCCAGTCTCCATGGAGGCACAGCACTTGACCAGTGTGATTCTGAATGCCACTTGTGATCGAGGGACATATGGAGTTTTGACGCAGAGACAAGGAACTTTGACAGCTCCTCGAAGGGGGTTAAACGTAGAAAGTAAGTTTGAATGATGAATTGAAATGGTGGGACGTTGAGATCGGTAAGGTTTTGTCTGGATTGCTTGGGAAATGAGAATTTCGAACGACGCTAAATTTTGACTGTGTTGAAAGGTTGTTACCTTAAAGTTTATAGCTTTTGGAAGGACGCGGACTGCTAGCCTGACCGCACTACTTGACGGTCAACTTGGCGATTGATTGAAGTTTTGTTTGAACGCGTGTGAAAAATTTACAACACGCTTTGGGTGGCCAATTGGCGAAAATTTCGTTGGATAAGTCTTCTTCTTCTTCTTTTTGTGGCGCTACAGTCCGGGGTGAACCTGGGCCTCAACCAACATGCCTCTACTGCCAGCACGGTCTTTTGCCAGCTGCCGCCAATTGCGCACTCCAAGTTGGTTGAGGTCCTTCTCCACTTGTCCGTCCTTTGTTGCGTTGTCCCAATGGCACAGATTCGAAAACTTTTCGGGCCAGAGCAGTGGTGTCCATACGCTCTACATGGCCTAGCCATCTTAAGCGTTGTATCCGTAGACACTTGACTAGGCTCATGCCGCTGTACAGCCCATACAGTTTGTGGTTGAATCTTCTCCTCCAGATGTCATCAACACAAACAGGACCAAAAATCGCACGCAGAACTTTTCTCTCGAAAAGACCAAGGGCATCCTCATCCGCTTTTAGTAGTATCCAGGTTTCCGCACCATAAATGGATAAGTCTATCCACTGATCTAACAGACCGGGAGCTGATCAAAAAACGTTTAGAACTCTTTAAATACGGCAGGACACGGAAAACATTCGTTCCACACAAGTTTTCATGTCACAAAATGTCACGAATTGAAATTCCTTCTTCTATAGCACCGAGCCAGTTTTCAAGCAAATGGTGACTGGCGACGAAAGTGGATTCCATCATTATGTCGTGGCCAAAAATCGGTGATTCTGCGCAAAAGATGGACAATCTAGAAATGGAAGGACCAAGGATGCAGAGATACATCCCCAAGAACTCCTGGGGAAGTTTTTAACTCAGATCCTTTTTTCTTCCAACAAATGAGGCCATTCGAAGGAAGCAATCGCTCACAAGCTGCCAGCCACTCAAAGTCCACTGAGATTTCTATTTGTTTGAGATCTCTAAACATTTTGGGAGATGGTTCTCGGCCTACAAATCTTGGCTTTGGGGATTACAGGTCTTGGCGACTTCAGGATTTAATTTTTAAAGTTTAGAGGTTTCAGAACTTTGTTTTTCTGTGGTGATACTCAGGATACCCACAACCGCCAACCCGTTGCCACAGTTCAAAGTTCGACTGCTGCACAATGTCACCAGCAACCTGTTGCCAGCTCGTGCTCATTCCATAGCTCGCTTCTTTTTCTCAATTTGATTTGATAGAATCAATATTTTCCCACGTCCCATTCAGCTTCGAATGAGCTGCCCGCCGCTGCATCTACGAGTGTGACTGACTACGTACGTGCCAGCACGCGGAGATCCGAGATACAACCATCTGTCTGGACTTACGAAACTTGTTAACTTGTCTTTGGCGCTTAATCCGCGGGAAATCTCACAATGATTAAGAAATCGCCACCACGGTTAGCTGAGTTGCTACAACACGAGGCACTTCTTAGAATGCGAGTGTGTCTGGCTGCTACCGGTGGCGCAGCAGAACAGCTGCCAGGAGTGGTGCGAAACTTGTCAATTGCACGCGATGTTCTCAATGAGTTGTGTTTGGGCTGCCAGCAGTGCTAGATACACCGAACAGATAACAATGCACCCGAGATGCGGATACCCCTGAGCTGGAGATGCATACAACTGTGACGCCGTGATGGCTTGCTGGATAGTTGGCTGCTTCTGTTTGGTTTCATTGTTGCCGCTTGTTGCTTGTTGGTCGGGTTTTGATTGACATTTTCACTTGAAGGATATGTTCGTCATTTGATCGTGGACCAGGAAGAGGGGGGGGGGGGCGGCAGCTTGACGGTGTAAAAACCCAAGTCAGACACGATGGCATTGTGAAATGATTCAATGAGGCTTCGGCGGGGGCTGGGGCATCGTGATAGATTGGTTTTAAGGGAGAAACCAGTGGGGGGAGATGCACGACATTCGGTTGTTTAACAAGCCAGGCGTGCACTGTGCTGTCTGTCATGTCTTGTCGGTGGCTGATTGATTTTAATTAGCAGAAGATTATCTGCTGCTACTGGTTCTGTGTGGAGTTTAGAGGTTAACTAAGCGGATTCAGGGGCAAAACATTAGATCTGTGGTGTTAGAGGCAAGGGAAGGCTATTTGCGGTGCATCTTGACCGAAATTTTGTGAGCTAGAAGCTTAATGGGTTGTAATGTAACAATCTAACTTGAGTTAGAGCCCTATTTGCTGCATCATTTCTTTCTCATTTTCACCTCATTTCTGTTGAATTTCCATCACATCTCTGCCTTCCGTCGGCACAAGTCCTTTTTCAAGAAGTTTTCCCAGCACACATTTTTTAATCCCAATGCCTTCCATTCAAAAGACATTTGACATGACATCTACAATTACTCTGCTTCAAGATCACTTTCTAGTCTCCCACAGTCGCCAGCAATTCGTTCACTTCTATCGACCATCTGACTATCCTTGATAGCTCGCCGTACCCAGAAACTTCCGAAACTTGAGCCAGATTCGAGATCAACTATCACCCGCACTTAAGTGGCTGTCAGTCGAGATAAATCGCGCACTTGACCTCACATTTGTTTGCGAATTGTCATTTGCCCACTCCCATAAGCGCTGCGTCGCGCCACCCAGGCAACAACAAACCTGACCTGAGCCAAGAGAGAAGATCACTTAAAAATCGATTTCCTCGTGCTTATGAGCGATTGCGCATTCGATACGCGATTGCATGCAAAATTTACGTCCGATCACCGGATTCGGGATCGTTTAACTTCAAATCCTCGACCTTTACCAAGGCCGGCATTACGTGACTAATCATACAGAGAGACAGATAGAGAGAGAGAGAGAGAGTCGCACCGCCTCACCGAGCGACGTGGGCAATTTGTCGCTACTCAGCTTCAAATCGCACAAGCACTCCAACCTGCCCACGGGGGGAATGCCACACCATTCACCAGGCAGCATCGGCACAAGTAATTTGCAAGACGAACAATACGAAAAAATGACCAAAATGAATGGAACGTCGCCGTTGCTAGGGTGGTGCGCACTGGGAGTCGAAGAGTCACCTAGTAGCCCAGTGACTATGGGTGGCCAACGGAGCGGCACTTAAGCGTGCTCGCACCGTGCGGTTATGCGACACTGACCGTCCTCGAGTTGAGCAGCCCGTGATGAACGATACAGCAGTAGCGAGAGGAGGAAGAGGCGGAAGGGTAAATGAAGTAGCACCGACGACCTGTCCATTGCGCGAAATCATTAGCAGATAATTGATAGCCAGATTGTTTGGTCGACTTTCGAAAATCACGGCGCACGGCGGAGGCGTCAGATTCTGTGTGTCCAAGCCGGCCTGGCGATCCACAACAGCGTGATTATCTGGTCAACTACCTCCGAACCTTGAAGGTCTGCTCACATTTTGCGGATTCCATTCGGATTTCGAAGTTGTTCGCTCTTGTTTTCCGATATTCGTTTCAAGGTTTGTAGTCTCTCCTTTTGCTCGGTTGCCCCTCTGTCACTGTACCGTCCGTCACCCAGACGACGGGGAAGCGAATCGAAATCAGATGAAACGGAGGAAAGAACGACACGCACCAGTAGAAGCATGGGATTCGTGCTCGAAGTCAGGTTTGCGAGAAGGAAGTGATCGTTAATGATGGTCATGGTAGGACGTAGAATGCTGGGTGAGCACTCTGGCGAAGGTCGCCATAAAGTGCTATAAATTGCCTGGAAAATTGCATACTCCATTGTGGTGCGCAATGCGACGCGTATTACCATGAACTTCGCGCTGATGGGCAGGGGGGGAGGAATTAATTGAGGTTGAAATTCTTAATGTTCTTTGGACGACGAGGTCGGTCATGATGTGGTTCACTTCTTTTGCAGTCGTTTCGCAGTGGAATGGAGGGAGAATTGAGAATGATCACGTCATCTTTGTTTTTCTGACTTTTTCATCATTTTGATGGATTGTTTCTGGGGCATCACCGAGACGGGAAACCGCAAAAAGTGCACGTTCCACTTCATAATTGATTTTAGTTTACTTTTTGTTCCATTCCTACCATTCCCTCTTCACACTTCTGTTTCATTTCCGTGGCTTTTCTGTTTTTTTTTTCTTTACATTCAAGTCTATTTCCCGATACCTGTGTGTTCCCCTCCCGTGAGTAGCACCTGACTCATCATTGTCGTATTCCTGTTCCATTCTCATTCTATTCCTGTCTCATTTCCGTCAAATTCGTTTCTCAAAATCTGGTTGCTTGTTTCATTTCTGTTGTGAACCTGTTTCTGTTCCACACCTGTTTCTGTTTCACACCTGTTTCTGTCCCACACCTGTTTCTGTTCCACACCTGTTTCTGTTCCACACCTGTTTCTGTTCCACACCTGTTTCTGTTCCACAAATGTTTCTGTTCCGCACCTGTTTCTGTTCCACACCTGTTTCTGTTCCACACCTCTTTCTGTTCCACAAATGTTTCTGTTTTCTCCGCGTTCCTACGGAGCTGCTGTCCCGTTCCCCCCTTTCGTGCGCACAATTGGCTCGTACTCATACTCTGTCGTACTCACTCATTCCTCAGTCACATCTGTCACAGTGGTTCCCACAGTATTGTTACACGTCCACGTTAAAGGAACCGATCAGGATGACTGAAGCCTACTCCATAGACCTCATTGAAATTGCAAATCCGTCAATAATCCCCGTATCAAGCACGGCCTTCGCATAACTCACAACTGATCGTAGGCTGTCCGCAACCTCACCACTGATCACAGATCGTCATCACGACTGCTCCGGTGGATGTGTAAGTCCGGCCACTGAGCCGAGACTTTGCGGGCAGTGATTAATCGAAATAAACTTCAACGGGTCATCACGTCGGTTTTGCATGCGTTCAGTTCCGCGAATCGCTTGACGCGTCTGCGGATCAAGGCACCACCCCCGTGTGCCCCTTGATGGGCATAAATCAACAGAAGATTACCCGGATGCCGGTTGTGAGATTCATATGACTCGCAGTCAGAGATCAGTGAGTCCGCGCACACACAACGAGCCCCTACGAAGGACAGCGGAGGTGTTTGACCGGAGAGTCATCATTAGTTTTGTTTCGATCCCGCGTTCTCGGTGTGTCGTGAATTCAAAATCGATCACGGAGGCTGATGTCTTTGGCTTTTGACTCTTGACGGTGTTGTCGTCGTGTGTATGTGTTGAATTGCGGGTGAGTCAAAATGAAAGCGCAAGCGCGGTTCATTGGCCCTGGATTTGTGGAAGCAGAGGACTAGGTCAAGATGATAATCGTTTAGATCGGTCTAGCGACAAAAGAGCAATGCCTGCGGCGGCATGATTTTTTTGATGACTTGATGATGTTGTCTTGTCTTGCCCGTCTCATTGAACCGATGTATTGTGCTTGTCATGGACTCTTGAAACGGTGTTTTGGTGATCATCTGTCTTGATGATCTTCTGGTTTGACGATCGCCTGCTGACACGACCGTTTACTGCGTTGATTCCTTGATACGGCTATAGTTCGTTTAATTGTCAGTTTGTTATGAGATTTCTCTATTTCGGCGGTTTTCTATTTCCGCGTTCGTCTATTCAAACGATCCTCTGTTTTAAAGGTTTTCAAATTGATTCTTAGCCTAGGCGATCCTCTAATTGGATTGGTTGATCCTACGTTTGGCTTTGATGACCCTCAGCTTACACGATCCTCTGTTTCGGCGATCCTCGACTTAAACGATCATCATCTGGTTTGGGAGTGTGCTGGAACGATCTTTTGCTTCGCTCCCTTGTTTAGCCGATTCTCTCTTACAGCTGTATTTTTACGAACCCCTAAGTGTCTCGATCTTTCTCAACACGATGGCTCCACTCCAAACATATAACTGATGACGAATCCCTCATCAACCTTGACCACCGTCCTTCCACTCTGCTGCCAATGAACCTCACTCGTAAGCCCCATCGAAGATCATCTCAAAATTTGGTTCACACCTTCTCTGAGTCGTCGCCTCGTCATCGCATTTCACAAATTCCTCACGTCGCCTTGATCACAATGCCACACTTGAAACGCGTAGGCAAACATGGATTTCGTCAGCTGCAGCGATTCCCAGCGCACTTGTTGGCCGGTGCGATCGCAGGCACGAACTCGGCTCCGAACCTGACGCCCTTCGTGCTTGGCTCAATTAACGCTGGCAAATCACTCATTAACAGATTCCGAGTCTTTTTGTTATCACGAGGAGGCGCGAAGACTAATTGGTGCGCCACTTTGCATCACCCAGCAAGGCAGTTGCGACACAATCTCCTCCACGCCCCTCAAATCTGATCTCCCTCATTGCTGACCACTCGGACGAGTGCATTTCGATGTCTAACCCGTCAGCCGGCGGAGAAACCTTAATTGACATTGGGGAGCCTTGAAATTGAAAAAATATTACCGCGCTGACCGCGTAAAAGGTGAACCAGACCGACTCTCCATCCCGGGGGGCGGTCATCCGTCGTGCGTACGTGTAACTTTGAACAGCACTCGGCCGTGTGCCGTGTTGCAACACATCGTCGACGCACGACAGAAAAAACAAAACGCCAAAGTCATGTTGCATTCCACGCTCCACACGGAACAGCACTTGACGGTGAAAACTTGAAATGCCTTTCCGACGGAGTGGAGGGACCCCCAAGTGCACTCGAGAGCAATGTTCGCCCCAAGGGAGGCAGCAACGACGGCGGCGGCCAACGCATATCGATTTGAGTGCATTTCCATCCGACAGCAGATAGATGGCGGTGCGAGTGCGCGCGCCAGCCCGGTTGACACCTCCAGTTGTCAGACGCGATCTGCATTGCGAACACAACGAGGAACTGCCTGCTGGAAACGCCAACGCTATTGTGATCGCGATTCCTATGCTCTGACAGGCGGCGCGGCGGCGATAGAGAGACAAGCCCGTTGACCTTTGAGTCGAGGCGTCAAAATCAATATCACGCATCGTGATTAATTAAAATCGACGGAGCTGGCCTATGAGCCGGTGCGCCCGTCAGAAGCAAGTAGAACGGGGGCAGCCTAGCTGTAGCAGCGGCTGTCACTACACGCTTTACCCGTGTCAGCCGCGGGGCGTGTGTGTTAATAAACGCGCACGCATTCATTCACTTGAATGTGCGCTGCTCCTCCTCCTGCCCCTCCTTCGGCCCGACGACTCGACACACTGGTTTTGGCGGAGGCTGGTCGGGCGTTTAAGGCGAGAGTGACGGCTATTGCTGCCGCCGCCGGCTGGTTGCACAATTTTGGCACGAGTCGAACAGGAAATTCATTGCCGGGGTATTTCCTTAACGCGATGTGCTTGTGAGGCGAGGTTTCACTCTCGCCTATGGAGAAAAGTAAAAGTTTTCGCGTTCCTTGGCTGGGCGGAAGGAGATTTCCAAAGCGCTTCAACATCTCCTCTCATCATCTAACCTTGACCAAAACTTATTGTCTACTGGCGACAGCCCCCGCAAATGATGATGACCACAGATCATGTAAATTCACAGCTAAGCCCGTCCACCAGCGAGCAAGGCACATGTAAGTCACTTGAAGCCAGAGTCAACACTCTTACCCAACCCAGCAGCGTGATAAGGCGAGCCGCATGGAGGAGTACACACTTCCCCATGCCTCCGCCGCCAACTGGGTTGGCTTTGAGGAGTCGCAGCAACCCCGTGAAATCATGACATGCTCGCGTCCGAAATTAATTACCATCTCGACGAGCGCTCTAGAGATGGCTTCTCCAAAAAAATATTTTGCGTGAGTGCACTCAAGATTCGAATCGTTGTCGTCATTCTAGAGATGATCTCGGCGCGGATGGGGCTAGGAATTTGAAGGAGCGGGCGCTGCTTGGAGGTGTTGGAGGTGCTGATGGTGGTTTTGGTTCTTTGTTTGGCGAGGAATTTTTTGTGACTATCAGAAGATGGTTGTGGAGCTGTTGGTAGGAAGATGGACTAATCTGACGGTAAAACAAGCGGGCATTGGATGCATTTGGCGAAGAAAAGTGTCAAAATGCTGTCCCTTTGCTAGATGATGGCTGGTTTGACAAGAACATAAGTGGACGTACACAGACCGAAAGAGAAGTGGTGATAATTCAACCACAGTGTGTGCTTTGGGTCCAAATTTCTCTTCTGGGGAGATTAACAATTCAAAACGTTCAAAAATCTGTTTACTCCCTTATCCAGTCTCCTCATCATCCATCTCACAATCATTTTCGAATGCCCCCCCTTCCACCCCTTTCACACATAAATCTAGAATCAAACTAATAATCCATGTCAATAGATGGCGCTATAATCGCCCCCCATTAACCTTGCAGGCCTGTTGTTGTTCTCCATAGCGATTACCATCAGTCGTGCCACCAGTCCGCCCTATCATCATTCCATTTAATCTTCGCATAAAATTTCAATCCATTAAGCACTCCGATAATCACATTTTCCACAAGGTCCCCCCGGCGGCGGCGGCGCTTCAATTCGGTGTCGCCTCTCTCTCTCTTTCTAACGAGCGTCGCGCACCGAATGCCTTGGTCTTCACGCACTTTTCGCGTTCGATTGTGTCACACCTCACCTCAATGGCGTGAGCGTGTGACTGTCAACATGTCCGGTCGCTTGTACGTCCTATTGTCCAGTCATCCGGTGACAGCGACGATGACAAAACGTTCTGACATCCCGTGTCGTCGCCACAAATCTGACTTCCATCGATTCATCGCGTTAGTCGTGTCGGTTTTCATTTAATTTCGGTGGTTTATGTCAAACTTTGGAGGTCACTACCAGCGAACGGCGATGTTAATGAGCGGCGGCGCGGTAGTGCGCCGGTGCTATGTGGTGCATAATTAGAGTTCTGGAGGTCGCTCGCACGGTGGCGGTCACTCGTTTGGCTGTGCACTCGCCGATAGTAATGAACTTCCTTAAACAAAAACGAAACACACACACCAGCACACGGGCGCGGAGGCAGAGAGCCACAGAAATTCTGGTGACGTGCGGGACGCTGACAGTGGAGGTCCGAGGAACGTTCCAAATGCGTGTCGATGCGTATCAGCGTATCAGCGCGCCGCAGTAACGCACGTCGCGTTCAGTTGCGGTGAAGCCAGTAGCGTTTGCTACCTTCCCTCAGCGGTACGTGAGGGAAATGATTAAACAACACCCGTTCGGTGGTGGGCCAGAGCGGCAGATGGTGCTGATGATGATGAATTTTTATGCTAATGCGTCTTGGAATGGCAGCCCCGTTCGAAAGTCGATGTAACGAAGGCTGGACTAAACCGTATGCTGGCAGCAATGATTTTCTGATGAATAGGCTGCGCCTGCTCTCTGCGGTGCGAGGAGGGGAAGATTCTGATGAATAATGGCGTTGCCTTGGGGGTCGGAAATATGTTTGCTGCTCGAGTAATTCGACATCGTGACTAGGCGCTTAATGCGTTCGACTGGAGGGATGGAGGCGGCCCTTTGTTCTAATTCTGTTTGGATGCGATGTTTTGCAGTGTGGAAGCTCGATGTTCGGTAGCGTGTAGGGCTCAGGGCTTAGCGGAAATCACCTCAAAACAGATGCGAGCTTAATCTTGATCCCTTGGAAAGTTTGACAGAATGAATCACTTTTCATTGGCCTCGCATTCCGGTGGGTAAAGTTGCAATAGCAAGGGCTGTGCTTCAAGGAGGCACATCTATCGAGGAAGCACAACATCACATCTCTGTCGCATTGATGAAAGACGTTTCATAAGTGTCACCTGTCGTTGAAAGGCAGGTTAAGCCTTGTTAAAAGATAAGCTAAACATTGGAGCCTTCGTTGACAGATGAGGTTAAATTGGAAGATCTCATTGACAGTCTAACCTAATGTTGGGCCCCTTGATGACAGACAAGCCAAATCTTGGTGTGTTCGCTAAAAGAGGGTTCGTGCGACAACGACGGTTACCCTTGGGGGAATTTTGAATTCAAGGTCTCGGAAGGGATCACTCGGGGGACTTACTCAAAAAGGTCATAAAATCCTCCCCTTGCGCAATGCTTTTGCAGCTTCAGTGAGAACACCATTAACCTCAGTGACATTTAGTATGGTACATTATTTTCCAACACAAATTCACTAAAAGTTGTGAATCCCCTTCCCCCACATAGCACTTAAATTCTCAGCCGCACATGACCTCAAACAATCAGATATCCGGACAGGTTTCTAATAGAAGAGGAAGCCCACATTTCACTCAGTTAATTACTGGCCATAAACTGAGGTTATAGTTGACTTGCTGATTGCATCTCTCACATTCACTTGTGTTCATCACATTCTGTCAGATATTGCAACTTTGTCTCGCATCTCGCTTATGTCAGACTTCCTGCAATTGACACGTAAATCATGAAGGAAAGAGCATCCCACTCAGTTCGTACCCTTGCGGGATATCACCTTCAATTAACATTTCCGATTGCCTGCAACTGCAATATGCAAATGCCCGGTCAGGAAACCAGTGCAACCACTTGTGTGCCTCTCCCTCCATTCATCCAAGGACAGCTCCACCTTGTGTAGCGTAAAAATTTCTTCATGACGCAAGAACCCATCATTTCATCACACAGCGCAACTTTGTCCAGCGCTGTGAAGTTCATGTCGCGAGAAATTCGATTATTCAACCGTCCCGACGGGGGGCGTCTTAAATCACAGTTTTCCTGCTCTCTCTCTGTCTCTCTCTGTCTCCCTCTGCAACCAGTTGGGTCAGAGAGCTCCGCTTGTGGGCAGAGGCTGGCTTATGAATTAACATTTATTTCGTGATTTTTATTCGGTCATTACGGGAGTTTACGAGAGATCGTAAATCTACGCCGGACAAGAATAGAATGAGATTTGCAAATTTGCTGGAATTCATTTTTTCGGCGTCCCTCACAGTCTGACAGTCTGACACAATCTGTCGACAAGTTCTCAACATACCAAGGGGAGCCGATTGGAAGTTTGTTGACAGATTGTCTTCGCTGGAAATCTCAATTCGGATTTGTTTTGCGATGAATTCCAGGAGCGGGTTCATTTCTGTGGGATCAATGTAACGCTGTGAGTTGAGTTCAACTCTCCTTTCACTTTTTTCTCCGGACGTGATTTACAGGGAAGGCTTCAGTTGTTTCGAGTGATTCTTGTGATTTATAGAAGCATTCGAAATGTTGCTTGAAGTCGGTGGTTAAAGAAAGAGGTGTGTGTGGGTCATGTGGAATGCAAATGACATCAGTTACGCCTCTGCGTTGTGTTTTATGAATTTATGACCGTTGCATGCAAACATTTTTAAAGTTCTTCGAACTTGGACATTTTTTATGTGGCAATATAAGTTTGAGGAGGCGTCTTGTATTAGCAATGGTTTCGCCTATGGTTTCGTCAATAAAAGAGTGTGTACATTGGAGGATAGAGTGACACAGGGTTCAAGAGACCAACATCTGTGTGTAGCTTGCTGTGGCACTGAAAAGAACGATTCTGTGTCGATTCGCTGCTATCTTGAGGAAGACATAGTCCTTAATAATAATAATTGAGTGGCACTACAGCCAACAAGGGAGCAAGGTCTAGCTTCATAACACGAGTAGTTGTTGTGCGTGCTACAGTTCTCTCGCAAGTAGAAGGAACCTACAGTTTACTGCCGACTCCGAACTGCGAGATTTGAGAAGCTTTTCATAGACAATTGGTACTCTTTGAGTGTTGTCAGTAACTCGAAAGAGGTAGTGCCGTGAAAAGTGGGCTGTGTCCCGTCCGGGAATCGAACCTAGACTTTCTGCGTGGCGGTCAACTTACCAATACTCCACGACGACATAGTCCTTAGTCACTCACTCCTTTGGGGATCGATTTTTGATCGATGGGATGCCGTTTTGTCCTCCATTACAAATGGTGTCTTTCGCCTGCGTCTGAATCACAGAGAGAGCTTCTAGAGCATCAGATGAGGATCTTACCATTAAACGCCCTAAAATGAGCTCTTGACAAAAAACAGTGAAGCCCAGACAATCACGGCCCTCTGACATTTCAAAAACCCGTTCAAATCTAGATCTGACCCGCACTATGCATTTTCTTTCCAGCGTTTACCATGAAAACAAAAAAAAAATCAATTTTCTCAACCTCCAAATAAACTTGTAATCTCCCATCGAATCAGATCGTAAAATCAATCGACTTTGCCTCGGCTTCATTCGCATCATTAAGAGATTTTTGAACAAAACAAAAAAAATTCCCATTCACTTCCACGTCACCTCGTCGCCTTTGGGTCTCTAAGCAAGCATCAGATTTTCAAGCAGCTCAGCACAGAGCCCCTCTCCCGCCACTCAGTAGGAAGAGGAAAACGACAACAGCACAGCCGTGTGCACGATCACCTCGTCGAGCACTCCCCCATCACACGCCATTCATGCGCACACGTCGTGTGTATCTAAATCAACTTGCACTTAATTATCTAATTCGATTTTTCCTTCGGTTTATTTTTATAGTTCGCCTTTTTGTTTTTTTTTTTTTGAATTTATGGCTAACATTGAATGTTTTCCCTGCACTTGCCGTGTTCGCTCATCAGAATGCACGCCAGGTAGTGCGGTGGGCAACGTTCTATCACATGTTCGCCGTGCGGCTGTGACTCATACGCGGCACATGCATTCCAGGTGCACGGTATTGCATATCCAAGAGCTTTTCAATCACGAGAAACTCGTTTTCATTGGACTGCTCAACGACGACGACGGCGCTGTGTATCTGTGCAATGTGGAAATCCAATTGATACACAGCTCCAATTCACGAGGAAATATCCTTGTGCAATGATCTTGAATTCACAAGTAGCGTCAACGTCGCTGTTGACGACGGGGAAAAAATGAGAAAACGAAAAAAATTCATTTTTTGTTGTTTAGTTCGCTTCTGAGCTGCGCTGCGCAGCGCTGCGATGCAATTTAGCAGATATTCCCATTCAGGGATATATCGCTAATTAATTGGTTTATAATTTTCAGCGATGCCGTGCGCAATGTCACACAGCACGCCAGTGTCCTCCACTGTCGCGCTAGGGAAGCATGTATATCACCGACTCTCCGTGGGACCTTTCTGTCCTATTGGGACGATGCGGCGGGCGCCTTTCAAATGCCGCCGGCCCTCTCGAGGGAATCGAAAGTTCAGCAATAAATGTCATCGTTTCTGGTTCAAGTTTCGAACGAGATTCGAGATCGTAGCAGGTGCAGGGACTTACCCAATACTCACCAAGTGCCCCATAAATCCTCCAGCAGTGACACCCCTAATGGCTAGCAATTGTCCGTGTCACTAAGTGGCCGCTGTTTGGATGTGTAATGACTTGAATTATAATAACACGATCGCACGGGCTAGTTGTTCGCCTCTGAAGTGACTGCTCCAAGAAACCAGATATCTATCGCCGAGCTGAGGTTATTGTTCAGCATTGTGGACTGAGTCAAGTGTATTGCATCCGTCAGGCACTCGTCATCTGTGAAAAATCCAATTTATTCCAGACATTCAAGTTAAAGGTCACCGCAGTAGCGTGCTGTTCGAAATGTATTGTTGGCGTTTGATAATTAGGGTTTTTTCTTTTTTTTTGAGAAATGATGTCATCACGTGGAATGAGTCAGCTTTAAAGGGAGAGACATGAAAATGAAAATGTCGGGTAGATCTGAATAAGGTGATGGCAAATGACAATTGACAGAGTGTGCTCTCTAGAAGTAAATGGAAAGATATCAGAAGCTGAGATCCTAGTCTGTGACGTCCCAATGGTTCAGAGGCAAAGATTCATCTACCTTTATACGGTCCAGCTATTTTAACAAATGTTTCGGAAGGCGCTTTACCAAGTAAACGTCTGTCTAGTTTGAGAATGAATCTCCTCGTCACCAAACCGCATACAAAATGTCTGTCCCAGAGCTTCCTTGACTGTGGCTACAGAATCTCTGGTGTACCTAAAGCCAGATTTCACAAGACTCAAGTCAAGAATGAACAGAAAGACGTAGTTAACCTTCAACCCACTACTTTCGCAGCGAAATTCTTGAATGAATCAATCCTCAGAATTCACAATTCAATTTGTAGGAGTCATCAAGTCTAGCACACGCTAGATTCCCGATAAAACTTGAACTCGGGGTCAAGATCTCAAGCGAAAAAATAAAATTACCCAACCTCACCCAGATACACCAGAAAAGATAAACATCTTCAAATCATCAAGTCTGTCGTTAAATCCGCACAACAATCGTTTCGTAGACAAGAATTTCAAGTTTATTGCCTTTGTCTCTTAGCCAGCAATCATTGCATTCTTTCAGAATCAACTATCATCCTCCCTCACTTGACTCATTCACACAGAGCCTTTCGAATGGCCTTGCGCAACCCTGTCGCTAAGTGAATGTTACACATTTCCCCGAAGCAGCCGAAGCCACCCACCGGAGACCCACACAAACGACCACAAAAAATATTTACGAATTCCTCTCGAGAATTATCTCTAATTTGCCATCAACATGCGCCGCATTCGAATGTAAGCACTTCCTAGTGCAGTAATTCAGAAAGCGATTCCCATCGGTTGCGGCCCAAGCAACAGCCAGCAACCATCAACCAGCGGTGGCTAACAACCGTCTAAGTAACCCAATTTAAATAATTTATTACCCTACCCTGCGCGCGTACATAGACTCCTCGTCCCCCTCGTCCTTCGTACGCCGCTGAGGAGTTATGAGCCATAATAATACTCGGCACAGCAGCGCTCGGACGAATTTAATTAACATTGGCAGAGTCACTGTTTAGGCCTTTGAGTGGCATAACTACGACATAACTGCGGCATAACTTATTGAATCAAGCAGCAGTCACAGTCGCAGTCACAGTCGCAGTCGTAGTCGTAGTCGCAGCCGCATTTGCCGACGCACCAGCCGTTGCCTTTGACTGCTGGAGCCAGGTATTGCGGAACCGACATGCAAATTGCTTTAGCCGTGAGCATCTGGTTGGAGAGCAGGCGCACACAGTCTTCGGAAACACTCGAGCATTCGGATTCGGATGCGCTGCACATCCCCCACACAAACATGCGCAAACACACCTGTTTTGTTTTTTTGTTTTTGCGGATGCCGAACAGGTCGTGATTTACCTCAAAACAGAAGCAAGTGTTTAGTTGAAGGAAGCGGGTGGCTAAACAAAAGATGCTCCCACATACACTCGAACAGCTGTACACCGGTGAAGATGTGAAGGGTACTCGTGTTGTGTTTGGTGGGTGCAACTTGAGGGGGTTTCGCAAACCCACTAGACACACAATCGGAACTCTGAGCATTGGGGAAGGCTTGAGAGGTAGAATCTGAATTCCAGAAGACTCTTAAGCAATTTGTGTTTGAATTGTGGAACTGTGGTTCCCCTGGAAGTTTGAAATCACTTCTTGGTGACGACGTTCTGTGACAAAACTGGTTTATTGCAGTAAGAAGCTTCTTAACCTTTGTCTTTGTAGGTCCAATCATGTATTGGCGGTTGCATTGGGGAGAAATTATCTTGAAAGGAAGGAACATTTGTAAAGACTGGGAAAAAGAAGGAGGAGGAGGAAATTCAAACCCTCCAACACTTCTTATGCCTCTGTCCTGCCATCTCATCCAAAAGAAAAATCCGTCTCTGTGACTACCTCATGATGAACTCAACAACACAAGGATCAAATGCCTCTCCATCAGAAGCTCTGGTAGATTTAAACGGGTAAGGCATCTGTGACGTGCGATTGTTGGAAAGTTTAAGGGCAACCCTTGTTGGGGGGGGAGAGAACTGTTGATTGATTATGATTCCAAAACCAGCGCATTAACCATCCTTGTCGATTTGAGCGCTGATGGCAATGATTGCGTGGGGTAGAGAAGAGAAAGTGCGTTGCCTCTTAAATGCGAAGTCTAAATAAGACTCCCTTTTATTTACACATTTCCACCTATGCTCGATTACTGCTGAGGAGATATGGAGTGAGGAAAAGTAAGGCGGGGTGAGGAGGAGTGCAGAGCAGTGATGAGGAGTGAGTAGGAGTGAGGAGAAGTACGCAGGAGTGAGGAGAAATGAGGAGGAGTGCGGAGCAGTGAGGGGGAGTGCGGAGCAGTGAGGAGGAGTGTGGAGCAGTGAGGAGGAGTGAGTAGGAGTGAGGAGAAGTACGCAGGAGTGAGGAGAAATGAGGAGGAGTGCGGAGCAGTGAGGGGGAGCAGTGAGGGGGGAGCAGTGAGGGGGAGCAGTGAGGGGGGAGCAGTGAGGAGGAGTGTGGAGCAGTGAGGAGGAGTGAGGAGGAATGAGGAGGAGGAGTTAGGAGGGCTGAGGAGGAGTGAGGAGGAGGAGTGAGGTAGAGTGCGGAGGAATGAGGAGGAGTGTGGAGGAGCTATCTGTCAGATTTCAATACTCGAAGTTGGCATTCAGTTGTAGGTCCTTTCGGAACAATAGCCCGTGCGGCATCAGTGATTCCTGGTCCAATGTGTACTGTTGTGGAACCGAATGTATTTAATTTTCTAATGCTGACTGAAGGAAGAATGAGTCAGGCTTAAAGAAATCAAAATTTTCCAAAGATGTCAATCAAGTCCCTTTAAGACTTGTAGAAAAAAGAGTCTTACATTTATTTTCTACATCAAACATTGGCTGACTTTCATCGATAACTTCGAAGATTCCTCGTCCAAAAAGTTTATTTTATTCAGATTACTCCAGAAAATGAATCAAGATCCACACATGGTCGTTCATCATTCCGAAAACGTTCACACACACGGTCAGAGTTCGTCATAACTTCAAAACTCAACTTACATTTGCCGTCTTCCTTACCAACGCCATCTAAAAATTGAATTCTCTTTAAAATTGTCCAAGAAGCGAATGCCGAACGTAACCATTTTCAGATGACTTCCACATGGTTTGTACGAAGAATATGGTTCTAGTCCTATTATGTACCTGTCTCGATCTCTTCTCGGTCTGAATCTTAAGCTGTAGAGGCACTGACATCTTCATCGAGATCGTTGAATTCACTTTCTTTCCATCATATCCAAAAATTCTTCTTTAAGTTAGCTTTGTAACAATTTGCAAAATTTCCACAAGCTTTTCAAACCATTCCTCAAGAAATCCAAATCAACCCCCACAGCAAACAGCACACCTCATAACTGACTACATACTTCCTCGCACCACTGTGCCGCATCACACACACCCAACAACAATCAAAATAAGTTCCACTCACAAAGCTTTTCCCACTCAATTCCCAACCGCTGCTTCACCTTTTATCACAATCGAACTGCAAACAACATGCCCACACCAACATTGGCCCCCTTCACGCCCCCCCCCCCCCCCCCCCCCCCCCCCTCAACCGTAGCACACAATGAAAAACTTGTCCATCATACAAAGCTCCATGCAATCGAAGCAGCAGCAGCAGCAGACGACCGACACAACGGATAGTGGCAACCCTACCAGCGCAGCAACGACATGATCGAAAACTTTTATTTTCAATTCGTCTCCAGCTCCAAATTTAGTTAAGAAAAAGCGACCGAAAGCATAGGACGTGTGTTGAACATCGCGGCCCGCGTCTCTACACCCGTTCTTGACACAGACAGTCTCCCGTAACTGAAGTTATACGCGATCCCCAGGTAATCTCCCACGAACGATCCGTTTCCGAATCGACCATTGATCGCATAGAGTATCCAGTTCAACTTGTGTGTTGATTTCCTACATCCGTGATATTTTTTTTCCCGATTTTTCTGCTTCTTTCGGTGCCCTCCTGAATTTTGTTTTTTGTATTTTATGGTTTCTTTATGCAAAGGCGCGCGATCGTTTGCCAAACAAACGATAAAGATACACCAGCGCACGATCACCTGTTTGTTGATCGTGTCGCCAGATATACGCGAGCAAAAAAAAAGTTGGGAGAAGAGAAGGAAAAAAATGAAAAACCCCAGCGGTGTGTGCGGTGTGCTGCCTGCACGGATATTTCCGGATGTTGTCGGTGGACTGTTGCACGATCTTTTCATAGTTATTTTGAAATACGAAAAAACGAAAAAAATATGTGACATGTATCTGTGCAAGGGAACGCGGCTCGGGCGCCGAGACCTTCAATGAACTGTTCGAACGGGCGGGCGGTTATTGATCGTGTTGCAAAGAAAAAAAAATTAAATTACCGTAAATCACGTTGAGAGTGTATGTATGCAAAGTGACCTATGAAATGTCTTTGGGAGGAACACGGACATCGAGCTGGGTCTGTGTAGGCAGCTTAGGGCCAAGAAGATCTGTGGTGAATGGGACTGAGATCAGTGAGATCAGTGGAGAGAAGATTGACTTTTAAGGATTGGCGATCGTTTTTGTTTTTCGAAAAAGTGGTCTCTTTCTGTAGAGCGACGAGATCAGTGATCAGCGGGAATATGAAGAATGGAAAGTCTTGATGAGTGCCCGGATTCCAGAAACTTCCGTGTTGCTAAAGGCTGTCGATAATGATTAATAGAAGCAAACAGTTGTGACGGCAAACTCGAGACGACTGATCGTGATCGTGCAGCAAAGGGTCTGCGGCTGTGATATTGTTTCTGTGCTTTCCTTTGGAATTTGAATACTGCTCAGTTTACTCAACAGTCCTAGTAATTTATTTTTCCATCATGGTCCACCTTTGCTATTTAGCTGAATGGACAAGCCAAGTGTGTTCAAATATCGATTGTCCAGCAGACTTCTGGTCTAGCCTTCACAAATTTATCTATTTCATCGGAAGTGGTAATTTCTTCACAAATGTTTAGCCAGACTTTATTCGAAAATGTCCAAAAACGGGCTGGTCAATTGAATTTTTCAGTGATGGCTAAGTGCTGAGATCAGGCAAACTAACAATCCACAATCGTTGAGTGTGCGCAAATTCGATCTTCTCCACTTACGCTCTTTAGGCTGTCCATTCGGATAGATGTCGCAGATTTCTGTTTCTCCCAGACATGGATAAGCTGTCTGTTTGCCAAAGTTTTGTCGCCCACATCAGATGCGTTTTAAGACGTTCCCTTTTGCAATTTTGTTGATTCGTGATCGTCGAGAGCGTTCAGATCAACGATTGTCAAGTGTGCCTTAAAGTCTGTCTTTATGGGTTGAACTCTTCGCACAGTGTAATTGTTTTTTTCAATTGATTACAATTTGCTATATTTAAGAGGACATGTCGTACCGGACAATATTCAAAATCTAGAAACTTTAAGAAAATCGTCTATCGTCACTCAAAAGTCGATCGTATTCTATTTTTGCCTAGTGTGACTGACTGACTGACTCTTTCTATCTCCTAAGATATTACTTCTTTCACCCCAATTGTGCCTTCTACGTGTTCCTCAAATGTCAAGATCCTTAACCGCCGAAAGTGTCTGACTGTGTGGCCCGTAGACTTCCTCTACTTGATCGCCTTTTTCGTTTTATCATGCTAACTTCTTATTTAAGACCTAAACAACAATAGAGTCTGTTTCATTCTGTTTCATATTTTCAAATCTGGGATTATAAGACATCACTTAATAAGTGTCGCGACATATAGGGGCCGCCGCTAACAGAAAAAGTAATTTTAAATCAATAAGCTTGCCAGTAGAGCCCCCTATATGTCCCGGGACTTAGTGAGTGATCTGTTATCTTGCAATTTTAACGATGACCGAAATTGTTTGCCCGGAATTAAGCACAACTGCCTCTGTTGTCCTTCCACGACGACATCCTTTCTTCCGAATTCAAAAAGTTACCGTTTTCGAGTTTATTTTGAACTTGAGGTCCTCGATCGGCTATCGACTTGTCCTGAAGAACACCGACCGTCAGCTTCCTATTTCACCACAAATTCCCCCCTCATTTCACCAGACGTGCTCAGGGGTATTGTGTTTTGTTGAAATTTCGAGATTCGCTATACTCGTTCATAAAATGCGTCATCTCTAGATTTTGATACCTAAGATCGTAGATTGCTTGTCTTACTGATTGGGGACTGCCGCGACGTGCTCTAACGGCCTTAATTTTGGTAGCAAACTTCTTAGAGCTTCAAAGTCTCTAATCGTCGATCGTGCACAAAATGCCTGATCACGTCAAAAATCCCTGGGAATATTCCACGCTGTTGTCTCATAAAATTTACTGATCAGATCTCCCCGCCTCATTAAGACAGCCCTTACATAGGTCCCGAGGCCCTCTTTAGAATTTGGAAGAACCCTCAACACCGATCGTGACCGAAATCTTAACAAATGATCCTCTCCACAAGAGATTTCCATCAGGATCTAAAGAGAGATCGTGCGGGAAATCCAAAATCATTGCAAGATCCCTGATTTTTGAACTCTGGGCTTTTCCCCCAAAAAAAAAAACGAACTGACTCGCCCCGAATGACCGATCGTAAGCAGCAGGAGCTCTCGTCGCGTGCCCGGAATCCCTAAACACTCTGAATCACACCTGATCGTGGAGAGAGATGCAATCGTGCCGCGACTGCCAAGTGATCGACGAAATTCTGCCGAGGATCACTTGTCAGGAAGACGATCGATCTCTTAGGTAATCGTCACTGTCCGCTGTTTCCCGCTACTTATTCGGTCATAGCACACGTACGGGTATTACGCGATAGCGTGTAACGCTATTTCGTGCCGTCTCGTTTATCCAGTTCTCCCCTGAAGCCATCATCGGCGTCTTCATCATCGACGCCGTCACCGTCACCGTCACCGTCTTCCTCCTCATTATCATTGTCGTCGTTGCGGACGCACTCGCTCGCGGTAATACTCTCGCGCCGTGTTTTCACTTTCTTTTGGACTTGTAATACCTTGGGAAGTGTTTACGAGCGCTAAACGAGGCGACGGTCTTCGCCGCTACCGCGTGTGTGTGTGTGCGTGTTCCTCCTCAGGTATGTTTTCCGCCAAAAAAAAAGAAGCCAAGAAAACCCCGCACTGACCATATAACGTAATCGGGCAGCGGACAGCTGAGAAAAGCTTGTTTCGGAAGAAAAGAAAGACTTCCTCTCTCTCGCTCAGTGCTCCGCGTCGTCGCGCTGTGCATGCTCATCGGTAGTCACTTGTGGTTTTGTTTGCTGTTTTCTTTTTGCAAACAAAGAAGATGGCGTTGTGGAAGGCGGCGTTGTGGCAGAGTGAGAGTGTGTGTTAGCTATGTGGGCCTGGCCCCCCTCGGGACACTTGTCGCTCTCACTTGCGCCGTCTGTGCTCTGCCTGGTGCAGTTGTTTGCTTTGGGCAACTTTTATCACTCTCTTCTCATATTCTCGCTCCTTCTATCGGTTGGAAGCATTTCTCATAACGGAATTTTGGCCAAGTTTGCCACAAGAGAAAAAAAAAACTGTATGGACAGAGGAAGCAACTGACACAAACAAACGCGCCGTTGGGGGGAGAATTAAAGTACCGAGAGCTGGCTCATTACATATTTGTAATTTCACTTTCTTTTCAACGGAGTGCACATGGAGTTTTATTTTTTTTCTTCCTTCTCTTCTTCTTGTTCGATTTTTTTTCTGGGAGGGTCGCCGCAAATCGTGTTTAAAAGTGTAGATCATGTGGAATGTCTTTTTTTGTGTTTTTTTTGTCTTTTTGTCAATTTCAGAAAAAAGGAAATATAAGCGAAAAAAAGTGTAAATCGCCGTTGAAATTGTGCCAAAATGTCTGTTAAGTTGATGTGACTTAAATACGGTCGTTTATGAGTGTGTTTCGTCGAGTGAATCCTAAATTTAAGGCGAAAGTTGAAATAAAGTCAAAGAAAGTCAAAGGATCTCCGAGATGAGATGCGACTTCCTCATTTGTGTACAGTAGGGCATAGAAATCGCGCGAAACTAGCTAACAACAAATTAAACTAACCCCCCTGGTAAAAGAATTCAAAGTACATAACAGAAAAATATTTGTTTAAAGTGACAGACAGCAGGCAGCGAGGGAGGAGGATCGACAACGACGACGACAACGAGACGAGATCTCACTGGACAACGTATTTCTTTGGATTATATTGCCAGCTAATTTTGACAAGTTTGGTGAGTTTTTGTTTTTTGTTTCGACTCTGTTTTGGTTTGTTCAACGTCCTTCGGAACATAATTAAATGATGAAGTGAGTGGATGTTGTGAATTGTGTGTCTGTCGATTTGTTGAATTAATTAGTCGATTAGGGTGCTTGAAATGAGGAACTGCAACTGGCTATGAAAAGCTCGTTGGAAAGTTTTTAAACTGCTTGGTTTTGAATTTGTAAGGCATGACCATCTTCTTAAATGTTTACTTTATTTGTTTGCTGCTTTTTGATTTTTGTGTGACGTTTCACCTAACAATGTGGTTGGTCTCAAGGTCCATCTCATTGGAAATACAGCTGAAACACATTTATCTACGTACAGCCACTGTTCGATATGCAGATTCATTTGGCGAATTATTCCCCAACTTCATACTTCTTTTAACTTGATCCAAGACGACGGAGGGATCTGGGGCTTCGCTGGGCCCCGGGACATCACGGGATCACGGGAAACTAGATTGCTGATGAACTAGCCATGCAAGGTCTTAAAGAGTCCTTCGTTGGGCCCGAACCCACCTTGGGACTACCTGCTGTCTCCCAACAGCACAACCAGATATGTATACCGAGACTGTATACTCCCGAATGTCAGCAAGAAATCCGCGGTTTTTTTGTTATTTCTGGACAGAAAAGAGTGCAGAAAACTTGTCGGCGTACAAACAGGACACTTTTTCTTCGCTAAGCACCTAAGTCTACTTGGGCTTAGCGAAGACACCCTCTGCGACGTCTGCGGCGAAGGCGAAGACGTCTCGTCTTTGCTCGTATCAGGTGTTGGCTGTTTGGTACCGATGTGGTGGAAGCTGAAAACTTAAGCTCCTAATCACAGAAGCTCCTTGAGCGTTGTCAGCAAGTCCGAAGAGATGGTCCCGTGAAAAAATTCGAGGTGACCCGTCCGGGAATTGAACCTACTCGTAGATCTTTGGCGTGTGGGTCGACGCACTTACCCACTACGCCACGGCAACCATTCACTCCTACGCCCTTCTTCAAGAAGCCGATGTAAACCATCCCAGACGACGGTAGGCATCACCCTTCCGATGGGACAGTCTTCACCATCTTCGAACGTCCCCTGATTTGACTGTTTCATGGTCTCCGATGGGTATCATTGGATCCATGTTTTCTCGAACATCAGGAAGCGAGGCGGAAATTCCTTTGAATTGCGCGTAAACAGCGTTAAGAACTGCTTTGAAGGTGTCTCACGGTGGCAGCTGTTGGGTGCCTCAGGAAATGCGGCATCTATCGTGCAGGCAGCTTTTTCATCCAACATTTCATGCAACATATGACCAACACATCAATCAGACGGCTTGCTAATATAAGACACGAGTAGTAGATTTTTGTTATGTTAACCTCCGAGAAAGCCGTTTGTCGGCGCCTAAGCGTAGTAAACCGAAGTCGTGATGGCCGTCATCGAAGGAGTAGAGTTATCGTATGTAGAATCCAAGCGCTCTTTGATTTCTTTGCTTATTATCCTCTGGAATCGAATCACAGACCGAACTACGATTCGCCGTCAAAATAAAGCAACAAGGCCTATTCGACTAAATATAGCGATAGTAGCGCCAACAGACGATGAGGTGGAAACGGCGTGTGCAGGTTACTAAAGAAAGTCCGAATTATTAGTGGCGACAAAGTTTAAGACAATCTTAAGTGAACCTAGCGAACAGATTAAATAGACAAAAATCGGTTTGAAGGGGAAGATTGCTTGGAGAGAGGTTGAGCAAACTTTGCTCGCTTTCAGACGTGTGGCAAGACAAATGTGCAGACCCGGTAAGAGTGCGTTCCACGCGTGTCCTTGTCGAATAGTCCCTGACTTCCGGTCTGCTGGTCTGTGTCTGCTCGGTAAGGTATAATGTGAATGTTTAAAAACCTAATGTGCTCCCTTAAATTTTCTACAAAAACCGGGTGAAGTGTGCCCAAATCTAGAGGTAGGTTATGTAACCGCTTTTTCATAGATTTGCTTTAAATGCATAGGAAACCTATTTATAGCGTTGCTTTTGGTATTGTGATAGAAATGCATCTGTTATGCCTGTTATGCCCTAATGTCCATCTAAGCAAAGCGAGAGCTGTGTCCGCAGCATTGCCATTTTGAATCCGAGTCATATGTTTGATGTAACTATCACCACAAAGAGTAATTTCTTCCTAACTATTCACATTTTCCTTTCTTCTGTGATTTCCTCCTCCACCGTAATTGGCTTCATCCAACTTTCTCAGTAAATGTCTTCTACCGACATCTCCTTCTTTCCTTGATGCCAGCAACCAGTGCCATATTCCCTCAGTTCCTCCTTCTTTCTCAGTTGCCTTCATGTTCTCCTTCAATCCCGTGAAACCATCGAATATTTAGATTCTCCATCATCGGGTCATCTCCAGAGTTCGCCTTCGAATTAGGGTCACTTTCTATTTACATAAATTAGCGTGGACTTAATCTTCATTTAGACGGTTACCTCTGAAGTGTGGAGAAATTGATGATTTGTTTTGGGTTAAACATCACTTTGCTTTCAAAGCCAAGAGTCTGGATTTTTGCTAAGAGGCAACGTCTACACTGTGTCGCAACGCTGTAGAGGGCCTTTAGTTACCCTGCTGTGTCTTTCAGCACAGCTTTGATGAATCTCTGTCAATTATTCTCGCCTTTCAGCACATTTTATTGCAGAATCTCCTGGGTTTTTGAGTGTCACCACTTAACAGTTAGTCAGATCATTAAAGAATCAAACATTGCTTTAAATGTTATCCCAGTAGGAGTCACCTGTGGTAATGACAAATTTGATGCCAATTTTTTTCCGCAAGCTTTCATAGCCTCACATAAAAACAACACACCGACAAGGCCATTCGAGATCCTAATCCCACTTCTCCAGAACACACAAAAACGATCTGAAACGACCAATTATGAGTGCTCCCTCCCGCCTTTGATGAGATGCGATCAGAAACCAGTTCCTGTTCAGATATCGTTTAGCGCTTCGCGGAAACACTTATCATCCCCAAGCGGTGTACCAGCTTCTGTTGAGCGGCAAAAGCAACAGATCTCAAGTGAAATTTCATTCCAAAGTGGTTCTGGCCAGTTTCAAGTGTGTATTCCGTCGGTTATCTTCGCATCAGAGCTCCTGGTGCGGACGAAGTTTGTCTATGATTTCGACGCTCTTCAATTTCAGATAACGATGGAGGTGGCGGTGCACGTATCTGGCTCATAGCTACTGTTCCATTGAATGCACACCCGACTGCCAGGCGGTAACCTTGCATTGTGGTTGTAGCAGCTCTAATGTGTGAGCTGTCAGAGGTTGGGGGGAGGCAGGTGGCTGTGGGCTGTCAGAGAGTTGGGAAATGGTGGCTAATCTGAAAAGTGTGTGCGAGTTTATGGGGTGAAACTTTTCGATTGTGCTTTCGGATAGAGATGCGAATCTGAGGGGTAGACCTTGATGGAGTGCAAAAGGTGATGGGATGTTTTTTTTTTTGGGGGAACCTTCACCTTCAGCGTTAAAATGATTTTTGCAGGTTTTGTTTGTTTTGCAGTTTTTTGGCAAGTTTTCGACGCCGCCGGTGAAGGTTATGTTAACTGGGTTCATGCTAATCCCTTTTTTTGGACTCTGCATCATTTAAAATTGGTCAAAATTTAGTGCCAAATGAACCAACAATTTTTCGAATTTTGATCCAAAAGTTAGTCAAAAAAAAAATCATTTGAAGTCAGTCAAAATTCAACCGAATATCTTCGATTCAGACGTCAGTTGAAAGTCGACTTAAATTCAGTCGAAAATCAGGCCCAAAAAAACATAGTTGAAAACCAGAAGAAAATCAGTCGAAAGATCAGCCCAAAAGTCAACTGAAAGTCAGTCCTGGCCTTGTGTCCATTGACAGTCTGTTGGCAGTCAGCTGAAAATCAGTCTACATTCAGTCAAAATTGGGCCTAAAATCAGTGGAACAATTTAGGACAAAATGAGTCGAAATTTAGTTCCAAGATCCATTGAAAGACAGCAGCAAATCAACCGAAAGCCATTTTTAATGTCAATTGATATTCAGGCGATCGTCAGTCGAAATTTTGATGAAAATTAGTCGAAATCAGGCCAGAAATCATATAAAACGTGGCCGACAGTAAGTTGAAACTCACCTGAATTCAGTCAGTCGAAAGGTCAGCCCAGAAGTCGGTTTAAAGTCAGTCTAACATCGTCCAAAAATTGGTTGAAATCTGTTCGATTGCTAGGCGGAAGTCATTCAAAAGCGCATCAAGCTTCAGTCGAAAATCGTTCAAAAATGTGGTTCCCAAGCGAATGCTTGAACAATTTTCTGTACATTACTTCTGAATTTCGCAAGATCATGTAAGACCTCTCGGATCAAAGTTCAGTTCAGTTTTTTTTCTCGAAACAACCGACACGATCCGAACAACGTGTTCCAACATCAGCGGCGTCATCACACACCAACGCTGCCGACCTTCCAATGTCAATGTAACTACAATCAGAGATCGCCCATACACGATCTACTGTTTATAGCGTCCCTCCTTTCACTCCAGAATCAGCAGCAGATGTCAATGCTCCATCCATCCGCAGTGGTCCCCCTGATGGGAGTCTCCGGCGTCGTTTTATTGCCCCGTACCGCGACACACTTTTTTGCGTGCAAAAAGTAATAAACCCAAAAAGCTCAATCAAACATGTCACAAATCAAATCGAAAACAAAAACTGCCTGATGAAGACCAGGCTTGGACCCCATCTCAGGCTTAGGCCTCTCTCTCTCTCTCTCTCGTCAGTCAAAGCCGGGCTTCGGCAACGTCAGCGGAGGTTCTCCAATTTATTCCGTGATGAAAGTGATTTGCATTTGAATCGTCACTAATCAAACCAGTTTTGCGTGCTCTCTCTCGCTCTCGCTGTCCCTCTCTCGCTCTCGGCGCTCGTCTTGAACAAAGTTGCATAATTAGAGTGCTAATTTATTATGTCAGCTTCGGTGGTTCCTGACATAATCTCTCAGTTTTCTGTTCGCTTTTCTGATCGATTCAGTTTTCCAAAGAGCTAAACGCATGCGTCCACTTACTCACCGTCTGACAGTCGAGTGCACAGAAGAAGAGCAACCCCGTGTGCGGCTTCCGCAAGACCGCTGCCGCCGCGCTGTTGCCGCCGATGAATCAGCCTCTTGTTCTTGTCAGTTGGCTGGAGATCGGTCCTCGCGCTCGAGCGTGCATGGCTCTTGCTGGTACCGTGTGCGTCGTGGTTCTCAGGCCATTCTCTTTGGAGATCTTCGCTTCAGGTCGCCAATTAATGGCTTTCTGATTCTGAATTAGATTTCTGTATCCAACGGGGGCTCGAGGCTTGAGGAAGAATTTAAATGAATAATGTTTGGAGCCAAACACAGACAGGTGTTGGGTAAACAGACATGTGAATGTGGAACTGGTTCGGTTCGGTTTCACGCTGGCAAATGCGTTTGTGTGTGCTCGCGGTTTTGTGGGATGCATTGTGTGAGATATGATGGGGAAATTCCTGGAAATTGGGGAATCTCTTGATGATGGGGGAAATCTTGACCGCAGCTGGGATGAAATTGTTGTGAAATCTTTGTCATAGATATTCTGTTAGGGCTTATAGTTGAAGCTTCTTTTAGCTCTGTCTGAGGTAGAATCATTTGTGACTTACTGTTGTTGTCTCCTTCAGTTGTATTCTTCCTTCTGTAGACTTCTTCGGTCTTCTGTAGCCTTCTTCGGTCTTCTGTAGCCTTCTTCGGTCATCTGTAGTCTCCTTCGGTCTTCTGTAGCCTCCTTCGGTCATCTGTAGCCTCCTTCGGTCTTCACTTTACTTCGGATGTAGTTTAAATTTTTAGGCGCCGACAGTTGTAGTTTCTTTCAGTTGTAGTCCACTTTAGTTGTAGGCTCCTCAAGTTCCAGTCTTCTTCAACTGTGGGCATCTCAAATTGTAGCCTCCTCCAGTTGGAGCGTTCTTTAGTTGTAGAAGTCTTCCAAGTTGTATCCTCATTCAGTTGTAGGCTCTTAGAGTCGTGTCATTTTTCGGTTGTAACTTACTTCAGACCTTCAAACTTTCTTCAACCCAAGGTTTTATTCTATGCCAGTTCCAGCTTCCAATTCTAGTCTTCTCCAGTTTAAGCCTTCTCCAGCTGTAGCTCCTACCAGTTGTAGCTTCCTTCAGCAAAAACCTTCATTTATACCTTCCAGTCGAAGCGTCTTGCAGTTAAATTTTTCTCATTGTGTAATCTGAACTTAAAGCTTCCACTTGTGTGCTGCTTTAGTTGTATCCTTCTTCAATTGTAGCCGCTTCTAATTGTAACTTCCTCCAGCCGTATTCTCCTCCAGTTGTAGCCTCCTTCAACTGTAGCCGCTTCTAACTTCAACCTTCTCTAGCTGTAGCCCCCTCGAGTTGTAACCTACTTCAGCTCTCGCTTTCTGCAGTTGCAGCTGTTTCCAGTTGTATCCCTCTTCCTATTATAACTCACTTTAGTCCTAACCTCCACTCCAATCAGTAACTTTCTTCACTCCCAGCCCTTAGTCTCTACCAGTTGTAAGGTCTCTCATTAATAGCTTCCTCAAGTTTTAGCCTTTTAAATTTGAAGCCTTCTCTGATTTTGTCTTCTCTGCTTTATTCTACTCTGCTACTCTGAGTCTCCTTTAACTGCTACTTCTTCTAATTGTAGCCACCTTCTGCCTTGGTATACTTCAGTTGTAGCTTTCAGTTGTAGCTTAGGCTGTAGTCTCTGGCTGCAAGCTTCAGTTGTAACCTCCGCCAGTTGTAACCTTGTCAGTTTATGACATGAGACGCATTTTGTCCAAAGGTGTGCCCATCCCCGACAATCAGTCAAAATTTAAGACTGAATCTCTGTTTGTACGCTGTTTACCCTGTTCTTCACCAACCACTCAAATTGTCACAGATTTCCAAACACTGTGCAGTCCTTTCACTCTGAAACCATGAATTTCAATCCAAAATGTGTTTCAAAGGGCTTTCGCAGCGAAAAAAAGAAAGTTTCACCATTGTTTGCAGCAAGGGCAACAACCACTTCCCGAAGGTTCATCCCCAAAAAGTTGTCCCCACTGCCCCGCGTGCACATCTATTTCCTCCATTGATTGTGAACACATCGAAATTTCTTAACAAATCACACCACCTTACCGACCCCACCATAATGAGCTTACCGACAAGTGTGAAATTCATCGCGGCGAAAAATGTAATTCCCAGAAACAAGGGTTTTCGGGTGTTAATTGGCGAATCAAATGCCCTCACAGACTCTAGCAAAACGTTTTCGGTGCACAAAATTTATGAATCCTCTCATGGAAATTTACCACATGCCGAATCATTCTTAGAATCCACCGATTATCATCGAAAAACCAAGCAGGACAGCTGGCAGATACGTCAGAAAAACGGCCCCAGATCGTAACACAATTTGCATAACCGACGATTGAATAACTTTTTTGTTTATTCTTTTTCCCATTGAGACTAAATTAGTTTATTAATGAAACTCTGGGAACGATGAGATGATGGGTTTTTGTTTAATTATGTTTTGTTTTCATTCGAGTTCCTGGGGAGAGGAGCGACTTGTCGGTCGAAACTAGTTTCGCCTTGGATTGGACGCGGGCTGTTACCGACGGACACCGTCTGTTTGTCTGAATCCTCTTAGAGAATCACGGACTTCTGTGGATTGGACGGTAGGCAGTGATTCATCGGTGGTCGGTTTTTGATGTGATTCTTGTTGGCTGAAATATGTGAATAATTTCGATCGGTAAGGGGACTATTTTTGGGACGTTTAAGTGTTTCTTTTTTTTTTGGCATTGTTTGGATCCGGGTTTGGATCAGGATGTGGTGCGGCTTAGCAGAGTAAGGTATTGAGACCCTGTGGGCACTCTGAAGTTCCACAACAAACTTCAGCGTCTGACAATTTAAATACCCTCTACTAATTTGTTCCACTTAAGACCACGCAACGAAATCCATCCCAATCTCTAAATTACACCCTCAAGGCAAAAGCAGGTTTCTTCTCTCTCTCTCTCTCTCAAAAAAAAACTGAAAACCCACAAGCCCCAAAGCGTCTGATTAATGAACAGAAGCATCAACTCAATGAACTCTTCGCAGTGAAATGATGAATTGGGCGGTCTTGACATTTCACATTTTTTTTCGGCGAAGATGACACACACCCGCCAACCGCCAAAGGAAAAGACAATAGCTTCCGCCGCACGGCCAACGCCACCGCTATCCATCTGGGTGCCTGTTTATGGGCATTTCTTGGAGGCACGTTCCAATCATGAATGGCTTCGATGATGAATAACCGGATTAACCCCAGCGCTCAGACACAGCGTCTCACCTCAAGAATCTCATGAAAATCGTAAAACAAAAACTTGCCAAATTCCAAATCAACTCGTCGACTTCGAGGATTTACGACATTCACGCTCGTTTCGGAATTGAATTCCAATTAGAATGTGTGACGTGTGGCTTTGCGAATAAGTGAGAATCCTGTCGAGTTTTCAGGGAACTCTGGCCGACCAGCAGCTGGCGTCAAGTGCAGTCAGACACGGCTTGGCACATTTTTTGGATTTTCAATTAACCCTAGTGTTGTGTTCGTGGTGGCGGTGCTGTGGTCGGCTCTTGAGCGTAGTTTGAAGTGACCCCTCACTCTGGAGTGGTTGTTGATGAGGCTTGTAGGCTCGGAGGCGATGTAAATGGAAGTCTTTTAATTCGTGAGGGGAGATTGTGTCGGATGGTCATCTGTGGGATTGATTTGGGATTTTGTTAGGAATTTGTGTACTCTGAGGAGCGAAGGCAATTTTCCTTTGAGGAAGGTATCATAAAGAGGACCGTTCAGTGAGCATGGATCAACTGAAAAGCATTCCTCTTCCCAAAAAAACCATCCAAATGCTATTCCATTCCCCATCCCCTTCCCCCATCGCCGCACCAACACCGACACCCTCCTGCTGTGTCCACCTTATTCCCAAATCCAATCCATCATCACACCACGACCCCCAAACCTCCATCAGTCCGCCGTCTGCCAGCAGGTGCCGTTGCGCAATTGACAAACTAATTAAACATACCACAGTGGGGCTGACCTTTAGCTTGCGCTCATCGCCAGCCTCCAGCCTTTTTTTTTTTGTTGCATACAATCTCGACAAAAACAGCTAAACCGGCGTCGACCCCACTCAGACAGCTCCTCCCAAGAATCACAGCAGCCGCAGCCATCGTCGCCAGCCATCGTGAGCTGCTGGCCGCAGCAGTTAATATCTCAATCCAATCAAGTAATTTACCAAATAATTGCGCCTCCCCGAGCTGACCGCCTTCTCCCGCGATGGCGATTAATCATGAGGCACTGCGCGCGCCATTCGGACTGACATATGCAATGCGAAATGGCAAGAGGTCAATTGCATGCTAATTTCGGACGCCGCGTCACAAAAAAACACGCAAAACAACAACTCGACTCGACAGAGAGACTCCAAAAAATGAATTCCAAAGAGGAGGGGGGTGGGGGGGGGATGGAGTGTGGCATTATTTCGGTAGCCACCTGCCAGCCAGTCAACTAGTTTCTAGAGATCATTGGTCGGTCTTCGTTCGTGTCTAGGTGGTTCATGTCCGGTCGTATTCAGGGTAGCACTTGGCGTGTCAGTTTAATTTGCTGCCGCTGCCTTATCTGTTCGATGTGACTGTCAAGCGACCCACCGCCACCGCCGCCATCGCCGACCACAAGCCAGCTGTCACAATGTTGCCGCCGTTGCTGCTGACTGACTGTCGGTTCAAGGACGGTCGGTCATAATTGAATTTTTCTCAGTTTCAACTTTGTGCTCTGATCTGCGACGCGCACCACACAGCGGTGGCGTGCCCATCAACAAAAGTCACTCTGACATCTCGGTCGCGTGGTGAGCGGCTCATCACTTCGGAATGCGTCGCGTCCCAGAAACCGCCGAGCGCAGAGGACGAGCGGCAAGCAAGCGGATGACAAAATTAAATCGTATTATGTCCAAAATACGGAATGGCTTATACCTCGAAGTGGTTCTTTAAATGGACACCAGATACGTGCCATTGACATTTTCAAACTTAAAACATGACTTGGATGTGTAATCGCCACCGTCGCCGTTGTCGCATTGTAAATTGTTGACAGGTAGCTGAGAGGGATTGTAATCAGGTGCCGTTTTTGGGGGTTGCTGCAGGCCGCGCTCGAAACCTGCCAGTCAGTCAGTTGATTTTTGGGTGGCTTTCGGGTTCAGTCCAGATGCACATGTAGAACAGCTTGAAAGAGGGCGTCTTCATGGGAAGTCCGGTTCCCATGAAATTTAAGGTTGTATCGTGCTCTTGGCTCGGTTTATTGACTGATTCCGCGATAAGTGAAGTCTATTCTTGGTTTTATGACTTGTCCTCGAGAAGCCGGATTCTAGACGAGAGGCATTTAATTAAACTTTGTCACTGGTCACATCTATCTGATGTCTGAGTCGGCAATCTGACAGTGTCAAGGCGTTTATGGCGCCAGAACAAGGTCGGATTTGATTGTTACTTCATCCTGCCGTAAACTGGGCATAGTTTCCGTCTCCTGAAATAACTTTGACGCGTTTTGCTTGTCAATTAGTTGTGTATGCGACAGAGCTTAGCAATGTCAAGGTTTCTTCGGAGCTAGAAGGAGGTTGGATAAAATCTTGTTGCTTGCCTGATGTCTGAATGACAAAGTTTGACTGTGTCGAGGCAGTAACGAGGCTTTTTCGGCGCCAGAACGAGGTCAGATTTGATTGCTCTGTAAAGAGGGCAGTGATCCTCTTTTCCGAGAATGAATCCATTTCAGCATCCGGATGATGACACAACTTCCTCGCACGAAATCACTTTCGATATAATTCGACGAGATTTCACGTTTTTTGTCATCTTTTCCACGCTCCTCTTTCAAATCATTTCGTTCGCACGCGCTTACCCTCGCCCCCCCCCCCTCCTCACACGCAGTCTACAAAAAAAAAAAAAACTCTCCATCGAGAAGAAGAAGAACCATCCAACTGGAACGAGCGCACAGGAGAGAAGCACACAACAACCTGGAAGCCATCGTGTAACACCAGGCCAAGATGACACCGTTTACGTAATCCACAGCCGCTGCCACTGCCACTGCCTGCGTTGCTACCACCGCGAAGCACCGTTTATACATCTGCATCTCGGATTGCGGCTGCAATCATCATTTCAGAGCAGCGGTGACGGCATCCACGCCTTCCGCCACCAAAAGGTGAAAGTGATCACGCACACAGATACCCCAGTCACCTCTTAAAATGCATCTCACATAACATTTATCCCACAAAGGAGGCCTACAAACCTCCACCGCCGCCGTCGTCGCTCGCAGCGCCCCGCGGCCGAACAGAGGCGGTAGAAAACAAAACAACGAAAGTGCGATTCAGAAAAGAAACGTGCAAACCTTGGTGCTGGGAACACAGTGTTTG
This sequence comes from Eristalinus sepulchralis, assembly GCA_944738645.1. NCBI lineage: Eukaryota > Metazoa > Arthropoda > Insecta > Diptera > Syrphidae > Eristalinus > Eristalinus sepulchralis. The sequence continues at coordinate 5,401,035 of OX122886.1, read as the reverse complement.
ACGGTTTTGCTGTGTTTCGCATGAACAAAGAACAAATCCACCAGATACATTAAGCTTCAGCTCACGACATAGTCAGCGATTGCTTTTGGCCCGCCAAAGAGTTCGCCGCGGCGGAGTGTCAGAGGAGCAGCAGTCACTCAGTGCCGCAGTGCCGCCTACACTACGGCACCTTTGCCCGACGATGACGTCGTCCTCTGCCGATAAACCGAAACCGGACATCACCTATTTGTCAGTGCACGAGTGCCCCACTAGATCCACTGGATAATCGAGACACATCCTGGTCCTCGGAGTGGGCAAAAACCAAACGATCGTGCGGAATCTTTGTTCTGCGAGTACGCGCAGACATTTGGTCGCGATATCGCGCTCCGAGATGGCCTCAAGATCGGCGACAGCAGCGCGAGGCACAAGGCACAATATCTCGGCTGCTAATTGACACATAAAAGATCCCGGCGCGTATCTCCGTGCGGAGATAAAGATCTTGACTAGAGCATACCCTCCTCTCTGTGCCGGCATTTAATTGTTCCGAGTGGGATTTCCCCAAAAGACTTAAAGTTGAGAAGACGAGGTTCTATTGTGTGTGCTGATCGCTATTCACATCCGTCTCTACATTTGGAAGTCTCAATTGAAATTGGCATTTTGAAAGAGCTGCCAAGTGGAGATGGATGATGGGCGGTGCTGATCGCTGATCTGTTTATCGACCGAACACGTCACTTTGGTTGAAGTCATCTTGGCTTTTGTTCTACTAAACTGCTGAATGAGTGATGGAGTTGATGGCGTGCGTTCAGCCTTAGCAATCATAAAGAGTTTGCTTCATGTGAGGAAGTGTGTCTTCACTATCAGGGATCAGCCTTAGTCATCAACAGCAGTGCTCTAATGAAATTTTAAAGGCTTCTTCAAGGCCTGCGAATATTATCCCCACTTAGGGATACTTTGGGAATATAATTGACCTTGAAGAACCAGTGTGGGAGACTGTGGATCTGTACACAAAGGTTTCCAAAAGGCTGGCGACGTCCATGTTGGTTGATTTGGTTTATCCTCAGAGCTGTGTTTCGAGGCTCTGATGTCCTGAGGAGAATGTAGTCTTTTAAGGATAAAGAGACACAAGGAACGAGGCCTAAGCGTCTTCAGCAACATTCCTATTGCCCATGCTAAGATTGATGGATCTTTCAAGGCTCTCCCCAAAGAAAACTTCCAGAATGTTCAAATCCCAGCACCGGGGCAGCTATTCGACATTGTCAAGCTGATTTAAGAATTTGGTGAGCAAAAGTGTGGGCATGAGACAGAGTACATCCATGATCTGTGAGAGAGGCTTTCTTACGCCCACCGACCGTTCCTTAAGTCAGTTCCGAACGTTTCGAGCGCCACAAAAGAAAAGTGGTCCTATGATGCCACCACAAACACTCCCAACCAAACTGTCGCTCTCTGTGGATACACTGGCTTCTTGACAATGCGACAGATGTGACAATTTTGTTTGTTTACGTAGCCGCCGAGATGAAAATGCGTCTCGACAGAAAAGATAAGTTTTCGGCCAAAACCTAGTCCAACCCTAGCTTCTCCAAGGCCCACACAGAGAAGCGCCAACGGAGCGGATGGTCAGGAGCCTTATTGCTGAGTCAATCAGAAGTGAATTATTGGAGATCTTTGTGAAGAATTCTCCTCAGGCTATTGCACGAAATGTTTGGCTGTTGGTGTCAAGGTGATGTTCGTGAATTGAGTCTCACGGTCTTTGCCACAGCAACCACAACCTCATCTGTGCCCACCGCACAACAGCAGAGACCGTGTGTGTTGTCCACTGTCATACCAGCAGCACGAACTTTTTGAACAAACATACAGCAGTCGCGGTGGCTGAATTTCTAAAATTTAACTTCCACCCCAAATTCGATCCCTAGAAGGGTGTCGTAGAATGCTCTCCATACATTCCCCTCTGAAATATTTTTTCAACACAACACGACGTCCCGGGCAGAGTGTCACACAAGGCAGCAGAGCCTTCGAGGTAGTCAAGGACTTAGTCTACCTCGACTCCTCGGTAAATAGGGACAACAACACCAGTACTGAAATCAAACGCAGAATTACTCTTGCCAATCGCAGTTCCTTTGGGCTCAAGAGGCATTTGAGTAAAAAAGCACTCTCTCGAAGGACTAAACTGGGTTTGTACAACAGCTTGATCTTCCCAGTCCTTTTTTATGGCGCCGAAACCTGGACGTTTCTTAAAACGGATGAGGAAGCCCTTAGTCTTTTCAAGAGAAAAGTTTTGGGCGAGATTTTTGATCCTGTTTGTGTGGATGCCATCTGGAGGAGAAGATTTTACAACGAACTCTATGGGCTGTAAAGCGACATGCGCCTTGTCAAGCGTCTTCTGATACAACACCTAAGATGTCTAGGCCATGTAGAGCGTATGCACACCACTGCTCCGGCCAGAAAAGTCTTTGAATCTGAGCCAACGAATCTGACCCAGAGGACGCCCAGTTGGCGAAAGATCGTGCTGGCTGGAGAGACATGTTGGTGGAGGCCCAGGTCCACCTAGTACTGTAGCGCCACAAGAAAAAGAAGAAGAAGAAGAAGAGAAAGAAGAAAAAGAAGACAAATTATATTTTTCGAAATTTTGGCCTTTTGGCATTGTGGGTATCTCGAATTTGGAATTCGAAATTTTGTCCCAAATCGGAAATTTCTTAAATATTCTCTTTTGTTGGTGAGGGGGCGTGGAGGCTATTTTAAGTCAATCCCTGGACTTGATCTTGAAATTCTCTGTCTCCCCCGAAAGCTGTGTTGTGTCAGCAGCAATTTTTTCCCTGAGATCTTAAGTGTTTGTCAAAAGCTGTCAAAATTAGTCAAACATTGGTCAGAGACATTATCTCCACCAATCATTCACTTGACGACGTCCTCCCAGTCACAAAGAAAGCCTCATTGACCTTGAACACGTCTCTTAACGCAGTTCAGCAACGACCTTCTGTAAATTCCTGTACTTCCTCTTCATTCCCACGCTCCACACAAAATCACACCAGCCACCATCATCGCCACCCACTCGACACATCCAACTATCGCTTCATTTGGCTTGTTTCTCAGTGTTAATCTCTTGAATTGCTACACCCAAAGTATCTGTAATTACATTCCCATAAAAAGCGCGTACCCAGCGCGTACGCAAGTCGCCTCACACTCATCGCTGCCTTCCGTCTCCGCCAATCATTCGTGTGATGCGAAGAAGATCGAGGCGCGCACACACCGCTCGAGTGTGTACTTCATGACTGTTCTACGGTTTGCCTCGCTTAACGATCGTTTTGTTCTCGACCATAATTGCCTAGCGATTACATGGAACTCCCGTTTGAGCGTTGAGACAACCGGACCTGCTGCGTCAGAGGAGCCGCTCCACAACTACAAACACCGCGTTGTGGAGCATGAATCACGACCGAGACGCAACGGATAGTTGGGCGGCATCACCGCGTCGGGGTGCGTGGTAAATTAATTGAACTCCGGAAAAAAACATGTGTTTCGTATGGGGAAGAGAATGTTTTTTTTTGGTTGTTTGTTTGTTTTCCCAAGGTCGCCGTGGACCAAATTAGAAAGGTTCTCGAGACAATGGTGACTGGTGCGCGGTGGATCTTGGATTTGGAAAGCTTCTGCTGCTGAGCTCCTTTCCTGGCGGCTACAACGATCAGACTCTGATGATAAATTGAACTGAATTAATGAGGGATTAGAACGTTTAAATTATGGATTTCCTGTCTCGTGTGATCACCTGTGGGCTGGTGTGTCTATTCAGGGATTTCTGCTTCTATTTCTGTACCGTCTGGCGGTATTCGGATTTGTTTCAGCGTTTTCTTCCCATTGATAGACACGGCTGTAATGTGGCAGTTGAATGAGTGGCGAAACAATCGACGAGAGGTGTGGTTCCGGGAGTGTGCTGCGAGTTTTATGTGACGGCTTGGGATGTCTGCGGTTTTTTGTTCACACTTTTGCTGAATCATTTATGAGGGCAATCCATTAGACTGGGAAAGTATAGATGATCTTCAGAGCAAGGATGTTGTGTCTTGTGGCTGCAAAAAGTTGCCAGAAGCCAAGAATGTCGAAGAAATGGTGCATGTCTTAAATTTTACCTCAAGAATGGTAGATGCCCCACCGTCTTTCAAAGCTCAAGCATTCAAGCTTTCGATTTTAATAGTCGGTCTTCTACATTCTATTTCAAAACCTTGTCAATTTCGAAACCTTTTAAAAATACCTTCATTTGTTCACCCCATTGCATGATCGCCAAGAATACCTGCAACTTCCATGACGGTCTGATTATCTCGCCTCACAGAATCTAGCTCATGAATAATTTCAAAATTTCATTCTACACCCAGAACACCCAATCAGCCAACGGAACCGGAACATTTCCCCCCCGCCACCAGCTAAGGTCAAGCATTACGCAACACCCACCGTTCAGCACACATTCAGCCAGCTGGCCTGTCTTCCTGCCTGTCAGTGCGGCAATTAATTTGAATTTATCATCCGCGACTAATGATGCATTCTAAGTGATTCTTTGCGTCTACTTAGCCTCCACAAATCAACCGCCGCACAGTGCCGTTTCCACTCTTCGCCAATCGGCTTCCCAGTCGGCCAATTTGGTGCGAAATCCAACCGACGACCAAGCGACGATGTCGTTAGATCCTCGTACTCGCTGCTTGACATTGAAGTTTTTTTTTTCGCGCTCACTTTCAATTTTCACACTTGTGTTCAATGAATTAGAACGCGGAACAGCGACAAAGCTGCGGCGATTGGCGGTTGTGGTGGTGCTGCGTCTTGACGCAAAAAAGTGAGTGAGTGCTGGACCGGGTGGTGGTGTCATTCGGTTTAAAGTCTGTTTGATGCGATTGGATTGTGATTTACCGCTTCACTTGTTTGACTACCCTCGAGCTGTAAGTCAAACAAACTTGAAATCGAACTTGAAGTTTATTTTCGAGAGAGATTTGCTGCCTTGAAGCAATCACTTTGACTGAGAGATTGTCACTGCGATGTCAGTGGGTTTCCTGAAGGCAGAATGGTAAGCTGTTGGAGTGACTTACTGACTGGCTGGGTAGATGTTCAATTTAGCAGCGTCATAAGAAAGAATAAAAGGACAAATAGGAAACAACTTCGTTTCCATTGTGTCATTCGCAAAACTGGAATACGAAGGTTGCTTTTTATATTTCGGGATTGGGCAACCCTAGTGTTGCAATTTTGCAACTACCAGCTCTTCCATTTTTGAGGTTATACGAACTTAGAACTCCTTTCCTTGTCAGCGAAACAAAATACAGGTCCTCGAGAGCGCTATATGGCTTGTACCACTATCTTGCTGAGACCAGAGCTCACTGAGACTATGTGCTTGAATTTCAGGAAGCATAAAGTTCGTCAACATGGTGCGGTTAGCTTTGATGCTAAAACCCTCAACACTCTCAGCGAGCTGCTACGTGTAGTCTCTTCACTAGGTACTGCTTGTGATCGAGTAAACGCGGACTCAAATTTTGGATTGGTATTGGCAATAGATGCTGCAAATGGTCGACTATGGCCAGTTTCTCATAAGGCACTGATGTTCGTAAAACAGCTGAACAATTTGGAGACACTCTTGTGCTGTGAATCTGCCCACGATGAATTGCCAAACGATACTGGACAAAAATGACAAAGCAGTTGGATAGGAGTCACATGAGATCTGTCAAAGCAATGCTATTGAAAATCAAATCTCACAATGGACCGCCCTTTAGAACAAGAATCACAGCCATCATCAGCGGATTTTATGGTACCGACAAGAGTGATCAGCTGACAGCTGGACAATCTACGACAGCTGGACAATCCACGGCAGCTGGACAATCCACGACAGCTGGACAATCTACGACAGCTGGACAATCCACGACAGCTGGACAATTCACGCACTCCTGGTTGAGCAACAACTCTCTTAATCAAATCTACTGAGGAACGCTGCCAAAAAGTGCGAATCCACTGAGTCCTTGAGACCAAAACCGATCAAGCAACGTCACAACGTCATAGAGACAGTAAGCAGCATCACACCAACACCTTAGCATTTTCTCAGCTTGATACGCAACGATTCCTAGAAGAGATATGAGCAACAAGGATACTGCAACCCTATTTTTGGGTTTGCCCGATTTGAGCTTATGGCCAGGAGTGAAAAGAATGTGGCCCTAAGAAGTTTTGGTTTACTCGTCACTTTCTTTGGGTTTTTCATTTTTGAAAGTCGAATTTCTGACTTTTCTGCCATCTTATTAATTTTAGAGTGAATGTACATTTTTAAGTGTTTTTTTCAGCCACTTTTTCCTCCTTCAAGCATTTTGTCAGTCATGTCCACTTCAAACTCAAGCCAACAAATCTGTTGTTTTTGTACCTCTATCATCATCGAAATGATTTACAAGATAGTCTCCATGACTCGTGACTGAAAACACACTACAGCGATTACCATCCCAAGGGGCGAGGGACCTGCCTGCAAAGCAAATGACCTAATACATCCGATCTATATCTTTCTGCGCATCCGCCACCATCGTTATCTCACTTCCCTTGATATACACGTGTGGAATAACAAGTTTTAGTGAAGAAGTTGCAAAAAAGGAGAAAATTGTAAAATAAAGTCATTTCTGAACATTGACTGAACCTGTGCCCAACGTCGGCTATGCAGTGCATCACAGCGGGGACACAACTTTTGTAGCATGGCAGAGGTCTTGAACTCTTTAACTGATTTACAAGATAGATAACATAGGGAAGAAGAGTCTTATAGCTCAGACACAAAAGAGCTGATCGAATTCTGATAAAAACTCTTAGTCCCACGACTCACTTTGAATCTAATTCGACTTAAAAGACGTCAAACCTCTTATAGATACCCCTTTGAAAACAAGTTTTAAACAAAGCCTTTGCAACTTTCTGCACGCTTTTTCCTCTCAACATCTTCGCCTAAAAGGTGCACGACCCCCTGCATCACAGATCGCGTTCTCCTTTCACACAACAACTCCGATCCAAAGTACCCATCAAATCCTAGTTTACGACCCCTCATCGCAGCGCCGACCGTAAATAGCTCATCCGCGTTGGCGCCACGAATCCCAGTTTATCGATGATCGCGATTTTATCGTCCGTTTCCATTGGGAACGCAGACAATTCTCCCGAGTGTGATTTACTTCTCCTCCCACTTGAAGACTGGCAACCAACAAAGACGAGGGTCATTGCCTCGGTCATATCCAGCGCCATCGATGACTTGCCTTTCCCTGCCGCAGCAAAACCGACGAAGCACAAAAGCCCATCATGCCCCATAACGGTAACAAAGTACGGCCAGCCTCAAGTGCGCCTGGGCATGACGTGCGGGCCAAGCTTTTTCAAACAAACTCAAGGGTCATTTACATTTTTACAGGCTGCTGGTGTACCGCTGCCACAGCCACCGTCATCGCACGGCCCATCGCCGCCGCCGCCGCGTGTTTCCAAATCAGATTGATGTTCATACACTTATCGATGGAAGACAATAGCAATTGCGGAGCCTTAACCTTGCCGCCGCCGCTGAAATCTCAATCGGCGCCGGCCTGAAATGCAAACCTATGGCCACTCTGTTTTCGAGAGGTGTAAGTGGTGATTTTTTAATTATCCATCGCCGGAGGGAAAGGATACTCGGCGGACAGATGTCAATTCCAACTGCGGATTGTGTTCTGATTGCTCACTACGCGTGTCATCGGCGAGCGCAAATTGATCACGTCACGTTACGTCATCGTCAGCGGTGACAGGCGATCTCTGATGATTGGCTTGTTGACTTTTGACTGCAATCGCGGTAATTAAGCTCGCGTGTGTGTGGACACATATGTGGAAGCCGGACTTGTGCTCCAATAAACAATCGTCTGTTGCTCAGAACGACTTGAGACGTGGTGGTGTGATTAAGTGGGTTTCGCCATTTCTTGAGTCAGGGACATGCGAACTGACGGTAGACGGCGCAATGTGTTGCTACGGTCACTTCCGATCGTTTGTCGTTGATAGAGAGGGTTGCAGGTGATCTTGATGGAATCGCAAACGTTGAGTCGTTTGATGTGATGCCGCTTGGAGGCAGGCAGTGACCGCGGAAGACATCGGACATCTGAGTCATGGGCTATTTCTGGCGCATTCATTGTTTGCGAGCGCATTCTTTTCGCCGTCGATTTTCTAAATCGGTGCCTGGGTTCTGAATCAGTGAGTGGTCAATGAAGGGGAGGATCGCGTTAATGACTTCCTTGTCGCCATCTAGTCATCACTTCTGAGTAGTTTTGGCAGGGTTGACTCATTCTTCAGTGGGAGCAGAGTGCTGAGATATCGTCTTTGCTTGACTTTCAGCAGTGGTTGTGGGGCATTGTTTGAAAACTTCCCGTTCATGTGTTAGATCCCTATCCAACAAGATATCACGTTTTTCACCGATTTCGGTCATTTAGGCTTTAGGCCGTCACGATCGCCAGTGTCTCCTTACTTTCGAAAACAATTCCTCTATCTGTGACAATCGGCTGCTTTCTTTGGACTTCCTGTAGACATTCTCATCCCCACGGTCACTCGGGCTGCTTAGATCTGTCATGATCATGATCATATGTAAGTCCGCGTTCCCCTTGATCTTTGGATTCTATCCATTTCGCCACAAGCCTCCATGAGTCTTGTTAGCTCCTGTTGAAGTTCTCAAGTTCCCAAGATCGCTTCTGTCTCCCCAAATTCGGGCATGTATCTTCTTCAACCACAGTTGCCAAGGTTCCTTCGACTTCGGACCCAAATTCAAGTCTTTTTTTATCGTTTTCTTCAATTTTCGTCTGCCACGATCGGCTGTGTCTTTTGCCTCTAAGATCGCCGTTCTTTCCTCGATTTCGGGCACAGATCCCCATCTGCCAGGATCACTTGCATTTCCCGACCTTTCGCGCAGCATTTCTGCCCTTCCCTCATCACCTTACCGCAATCCCTCGGTCAGTCATTCACACAAGACGCAGATCTTCCTCACATCACCATCTGTCAGCCTTGCATGCCTTCCCGGTGAGCTGTTGGCCAAGTTTCTGCTGCTAATTTACACTCGCACACAACCCCTTGACCAATACGCCGACTGGGCTACGTGCGCCCACTGAAATAACTTCTCCCCTGCTCCCCAGTCGCTACCGCTTCGTCGTCGTTCCTCGCAGTACACCTGTTTTCTCGTATCTGCGGGGGTATCATCCGCACTTAATTGCGCCTCCCTCCCCCCCCCCATCGGATGTTGATTGTGATGATAATGCATGTTGTTTGCGGCACTAACACCCAGTCCCCCTGCACGCCGTCACCGCCACCCCATCACCGTCGCCATTGAACGAACAAAGCAACAAAACAAGAAATCAACGAAAATAGATCCAAGAGAGAGAGAGAGAATACCCCACCGTTCGGTGCGAATACGACTCGATTCCGATGATTAGTTATGGGATGTTACGTAATTCGAGGAGAGTGATGAGAGAGACGACCTTGAGATACAACACACTCGCGTTATCTTTGTCGCTTTGTGGCCGTCCATCTCGCTCTCTGTGGCGTAGGCACTTGTCCGAGATACAGAACTCTTTGTCTGACGGGGATTGTGCGGCCACCGCGCCACCGCACAGCAGATCGAAGATTAGTTTCCAATTGAATGCAATTTGAATTAAGTGGATTGCAGTTCGGTTTTCGATTGCGGTCTCTCTGTGTTTGTGTGTGTGTGCGTGTGTGTGTTTGAGTGACTGTGAGTGTGTGTGTGTGACTTTGGGTTTTTTTCGTCTTATTTGCATTTAACACTGTTTTAGCGAGTCTTAATTTATTTTTTTTGCCTTTTCTTCTGTTTCTTTGTAGGTAAGCGCTGAAAACAATTCGATTTGGCATTCAGTTGGTTTGCTTTACATTCAACAGAAAAACAGCAATTTGGCGTCACAGTGTGAGGTAGATTGTAAGTAGTGGCCTTTTGAAAGGTCGGGAAAGTGCTCGGGACAGAGAGGGGAAAGGGGGGGGGGGGGGTGTTGTGGCGACCCTTTGACTGGCTGTTGTCCTAAAGTGCACTTTAATGGTGAATTAACAGTTTAAGTTGGAAACTCAAAATTTTTCGTTTAACTAACGGGGCTTTGTTGAAGTGCATCTTGAGTTAAGAAGAATCTGTGACGGATTGATTTTTGCTTCACATCTTCTAGAAGTTGGTCAGCTGTGTGTCGACTGGCTACCAACAGTCAGGTTAAGCTTGTTTTCTTAATATTTTCTATGATCTCAAATCGACTCAGCTCGGGGGCTCAGATGTCCCCGGACAATAAATACAAACCCCTTGTGGAAGAATTTGGATTGAACTCAAATTACGTGCATACACATTATCTGGCCTGTTCCCAACTACACAGCTTCGTCAAGTTGCCTCTGGTCACATGGCCATGACTTCTCAATCGATGAGAAGTTGCATAGCAGCCACTGTCAGAAGCAAAAATGTTAGAATGGACTCGCTCCCTACCAGGTAGGAGTGACTGTTCCTTAAGGAACTATTTGGAATTTGTGGCTTGACTCACGGCTTTAGTCGGTTAATTTAACTTCATGACTTTTCAAAGCAAGCTGGGTGTATGTTTGTGAACAAATTCCGTCGGTTTATTCAGATCCGGGGGATGTGGACTTATCATATCTTAGAGATGACCTTGTGCTTGCCGACCACATCATCTCCAGCACCTCTCGGCCGTCGATGAAGCCTTGCCTTCTGTCAAACCTTCATCAAACCTTCGTCAAACCTTCGTCAAACCTTTGCCAAACCTTCGTTAAACATTCGTTAAACATTCGTCAAACCTTCATCAAACCTTCGTCAAACCTTCGTCAAACCTTTGCCAAACCTTCGTTAAACATTCGTTAAACATTCGTCAAACCTTCATCAAACCTTCGTCAAACCTTTGCCAAACCTTCATCAAACCCTTGTCAAACCTTCGTCAATCCTTCATCAAACCTTCGTCAAACCTTCGTCAAACCTTTGTCAAACCTTCGTAAAACCTTTGTCAAACCTTCATCAAACCTTCGTCAAACCTTCGTCAAACCTTCGTCAAAAATTCATCAAACCTTCGTCAAAACTTCATCAAACCTTCGTCAAATCTTCGTCAAGCCATCCTGTCTCCCATTTCTCTAGAGTCTCAACTTGACTACATCATCGACTAGCAGACTATGCTAGAAATTCGTATGGTTTGGGCACTGAGAACGCTACAGCAATGTGATCAGTCTGGGTCACGGTGAATTGATCAAAAGACCGCTAATTCCTGTGTGGATAAAAACTGCCTGCTAACCACAGAGTGGCTCCTTCCCGAGGCCTAAGTTTGTGCCAACCTTAGACTGCTTTTCCAATGATCCGACCAAAGACGCACGGTTTTCGCTGTTGTATGCTTTAGTCTCCTAGGATGATCTTAGTGTAGTTTGGACACTGATTAGGAGAGGGTAGACGTTTTTTTCCTTCTTATATGTCAGGGTATGAGCGCAAGTCAGATCCCATCGATACGATCTATCCTGAAGCGTTTGCTAAGCTTAAGACCTCTACCCTCAGTCCGCCTTAAACAATAAATCCAAATTCGCAATCTCCTCTCCACACACCTTCCAATCCTCTTTTCCGTCATATTAACTGATTTCAAAATTTGCCAAACCACAACATAAGTCAAACTTGACTGCGTCGCAAAAAAAACTTGAATTAACGACTCTGCAGTTCAGTCGAGTTCAATTAGCGGTCAAAGCGGAAGGAACGCCTCCAACAGAACAGGCGCTAGATCAAGCAGATGATAGATCACCCCACACGTCAAAACACCGTTCGAATAATCGAAAGTTCTTTCCAGCCGCCAAGGTTGTCGAGAAGCATCGGCTAGCCACTGTGATTTATTTCCTCCTCAATGCCAGCCAGTCAAACCAGTTCCCCGGCAGTCGGTTAAGAATCGTCTTCACCGAGGTCACGTCTAGAAAATCATTTGCATGCAGTACAGGCAACCTTCCGTCACCTATAAATCACCACCCCACAGCCGATCACCCAATCGCCCAAAGCGCCACCCTTCTCATGTCCGCCAGTCAGCCGGTATCGGGTCAGAAAATCAATTATCGGCTTGCGAGCCCACAGAGCCATGTTGCACGGCCCGGCAATCAAAAATCGATAAACCGATAATCGGCCGATTGCAGTAAATCAACGCGATAATCTCTGCTGATACACGCATGACAGCCGGACCGGCTAAGGTGCACCCAGAGCGCAGCGGCCAGCAGTGCGGAATTATTATAATTTATCGCTGACAGCTTAATAAATACAATCGCACTGCGCACAAATAGATACTTTCTTAATTGGTTTTCCCGGGTTAAGCTCCCCCGAGTCGCAGGGGCCCTGCTGCTGCTGCTGCTGCCACAGACAGACGCACACACAACCTTCAGGACGTTGTTATCGCTGGCCCAGGCGACGGCCGCATGGTGGCAGCAGCGAATGCGGCCGACCAGCACTGGATCGCTCCGCAGAGCTGGTATGGATCGTTCCATAATTCAAGCTGAACCCTTGATGGCGGGGGCCAGTTGACATAGCGACGCGATCCGCGCTGTTCTGCGCCAATTGACGGTTTTCTCGTTGGTGGTCCGGATTTGGTGAGTCAATTATGCAACACGCCTCCCTCTGCCGCCGCTGTGTGCGCTGTCGAGTGGGACAATTAATTTTGGGGCCGTGTGCCATTTGCATTCGATTTCGATTTCGAATCCGGGCCTGAATACGAAGGAGAAGCGGATCTCGCCTCGATTGCGGCACGTTGATGCTACACGTGAGCGCGGTGAGAATGTGAAAGCCAGTCAGCCAGCCACCAGATTGGTGATCTTTGCTTTGTGGGTGGCAGTGATTGATGGTTGCGCCTTGTGGAAGTGATTCGAAAGAGTATGCTAATCGATGGATTTCCAGATGCAGGGGAGAGAGTTTGTCGTCCAATCAAGGTGAATTGTGCGGTCGACTTCGCTGCACACAAGGTGACGGGAAAGTGTTAAGTGGTACGGATCACATCTTCCGCGCAACAGGCGCGTGAACTAATCAGTTGCCCATTCAGGGGTCTTTCCCAGCGCTAATGAGGAAATCTCCACCTCGACTGGTGTGAACTTCACGACCCGCCACAGGTGCGTGTGTGTGTGTGAGCGGCCATACTTCACAACTTGACACGATAATGCTAATTTGAGGCTCATAACAGCAAATGTCAGGATCAAAAGCACTTCACCCCGATGCCGAGTGGGAGATACACAAAAGACACACCAAACCAGCAGCCGACCAAACAAACGCTTCTCGCAGTCGCATGGCAGACATCGTCTTGCTGCAATCTCAGCGTCGTCGTCGTCGTCGTCAAGTGGCAATCAATTGTTAGTGGGGACGGAGGGACGCAATCACACGGCAAAACACACAAGCCTCGAAAGATACACCAAGAGATAGAGTTATTCACCTGAAACTGCAGTCATCCGAGCACCGCCGCCAGTGTATCTCGCGCTGGAGATGGAGAGTTGCGCAAACATTGCAACTTCTCCCAGGTGTGTGTGTGTGTGTATGTGTGTGCTCTGCATGCATGCACCTTACCAGCGGTGGCATGCAATCCACCGAAAAAGCGAACATATCGCACTTGAGCTGTGCCGGGGAAGAGAGAAAACAATCTCAGCCGATCGCCGGCAGATACAGTTTACGTGTTACAATGCACTTTAGAGAGCTTCTCAGCAACAACAACAACAACGACGACGACGACAACGACAACAGCAGCTGTTGCTTATGCTACTGCTGCTTGCGATGCAGATTGTGGGATGCGGTGAGGTGGAATATGGTGATGTGGTACCGGCTTCTGATGCCTTCTTGGGCTTCTCGCTGCTTGAATGCAAAACCAAGGCGAGCGCACGAACCCCTAGACAATGCTACACAACCGGGGAGTGCATGCAGTCATAATGAGTTGGAGTTGGAGGAAGGTGCAAGTGGCTCTCGTCTCCACAGCCAACTATGGGTTGGAGGAGGTTTTTTTGCCTTTTTGCATGTGCATCCCACATGGGTTGAGGGATAATTTGAGGATGCAGTGAAGAACGAATCTATGCCTCGGCAGATGATAGCTCGGGACTGATTCTCCGGCACTTCTCAACCTCGACAAAGTCGAGGATAAGTGATGAGGATGTGTTTGGGAATGAAGAATGCGGATCTCTTCCGTATGTGGCAGAGGTCCTACGCCATGTTTTATGCTGAGAGCTTCGAATGGCATGGTGTCTGGTCAATTTTGACCATCGGGGAAGCACTTCTGTGATTAGAAAGTCGTCTTTGGTTATTTTTTTTTTGAAGCACTCAGATTCGACTGCCTTTCTTTGTCTCCTGAATGTGCTCCTCCTACAAGGAGCAAACTTTATCAGCTCCAAAAGTGTTCCAAAACTGAGACGTAGCAAATTTAGGTGCTTGGCGAAGGTGGAGTATTCCATTTGTACGTAACGTGGCACGATTTCTACGGATTTCTTTCGTTAGTAAGCATGAGTTGGGTTTGCTTGCATTCTGGAGTGGCCTGACATCTATGATAACGTTCTCGACAGCCCCAACCTTGTTTGAAGTCCTCGAAGCAACTTCTCTGATGCTTGGTTGGCAAGTGCGATCCTGTGGCGACCCGGCATCCAAGGATGACTTTGTGATTTCCAATTGGATATCAAATTTTGAGAAGACTTGGATTTCTAAACTATTTTGGAAGTGGTTACGATGTTGAATAGGGCCTTAGGCACAAAAAGACTCCGCCCCCTTCAATCTGTTCTCCAGAACATAGTTCATGACCGTTGGCCATTTAGTCATCGACGCAAAAGTTTCCTCAAAGAATTTCTGGAACACTGAACTGGCCTTGACCCCTTTTTGCCTTGTCCCTGCGATGCCCTTAGTCAAATTATCACTCACTCCGTCCATTCGCATGATTTCCTCACAACCTCACAACACTATGTTCGTGATGCCTATTTAGCACCAAATTCTTTGCAAATCACAGACCTTCCTCTCTCTGCCAACACATTGTGCCACCACCAGATCCAATTAAACGAGACATCATAATTCCCCCAAGGCCATCGAAGCCCCTATCAGCTAACCTTGCCATCAATCAGTCAAGGCTGGACAATTTAGCAAACTAATCAGTCAGAGCATGCCTGACAACGGAAATGAGAGATGACCTGGATAAGATCCACGACACCTCTTCCAGCCTTCCTTCTTCAACCCCTTGGAAGATGAATCGTCACCCAATTTTCTAAGTCGGCGAAAAGCTATAGCTCCTCCATTCACAGCCAACTTATACATTGTCTTGCGAAAATATTTGAATTTAAAATTTGCTGCCAATTCAGGTGGCAGCACGATCTTGATGTGAATTCCCAACACAAGCAGCTACCGCTACCGCCACCAACACCACCACCACCACCTTCGCCACCATCACAGTGACAGCTTCGTCGTAGTCGTTGTCGTTGTTGTCGTCGAAAAGTAAACTAGTTTACGATCTCTCAATTTAAAAATAAAATCGACACGGCAATCGACTTGGCCAATTCGCTTGCGTGACATGACGCCGCACACGAAATGCCCAGAAGAGATTATTGTCTGCCAAAAAAGAAACAGTGCGCAGGAAGGGGGATCTGCTCCAAATTTGAGCCCACCGGAGGCGAGAATCTCCTCAGACATCGAACATGACAGGACCATCCGACAGCGGACAGGCACAATTGCACAACACTTCCCCACTCATACAAACAGCACGCGCGGCATCGCACTCCACTCGAGGGGGAACGCAACGACTGCTGCTTCCTGAACACAACGAGCGCTAAGTGGTGGGCCAGTAAATTATGTTAAATCGATAAAAGTTTGATTGCTCTTCAGCTGTTCAGAAACTCGCGAAAAAACATACAAAACGGCAGACGGCTGGCAAAAATGGCCAAAACGAAATTCAAACAAAACGCACACACACACACAGGCGTGCAAATCGCTGGAAATTGAATGCGTGCGCGAGCTTTGGAGAGCTCTTAACGCTGTCAGTATGAATGGAGCTACCTAAACTCTCGGCGAATGACAGATGACGACGACAGATGATGCACGGAAATGAATTGTCAGGGTGTACGTCACAAGTTCGATAGTGCAGCTTGAGCTGTTTGTTAGGGTCCGAGTTTTCCTTTTTCGGGTGACAGCCTGTGAGGAGATGTGACGTTTCTTGTGTCATCCACGTCATCGTTGTGTTGATGTATTTTTAGACAGAGAGACGACAAATCACTTTTGTTATGCAAAGTAGGAGACAACTGTCATTTGTTTTTGCACTGATTCACAAGCAGTTGAGTGGGGGGGGGGGGGATGGAGGATTTGTTTGTGTGGCGAATATGCTAACAAGAGCTGTGTGGATTTCACAATGACAGTCTTTTCGGGTTGTGAATTGGCTTATTGTGGAGACCAAGGGAAACGTATCAAATGGCTGACAGACGTTTGACAGGTGGACGGAGTGCGATTGAATGACGGACGCATGCGTTGCATATTCTAAGTGGAGACCGTTAATTGAAAGAAGAGCAACATTTTACAGTTGATCTGTCATCTGTCACTTAAACTAAATAACTGGGCACATACTGCCCCCCTGCATTCGAAATTCACTCCAAACCCCACAAAAAGTGCAGGAAACGCATAAAAATCTCAGTTTCCCCTGTTTGACAAATCAAAACATTTGTCAAGACGCACACCTCCTTTCCGCCACAAAACGACGACTGCAGCAAATGTCTTGACACCTATTTGTCTTGACACCCATTCGCCTCGCCACCCATTCGTTTCGCAACAATTTGTCGAACAGCACCTTTGCCCGCACGCATCTCTCGCGCACTTACGCACAACTCCATTGACCGCCAGTTAGTAGTGCCTTGTAGCGTTTATCACACTTTCCCTCGGCCGCAAGGCAAACCGACAGCAACGACGACGACGTGAGAAAGAGGTCATGTGCCATCATATGGTTTCCTCGTCGTTGCGTAAGCCCCACTAACAGATATTAGACACGAAAACCGAGAGGAGCATAAAGGCAGATAAGCCTAAAGCGAGCAAGAGCAACATCTGAGGAAAACCCCCACAAAGACGCACGTACCCCGCAGCACGGCAGGCAGCTTCACGCTGAGAGTGAAATTTATATTTTTCGTTGTCGTGTGTCTCGGACGCCTCCTCGGCATAAGGTTTCACAAAATTGCGCGATATCGGAGGGAAATATCGCCGCCGATGACAGCAGCTCGCCGGCAACGGCAGTCACAACGATGACGGCGGCGATCGATAGCGGATGGTCGTGGTGGTGACTATGGTCACTCGGCAACTGCTGCACGTTGCGTTGCGTTTTGGCAGCGCCTATCTGCGGCAAGATACGTGCAAACTCACGCATAAACCGCCTCATTAGAGAGAGAGTCCCCCTGGATGGCCGTGCAATTAAGCACAGAGCTGGCAATACGTTTCCTTGAGCTGCGCGCTGCTCTGTCATAGTGCTCTGGAAAAGTGGTAACATTTCCGATGACATTTTCATTTGATTGCGTGCGTGTTTTACTGCAATGGCGACGTCGATGGCGTTCGCTTCGGTCCGACAGGTGTAGATGTCAAAATTATAATTTATTTCGTTTCTGGTGTGGCCGATGGGATGGAAACGGTGAGTGCGCTTGTCGGCTGCTGCCGGAAAGAAAGGGAACACGAATAGCTGCGGACAGCAGGCGAGACAGGACTCTCTTGGGGGCGCCTTTCACTTGGTTGGCCGAAGAGAAAGGACGACAGCTGTATGGAGATTCGGAATGGAGTACTTTCAGTGGAGTACTGTGAAGTTTGTTAGTGAAGTGGACGGGTTTGGGGACAGTTGACCTTATTTCTTCACTTGTGACCGTTGTGGGCTCCGAAGCGGAAGGGTTAGGGTTTAAGTTCCTCGAGGGGTAAACATCTATCTTGCTTCACCATCACTTTTCGCAATCTTTGATCCTCCTCGGAGGACGCATGTGTTTCGAACTAGGCTGTCCTCTGAAACCGAAGACGATTTGTTTTCCACTTCATGTGGGACTTCCATGTCCAATCGGAGATCTCACAGTCCTGTATCCACGTCCTGACTCTGACGATAAAGGTGGAAAACACGCCTTGTGGCTCATAAAGTGCGGTAGTTCATGCCAAATCTATACATTTGATGATTTTGAACTCATCCTACAGCGCCATCTGGTAGGTGAAGACATTGCAACTGGGTAACCCTTTCATGCCTGTCGTCTGCGAGGCTATCCACGTCAATAGGCAGTGAAATGTCTACTCCCCGATCTTCACTGGCCATCCCAAGGAAAAGTTTCAACATCTCTGCTACCTCATCCTAAGTTTCTGAACCCCTCCGAAAATCGTTACATCTGCACCCCACTCCCCTGAGGAAAATGCATAGAAGTGAAGAAATCTCTTCTCTCAGACAAAAGTTTCAAGATGAAAGTTGTGATTGTATCTCAGAAGTAAGTCGAGACGAGTTATTGAAATGTCCGTAGCTTCAGGCAAACATTAATGTTGTGTGTGTTTTTTTTTTGTTTCTGTTTCGAGATTTTTTTTTTCATTTTCGAAACAACAAAAATACAGAAACCAGACACAGACAGTCATTAAGTCCACAAGCTACCTTATTCAAATGATCGATGGAACTTGAGAAGTTGCACGGATCGAACGAGTTTTATTTTTTCTTCTCTTCTTTTCTGTTTAGTTGCTTTTATTATTGTTGGTGGTGTTGTTGTTATTGCTGCTTCTGCTGCTGTTGCTCTACTGCTTCGGTGATGCTCTAAGTGACGTAAATGCACAGAGACAGTGGATGGGGAGGTGAAGTTTTTCTTGTATGAGGTGTTTTCTGGTTTGATAGAATTTGGAGTCTGATGAAGCAAGAATTTGAATGGATTTGTTGTGTTTTGAGATGACTCAGGTTCAGAATGTGAATTCAGATGAATTCAGACGTTGAAAAGGCGTGAGATTGAAGAGAAATATCGACCAGTCCATAAATCGCATCAAACAGACACTCTTGGTGGGTGTATCGGCTTCTTAACTACCTCGTGGATTCTCATTTGCCCAAATGCGGCAATTCTGCCTCCCTCCACTCAGTGGAAGGAGAAGAACTCCCTCCACTGAGGGAAATATGTGCCTCGTCGCTGAAGAAAAAGTGCACCAAATGCATTTTGAATTCACCGTCAACTTTCGTAAAAGGCGTGAACAATCTTAACGTTCTTCTCAACTATGGGGAGATCCATGGTTGAATTTTTGAAATACTGAAACGAAAAATTACTCAAATTAAGTTGGACAAAATAATCTCTAGTTATCTAAATTTCCTTTTAATGAACTTGGGTTGTACCACAGCCTGTAAAAGGCACCGATTAACCATCTCTGGCCAGGGCCTGATATTCAAGAGAGACTTTTTCTGTTCCTCCTTCTTAACTCTTTCTTCTTCTTCTTCTTCTTCTTCTTCTTCTTGTGGCGCTACAGTCCGGAGTGGACCTGGGTCTCAACTAGCATGCCTCTCCTGCCAGCACGATCTTTCGCCAGTTGGGCACTCCAAGTTGGTTGAGGTCCTTCTCCACTACCTTAGCCTAGGCCATCATCTGCTGCGTTATGCCAATGGCTCAGATTGAAAGACTGTAGTGGAGTATAGTGTCATTTATCTGTCTAAAGCGTGTATTTCCTGCTCCAGGAAAAGTGATTTATTCTGACAATGTACAGTTTGAGAAGAACTAAATCACAGACTAGAACTTCATATGAACATTTTCAAAAGCGCTTAAAATCTGGCATGACCTTTAAGGTAAGCGCCTGACAACTCCTAGGACAATCTCTCTAAGATAGGAAGACTGAATGTTTTTATTCAAACCCACTTGCACCATAAGCAATCAACCATAGGGTGCCATGGAGCATATAATATCAATGGAGTGCTTTCTTGAACACATTCCTTAAGAAATGTGCATTTCTGGCGTCGTACAGCAAGGTCTCAGTTTTATTTAAAGGGCCTAGGATCGAGTTCGTGGCACAAACCAATCAAAATCATCCCGACAATGTTTTGCCTGAGAGCACCAGGATTAAGCAGAGTGCTCAAAGGATTCCCTGCATATTTCAGACTCGTTGACATGTCGCCAAAAGTTGAGCAATCTGCGAGAACACTCTACTTGTATGGAATAGTTCTTCAATTTACGTCGACTTCGAGGTCGACGTGGCGTAGTGGGCAAGTGCGTTGACTCACACGGGAAGGTCCCAGGTTCAAGTCCCCGACTGAGACCTTGCAATTTTCACGCCACCAACTCTTTCAAATTGTACTTGCTGAAGAAGCTAGATTTTTGTTCCTTGCAGACTGTAATTGAGGAACTCTACAGTCCACTAGGGACCAGGGCCTAGCTTCTACAAGAACTACTCGTGTTGTGCGTGCGACTGTTCTCTCACGAGTAGAAGGGACCTAGAGTTTTTTGCCAACTCCAAACGGCGAGATTTGAGAAGCTTTTCATAGACAATTGATACTCTTTGAGTGTTGTCAGCAACTCGAAAGAGGTGGTGCCGTGAAAAAATGCGAGATGTCCCGTCCGGAAATCGAACCTAGGAAACTTTCTGCGTGGCGGTCAACGCACTTACCGTTAAACCACGACGACCACACTGTAGCGCCCCACAATTATTGCTTAACTTGAGGTTTCGTTTCCACTAACTTTATACTCTCAGTGAGCAACATAAATGTTTGCATATCTGTGTTTCACACCATTCTGTCATCAGCTCCAATTCTATCTCTCCTTAGGCAGCTTAAAACACTCCACCCTCAATCAATCAAACTTAAAAGCCTTCAAATGGCCGCTACGCTTCTGTTTATTTCTTTACTCACCAGACACCCACCTCCGTCGCTCTTATCACACATTTTATGATTCAGTCTACCTTTAAGTTGAATTCCTTTTCAAGGTCACCAAGCACGGCAAGGTTAGCCGAAAACCATTACCGGGTGTATCGTAAAACAAGCGAAATCCGCATGCAATCAGAATCTCCTAATGGCACAAGTCACAGATTCGATCTCTCACCACCTCCCCTGGCCAGGTGTTTGCCATAAAATCGAATAACCGAATTGCCGATTTAATTTTCTCCCCCATTCCGCGGTGGAGCGTAATTTAACAATCAGTGCCACCCATAAAATTCCATTAGAACCACGTAACGATCCTTCGCTTTGCCGGCAGCCGCGTTCATTAGAGACCACGACTGGCACTGATTACCCAACACAACACATGGATATTCTTAAATTCCTTCCCGACACCTTTCCGGTTGGTGCCTAGTGACTGGTGATTGGTGGCTGGTGCCTACCGCCTGTTGCCGGCTTCTAATCATTGTCTTAGCCCCATGCGACCGCAGGGGGTGGCGGAAAACCAAATCAAAAACCTTCGAGAGATACCAGAAACCACCATCGCCATCGCCATTTACCATTATCCGTTGCGCCATCGCGATATTATTTCCTATGTGGCAATACCGGTCAAGATCTCATTCAGACTACGAGAACCGCCACCACACGCCACAGCAGGTTCCCGCCCGCCACAGTGCACCCCGGCCCGGCCGTCACCGAGAACCAAGAAGTGTGTGCTCATGCTACCGACACGACTGTCCAAACCTAAGGCATTGTCCACATGCACTGCCGCCGCAATGCCGCCTTCGCGTGAATTTTTTTTTTCGTTTTGCAAAGGCGACTCGAATCCGCCGGTACTCGGTTCACGGAAGGCATCCAACCATGTCCACCACAGTCGGCCAGTGGATGCTGGCTCGCCGGATAAAGAGCATGTCTAATGCCATTGTACCCCGCCCCTGAGACGCTGGAGCAGTGCTTTTGCAACTTTTGTTGAATCTCTATTTCGCCTCGACCCCCCACTTATCATAAGACTTGCAAACAAGATCAATCTATCTGATAGGTGGTCGGCTGGGCGCAGACATCTGTTCGCGGGGGCACTCGACTAAATAATGAACTGCACGGATATTCAGTGCTCTTTTGGCATTTCGGAGTTTCGGTTGGGGTGCGGTGCGACAACAGACAATCGGACGCTGAGCGCTGGTCCGTCAGCACGGCTTTGAATGGAGTGACTCGGCGTAATTCCCTTTGTTCGGCATGGATTAGAACTGTAATCCAATTTTTACGAGATCTCTATCTTCGGCCATTTGAATTGTATCTTTTTATGGCTTCCGGCAGGAATGGGTGCTGATTGTTGGAATGCCTGCGTCAACAGCGGCACGCGCCGAATTATGCGCATACATGTGGGTTTTGCATGGCAGTAGCACATGGTGGCTCAAGGCTAATTGGACAATTTTCTGTCATTCACTTCTGTCGACGATTAGAACGACACGGCCTTGAGGTGGATCGATGTTCTGGTGGCGGTGGTGGTGATTGTTTCGTTTCCATTTTGGCGTGTTTCTTTAAATCTCCGCGATGACCTCGAGGATGCTGTGATAGGGGATTTCACAATCACTGAAAATGTTGGGCTTGGATGGGTGGAAATATTTTGAATCTTACCATGCCTGAGGTTATGTGTGGCTTAATGCCTTTGGATTACTGAAGCTGAATGAGTATGAGGTGCGTGTGCCGGATATGAATAGCTTTCCAAATCCATTGTTTTTTGATCACTTGATTGCTTGGTTAGCTTGTAGGCGAAAGCTGCACAATAGCCTTCCACTTAGGTCTACTTCTTCGGATGGCGCTACAGTCCGGGGTGGACCTGGGCCTCAACCAACATGCCTCTCCAGCCAGCACGGTCTTTCGCCAGCTGCCGCCAGTTGCGCACTCCAAGTTGGTTGAGGTTCTTTTTCGCTTATGTGCGCCATCTCAGTCTAGTACGTCCTCTGTTGCGTCGTCCCTGTGGTTCGGATTCGAAGACTTTTCGGGCCGGAGCAGTGTTTTCCACCCGCTCTACATGGCCTAGCCACCTTAACCGTTGTATCCGTAGACGCTTGACTAGGCTCATGCCGCCGTACAGCCCATACAGTTCGTGGTTGAATCTTCTCCGCCAGATGCCATCAACGCAAACAGGACCAAAAATCGCACGCTGAACTTACTTAGGTCTACTATCCAAATTAAAATCAAGCAAGAACGTCCGCTGTTTCCTCTTCCTTAATGACTACAGTTTCAAGTTTTCCCATCTCAAAGAAGTGTCCTTTTCCAGGCATATGCCTACATACATCCTGAACCATTCCTGATTGAATCTTTTCCACCAGATGCACGCAGAAGAAGATCAAGGGCTTCCGAATATGCTTTCAACAATGTCCATGCCCGCCGGAGTCTTGTCTAGTACCCAAGCAAGAGTACGCAAGTAAAGAAGTCACTTAGGTCACTGAGTCCCCTCAGTTTGGTTCCTAAATTCTTGAATCAAACTATATATCATTTCTCAAGCTACCTGACGTTTTTGACGTTTGTTTTTTTGTGAATAGATTCCTCGATTAGATAGATAGATGGAGGGCTTTCGCTGTTCCAAATTCTGCAGATAGTCCCGTGAGTGATTCTTTTTTGCCAACATTCTCAGCCTCCAACTTTGCTGTTCTTCAGTTAAGAAAGACATAAATCATGATCAAAGTATGTGCAGTCTTCTATTTAGTGGAGACTGCCGTGACGTCGAGGTTAAGTGCGTCGACTCACCAGAAGTCGCTTCATGGTCTCAACGTTTACCTTATTTTTCAAGTAACAGCCTCTTAGAGGTTTCCGACAACACTCTTAAAGTGTGGTCTGACCTTGGGTAATTCTCCGTTTCGACTCAATGTCAGGATCTAGGCCCCTGATCCCTGTGTACTGTAGCGCCATTCAACTTTGTTATCCAACAAATACAATGTCGTCTTGTTTAGTTGTACGACACGGACTCCAGAACGTCCTAATTCCGTCAACTTGCCAAACAGATCCAATCAGTTCATTGAACAGTTTCCCTACACGAGTCACGTGAAACCTATAAAAGCAGGATCTCACTTTTCATTTACAAACCTAAAAGCTAAAAATTAGAAACACTTTTATCTCCCAGCCAGCACTTAAGTGCTCGTTCATACAAAAACCCAAAAAAAAGCCCAAACCTCCTCGGATCATTCAAATTTCTAAAATACCTTTCGCAGCAATGACGCCGACGCACTTAACTCATCACCGCTGACGTCTATCAATAAGTCGATAAGAACGAGCTCCCACTTAACGGCAGCCTCTCCAAATCAAGACCCAATCCATCACTCAAATCGCTGATCTACTTAAACCCCCAGCCGAAACCATTTTCCCGTCATCATTGAACTTGAGTTCAAATCTTACGCAAAATCTTTAATTGCCGAGCACGGTAAAAAAATAAAACCAGTGCTGGTGGCCTGGCCTAGCCTGCTGAACACAGCCGCCGCTGCTGCTGGTCGCACTCCTACCGCTGAGTGATTAATGTTCAAACAAACAAACTAATTTGTCTGTTTGCCTCTGTAACCTTGAGATAATTCTGCTCAAATTGATTTGCCAAAAAAAGACCTTAAACGGGTCTGAACTCTCTTCCTCGCCTGTCTCACCGTGCTCACTCGGCTATAATGGGTGGCATAATTGTTTCCGCATACTCAAGCCATTAGCCGAGCAGCAACAAATGTTGCGTGTCATTTGTTTTTTTGTCGCCCTCCCGCGAGACAAGCAGAACATGAGATATGACATCTCGTTAGGAGAGTTATAGCCCGTCCGGATGGGTGTCGTTTGATGACAGTCGTCAAGTGTGCGCGGTTAATGGACGCTTGAAGGGTCTCTTCGACTGGAAGCATGTGTACTTCGAGTGCGATGATTCTGTTGATCTAGAGCCTTTCTAAATGATTGGCGCGAATTGTGTTAGAATTGAGTGAATGGAACGGGTTTTGATTGGTGCGGTGACGGTGGGGGGGGGGGTGTTAGCTGAGGTTGTGAAATAGAAATGTTCCGCTTCTGAACACTTGCAGGCACACCCCAAGCACATGTTTGATTGCATTTGATGCCTTTTTTCGCTTCGTTCAGTCGTTTCGAAAATCATTAAAGCGGTGTGGTGGGGAGTAATTAGATGTAATTATGGACACTTCAAGAGTGACTCGACGTAAATGTAAATAGATTTGCCGTCACTTTGACTAGCAAAGCTGCTGCCTTCACGAATTTATTGGCCGGTCTTGCTGATTCAGCTCCATTTTCAAGGTTTTAGATTCGCAACGTCTGATATGTAGGCACCTGTTTTTTGAGCATATTCTACCAGTTACCCGAGTGCGCAGAACCCACTCTCTAATCGGAATCTTGGGCTTCACTATACTACGGTTCGTTGTTGTCAAATAGCGGTTTTTTTGTACTACAGGGTGAACCATAACCAATGATTCGAGATCTTTGTGCATGAAATGTTTAGATGTTGAGGTCGATGGCGAGTTGATGTTCATGATTTGGGTCGTAAACTCTGGCCTACAAGAGACATATTCTCATCTCTGCGACGGGGATCATAAGTGGCGTCCACTAGCATACCAGTCTTACGAATTTTTTTGCATAAAATTGGCGTAGAGCAGTCGCGGTGAGTGCTTCATTTCGGTTTAAACGCGTTATTAAAAAAAAACGCACTTCTTAGGCTATACCGCAAGTTTTCCAAATTTTCCAAAGAAGCTCAAGTGCAAAGCAGCCTATTTCATTCCGCGGAGGTATGATACTGTCTTCCTGTCGAGATTTTGAGCTGGAAACAGCTAATAATAATAATTGAGTGGCACTACAGCCGACAAGGGACCAAGGGTTACAGTTTTTTTGCCGACTCCGAACAGCTTTTCATGGACAATTGAAACTCTTTGAGTATTGTCAGCGGCTCGAAAAAGGTGGTGCCGTGAAAAATGCGAGGTGTCCCGACCAGGAATCGAACCTAGACTTTCTGCGTGGCGGTCGACGCACTTACCACTATGCCACGGCAACCACAGCAGGAAACAGCTGCCAATGTTAAAAAAAACAATGATTGAAACAAAACCCCTACACAGCTCACTTTATATACTTAAGTGGAAACATGTAGGCATATGGGCTGCTCCGCGACAGAGTTCACTTGGCTTTCATCTCATTCCTTCCCTCCTTCTTCTTTTCTGCAGAATACAGAAAATTTGTTCGCCTTCCTCTTCCTTGTGTATCAAGGCATTCTAAGGTGCATCAGATCCTCAATCAATAAACCTCTTCAGCTGTTTGACAAAAGCCCTTCTCCATTTGTGGGCACCATTTCAGCATTGGCTTGGGTTAGAACAATCTGCAGGTAGGAGCCCTCGTGCCCAAACGCTCTATAAGGTAAATCCTTGCTAAGCGTCAAGACGGATATCGCTGTATAGTGCGTATATAATTGATTATTAAATGTTTCCCTTCCGGAATTTTCAACGCAATCGGGGATACATATACTTTCGAAAAAACAAGGACTTCTTTTTTGACTTTCAGTAGCATCTGTATCAAAGTGTTCAAAGTCAATCTTGGCCTTCAGGAAAGGCTCCTAAGACTTAATTGGCAAGGGGAAGGCAGCTCTTATTTTGGAACTGATATCGCCCTTAATATTTACTACAGGCTACGTCTTGACCCTTGATCCATGCCCATTGTACCAATCACCTGCGCGATATTGTGCGCTCTGCTGTGTGTACCGTCAGATCTTGCGAAGTTGTTCCAATATAAGTGCAAGATGCTGAACTATCACTCAGCTATAGCTTGCTGAGCTTGCTATCCCTCGCAGTATGACGGATTTCCTTGAGAAAATCCAAGCCAAAGATTCCGGCGAAATTGGAATAGGAATCTTTATAACCAGATCGAGTTCTCTTCGTAAGCAAGCATTGCATCTACCAAAAGATTTACCTAGGACCATCGTTATTAATTGCTAGAAAGACTGTGCTTTTTCTAAAGCGCCACTGTTCCCAAGAGAGCAGGGCCCAACGCTTCTTCTGCAACTACTCGTGTTGTGTTTCCTTCCTGAGTGGAATGACCTACAGTTTACTGCCGACATCGAAAGTCGAGTTTTTAAAAGAACTTTTGAGACTTATCAAACGGTCGAAAGTGGCGGTGCAGTAAAAAAAGCGAGATGGGCATTTTATCTTGAAATCAAACCTCCTAGGCCCTCTGTCTTGTGCGTCGAAGCACGTACTCACTATGTGATGCAGCTCTGGCCCTGTCTTGCCTCCGCTTCCTCCAAACAAATCACAAACCTTTCAAAAGTCGTTCCAATTTAATTGAATCATTAAATTCTCAAGTAGAGAGGATTGACCTTCTTCAGTCGGTCTCTTGAAAATGTGACTCTGTTGGGTGAAGTTATTGAAGCGTCTTAAAAGGACATTCTCCATGTTCTTATACCCTGCAGCATCTGAAAACATAACTATAAACGTTGCTCCGGTTTTTCAAGAATCAAAATGTCAGTTCCACAACTAGAAGGAGATTTGTCTGCAAACAGAGTGAAGTTGCACTGGTTTTGAAAGCGCCAATGAATGAAATCGAGAATTTTTGTTTGCCGGCGATAGTTGAAGCAAAACATTTTTTGAATTAACATAACCGCAGACATCGTAAAACAAAACCATTAAACAAAATTAAATGCTTGGACATAGAACCAGTTTCAAACAAAAGAGCAATTGTCGCCAAATTTTGCCAAGAGGTGTGAATAGGGGAGGTGTGACAGAGAATGGGAATAAAGCGGTTGAGAAATTCTCAGAAAACTTTTGAAGTCACGTAGTGGGTAAGTGCGTCTACCCACACGCAGGTCTAGGTTCGATTTCCGGAAGGGACACCTCGCATCATTTGTCTATGAAAAGCTTCTCAGATTTCGCCGTTCGCAGTCGGCGTTTGAAAAAAGGCGTTAAGAGTGCATGTACGCGATGTCCGATCCAAGGATCCCTCTGTAACTTTTGGTTTAAATGCATTCTGATGAACACCCTTGTCAACAAATATTTAAAAAGAATCTCAAAGACTCTCGATGACTTATTGTCTGCTGAAATTCAAGGCTCCTTCCTCTATCATTTCTCCTTCTCACTAACGTTTGTCAAATTTTCCATTCCACTCTAGTCAAACTCAAACTAATTCTCTTCTTTTCTTCAATTTTCATATTTTTTCAGAGCTCAACTACAGACAACAGAAACAATGAAGGGTTGGTTCGACGCTTTTCGAGACGACGGTGGACCCACCTTATATTCATTTTCAAATCGGACCCCGGTCACTGGAGATGTGTCAATCGTAGCTGTATCAGTGCTCTTTGCGACATTTTACGTTGCCTTCCTAGTTATATTCCCAGGTGTAAGAAAACAGGTAAGTGAACAGCACCACACTGATTTCCATAGATCAATCTTTGTGTCTGCCGCACACAGGCCAAAGGCAGGCACATGCCACTTGAGCTTGAAGCAAATCGCCTCAAATTTGCAAATCTTGTCCCGGCTGATAGGCGGGCACATAAACGAGAGGACCAAAGTAATTGGCCGGGTGATTTAAGTTGGCTGCAATGCGATTTAAGCTCCCCCTGACCTGTGTGGGCTCTTTCTCTTTGATTTGCATTTTCACATGTCCAGCGCAGAGCTGTCCACTTACGTCTTCGGCCGGACAGAATTAAATCCTAATCAGTTCGACGGGGCTAAACGTAAATCACGAACGTTCCTTCCACCACTGCTGCGCGCTGCGTCGCCGCTGACGCCAGCAATGCAGCCCTGAGTGGCACGTTGTCGTTGGTCAGGCGGCGAGCCTTGCTTTGATGTGGCAGGTTTCATTAAGTAGACGTCGACGAGAGTGTACTCCTTCTGCCCTCTCTGTGCACTGAATATGCTCCGCGTGCCCATTATTATTCATTCATTCATCTAGTTACAGCTGCAGAAACATTTGGTGCAGACATTTGGGGGGGAGGTGGTGAGGAGATGGTTGGAGTCTGCATGGCCGCGGACCTCAGGTTAAGTCCTTGTTCTCGTCTGAGTGGATGTTTGGCGCGCTAATCTAACGTTGAAATCATAATCAACTCGTGGCTGGAACAAATTCGGTTCGTGTTGTCTATTCAAAGTGGCCAACGAGTGGTTTGTTGGATTAGTGGGAGTATTAGGCGGGCGCGGGGGTTGTATGCAATTGGTCAATTTATATGTAAATTGTTGGCAACGTTAATTTATGGTTTTAGAGCGAGGAAAAAATTGCCGGAGCGGGTGGAGATCGTGAGTGGCTTGAGTTTCCGTATTCGGTTGCCTGGTGGGTTTAAAATGATTCTGTCTATTGTCCGGTTGCTTTGAATCCTGCTGAAAATTCGTGCTCTTTTGGGACACTGTCCCTTGTCTGTTTTCCGCTTCCTTTCATAGTTGAAATGAAGCTCCCTTTCCATTGGTAAGAGAAGGGTCTCAGCTGTCTTGGATATGGGACACAGAGGGACGTGAAACTTGTAACCGGTTTATTTGTGACAGTCCATTTTACCTTGACCTTCCCCCTAAATTTTACGATTCCCAGTCCAGAGCCTGTATCCAGCCCAACTTTAAAGTGGCCGTAAATTTAGTCCCTCTCACCTCGAACCTTTTCATCTCATCGCCACTGCTACTAAGTGCATTCCTCAATCAGATCTGCATCTGTGCGGCCGTTCCTTTGCCAATAAACTTAATGTTCGTCTCGAGGTTTATGGCGACATTTTACTGCCGCGTCATTGCATTTACCGGCAGTAACGTGGCCTACTTTCGAACGACGCATCTGAGCTGCAACATGTTGCTTATCGCCAGAGATTTGCAAAATATCTCAGCTGCAGTGTGAATTGGATTGTTATGCATCTTGGTGATGTTGAGTTATGTGCAATTGGGGACAACAATGAAATTCGTTGGTGGACTTCTATTTTGAGTGTTTTCTGGGCGAATTTGAAAAAAAAAAACGTTTATGGCGAGAGGACGAGTTGTACACATTTCTCCCTTATTCCTGCAGCTCTTGCATATATTCTGTGTACTGCCCCAGGCTTGATGGCATGAAGACTAATGTTGCAGCATCCTGTACTGACTCTGATCACTGTTCGAAAAAAGGACGTAACATTGATTAGAGAAAGGGAATGCCATTCCGGGCTTATGAACATTCAATTCGTAATTCTGTCCCCATCACAATTTCAAAGCGCACTCTGGGCTCATTCTGCTGTCAGGTCCCAAAAATATATCGTCCTTCAAATTCATTTGAAAGAAGGAACAAAATTTCACAAGTAGCAACAACACTCACTTGTCCTTCATCTCTTCCACATTCTCGGTGCTTCTAAGTCGCTTCCTTACATTCATTTGCTCTGCTCAGCCATTCTACCTCAATCATCCACCTCTCGCTGGCCACTCAATTAATTCACATCTCCAGCCTCAACATCCTGCCTCTCAAGTGCTTCTTCCACATCACTCAAGACACTCTACATGAGACTCTTCGCAAAAATTACTTCACAACACGTCAATTATCTACATTTCCGTGATCCTTTCGATAAAGCAATCAACCTCCAAACTAGAGCACAGCCGCCATTCTCCCCTCCACCTCCGTCTCCACACAACACTTCCTCGATCGAAAATACGCTCTCCAGTGTGTTGGGTCAATGTCGTCCCGTGCGAGTCAAGAATGCACACTAAAGCCGCACTTGTAAGGTGTAACCTCTGCCCAAACAGTTTAGCCTCAATAAAGATCTTTATCGCAACAAACAAATACGACTCTGTTACCTCGCTACCGTTGTTGTGGCACTGCCGCAGCCATCATCACTTCGAATCGAATCGAAAGCCACCTAGGCGAGACTCTACGCGTCGAAAAAAAAAACAGCGAAACGCAAAAATAATTGTTATTGGCGCGCGCTAATTGTCCAAAAACGCGGAGTGATCCGTCAACAGCACGTCAACCTCCGCGCTTTTCAATTGAAAAGGCCTCTCAATCAGGGGCGCGACGCTATGACGGTGCTCTGGCGGTGGTTGCCGTCCTCCTCAATGATGTTTTAATCGAAATTAATTGTTAATTGCATCTCGAATTATGTGGATCCGTGTCTGATTTGATTTATATTTCTCCCTCTCTCTCTCTCTCTGTCTCTTTCAGAAATTCACAACATTTTCGACCGTGACATTAAGTCTATTCGTCGGACTAGTCATATTAAGTGAGTATTGGAGCGACGCCGCCGCAACGGAGAGGTACTGCATGACGGCTCTGGGGTCGGAGCCATTTTGGGGGACTGATTGAATCTTCCAAGTGCAGACCGCTCCGTTCCAATGCGGGGGATAGTGAATTGATTGTTTTCTCTAATCGGTGCCGTTGTGTTTATTTTCAGTCACAAGGCTCGGTTCAGCATGGCATGTGGCGCACACAACGATCATTGCGCCGTACAAGGCGTTCTCGCGGGAAAAGCTGCCAGCACGAATCGGAACGCATATTGGATTAATGCATGTTAATGTCACTCTGACAGGTATGACGTAGTTATTTGTTTTTGTTTGTGTTTTTTTTTGCATTTTCCAGTGACCCTCTGTGTTGTCTGTCCTCTGTCTTGATTTCCCTCCCCACTGCCTTAAGCCCCTGCAGACATACCACAACGTTGCCCCGTGGCTAATAGTGTCTACACAAATCTCCGCTAGATCATCACATCAACTCCCCTAATTGACCGAATCGTGTCCGAAACCGCAGACGCGTGGTGTCCACTCCATCCAACTCTACTTTGGGAATTATCTTGCTACGCGCGCCGTTTCCTCGCCGCAGCAGCAATCACGAGTCTGACACAATCACCCAGGCCTCGCTTGCTCCGACTCATAACTTTGATTAATCGACTCTGAATTAAATCCGAATTTTCCGCATACCGCCGGACGCATTTTATGGAATCATTGGGCCGTCGCGCAGCTATCGTTCCTGACCTCGTCAACGTATTCACAGACATTCTCAATTATCAGCGCCGGAGAGGAGTAGGCTGCGTGCGTCTAGACGGCGTTTGAAGTGAGCCACCTGCCAGCCTGCGGCAGATGTGCAGGTCTAAGTGATGAAACTGCGGACGCACCGCGTCGCCGCCGCACCGTTTTTGATATTACACAATCCAGTGGAGGGGCATTCGTCATGAGTTGGATGTGAATCGTCGTCGTCGACGACTGGTGGAGTGTTGAGGAAGATAACGCCAGTGTGTTGAGAAATGTCAGGAATTTTATGATGGCAACCAATCTCGGATGACAGGGTGTCACGTGTGAGTTTCGAGTTGCGGCACGATCCTGGCACGACTGTCGAAATCGGAGACTGGGAGGTGAGATTTGATCTCGGGAAGGAGTGCCTCCATTTATGGGATGGTTCGAATTTTTTCTTTCGAATTTGGGTCACTGAGTGGCAGATTATTATGATGACCGTGGTGGTCTGACTTGAGATCGTCTGTGTTGCGTAGCGGTCATGATTTAGTTCACAAGCGTGAAATTCGTGTAATCAAGGCACTTTTTGTTGAAAGTCTGTTCAATATTTGATGAGGATAGGTAGAGGCTTAGGCAACTTTTTATAGAAAGTCATTCGCCATGGAGCCATAAATAGGTCACAAAGTGATCATTTTCCAACAAACAAAGCCTCGGCAGACCTCCAATTCAGCAACTTTCTCTGAGCTCTCGGTAAGTCAGTCAACTGTCATTCAACGACCAATCTTCAATCTTGAAAATGCCCATACACCCTGTGAGCACATACCAGCGATGCACTCCTTCGTCATTCTCATCGCCCAAGCGATCTTGACAGATTTCTTCTTTAATTCCCCGTGACAGCTGATGGACCTTAGAGACCTCGGCGGGCTTCACACAGAATCCACTGATTGATGGACAGAGACACATGCGGCCGCTAGACATATTAGGAGAAGATTAATGTCCCCCAGGGTGTACCGCGAGTCGAAGCTCGCGCGCACTCGCATTCCTCAGAGCAGTCGATTTATTTGCATTAACCTCAAGCAGCAGCTTCCACCTTCCATCGCCACGCCGCACCTCACTTCTACAGCAAACAGTTTCACTTCACGCCATGTACAGCAACGTCGGCGGCGCCAACTGACGCCTGTCCGGGATCGAGGAACACATTCACTTTCGACCGCATCCGGGTGAGAGTCTCTGACGTCTCCTGATAGAAACGTCATAACACACTGCTCCGCCGATTACCGATCGCTGACCAGGTAGACATTTTATTTCCTAGAAACAAATTACGCGCTCCCCAGACGAGGCAGGCGCCGCTTCGCCGCAGCCACACCGGTGCAGCGCGTACCGGTTGGACGCAATAGATTACGATTATGACTGCTGGTGCGAGTGCGCATGCGTGCGCCTCTATCGGGCTATAATTTATTCAGCTCACCGGCAAATGGAGATCCCTGGCGCAGATACCGCGGGCCTGACGCTGATTATTGTCCATGCTCCGGGGATGCACGATGGAATGTCTGTCGCACGGAGCGGCCACAGATTCGTCGAGGAACTCCAAATCTGTGTGTTATATGGGTCTGTGCGCGCATTGTACGGCCGCGGGCGCGCTTCGAGACGACTTGGTATGCGCGCCAGCCAAGTGGATGGATGGATCGATGTGAATGGGCCGCTCAAGGCAGGCTGGCGGCGCGGCAGCGCAACGCAGCCAGGCCAGTTAAGAGTAGTTGTCGCTGTTTTAAGTTGAAAATTAATTGAAGTGATTTCGATATGAAGCCAACTTAATTAAGGCTACACGCGCAGAGAGGTATTTAATGGCAAATGAAGCCTCAAATTGAGGAAATGTTTGCGGTTCGCAAAACTGAACAGTGCGAGCGACGTCGCGGAGCGGTCTAGGAGGACCAACAAAACAGAGGCTTAGTGTTGAGAGATGAATGAAAGGCTGCGGGGGAAAGTCGCATTTTAAGTGCACCGTTGAGACGCGGTTTTATGGAGTTATTACCCCCCGTGTGGAGTGTTTGACAGATTTTATGCGGTTTGAGAGAGAGGGTGATATACGGGAGATGGAGTTGCGTAATGCGGTGGCTGTGGTTCGCGTTGCATCAGTCTATGGCGTTGACAAAGGGTTGTAGCGACTTGTGGTGGATGCGAAAGTTATGTTATAGGCTTTGAGAAGTGGCTAAGGGACAGCGAATGCCTAAGAAAGACTTATGCAAGGTGCATGGGGCGTTTGCTGAGGCTGAGGTGCAGAAATATGCTGCAAATGCTGCAGATCTCAGGAACTGGGTTAGAATTTGGATGGCTCAAGCGAAGTGCTAATGTCGCGAGTGCACGAAGAGAGTGACAACAGTCTTGGTGTGATCTTATACGCCTTTGCATTGAAATGTCACCAAGGGGTCTTTTTATTTTGGACAGACAATAGTCTGGATGGGCAAGCATAACCAAAAGCTGAGTGGTCTACATGCTCGTTCCCTTTTGTTTACAATTTTTCGTTGCAAAAGTGGGAAGCCTTGAACTCCAACCACAGAGTCAACTCAACTGAGGGGGTTGAGATCGCAACCATCACATAAGATGGGAGCCAGCGAGGGACTGTGAAGACTAGACAGATTTCCTGGTTGAGGCTCAGATTCAGCCTGGATTCTTGTGCCGAAGGAAAGAGAAAACTACGATCAAGTACCTGCGCCGTTTAAGCATATACGTGTAACAACTGGTAGGACTGGTGATTGGTCCCAAATTTGATGAGTACACATCTCTTTGACAGATTGGGCGCGTCAAAGAAGAAACGAAATGTTTAGGAGGCTTGGGTATTTGATTACCCGTTTTATTCAACCTCCATTTAATGCAGAACCTCTTCCTATACATAATCTGTACTATGAATGGACCACAAATCCCTCAACTTTGTTTAGACCTAAAAGTTGTAGCCCCTGTCACAACGTCGACGTCGGCTTATGAACCAGACTATCTCTTTATTTCAACGTCATTCCTTAGAGCCCGTAGGGTTGACGCCACTACTTAGTTTAGACGTGCATATCTAGCCCTCTGCACAATACTCTGTCAGGGTGCATATGACCAGCTTTAACCCTAAACGAATGCGTCTTTCGAGGTTTGTTTTCTACATTCCTGCTCAATCTGCGCTGATATATCCTTCCTTAGTCGATTCTTTGCTTCCAGCTGCGTCCACACGCTATTCCTACTCCGAATTCGATCCGGAAGCTTCCTCTTCGTCTTCTTGAAGATGTCCAAATATGAGAACGAAGATTCAAACTCTTGTCACAAGCACCCAGCCTGTCAGCTGTCTATGAAGCTCCCACTGCATCAAGTCCTACATCAAACAAAACGAGCAACGAGTCGTTACAATCAAACTCAGCCTCAACCTCACGCTTATCTCGGCGATCTGATTCCGAACAGCAAACTTGTGGCAACCTCCTCCATGGGCGAACTGAAACAAACACCTTTCCAAACGCAGCACATATCACTGCTTAACAAGACACAAAAGGTCATCGCAAATGACCACAATTACAAGGAGGATGCTGGCACACAACCAGCGAAAGAGTCAGCTCCTCAATCATCGCTCCCCGTGTGCACGCAATGGTGGCAAGGTCGCCGTAAAATCGATGAAATTCAATTATCTTCAGTCCTTCAAGACAACAATCCGCGGTGGCACCCTTCGGCACGTCGCGGCGCAAGGCAATGACACGACGAGACGGCTTCTTCAGAAGGATGCCCCAAAATGTCGGTAATTACAGATCTGATCACAACAAAGCCTGCCTCCCACCAATGCCGATCCGACCCACAAAAGCCAAAACACCCATAAGCCCATTGTCTTCCTACAACCAAAAGACCACCAACCGCCTGCCACCGCTTCATTAACTCTTCGCGCGAAATCGACGCAAAGTCAGTTCCCCGACCTCATTCGATGCTGCCGCAGAGATAACCAATCCCACACCGAAAACGCAAAGCAACCGCACAACCAACTCAGGCTTGAGGAGACGTGAAAACAAGAAAACCGTCAATCAAACCACAACAGCACAGCGCCGCTCCGCGATGAGGAGGAGAAGGGTGCGCTGCTGCCATTTACAGAGACTCACCTTGCCTTGCTACAGATGACACGACCAAGATGCCATCGCGAGCAGATCGCTTACGACAGTGTTGCGCGGCAATGTACTGAACAGGGCGACACATAGAACTGTCTCTGCCGTCGTCCCTCGAAGGTCGCACCCTTTCAGACGGGCGATCACCATCACCGATCGCGCGCTGAAGAGCGCCACTCCAACTGTCCAACCGGAAGGAAGAGGGGAAAGCTGGTGTCAAGTCAACTCATCGTCATCCGCCGCTGGCGAAGACGATGGCCGATGCTCGACGGTCAGTCGAATTATTTAAATCAGAGCGACTTGTTTTGTTTGGACATTAAATCCAATGGCGGCGTGACACCACCGCAAACAAATTCAAAGACAAGCCAGCCAGCAATTGACAGTGACGCGTCGGCCGGGGACGATGCGAGGTGGTGGCGGAGTGTCGTTGGTGTTCGGTTTCTGGGTCAATAGTTGTCATAGTGTGTGCTGCTCGAGTGCGCCTCGAGATGGAATAAATAATTTCTGTTTGGACACACAACAGATTGGACAGAGTGCCAGTGATTCGGATTGCCGGGCCGTTTAAACGTTTAATTATTTATTAGCATCTCGCGCTGGATGGCGTGGCGGAAAGAATTGAATCGAATCCGGTGAAGAGCATCGAAGAGGGGGGGGGGGGGGGGCAGCAGCGCAGCGCAGCGCATTCAATGGACTGAATAGTAAATATTTGTCATTGACGCTGTTCGAGAGACACTTGTGCGCGGGACAGCGAGGGGGTCTTGTTTTAAGTAGAAAACATGTCGAATTAGTTTTTTCGGTGGTGGAATGAACGGCCTCGGGGGCTATGGCTGCGTGGCGGATGGGGGGAAGAGCGCACTCGACCGCTGCGCGCTCGTCAGCACTTGTCGTAGGCTTTGAAATGAACGTTAAATTCCTATGGGTTTGTTGACATCTGCTTGTTAGCTGGTCATTAGCGCGTGATTCGATGATGATGTGATGGACGGTCGGTCGGCTGATGCTGGTGGGAGACGGGGATGGAGTCGTGGGAGTTCTGCAAGAAGATCGGGTTTCAGTTGAATGGAACTTTGACGAAATGTGAAAAGAACTTTGCGGTCACGAGGGTAACCTTGTGGCGAATGGAAGCTTTGGAGTGCAACCTTGCGTGGCCTCGGTGGCGCTTACAAAAGAAGAGAGAGGTTTTTACGCATTCTGCTGACGAGGGCTATACCACGGGTATCTGAAGAAAACTTTTGAAAATTAGTAAGCATTCAAGTTGGCACTCCATGACCGTTTTTCAAAACTTTCAGAGTTGTAAACCCTTAGGAACGGGTTTTGGAAGACTGACAGCCCTCGGAGACTATCGAGGGAGACTTAAAATTCTGTGTTTTGTGAATTCCCTTGTGTTTCGAAAAGGTTCAACATCAATGCCTCAGCGTTCTGCTTCCGTTCTCGCTTGAATAAAAGACTCCTTCGTGATAGGAAGGCTTGTTTCCCCTACTCTACAGATGAAGGACATACAGACTTTCGGAATGTTGTGGTCGCTGTGGCGTAGTGGGTACGTGCGTCGACCCACACGCAGAAGGTTCGATTTCCGAACGGGGGACACCTCGAATTTTTTCACGGCCCCACCCCTTTCAAGTTTCTGACAGCGCTCAAGGAGGTTCAATTGTCCATGAAAAGCTTCTCAAATCTCGCCGTTTACAGTCGGCAAAAAACTGTAGGCCCTTTCTACTCGTAAGAGGACAGTAGCACGCACAACACGAGTCGTTGCAGTAGAAGCTAGGCGCTGATCCCTTGTGGACTGTGCCGCCACTCACTTGTTATAGAATGCGATGCCTTCAGAGACACAGTGAAAGCTGTTACTTTGTGAAAGATCAAAGTTTGCGTTTCCAGAGTTCTTCTTCTTCTTCTTCGGATGGCGGTACAGTCCGGCTTCATCTGGGCCTCAACCAGTATGCCTCTCCAGCCAGCACGATCTTTTGCCAGCTGCTTCCAATTACGCACTCCAAGTTGGTTGAGGTCCTTTTTCACTTGTGTGCGCCATCTCAGTCTAGGACGTCCTCTGTTGCGTTGTCCCTGTGGTTCGGTTCGGCCGGAGCAGTGTTGTCCATCCGCTTTACATGGCCTATCCGTAGACGCTTGACTAGGCTCATGCCGCCGTACAGCCTATAGAGTTCGTGGTTGAATCTTCTCCTCCAGATGCCATCAACGCAAACAGGACCAAAAATCGCACGCAGAACTTTTCTCTCGAAGAGACCAAGGGCTTCCTCATCCGCTTTTAGTAGCGTCCAGGTCTCTGCGCCGTAAAGCAGGACTGGGATGATCAAGGTGTTGTACAAAGTCACTTTGGTCGTTCGGTTCAATTGCCTCTTAAGTCCAAAGAAACAGCGATTGGCAAGAGTGATTCTGCGCCTGAGTTCCAGAGTTCTTAGTATTCTTTAATTCATTCAGTAGTCAAATTGTTGGTTATAAGTCTACAGGCACTCGAGAGTGTCTTACAAGTCCTCCCTGCGCTTCCTTGTCTCCTAATTATTCATGAAAGCCGCACCACCAAGTCCACCTCAAACACTTCAACTAAAGAACAGCCACCCTGTCACCAAATGTCAAACTTATCTCAAACAATCGCCTCCAGCTACCATTTGATCGTTCTGTCTCAGCTCCTCCCTCTCTTCCAGTGAGCACTCATTTCCCACGGCCGTCGCCACTCACACACCACACACAGTCTCTCTCGTTGAATAGAATTTATTACTCCCACTCGGTGTCCCGCCAGCGACCAGCAGCCGGGCAGCACCAGCAATTTTACATGCCCACTAATTATGCGCCTCATTTAGTCACACCCACCCGCGAGGCGATTTCTCAACGTCACGTCCAGTACACACGACCACTGACCATCGACACCGCCACGCACCCACCACAACCTGCACGACATCGCTGACGCTGCGGCTGTCTCCCCGTCGTCGTGTGTCGACCCAATCTAGAATCGATTAGACGTAATTTAATTTAATTAACAGTTGAGCTGACAAATTTGTTAACAAAAGCCAACATCGCAGGGGCTACACGGCCCAGCACACGGCGATTGGCAGTAATTGTTAATTATCGCCCAGTGGCGGGGTATTTCAGTCATTCAGCCACTCCCCGGTTTAATAGAATCATTAACATGGATTCTAGCCGGGCACCGGACAATAATTTCCTGAACGGTGGCGGTGGCCACTCGGAGTTACGCACCGCGGTGCTGCTGGCGCCCCACAGCCGCGGTGCTGCTGTCGCCTCGACGCGAGACTGTGCCTCGCTCAATGTGCGTCTGCGTGAAGTGCAAGTGATTTGATTCGAATTCGGAGTCGTTTTGTTGCTGCTCAGTGGATGGAGGCACGACAGTTTTTTTTTTCTTCACGTTTCGTTTTCGGTTTCGGTTTAATTTATTTACCGGCCTTCGCCGCCTGGCAAGGTTAGCGTCGATACTAGTTCGCCGATGTGTGGTGCTACGCAGAGTCGTTACTCCTTGCCAATTATTTACCGAGAGCGAGCGCACAGCGCACACACTGCATTCGTGCGTGAGGTGTGTTCCAGCAGGGCGACGACTACGACGACGACGATGACGATGACGATGACTTCGACGGCGATGGCGACGCTAATGGCGATGTGTGCGCTGAAAAAGGCAAGCTTGCAGTGGTCTACAAATGCGGAATTGAATTGAAAATATCGTGTGTTCGTCGAATGCAGGTGCATGCAGCTTAACCGTCGACGCATTGGTCCTTGACTTCTTTGGGAAGTCAGCCTTTCACCTTGCCACGCGTTAAGAACATCCGGTTCCGGTTTGAGTCGCCGCACAGCAGTTCTGAAATCATTTCGCAAACAAAAACGTGCGACAAAGCACGGAGAGGACGTTCGCTACGAATCCTGTTTTCAGTGCTGACGGAGCCCACGCATACTTAGCACTTTTTGCGAAACCATTAGGCAGTCAATTAGCGTCGTCCGGAAGTGGCGGCCCCTCAATGCTGAGACCGGTTGAGCAAATCGCACGTCAGTGGCAAAAGTTCGTCGACTGGTTTCGAGGTCTTTGGTGTTTGGGAAGCGACTAGGGGTGTTCTAGGGTAACGAGTAGGAAGATTTTAGGAACTCAGACTCAGGCATCTTTCAGGTGCTGGATTTCTTAAATTTCTTGCAAATGAATTGATCTTCTAACGAGAGACGTTGGAGCAAGAAGAAGAAAGTCTCTGTTTGCGACAATTTTTGAAGGACATTGTGGCGGGATGAGCCTGGACCTCAACCAACCATGTCGCTCGCAGCTGCTTTCTCACAAGCTGCCTCCACTTTGGCGCATTTAGTTGGTTGAGGTCCTTCTCTACTTGTGTAAGGCATCTTAGACGAGGACCTCCTCGGTGGCGTAGTCACAATGGTTTCGAACCGTAGATTCTTCCGGCTGGAAATGTGTCGTCTGAAGGCTCCACCAAGGCCTAGCCATCCCAACCGATAGACGTAGGGTTCGTCCCCTCAAGACTTGGCCTCTACCCCTCCCTTTGCCGCCTCCTTTGCCATTCACTCCATGGGCAACTGCAGAAAAAAGAAAAAAAAATAATGCCCCGGGTGAGGCTCGAACTCACGACCTTAAGATTATGAGACTTACGCGCTGCCTACTGCGCCACCGAGGCTACGAGGGGTTGTGTTCCCAACCGGAAGTTCGACCTGAGTGTTCGCACCCCCAAATCGTGGTGGAATATTTTACGATAAGGGATGCTGGACGTCCCTTCTCACTTCACTTTGTGTGCCCTTTGAACTGAGGCGCAACACTTTGACTGACATTTTCTATTTCTTTTGTTTTTTTCAGCAATTCCAGTTGGAAATTGGACCCCTCCCGACATCGACTACAACGAACGCTTTACCTGGGAGGGCGCAACCGACATGAGCCACAATTACCGCGACGCCCTGCAGCGCGGCTTGCCATACCCCATTCTCACGGTGGCCGAGTACTTCAGTCTGGGCCGAGAGGGCTTCTCGTGGGGCGGACAGTATCGCGCGGCCGGCTACTTCGCCAGTATTCTCCTGTGGACGTCGTTGGCATCCTGGCTGCTGATGAATTTGCTGCTGATCGCGGTGCCCCGCTACGGAGCCTACATGAAGGCGCTGACAGGCTTCCTGCTGGTCTGCACCAACATCGGCTACTACTGCCTGCTGCCCAGTCGTCCGCTAACCATCTACCTGGAGGGCGGCAAGCTCGAGTTCCGCCTGGGATGGTGTTATTGGCTGCTCCTTGTTGCAGGTAAGTCCACGCGAATGCTTCTCTCCGACGATCTGACCCGGTTCTCATTCTGTTTGCAGGAATTCTGTGCTTCTTCGCCGGCGTGCTCATCTCAATCATCGACCTGGTGTGGCCGCATACGTTCTCCACTGTCCTCGAGGTGTACTATGGGACACCGTACGACAGACACGTGATCCTCGAGGAGTCCAGCGACGTTCGCTTCAGGAAGCGCAACAGCCGGGGCCTGGAGGAGCCGCCAGGCCTTGGATCTCGCATCCTTCGAAGACTATCGTCGAAAACCCGAGATCCCACGACCGGCTTCTCGCACACTGGCGCCGGGGTGTCGACCGTGAGCGGTGGCGTCGAGAACAAAGGCTTCCAGAACGACGTGCCCAAGAGCCCGTGGCGATACCCCTTTCGACGCGCCCAGCAACTGCCACCGCACCCGATGAGCATACAGCGGACCATGTCACAGGACTCCGGCTCTAGCATAGCGTCGGGCACGGTACAGATCTCACCAATGCACAAACAGGCTCTGTCGCGGATGTTACCGTAAGTGCCGGTCTCCTCTGTGGTATGCCCGTCTCATTCAGTTTGCTTGCAGGAAACCTCCACATGACCGAATCCGAGACATTGACCACTGGTGATCAGAAATCCAAGAAACGGAACTGTTTCAACTTGACAACACACGGGAAAACTGTTTGGATCTGCCCCGCCAAAGGGCCCGCCCAAGAGCCAGCCCTCGCGGCGCCACTTTGGGGACACTTTCAAACAGTTTTCCGTTTTGGCATCGCACAAGATCAACAACCAGACGAGAGCAACCTAAACTTAAGTAAATTATTGTATTATTTGTAAAGGACGACGATTTGGACCATACCTAGAGGATAAGAGGG
The DNA here is from genome assembly GCA_944738645.1 of Eristalinus sepulchralis. Classification (NCBI taxonomy): domain Eukaryota; kingdom Metazoa; phylum Arthropoda; class Insecta; order Diptera; family Syrphidae; genus Eristalinus; species Eristalinus sepulchralis. The sequence goes on along the minus strand of OX122886.1, from coordinate 5,359,137 downwards.
TCGAGAGGGACGCCCCGCCCCCACTCAACCATCCGGAATGCATGTGTGTGTATGCCTGACTGCGTGTGCGTGTGTGTAACCTGATAAGTGATGATGTATATTGTGATAATGCTTACAATTTAAAATAATCCTTAAATTAACCTAATCAACCGCTAGACCATAAGGGATCGATCAGACGAGGCGAGGAGTGAGTTAGGTTTCGGTGAAACAATTTCTCAAAAAAAACAAACAAACAAACACATTCATAACTTATGCAGCAGGAGTCTCCGCAGCCTCCGCAGGACCCTGCCACAAAAATTCAAGACAAATTCATTTAGACTAGAGAGGACGAAAAATGTATTATTTATTTCATGTGTACACCAACACTCTGTGACTTGACAGATCGTTGTGAATTCATTTTGTAAGTCTGCGCGTTGGTGGGCGGTCGCCTCTGACCGACTGCCACACGCCTAGACCTCGTTGTATTTCCTTAAAAATCAAAAATTGTATTAATGATTGTAAAAAGACGAAGCAGAAGAGGATAGCTGAAAGGAGTGTGTTGTACTAGACGTTTAAGATGAAAATTTGAGAAAGAAATAAACAAAATTGAAAAAAAAAATGCTGGGAGTCCTCTTTTATTTGTCACTGGGAAAGTCATGAAAGGGTGAATGGGTCGAGGGGCCGTTCTCCATTCCTTTGCTCAGATCTTCGAAACCTCACCCCTGAATACATTCCAGCGAAAGTCTGAAAAAAAATCCAAGAAAAATTCCATCGAATTCAACAGGCGCCCAGAACTCTCCAAAAACCAGACTTCCAAGAGTAAAGTCAGAGACATGCAAATTCCTGCATAAAATCAATTCTGTGCACATCACCAAATCTTTCGCTCCCCCAAATCCACCCACAAGACTTTCAAATATTTCCCTCAAACCCACCCCGGCAGGAGACTCACTCCAGTTGATGCATAAAATCACAGCAAGTCAACGACCGTCGACGCACCTGCATCATCCACCACACACGAGAGGTATTCCGAGATTTCATCAAAAATTGTAAAAATCCACCCAAAGTACTAGGCGCCCAGAAAATTCCCAGAAGCAGTAGGTTGCTATGTACACTGAACAGTCGTGACATGCTCTATAAAGTGCAGAATACGTTGCATATGACAGAGGTGGGTCTTGAGTCAATAGTCGGTTTTCGATTGCATATCACAGAGGCAGTTTATCATATTCAAGGCACGCACCAGGAAGTAAATTTCAATTGCATATCAAGGAGGCAGTTGGGATAATTCGAGGCACACACCAGTGGGTAATTTCAATTGCGTATCAAGCAGGCAGTTGGGGTAATTCGAGGCACACACCAGTGGGTAATTTCAATTGCGTATCAAGCAGGCAATTGGGATAATTCGAGGCACACACCAATGGGTGATTTCAAATGCATATCAAGAAGGCAGTTGGGATAATTGGAGGCACACACCAATGGGTGATTTCAAATGCATATCAAGAGGGCAGTTGGGATAATTCGAGGCACACACTAATGGGTAATTTCAAATGCATATCAAGAAGGCAGTTGGGATAATTCGAGGCAATTGACGAAATTCAAGGCATGCACCAGAATGTGAATTTTAATTTTATATCCCAGGGGCATTTTAGGAAACCCGTGGCACACACCAATGGGTAGTTGGTGATTTCTGATTGCACAGCATATGGACAGTTTTTAAACGAGACACAGAAGCAGATTGTAGTAGAATTCCGTCCACTTGGCTTGAGTTCATTTTTCGTTGCATATGATGTAGGTGTAATTAAGAGTCTCTTCTGTCCAATCGAAGTTTTTCACGTAAATTTTCAATTGAATGGTTAAGCTTGTGAAATATCGCGCTCTCAATCTTTGGCGAAAAGTAACATGAAAGCGAGTTGCCTTATCTATTGGCCTTGACAAGATTTCGAACTCAGTGTTCTTACTTTACGAACACACAACGCCCAAAAGAAGATAGTCTTGATTGCTTGTAAACTGTTGCAGCACGAACAGAAAGATCTACCCACGATCAGTGATTCAGAAGAGGCGCCACTTTTCAGGCTCTCGTCTGTTTGAGAGTGACTTTATGCACATCAGGCTAGGACGCATGGCTCATTCTCTTTGCAAACAAGGATCTCTTAAGAATCCGCCCAGTGCATGACCCCCTGACGAATAAAAAGGAGCCGCAGAACGATTCCAAAGAGACAACATTTTTATGTTTTTTCTCAACTTATGATAAGATTTTATTAATTATCGAATAACCCTTACGATCTACACATTATAAGATATCGCTTTAATATTTTACAAACAATAAATACACTTTTGTTTCCACTTCAAAAATTTGCTTTCATGTTCCGTTCACGGGCAAGCTCTTGTACCGTGTCGCAGCCCGACCAACAGCCAATTGCTCAGCGTGCACGCGGCCAGTGCCGTGAGTCCACACTTAAACATATTTACAGAATAGATTTAGAATTAGATTTAACTACATGAAATGTTGAAATGAAATTTCTCGTTTAGACTCCTTCACACACATTGTTCCCGTTTGTTCGTTCATTTCGTGGTTGATTCAGTTACAGCCTGGGGGGTGTCGTACGCTTGGATGGGAGCGTGAGCGTGGGGATGGAAAGTGACTCTGGAGCTTAGCCAAAGTTCTCAAAGTGATGGATGAAGTAGGGAAGCTTTCGGGTTTTGTTCACTTCGTCGCAGGCGGACATTACACTCTTGGTCAGTGGTCGTGGACCGCATGAAAACACTCCTATCTTTGAGACCTGAAATAAAAATAAGAGATTTTATAGTTCATATCACTCCCGCACCAAACAAGTGAGATACTTACATATGAGTGCTTCTTCTGGACAAATTTAAGGAAGCTGGACATGTCTGGTCTACCGAAGTGGTTAACCGCCTTCAAGCCGGTGAATATTGACGTTTTCGACAGACGCTGGAAGTGGTTCTCGCAGATGTACTAAAAAAAAGAGGAAATCAGTCAATTCCTGGGAAAGTTCCCAAGCCACCGTCCAACTCACCAGCATTGTGGTCCTCAGATCAAACTTGTGGAAGAACTGCGTGATGAAGATGTGAATCTCCAGCACATTGGTAACGTCCTTCTTCTCGACGTCGCGCAGCACATCGATGAACCACTCGAAGTGCTTGTGAGACGGGCAGATCCACAGGAAGTAGACCTTCTTGCACGCCACCCCTGAGTATCGGTTTGTGCTGGTGCCGAAGACCAGATCGTTCAGGATCGAGGCGTAGGGCGTGACGCCGATTCCACCGCCCACCATCACTGCGACCTCGAACTTATACCAGTCCTGGTTACCACCACCGAAGGGTCCTTCGATGCGGATCTTCGGCTGCTCCTCGGGACTGTAGTTGCAGGGATCGAAGTAGTTGCGGAGCTTCCAGGTCCACGGACCCTGCGCCTTGATGTGGCAGCTGAGGAAGTTCTCGTGCGGGGCCGAGGTCAGCGTGAAGCTGTGCATCTCGTGCGGACGGAACGCGGTGCAGGAGAGACGGACCCACTGGCCGGAGAGGTACTTGAGGTTCGGGGGGCGGTAGAACTTGATTTTGATCACGTCCGAGGGCAGCAAGTCGGTCTCTATAACGTCGAGTGCCATGTACTTGGTCCGAAGGGAGACGATCTGAAAGGAAGAGGCGGGATGTCAGCTTACCCACAGGCAGAAGGGCATTCTTGGCTTACCTTGTCCAGGGTGTAGATGAGGCCAGGTCCGAGGAAGAACATCCAGAACCTCGGTGGTCCTGTAAGGCGGGCGAGACCGTGGATCAAGCTGAGGATGTAGAGGAAGATGTACAGCGAGTGCATGTTCCAGAAGTAGTTGTACGCCTTCTTGCGGATGGTCGGATGCGCGAACACGAAGATGATGCACATAATGATGAACAGAAGGACTCCAGTGGTACCTGTCATGACAAGAGTTTGAGGGACATGCACGGACGCAGCTGTAGGGAGACTCACCCGTCACAGTCTGAAACAGCCAGAAGGTGATGTCCGGCTTGTAGTCCGAGGCGAAGTGCACCTCCCTGGTCAAACAGCGGAGGTTCTCGTGCGACTGCGTTGACACGTGGTAGAAGTTGACAATGTGCCCCACGGAGTGAAGGACGGAGAAGAAGAGCGCGGTGCAGGCGGCGATCTTGTGGAACTGGATGTGCGAGTCCAGGGGAATGTACTGCTGGATAGGGAATTCCTTCAGCTTTGTGATGAGATTCCTGGAAGGGACATGAAAGTCAGTCAGCTGCCAAGGACTCCCTCAGATACCGCCTTACCTTGACATAGTCAGCAACAGCAGGGAGTAGCAGAACGACAGTGAAGCCGCTGATCCCCTAGTGATGGCGATCCCGACCCCCATGATGTGCCTCAGATCGGTGTGTTCGGCCATGAAGGAGTAGTCTGTACAGAGGAGAGGACAGTAAGCCACCCGAAATGCAATCAAATCCCATCCCGAACTTACGGATGAACCTCTCAACAAACAGGACGATCGTGATGACGTAGAAGAGGAACAGATAGAAGATGTTCTGGCGGTTCTCCTCCAAGAAGGTGATGTAGCAGTCCCACTTCTCCTGCATCCAGTGGCGCGGCTTGTCTTGCATCGGTTCAATGTGGAAGGAGGTCATGCGCGCCACATTCGTGGACGTGTCCAGGAAGTTCTGCTTTGCGCCCTTGCAGTCCAGCCCGATGGCCACGAAGTCGCCCTTGTACTCCTTCATCATCAGCTTGAAGTCCTGGTACGTCAGGTGGTTCTTGTGCTCCAGACCCACATCTTGGAACATTCCGTCGATCAGCTCGGTGACCTGATCATCGCCTAGGCTGGTTGTGCGTGCGATCTCAACCAGGGAGCGCATCATTTCGCTCAGTTCTCCCTTGTCGATGACGCCGTTGCGATCATTATCGCACATGTCGAAGATGATGCGCAGCTTGTCGTCGGTCTTGCCCCGCGAGAAGAGGACCACGGTCTCCAGGAACTCCTGGAAAGATATGCGGCCGTCCTGGTCCTTGTCCACGATGTTAAACATCTTCCGGACGAACATGTCGTTCGGTTTCATTCCTAGAGCGGCTGCGAACTCGGCCTTTGAGAGGCTCGTCCGCATGACTGTCATGACCTCGCCGTCGGTGGAGGCGTCAGAGCGTCGTCGCCGTTCCCCGGGCCGCAAGCCGAACGTGAGAGCGTAGGCCTCGCGGAAAAAGTACTCCAGCCGCTTCTGTCTGCGTTCTCGGGTTTCAGCTCGTGCCAGCATGATGTCCTTGTTTACCTCCACCAGGGTCATCTCCTTCTTGTGCAGCACTAGGAAGTCCTCCAGCTTCTTGACGAACTTTCGCCGGGCGCCATACGATTCCAGCTCTAGCACCAAATCGTGGTCATTGGGAACGCGGAGCAGGATGTAAGGCTTCTTCTTGATATGGTTTGTGGCGGACTCCTCGACGGTGATGACGTCGATGTTCTTGAGGCTGAAGGTGCGCAGTTTCTCTCCCTTCCGATCGACGGTGTAGATGGCTGACTCAGGACCAAACTTTACCGTCACAAGCCGTTTGTGATTCGCGTGCAACCACTCCCGAGCGATCATCTTGTCCACGGATCCCTTGTGCGCCGGATTGGAGCGCAGCGCCTCCTGTCGGATCTTCAGTTTCCTGCGCTTGCTGTTCTGCAGCTTCACCACGCAGTAGCCCGCCCCGGCGCAGAGGATCGGCACGAAGCCGAGGAACACACAGACGTAGATGAACGTCAGTTCGGATCCAGAGAAGTAGTCGTAGCCCTCGAGGTATGTGCAGGGTTCCAACTCTGTAGCGTTCAGCTGCATCGGCTGGGGACAGGGATCACCCTCGTGCCACATGAAGACGTCCTTCTGGATGTCCCCCGGGTTGATGTCCGTGCTGTTGACGATGATGTCCCACATCGTGATCTTCCGCAGCTCCTCGATCTCGTCGCGGGTGAACACTCCGTTGCGCTCGTTCTCAAACCAGAAGCGATCGGCGTCGCGCAGCCGAGTGAACTGCTCTTTGATCACTTTCTGGAAGAGCTCGCCCGGCTGTCCGTACGACTCCAGCATTCCTCCGATGTAGACATCAACGTCGTCTAGCTTGTTGTTGTAGGCCGAGATGAGGACTCTGAAAGGGGAAAAGGCTCTGAAAGTCTGGGGATACCGGGTGGTGGTGGCACACAAACCTCAGCAGTTCTGGCTGGACGGCGAACAGCTCAGGATTGATCTCCATCCAATCTTTGCGCGGTTCCAGGCCGTATGCCACTCGGGCAGAGTTGTAGTCTGGCAGACCATTGTCCCGGCCCCGCATGATGTTCAGCGCCCCCAGGTCGCGACGGGTGAACTCCATGGGGCCGAAGAGCTTGTCCCGCACGTCGGAGCACAGCACCGGATCCTCCCTTTCGGAGATCTGCGAAGCCAAGCCCATCAAAATCTCCTCAATCGTCGTGTCTGTCAAGAAGTCCTGTAGGAAAAGTGATTTTATTTCAGCTCTAGACTGGCTGGAGGTCCACTCACGCTAGAGTCCCACCACGTTGAGCACAGCCGAATGGCCGGATACCCCATCGGGGTGGTCTTGAAGTTGCACTGAGCGTCGCGACGGTAGATGCCCGGTGGAATCATCGTGTGTCCGAAGCGAAAGGCAGCCGCTTGGAAGACATGTCCAATACCCGGATGCACGTCTTGCTTGTAGCCCTCGTACGGAGTCAGTTCTGAGCCCAGGAACGCCGGCAGGTACTCGTAGAGCATGATGTTCTGCACACTGGCGACGACAATGCGGCGGGCCCGCTGGAAAATGTCCTCATCGCTCCAGTCTGGGTGCTGGGATTTCACTCGCTTCGCCACTGTATTGTGCCATCGCAGGAAGAGGATGGAAAATGAGAGCACTGCTGGATTCTGATTGGTTCGTGGGTCACCGAGTACTAGGGGAAAAAAAAGACAGAAGATGTTGCATGGTTTTAGGGGTAACGCAGTATCGGAGAAGCTTTTAAGAAGCTTTTACTTATTTCAAAGCACAAGCAGAAAAATCAATAATGTCGCTTCGGGTTGTGTCTTTAAGAAGCATTGAGTGAGGTTGTAGCCATCAAACGGTTCCATGGTGTAATGGTTAGCACTCTGGACTCTGAATCCAGCGATCCGAGTTCAAATCTCGGTGGAACCTGCCCGACTTCACTATTTTTTCGATTTTTTTTGCATTTGTTTCAACTTACGAAAGAGACGCTCTGGGTTCAGCATCTTCATCACATTCGGAACTGGATTGTTGAAGAGCGGCACGCGCATGGTGTTTCGCACCGGCATCCGACCACCCTTCTCCGTGAGCAGGCTCCCGTTCTGAAACGATCGCATGGCGTTTAGCCACGCTTCTGATGTGCTGTAGATGAAACTCCCATCGATCCAGGCTGTCATTTGGTTTATCTGCAAAATGATGACACATGAGGTATCTCTCGGTGGGGAGGGGGGGAGTAGAGGAGATCTAACCTGTTCTCTGGGTGCATTTGGACTCTGCCCCGTGCTCCGATCGTAAGCGGCCCTGTGGAATGGAATGTACCTGTCGCCACGACACTCCTTGTCGTACATTTCGTCGCATTTCTCGATCTCGATGCGGTGCATCTCGATGGGACAGCCAGACTCCGACGCCATAACGATCTCGTTGGCTACCACTTGGCCGAAGAAGGCCAGCAGTGCAGTCCGATTGTACTTCGACGGTAGGCCGTCACGACCGCGCATGAACAGGCGGCTTAAGCGGCGAGTTGAAGGCCGATTGGAGCCGGCCATGGCATAGACCCCGTCAGAGTAGGACGGGGGCGCCTTGCGAATCAGGTGACTGTCTGAAAAGAGAATGCGAGTGTGATTCAGGTTCTGCAGTGATAAGCTGACGGTTCTCAAGTTGAGTCACGTCTTCGGAAAGTGCAAGCAATGGCCGCACGACGCGATGATGCTAATTCTCCCTCTCTCTGCGTGTGTGCAACTGCGTTCATTAATCACCGGACATGGGATGCTGCTGGAATCGCGTTGCTTTGTTGGCTGCTAACGCGGGCGAGACGCGCAGCCGATGCAATTACCTACGTCGAGGGGCAGGCTGTCTTTGCATTGGTGAGTCAATGATTTATGGATTTATGATTTGTACAGGCGATCAGTATGCGGAAGCAAATAGTTCAATTGTTTGCGTTTCAGTCAGTGGAGTGCGCCTAGCGCTGCTGTCGTCTCTGGTGGTGGGGTTAATGACAGAGAGCTTGCGGTGTGTCTACTGCGTCACTGTCCTAAGTGAAGTGACACTTATGGGTGCTTCCGGGGTGTGATTGATTGTTGGAGACCGTAAGACTTGGAAGCGGAGACACTCACTTGGAGGAAGTCGAACCAAATCGATTCGAGGCAGGGCGCTTGTCAATGGAAGTTGTGGAGCCTTGAAGCACCAAAGGAGTTTCGTATAAGGCCACACATGAGTCACGTCTGTTTGGCCTTGCAATCGTCTTAAAAGAGAAAATGCATCCAACGTCCATTAGCAATTCCACTCCAAGATCAGTGCTGAAAGCCTTTAATGCTTTCCCATAACAGTCATGGTCACCAGCGAAGAAGCCAAGGATTCGCGTCGGGGCTGCGCGAGAACAAAGTGTTGCTGCGTTGCTGTTGCTGGTTAACAAAACGCCGCGCCAACAAAGAACTCAAACGAGCTCATCTACATATTCGACGAGCTTCAAGGCTGCTGTTAACCACCACAGCGTGGAACTTCGCAACAGCAACAGCGACGAGCACACAAAAACAAACCACTCACCAGCCTTTGCACCGCCGCCGTGTATCGACCGTTCATTGCAACAAACTTTTGCCGATTGATCGGGTATCGGGGCAGAGATGACAGCTCTTAACGACCGCAATAAAGCACACACGCCTCCCTGTCGCACACGCCATTATCAGCTTCGTCTGCGCGCAAACCACTGATCTCATTAATTCGCTGTTTTTCTGCTGAATTGGGTAATTAATAAGGCAGCGCACTTTTTGGAAGTGTGGCCATCAATCACGGCCAGCTGGCCATCGGCTTGAGGGTCCGCAGTAAACATCAAAGAACCCACTCTCTTGTTGCTAATCAATTTCACATGTAGTTCAAGCGTTCAATCTGACTCCACCTCCTCGAGAGATGATCTCCGTACTTACCAACAGATCCCCAATCCGGATGTGCCAAATTGTTGTACCATCCATCATAGCGCTGCTTCTCTGTGTGACTGAAGATTTTCTCTGCAAATAGACAAGCAAAGTCCAGACGTGAGTATTGGCCAACGCGCGGGGGTAAGCTGATATTTTTAGAGTATGACCTTAAAGCGTATTGTGAGTGTTTGAAATGAAACCCGTTTCAGGATTAGCCTGGAGACGAGATTAGAAAGGCGGTTTGACAGCTCGTAAAACTGTATTGTCTTGTCAAGAATTGAATTCGGAATTTGGTGGCAGATTAACAAGAGAATTGAGATTCGATTCGGTGGGGATTGAGTGAATGACGGTGTTTTGACGGGTGTAACAAGTTTGCTGTGATGGCTGCTGTGATGGATGAGGTGTAGAAACAGTGAGTTAAGTAAAGGCTGTCGAATGTGACAGTTCTGTCAAGGGAACAGTGGTGGGGGCTTAAGACAGAGGTAACATTGATGGGACTTAAGGCAGATGACAAGGCTTTGTGTTTTGTTTTGGGCTTTTTATCCAGTCTGTAGCATCGTAAGAAGTTGCCCAGAGCTTAGATGAAAATTTAAGGAAATTGTGAAATAAGTTAACAATGCTTTGTAATGAACAAATGGTTGTCATACTTGAAGTTAGACAAGAAATAAATGACGTCCACGTGACTGTCCGACTTTGTGCTCTAAGTTTTCAAAAATAGAGCGATGATAACTTTGGTCTTACAGTAAGCTTTAGCCTGACCCAACATTGATGGCTTATGCCAAGTTGTCTTCCGTCTTCGTTCTTTGTGTTGCTTTCACAATTTGCGACTGGGATGGGCAGCATAGTTCTCCGTCATGACGTCCCAAATTTCGCTGTTAGGCAGAATGTTCTTCTTAATTTGGACGATGATAGGTAAGAATCCCGTCCCCCCGACTTAGAGGAGGTGAAAATAGCAATATAAAGACTGAAGGCGAACGAAGCTGTTGGAGCGGACGGACTGTCCGCAGAACTGTTTAAAGCAGCTAGAGATGACCTGGTTGGGCACATGCACCAGCACATCTGCAAAATATGGTCGGAGAAAAATATGCCCGATGAGTGGAATCTCAATGTCTTCTGTCCGGTTCACCAAAAAGGAGACCGCTTCGACTGTGCCAACTGTCGAGGGATCAGTCTCCTTAACATCACGTACTTTTTCAACATCATTCTTGAGAAGATCGTGCGTAACTCACAAGTCAACACCAGAGGCACGATCTTCCAAAAGTCCGTCCAACTGCTAGTTTAAGCCAACGACATTGACGTGATTGGACGAACACAGCGAGCGTTGAAGAGGCGTTTGCTGGCATTGAAGCGGAAGCGGTTAAAATGGGTCTGGTGGTTAATAAGGGCAAAGCGAAGTACATACATGCTCTCTTCATGTTCTTCCTTGAGGAAGGATACAAAAAAGTCGACGTATTGGGCAGAGTGTCACATTAGACAGCAGAAGACGGAGTTCTTGACAAACTCTACTTCGGCCCGCCGTAAATAAGAACAGCAACACTAGTAGCGGAATCAAACGCAGAATCACACTTGCCAAACGCTGTCAATTTGAGCTCAAGAGATAATTGAGTAAGAAAGCCCTCTCTTGAAGGACTAAGCTTGCTTTGTATAACAGCTTGATCATCAAAGTTCTACTTTATGGCGGGGAAACCTGAACATTATTAAAAGCAGATGAGTAAGCCCTTAGTCTTTTCAACAGAAAAATTTTGGTGAAGATTTAACGACCAACTCTATGGGCTGTGCAGCGACACACGCCTAGTCAAGCGTCTTCGGATACAACGCTTGAGATGAATAGGTCAAGTAGAGCGTATGAACACCACTGCTGCGGCCCGAAAAGTCTTCGAATCTGAGCTATTGGGACAACGCAACAAAGGACGGCCCAGGCTAAGGTGGTGCACACAAGTGGAGAAGGACCGCAACCAACTTGGAGTGCGCAAGTGGCGGCAGCTGGCGAAAGATCGAGCTGGCTGGAGAGGCATGTTGGTTGAGGCCCAGGTCCACCCCAGACTGTAGCCCCACAAGAAGAAGAAGAAGATGAACGAGGGCAAGTTTAAGATTAACATCCACCCCTTCTTTCGATTTGGAGCAGGAGAAGATGAGGAGATGGAGGTGACAAGAGGAGGAGAGGAGTGGGAAGAACAGAGTAGAATATTCAACGAAGAACTTGACCGTAGTCGCGGCTACGACTACTCCTTTCAGATGCCACAAACAAGTTACAAAGGATCTCAAAAACACATTGGTGTGTGTGGGTCATGTTCATCACGGACAGTTGCACCACTCCAAGTATTGTAATAGAAGGGCATGCCTTCCTGCTTTTGAATTTGAATCACTAGTAAGGTGTGTGCATCAGCGACACATATTCGGATGCTTCAAAAATTCCAAGAGTCAGCACTAAAAAGATAGGCTTAGGTAAGCAGCAAACTTTCAAGTGCTTGCAGTAAAATATATCTTCCAGATGACCCTTATTTTGGAGTATTACGATGACAACCGATTTTTAACATCAATACAACATGAAGTTCCTTCATATTCTGCATATCGCTAGCAATATATAACAAGTGCAGAGAGTTAGGCTAGGGCCCCAGCTATTACGTCAATTCCTTTCTTTTCATTAAGCAACCAAAAATCAACAACATTCAACTGTCCCCGTTGCTTGTTAATCTGCAACACTCTGTTAAGCCACAAATTTCTGCGCACACTCCACTCGTCATGACTCACATCTCAACGATTTCCACTTGTCAATCTCCATCTGCAACTGCATGTCTTTCAAGCCAATTGTCACCTCTCAGGTCCACTAGCGTCAGCGGCCCACAGCCAGACTGACTTATTACACTTCACCGCGGATTTGCATTTGTCCACTCGAAGTCCTTGGGTAGCCCGCTCAACGCATTCCATCCGATCGCAGTGCCCGGCCTGACCTTAGGATACTTTTGCTCTTGATTCGCACTCGACATACACTTGCAGTTCTTTGCGACTCCCGCCCTCTCCCAGCGTGTGCGCACTCAAAATTTATTCACAAACCGCTTAGCTGCGGCGGTGCTCGGGCCTACTCGAAATTCTCAGGTGCGGCAAGAGTCGTGTGATCCGCTTTCGAAATTGCACACACGCAGCACGCGCAGTCCTTTTATTTCAATCGTCACCCGAGCGCAATCGGGTTCAAGACGCAGAGTCGCTGCAAATTGAAGCATTAGTGCCTAGTGCCGCTTGCTTGGGCCCCAATTGGCGGTGACTAGTTGTCACCGCCGAGCAGCAGTCGAAAGGTAGTCGAAAGGCAGTTGAAAGGCAGCTGACGCAGTCGCCGCAGTTACGGTGCGTTAATGCGTGCTCGCGACACCGCTGCTTGGCGCGAGTGTGCTTTGTGCCCGAAAAGCGCTCCCAGAACTGTCCACCTGGGGTGTAACACTTGTCGTGACGGCGGGGACTTGATTAATGGCTTCGCGGCAGCATGATGAAAATGTCTCTGTGGAATCTTAATTGAGGCCAGACTAGCGACGCGCTGCTCTTCCTCGGTCTAGTGTCCCTGGAATCCCAGCTGAAGTGCACACACACCCGTGCGGCGCATTCTCCTACGCCACAGTTCGTTGCGGCTGGCGTGGTTTTTGGATCAAGGATGCGTGCGCATACTCGGCGACAACAAATGCGCCTCCATTAGCCGAACAAGAATCAGGCGAATAATTAACTTTTTTCGCGAATTCACTTTGTTGCACTCGAGACGGTGGCTTATCTGTGCGCCGTGCGAGTCTTTGTGTTTTAATTGACCTCCTTTCATTATTCATTTTGGCCAGAGTACGCGAGCCTGTGTGTGTGAGGGAGCATGTGTTGCGCGCCAGTAACTTTTAGACTCATGATCGGACTCAGATACAAATCGGCTGGCTAATAAGTCGAGAACTCTTGGATGGCTAACGAGCTGCATGCACGTCATGATGATCGATGTCACAGCTGAAGACTGCCCCTGGCTGATTCTTATCGGTGGCTGGCAATTGATGGCCACTTGTCATGCAATTGTGTCGAGTTTTGATGAAGGTCGTCGTAGTAAACAAGTGACGTTGGTGATAGTTGAAAGGGGGTGTTGAATCGTGACACATTTCGCAACAAGCATGAAGAGGGTATCCGTTTTTACCGTGTGTGGCTTGATTGTTGTCCTTAAGCTCCAACACCATTTTCGAGACATTTTTGTCTGTAAAACGACAATTCCAATCATCTGCTTCCCACTTTTGATGTATTTCTTGTCGCTTTCCTGGCTCTTTTTGCCGTTTTCAAGTTATTTTGGGGTGTAGCTGGAACCAGATTATCTTCTGCAAGCTTATAGATCATTTTCGAGCGTTTTTTTGTTGTAAAAAGACAATTTCGGGAAACTTTCTGCGATGCTCAGGCTGCTGCTGTCACTTCTGAAATTTTTCTTAAATAAATGCAAAGGTGTCCCTTTTGTAGCATTCATATTTTTTTCAAAGTGTGTTCGACGTATCCTGACAAAATTTCTTTCCTCCCTCAAGTTCCGACTCAATTTTTATGAGTTTTCGAGTATAAATGGGTTTTATGTGTTAAATGCCGTTTTTGACATGTTTACTACCGTTTTCGAAAAGTTTCCAAGTGTGCTTCTGGGAGAAGATTTTCGTTTTTGGGTGGTTTAAGGAGGTCGGTTATCGTTCTTAGGCATAAAGCTTACACTCTGATACATCTTTTCTGACCTTATGTGGCCTCCAATCAGATTCTTTAAATTTCTGTTGCAGGAGAGGGGGGTGCGATCCAGCACTGAAACCACTTTGAACAGAGAAAATGCCTCCTGAACTTACTCCTCCTCTCTCCTCCAACATGATCTTCAGCAGGAAGCACTTCTAATCTGTAGACAAACCAGAGCACCTGGGCCACCGCAGTTGCGGGCAACTACAGCTTCACGATGGCCTGTTGCCCTCTCCTTTTCTCCCCCTCTATAGAACAATAAAGCCAATTTTGTTTACTCATAAAATTCATCCATAAACGATCAAACCACGTTGACCCCACGATCACCGACAGAAACGTCACTTTATCTCTCAACGTCCAAACCAACCTACACCATGGCCATTAAAAAAGTCTGTCAAACTTGATGGACTCTCGTTAACTTCGTGTGAGTCCATCGTCTTCTCGTCGGCGCTCCAAATGGCCAGATCGCTCTCTGGTGGACAGGTCTTCGTCTTGAGACACCTTGCAACGACTGTCAGCTGAACACACTCACCGAGCACGCAGTCGGCGAAGAAGTCTTTGAATTCATTTCGGATTCCCCCGCAACACTGTGCACTGAGTAGTGTCATCGCCGACGCGTCTTCGTCATATTTCCGCGCTCGCTCGCAAAAGGAATGTCGACAGAGGTGTTAATCAATCGCAAGTCAGCGGCAGTGTCTGCGTCTGCGGCGACGTCGGTCTATATCTGAGGAGCGATCTAAAAGATACTTAATCATTTTGATTCCTCGTTCGTCAGCCACTCTGCTCGGATACATTTCCCAATGGCCGACAGCTGGCATAATGACGGACATTAGGGGGCTCCGCGTCGCGCGCGGTACGAGTGATATTCTGGTGCGGAGCTTGTTTATTGCCTCCAATTAATTCTGTGATCCGTGCTACAGTTCTTTTGTTGGCTGGTTGCGCTGGCATTTGTGGTGTTTTCTATTCCTTTTCGGGCCCCACTTCGCGGTGGCTTGTGGTTTTTTTGGAATTCGGTTTTGATTGAGTGCGGCTTTGAGACGGTGGATCGGTTACGCTTTGGTCACTGGCTAGGTGAGCATTTATTGTTTGAGATAAATGGATGTTTATGGGTATTTGGGGGTTTTTACGGGCCGACCTTGGTCAGTGCGATTTATTTTCACTGCCGCTGCCGCTGCAGCTGATTGACAATGGATAGTGAAACTATTCTCTTGAATGGTTTTCAATTAGCTTGGATGTGAGCCGACGCCGAGTAGTCGAAATCGAAATCGAGATCGCCCGAAAAAAGAAGTGATGTAATTCGTGGTTTCCTAATGAAATGATTGTCGTTGTTACTTTGCGTTGTGATTGTTAAACATTCTCTTGTCGAGAACACGCAACGCAGGTGGAATAAGAGTCGGTTTCATTGATTGGGGGTGAAACTGATTCATCGCGTTAAAATTGGCGAATTCGGAAGGAGACCTTGAAATTCTTTACTTTGAATGGAAGGTCATTCCATTCGCGTTTGAGAGTAGAATACGATGGTGACTAAGGCTGACATTCCAATGTTCAAGAGGTCGGTCCTACTTCGAAAGTGACCAGTTTGTGGCTTGAAATTGTCTTCAGAATAACCACTTGGGGGTTAGTTTCGTGTTGATATGGCAAGGCTTTGTTAAATGAGGGACACCAATTGACATATGTGGTCTATTCATGGATTGAGACACCAAAACTTGAATTTGCTTCTAAAATTCATCAAATTTCGGTAAACCCAAACGCAGACAGTCCCACGTTTAGACATTTCACTGCCAAGGGGTCTATTCTGGTTGCTTATCGGGCTTAACACTAAACTTGGCACAAAGTAGTATTGAGATGCGAACCAAGTCGTAAAGCCGTTGAAATTCTCTACAGGTTGCAGAGGAACGAAACAAAGTCTTGGTACATACCTCCCTGCGATCATTTCTCAATATTGCTGTTTGGAAAATTGGGTATTTCGGACTTTTGGATATTTTCTCAATTTGTCCACTTAGCGATTTTGGCCACTTCGGGACTTTCGGCACATTTGGATCATTTCCATTTCGAAAGTTGGGCATTTCAGGGTTTCTTTGGCCATTCTTGGGTGTCGAAATACCTTAGGATATCGCCATGTCCTTCTTAGCACAGCGATTTAATACGCACTTGTATGAGACATATTTAGATCCTTCTCGGTGCTATTCATTTAGTCATCCTTGGTCATAGGATGTTCCCAAATACGTATTTGGATTGCCTGGTATCCCAAGTTGCTCTAAATTTGGTTGCCTCATCGGACTGCAAGGCACTTACGCATGACTTCAGAATTTCTCCCTTTCACAATACTGTTTGCCTCCCAATTTTATCTGGCGAAAGTCTATTATGTAACCATCATTGACTTCTATCATTCAAGTCATCCTTCGAAAAAGCAAAGTTGTCGAGTACGCATGCGTTTAGATTGGCTTGAAAGGCTTTCCTTCATAGAAGACCTTAGCACCTGCCTAGGCGAACGCTATTGTCAACACTGACTGCGCTAAAGTTCGGCCCGACAGTAACTCCCTCTTCTCCAATGATTCAGAACTCATTCAGCCTGTTCTGCAATTTCAATTGCGTCGCTCCCAATAACTTGTCGGAGGCCCTCAATGAGTCGACTTCTGACAGGTGGCCGAACGTCACTTTTTTCGTGGACGAGAATTGGAAATGATGGTGATGGAAAAAAAGAATGTAATGATCGCAATTATTGTCAATTCAAAATCCGAGTCTTGTCTTTCACACGCACCACGCACTCACGCAGTCGTCGCAGAACAAGTTCACTAGCTCTGCGCCTCAATCAAAAAACAGCACACACCTGAACAGTGATCACGATTTATGAAAAACAGCTTGACTCGCACAACGCACCACAGGCCCTCTAATTGCTGTTTGTTGTTCAATGTAATCTTAACTCTGGCCGCTCGATCGACAAGCGACACATGAGACACATTTTCAATTCGATTTTCCAGTTTCAGCCGCCACCCGCCACCCGCCACCCCATCACCTCGTGCTGCTAAATCACTCACTCACAACCACCTCGAGTTTTGGGGTGACTATGTGGCTTGGCGATGTAATTAAAAATTCATCATCAGCTAGGCGAAATCGAGAGGTTTCACGAGAACTTTCAAAGTCTCAGCAACTGGACTGAGATTAAGTGCGTGTGCGGTTTCCCCCGCCGTCACCCCGCGCAAATGCTCCAAATTACGCCCTGGCTTGCGTTGAATACAAAATTTATGGCTTCTGTCTCACGATTCATTGGTCATTTCGGGCCGAGGGGGTCTGTCTAATTTATTGCATTTAATCGAAAGAAAATTGGAGTGAATGAATTATTTTGTGCGATTTCTCGTTTTGAGGTATTTTGCCATCGCGCGACACTTGACTCGTGAAAATGTGATTGTAAATAATTTTTCGAATTTTACGAGAGTTTTTACGCTTTAATTGGTCGTGCAGCGATTAAACGCCTTTTTATTGAATTTAATGACTTGGGACGTTCGTCTGAAGTCAAATGTTGAGTCAATCAATTAAATGCGGCTAACATTTTTTGTTCCTCTCAGATTGCACTTAGAGATGGAGGCATTCTTCTTTGGTGGACATTCTCACGAGAATGAGTGTGTGCGGTGAGAATTCTTTTTGGAGACACCTGCTGTTGAATGGAGGCTGCTACTTTGGTGTACGATGCAGTTTTCAGACAGATTTGCTTCAGTCAACTCAGGAGAACCTTCGAAAAAATGTCAAATGATGAGTTTGTGCTGTTTTTGAACAGGCGACGTATGTCAAACTTGAAAGAAGAAGGGAAGACAGCTTCAAGTTCTGCGTTTGTGGTGTAAAGGCATTCAAAATACTCTGTGGAAACAGATGTGGGATTTGTGTTAACGGCTTACACCACGGGTTTCCCTTTTCCTAAGAGTCGTAGATAACGCAAGACTAGACGTCTTAGTTAGCCAAGTACCAAATGAGAGCATGCTTGAGGGACAATCACCCTACCTTGGTATGGAGTGAGGCCTTTCTAGGACCTCTGCCGCTCTATGGGTCTCAGCACCCAGTTGAGAATGCAACTCCACACTGAGCCGGGAAAGTCCCCTAACCGCCTGATCTGAAACAGTAGGGTAAACAATCTGATTTAGGCCAGTCAGCACGATACGAGTTCACTAACCTCGAGTCTGCGCGTGATGTGGGTATTAAACCACAGCCATCACAATACTCCCATAAGGGGGCCTACCGCACGTTCGGGCTGAAACCGAAGTTCCAGGGGCTCCTGACCTCATAGCCTCTGGTCAAGCTGCCACTACCAGTCAGGTTCCTCCCTAGGTCTGGTAGGCGCCATTCCTCCACTAAATGGTCTTTGGCTCCATCAGTGATTCCGTGCAAACTAATAATAGTGCTACGGATGTGATTTTGAATCCAGACACATCATCTGGGCTCTGGGGAGACAGCAACAACTAGTTTTTCAATGCACCCTCGTCGCCAGCGCACATTCTTTGCAAGCAACAAAGTGACACCCCCATAAAATAAACTCCCACCGAAACCCGTAAAGAACTTAATTAAACTTAATTTTATGCTTACACTTGGCAACTTAGCAAATTGCAGTCTGCACTCAACTTAACGGCGGTTTAAGTCACTCTGCTAAACGATTGCACTTCCCTGTGAAATTAGCACCCTTCCCGGGTGACATTTGCCACACATTCAAATGCAAATCCGTTCCGCTAACAAGATGACTTGTGAAACCTTTCCCAAGAAAATTCCTCCCGCCGCCACCGCCCGACTATGCAGCGAAGTGGGTGATTCCCAGATGAAGTGGAAGTACGCCAATAGGCCGGTGAGGGGAATAACCCCAAAAAAAAAAAACTTGACTTGCTGAGCCCCCTAATCAGTTGATACTGAAGACACGAATTAGCAGTGAGAATTGGATGTGTAGAGGGAAACGTCTTTTATGTGCAAAACATCAGCGGACCACGACTAATTATATTACGGGCGAAATGTGACTTCATTTCTTTATGTCCTCGCATTCGATTTAATGCGAAAAATTAGCGACAATCTGGGGAATGTTTGTGCTTTGGTTGACGTTCCATGAATAAATGCCTTGTGTGATAACTAAATCGAATGAGAGTCTTAGCAGCTAATTGGCGATAATTGATGGGGATTAGCAAATGGCGTGTGCAGCGGTGCGGTGGTTTCTTCTGACAACTGAAACATGACACAAACAGATATTGCTTTGAGATGCTTAATTGATCGTCGTTATGAAGTGAGCAACTTACTTCATGGCGGTATCTTTTTTTTTCTGATGAAAATGCAACTTTATGGTGAAATCATGGTGACCAATGAATCATTCATTCAATTGTCCAACGTTTTCCAATTTTTCTAGCAGGCCTCCACGACCGTAGGTCTTCTATTGTCACTGATGGACTCAAAGGCCACTTGTGGTTATAGCCGTCTAGTGCTGAGAAACCTGACTGATAGCAACAACCTTTCCAGCGCCATGTGTGATAGGCCCCATGTGAGAGTATAGGGGTGGTTGTGGCTTAAACCTAAACCGTGGTTAGAGATGGAATAAACTGACGTTGTGTCAGAGCGTTTAGCCATGCTGTCTCACGTTACCAGTGTGTCCCAGGTGTGCAACTTTATTGTGAATCTGCAGCAGTTGCACTCACTCTGCTTCAGTTTTTCAGTACTTTGGACAATCTTGGACCTTCAGGCTCATCTTAACAGGGCACATCATCTCTTGATCCGCCTGTTGTCTCTTGCTGCTCAACTTCCTGCCCACCACCTACGCATGATTTCGGAGTTTTGTCCTTCCAGACCACTGTCCGACTCCAAACTTAATCCTGCGATAGTCTGTTAGGTAACCATAGGTCTACCTTTGCCACACTTTATCTTCATCCATCAAAATCTTTTCCACGCTTCCGTCTAAATTTGCGTTCTTCCCATCCATTGACAGTTCTGCCTTCAAACAAAATTTCGCCATCTCATCATTTTGCATGCAAAGCACACGATACCGTTGACGTTGGCACTTTAAAACCACAAGTCTGTAATTACTTGAGCAATCAAACTGATTTCTGGGTCAAGCTTCAAGCTCTCCAGTGTCAGGGGTCTTAGCGTGAGAAACTTTCATGATAGCGCTGCAATTTACTCAACACATGAAGATTCAATTAAACTGATTGCTTCACACCACAAGGTGACTGTAGGTGTTGAGGGAGGGGAGGGAGTGGGGCGAGTACTGCGAAATCTTCCTCTTTTCTTTTATCTGTCTAAGATTCAACAAATCTGAAGAGTCCCTTGGGTGCTCCCCTTACGAAAGTAGTAGAAAATCCTTGTCTCAAATCAAGTCCTTCAATCCTTCATTCTCCTCCCTGGGTGAATAAATCCACAACACGTTCACAGCTCCAAAACAATCTTCAACGAAAAGACGTCTCATTTCACTCCAAGCTCACACAAAGTGAATGACTTGCCAAGCGTCATGTGTATGCTCCATGCTATCGCTGTCACCGTCAAGTGCTATCAAACAACGCGAACCCCAAACAATGCCCCAGAGGACAAGTGGACGGGAGGACCCGTCGAAACGAAGAAGAAACCACATCGGATCGAGCAACACGAAAGAGTATCTTTCCCTTCCATCGATACCCGCGTGTCATTCGCAGTGTGATTCGCAGCGCAAATGGACTGTCAACCTGCCTCAAGTTGACAAGCTTAAAATGACAGTCCTCCCGTCCTCCACGCCGTCCACTCCACGTCCAGCCAGGCCGTCGCCGGGCCTTTGAAGAGAATAAATCACCTTGAGATTTGCGTTTTGTCTTCACATTCGTTTCGTGCATTCACGTCGCGCTTGTCGACATCGAATTCCCGCGCATAGTCGTATCGCAGACGAAAGGCGCTCCAAAAAGGAGAGCAGACTTAATTAAACATCTTTTTGGGGCACTGGCCACTGGATGTGTGCGTCCGCATTTGGGCCGAACGGGTTTTCTCTTTCGGCGGTGTCGGAGTTGTCATGTTCGAAGCACCTCTGAATCGGGTGTGGATCGTGGTTTGATAAGGGCAGGAATCATGCTCGCGCTGATGTTGGATTACAAGGCTAACAGGGATTGATGTCGTTTCAAGCTGTCACAGTGGCCGTGAGGTGATGACTTTCTTAAGGATGACCGGTAGGTGATCGAGTCATTCTATGTCGAGAGGGAACGTCAGATTTGGTTGACAAATGTCAGAGTTTCTGCAAAAATTTAAAGCAAAAGGGGTGAAGGTAACGTTGGATAGGCCTGGTACCCTGGTCGTGTGGAAGTCTGCTCTAAAAGAGATTGTATAGAATGTCGGACCTTAGATGACTACCTCAGCAGAAAGTTTAAGCCGTTGAAGGTGGGCTGTAGAAGATAGACCGCGCCAAAGCTGTCTCATAACTTCCAATCCGTAGAAGTAATGATGAAAGCCACTCAATTATTCCGAACGATAGACTTCATTGCAATTCAAACCGAACAATATCCGCCAACACGACCTCCACAAACTTGGTGTCCCTCTCTCTCACTGAGGCTGCCTCTGACTAGATCCTTGGTCAAGTGATTTTTCTCAAAACATAAAGCCCCCTCGCAGAGATTTATATCCGACGTGTGACTCCTCAATGTAAAGTACACCATAAACCCCCAGGAGGGTCGTTAAAAATAGAAACGTTCCGGCCCGGTTATAAATCAAACTCATTGTTCGTCTCCGCCCAAGTGTCGGCGGCAACATTTTATGCGACGCGCTGCTGACACAAGCCAAGATTGCGTGCCATCAACGGACGCATCAAACTCTTTAAATTTCGTGCCGCCGAATAATCGATCCTGGAATCGGCGCTCATAAAAGCCACAAAACACATTCCGCGCAGCCGGACCGACCACCGAAAACCATCAAAGCTGACCAAAGTCGGCGCAGCGCACCACATTCAATCTTGTTTCAGTCCACCCTCCACTCCGGTCGACACGGACGTGTGTTTGGACTTTCTAATAAGTTTCAGGGCCCTCGGCGCTGCGGGGGGATGGAGACGACGGCGTCAAACGGGTTCGCTGGAGAAGACTGAAATTGAAATTAAGGAAATGTTGTGTGAGCTACACCCACTCTCGGGGGCGAGCGGGAAGGTAAACATTTCAACGATCTGTATCGAAGGCACAAGTGGTTGTTTGATTAATCCCCCCCCGGGCTGGTGAGGGGGGCTTAGTGGCGATCTCTTTGTGGTACAACAAAAGTTGATTGACTCTGTGGTAGCGGAGTGGAATCGCTTTGGAGGTGGCGTTGTTGCCCGCAACTGGCGCTGAAGAAGACGGCCGCAGTGTGGCGAAGAGGTGGAGATTGACATTTTCAGACGATTGGCTGTTGTCTGTCTTCTGATTGTCGTCTCGCTCGAGTAGTGGACGATTGCGCCAATATTCCGGATGTGATGGTCTTCGATCACTATGCTAGATCGACATGGATTCTGAAAGCTGAGTGACCTCTAATCTTGTTTCGTTCACTTGAAGTGGCTGCTTTGTGGGTGAATTCAAGGCAAGTGCGAGATGTGAAGTTGTGCTTGCAATCAGACGACTTCCGTTTGTTTGTTTGATTTCCGCATCAGTCAGTTTTACATCAAGAATTTTTTAATTGAAGACATATGCCAGTTGGAGAGCTTTGAGGTGACAAGATGGTGCTTCAGATATTAAAATAGAGGAATTCTGAGGTGATGGAGAGATTTGAGTGTTTTTCTGACAACTTTGGATGCGCGTGCTTCTCTTCTCTGTTTGAATGAAGCAGATTTTGTCAACCAGTTTTTGCAGTATCATACATAAACGCAACAGAGGACAGCCTAGGCTAAGGTGGCGCACACAAGTGGAGAAGGACCTCAGCCAACTTGGAGTGCACAGCTTGAGGCAGCTAGCGAAGGATCGTTCTGACTGGAGAGGCATGTTGGTTGAGGTCCAGATTCACCTCGGACTGTAGCGCTACAAGAAGAAGAAGAAATACATTTTTCCCGTATTTTTATGCAGCGGCCAAGAGTAAGCCTCATACCACCCCAAACGATAGACAGAACGTACGAAATGGTGCACAGAAGTGGAGAAGGACCTCAACCGCCATGGTGTGCGCAAGTGGATGCACCTGGTGAAAGATGGCGCTGGCTGGAGAGACCAGGATTGTGGCTCCAAACAAGGAATCATATCAATAAAAACGTCTGGTTGGTGGCTTTAAGTCCAACAGAATGGTGTCCTGTTTAAATTTGCCTGTGTATGCCATGAGGACACCTTCTTCACGATAATAGTTACGTTAGCCTCAATTCTGTGTTTTTTATGACAAAGCCAAAAGTGTGTATGCTCCTTGCCCCTCCCTCTCTTGTCTCACAACTGAAGCATAAATCCACCCATCAACATCGAATTGATCTTATTTAACCTCAAAATCACCAGATCACGCCTCCCATGGTGCGCAACGTGAACTCTATTGATTGAAATTGCAGCGTCATGCTGTTCGCCTCGTCGTATCCACTGGAGCACAGCCAGCAGCACTTTAGAGCTGCCTCTTCTCTCGCACTTGATCTTTTCGCCGTCACAAGGCGGTGACGCAGATTTCATGCCGACATACAACCTCGACTGCTCTCCGTCGGCTCTTGTTGTCTCTTGTCGTCAAACATCCTCTCATACAACCGCCTCAGCATCCTCGAGAGCACTAGGAAGAGCTGACGCACGCAAATAAATCTCACGAGCTTTTTAAGCCCCCCCGCCCCACACTTGAACAAATTCTTGATACATCCTGGAGTCGCGCACGCTAATGACACCATTAAAGTCGCATCGCGGCGCAAACTATAACAACACCACCCATTAGTCATGCCGGATGCCAGCTGCCGGATTTACAATCCAGTCGCCGACGACTGAAAGCGGCAGCTGCGGCCGGATTAGGAAATTTCAAATTTTACGACTCTGACTCATCGGCGCGCCACCTCCGGGAGCTGGGGCCAACAGGATCAGCCGCGCAATCGACTGGAATGAAGTCAATCGAATGGCGGCGCGCTAATTGTCATTAAAATTGATCGGCTGGCTGGTGACGAGCGAACCGAGGGAATCTCCACAAAGTCTGTCCCAGAAATTCCACAGACACAGACACTGCTCCAATCCCCACCGCTGCCGCCACCAACATCATCACACAAACACCTCTAACAGCAGCAAGCTCACAAAGCCAGTGGGTCGAGTGTCAAAATGCGGTGTCGTCGAGATCATTGTCACTGCGGGTTGTCACAGTTCTTGCTCACTCCACACGCTCACCTGCTCTGCGGCGCATCTCTGAATTGAAGGCGCTCTCGCTGGAGTGAGTGAGATACCGGATCTGAGATCTTGGCTTCTCTTCGCGACAAAAGCGGAGCGGGGGAGTGTGCATTTCTTTCGAATTCATGTCACTTTGTCGCTGGGCTGGAATAGCGCTGCTTGCCGCTGCTGCTCTGCCGATGATTTGCTTGTGCGCCGCGTCATCGTGGTGCTTCTTTGCCGTAGCAGCGGCGGCATCGTCGTCGTCTCATTGTTCGCTTTGTCTCCTGCGGTTCGAGGCAGGTGCTGGTAATGACTGAAGCTTTCCGAAACTCAGATGAGAGATTGTGTAATGCCTAATTGTTATTGAGTTCAGAGCTTCGCGACCGACTCCGCTCCGCGGAATGCTCTTTCGAGCATCTAACTGTGAGTTTATGGTCTGTAAGTATGTTAATTGTTTGTAAATCGCTGGGCAATTTGTTGGCCGACTGCGGCGATGATGGCACGGCGGCGGCGGCGGTGGCCGCGCGGCCCACAGCCGAGTTGGTGGCGCTCGCGGTGCTGGTTCATTGTTATGCTGGAGAAGGTTTTGAAAGCGATTTCACGCAGCTGTGATGCATGTTTCGGAAAGAAAACACGGTAAATCGGGTTGAATGGGCTTACATGCGGTGGCTTCACACGAGAGGCTATTGTTTCCTGCGATGTAATGGGATTTTTGTGGATTTACACGAAGAGGAGGTGGGGAGACTTTCATCGGAGATGTTGGTGGGTGGTGGGATTGTGAGTGTGTACCCAGCTTAATGTTGCGTTTCAATTGTTCAAATGGAACTCAAATTCTTGGGAATAGCTTGAAGTTCTTTCCCATAGCAAGATGGGGTAGTTTTCAATTCGTCAGCTATTGTAATCGATTTTACGATTTAACGGTGATCTAATGAATAGCGACGGTGACGGGCTCGGGATGCAGACTCAGACGGACTGAATGGACACACACATCAGACGAAGAAATCTTTGCCTCTGCCACTGCCTCTGCCTCTGTCTCTGCCACTGCCTCTGCCTCTGCCTCTGCCTCTGCCTCTGCCTCTGCCTCTGCCTCTGCCTCTGCCTCTGCCTCTGCCTCTGCCTCTGCCTCTGCCTCTGCCTCTGCCTCTGCCTCTGCCTCTGCCTCTGCCTCTGCCTCTGCCTCTGCCTCTGCCTCTGCCTCTGCCTCTGCCTCTGCCTCTGCCTCTGCCTCTGCCTCTGCCTCTGCCTCTGCCTCTGCCTCTGCCTCTGCCTCTGCCTCTGCCTCTGCCTCTGCCTCTGCCTCTGCCTCTGCCTCTGCCTCTGCCTCTGCCTCTGCCTCTGCCTCTGCCTCTGCCTCTGCCTCTGCCTCTGCCTCTGCCTCTGCCTCTGCCTCTGCCTCTGCCTCTGTCTCTGCCTCTGTCTCTGACTCTGTCTCTGAATGCCTCTGTTTGTAAGCCTCTGGTCTGGCCAAAATCTAAGAGCAATTACAAAGCCTCCTCTCCTCCACAAGCTCCAGTGATCGCCTTACACGTCGTCGTCCAGTTCAATTTAATTGCCCAGTTCAGCCACATCGCCTGTCAGATGCCAAAAATGTCTAGACTTCTCATTCTCAAGCTCCCCTCGCCATACATGAGCAACACGGGCACACTCACAGATGTCGCATTTAAAAAATAATTCAAATTCACATTCACGCCGCGCTTTCAAGATTCCAGCGGAGGCCTTTAATCTTCCATTCCGTCACCGCTTGCTGCACGTGGCCTGGTCCATGCCACGGTTTGTGCAAGCGATTGCCTCCTATTTGGCGTAGAATGCCAGCAGCGGGACGGTGCCGGAGACTCAGCGCAAATATTTGCCATCAACTATTCAACAAAACGCTTGAATGACCGCCGTGCAAACAACGACTGAATGCAGGTGATCTACGGGCACACAGAGACTGGGCCCTGGTGCCGTAGAGGCTGAAAAACTGACAGATGGCTCGACATTTCGTCAGCCGCACTGCATGAGTGTCGCACTGTCAAAGGCGCTGTGTCATATCCAAAATCCACGACAGGTCGAGTGGGTTTTCCGTCGTCGTGGTCACCAGCACACTTGACAGTCGTTGCACGTGTCGCTTGAGGCCAAATCCAATTTCACTCTCCGACTTGGAGTGTATGGAGAAACCATGAATTAAATCGATCGGCTATCGCGTTCGAATGGGCAGCGCACCGCGCAGCCATGTGACAATTGCAGGCGAGCTCACACTGGTTTTCCCACAGCCCACAGCTCACATCCGCGTGGTCAGGCGCTGCGGTGGTGGTGGGTCTTTGTTCGGAATTCTACTGGATTTGCAGATCACTACTGGGAAACGCCGAAAGAGTGAAACCCTCTTGACAGTCGGGTCAGTTCTCATTCTGGTCACGTTTTGTCTCGAAGAATTCGGTGGATTCGATTTGGTTCGTGGACGAGATGACTGGCTCTGATCGGTGGCGGCGCTGATCGCTGTTTGATTGTGACGGAAGCAGACATTCCTTCTGTTTCGTTGTGCATTACTGGTCTTGAGTGTTGTAAGTGTTGTTAGACGCATTCCGCGAACGGCATTCCGAAAGCAACCCACGCCGCATAGGTAGCTTCGGGCGGGAGGGCAACTGTGTGTTGGTCGGAGTACGAGGTGTGGCGGCTTGATGGGCTACTCCCGCGGTGTTTGAACTTCTTGACGTAGTGATCTGAACCCACGACAAGAATGTTTCCCTTGAGGCTGTGAAATGAAGTCTGTGAATTTAGTTGGGTGCCTGGAAGGTTTCTTTTCTTTTGAATTTTTGGGGATTTGAAGAGATGGCTTAGTTGGTGGGAATTTGGAGGTGGAAGCTAAGCGTGGGCAAAGACAAAAGGTGGCACTATCAGGAGAAGACTCTCTCAAAGAATTTCTGGGCATTTTCAAACACAAGTCCAACAACGAAGCATCCAATTCATTGGTTTCCAAGAACTCCAATTAAGGGTCAACTGAAAGTTTCTTCTTCCTCCTCCTCCCCACTACTCGTATCTCGTTTCAATCGCATGCTGAACACCCGTCTACATCTTTGACAGACATTTTTCAAAAGATTTAAAATTGATTTCTTAATTGCTTCTTGGAAACTCAGCTCGCGCAGCTTCCCGACCCACAGCCCACCACATCCGTCACTTGCGTTGGGTGGTGGTGGTGAAGGCGGCGGCGGCGGTGGCTCTCTAAAAGTAAACTTCATTTCAAGTCTCCGAACAGCAGATAAATCAATCCCATCAGTCTCGTACGGATCCATTAAAATCCTATTAACTTTCCCGGAGCACAGAGAAAAACGCGCAAACCAGCACCGTCATCGCATGTCTCCTACTCTCTCATAAGGCCCCATAAGACTTTAATCGTGAGGTTGTTGTTTCGTTGTCATAATTCGAGTGCCAATATCCGCGTGGTTCGGACCGCGAGAGATACCCGGTATTCATGTCAATTCATTTGTCAAATGCACTCGCCACATAATTAAGCTAGTCGCAGCGGGGCCCGCGGGGGGCTGAGAAAGACAAGACGCAGCGAAACATTGTCTGGGCGGGACATGGAACCGCGGTGTGTGCGTTGATTCTGACGAAATTGCGTCGAGTGGCAGCTGAGAAAACGCACGGACTGCGTGGGAAATGTCTTAATTATTACTCGAAAGCTGAACAATCCGCTTGGAGAGGTGCCCCCGTGAGTGGTGTCACCAGTGAAATCTCTCGGGAAAGACCGGTAGTCTTTGAAAGCTCTCGACGATATCGACTGATCTGAAGCGGGAGATTGATGGAGTGGCCTGAAACCGAGTTCCGAGAAACGCTCACTCGCCCGACTGTGGGCGAGTTGCTACCGACGCGGCGGTGTTCGTTAGTCACGTCTTTGTCTTCAAAAGGCATCCGATCGTCCAATCGTTCAATCGTCCAATCGTCCGATCTGCTCCATTACTCATTCCCCGGGCATTCGCCATTCCATTCCATTCACAAAATAAATCACATTCACCCGCTCACTGGCTGGGTGACTCTTCGCGAAACCACTCCTCCTGCAGGCCAGCGACTGCCTCCAAATGTCACGCAATTCGACCTCTCGCAGCGCTATAAACGTAATGTCAAGTTTCTAATTAAAACTGCGAAAAAAATAAACCAGCCCCACAGCACTGAGGGAGATGATGCTGCCTCTCACCGGGCCGCGCTGATGTGCTGTGCGCGACAACGACGACAAACTCAAACTCAAGGTGCAATCTCTGAATCTCGAAAATGGTAAAGCGTTCGCATTTTTGTTACTCAACTTAATTGGACTGAAAACGAAGCACTGAGCGCGCTGCATTGCACTCACTGGCTGGCGGCTGTGCGGCGGCTTCAAATTTGGTCATCATTTGTGGCAGCCAGCTTTGAACGGTAAGTGAAAATTATTTTTGACAGCGAGGAATGAAAACGAGGTGAAAAGTGCTAATTAGCCAAAGCCAGCTGTGGCTAGGGGCTAGATCGTTTTCAGAGCCTAATTAGTCGGCTTTTGGAATCGATTTGACATTTCGAATGGCAGCACTGACTGGCGCAGGATGCAGTATGAGACTAATGATCACATTCAACGCTGGGTATAGCCTGCGTCGGCTTTGGTGAAGGGAATTCAAATGTTAATTGGTAGCGACATGACATTTGGGACCTTGCTTGTTGTTTGCCATTCCGCGCATTGAAGCGTCCAATCACCGAGAGAAATGCAAAAATGCCAACAAAGACCTCGAATTGAACGCCCATCGGAGCCATTGTAAGCTTCCCAAGTTTGGACGTAAGCTGGAGAAGGCGTGAATGCCAACGTTGATGGATTGCAGAGCGACAAGGTTGTCTTAACGAAAATGGACTGAAGCGATTAGTAAATGTCATCACTTGCTATTTGGAGACGTCTGAGGGGGTAAGGGCTGTCGCAACCGACTGGAGGGGATTGTTGGTGGTGTGTTGTCTGTTGCTCCTCCAGCACCTCTCAACAGCCAGTGCCACAGCCGTGGAAATGGAGAAGATGACTAAAGGGATCTGATGAAGTAGAGAGTTGTTTCAAGAGGACACCTGGAGGGCGTTTGGAGGGACCGACATTCTTCGAAAACCGACAAGAGATCTTTCAGAAGATCATCGACTGCAAGGACATCCGAATTTGAAGAAAACCAAACGCATCAGCATGAGTCTCAAGTAAGTTCCTTAGTGGAAGCTTACGACTAGATAGAGGCATGACTTCTCCCACATCTCTGTGGAGACTGTTTCAAAGATTAAAAACATCTACTAGGCTAACCACCACCAAACATTTCATCAAAACTCACCATAGCAGCTAACATCCAGGCAGATGACGAGTATAATCCCAAAAGTCACCAGGAGCCTGCACACACTGTTAGTTCTTAAAGTCCACACTGTTGCTGATGAGAGACCCCTTTGACGGGGTGTCCTTGCGACACTCATTTCGTATTGCCTCACACGCACACACTGCTAAGCACTGCTTGATCTCTTTTCAATTTCCGTTCACTTTCACTTAGTCGATCACTTCAGTAGCGCATTTCACTGGAATTGGCGTTGAAACTTGATGTGTTCTGAAGACTCTCTCGCGGCGATCTTCACTCGTTCAGCATTTTTTTTTTATCTTGAAAATTTTCACTGCAAAAGATTAACAAAATGTTCGTTTGACGACGCGACTTTACGATCGGGAACAACGTCACAAGCACGAAAACAGAAGAAGACCGGGTCCGCGCTGGAGGGTAATTAATGACAAATCTATTTGCGGGGTGTCTTGTGTCTTGCGAAAGAGCCGACCAAGTCTCGATGACAAAGAACGGGAGGAGACAATGGAAACGATCTGGTCTGGAAATTAATGGAAATGCCCGGGTTGTTGGTGAGTGTTAATTATGCGGCACGTGGACAGCACCGGAGGAGCGTGACTAAACGGGGAGGGGAGAAATGGTCGGACCGCCTTCAAGACGGGCATGTTTTGATTCATGTGGTGAATGGTGGTGGAAGAGGAGTTTTGTTGTCTGACGGACACCCGGGCGTATGTGGAATGGAATTTGAGGGCAACGCTAGTGGTGACTCACATGGAGGCCTTGTCGGGGGACTTATTTTAGACACCAGTTGGGGCATAAGGCTGTCGGTGAAGGTGGCGTTCGATAGTGACTAAGGGGAAATGCTGCAATCGATGGAAAGGAAACTGATGAGTGACACATAGGGTAGAAGGATTGAAATCAATCAAATCCAGAGCTTGAGAAGACGAGGGCAGTCAATTGAATCGCTTGCAAGCACATGCATACATAGTCTGGTGCTAAATTTCGTGCAGACTTAGCAACCCAACTCGTGTCTTTGTCGTCTCCCAAGTGCAGGGAAATTTAATTCTGATGGAACAAATTTGAGAAGATGAGCCGTAAGTCTAAGTAATGAGACAAAAGTGTTCGCAAATGCACCAAAGGCATGGTAACGGAGAAGGTCGCGACAAGACTGAGTCAATGCTGTATATTGCCAGCATCTCCAGTCAGTGATGGATTCTATGGACGTTGTCATGGCCTAGTCAGGTGGCATGATAGATTGGCTTCCACTTATCGAAATGGGATGCTTAGTTTACAATGACCAAAAGCACTATCTGGAAGAGATCTGCTCCTATTCCGTGCCTCTTATGATGTCTAAGATCATCGGTTTCCATCTTATCCTCCGATCAGTATGTGAAGCACATTTAGAAGCAGAGATGCGGTAGACCTCATCGTTACTCGATTAGGAGTTAAATGAAGTCATTCAGCGTGATGCTCTAATTAAGTAAATTAAACTTACGTCACCTCTCTACTTTGCAAACTCTACAACGGACAATCTTGATGGTTACGCAAGGCCTCGTTGTATTGTACGTTGCAGTTCAAGAACTGAACCGTAGTCTGCCAGGAGCTGTGTGGCTTCAACTAAATCAAGCAATGTCTAGCAATTCAGATTTGAGTGACGATAGCTGCTGACTTAGACAAGGCGACGTGCTGTCATGCGAGTTCTTTAACATCATTCTTGAGGGGATCGTGCGTAACTCACACGTCAACATCAGAGGCACGATCTTCCACAAGTCCGCTCAACGTGGGACTGGTGGTAAACGAGGACAAAACGAAGTATATGCTGTCATCGAAGAAGGACGCAGAACATCGACGTCTCGGACAGAGTGTCACTATGGGCAGCAGACATTTCTCGGCTCCGCGGTGAATAGGAACAGCAACACTAGTACCGAAATCAAGTGCGGAATCACTCTTGTCAATCGCTGTTTCTTTGGGCTTAAGAGGCTTAACAGTACTAAAGCCCTCTCCCTAACGACCAAAGTGACTTTGTACAACACCTTGATCATTCCAGTCCTGCTCTACGGCGCAGAGACCTGGACGCTACTAAAAGCGGATGAGGAAGCCCTTGCTCTCTTCGAGAGAAAAGTTTTGCGTGCGATTTTTGGTCCTGTTGGCGTTGATGACATCTGGAGGAGAAGATTCAACCACGAACTGTACGGCGGCATGAGCCTAGTCAAGCGTCTACGGATACAACGCTTAAGGTGGCTAGGCCATGTTCCCGCCCGAAGAGTCTCCGAGTCCGAACCACAGGGACAACGCAACAGAGGACGTCCTAGACTGAGATGGCGCACACAAGTGGAAAAGGACCTCAACCAACTTGAAGTGAGCAATTGGAAGCAGCTGGCAAGAGATCGTGCTGGCTGGAGAGGCATGCTGGTTGAGGCCCAAGTCCACCCCGGACTGTAGCGCCATCCGAAGAAGAAGAAGCTGTTGAATTCACCACGGAAGAGTTAAAGTTTAAAATTTTATGAAACCCCATTAACCTAGTTCCAATTGCAATTCTCCATTGACTGACTGCCGCTTGGGAAAACGGATTGCAACACAACCCGTCACGAGACTAAAGTTGCTTGACTCTGTGGTGTTCTTCAGAGTTCTCAGTGTACGCATTACTTAACACATGACTTGATTGCATGAGACATTTCTTCGAGGTGACTTCGAAGCGGTTGTCCTTCAGAACTGCGCCTAACCGGACATCCTCGATGAAATGGAGCAAGTAAACAAGTCTTGAAGGTCTTTCGCTTATGAAGTGTGTGTGTGTAAAATAGCCATGTGGTCAAAATGAGGGACATGAAGCAGGCTTTCTGAGCCCTTTCTCAGACTTTCAGTAACTTCTTGTCATGAAGCTTCTCTTGGCATATTGGGATAAAAACCTCCTTATTCAGGAATATCTCTCTCTATCTCTCTCTCTCTCTCTGAAACATTAGACAAAAATGTTCAAATCCAAGTCAGGACCTCGATATCTAAGAAAACAATTTTAAGGACGATGTGCCCAGTTCTGCCGGAGAAGGTGTTCTGCAGTACTCTTGAATGACACTTTTTCCATACAGGGCAGTGTCTTCGCCTTGTAACATTTATGGAAAGCCGTTCTGAATGTTAGTCTTGACAGAGGTTTTCACTATTTTCCTCTTCCTAGATCCTTCCTCTCCGTAGATCTGAAGGAAAAATTGAAAATCTCTTGTCT
This sequence comes from Eristalinus sepulchralis, assembly GCA_944738645.1. NCBI lineage: Eukaryota > Metazoa > Arthropoda > Insecta > Diptera > Syrphidae > Eristalinus > Eristalinus sepulchralis. The sequence continues at coordinate 5,326,567 of OX122886.1, read as the reverse complement.
GTCAAAATGGTCCATCGAAAATCAAGAAACTTTCCTCAAACCTTTGAATGGACAACTTGTTTCCCAGACCGAATAAAGACCCTCCCTCTAGGCCGCCAAACACGGAAGTGATCACCGATCCATAGTGACTCAAGATTGCAATAAATCGCACAGAAGATAATCGACTTTATGTCGGATTTCACCACTCATAGCAAAGTGTCAAGATTTATGTGACCGCGGTACGTAACCGTGGCACACAGCCGATACGGCTTCGGTGTAACGTCTTTTTTTGGCACTACCTAGACTGCCAAAAATCATCAAATTTATGGTGTTCCACTTGCGCATACATAATCCACCGCATCCAACCGTCCATCCATGCGTTCGGAGCAAAAATTCAAATCTTTCACTTTCTATTCCCGCCAACTGACCACCGTAGCGGGCCGCTGCCAGCAGCCACAAGCGTGCGCATAGCTCGTCGTCGCGGTCGTCCGGGGAATGCTAAAATAAATTGATGAATTGTGATAGTGGCACGTACTGGTTACCGATGCCGAGACCAGACCAGTTCTGCGGCTGAGCTCGACTACTTTCTTGATTTCAAATCTCGTCTCGTCTTCACGGTGTGCGTGTGTGTGTTTGTGTGTCTTCTTTCGCCGGCTCGCGCACAAGTCACAAGCGTCGCAAAGCGTATTTCTGGTTACGAGAGAGACCAACAACCATCGACCACAGCGGTGAACTTTAACCATTTTTGGCAGACATTCTCGACGCCTCTCCCCCCCGCTGACCAGGTCGACCGAACGTTCCCCGGCAGTCGAGTGAAGTGATCTTGAGGTTGGACTTTTCAATGGCAACACCAAGTGATGACGATTGTTTTCGCGGTGAATAGAACTGTACCAGTCGGGTGGTTAGCACCGCGACGAGAGGATACTTGGCCACACGTAGATAGATCTGCGCGGGCACGGGGCACGGTGGTTGGTTGGTCGCTTGGCCATTAGGCGTGATTTGCATATTGGAGCACCAATTTTAGAATTAGACGCAACCGATGGATACGTAGATACTTTGTGTCGATTGTTTCGTTTGTTCGGTGGGTTTGTTTGTTTTTGAATTGAGTTTTTGTTCGCTTGTGAGTTCCGGTTTTTAAATTGCGAAGGAATGAGAGAGGGGGGGGGGGGGGCAAGACAAGATGAACTATGACGTGAATGAATGACAGCTGGAAAGAATTGACTGACAATTGTGATGTCAATCAAGTTCAGGGAACCGAGATGAGAGCTTAGGGCGAATTTTATGCAGAATGCGGCAAGTGGTAGAGGCAATCAATCTTGAGACTGGCAGAAGGGAGTGTTGAAGATGGTATTTGATGGGGATCTGGAATGGAGATGGATGAGGGGGAGGGAAGGAAGGAAACATGAACTCATTCAGATATGAGGTTGAGGGTTCAAGTGGAAATTTTTTTGATACGGAAAAGGAGTTGCTGAGTAATGGAAGCTTGGGGTGTGGTGTGGAGAGTGGTGCAGAGTTTTCAAAGGAAGGTCTTCTGATTGTGCCAACAGCTTCAGCTTATTTCGGTGCAATTGCACATGGGTATCAAGTCTCGTTCATGCTTCGCGATCATCTGAACGACTCAGTACGTAGTGTTCATGAGGAATATGCTTTTACAGACAAATTTCCGTCTCTCTACGCCACGATCGCTTCAACACAAAGCGGAGAATATGCTATAAGCCACGTTCTAGATCATGATACAAACAAAAGCTCGGTTTATCCACAAAGCATGATCTGAGGCACTGGGGCGATCAGCTGACGGAAACGTCCTCAAATGTCATCCACCCTTTCATTCCAAATTGTATGGCATATCTCCACCACATCCATTCAGTCCATTCACCCCTCGCAAGCGTCTTTCCTCTTAGTTCAGCTTCGTGGATCTTTTTAATTAAACCTTTCCCCAGGCAGCCAAAACAATTTAGCGCTCAGCCAACTTCTAAACAGCGGCTTCTCCGCCTAATTTAAACTGTGCTTCGCCGGGTCGGCAATTAGAAGCTAATTGGCATTGCAAACGTTCCATTTTCGCATTTGTCTCATTCACCAGCGTCGGTGGGAGGTACCTACTTGGACAAAAGCACACATCGCAACGTTCACTCACCGACGAAAATTCATTAAAAAAAAGGCGTAGAAATCTCATCTACAAAATAATTGCACAAAAGTGAATTTTAATGATGGCCCGACCCCACGGCGCTGTCAATGAGTCTCGCTTGCCGTACTTGCCACAGCCACCGTCAATCGTCGGCTAACTAGCAAGCTAATCCGAAACGAACATAATCGACTTACTTAGAGGTTTCTCCCCCAAAGACTCGTGTGAATAGCTTCATCTATCCGCGGCCGGGATTGCGCAACCCCCACCAGCCAGACATTGTGTACCTCTTCGTGTGTGATTTCTTGTTTTTTGCTTCTTCCATCGCTTTTGTGGTTTCGTCTTGTCCAGAGATGCAATCAAATTTCGACAATCTTGAGACAAGAGAAAAAAAAAAACAAGATTCCACCGAAGTATGCTAATTGGCAGTGTTTTGGATAATTTTCAAAGAATCTCTGTCGACAATAGAATCAATTTTTTTGCGCGAATGATAGCACTCCAGACGGATAGAGAGAGAGAGAGGGACGTGATTGGGTGCGGAGAGACCTCATAAATATTCGTCTCCGTCGCGGGGTTGGATTCGGCAACAGCAGGTGTGCCGATTGTGATTCTGAAATGATGGAGTTGCGCCGAAAAAAAAACGGCAACAAAATATAAATCAGGCTATTGGACGAGGGAAGCTGGTTTGTCGCTGCGGTGATTAATGGTCGAGAAGTTGGAGAACTTTGTGTGTATCTCGCTTACCGAGGGTGATGCATATTCATGCGGTTGCGGGGCTTAGACACTCGATTAGCCTTGTCGGGGTTTACTTAAGGCTGAGTCAAGCCGGTCAAAGTGGACGAGTGAAAGTCCGTGATGATGACTGATGCTTGTACGGGCGGTTTATGTGCGCATTTGGGGAGCACTGAAGGTCAATGGAAAGATACTGGCAATGGGGTGTATTCAATGGTGATAGAATTTGATGTTGGGATGGGAAGAATGTAGACCCTGGTTGACGGATAAACTCAAGGAAGATGTTCTCGTTTCAGACGAAGTTTGTTTTCTTATCTGATCCAAAAATCCCTGATTCTGATTTAAGTGTCCGCTTCCTAACTTCCCTAAACCCGCTCACAATCATCACCCTATCCGCGCAAAACCTTCTCTTCTGTACACCTCACACCCCACCAAAAACTTATGACGGTAAAATTAAATTTAATGATGACGATTATTGATTGTTGAATGGGTGTAGTGACTCCTTGTGCGGACAGCTTGAGTAGATAATTTCTTGTCCGCCTCCCCCCCCCCCCCTATCCAGGCGCCCACAGCCCACAAAAAAAAAAAACATCTTTTCCTCGCCATAAAGAGTGTTAAGCCATTAGAGTGAATGTCTGCGCCTCGTCTTCACGGATAATAGCGTAATTGTGGTCTCGTCGGGTGAAGTAATTGTTTCACTGAAGTGATCGTTTGCTTTCCAAAGCCACAAGTGCTGCGTCGAGTGTCTTGTCTTTGGGTCTTCAAGTCTGAATGACTTTCCCTAATTTGTGCGCACACACTTCTGGTTTTTGAGTCGCGTGGGCCCACTAGTGGCCGATGGGGGATATGCTTGTTGGCATGAATCATGTCCTGATATGCGGCGCAGAGGTTCTGACTGATTTCCGTGTACCACGTTCTTTCACGGCGACGTTTAATTGCGACGGCTATTAATAAATGACTAGAGTTCTTTTTTATGGAGCTGTGAGAGAACCTGCAATTCATCTCTTCCCCGCCACTCGTCTTCTGTGACACTCGGCGGAAGCGGGCTTTGCCATTTGTGGCTTATCGTAAAACATTTAACACCTGCCTTCATTAAGAGGTTCTTTAAGGCATTGTCTCACACTCAATTCGATACCGAATTGACTGTAATTGCTTTATCGCGGGAAGTATCGGGTCTTAGGTTTCGAGCTCGGTGAGAGACTGTCTGCTTAATTTTAAATTCAAGCCGAGATCGCATGGCTCGGAGACAGGAGGATTTATTTTTAGAGTTTTGTGATCGCCAAGTAAACTACCTCTCACTTTTTGAAGCTTAACTCGTAAAGATCTAATCGCTACACGACCAACAGCCCTGACAGTTTTGTGGATTCATTTAGATGGGGTAAGGCATAATTCGTCTGAATTAACAGGTGAATCATGAGAAGCAATTAGGAGGACGAGAATTAAGACGGCAGTCAACGGCAAACGCATGAAAGTGAAATGAAGTGTTTTATGTAAACAAATTGAGGCCTAGCTTCAGACCGTTTGGGAAGGTGCACCGCCACTGATTTGTGGTCTGGGGGGCACATATGTAGTCTGAATGGATATATGGGCAGAGGAGGTACGTCGATGGAGAAGCTACGTGGATGGAGGATGTATGTTGGCAAATAGAGTAATGTGGCTGGACGGGATTAGTGGACACCGAATGCACTCCGATGGAGAATGAAGGGGGTAGAAGAGCAGACGGGGTGTGTTAACGGAAAGGGCACTAGAATGGATAGGAGATGTGGAGGTATATGGGCAAAGAGTGTTGCACTGACACAAAATTAGTTTTTGACTGCCAATGAATGAATTTGAAGCAAAATTACTTGTTATGGTTCGACACCATCGCGGCGCATTTCAGAACTCCTAGGGTGTGGAGTAATTCTTTACAAATGACGGCGCCACAGCCCACAATCGACCAGGACATATTCCTTTAAGCGACTCCTCGCTTTATATCGTTCGCTCAGCGGTTAACCGGGTCTATAGTCGATCTTCCCCGTCTGAGGCTGTTTCAGTTTGGAATCAGAATAAGTACGAACTCTCACCTAGGACCATGAGGGCTAGGGATTTCGTCGCGCTGCTGAGGGAGTTAGTTGTTCGGATAGGACGAGAAACTGAGCTCAATGTTGAGCAAGTAATTCTTTGGATGGGATGAGAAACCGAAGTCAAGTCAAGATCAAGTCATTCTTCGGACGGAAAGGGCTATACTTTGAATATTTGGGTACATGGTGCGGGTTTGCCCATCATGACGTCTTCCGAGGCATGCCTCAGATGCGATTCCATTTGGTAGAGGATCTCTCTGCTGAACCAGGACGAGGTGGTTGAATCAAGTCCATAAATTGGCCTGGCTGCGCTGGAAGATAGCTCCTGATGAGTTAGAGTCGCCGGCGGAGGATCGAGCGGCCTAGAGGTCTCCCCTTAAGACACATGCCGGTCACTGAAAGTGATGATGATGATGAGATGATGTCAGACTGGGATATGAATGCGGCATCATGGCAAGAAGCAAATATCTAAGATTCATCGGTTTTTGAAATTTTTGTCATTTTAGATTTTTGGGAAGCACACGTCTAAGATTTGTTGGCTTCTTGGGCGTCTTCTTTAACAGTACACTAGCTGCAATGCTGTTCCTCAAACATTTTCACAAATAAGTGACGTACCAACGAATTTGACAGGCCATCCTTACAGCATAGGCAAGTAGGTCCACCTCTTCATCCACAGAGTTTCGGGGGACTTTTAAGATTGCAACAGAATTGAACATCTAAAGACAGGAGAGAACTGAAGACCTGATGTCACACAAAGGAATGGAATAGGATCTAGAAAGGAACCATTTAAAGATTTTCGGAAAATGAAGAAATCTTCAGATGTATGACGGCAGAAGAAACACAAAAATTTACTAAAATGTATCCTATAGGGAAAACTTTCAATGCAACTAATTCGTCGATAGGCCTTTGATCGTTTTGGATAAACGGGATGCTGTCTCAGTGAGCTCACGACAGAAAACAGATCTCTAGCAACGCACTGATGATGGAAAACAGGGCCGTCTCCTTGTAGACAGACGATTTCTTTCTTGTGTCAACACCAATAGCCATAATCAATTTTTAAGTAAAAATTTGTTTTCATAGCCCACACGGAACAAGCCACCAATTAGCTGAAAACTATGCAAACAGCGATTATCAGGGCAAATGAGTTTTTCATTCCGCCCCGGGGGGAATGATTTACACAAGAGTTGTGTATGTTTACACATCACCCGCGTCAGATACAAACACTAATGCACCCATATTGTGCAAGCCTCCCCCCCCCCCTCTCAGAGATCAGCACAGGTCTTGCGGCTAAAAATAGCCCCCGGCCGCTGAAACATCAATTTATACTCCAGCACGTGTGTCGGCGAGCCGACAGAAATTCTGTCCCGGATTTTCACCGCGGAAAAACTTTCACATGTACCGATTTTCACCCGCGCACTGTTGTTGTTTCCAAACGCATTTGCAAGACGAACGAAAGCAACTTCAACTGGCTGCCACTTTTTCGATTTTTTTTTTCTTTCTTGTCTCCTTTACGACAACCACGACCACGACCACGACCAAGACAACACAATGACAACGACGGGCAAATGATGATGATGGAAATGAAGTTGTTGCGTGGTGTTGGTGTTGGTCGACTTTAACATATTTTCTGGATACCACGCTCTCTCTCTCTTGCAGCACTCTCTCACAGACACATCGTTGAAAGCGAAAATAACTGAAACTGACCGAGTTTCCGAAGAAAACACACAAAAAAAAAAAAACGAAGAAACACAGCGGCCGCGGCACCGCGAAGCACTGCTTTTCTAATTTTCGCCCCTCTCCCCATTCCGCGTTCATCTTCGTCGTCTCTGTTGTGTGGTTTTTCGCATTTGGGTTACAGGCATACCCACAGCACAGATACTCGGATGTACACCGTTTTCAGAGGCGTTAGCACATAATGTGCGGATGTGCACCACCTTCTTCCTCTTCGTCTTCTGCTCTTCGCTTAATTACGACAATTAAGATATTTTTCCGTTTGTTTTCGGTCGTGCTTCTCCAGTTCTTCAGTCTGCTGTTGCAATCGAGTGAGGGAAAGGCAGCGCGGCCGAAGCAGCAAAAGACGAAGACGAAGCACAGGCAGAGCCACAAAATCCGATGAGAAAAAAAAAACGAATTCGACACGTCAATCTTTTTTTTCTGTTGTTGTACCGGTGGCGATGCCAATTTCGTTCCGTTACACAGGCTTTTCACTGCGATCTCCGAAAAAAAAAAACCAGTCAAACTCCCCCCAAAACACAGACACAAAATCGCGAAGAAACCAAGAAAACGAGCAAAGAGGCAAAAAACACAAAAAAATTGAGAAACTCTTCAAGACCTTCTTGCGACCGAATTGAAAACCTCAAGCCAACCGCTACCGATGACTGCCAACTGATCACTGATCGTTTTCTCTCAGTCGACGAACCTTCTCTATGCGACGGCAGACACCAGACCTGGCCAGACCAGCACCAGAGACCAGGCCAACCTCTTAAAGACTCTCTGCTGCCACTGCTGTTGGTGCTGGCTCTCGGGCGGCGGCAGTGGGGTTTCATTGAGAGCTTCCGCTACCACCACCACCACCACCAACGGCACCAGCACGATCACCACCAACACACAACCCACATCTGCGGCGGGTTCTTTACCGCCAGCAGTCTGACTGCTGCAGCAGGGTACCCACGCTTGATTGGCTTGCAGCGGCAAGAAACTAAGACCACGACGTCACTTGACAGCTGCTCGGTGGGGTGGCGCGGGTGGCGGAGATCATCTTGTGGAGTGTATTGGTATGTGGCAGACAGCTCTCACGGCTGATGCGTGAGGTGAGGTTCGTCAGGAAAGTGCGGGTGAAGTGAATAGAAATGCGCGGCCGTAGAGTACCACGCCGCCGCCTTGAGTGTGCGTGTCTTTCTCTTTTTCTGTGCTCCACGATCAGCTGATCGTCGATTGTGCTCGATGGTGTGGCAAATTGACGGGAGATTTCTTTGGCACTTAATCTCTCTCTCTCTCTCGTTCTCGGATTTTTTGTGTGTCTGCTGTGCGGTGGGAAGTGTGTTAACGCTTTCAAAAGAGTTGCCAGGTTTGTTGTGAAAAAACGGATTAGATGAATGGGGGGAGTTTGATGGGGGAAGGCGAAATAAAAACGGAGGGGAATGGAATGGAAGGGATCAGCGAAGATAATTTCTTTAGTCACTTAGGAAGGAGAAATACGTCAAGTCGGACAATCAGATTTGAGTGGAAAAGACTTGTTAGCGATGTTAAACAAAATTCGACCTCGAAATCTTCTTGTTGTGGCGCTACAGTCCGGGGTGGAGCTAGGCGTTCGAAATCTTCTTCTTCTTGTGGCGCTACAGACCGGGTGGACCTGGGCCTCAACCAACATGCCTCTCCAGTCACCACGATCTTTCGCAAGCTGCCTCCAGTTGCGCACTCCAAGTTGGTTGAGGTCCTTCTACGCTTGTGGGCGCCATCTTAGCCTAGGCCGTCCTCTGTTGCGTTGTCCCAATGACCCAGATTCGAAGACTGCCTTCGAAAATGCTTTTGAATATTTGTGGCTATTATTCGCTGCAGAGAGTCTCTTTGAGATGGGACTTTGGATCAAGCCGTTCGACATGGTAAAGCTGTTCCGATATCACACTAACACTGTCTACTGGTGTCTCTGTCTGCCTATGAGTTCTGTTGCCGCCTCTGCAGCTGTAGATAAAGGCTCAAAGCCGCAAAAAGGGGTATTGCTTGCTGAATGACAAGTAAATTGAGCTACACCGCTTATAAAAGAGCAGCACGCCAGGCACGCGACACATTCAAAAACGACGTCACCTCGAAATTGTTTCAAGGACAAACATTTTTTTTCGGGTGAGGACCATCCAAAATTCAAACAGTCTGTTCGTAGATACAATCTTTCTCTGTCTCTGTGGTCTTTGAGGTTTCTTTACCTGTCCGTCGTCGTTGACAAAGTGGAAATAGAAGCCGCTTGACAGCCAAAAATTGCGATGCTGTGGAAATTGCTACTCTTCTCTGGTAAATACTTTTTTTAGAAGAATAAATTTTCTTCTCACTTATACAGTCTGACTGTGATTCATCTTTAACCATCCTTCGTCCATCTCCTTCGTCCTAGAAACATTGCACGTAACATCCACTTACATCACACGTCACCTCCCATAGTTTCCGCCATTCCACTTCATCTCCTAGTCAATGCAAACACAATAATTCCCACTCTCCTGCTGCTATAATTTGTTCCCACTCTCCGTCCACTCCAGCCAGTGCCACCCGTTCCAAAAGCGCTTCTTTTTCACCTGATCTTCGCTCGTTTTTGTCATTACTTGTAAGTCATTCGATTTTTTGCGCTCAATTATTCCCCATAGCCCCGCCACAGTTCATAAATAAATCCCAGATCGCCGTTCGATCGCTCATGCCCGCCCGCCTCTCTAGGTGTCTGAATATTCAATTCAAGTGGTAATGCCAATTACTATGCCATCGCGGTTGTCTCGTCAATCTTGCCACTCTTGGCCGACATGGTTCTGCAACCCGCCCGCCACCCCCTTCTCCCGCTGTTCCCCGTCTTTCTCTCTCAGAGAACACAGGTGGCAAAGTGAACTGAACTCATCGTTAATAATGCAGCAATTAGTCCGCTGCAACCAGATGGTATCTCGTAGTCGCATAAATTAATCCACGACTTTGTAGATAATTATCTGTCGGATGCAATCGCCTGTCAGATACTGCCACATGGAGCGCATCAACCCTGTTGCCGTGTCGGATTATCGGAACAACGGGTCGCAGTGGCGGTAGCGATAAGTGGACACCACCGCTAGCGAGGGTTCTATATCGAGATTGAGATGTCTTTTTCGAGGCCTGTGTTTGTGGAATTTCTAGCGATTATGAATATTAAATAATTGACCGAACTGGCTGGCCGGCGTGCTGAATTGAGCCAGTTCTATTGCGAAGCCGTGAAATAGAAAGTTGTTTAGGCGTTGCGTCGTTATTCCAGTGTGATCAACGGCGCTATAAAGTTAGTAGTTTGCGCTTCGTCCGAGTTAAGAGGCTAATTGACTGACCGTCGTTAAGTACAAAAGAGCTCTTAATGGAGTGTGAGGTACGAAGTGGATGGGCGCACGTCTATAAGTTATCTATCGTGACGAAGGTTTCATCAGTTATGAGGAGTGTTAAGCATTTCCTGCAAAGTTTCATCGATTTCCATGGATCTGAGCGCCATCTAGAGAAAAATTTAATTTCGAGGAGGATTTCTTTGAAAGAAACTTTTCGACGGGGGATGTGTCCAGTAATATTTTTTGACATTTTGGAAACGGCTTGGCTCTGAATTTAAGGAAGACGGCGTGAATGGACTCCTGTGGGAAAGGTACACGATTTGAGTCGCATGCTGGTCAAAAATTTTCAGTTTTTCGCTGAATTTGTCTGGAAAATATTTCTCAAATTTCGCAATTCAGAGCCGACATGAAATTTTAGCCTCCATCATGTCAGAACCCAACATCAGTAGTTCCTAAATGTATGTGCTCTTGCGGTTATTATTTCTCTCCTTCCTCAAAGTTGGATCTATGAGTTGACTTCAGTGGAAGAGTGAGAACAGAGATGCTTCAGGTGATTGTCCGACCAACAAGCAACTGAAATCAATCAAAAACAATTTTCCCACACTTCCAAAATGACTGTAAAGCCCAATAGAAACGTGCCCTACAGCAACCTGCTCTGATTCCTTCATCTTTTGGCGGCGGCAACCTTCAGAATGTTCGCAGCCTGAGGGAGCGAAAGTTCGACGGAAATATGTTAAGATCGTCAGTCTTGATATATTGTATGTCCAATCGATTTGTTTGCTTTGACTGTGGACACAACAGGCAGCCACTTGGATGACGACTAATGAGCCTCAGTACCCTTAGGCAGAGGTTTCGTAGTGCCATGAAGTCTACTATGACTCAAGTAAGCGAAGTTGATCAGATGGCTGTGAGAATGAGTGTTTAATGGTTTTGTTCACTCAAAAGCATTTTTTTTTTTGGGCACAGACGACTCTCCCATCAATCATACACTCATAAGGCGGTACGAAAGTACGTTCACAGAGAAAGACACCTAATGGTGTATCTCTCAGAATATCGATCGACAAGAAAGCAAGTAAACTGACCAAACTGGAAGATCAAGAATCCGCACCTTAGACGAGACAGCTGCTGGATTCCGGATTCGATTGACATCATTTCCCCTGCACTGCGCCTGTACTTCATTCCGCGTGCAATTGCCCTTAATTGAAGAGGTTGCAAAAGTCCCCGTTGTCACATCATAAAGCCCACATGCCGAGCATGAATCACAGCGGCGCGGAGAAAAAAAAGCGACAAAGAAGCAAAGCCATTCATGAAGATTGAAAAAAAAACAGCACACCGAACAACAATCTTGTTAACGCTCACTTACTCGCCTGGTCCCCCTTTCTCTCCTGTCGCAGACCTCTTAGTATGCACGACACAACAATTATTTGTCTGCGGACCCAATTAAATTGCTAGTCGTCTGATCGTTTAATTCCAGTCCACGCAAACCCACATGCGCTCCGAGCATACATCCATCTGAGCGGAGGGTATTTCTTGCTGGTAATGGGGAGAACATAAAATCGAATGCGTTTTCAATAAATCCATAACCGCGTTAGCATTAATTCATCGCGTATCCATGAGGTCTAGTGTTAGCACCTGCATCTACACTTGACGGTGGTGCTTGAGAGTGGAGACGCTGAGGAGAACCAGAGTTTGTGTCTTTTCTTTCGCTGTTCTTGTCGGCGGTTCTTGGAAATCAATGCTGCTGATGGCCAATATGAACGGGAGTCATTCTTGTCACGAGTTGGGTTTCTGATTTTCTCCTTTTTACGAAGGAATAGACCAAGAGGCGCGAGGACTTGAGTTGGAAAGAGTGGTGAAGGGAGATTTATGACGGCAGTATGAATTGGAAGGTGCGATGTGCCCGACTTGACATCTGCACTCGATTTCACTGAGCTGGGGGGTCAAATGGAGCTTAGCGATGGGACCGTGAGATGGAGGCAATTAAGAGCAGAAATTGATTCAAGCAATGATGGTGTGAAGTCACATAGGAGAACGTGGAGATAAAAGTTTCCCCATTCGGTGGAGTTACGACATGGAGGTGCAAAGTTCGCAAGTCAAGTCTTTTGTTTTGTGTTTCTTGCAGGGCATTGTTAAGCGCTGATTGGAAGGCTTTTCTTTCGCTTTTTGTTTCGCGATGAAGGCTTGCTTTTGAAGAGGCTGAGGTGAATCTCTGCGCATTCATCATCAAATGGGGTCCGTGGCATGTTCAATTATATGGGACATGTTTATTTTTGGATGGCAAGTGGTAAGATCTCAGAATCATTTGAACGGTTCAGAAGAAAGGGTACCTTCTGTATAATCTGACTGGTCCTTTGCAGATAGATTTCAGGATAGAGAAACTCACGAACAGTCAAATTTTATTGCTCAAGCATTGATTGTTTTGTGTGATTTTAAAATTCTGTGCGAATCACTTCATTCATTACCGTGAAGCTCCTTAATCATCAACAACTTTTTGAAATGAATTCAAATCCATTCTTAGCAATCTAGAGCTAGTCTGTCTTGTCGTACCTTCTTCATGGTCTTAATATTCAGTCCGGTGTGGACTTGAGCCTCAACCAAGAAGCCTCTCCAGTTGGCACGAACTTGTGGCACCAACCTCCAAGTTCGTTTAAGAAATTCTCCACTTGTGTGTCTTGTGTCGGGTCCGTGGGTGTCATCTCTTGCTTTGCCCCACTAGTTCCCCAATGGCTCAGATTTGAAGACTCTTTATGGCCGTGCTCTTTAAATTAAAGGCAAGAGACAGGAACCAAAGATCATTTGTTTCGACTGCGGCTATCTGAACCAGGTGTTGAGGAAACCTGGTTGGAAGTGACAGCTTGACCAGAACCTAGATTCTGTTGCCACGGCCGGTCAGGAGCGACTGGATCTTGTTCGAGGTCTGACTGATCGGCGGGTTTTCTTGTGGGAAAATCGTGTTAGCTGCGGCTTAAAGTCCAATATCCCAGACAGAGCCGAGGCTAGTATACTGTGCTCTGAAGCACAAACAACAGACCTTCCCCGGTTCAGTGCAGAGTTGCATTCTGAACTCTGAAGAGAGTGGTAGAGGTTTTAGAAAAGCATCACTTCCAAAGAAGATGGAGTGATTGTCCCTCAAGTCAGTTTGCTACTTCGGTAACTGAGGCACCTAGTCTTACGTTTGCTACGACACTTGGCGAAATGGACGGGGTGGCATAGCGTCGTCAAGACAGGTGGTCACGTTAATCCAAGTCCCTCATCTTTAGGTGCTAGAGTGATCTCTCTACATTACCTTGTTGTCTCGTCCTTCCCCTTCACAGATTCTGAATTTAGATTGGCCATGCCACTTCTTTGTCTTCAGCCTTCAAGTGAGGTTTCCTAGAAAAAATATTCGCACCATCGGCAGTAAATGAACGATGGGAATGGAAATCGGGGAAGGCACAGTTTGACAAGTAAATGACGTCACTTTACCTCACACAACGCCCTTCACCAAGTTAAACAAAACAAAACGTATGTTTCTCCGCATGCCGTACCGCTAAGTCAGCCCATTCCAATTAGCTTTGTTTTTTCTGAAAACCATTCTTCCATTTAGTGCCAATTGAATAACAAGCATTCAGTCCACCTGTCTCACCTTAGCACTGACCATGTCAATGCAACAGAAATGCATGGAGCCTTCTTCGTCAAGGGCCATTGACCACTTCACGCTACACTGCACTGTGCCTATCCAACTCCAACATTAGTGTTAGCAGCACGAAGTGCATGTAAAGATTCATCGATCGATTAGCCGCTAAATTGGAACAATTTGTGAGCCACCCCCCCCCCCTCGCCTTTGCTGCCAAATACGGTGGCAGCGCAACGATGATGAAGATAATATCAATTTGCTGGCCGTTTAAGCCAAACACGGCAAAATCAGCAGCACGCCTCATTCAAATCAAATGCGTTTCTGTAGCGAAATTTCACGGATCATCGCCCCGTAGGCTTCGCGACGCGATGTCGATCGAGAGCGCAGATAGCCACAACTGACACGGCTCCACGGACGTCTGTGTCTCGGCTTTGTCGTCGGTCTCTCTGATGGAATGGATGCCACTGAGTGGACAGCTGCGGTAGCCGCAATGGACAGCTTATGACTTCAATCGGTCGGCGATTATAATTTATTATTGCGCGGCAGAACGCTGCTTAATTTACATCCACTTGACATAAATAGCCTTTCGCAATGCGCACCGCGCCATGTGGTCGATGGTCTGTGTGGCGGACAGTGAGCCGGCCTGTGACGGACGGAGTTTGCGAATCGCAGTCATCGGCTGTCAATCTCTTGGTTTGGCTGAAGACGAGGGTTTTGCTGATCTCGACATGATGAATGGCCATTAAGCCCCTGGCCTGAGCGAGTATTGTTTGGACCTAAGTTGAGGTTGTCTCAGAGCCCGCCGCGTCACGAATTTGAATATAAGCTTGTAATTGAGAGGCTAAACATGGCCTGACACATGTCAGCGGGGCACACGTCCCCAGTCACAGCGCAGCGCGCCCGTGGAATGATCTCCCAATCGAATCAAGTCAACGGATCTGTTTCAACATGCAATTGACGCGGCCCACTGGGGAATTGCGTGCCCCCCAAAAATGGTGCAGCTGGTTGGACATTCCTAAGACAACACTTGTCGCTGAGCTGAGGTGAGAGGCTGGTAACTGGGGCCAACCAACCAACCAACAGCGACACGTGACGCTATCAGTTTCCATCTCAAACACACACTCCACCACATCACGCACTGCAACTGCACGTCAAATCGGCTCCCAAGTGGTTATGAAAGTGTACCTCAAGCCGCTCTTACCGGCGCAATCCAGTTTTAATCCAAACAGACTCCGGTTCGCTGCTGCCGCTCCATTCACCACGTTCGGTGATCTTCACCGCGCACCGATAGATATGTCTACACAATGGCGCGCATGATTGGTCTAGATGGCACTCTGGCCCGGATTGAGCGGCCCGATCGATGATCATCGAGGGCGAATTGTGGCGTCGATGGATATCAATCCTCTTCTAAGGTGCGTTTTTGAATAGTTTTGTAAATTCTTGAGTCTCAAGACAAACACGCAGACTGCGGCGGCGGTGCGACGAAACAAGTGCAGAGTGCCTCTGAATGGTGGTGGATATCGCACTTCAGTTTGGCTTGGTTTGCGCACTGTGGATCAGTGCGCTGTCGGTGCGCTCCAGTGAACGCAATTATCCCGCTGAAGTCCTTGACGGTGATGATGCACACATCTGGGAATATGCGGCCCCTTGGCGACGACAAAGAGGGATGACGAAGATCGCGATAATTGACATTATTGCCGCGCGTAATTGACGCTAGTTGCATTGCACGATTTTCTTCCTCGCCCTCTGTGTCCCACTCAATCCCACTCAGGGTGAAGACAATGGAAGAAAAGGCGGCCGGCAATCACAGGGAGAACTGGTTCAGGAGGTAATTGACGTGAAAGGCGCCTGCGCATTGTGCCCCTAACCTGGTGGTCCGGTGGCAAATAAAAAGAAGGTCATCTGCGTGGCGGGAGAGTTGCTGTGGAGCGTGGGACTCGGCGTAAACTGGTTGGAATGATAATTATGCGAAAAGAGGTATTTTGGAGTGTTCCTCTCTCTTTTCGAGGATGCCTTTAATCTTTGAGGGCAACTTGTCGCATCTGTTGAGATGCCTGATTATCGTTCTTTCGCTTTCGAGCCATAAAAGAAGAAACATGCCGCTGGCAAGAGTTTACTCCATCCGCCGCAAGCTAAATCTACAACGAGGATGCGTTTTATGAAGTGGACGGCACCACAGTTCACTAGGGATCTGGACCGGGCTTACAGGAGTAGGGAGAACCTTTAGTTTGTTGCAGACTCTAAAGGGCAAAGTGTGAGAAACCAATTAGTGACCTTTGCGACTCACTAACCTGCCTTGCCCATATGCGCTCCATTGCATGTTGAGAAGGTCACTGTTTTGAGTGAATTTTGGGCTGAGAAAGATATTGGCCAGGCCATCACTGCCACACAACTTGATGTTAATCATCTTCTTTATACATCCATTGGCGGCATGTGGCTTCAACAAGATGACCCTCGTTGTGACGCCTTGTCATGGCACCTAATACATTCCAAAGCATGGACATCTCGTGTGGATTTGATGTGATCGCGGCCAAGCCACAGCATTGTTTCATGTCGTCGGTTAAAATCAGTTTTGATCATAAGACGGCACCCTAGCCGAAGACCTGATTGCAGAGAAGACCCGGACCCTCTCTCGGCAATTGAGCGTCTTTCTTGTGGCCTATGCACACGACACTGACTATCCACTCATCGACACAGGGTAGATCCACTTCTAGCGACCCAAGCAGTGACTTCATTCATCGCCTAAATTCGCTTTGTTCCAGCCAATTAGATGATTCTCTGTTCCATTGGTATGCGCAGCTGCTACTCAAGCATGTCTCTAAGTGTCCGCTTCCCAATTATGTAAAAAGAGGAACCTGATTCATACAGAGCTCTCCGGCACGTGTGATGCTCTTAATTGGCTGTAGATTCGAATCTGAAGTGTGATATGTTCTGCGCTGGAATTCAGAGTGTTTCTGCCCTGTAAATGAGTCTTGTACTCGTTTGTGGAGCTTGTCATTATGTGAACAGATTAGTCGTCGCAATGGTTCGCTGCGATGCTTGAAATTCCAGTTCCGTCTATCAAGGTGTAGTCTTAGTCATGAATGTGTCACGATGATGTGTCCACAAGTGGGCTTATGCTCAATGGCTTCAAGAACTAGTTTCATGGCGTTTGTTTGGTAATGAGACACGCAACCTGATTCACAGTTGTCTTCAGTTGAATTCATTCATGTGGCGTCCTTGTTGCGATGCGCATGCAAGGTGTTGAGTAGAGAATACAAAATGTTGGTCTTTTCTACGGGGATTTGATGATTCACTGACAATGGGCTAGAAGTGACAAAAAAAAATGGGGCCGTAAGACCTTCAATAACCGCGTCGAGTGCTGAGCGTTTAATTGTTCTTTCACAAGTGGGCGGGACCTGCGGTTTAATGCCGAAAATGAGAAGTTGTTTTAGGAGACAATTATTCGTAGTACTCACTGAGGTGGTCGCCGTGGTAAGTACGTTGTGGTAAGTGTGTCGACCGCCACGCAGAAGGTCTAGGTTCGATTCCCGGACGGGACAAATCGCATTTTTTGCACGGCACCACCTCTTTCGAGTTGCGACAACACTCTAAAGGTATCGATTGTCTATGAAAGGCTTCTTAAATCTCGCCGTTCGGAGTCGGAAAAAAACTGTAGGTCCCTTCTACTCGTAGCATGCACAACACGAGTAGTTGTTGTAGAAGCTAAATCTTGGTCCCTTGTGGGCTGAACATTCTTGACAACTTGGCAGAGCTGGAGACTTGAAAAAATGCCTGAAAACATTCGAGACTCAAACCTTAAAATGCGACTTGGGAGTCAACGAACATACGAAATGCACAAGGGCTTAGCGGCGATACAGATTTGATTTAACATAGTATTCCCTGTGTTTGTGGTTGGTACGCGACTGTCAGATCTTTTCAATACCATGTTCATTTCGAACTCCCCACATACATAATCCTCGCCAGGGTTAATGGACGCTACGAGTAGCGGAAAAGCAGGCCACAGAATTCTCCCTTTCTTTTGTAAGAGAGAGGTGCTTCATATAGTTACATTTCCTTATCTGTCAGTAGGTGTTCACTAAGACACTTCTGTCGCTTATGGGCAAGTGCCTCGCAGGTTCCCAGAATGCGCTCTGAGATTTCTTCCTGTTCTCCACAGATTCTGCAAAGACTTTCCCTAGATTCCCCAGTTTCCTCAGGTGCTCCCTAACTCTGCAGTCACCTATTGGGCATCCTGTTGCTGTTCCTCCACAGATTCTGCGAAGACTTTCCCTAGATTCCCCAGTTTCCTCAGGTGCTCCCTAACTCTGCACTCACCTATTGGGCAACCTGTTAGGATACAATTGCTATTCTTGCTTAATTTTATGCATACGTCAAACCTTCTTCAGTTATATTGAACTAGGACACTTTTGGCATGTCTTACACAAAATTTCCACCAGGACGCTTCCTTCTATTCCCATGAATTCTTGTTTGAGGACGTAATCTCCTTCAACACGGAATGGTTTGGCACCAATGAAGGGGTCAAATGCCACTCCTCTTGCCAGGGAGTCGGTCATCTCGTTGCCAAGTATCTCTGTATGACCAAGTATCCATCCCAGTTGTTGATCCTGCTTAGCTCCTTCCCACATAAGGTTGAATTTGATTAGGTAGGAATTCAGACCCACGATCCCTGTATTTGGAATCCTATGAAAACATAGACAGAGCTTCCAAGTTGATTGATACTCAAATGCTCCAAGTGACTGTGGTCATCAAATGAATACGCGTCGGAATGTGAAGACGACTGTATCTACCCAACTCCTCCTCGTCTCTCCAGGTACGACACAACTGAATGAAGACAGAACATAAAAATTGAGTACTTAGATCTGACAAAACAGAGTAAGTGTGTAGTTTGACAAGTTCTACTCTTAGATCACCTACGATTAGGCACCAATCACGCGAAGCTCGTGAATTGAAATTCGCCCTTTGGAGCGGAGCATGAAAAGTAAGTCTCAATGAAGAAGATTCAGTGACCTTGTGCTCATCAGTAGTGTGTTTCAAATTTAATCACATTCCACTTGTTCTCATTGGAATCAAGTACTTCATCTGACTACAAAATTTCAGTTCCTGTTCCTATCTTAGCCGCTCCGTCGATTCATGTTCGGGGTGTTAATTGCTGAATGATGAGTACATCCAACTTGCTCTCCATGCATGTAAATTGCTCTATTGCTGTTGGTTATGACGTGGATCCCAGTTTACAGAATCCATTCAAAAACTGGGCTTGCCGTCTTGTCGAGAACTTAGTCGATAAGTCATCTTGGAATCGTAATTTATTCCCATTTGGAGTCGTTCTGCAGTTCAAGGCGCATCGTGGAATGAGGAAACGCCTAGAGCCTAGTCTAGACTTGTAACTGACGTCAAGAGATGAGTTGCGACAATAGAGGGACGCTGAGAAGCTCTTTTTCTGTCTTATGAGTGACGCAATGATGGCAAGAAACATACGTACATTGTTGCTGATCGCTTCTAGCCTTAGTTTGCTTCTGTGTTCTCTTCCATAAACTGTCTACATGAAGCTAACGCCGCCTCCTGATGCTTTCGATGTTGAGTTTGCGAAGGTGAACCGAATGCCATCAGTCCAGAAGGGGGCTTGTGCTTGCGTCGACAAGGGGCACGTTGGCTATGAGTTCAAGCGACCAGGGCTCTGAAACAACGCGAAATTCGCCCAATTCTTGAGCGCGACGGAGAAGTTGGTGCTTGTTGATTAAATTTCCTTTTGCACGGGTAGGTAATTGTTGAATCCATCCTAGGACTGAGTTAGTTGACATCTGTCACGGCTTAGATTGAAAATTCAGTTTTTTCCTTCACCAATCAGATCTGTTTGCAAACATTGTTTCAAACTCGTTTTCGCTGTTTAAAATTTCAAATTGAACTGTTTTAAGGAATTCCAAGTATTTCCAACAAAACCGTCTAGTCATGCACAGCCCCTAGGCAGAGTCACGTACTCCTCCATCACATCTGTACCAAGTGGCGCCTTTTTTAGTTCAACTCGTGATGCACTACAATCGATCGACGATGATGATACACATCTAATTCGAAACCATGTCGATCCCATTAAACATTCCGCGGCTCCATGCGCTGTTGTCCACCAGAGCCGTGGAGTCGCTTCTCCAGTCCCAGCCGGCAATCTCGGCATGAGTTCATAGAAAATTATGATTTTTGCAACAGTTTCGCTTTGCCTTTGTTTTTCATCACTCGAGAAACCCACTCTCCTCAGCTGGTCACGATTATCTACTCGTGCTAAAATCAGAAGTAAGTGGTGTGTCCACATACATGCCCGCCAACACCACCAGCAGCGTGCTGCATGTACGAGCGCGAGCACATCCTCTCACCGAAGCACATCTCCGCCGGTACAGAGCAGACAAATGTGACGGTGACGGGAATGCTGACGACAACGACAACGAGCTAGACCGGGGTATCGATCATTGTCGAAAAAAACGAAGCAACTGCTCTATAGAACGCGTACGAGGTGCAAGCACCATAGATGGAGTGCACCCAAGAAGTCACCTCGCCGGTGGACGCCGAGTGATGATGGTTGCGGGCATCAAGCGAGCTGCGCGATGATGAGGTCTGTGGCACTTTTCTTATGAGCGGCGCTCTTGATTTATGATCCACGCCGGAATCCTCGCCAGGCTCTTGGGGCTATTTGCATTGGAGATTGAAATCGGACTGACGGCCGAACTGGACTAGACGTGAGCTCCGCAATTTATGAGCTACGGTTTCGGGCTACTGACTCAGCGGGTACATAAATCTCCGACAAATCATGGCGAGAATCCAGCACCACGGACGCGCCGAACACCTTTCGCACTTAATGATGATAAATCTGCAATAAAGCGTCAAAGTCTGTTTGGATTTCTTCTAGGAAATTGCAGCGCACGGGCTTACTTCATTCAGCCTTGTGCATGACTTCAGCCACCACCACCACCACCATCGCCAGCACAACCATCGCGACGACAACGCCGCGACATGCAACGCATTCGAATCGCGCGAGCAACCAATAAATAGTATCTAATGACGATCTGCGAGGGAATACAAATTTTTTTTATTTTCGACTGCCTCACGATCATGAGCCAATCAATTACCGCTGTCTAGCAGCGCACGTCACTTCGCCAAAGCTCACTCATCCTCTCGATACCGCTTCAAGAAGGGTTGCCGACTTTTAGGCGCCCTTCTCATTATTTTCAACTCATCCCCAAACGACGCAACTGCATTGTGCTGCGGATTTTATTATAATTTAACAGTACACACACATTAGCACTTAATCCTAGGGCGATTTTACAAAAACCGCCGTCTAAGCCTAACCTCAAAGCACGCCCATTCACAGCCGATTGCTATCCGAGCTCTGAGGATGCTTTATTTGGCAACGCTCGGAAGGGTTTCTGCACGCCGTGCGCTCGCAGGCGGTACAGGAGGAAGTCGTAGACGTACATGTCCTTCGGTTCCAGGTAGTGAAAGGATATCGCGTACTCGGAACAGCAATCAGGACCCTAAAACGAGGAACAAAACAAAAAGCTGGAAAGTATTCCTAGGTGAGGGTGAGTCGCTTACAGTCTTAATGGGCTCCACGCTTCTGTTGTACAGCCAGTCGGGCAGGTATGAATCGGCGTCTGGTTGGATGTAGTCCACGAGGGTGAGGGGGTAGAAGGTTTCTGCTTTGTCCACAGGATCCCATGAACGGCCGGCCATCACACCGATGTTATTCAAGCACTCTCCCATCTCGAAGTCCTCCGACTGGGGATAGGAGCCATAGCAGAGAGTTTCATTGTTGAAGGCCTCCACCATGAAGCGACGAAGTGATTCCCTGCTTAGGACGTAGCCACCTCCACCGGACATGTAGATCTGAAAGAGATGAGAAAAAAAAGTTTTATGGATTTTTTGTAATTTTTTGACGTCAGAGAGCTGGTTTTGGTTTTGACGTAAGTGGAGAAGAACGTTTTGCAATTTGATGTTGGCAACTAGCTGGATGTGTCATGTGGAGGGCATTGACACCACAGCTCTGACCTGAGGAGTCTTGGATAACTAAACATTGGAGCAACGTAAAAGAGGAAGTTCTGGAACGAAATTGAACACACACAAGTGGAGAAGGACAGCATCCATCTTGGTGTGCCCAATTGGAGGCAACTGGCCACAAGTTGTGTTGGCTGAAGAGGCTTGTTGGTTGAAGGTCAGGTCCACGCCGGACTGTAGAACTAGCTGGGTGTGCAGCAGGAATTTTTGCACTGGTATGTCACAACGGATGAAACATGGATGAACCACTACAATTCAGAGTCAAATTCGCAGTCAGCGGATTGGTCAGAAGGCGATGAACCACGCCCAAAGCGTCCAAAAATACTAGCTGGCAAGGTTATGTCATCCGTTTTTTGGGATGCGCACGGAATTTTATTTATCGACTATGCCAAGGCAATGCACTGTGTCACAAGTCGTTGGCTACCATGGCCAAAATTCACGAATTGGGCTTTGAATTCCCTTCGCACCCACTGTGTTCTCCAAATCTGGCCCCCGGCGATCTCTACCTCTTTTCAGACCTCAAAAAGATACTCTCCGGTGGCCTTGGACTGATTGCATAACTCTTGAAGGAAACTATGTTGTCTAAAAAATTAGTCCCGGGACTTATTGAGCGGTGACTTGTCACCAAAAATTTAAGGGAAGCAATGACATTCGTGATGTTTTAAAAGAAAGCGAAGAAACGGCTAGGAGAACAACAGGCAAGATGGTGATTAGCGTCTCAGTTACGACAAATAAAAAAACAGAGTTCGGAGCAACAAGAAATGGACTCCGACTCTGACAAGGATGGATGGGTACAAGCTACTGTATGTTTCTGTACTTTGACCATAGGCAACGATGTGAAAAGCCATATTTTCAGGCATGTGTACACATAATCTGTTTCAGCTTCGTTTTCACCAACGAATCAAGTTGAATGCGAGTGGAGTCCACACAGTGTTGGCATAAGATGGAAGGTGTGAGGTGGTTGTGCTCCTTTTCGTAGGACAATGGGTTCCCTACCGAGGACAAAAGCGAAGCTCAGTTTGGCCAAAATTTAGTACATATTGATGCTTAATACATATCTGTTTCAAATCTAGCCTTTAAGCACCGATTTTTGTTGCTCATTTTAAATGCTGTTAAAAAGAAAACGAAGCCATATACGTGTGAGTGTAACTTGGACTTGTCCAGTTTGCTTTAAAATGAATACAGAATCAAGTTTAATTATGATTGTCCTCACTAAGCACCCTTCATCAGAAAACTTGCCATTTGATCACCTCTGTCGTTCTAAATTCTTGGTTCTCGCCTCATTTGACATACTTGTTGCACAATTAAGAATAATGTGCATGCATTGAACGGCTCATTTGTGATGTTACGAGGAATAAATGCTCACCAACATTGCACAGATAAAATCATCTGTACGGGAAATTTTGTAAGTGAAGCCCATGAATCAGACAAAAAGATGAAATTTATATTTTCGGACGATCAGCAATGTGGATCAGAAAAGGAAAGGTCCGAGCTTCCTAAATCCAGACAACCATTCTCCAACTAAACGAAGCCTTGATGGTCGATTTCCAGAAACAAGGATCAGAGGAAGATTGAGTGATCGTGGTTCACTGACCTGACCACCGCTGGAATCCACTCACCATCCTCCCCAATCTTACCGTGCCAGTGACCCTTTTGTTGAGATAATCGATTCAGGCTGCCAAAGAGTTTCTACTGGCAATAAGTTAAGCAGTTCCAGAACAGAATTAGCATAAAATTCCCATTCGGTGCCTAAAAAACTGCCAACCTGACCCATTTCAATGTGTCACCATAAATCTTCGGCGACCATTGACCCCCCCCCCCCTCGCACCTGAACACACCTACAAATCCATAGCAACGTCTCATAAATCCTTGTCTTTACCGCAGATTCAAGTGACATTAAGTCATAAGATAAATTCGACATTTCCATCACTCTTTACCGTTACACAGGTACTGAGCACAGACATCTCTTTGACATTTGCACCGATGACAGATTGGACATATCGCGTTATTATCTCGCAAACAATAAACAAAACAACGAATCATCGTCTACTGCCGCCACCGCCAGCAGTCTGGCTAATTAAAACCTCACCGGAGAAGATTAAAATTTGAATAATTCCCTGACGGATGGATACGCCTGCGCGTGTGTTTGTCTGCCGGCGGTCTTGAGGTGTCATCCGTTTGACACGAGAAAAGAAAACATACCTCGACTCGGCAGCATAAAATATGCAAAAAAAAATTGGAAATCTATAAATATACATGTGCAGTGCTGGTGTAGCTGTCGACAGCCTTGCACCTCACAGATGTCGGCCGCCCCGCCAGAGGGTAGAGCGGGACGGAAGACCGATTGAAATTGACGGTATTCCTCAAGACAAACCGAAAAGCAACGTGAGATGTGCTTCGCTGTGTCGTCTTTCTTTCTTTCCATTGATGAAACCCAAATATGTACTTAAGGTTTTGCCATTTAAAAATGTCAACTGCACTGCGCCGCCGTCGATAGGCATGGGTCTTGCTGGTGTCTTCACTGCGGCGTCGATGCCACTGGCTGGTTGGTTGGTTGGTTTGTGCGCAGTCAGCGCGGCGTTGTGACCAAAAGAAACGTCGACCTTCACAGCTGCCAGAGAAAGATGAAGCCGCGATGTTTTCGACCTTACGAAATCTTCTTGTACACAAAAACAAACATTTGGTAATGACGCGAGGAGTATCTAATTTGTGATAATCGCTTCTGTTTAATGGCCGCCCCGCTTGGGAAACGATCACGGCGCGGGTAAGTAACAAAATTTTATCTTCACTCGAGGCAATGTCACGTCTCGCACGCTGCTTCGTTTGTTTTGAGTGATTCTTCATGTTTTACGACGGAGATTATAAGCGAAACTTAATTTCATTATGTATGCATGCGAAGAACACATCGTTTGCTGATACAGAAGAAACTAGTTTCGAATCCGGCGGAGGGGAACTTGTTCTCAAATAAACGATCATGTCTTGTGCTGATCTTCTAAGCGTTGACAGTCTCATTTATTTCTGGTTAACACGAAAAAGGAATCACAGCGTAACACACTGACCTTGATGTTCAATGCTCATCAAGATACAGACAAAAAATTGACGCGATCGCACCTCAGCTTTGAACTGTCTCACTGAACTCTCCAACCCACCAACAGGCAGACGATCTTGAACCCCGCATCAAGACGCACTAGATCTCGATCAATGTAAATGAAAGATCATGTTGCAAGATCCGTGATCTACTGAACTTCAGAGCACGTTTCGGATGTGTCATCGATCTCAAGCGGCGATCATTTCAAAAGGTCATCCGTTTTTTTTTTTTGTTGCTTTCTTTGGCGTGATTAGCATTTTAGGCTAAAACTGGATATGGTTTGCAAATTTCTATATAAATTAAGATTTGCAGTGGGGAGAGAAAAGAATTATTTCACCGACTGTCGTTATGATAATTCCCAAAGATAACCACCACAGAACCTTAAGATTTGTTAACGATGTGGTTTTCTGGTGGGGCTCTTACCAAAGATGGTGGTGCTCGGAGCGTCTTATTGAAATTTATGTAGATGACATTCCGGAATTTCGAGAGGGTCAGAGAAAATTGGTGAATTGCTTTTTTTAACCTTTTGAAAAATGTGTCCGATCGTGGATGGTGGAGACCGAAGATCACTTTGGAATAGGTTGGTGTGTCTTTTGCTTGGAATTTTGCGATAAATGTCATTTGATTTGAGCTCAAAAGACGTTCGCTCTTAAGACTATTCAAATGCGTGATCAACCTTTTGTAGAGATATGAATCTAGGGGCTTGTTGTTGATACTTCCCAATCATTGCTAATTTATATGCGTTCTCGTATCAAAAACCATCCAAGATCCTGATCATCGGACAAGATCACATTTTTGGGCAACCGAAATTTTGGCATGTTTAAGAATCGAATCTGAGCCATTAGGACAACGCAACAGCGGACGGCCCTGGATAAGGTGACGCACACAAGTGGAGAAGGACCTCAACCAACTTAGAGTGCCCAATTGGCCGTGCTGGCTGGAGAGGCATGTTGGTTGAGGCCCAGGTCCACCCCGGACTGTAGCGCCATTAGAAAAAGAAGAAGAAGAAGACGAAGAAGAAGAAAGATTCCTCTTTAGGCGCTTGTAAGAAATTCTACCAAAAATTTTATTTTTAGAAACCGTCACGATCATTCCTAAGTCATGATCGGATGCTGTAAAAATTTGAACTGATCATTGTTTCTGGCACATCTTACACCATTCTTACAACAGCCTCTAAATTTAAGAAGAAGAATTATGTGAATGACGATCGTGCCTGTCACCCTGTAACCAAATATCTATCCAAATAAAATGTTGCTAGACTCAGTTTAATGCTTTCTTTGTTACTTTTGTTAGAAGATTAGATCATACATGCCATAAAGTCTATTTTGAAAGCCTAGACGTTGTCCTTATCGCGATCGTCTTGGAATTCTTTTTGTTTCAGGTCATAGTCAAGATTAGTTGTTCCTAGAACGTGCACTCGTTATTATCTTACAAGACATGTTAACATTTGTACAAGTTTTTTTTGCCACAATCATGCGACATAACCTTCAGTTTAACGATCACTTTTGAGGATCATTTTGTTTCCTTCTCTTCTATTTCAGGTAACTGCAAGATAGAATTGAGACTGACATGCAATTTCTTGGCGCCCGTTGCTTAAGTTGTAAAGGACCTGCTGCTGATATTTTCGCCGATATCTATAAACGAGCTCACAGACAGAACCCTTAACATGATCTTAAATGATGATCTCAATCTTAACATCATGACGTAGCTGAATAAACTTCATCCGTCTATCCTCAGGGACTAAATGTGATACTTCCAGGCTTAAGTCACTTGATCGATGATTTTTGAAGATCACTTCTCGATCGTTCAGTGAACGGCAAAAGATTTTGTCACGATCTTGTCTGTTATTTCTTAAGCACTTCCGCAGACATAACTTGCTTTGGACATTTTCCCAGTCACGATCACTGTGATCACTGATGATGATTAACACCACAAAATCTGAATGCTCTGTCGCTGATCAGTGTAGTCGTTGATCACCGGAAAAATCCGACGATCGCTTAGAAATCCCTTAAAACCGCTGATGATCCTCAGCATCATAGCATGGCCATCACTGAATGCCCCACTTCATTACACAAATCGCAGAAACTTTCCCCACAAAAGGATCTCCGCAACAGTGATCAAAAGCGAATCACTTTCTGAATGAACACAAAATGTCAAGCAATCATCCAATCTTGCGGTTTCCCCAATCGAGTCAGCAGCACAATGCACACTTGAAATTAAGTACCACAAAAGCCTTCGAATTGTTTTATCACTTCGCACACCTCTTCAATATTCAAAGTGTCCACTGTGCAAACACGATCGCGCAGACCCGCCCCTCGATTCAGGAAGACAAAAGAAACACGCGGCTGCGGCGCAGCATTTACGACACTCGAGTATAGTTCAATTTTACTCACAGATCCATCGTAGGCAAATTTATGTCCAAAGTAGATCGGCGCTTCCGCGTCATATCCATACAGCATGTATCTCAGGTTCTCCATCACAATGTAGCTGCGGAAGCGAGATAAAAATCGATTTCCCATTAAAGCCGAGATCGAGTCGGCGGTCGTTTACGATCGCGCACTTACGTATCGTCGTCCGCCTTCATGAACCAATCGCCTTCCGTGAAGAAGTTCTCGTAGACGTAGCGGAACGCCTCGCGCGTCTTTGCCCACAAATTGTCGTGGCTGTTCTCCACGCCGATATTGACGGCGCCCAGCTCCTTGTCGTCCTCGTTGCTGATGAAGACCAGCCGATTGCAGCGCTTGCCCCATGTCGCATTCAGATGCACAGCCTTGTGACGATTGTCCGCGTACGTCAGCACCATGCAGACGATCCGCACCTCGCGGTACAGATCGGGCTCAGAGCCACGGCCACTGGGGCTGGATGCGATCGATGAACCCATGCTCGTCGTCATTATCAGTGTGGTCTGTCGTTCGCTGAGTATCTCACTCACCGAGTTGCCGTACGTGAGGAGGGTGACAAACGCCATGCCAAAGCCGAACACGAAGCCGAACAGCGCCGCCAGCCGAACCTTCATCTTTGACACTGTCTTGACGAGAAGAAATCGAATGGTAAGAATTGGATCAGAAAGGGCCTGAGAGGCTAATCACCGTCACCGCGATGCCGACCGTTGGCCTGAAGTAGTACGTCCGAACTCATCACCGATTTTCGTTAGACTAATCGTTCTCAGCCGAGAGCTTTGCCCGACTCATCATCCATCGATATACGGATGAGTGCTGCTGCCGCGGCTGCTGCTGCTGCTGGTTTGGCACAGTGATTTGAGCAGGGAGGGGGGCCGTCTACCGCCACCGTAGTCGTCGGTGTGTGTCAGATGCCGGTTTACCGGTTACAATGTCTTAATGAGAAGTGAATTTAAATAACAAAACGGAGGCGATGGTGATAATGCTTGGCCACCGCCGCCGTCGCCGCCGGTGGCGCGAATCGACCGTCTCCCCAAAACGGCTGCTGTGCAAATTAACCAAAAAAAAAAAAAAAACGAGGAAAAGGCGATAAACATTCGGACGGAATGTGATCGAATGGATAGCGGTGATAGAACGGAAATAGTGCAGATATCTCGGCCAGACGTTTTGGCTTTTCGAAATGAAAGCGGAGTTCACCTACCGCGCGCACACTCTCTTTTGAGGTGGTCTGTCGGTGGGTGGGTGGTGATAGGAATTGGAGCGTTCGTTTCACTCTGCCCAGGGCAGTGAGATCTGCTGTCTCAGGTGACAGAGGCCAAGTTCCACTTCTTCTCCGCCGCCTCAATGATACGCACAATTGCAACACCCGTGAGGGGCGCGCAAATTAAAAGTTAATTATAAATTTGACTGCGTTGGGCGAGCGCGACACACAAAAATTCGTAAATTCGTCGTTTAGCACCCAACGGACCTTGCGTGCGTTCGCCTGTGTGTGTGTGTGTGGGGGGCAAATTAGCTGGCGACGTCTTCACGAAACAGGTACTGTTTCGCCTTGAAGCCCAAAGCGCCTCCATTGCCCAGCCGATGATGATGATGAATAAACACACTGTGACCCATAGAGGCGTGAGATGTGCGTAGATGTTGTGATGTCCAAGTTTGGCGCGCCTTGGCTTGAAGCATTTGATCGCCAGCGGGTGGGGGGGAGGCTTAACGTTGGAATTTATGAATTTGTTTGCTTCAGGGGGCTTATTGGCAGCTTGTTAGCCTCTGTGGGGATTGTGGATGGGGAAAGTGTTTTTCGTTTCCCATCGATCACCGATCGTTGACTTACCGAGGATGCTTTTCATCGATGACTCTTTGTATTCGTGGTTTTCCTGGACTTCTCAGCTGATCTCAGGCATCTCAGTCGTGATCAAATCAACATCCCCCGCACTATCTTTGGTTCTGATCATGACGTGATCAGGTCAAGAGCTTACGACGGAGTTATTTATCAAAATCCATTTGAAATTCCAGTTGATCAATGGAATCCACACATCGGTGGAGTTGTGGTCTATGCATGAGTCCGCTGAACACTGAAGTGATCGTGTCATATTTTTTCTTAAGGACATTCCATGGGGAGTGATGTGAACCTGGGACTCACCAAAAAATCAAGACGTGAGTGGCTTTGAATTTCAATCACGTCCCGTAAGCTGTCGAAGGTAAAGAATCCAAATCAAAGAAGTTTAAGTGGTGGTGAGGGATGGGATGGTGTAAGGGTGTGAATGACTGTGGAGTGGGGTTGTTTTTTTTTCCAAAATGCAAGGGCATTGAAGTTAAGCAGTCAACTTCTAAAATTTAGGCGAATGGCTCCAAAACGGAGGAAAGATCGGGTTTAGCTCTGATCTCTGATAAATTGAAGCAAACTATAGCATCACAGCAAAGCGATCTTCAAGTGATCGGGGAGAATACACCTCCTGTAGCACGTGCCTAAGCCGCTTCAACGAAAAGCACTTAAGTACACAAACAAGTCAGAAATGATCGCAAAGACCCTTTGGTGAAACCTGTATTCTTTCAGAACCACCTTCAGTCCATCAAATTAAGCCACGATCGTCCATGATCATAAACCTAAATCTCTTCAGATTCCCCAACCAGTTCTCCAAATTCCCGATCACACTTCATTCCATTCCATGAAACCATTTGCCATCTGCCACATCCGCCATATCCGGTACGTCAATCACAAAACAAGATCACGTCCGAGACAAATTTCTTCGCCAAAAATAACCTCACCATCATACCGTACCGGTGCTCGTCGCCACACAAACTTGCACTAAATGGCAAAGATTTCTGATAAGAGCTTCTGGATCATCTTCGATTTTTGTTTTGTTGATCTTCTCTTCCAACTCGATCATCTGTTGATTCATCAATTTTTTACGGCCGCCATCAGACGTCTCGGAATCAATGCGCCAAACATGCGAAAGCAGTTAACCTTTTTCTCCGCCAAAGACGACTGATAGACAATCGCTTTCAGCTGGAGCGCCATAAATTCTGAACTCATTCAAAGTCAGGCACAAGGTGTGACACTAATGCGATGAGAGGAGATAAGGACCACAGATCACCGATCTGGCTCATTCTCGTCGCCCCGACGAAAGGCGTCGACCTTGATCTTCAGGTTTTCCCACTAAGAGCACATAACAGCGAAAAGCCACACCAATTGGCACCTCGGCGTGGCTCACTTTGCGCGGCGCGTTCTACAACGGTACAGGAACTCTCGTAATTAAATTACCATCCATCAGCGGACGCGAAAGAAATCTTTACGATCGCGCCAGACCGGCGATCTTGTCAACCCGAAACCGGTCACTGTGGGCCACACTAAGAGCTGAACTGGCAATTCTCGTTTTGTAACAAAAATGTGTCTAAATTTTATTGATTCTCTACTTATCTACTAGGAAGCACCGTTTAGGGGTGAATGAGGAACGAGTGCTCGACACACTACTCAGCAAGTTGTCTACACGCACAGTTCTGGGATGTTTAGTGGTATGAGCCCTTGGCGTGGGCGTCATAGCCGAGAGGCTCGCGGTGGACGACGGCGTTGAAACCGCTGTGGTCATCGGCCGAGTAAACGACGGTCCTCTTGAAGCCATCGGAGTCGATCAGGCTGTACTGGCCGCGGACGGCGTCACCATCCCGAGCCTCTGATTGACTCTTGATGTCGCCGGTGTGCTCATCGTGGACGCCGTAGGTGAAGTCGTACTTGGGCGGAGCGTAGTAATCCACTTGGTGGCCACCGGATGCGCCGTAATCTCCAGCGGCAACAACGGCGACAAGGCAGAGGGCAATCACGAACTGAAAGGACAAACGGAGTCAGTCCCTGGGGAGATTTTTTGCGCAGATCCTCGGATCCTTACCTTGAGAGACATCTTTGAGTGGTTTCGGAGAAAGTTTGAGCTGTTGGGAAGGAGGTGAGTAGCTGTCTTGATACCTAGCTGGTGACTATGCCTGCTCTGTGGTCGCCACTGAATATTTATAATGAAAGATGAAGTGCGGGGCGTCTATTCATCCGTGTGCCGTGTGCCCAGGCAGCCCCACCTACAGCCCTGCTCAGTGCGCCGCACTCTGTTGTGTGCGCGCTGTGCGGTGTGGTGTAAGCCTTCGATAATGACTTTCAATTTCGGTTTTGTAAGTCGCGTACACCAGATACGCCGTCGTCGTCGCCGCCGCCGCCGCCGCCAAGACGCTGTGTATCCAGCGGATGAATAGAAGAATTTTTTTTTTTTCATTTAAGTGCGTGAAGTATTTCTTTTCAATCTCCATGAGATTGAGCCAAGACTGCGGGGGACGAGGAATGAAATTTCGCCGCAAATGAAGCCCAATTGTGTGCGGCTCTGCGCGCAAACTGCACAGATTTATGTCTGCTGTTGTTGTTGTTGTTGCGGCGAGTCTTTCATTTGTGTAATTGATGCTCATTAGTGGGCGATGAATGCATGCAGATAAAAATTATTCAGTTTTTTCGGGGAGTGATAGTTGCGTCACGATGAAGTAATAGACACAGTGAGATATAAGCACTCGTCCAGCTGCCGCAACAGCAGGTTGCAGTACATTTTCTTTGCCTTTTGACAGGGGGTTACGAAAAGCCAGACAGATGCGGGCAAAAGTGGAACAGACGTGCGTTTCATGCTGTGAAACGCTGGTGGGGCTTTATGGACATTGTCCAGCATCACTGGCGGTGACCTCAAATGAAAGTGAAGTTTGTGAGGAGGGGGAGTTGGAATGGCAGTTTCTTTTTTCTTTGAGTTATTTGCATGCTTTTGGGATCGGTTGTAAAAATTTGAAATTTGCTGCGAATGCGGCAAGTGCCGGGGCTGTACTGTGTGGTGAGTGATGCGGTTTGCCGAAGGCTCCTGAAAGTATGCTTGGAAATGGAGGAATTCGCAATTCAAATGTGGGTATGCAGTGATGGCGAGAGAAAAATGACAAAGGCGGTGAAGTTCGATCAGTGATGGTCTGGGTGGTGGGTGTGGTTGTTTTTTTGTTTAATTTGAGGAATGACAGTGGTGGTCGCTTTGGACTAAAGGCTGCGTGAGGCAACATCGTTGATCGTCGCTTTAGAGATCTGGTCAATTTTGTCATGTTAAACTTCTGTGATAGTGAAAACTTCATCAGTGTACATCATCATGTGTAACTACAGCTATGGATGCTGAGACTCTAGAAACAGTGACGATGATGAGGTTCTCTCAAGAGAGATATTTTGTTCAATAAATGCGCGGTCCATTCGAATCTAGTGACAGGCCTGTGACGTGGGTGTGAAGTATTTAGAAGGGAAAGAGACTTATTTTGGACTTCCCAATAAAGTGAACAAGAATGTCCCAAGGACAAGTAATTCAGCTAAAATCCAACTCTTTCACTTTTCGGTGAGATATTCCATTAGACCAAAGGTAAGCCTGTTTCTACGGATGCCACATTTGTCAAGGAGTTTGTGTGCCTCGAGGCGTACATTAATTCCACGAATGTTGTCCTAGTGGAGGTCAGACGGAGAGTCGCGGACGGAAACCGATGTTACTTCGATTTATCAAAACAGATTGGGACAAGACTTTCAGGAGACTTAGGATGCTTATACCGCCAGCATCTATGCATGACCACAAATTATAGAAAATAAGGCGGCCAGCGTAGCAGACGTTTGGCGCCTTTGAAAAAAAGATTTACGCTGGATGTATGGTTCAATCCAATCCAATCCATTGCGTTGAGCCATTGGGACAAATTTAGAGGAACATATTTACTGACACAGCCACTTATGGGTTGCCAGAAGTTTGTTTGCGCTGTCTGTACACCTAATTTCTTGAGCTTGAAATGCTTGAGCTTGAAGAGCTTGAAACCCTTGATTTTTAAGGGGCCTGAGTGCAGTAGTGTATTTAAGTCACAACCGCCGATGATCTTTTTTATCTTGAATGATTTTAGCGGTTTCCTCATGCTTTGAAGGGATAAAATGAACAAAGAAGCCAAGACCAAGTTCTGGTATTTTTGTAGCCTCCTTCGGACTTGTGTCCACATGGACCTCCAACAAGAAGAATTGGCTATTCGAAGATCAATTCAAAGTAATGCATGTACGATCTTTTTGTTTTTTTTTTCTCTGAAGCATAGTTGAAAAAAATTGCAATAACCATATCTTGGCCAGAGAAACATCGTGCCCCGGATCATCAACGATGAAAGGTTGCAATCGCTGAGCATAGAACCACTCAAGGATTGATGACCTGATGGGGAAGTAAGAGGGTAAGTGGGTTTGATGAAAATCTTCTCAGAAGAATATGTGCGGGACGATAGGCTGACACACTGAGATCTTCTAAAGGCTCTCGCAACTATACGAGTTCGTTGTTTGGATAAATATGCTGCTTCCCATCTAAGAATCCTCATCCTTAAATGTCGCTAAGATTGAAATACTTTATGTTTAGCGCACGGAATGTCACTAGCTGCGTCTGTCGACCATAGTTACGAAAAAATTGCAATAACCCTATCTTGTCCAAAGAAAGGTGCTTTACAAATACTTTTTGAGTGAATTTGTTCTTTCAAAAGAGCCTTGACAACAAAAGCTCCCATCTCCTGTGGATCCACACATTTTCGCTACGGCATGCGATAATCGTCTCTTGAAACCAAAAGTGTTACATTTGCTTTTAGACGTGGATTGTGTATTGACAGCTCAGACGCTAGCCGATTGGTAACTACTCGTAAAATGCTTGTTTGCCATTTTAATCAGAGATCAAGTGGTAATTTGTTTTACAATCTCTGATCTGAGTAATGGCATTCCGCTGCCGTTTCTGTTACAATTGAAAATGAAATTTAGAGTTTAAGAAAAATCATGTGGCTGAGAATTGGGGCTTGATCTTGAAACTTTCCATTTCCATCTGATCTTGAAACATGCTCTCTGTGATTCGTTTCCACAAATGATCAAAGATCATGATCAATTTCATCAGTGACAAGCAAAATATATGAAGTGACAAAATCTTCTATTTTGACCCTTGTCACACTTCCCGCCATCCACAAAATTCCTCTTATCTTTCACTAGATGAAAAGCTGCTTTCGCTAGCTTTCCTCCACAAGAGCTTATCAGCAATTAACCAGACGTAAGACCGAAAACAAATTATGTCTCCACTGATCGCGATTTCTACCCACCAGTCGCTTGTAAACCAAGACAATAAAGCAAAGAATCGTAAAATACGTTGTTTCTCTTACTATCCATCCACTTCATGACATAACAGCCATGATACACTCATTCAAGCTGAGTCACCTTCAACAGAGTTACGGAATGCCCCAGGAAATAATCATGCGTAGTCAGCTTCGGTACGCCACACCAACACACACGGGCAGACACACATATCTCCTTTCCCAAGACTGACAATTAAATATTCTCCAAGGCACACATCCACCCAGCACACACAGTCGTTGGAAAACATTTCATTTCTTCTGTTTCCATCAACTTTCCAACCCGCGCAAGCGAATTAACCTGCTTAACCGAAGCCAGAGCACATTCCATCCTCCTTCATTATCTTCACTCGCGTCGTCCGCGCCCTGACTGGAATACTTAATTGTAATCGAAAGAAAATAACGTTCTCCTTCTCGTTTCGGACGACGACGTACGAGGTGCACAAGTACACCGACGATCACGACGAGCATAATCAAGAACCTATATTCTGGTGACCTGAACTTTCGCTTATCAGCCATGTCCCTGCTGCTGTGGTGCTAATTAACGCCGCGGTCCCACTCTTGCTTTCGCAGCAACCCAAGCGGAACTACGTACGCGGACAGAAGAATCTTCTCCAGAACTGAAGAAACTCCCACAAAGAGTACACAAACTGAACACCGATCGTGCGACGAGCTGAAAAGCTCTCGTCGTCATCGCACGATCGTCGCAATAGTTAGAGGAGTTGTTGTCGTCGTCGACCACCGTCGCCGCGCTGCCGTATGCCAGGCGTTGATCATGAAGAAGATTCCCAAAGTATCTCAGTGTCTCTTTGAGTCTTCGGCGTGCATGTTAAGCTTAAGAGTGTTAATTTTCGGTTCGTTTTCGTTTTCGGTGCGGCTGGTGGTGGTGTCTCGTTTACATTTCTTGTGGGTTTCCAGTTTTTGTTTTGTTGTTGTGGCCCAGCGCCCGATGGCCGAGTGTTTTCGGTACCAATAACCGCCGCCCGATCGCTGCAATCGATCATGACACGAGGCAGGCCCCAGTGATGATCCACAGTGTGGCCGGGCCAGCCTTTGCATTGAAGACAAAGACGTTGTGTGCGCATTAGATACGCGGTACGAACGGGGATTTACGAAATTCCGATTTTCGCTGCTTCAAGTGAATCCCATGGACAACAAGTGAATTCAAAGTCATACCCAAAGGCGAAGCTTTTTATAAGACTCTCTTAAGCGTGGTGCCGCAGCGCTGTTGCTCTGTGAAGTGATCGGTTCTCGGTGCTCGGTGATTTGTCGATTGGGTGATCGTTGATCGCTCTCTTCTGCCGGATCGCGTGTGTGGTGGGTGAGATCGTCGATTTTTTGTTTACACCATCGCGCGTACGAAGGTTGTTTTGTTTATCTTTCGCGTCTGTTCCATTCCTCGTCGCGATCTCAATGTCAGTAGTGGTGGACGCGCTCTGAACTGATCTCGTCGGTGCGATGAAAACGATAATAGTGCTTTTGTTTGGCCTGGTTATGGGGTTCTGCCTGTCGCAGCTGCTGCACATGACATCTTGGTCGCCGCGCTACGATGATTCATCGCTGGCAATAACGCTGCGCAGGAATTTGCGGGCTCGTTATGAAGATGAGGATGACTCGAGCTTTGGCGGCGGTGATGCACTGAGCGGCAGACGTAACACGTCGCTGGCGATGCGGCTGTACAATGAGACACGAGTGCTGTGCTGGATCTTGACGGGACCGGCTAATCACGAAAAGAAAGCCATACACATCAAGAGGACCTGGGGCGCGAGGTGCAACAAGTTGCTTTTCATGAGCTCGGCGGAGGACGAGGAACTGGGCACGATCAAGCTGCCCGTTGGCGAGGGCCGGCAAAACTTGTGGCTGAAGACGCGAGAGGCGTTCAAGTACATCTGGGAGCATCATCGTGACGACGCCGATTGGTTCCTCAAGGCCGACGACGATACGTAAGTGCTGGATGGTTTTTCTTTTTCGTTCGCCTCACTGAAGGCGTTATGAAATCACTCTCCCTCTCGGATGCGCTGCTCTCTCTCTCTCCCTCTCTCTCTCTCTCTCTCTCTGTCTGTCTTAATCGCTGCCGAGGTGACTGACTGAATTAATGTCATTCAAATTAAGCGTCGTTTGTCTTGCAGCCGTCAGTGCGCTCGATCACCTCGACTCGCGAATTCCCTGCGCTCGATGATGCGGCGAGGTGTCTGATTTTCTCTTCTCTTGCAGATATGTGATAGCCGAGAATTTGCGCGCATTCCTAAACCCGTATTCCGCCGATGCTCCGGTCTACTTCGGCTGCAAATTCAAGCCGCACGTCCGACAAGTGAGTTCAGCGCCGACCCCACCTATCGCCTGCTCACATCTGTTCTTCGTTTCAGGGCTACATGTCCGGCGGAGCAGGTTACGTCCTCAGCAAGGAGGCACTGCGTCGCTTCGCCGAAGTGGCCTACCCCAACAACACCATCTGCCGCAAGAGCTACGGCGGTTCGGAGGACAAGGAGATGGGCTACTGCCTGCAGAACGTCGGCGTGGTAGCCGGCGACTCGCGCGACAACGAGAAACGGGGGCGTTTCTTCCCATCTGGGCCGCAGTCACACATCATACCCCGGGACAAAAGCCACTGGTATTGGCGGTACATATTCTACGCCACCGATGACGTGAGTTTGTCACTGACAGTGAGTTGATCGCGAAACTGAGTGTTTTTGAAATTTTTTCGTTGCAGGGCTTGAATTGCTGCTCGGAGCACGCGATCTCGTTTCACTACATCCGCCCGCACACGTTCTACATGCTGGACTACTTGATATATCGCCTGCGGCCGTTCGGGGTGCTCTTCGAGAGGGACACTCTGCCGGCGAAATACGATATGGATGCGCTTCTGAACCGGTGGCGCAATGAGACGTCCGACAATTTCCTCTGAAAAAAGACTTTTGACACTCTTTAGGAAGTTAGGTAACTCTACGCTTGTACGCTGTAAGCATAAGACAAGGAATAAATGTTGTAAATACTCAGATCTAGTTTTGGAGTGTAATTTGATTGCTGTTTGCGAAGGAAGAGGGGGAAGGGTATTCTCATTAGATGAGAATATGCAAACAACTTGAAAATACGAGCGGCTGTGCAAGGGTGTGTTTGTAAGGAGAGAAGCTGGGAAACGACCAAAGGTTTCATTCTGGCAAAGTTTTTGCTGATAAAGAGGAGAGGAATCATCTAGGGTGTCGAAAAATTGTTCATGAAGCTGCCCAGCTCCCAGCATGGTACTAAGGGTTACGAATATGTACGCTTGTGTGATCAGAAGATAGCCCAAGGGTGGAGGAAGCCTTTTTACAGACCAAAGGTAGACACTTTAGACAGGAATGCTTAAAGAACTTGGGAAATGGGAGAAAGTTTCAGGACTATGGATAACGTGGGGTTACTTAGTCTTTTTGAGAGAAAAGTCTTAAGGGCGATTTTTGGTCCTGTTTGCGGTAGTGGCATATGGAGGAGAAAATTTAACGACGAACACCGTGGGCTGTACAGCGACATGCGCCTAGTCAAGCGTCTTCGCATACAATGCTTAAGATGGCTAGGACATGTAGAGCGGATGGACACCACTGCTCTGGCCCGAAAAGTCTTTGAATCTGAGCCATTGAGACAACGCAACAGAGGACGGCCTAGGCTAAGGTGGCGCACATAAGTGGAGAAGGACCTCAACCAACTTGGAGTACGCAGCTGGGGGCAGCTGGCGACAGATTGTACTGGCGGGTGAGGCTTCTTTGTTGAGGTCTAGGTCCACCCAGGACTATGGCGCCACAAGAAGAAGAAGAAGAAGAAGAAGGATAACGTGGGGGCTCGGAGACGAGTTGACGATTGGCAACCTGGAGTGACACCCTAAGAAATGAATTGGGTGATGCCAAGGGCCAATGGGGCGCTTGTATTCTTCAGTTACTGTTGGCGTTGTTCAGGATTCTGCCTTCTCACGATTTTGTTTGGCTCCAGACCACGAATTTTGAGAACTTTTTATACAAAAGAGAACTTTGATGTTGTCAGCCACTCGAGAGGGGCTATGCCATGAAAAACAGCGAGATGTTCAAATCTAGGATCTTCGGCGGGCGTGACGCAATTACTTACTACTCCATTGTGGGCAGAGGAAGGGTGGGTATCCTCTCTTTTTAAATGAGGGGATAAAAGGGAGTATCCCATATAAAGGGGCGTATTTTCTTTTTCAGTGGCCATGTTAGAGTCTACACTGAGGTGTGGAAGTCACATTCTAAAGATGTTATGCAATCCTGGGGATAGGGGATGAACAGAGTGGCGTCTGTTTTATTCGTTGTACAAGCGAGACGACTTGGAAATACGCCAAACCCGTCTGTTGTTTATTTTGTAAATTTAAAGAATGCATACTCCTCAAGGAGTTAGGGGTTAGTGTTCTGTTGTCTATCCACAATAGGGGTAGAGACTTCAACAGCTTCTCACATAGGAGACGTTAGACTACGCCAATGGTACAAAATTACGGAGGAACATAATTTGAGAGTCATCTGACGATAACGTGGTACCGGATGGACTGGATGTTTTAACACAGTCAAAACGAAGAATATTACACATTGGGGGTGTTGGAGGTAAGTCATGTTTTGCAGATAAGCGCTAAGATGAAACTCAAGCCTGGGCTGGATAGCGTTTGGGACTGCATGCTCCTATGTTTGGATGAATGACAAATCCCAGATTTTGGCTATACTTAGAACACTTCTTCAGTGCATGCAACCACAGGTTCTATGAATCGAGTTGAAAATCTCACTTTGCAAGCGGAGTTAAAAAAAACAACGATGCGACGCGCCGCTTCCTGTCGTTTTTCTAGTCCCAAAGCGAATGAATTCCTTCAGTTTCGAAGGCAGACGAAGACCTACTCACAGTGGCGCTCTCCCTGTCGTTTGATGTTGTGTATCCTTCCACGATGACAGCAAATCAATACTTCGGTTTGGCTAGCGTTTGGAAAGTGCCTCATAGGTGTTTCGCTGTGTCTGTCAAACCACGTCAATGTGATACATACACGTACACTGAGAAGGTCGTGTCCCCAGATTTTCTCAAGAATCTTGTTGAAAAGGGATTCCATTGCAGTTCTCCAACTTGTGAGCTCCCTGCCGTTGACGGTATCCCTCTTCTTCATCGTTAACTTACACTACTTGATGGAATGTCAAAACTGGCACTGTAGAGCTCGTCTCTTAGCAGGCTGCCCATTGCAGCCTTGAAAGCGATAAATTGGTGGTGGGTGTCGATTTGGACTTTCCAGAGTCGGACGCAGTATGAAATTCTGATTTATCGTGTGCTTTCCTGGCCTGTAGCTCATCGTCGTTCAATAGTCTACAAAACACCTATTTTCAAATTCTTATCCTGCTTTCTGAACACTGGATGTGTCTGTAAAATTACACGTTGACGCGCCTTTGATGATGAAGAAATCACAGTGGGACTTGTTTTGGGGAATATGTCCCCGATCTCGAAGCAGAGTCTATGCCAAAAGTCACACAAATCTCTTGAACACGAAAAAACGACCAAAAACCAAAAAGGAATCCAAAGAAGTCACAAGAAGATCATGAATATGCGAAGATCAGTTTTTTTTTGTTTCTCTTCAGATGACGCAACTCCCAGCAAACTCTGCTTTCAAGGCATTCAATGGCGACTATTCCCCTCCAGCGGCTAACCAAAGACACCTCTTCCCAGCGAAACGCCACACCCAACAAAGAAACGCACTCCTTAATGTTGTAATTCACAGAAAACTTTTTATTTAATATTTTCTTTTAGAATTTCTTAAGAGTTTCATTTTTATAAAAGATTGTGGCAAAAATCTTCTCATTTCTTCCGTTTTTTTGTTTTGTTTTGTCCTCACCTCACAAACAGGTCACTTAAAAACTAGTAAAACCGAAAAGAAACACACATTCCTTAATTGAATATAATACTAGATACGTACTTAACGGGGCGAACTTGCAGGCTCGTCCTGTTTCACTTATTCTTTGGTTCTCGTTCTCGAAAGCGAAGGGTCACACAGAGTCCTGGCGCAGGTTGTGTACATGGCAAACGAGGGGTGAACTAAATCAAATAAATTACATACACATACATATATGATACATAAATACACGTAGAGGCATAGAGATTAGGGGGTGCATAGTGTACAGGGGAGTCTTTGCCTTTGTCTTTTATTTTCAACTTAAATTCATGAGAGCTACGAAGTCTGAAGGAAATCTAGGAGTAGGTTAGAAGACCAAACCAAGGAGCTGGGGGCGCACGGGCACCCCCCATTGTTAGTCTTTTTTGATGCAGATTAAGTGTAGAGAAGAATGTCTTTAGTGGGGCTGAACACATGCACTAGAGCTTTGCTTTGGTGACGGTGGTGTCGAGTTGGGCGTTCTTATACTCGGCCTGGGAGATCTTTGGCGGCAGGATGTCGGGTGTGTTCACAATGCCATACGGCCGCAGATGGTATATGAGGTAGTCCAGGACGTACATCTGATTCGGGGAGACGTAGTGAAAGGACACCGCGTTGTCTGAACAGCAGTCGAGACCCTGCAGGGAAGAGAAAGAATGTTAGTCCCTCATCGTGGGCTGCTGCTTTGTGCGCGCACTCACCTCATCAGTTTCGTAGAAAATGTACTTCCAGTACCAGAAACTCTTGTCCGCATGTCCAGGTATGAGATGGTGCTCCGGGACGAAGGGGAAGAACCTTCCCCGTCCATTGGAGTCACGTGAGTCTCCGGCGAACACCCCAATGTTCTCCATGCATTTGCCCATCTCCACATCCTCGGCACCTTCGTTGTCGGACCGACAAAGCTTCGGGTCAGTCAAAGCCTTCTCCACAAACAACTTGACGGCCTCCTTGCTTAGCACGTAGCCGGCTCCCCCCGACATGTAGCCCTGCAAGCAAATTTATTCATCTCCTGTCTGGACTTGAAGATCTTTCGCATCTTACCTGCTTCACAAACGGCTTAAACTTGCAGCCGAAGTAGATGGGGTCGCTGGGCGAGTACGGGTACAGCATGTAACGCAGGTTCTCGACGATCACGTACGTGTCGTCATCCGCCTTCATGAACCAATCGGCGTCGTCAAAGTGCTTCTCGTACACGTACCGGAAGGCCTCCTTTGTCTTGGCCCACAGATTGTTGCGGCCCTCCTTCACCGGCAGGGCCACCGATCCCAGCTCCGGATCCTCCTCGGAGCTCATGAACACGACCTTATTGCAACGCTTGCCCCAGGTGCGCTGCACGTGACGCGCCTTCTTCTGGTGATTGTTCGGATTGGTCATGACCCAGCACAGGACGCGCACCTCGTTGTACAGCTGATTCGCGATCGAGTTATTCTCATTCGTGTGCGTGTGGGAGGCCAGCTCCTTCTCGGGACCGGCTTCGTCTATCATGTCGAAGGCGTTGTGGGGATCTCTCCGGAAGTGCGGGTCATTGATGTTGCCCACATCGTGTCCGGCGTATGGCAGATAGTCCGCTCGTCGCTGCGAGGAGAGGATGAACAGCTCGGCGAAGCAGAAGCCCACCACGAGGCCGACTATAAGGCAGACTAGTGATCTCCGATTGGTGATGGTCCGGTAACCTGCGGAGCAAACGGAATTATTTCTGGCACCCGAAGATGCCTGAATGCACTCACCGTCTGTCACTGGACGTCCGAGCAGACGAACTTCTCCGTTCGCCGTCATAGTTGGGTAAGGGTGGCGACTAACTGGTTTCTAGCTTAAATCTAATGACTAAGGACTGCGATTGTTAAGAGTTTTGTATTGGAACGGTTTTCGAATTGCTGGAGAAAATCTGAAGTCTCTGATGCTTTAAGTGGGTTTCCGGAATTTGGTTACATCTGTGGGCGTGTTTCTTTCCTTAGCGGCATCTGAAGGGAAAATCAAGACAAATATCAAATTTTGAGAATTCACTGTCAAACGAACCCCCTCCCCCCGCACACACGCTCTGATGTGGCATCTAGGCAAAGGGCTTTTCGAAACTACAACCAAACGGAGAGCAGATGCATTTGCAACGCAGTATAGTGGGGGCTAGTGCTGATAAGATAAATAGGGCGATAAACCAGCGAAGAGTCAGCTTGCAGGTGGAGTTGTTGACGTGTGTGTCAATTAAATCAGTTGTGCAAACGATGCCTGGTCACATCCGTGACAAATACAATGGAAGCGGTTTGCAAAGCGAATTAATTGAAAAAAAAAAGAAAACTTGGGTTTGTTGACAGTGGGATGGAAGAGCGTAGCTTGATGATTCTTTTCTTTGAATGCATTTCATTGCAGTTGCTTGATGGGGGGTAGGGATGTTGTTTGAACGGGGTTTGGAACGATGTAGAGGAAGAGTTAGAGATCAACAATTGTGCAAATTTACACTGTCTGACATAAATACACGTTCATCCGTCTAAACATGGAAAAGAATCTACCAGACTAATGGAATGAAGCCAAGAATGTGGCAGAAACCGATTTTAAATATATTAAGGGTTTCCTATCCGCCGCTTCTACCATTCAAGCCGCTGTTTAGTCTAAATTTGATTGATGCCACCGATTTTGTCGGGTTTGAAGACCTCTGCTAGATTTAAAAAACCTCGTGTTTGAGCTTTTCCTCTATGCTAGGTACCGTGCCGCAGGGATATTACCGGCAACTGATATCGAGCTAACACAGGAGAATGGAGTGCAAGATCCTATGAGATGATCACTGTGATAGCGCCTTGACACTACGGTCCTCATTCCCACGCACAAGAACCGAATGCTTCACAGAAAGGTGATCCCGCTGTCGGTGAGAATAGTGTCATTTCATAATTCATGGAATTCGGTAACTTTAAGGACCCAGAATCCCATGAAAATTGGTAAATTTAAAGACCGCATCGGCGCAGGCTGTGGCAACAAATTGAAAATTTAGGACGCCCCTTACTACCTCAGTCACTGCCCCAATGTAAGTCTTCTGAGACGCAGATCTCTAGCAGAATTCTTCTCCTCTGAAGTCTACAAAAATAAATGCTAGCCTCCTTGATGGTCCATACTCAGCACTTGGTTAGACCACATCTAGTGCATAGTGAAGAGACTATAGTATCTGTAACTG
Organism: Eristalinus sepulchralis; assembly: GCA_944738645.1. Classification (NCBI taxonomy): domain Eukaryota; kingdom Metazoa; phylum Arthropoda; class Insecta; order Diptera; family Syrphidae; genus Eristalinus; species Eristalinus sepulchralis. The sequence goes on along the minus strand of OX122886.1, from coordinate 5,283,296 downwards.
AGAGTACACACGGAAATCGTGACGCCTTAACAACGCTTCCGAATTGTGCAAATTTGGCCATAACCTGATTGTCATTGATTCCAATAAAAAGCAAAATGTCTTAAGCCACGAAGCTCACTGTCTCGGCTGCACAGGGGCCTTCCCCAGAACGCCTGGCTCTGCTCTAGACATTGTTAAATCTCTCTCCCCTTGACATCCACATCATGGGCTGTACAATCAAGGCCATTCCCCGACTAAAAAGGAATGTTCTTTGGTTCAAATCGCACTGGAGTTTTGATGACCTTGCGCACAGCATCTCCTAGAACACACAAGTCTCACGGACATGCCGTCTGATGCAGGGCCACCAACGATCCAGCTGAGTCGCTTACATAAAGTCGACTTTTCAGGACTGCCTCTGGTCAGAAACTGAACCGGGAAGGGAATGAAGTCGGATTGCGACGAACGGCTCCCAGAGATCTGAAGCTGGGGCTTTCGTGGAAGACGACAACATTCGACTTCACAACTCCTTAACTGATTTTGCATCGGTCTTCCAGGCGGAGACTTTTGTGATCCTAATGGCCACGAACTATATTGTGAAGAACAAGTGGAAGCACAGCAAAGCATTGCTTAAGGACTTACTCAACTCTTTAACCACTTTCAAAATAGTCCTGCCTGAATTTGGTCGGCAGACTGCATTCGCTAAGACTTCTGTGCGTCCCGGGACATCAACGAGATGAGCTGATGAACTAGCTGGGCAAGCTTCTAAAGGGGCATTCGTGGGGCCCGAACCGGCCTTAGGAGTACCCGCCTTGGGACTACCCGCTTCCTTGGTTAGGGCTTCCATCGACGGTCGGGACTCCCAACAGTACAACCAGAGATGGCATGTCTTTCCAGGATGCAGGCTAACCAAGTGCATGCTTCCGAACGTCAGCAAGAAATCCGCGGCTTTTCTGCTATCTCTCGACAGAAAAGAGTGCAGAAAACTTGTCGGCGTACAAACGGGACACTTCACCTTCGCTTAGCACCTAAGCCTACTTGGGCTCAGTGAAACACTCTTTCCGACGATTGCGGAGAAGGTGAAGACACTTCTGAGCACTTTCTCTGTCAATGTCCCGCCTTTGCCCGAATCAGGTGGCGCCTGTTTGGCGCTGATGCGGTGGGAGCTGTAAACTTAAGCTTCTTATCACAGCAGTGTCTGCTATTCATTCTTTGGAAAACCAGAAAACTACAGTAAACGACGATTACTGCCTGATAGTGGAATAGTTTTTGAGTCTGAGCGCTCCAGTGCAGTGTTTCCCAACCTCCAACAAAAAAAAAAAAAATTAAGCTCACTTTTGGTTGAATAGGCACGTCAATCAACAAAACTCCCGTATTTGGAGTGTCGATAGCCCTCAAGTGTATGTTGAGACACCGTTATATACACAAAAACTGACTGTTTGGTGTTCTTTATGGGTTGGAGGAATATTTGGTCCGAGCTTCTTTAAAAACGATGCTGGCAAGAATGTTACAGTCAATGGTGACCGCTCTAGAGTCACGTTTTCTGAATTTTTCATTCCTTGAAGTGCAGAATCTTTGGTTTCAACCTTCTTCTTCTTCTTCGGATGGCGCTACAGTCCGGGGTGGACCTGAGCCTCAACCAACATGCCTCTTGGCGCCCAATTGCGCACTCCAAGGTGGTTGAGGTCCTTTTCCACTTGTGTGCGCCATCTCAGTCTAGGATGTCCTCTGTTGCGTTGTCCCTGTGGTTCAGATTCGAAGACTGGTTTCAGCCAAGCAGCACAAAATGTCACACAGCTCGTGCCACAATCGATTTATTGAAGGAAATTTTTTGTAGACGCAGGGTTTCACGTTACGGACCCCTGAACTGGCCTTCAAGATCGTGTCTTTGAAAATTTTCTCTGTCGGCATTAAAGCCCCTCCACTCGCGAGAGAAGGGTAGCACCCACAGCACTCATGGTGCCAACTGAAGGCCCACGTCCAGCCGGTTCTAAAAGGGTACTTGACTTATGCTCAACTGGCGATGACTGTATAGTCATTTCAGCAAGTTCTGATCAGATTGGGGCGTGTGTCCAAAATTTCGTTTTAACATCACTTATTCCTACCACACATAATGAAAAAAACACCATCGAGGTTAACAACATTCCTTAAATTCCAATTTCGATTTCTTCCTGAAGGTCGTTAGAAACAACTCAATACCGGAGGACCTTCATTAAGCAGTGTCTCAAGCTCGTGCCCTCTCATGCCCTACCACCCATATCGAATAAGCGCATTTTTTCAAAAGTTTTTGACTTGTTTTTGAGGTGTGTTAAATTTTTCATCAATTCTTACCTCCAAAAGAAACCGTTCACGCAATCTTCCCTTCAACACACAAAACACAAAACAATTTTCTCGACAAAAAACAAAATTAAATATGTCAGTAGTTCACACAATCAGTTCGCGTGTCTGTCACTGAATTTACGAACCACTCCAGTCAAGAGTTGCCTCTTCACAAGCCACTTAACCGATAAAAAAAAGGAACCTCTTCTTCGCACTTTGAAGTTGTACTATTTACTTCGCAAGAGAAATCTTCAAATTCCAGACACCGCGAGCAGAACTTCAATGTTTCACCTATCACCAGACACTACTAAAGTGACTACAGAATCAGACACTAGAAGTAAACCGCAGCGCTACGGAGTGATACACGTGCAATTCACTAATTGAAACAAGCAACCTTATTTTTCCCCAACAACAGATTGCACTAAGGTGTGCGGTGTGCTCGTTGTATCTGAGATGATGTTTTACCACGGGTGTATCTAACTTTTCGGTGATAGCATGGGTGGGTCTATGGTTGTTTTTTTTTTGTGATATGGATGCCTAGCGACGCGAGGCAGTGACGAATGCAATGGGAGTGTGAAAGATTGCCTCGATTGCAGTTCGAACAGGTAAGGCGTATTGAATTGGCTGCAAGTGCCGATAAATGGATGTTTTATGGGCCATTTGACGTAATTGCTTGGTGATAAGGCAGCGACATGCGTGGTTTTTAAATTGGGTTTGTGAGCGAACGTTGGCTTTGAACTCGATTTGTCTTTCCTGTTTGAGTCTCCCCATAGTGGTGGGCTTTAGAACAACCTTTGAAGTGAAATATGATAAACTGCATCGGTGGATCGCTAAAAAAGTCCTCCAGGATGAGGTGGATCAAATTTTTCGATCGTTTTCGCTCTACTGGTCGATGACTTCCTCTCAACTGATTCAGTAGCGTGGCAAACACCATCACGAATCACTTCCTAAAAAGGAGACATGCCACGAAACTGACACTCACCTAGAAGGACTCTTCAGTGGATGGAGAGGCAGAAACCTCTCTTCACCCTTGGGGGTAAAGGGAGCACTTTCTACTCCCATTTGCAGAGAGCTCAGCTGCAGTCTAACGTGGCTGTAGTCAAGCTTGAAGTAGCAGCTGCACTTAAACATTTTCTCAGCATACGTGGCCGTTGAATACGCCAATTCTGGTGTAAGTGCTTCAGTTTGCTACGTATTTCCTCAACCCCAACTTCCTCACCTGTCTCCCCTACACCCCTGTAGTCGCACATCTGCACTCAGACTTCTCCTCTAGGACCGACTTAGGATGGTCCAGTACGCGTGTGCACAAATGAATCGACGACGAACTCAGGATGGGGCCAGAGATGGGACTGAAGTGGCTCTAGCCCTCTGTTTAGGAGTTACTTGCTTAAGGCGGCGCTTCCGATTGCGTGCTCCACCTGAGTGGCGGTCTTCCTCTACTGCGCCGTCTCTCGGGGGTGGCTCTAGTCCTCTGTTCATTTCGGGGTGTACCTAGGCCTCAACCAACAAGCATCTCCAACCAGGTCAATCTTTAGCTAGCTGTCTCCAGTTTCGCACGCATAGTTGGTTGAGGTCCCTTTCCAGTTGCGTGCGCCACCTGAGTCGCGGTCTTCCTCTACTGCGCCGTCCCTCGGGGGTGGATTCGGAGACTTTTCGGGACGGAGCATTGATTTCCATCCGCTCTACGTGACCTAGCCATCCCTGTGTAGGTGTTCTACCTTTATACGCCATCTTTAGCCAATCTTTAGGCGCGAACAATCCCTCCCGAGCAAGATTCACCCACAATGTGGCACCACACAGATGCTCTCCCTTAAGTAATCCATAGTCAATGTGTGCTTCCTAAATAGCTGTTGATAGAGTAATCTCGCTGCGTTCGCCTAGATTATCAAGAAGGTTCTTATCTGTTTTGTGTTTTGCAGCTCGACAGCTCAAAGGAAATCAGATATGCTTTTAATTTCCTCAACTTCGCGTGTGATTAAAGTTTTTAATACCGAGCCTGACAATCCACACCATCACACGATAAGTGCGTCTTCTTCACAAGGCTTGAGAATCAATTGGGCAATAACAGAGAATGGGAAATGCTTTAATCCTGTTCCTGATCACTTCAACGTCTTTAACCATAGAGACGTCGGTGTCTGTATACAGAACTTTGTAGTTTGCTTGGGTAGGCGATAAGCCCTGCCTCTCCTTCCGCTGCTCAATTCAATGTGAAGCAAAATTACCTTCAGAAGGACTTAGAAATTGCACCTGTATTTAGAACCGTGTGGATTCAGTGCTGATTTGAGACAGTTTTTGATCCTCTCTATAGACTGCGATGTTTTACAAGAACCAAAAGAGTGCTGGGCTGATCAACCTCCAGCCAATCAATAAAAATCGCGCCTTTTAAAACTAAATTCAACTTGCCACAGTTGCTTAGGGATCTTTGGGATAAGCACGGAGGTCGACGCGAGATCTTGCAGAGTCCAAAAGTGTGGAGGATCATTCAAAAGTGATCGTACATCGATTAAAATCCCCAAATTCCGCATCGAATTCGTAGTTTTCAAAACAAAACACTCGTGTAGATCGAAAAACTTGAACTTACCCGTTGTCCTCAGTGTGATTTTCATCCTGCGTTACACACGCACGCACAACATAAGACCAACAAACAAACAAATTTATTCTTTTCGCGCACAAAAGTCGTGACCACACTGACACCGACTTTGAGTTCGACTCACTCACAAGTGCTGAGGATGCACGTTGTTGTGTCTCTTCATATTCGCCCTCTCTCGCACTCCTCCACCCTTCAGGCGGGCGTAATAATTCGCGCCTATAAATTTACAATGCCAACAAGAATCTTCCCTCCCCTACAACACCAACACCTTCAAGATTGTGGAGAACTTAGGCGACGGAGCACGTTGCGCGGTCAATTAGTCTGCTAGCACAACATAGGCAGAGCACGCGAGAGAAAGAGGAAATTAATCAAAAGGGTGTCCTCCCCTCCATCTTTCACGCTCTCACTCCAGACACACACATACACACACACACACAGACTGCCTCTCACGTTGAAAAGTTTTTCAATGCTAATCGGAAAATTCGATTCGAATTACAACGACACCGCGCCACCGAGTTTGTTATCGATGCAAAAACCACAAAAACACACCAAGTCTCCACCGGCGACAGGCAGGGCGTCTCGCTTAGATTTGCGCAAACAACAAGTCCGCCGGCCGATACGGGTTAATGCAACTGATATCGTCCAAGCGACAAGAACCACTGAATCGCTAGTAGATCACATTGTTCCGAAGCGGCAGTGGCAGCGACATACGGTGGCGGTCGACAATGCGATTCTAGTGAACGAAAAGCAAAACAGAAGAGCCGGCCCGGCGGAGAGGAGGCGGAACGCGCAAAGGGCGACCGGCAGCGGGAACAGCGCTGCGCGATGGGCCTTAAATCAGAATCTCGGCGGCGACACTCGGTGAGTGGTGCTTGACGCTAGACTTATCAAACTTTAGCTGGAATTGATATTCTAGTCCGCATGGCTGTCGGGAATTGAGTGAAACCATCTTTTTGAATCCACAACTGCAGTCCCCGGTGTACAGTGGAGAGTGAAAGTAAATGGCAAGGGAAGCGCGCTGCGAGTTGAGTATTGGAGTTCAGTGGACATGGTTCGATGGATGGGGCTTGTGAGGAGCTGCTCTATCAGTGGATGGTTTGCTGTGATCAGTGGCATGTGACCCCACGGGGGGGAAGAGTAGACTGCTTGTCGCGAAATCGTTGTCGTGCGATTCTGATGTGATGGCAATGGTTGGGGTATCCGGTTGTGTGTGCATTGAGGGGGACTTCTAAACCGTGTTTGCCAAAAATGAATGAAAGATTTTGAGACTCATTAACCGACAGTTTTAAGGCAGGAAGCACCCTTAGAGGGTCGCGGGATCGAGATTGCTGATGAACTAAAGAGGCGTTCGTAGGGCCCGAACCCACCTTGCGACTACCTCCTTCCTTGGCTAGGGCTTCCGTCGACGGTTGGATCTCCCAACAGCACAACCAGAGATGGCATGACTCTTCAGGATGCAGGCTGACCAAGTGCATGCTTCCGAACGTCAGTAAGAAATCCGCGGCTTTTCTGTTATCTCTAGAGAAGAAAAGAGTGCAGAAAACTTGTGACGGGACACTTTTCCTTCACTAAGCACCTAAATCTACTTGGGCTTAGGGAAGACACCCTTTGTGACGCCTGTGGAGAAGGTGAAGAGACTTTAGAACACTTTCACCTGCCTTTGCTCGTCTCAGGTGGCGGCTGTTTGACGCTGAGGTGGTGGGAGTTGAAAACTTCAGCTCTTTATCACAGAAGCGCCTGCTGGTCTTTCTTCGGAAAAAAGAGAAAACTACAGTAAACGAAGATCACTGCCTGGTAGTACAATGGACCAGTTTTTGAGTCTGAGCGCTCCATAGCGGTGTTTCCCAACCTCCAACAAAAAAAAAACAAACCGTTAGAGGATCATCGAAAATAATGGAAAAAATCCTATTTTGCAGGCTGGACGAAGTTTTGGAAGAAGTTTTGTCGCGACTGAAATTAGCCTTAATTGTGAGGGTAGTCCAAAGTGATCGTACATAGATCAACATTTAGAAAATCTTGTTTTTTTTTTTTCAAACGAATCACTTCAGCTGAGAATTTCCCAGTGTGTCTTAAGGTAGGCACAGATGCCTGGACGATGGTCAAAGTTGATCAGAAGCACCGACGCCATTCGAGGATCAGAGTGATCGTACATGGATTCACAAAATCCACTAAAATGTTAATTTTTCAAGGCAAACGGGGGAAGGCCGGCAGCTCGAAACGAAATTTCGAAGCATCAACGCCTATCGGGGATCATTCAAAGTGATCGTGCATCAATCACCTGCCAAGAACTAACCTTAAGGTAAAGGTAAGGTAGCGTAAGAATGGTTGGAGAGTGGTGTACGAAAATTTGACACATTTACGCTCACCCTTCAGAACTCGCCTATCGTGCGTCAATCAAAAACAAAATTCTTGTGAAGTTGTCAAAATTCCAAACGAGCATAAATCAGTTAAAGGTCCGTCAAATAATCCAAAAGGGAATCTAAATATAATCGCCGGCCACTATCGTTTCAAGTCACATGCGCAATCCATCAATACACTCATTCGAACAGGCAAAACAACTGATTTGAAGTCAGCCACTTCAGTAAAGATTAATCGGCGTGCACGCCTCCATGACTATTCGACGCACTCAGCCCCAAACATCTGAAAGACTTGAATAATCGAATCGAAATGCGGCTGATTGTAGCGAGAAATGTCAGAAATATCAGGAAAAGACGAGAAACGCAATTGAAGTCGATTTTTAGATTTATTTTTACATTTCTGAATCGAATTATCAGGAATCAACATCGCAACTTGGCGTGTGGAGCGTGCTAGATCGGAGGAGTGCACATCACCTCTCCGTGATTGAGATTCCATCGCCTCTGGCGCCCGATTGAACGTCTGCCAGCGTCTCTCAAGCCTCTAAAACCTACGTGATGGGACTGTGAAGACATCGCATCGTGATGAAAATCGCGTCACATGCAGTCCCCAATGCCAATCCTCTATTTTTCTTTTTATGACAGGAAATAAACTGACTCCGCGGTGACGCGGTGAGTCACCTCACGCTAAAGTTTGCATAACTTTCGCTTCCATCAACAGCAGCAGCAGCAGCAGCAAGCACCCTTATCGAAGTCGACCGTAAATTATGAATTTCGCTAATTAAATGTTTTTTTGTGGGCCGTAAAACTGAAGAGCACACTTCTTTTACGACCCGTCTGAAACTGGTTGTCATTGGTGGTGATGGCAAATATGAGTGTTTTAGCTGAAATGAACGACGACGGGGAGGGGGTCTAAAAATAGACACAGACTAGTTGTTAAACGATCACGCTCGATAAAGCCTTACAAATGAGTCGATGGCCACCACCGGGTGATCTGTGTGATTTATGCGCTGTTTCAACGCCGACGCATTAATTTAATGGCCAGGGCATTTAAGCAAGGGACCTGACAACTCAAAACACCACCGAAATGTGTTTGTACAATCGATCTCGTGTGATCGTGTGGAAATTTATGAATTCGATAATGTGACGGCATTATCTAAGTAGTCTCCCATATTTGTTGTGCTGTTTTTGTTTGCCAAATTTTTTCGCATAACTAATGATCGTGGATAAGTGGCAGCTAATCTGGGTATTTGGCATCAGCGGACTCGTGCAGATCATCGACACATGATGGAAATTGCGATATTATGAATCAGATCTTGTTCTATTGACATCCGTTTAGGATTGTCGTAATTAAGAATTTCTTTTCAGCAGTTTTGGGGAAATGCACAGTAAGTCAAAAAGCTATGAGTGAGAGGAGGATCTTTCGGCGTTGCTTTAAATAGGCGCTGTTTCCTTCGAATCTGAGCCATTGGGACAACGCAACAGAGGACGGCCTAGGCTAAGGTGACGCACACAAGTGGAGAAGGACCTCAGCCACCTTGGAGTGCGCAACTGGAGGCAGCTAGCGAAAGATAGGGCTGGCTGGAGAGATATGTTGGTTGAGGCCCAAGTCCACCTCGGACTGTAGCGCCACAAAAAGAAGAAGAAGAAGAGGAAGAAGAAGAGGAAGAAGAAGAGGAGGAAGAAGAAGAAAAATAGAGAGTTGGAGGAGAGTTATTGGTTGAGGCCCAGGTCCACCTCGGACTGTAGCACCAGAAGAAGAAAAGGAAAAAGAAGAAGAAGAAGAAGAAGAAGAAGAAGAAGAAGAAGAAGAAGAAGAAGAAGAAGAAGAAGAAGAAGAAGAAGAAGAAGAAGAAGAAGAAGTAGAAGAAGAAGAATAAGACGCCTTTAGGGGTTAAAGGGAGCTCCTTTTTAAGATACAGAACCTTAAGTTGGCAACACTACTTTAACTGGCGGCCATTCTCAGTCATTTGTCAAGTGATTTATTTTTAGGTCACTGTGGCATTTCAACATGAATAGACTGACGTATAAACCAAGCTTCCAAATGGTGCGAATTTGACTCAAAAAAAGATTGCCCTTGATCTCAATTTTCGAAAGCGAATTTTGTTTAGAGACAAAGCTCGCTTTTGGGTGAATGGATACGTCAATGAATAAAACTGTCGTATTCGGAGTGATGATAATCCTCAAGTGTATGTTGAGACACCGTGACATCCACAAGAACTGATTGTTGGGTGTGCTTTATGGGTTGGTTGCTTTATGGGTTGAAGGCTGCCTAGGATGTTGCAGTCAATGGTGACCGCAATAGAGTCAAGATGAGAGACTCTTTCTTTCATCAGTTGAAGGACCATGATGCGGAGGAGCTTCGGTTTCAGAAAGACGCCACAACATGTCACACAGCTCGTGCCACAAGTAAATTATTGAAGGAAACTATTAGTTATCACATACTTTCACGTGGGTCAACAATCAAGGAGGCAGCCTCCTTCAGATAGCTTGCCTTATCCTCTCTGTCGTTTTTGACTGCCGAAGGAAAGCCCTCCTTAACATCCGAACAAACGATAGTCTCTAATGTGTTGTGGTAACTCTTAAAACCATTCATGGACAATGCGATATTGGGTGTGATTCCAAGCTTCACACTGCAGTGGATCCTGAAAATACCACTTACCACATGAAATCGACAAAAAGGGGGGCGACATGTTTACATTAAGGTCGCACAGGACAGCGTCAATGTCAAAATAGTCCTCAATCTCAAATAAGATCTTAGACCGATGCGCCTCATCAGCAGGCACCCTCCTTTAATATGCCTTACACAAGTGTGAACAGCTAAGGGTAGTACACTAAGTGCTAAGAAGCGCAAATTCATCCCAGACTGCAGTGAGACACTTGAACAAAGAAATACAGAACTACAAGTAGATGTCTGAGGTTGATCAAACGAGTTCGTCACTTCCGTTCACTTCAGAAAAAATTTAATTTCAAAGAGAGCACTCATTCGTGATTTACAAAACCCTCTGTTTGTTCCTTATCGAAACGGAAATGCATTTTGTACGTATTTCGTAAAAAGGAACAATTATCTCGATTGATTTGAAGATTTCCAATCTCTTTCCTAACGAAACAGCGGACTTTCATTCACTGATTGACACGTCTGGAGGGAACATTCAACAATTCGATGGAGTTGATAAATGCTGTGTCCTCGTCGTGATGTCTATTAAGAAAATGATTGCTGGAGATGACAGCCGGTGTTGCACGTGCAGACGTTCAGAAGCAAAAGACTCTCCCATGTTTGCAGTTTCTTTAGTTTGTAGTACATCCGCTGGGTGGTTGAGGAGCGGAAAAGGTTCTGCCAACAGACACAAAGTTGGATTAAGGCAAAGTTGTGAGACAAAGAGTCGATTTTGGGCTAAACAAACTCTTGTCCATCCATGGCAGTTATAACAAGCATAGTTTGAAGTGGCCCTCTGACATTGACATGAGCCCCTCTCCGCATACAATAAGCCCCGAAAATTGATCGGATTCTGAAAGGTTTAGAACCAACTTTGAGAAGAGGTCGTTGTTCCATGAACATGACTTGGAGGTGCTTTAACCCATAACTCCACACTGGACAGCAGGCTAAGGCCGCAGTGAATTCCATTACCTTCCGAAGACAATGCGGAAGTAATTCTTGCTAGATTTCGTCTTAGATTCAACTGTCCTTCACCAAATCTTGCCGCTGTCTGCATTGAAATGACAGATAGCAAATTTGTTTAAAGTTGTTGCACTCCTCCAGCAAAGCAGGCTAGAATTGTTAACCAATATTCTAACAATTACTGAACCCCTTCGTAGTCTAAAACCAAAATCTCCAGTCACTTGGTTATCTATTTACACACAGCAGCAGCAACAAACTACAACAACAAGTCATTTGTTGATCACGGATGTCGTCCAATGAACTACACATCAAATCTGTGACCCCAAAGCAAAGCCTAACGATGCACTGGAGGAGATTGCATCCCCAGCTAGAAACAAGAAACAAAGCAAACTAAAAAATCTGTCATTGTGCGCATTTCCTATCATCTATGAGCCCGCGTAGTCCACCTCCGTCCCTCCCCTTTTCCGACGATTTGATGACAAACAAGAGCAGCGTACATCGAATTGGATTCTCGGAGATAAACAAAAATAGAGGCGGGATAAGCGTTTCGAAACAAAAAGCAATTACCATATGCACGACGACGGGCAATTGAATGTAAGGGCTTAATCTCGGCGACAGTTGATGGGAAAAGTTTTCGAACGGGTGACAGCGCGCGGGGGCTTGTGGCTCTGTGTGATGGAATGGTACGGAAAGTGTTCTTGAACATGAATTGCTGTCAGCAAAGGGGTGGTGACGGCGGCACTTTAAAAGAGCCCATGGAATGTCTAGGTGAGAGAATCCATACGTGGAGCGCTGACATGCAGTTTCAATGGAATCTAAATGATGGGAGGGGATTAGGGAAGGGCTAGGTCCACGCTTTTTGTTTAGCTGGCGTCTTGGGGTATTTGTTTTGTTTAATGATTGTCAAAACAATTCCTTTCTATGGTGCTGTAACCCCAGAACATTGTTTGTTCCGGATTCTTGAACTAAGCGATATTTCAGAAGACCCGGCAAGCTGTCATAAGGGCTAACTGGAGGGATGTGGAGAAAAAATGTTGGTAAAACTAAGTCATGGGTCACAACATAACGGCTAGCTCAGTCGGTCGAGCATGAGACTCTTATTCTCAGGATCGTGGGTTCGGGCTCCACGTTGGGCGCCATTTTGGTGCTGGTGGGTTGCTACAGGTGTAGCTTCGATCAGGAGGAGGAGGAGGACGGCGGCACGCCGATGTGGGAAAAGGAAAGAAATTGACATGATCTCAAAATTCATAACTATAAAGGACGAAGTCCCAATAATGAACAAAACACATATTTGCTATCCCAATTCTGCACGTGCTCTTAGTGCCACAGTGACTCACAGAAGGGGGGTTACAGGATGGCAGCATGAACCAATTAACCAACCATTTGTGATTTCATTTTCGAAAGTTTCACATTTAATGAATTTTGGTCCTTCAACATTTTTTTGAACTTTCGACAGATTTTGTTGATATCCAAACTCTGGAACAAGACTCTTCTGAATCAAAATTACATTCGCTGCACCTTTCCGTTCTAGTTCTTGTGCTTTAAGTGTTGTAAGAAGAGGTGGCTATACGTCTAAGATTGATAGAAACAGAATCACCAGGTTCTACATTTTGGTACCGCAGGAGCTCAGGAGCAAGTCAAACACCGTTTCCGTCTAACCAGTCACAAATTCTTCACTTTGGAAGCTGTGGAAGTTATAGATTTTATTTCAAGCATAGTGTAGCACTTCATACTGGTCATACGGTAACCCACTAAACAATGGAGATGTAAGAAACACTCCCTACCAAGAAGTAGTGTCTCTCTCGTAAGACAATCACTGGGGACAGCCAGAGCTATATAGTCTTTTTTTTGACTATAAACTGAAGGACAGGCGATCAATCAATAAAAATCCTTTCTGAGGAAACTGACCTATCATCCGTGCGACATGATTTGCAAGGGAGAAGAAGGGAAACTAAACTAAACTGAACTTAAGACTAAAACACTAAAAGTTGGCAACAGACTGTCCAACAGCCAATACTAGTGCACATAATATATACACAAGTTAACGGCGGCAGGGGCAGAATTAACACAACCACCAGTACAGGTGACGTTCTTTCCCAGACTCCCTCCCGTCTCGGACGAAGATCCCTCTCCTGAACCGAAGCAGATCCTCACGGCTGCGAGCAGCGACATTCGGCTCATACAGGAATCGCCGGTCCACTGTTCGGCGTGCTTCGTGGAAGATTATGGGGCATCCCTCCTTGTCCTGAATGAGACCCATCATATCTAAGTATAAGAAAGGGAAGCAGTTTGGAAGGATACATTTCAGTGTATATGGTATATGGCACGATATCTTGCCAGCTGCTTCCAATTTCGCACTCCAAGTTGGTTAAGGTCCTTTTCCACTTGTGTGCGCCATCTCAGTCTAGGACGTCGTCTGTGGCGTTGTCCCTGTGGTTCGGACTCTAAGACTCTTCGGGCCGGAGCAGTGTTGTCCATCGGCTCTACATGGCCTAGCGTTATATCCCTAGCCTTGATTAAAAAAACAACTTAGAGTAGACTAGAGGCCGGGGAAATGCCCCATTGACTATCGTTACATCAGGCTTTCACAAAAAAAAATCAAAGGGTCTCTCCAGTAATTCACAGAAACAGTAGCAACATCTTCGATCTTTGGATAAGACTGAATGTAATCGCCAGCTACATTTCAGCATTTTAACCTAGAGCTCCTCGTTGGTACAACTTAAGGAGGCGGATTATTCATTTTCGAACTCCTTCTGAAAAGAATCAAATATAGGATTATGAATCTTCGAGCTAGATCATTGCCCCAGGGAATGTGAAGAGTTTAAAGCAAAGTAAAGATAACTTCTTTCTGCGACTTGTCATGGTTCCAGCAACTTGTGCTTTGCACTCATTTTATGACACCAAATGGCGAACACTGGTCGCCGTGGCGTTGTGGTAAGTGCATCGACCGTCACGCAGAAAGTCTAGACTCGATTCCCCGACGGAACACCGCCCATTTTAACACGGCACCACCTCTTTCGCGTTGCTTGCAACACTCATAGAGTATCGATTGTCCATGAAAAGCTTCTCAAATCTCGCCGTTCGGAGTCGGCAAAAAACTGTAGGTTCCTCCTACTTGTGAGAGAACAGTAGTACGCACAGCACGAGGAGTTGTCGTAGAAGCTAGGCCCTGGTCCCTTGTGGACTGTATTGCCACCTACTTATTATTATCGACACAAAAAGAACCCCTATCAGGTTATTACTCAAAAAAAAAAATCCAGCCTGCAGTCTTAACCGGATGACGGACAGAAATTAGAATTGCTTCTTGATTAAAGTAGCCTTTCTTATCGTAAGCTTAGTGAAATTATGCGCGGCGTAAATATGTTTGTTTCTTGCGCCGCCATCCATCACTTACACTAAGCCCTAGAAATGTATGACTCAGAACCGATACCGAAGTCAAGTTTGACACTGTAGGGGGCGATTTCTCGGGAAATAAACCGATTTTTGATTGAATGAATAAAATGCAATTTACACAACTAACACTTCAACTGATAAGTAAAATATGTCGCAATACGAAATGAACGTTTTTTTGACAAGTATGTGTCATTAATTTGTGACAAGTTTTTCAAATGTCCTGACAATTGGTCGTACTTTTTCTAAAGAACAGTTTATCTTTGGCTTCTTTATCAAAGTGAAGGGATTAGGGATATTTTGTCTAGCTCTACAGTCCGGTGAGGACCTGGGCCTTAGTCAACACACCTCTCTAACTGGCACACTTTTGAGCTTGGGGCCTACAGTTTCGTACACACAACTGATTAAGTTTAAGCCATCGGAGACAAGGTCTATCTCTCTCTTATCCTTTAGGTTGGGCATTGAAGACTTTCTTCCCCGAAACGCAAACGTGTTCATTTCTCCACGGCCATCTTAGTCAAGACAATTCGTTGGATGAGTTAAATGTCAGTGAACATTTCGTACAGTTCTTTCTTCAATCGTCTGCTTCCACCTCTTTCTAGGTAAAGGGAAACGAAGAAAGTTGAATGTTATTTCCTCTCGAAGCGTCTTTACTCTTCGTCCTGCTTCATACAGTAAGACTGAGACAATGAAGGTCATATAGAGAATTTGGTATTTTGACATAGGTCTTTTTTACAATTGCTTCCTACAAACAAAGACACAGCCACTCTTCGCGGTTATTCCTTTTGTTATCTCCGCATTGATGACGTTCCCGGAGTTGCATGTGAAGCCTAGATAGGCAAAGTCCTTTTGTCAAAGGTGCCGCAGTTAATGGGCATTCTATGTAGACCACACCTTAGTCGATGATCTTTCAATGTCAACGCCCTATGCAGCCAGCAGTGGCACAGACTTGTGGAAGATCGTGCTTCTAGTGTTGACGCACGACTGTCTGTCGAAATTTAATGATCTTAACATACCCTGGAGTCTTTGGCCAAAGAGAAGCGTCGAAAGCCAAGGAATGAATATGGGAATCTGAGGGTACTGTCATCAGCGAAGGAGTGGATTGGATTAGAAGTGACAGACAGGAGGAGGAAGAGCGTCGGAGACAAAACGGAGCCCTGTGGAACACCAGCGACTTGTACGACATGTATTGAACTGTCCGTAAGGTAATTTCTTATCCATTGAAGAAGAGATCATCGACACCATAAGCATGCCAGATGCCAGACTCTGCCAAATGCCTTTGAAAATGCTTGGTCTCAGAGTCAAGTTATCGGGTTTTAACTCTGTTTTGGTTCCAAATGTCACCCACGGACATAAAAAGTGGGTAATGATCGCTAGCCCAAGCTGCCAAGATGGGATTTCCCCGTTCTTTGGCGGGAGTTACCCGCCGGGACAGTGTGAGCAACCGAACTCAATGTTCAACAACTAATTCTTCGAACGGAAAGGTATCTGCTTTGATAGGTTGACCTCATAGTACAAATGTTCCCGACTATCGATTATGACAGCTGATAACAAATTTTGTGTTCGAATTTGGTACGAATGTTGTATTTCGAACAATTAATTTTATTGTGTGCAATTAACTTCGATCACACTTATCGGCCGTGCACTTGAAAGTCTATTTATAAAAGCTTCTGATACATAAGTATGTTTGCGTTAGACGTATTTCGAAACTCAAACAAAGAGTCTCTTAACTGTTTGCTAGCCTAGAACACAACAACCTACTTCGACACTCCACTCTCCACCCACTTGAATTAGACGATCATTTCCACTACAAGCTGATCGCTTATCAAAATCCCTTGAGAATGTTTTTGATTTATTGAAAAATAATCCAAAGTGTCGATCGGCAGTTGAGTCAGATGCGTTATCTGTTCGGTGTACACAAGTCAGACACGACAGCGTTTATGGTTGCATGCGTTGTTTTGTGAGATTTTCCAATAGGACGTCCCCGCTTTTTGCTCGTGACGACTTTAATTTATATCACGGAGCCCTTAATCGATTTTTATCGATCAAACTAATTGACCGCCATAAAGCATTGAATGTCGGATCGATTTGTTGAATATTTGTGGAATGTTTTTGGTTTTGGCGGCTTCTCTTCAGGGGTGGGGTGTGTCACAGAGGAGGTGAAATTTTGATGTATTGTGTTTTTTTTTTTGGTGTCAATTTGGTGTTTATTGATGTAATTACGGAGAGGGAGGGATCGGTGTGTATTTATTTGAAGATGATTTTTTTCTTGTGAAGAGTTCCGACTTAGTGTGTCTGGGGAATGTATACTTTGTCGACGTTTAAGTACGCAAGGCATAGTCTAAATTGCCAAAGGCACATCTTTGATTTGGTTCTTCTCGTATTCGATGTCGATACTCAAGGAGTTCCAGATACGGGCGCCACGCCCTTTCATCAAATTTTCATTTCTACTGTGGCCTCGTTCTCTATCGTCCACCTTAAGAGGCTTATCAGGATGCGCGTATAATTTGGGACCCTGTTTTGTCATCTGTGACATGTCCTCGACACGTGCATCCACCCTTTTCAATACCAGGAAACCCACTATGTTTTCCTAGCTTTCTGAGTGTCACTCCGACAAAGTTTCGTCTGCATAGCTTAACCAGCTTGAAATTGGAACGAATCAGGTAGAAACAGGATGAAAGGCCCATTTGGAGCCATGTCAGGCTAACAGCTCTATTTGTTAAGAAAGTAACAGTTCAACCACAGGCTATATTCCGAGGTTAAGAGCGGCCTGGGGGCCTATATCGAATTTTCTCCTTTACCACGTGGTTAGTCCCTTTTTAGGAGCATCGTTGGCTGCAGTCTCAATTCAAAACTTTGAAAGAGCTGGGGATGCAGTGCGCCGAAACTGTGGAATTAAAGTTCACACATGCTGTCTCCGATCGTAGGGCTCCGACTCTGCATAAGACTGCACCCAAGCGCAATAACGAACCGAGAGGGGTGGCAGATGTAAATAATTTGTTCCCTACTACTTACTAGTCCCTCGTGACACGATCTTTTTCGTTACTTGAGGGACGACTAGGTTTGCGTTATCTTAGCTCTAGGCTGTTTGGCCCGTGCGATTAGGCCTTAAGTGAAGGTGATGCCCAAACCTGAGACTGTTCGAATTTGCATTTGATTCACATGCACTCTACTACGATTCACTGCGGCACTGCGGATCTGCATGCGATCCGAAGGGCAAGAAGGAAACATTCTCATCCGCATCCCACGTCCATAATGTACCAATTTTCAAGAGGACTCAAAAATGTACGTTTCAAGCAAAGTATCACTTACAAAGTAAAATTGTTCAAAATGTTCAGAAATGTCGATAAAATCCAATGAAACGTCTAACGGAAGACCCCAAAAACATTGCCAAACTTTAGAAAATCCCACATATGCCAACCTTCATCATTCACCATAAGGACACTTCATTTGAACAGAAAACACTCAACAATTTGGGTCACATGGCCAAGTCACCCTGACCCGTTGAGTGCCTACATATCTGCAGTCAAACTGGCACAAAGCATGAAAAAGAGATGACGCACACCATCGCGCAATGAAACATGATAAAGCATCCAAGGGAATTGAACTGCATTGCACACAAGAATGTCATTCGAGCCGTTTCCCACCCACCCACACAGCACCCGCATTCCATCGGAAACCCTCCACCGACAATCTGTCATCGCTTTGGCGTTGAAAAGCAGCGCCAGTCAGTTCTCAGAGATTAAATGACATACCAGCGGGGCAGCAGCCCAAAATCACATGACTCACAAATCAGACCCAAGGACATCCGATGAAGAATTCATAAATCACTTCCGCACTTCAATGCGCGACACAATCGACAATTATCACGCGAACGCCCGGCCCGCCCGCGTTACTTATTGTGTCCAGCCGCTGCACGGACTAATCAAATAATTAGAACACAATTTGCGTTCCAGACGCGGCTGGACGCGTCCGGCAGCGGGGATCGGATGAAGGCGCGCACAAAAAACTCGCCAAAAACCACAAACAATCAAGAGAGAGAACAATAAGAAAAAAAAACTACACACGCCCGGCACGACACAAGTGGACACAACAATAGTCTCGTTTTCGTTTGACCGCTACTCCTGTGTACATGCACTGTGATGACAACGGAGCCGCAGTAGCAGGCGGAGCGGCGCGTGGTGGCGGACCATAAAACATCTGTCACCAGATTAGTTTATTTTTTGTCGTTTCTTAGCGACACTAGGGAGACCGGAAGAATGTTTATTTTCGTACACCCAATGTACAACAGGGGCGCAAGGGAGCCCACCGCCCCGCTGGACGGACTCCCGCACGCGTCTTTGATTAATCGATGGCACTGGCGCGCAGGGAATCGATTTCAATTTTCCAGGGGAACACACTGAAAAATTATGCAAAGGACTTTGATGCACACGTACCCGACGTCCGTCCTCGTCGTTGTCGTCGTCGTCGTCGTCGTTCGCACGATGATGGGACACACTTTGCAAAACACACTGAACAGCCAGCACAGAACGAGTGCCTAGACGGGGAAGCGATACAGCCGTGGACTAGATTCAAGAACGACCCGAAAAATCTCTTATCCGTGCAACTGCGGACTCTCTACATTTTATCGGCTAGCACAATGTATCCGGTGTGGTCGCGAGGCGATAGTAGGTTTCCTGTGGCTCAGTGGTCATTGTTTAATTCATAACTTTTGTCGCGTTTCTGCAGTTGTCGCGCTAGCAGTTGCCGAATGAACCAGCCGGGAGAGCACACACATCACAGAGCGTAGGATATTCTTGGGACTGAAGGAGAGAACAATCATACAAGCGATTGTGGGAGTGTGTGAGTGTGTGAGTGCGCGCGTGTGTGAAATGGGTGACATATGGGAAAAAAACAACCCCTGCGCGCTGTTTGAAACTGCGCAGAGCAACACTCGCTCGCACACACACACTCTCAGTCGCACACATAGTGAACTCACGCGGGCATATTCATTTCGATGAGCAGCTGGTTGGTGCTGTCAGTCAGCCCAGGCCGCAACCAGTGTGACTTTGACAATTCCCCTTTGGGAAGGTGGTTCAGCGGAGTTTTATTTTGATCAGATTATTCGTTGTGGCAGTTGTGGCAGGGATGGCATGCGAGGTTTGTGGAGGTCTAGTACTCGTGTTTGGGGGAATGTAGTAGATTTGTGGTGGAATTAGGGGCTTAGCCTGGGAATCGGATGTGTGTCGAATCACTTATCCCGTAAGTTGTCTACGATGGAGAACCAACGTCTGCCAATATTGTACCGAAATGTTCACTCTTTCTGAAATGCAAATAACTTCTAACGGATAAAAGAGATTTTTTTAATTTCTTTGAACCAATGGAAGCTTAAGATGTCACCTTTCACCCAAGCCATGGTATTGCTAGATGCAATCAGTACTTCCACATGTATCGCATCTGGCAACAATTTGGTACCGAACTTTTTCGAACACTAAAAACTGTATTTTTGAAAAAATTCATTTTTGCGCATCTGATTCTCAAAATGTTTGTGTCTGGG
Organism: Eristalinus sepulchralis; assembly: GCA_944738645.1. Classification (NCBI taxonomy): domain Eukaryota; kingdom Metazoa; phylum Arthropoda; class Insecta; order Diptera; family Syrphidae; genus Eristalinus; species Eristalinus sepulchralis. The sequence continues at coordinate 5,263,512 of OX122886.1, read as the reverse complement.
CCTCAACAGACAAGCCTCTCCAGCCAGCACGATCTTTCGCCAGTTGCCTCCAGTTGCGTACACCAAGTTGGTTGAAGTCCTTCTCCACTTCAGTGCTCCATTTCATTAGAGTACGTCCTCCATAGCATCGCCCCAGTGGTTCGAAATTGAAGAACTGTTCGGACGTTGGATCCGAAGATGCTTAACTGGGTGAAGGCCCCTGTACCTGGTTGAATCTTCTCCTCCAAACAAGACCAAAGATCGCACTAAAGACTTTTCTCTCAAAACGGCTGCATCCACTTTCTTTGGAGTCCATGTTTCTGTGCCAAAGAGCAGGACGGGGATGATCAGAGTTTTTTTTAAGGTCAGCTTGGCACTTAGAGAGATGGCTCTGTTAGTCAATTGTCTCTGGAGACCAAAGAAGCAGTCACTGACAAGAGTCACTTTGCACTTGATCTCAGTAATGAAATAGTTGTCAGTGACAGATAGGATCGTTGACTACCTCAAGTATCTGTTGTTCATTCTGATGCTTCCGTGATACAATCCTATAGTTTGCCTTGCCATCATTTACTGGATGATGGCTTTTAGCCGCTTGTGGTCGCCGTGGCGTAGTGGATAAGGGCGGCGACCCACACGTCGAAAGTCTAGGTTCGATTCCCGGACGGGACACCGCGCATTTTTTCACGGCACCACTTCTTTCGATTTGCTGACAACACTCAAAGAGTATCAATTGCCTTTGAAAACCTTCTCAAATTTCGCCGTTCTGAGTCGGCAAAAAACTGTAGGTCCCTTCTACTTGTGAGAGAACAGTAGCACGCAGAACACAAGAAGTTGTTGTAGAAGCTAGGACCTGATCCCTTGTGGGTTGTCTTTTATACTTTTCCAATGTGTCCACAGAAGTTTCAGAAATTACTCTCATAAGAATTTGGTGACTAGCCGTGACTGCGCACATCTCCTAACAGAATATTTGATGGTCTTCTTCTAGTCTTTTCTCGTCGCCCTACAACACAGGACTCTCTTTCCAACCCCCACCAGTTGCCTTCAGTTTCGCACATAACAAAAGTTGAACCTCACAATAAAGAAGATGCACACCCAGCTAGTTCTTAGGCCCTACAGTCCAGCGTGGACCTGACCTTCAACCAATCATTCTCTTCAGCCAACACAATCTGTCGCCAGTTGCATCCAATTGCTCACACCAAGTTGGTTGATGTCCTGCTCCACTTGTGTGCTCAATTTCGTTCCAGAACCTCCTCTTTCACCTTTCTCCAATGTTTTGGAATCAAAGACTCTTGGGGCTTGAGCTCTGGTGGCGATTCACTCCAAATGACAAAGCCAGCTAGTTGCCAACATCAAATGGCAAAACGTTCTTCTCCACTTACGTGACAATCAAAAAAACACAAAAATTACATAAAATGTTGTTTTCTCATCTCTTCCAGATCTACATGTCCGGTGAAGGTGGCTACGTCCTAAGCAGAGAATCACTTCGTCGGTCGAGGCCTTCAACAATCAAACTCTTTGCTATGGCTCCTATCCCCAGTCGGAAGACTTCGAGATGGGAGAGTGCTTGAATAACATCGGTGTGATGGCCGGCCGATCATGGGATCCTGTGGACATGGCAGAAGCGTTCACCCCCTCAACCTCGTGAAAGAACCGTAGCAGGCGCAACACGAGTAGTTGTTGTGGAATCTAGGCCTTGGTCCATTGCGGGCTGGGGTGGCACTCAATTATTGTCCAGAGCAGGTAAACGAGATCCTTGACTACGTTAAAGTTTCAGCTGTTCTTATCATGTCGCTGTTCCGCAATGACGGCATGTAGTTTGTGTTGTTCTCATTTTTTCATTTTAGCCGCTTCCAGTCGCTGCCATCATCCAATCAAGTCATCGGTGAAAGCTAACTGAGGAATGGGCTTTAGGAAGATCGTGCCTCTGGTTCTAACGATCTTCTAGAGAATAAAATTAAGGATGTCACATGACAGAGTGTCGCCTTGTCTGAAACCTGGTTTGACATCAAGGGCCTCAGTGATTTCGTTACCGACGTTGATGGAGCAACGAGGGTTCTTCAGTAGTAGATAGACACCAAAACACATTCCCCTAGGAAACTGAATTCACGGTTGCCTGTAACTCCATGTGTAGCTTCGTAATTTGGAATTCACCGCTCATACTTACACCTGAAGGTCCTCAGCCATTGTCTCCTGTGGAACGTATTCCTTTCCTGATGCATACGACAAAAAAAAAGTCGATCAAATCAAATGATGGGCTAGTCTGGGGACTAGCGCGATGCAGGTATCACCCACACATCTCGAGAAATCCAATTTTCACGATTCCATCAGGATATCGCTGTATGATCAAACCACTGTGTGGTGTGGAATGTATTCCCCACATGTGTGAAGGAATTGCTTTCAAAGTTAGACAAATCACTTTATCTTAGTCACAACCGTAACTGAGGTGATGAGGTGCAAGCCATTACAGTTTACAAATGTCCCCCTCCAGATCCAGATCCAATTGGTGAACTATTGTGTTGCCCTCTCCTAGGAAATACCATCCACCAACTTACCCTCCCACGTACACACATTCTCCCATCACTTTCCACACATAGAAATAAATGTAAAATTAATTTTTATTTGTCCCGTTTCGATTACAAAAGAAAAACAAAATGTCAAAGTGAAATAAAAAAATAAAAACTAAACGTATCTCCTAGTATACAAATATTTGCATTACAAAAATATCTTCTTATCTACTCGTATCACCTAGTGATCTAACATACACAGCTCCGCATACAATCACTCGAGAGAGGGAGGGGGCCGGGCGCTTAAGAATTCCTCTATCAATGCAACGTCCTAATATCAACATTTTTGTGTGTTTTCTGTTTAGCTAATTCTAGACGGGCACGACCCGCACAAAGGGACTACAGTAAATGCCTAGGCAACGATTGAGTCTCCGGAGAAATGCAGCACCTTTGACTTTGAAGATTCGCTTCGTTCACTTGAGCAGCACACACGCACACACAACTTGATATGCACAGCACTTTGTTGGGGGGGAGGGGGTTTGAATTAGTATCTATTAGTACACTAGCCGTTGATTGGATGCAGCTTTTCGGCTCGTTGATGTGAATTGTTGACAGTTTGTCACGCGGTGGCGCCATGCCGTCCGTCACCTCGTTAGAGCACACCCGTTCCACATCAGAGCTCTGGTCACGCGTCCTACTATAAGAACGAGCAGCTGAGGATCAGCACCAGCACGGCGACGGGGAATATCACGTAGACCTGCATCCGCGGATGGCAGGTCGAGATCAGGTAGGTTATGTCGTCCTCCTCGTGTTCGATGCCGTCCCTGGTGGGCACCTCCACGATGACTATTTCCTTCGACAGGAACTCAATGGGGAAGGTGCAGTTGGTGCTGTTCACGCAGCCGTGCGACGTCTCCGACGAGTTCGAGTAGAGGAAGGTCGGCTTATAGATGTCGAAGATCGCGTGGATGTCGTTGCGGACGAGGTCGTTGTCGCTGTAGAAGATGTAGTAGTAGTAGCCGTCCTCGGTGATCTCGTGCTTCGACATCATCCGGTGCGACCCGGTCTCGAGGAAGTGCACGCTGGTGCAGAGCTTTGAGGGCGGGAAGCCTTCGGCGAGGAGGATTTTGCCGTTGTAGCACTCGAGGAGACTGTTCTCAAAACTGGAGATGGACGTCGACTCGTCGTCCGAATAGTTGACTGCGTTGCCGCCGTGGACATACTTCCGATCGTAGACCTGGTCGCGTTTTAGCCGGCGGCGAGCATACAGCTGATCGTAGACTTCTTGCTTCTTGCGCTTGAACTCCTCCACATGACGTTGTTTCCGCTTCCGGTCGACATGACGTCGAGCACGCGTCTGATCTGTGGATGTTGGAGTGGGCGCTTCAGTCTTATTTTTGTTTGACTTTCTCGGCTTCTTGACCAGCGGCCGAAGAGTGGTCGTGGTGATGACCGGTTCAAGGTCATCATCGTCAGTCTCCTCACCGCCGTGATTTTCCAGCTCGTCCTCGTTGGGCTGCGACTGATTGCGGATTTCGGTGGTGTCCTCAAAGAAGACCCGCACCTGTTCGTGGCCCTGAGCGAAATTCGCTCCTACCTTGTTTGTGTTGTGCTCCAGCAGACCGCAGGTCTTCAGTGACTTATCCCCCCGCACCACCAGTATACGAGAGCCGTCATACCGTGAGCAGAACTTCAGATAGACCTTCGCACCTTTAAGCAGGTAGAAGCCCCAGTATTCGAGTGTGTCGTCGGGCAGCGTCATTGACTTTTTCAAACGGATGTGCTTCCGATTTGTCGAGATCTCCGGCTTGTTGCGCAGCTGGAAGGCGTTGAAATGCGTGCTCATGCGTAACGAATGATGCTCGCAGAAGATCGATGAGATGCCATCGCGTATTTCGATGATGTCTGACTCGGCGACGGGGTAGATGACGTCCGCGAACACAGCCTTGCGCAGGTACAGGGGGATAATGATCAGGATTGCCGGCAGGATGACGATCAGAATGCAAAAAACTATCACCCGCTTGACGCCATTCATTTTGTGGCCTTCTGAGAATGAGAACAAAAATAGAGGGAAGTGTTAGTCTGATGGATGTGACGAGTTTTGGGGCTGAAATTTGAGACAAGGAGTGAGATCAGTGAGAGGATCGGCGTTTTGATGGTGGAGGTGGCAGAAAGGGAGTTGATGGAGGTCACCAATGATCAATTCATTAAAAACTTAGATTTCTGAAGATCGTTTGCCATCAACCTCCGTAGAGATCAGGGAGGCCGTAGCCTCAGATATGTCGTTGCCTCTAGAAAGCAGTTAAGGGCAGGCTAAAGACTAACGATGCTACTTAAGATCAGTAGAGGTAGAGAAGATTTCGAAACAAAGGCTATCATGGGCACTCTAGATCAGTTTGAATTGAAGCAACGAAAGCCACAGAAGAGCTGTCATTGGTACTGTAGATCAGTTTAAATTCAAGCAACGTCAGCCACAGATTAGCTATCGGCCAAGGCCAAGATAACTCAATAAAGATTGCTGTTATGGATAAATTTGCAGTCAAACACAGCACACGCGCAACCTATAACCAAACAACCGAAAACAAACATTGCCGATCTTTTTCCCCAACAGATGTTGATCCATTCAAACTCAAGCACAGGCCACGATTACCTTCAAAATAGTATTCCGTCGTCTGCATGATTGCAGTTATCCTGTTTACTGGGTCACGACACAAACAAAAACCCGGCCCACTCGAAAGGGATTGTACAACACCTTCGCGCTGATCGATAGTGAACGCAACACTGTTAATGGCATTTGCTGTATCGTCCGATCATAATCGATCAGTTAACCGGTTCCCTCTCGAAACCAAGCGTAAGCGTATCGTTGGAAACGTGAAACACTTCAGCTTTAGTCGCCGAGCTGTTTGCAGTTGATCTTATCAACAGAGAACTTATTATCACTTGCCTCTGCCTATTGGCTCAGAAAATAGAGCTTTGCACGTTAAGTCAACACCGCAGCCGCACACACACACACAGACACACTCGGTGACTCCCTTGTGTGGGGGCTAAGCAAACAGAAGAGTGTGTTTTGTTAGAACGTTTATAGAAAAAGACAAAAAAATAACTGCCAAGTCGGCAAAGATAATTTAATTAGTGCCTTATGATGGGATGGAGATGTGATGTGATGAAAAGGCGTTGAGACGTGTGTGATTAATCAGTCAGTGGGGGGGGGACAGTGTGTTACGTTGGTTGCATTGTCACTAGATGTCACCAGGTGTCACCCGCTTGGATGATGTATTCGCTAATCTCCGACAATCGCGCAAATCATTCGAGTGTTCACGTTTCCAATCACGACTGAATCAGTCGCACTTCAGAAATTTCAAAATAGAACAGCACAGCAAAACGTGATAGCGTGAACAAGGGTTAGAATGCGTTATCAGTAGAAGAAGGAATGGGAACATTTTTTTTTTCTTTTTTGCCTCGTCGAGTGCTATATTTAGTCACAAACAGAACAAGTGATGACAGAAATTGATTCTGTCGACGACGACGAAAAAGAGAGCTGTCATAAAAAAATTTGAATAAAAACGAGGTCATTTGCCTTCTTCTTGAGTCATCTCTGTTGCCTAGAGAGAGAGCGCGTATCTTATCTGTGCGGGGATGTCACTGTAACACTCCTGACGTTCTTTATCTGTTGAATGAACTCTGAGTGTACAGCTGATGACGTACGTGCGTCTTTTGTTGGGGCGGAGAATCCATTCAATGACATCCCTTTGTGCAGCTGGAGGAGGGAAGGAGACTGAGTTGTGACATGTCTGTGGTATTTTCTTACACAATGAGCAGTGAGCAGTCAGTTTTCAGGCTGAGATAAGATCAAATCTGGGGGTGACACAAGCTCATGAGAATCAACAGGAAGGCTGCAAATTACGAAATCAGCTTCCCAGAGATTGGAATGTGCTTCTCCTCCCATCCAAGTGCCGTCATCTGCATGCATCTGAAGACAACATGAGCTCCACTGATCCTACCCCAACGAGTTTCGTGTTGGACGTCGTCGTCATGGCGTAAATCACTTTATTTTGTTTGCTTTCCTCATTAACCCCTCCGGTTGCTTCATTTTTTCGCTTTCGTTTTGACACCAGCCACACTGCCAAGGTGTCGAAATGGGATGAGAAATGTAATTAAAACCATTTGGCAACCGTCTGGCCGTCTCCCAGACTGGCAGAGGGAGAAGGAGGATTTGTTCCCCACCGGAGGTGTGCCAACAATCAAACAACACAAGAAGTCAACCAAAGAACCACTTCAGCTCCAAAAGCGGAATCAAGCAAAATAAACAAAAAGCAAAACTAAACAAAACCCGAGAAGGCCAACCATTTACACGTACACGTTCCCCACATGTGTGTCATTCCATCGTTCACACTCAAGCACTGAGACGGCATTCCACGCACAGATGTTTACACAAAGAACAGAACAACACAAAATAGGCAAAAGCAAAAAAAAAAAAAAACAATGATTAGTAATTACACCACACCACACCGCTGTCCGTTTGTCTGTATCTCCGTTGTAGATGTTGCTGTTGTTGCCCAGAAAAACTGACAGGTGCTGGTCGAACTCAAATAGACGAGACAACTGATACACAGCTCTCCAATGCGACTCACAATTGATTAGAATGCACTCTAGCTGCCACTGCACCTGCTGCCTTCTCATACTACGACGTATTTGCAAATTAAATTATAAAAAGGTGTTTTAATACACTTTGTGAGTGTCCTTCCACTTCCGCTCTCATCATCGTCTAACACTTGTCCACCATGCACACCACCATGCTCCTGGCACCCTGCACTCGGTGGCGCAGTCAAACAAAACACGTCTCAATCAATTTCCTTGGGATTTGATTGCACAATGGCTTGTCTGGTGGCAGCCGATAAATGAAAATTTATGCTACTAGTTTTGATAACAAAAATCGAAACCAAAAACCAAAAAAAAAGCAAAACTGACGAGACGGAATATGCCCCCGGGCTGCACACTCGATACGCGTGGACTGTTGTTGTTTGCAAGTGTTGTGCAGCGCTGCGGTACGTAGATATGAATATTCTTCTTAGTTTTGTCTTTTTTCCCACATTTGGATTAATTTTTTTTTTTCAGCCGATGAGTGAGTGAATGAGAATGAAATTCGGTGCGAAGCGGAGCTGTCAAAAACAGCTGGTCTGCTGTACTGTGGTGAAGAAGACGTGCCTGCTGTGTGGGGTTTCACGTGGTTTTCTGTGGCGGAGGGAAATTTCTCTGGGAAGGAATTTCAACGTGGTTTGTGGATTGGATAATGTAATGGGGTCTTGTGGTGGAATATGCAATGTGGGGACTTTTTGTTTTATTAACGGTGAATTTAGGTTTTTTGAAGTCGGTTAAAATGTGCTTGTGGACAGGCAGAGGACCGTTGAAAGTTCTTAGTCCTATTTAGAAATATTTTGCTGCCACTCAAGCGAGGTGGAATAGAATTTAGAACTGCAGGAATTGTTTCATAAAACGCTTCACACTAGAATTCTCATCAAAAATGCGCCAGAGTTGGGCAGGCGCTGTGCAGAGAGAGAAAATCGCAAAAAAGTGTCACAAAGCGACAAAAAAGTTGCAGAAAACTTATGATTTACAGAGCAGTAGTGGAGTCTTACTCAACAAAGAGGCAAACTTACATGATAAGGAAGCTGCACTTATCTGTTCGGCAGAACTGAGAAGCCGACGTCAAGTCTTGAATAGTCGCGGCCTTACAAATCACTCTCGACACCTTAGCCGAAGAACAGAGAACTTGTTTGAATGTTGTGAGACGGGCGCTATGTTTGTCTAAACGCAAATCAAAGCAACGTCTAGCAAAAAGTACTCATACCGGCAACCCTGGTTTCTGACCTTACTTCAAGTATAGTTTGAGGGGATGCAAATATCGTCTAAGTGGACCTTCTGACGTGGTCACCCTTCAAACAGTGTCTGGCTATTATTCTCAGAGCCAAGCTTCTGCCAGATCGTCTCAGCGATAGCTGTGTAGACCTTTATTGATCGCGCTAGTGCCAAACTCCTCGAGAAGTGCGGCAGGAGGTATGATTCCAAGAGGCTTGTCTACGTTAGCATGTTCCCGTAGCAAGGAAAAATTTGTCAGCTTAGTTTCCCTATTGGTGGAACTGACAGGGTTGTCAGTATGCACATTAACTGAACTCCAAATTTGATCAATTACGAGTAGAACCATAATCGACGTTCGAGGGGAAAGGAATCAAGCGTAGAATCACTCTTGTCAATCGCTTTTTTTTTTGGGCACCAAGTGAGCTCCTTCTCAAAGCTTCAAGGTCGTTTTGTACCTTGATCACATCCCTGGTGTGCTCTGGCGAGCTAAGAGCTTAGCGTGTGGCTTTTGGTCATGGTTACGTTGAGGACATTCACGACGACGTCTATAGACCCAATCAAAGTTCTGAGCCCAGTCAAACGTCTGAGCCCAGTCAAACGTCTGAGCTCAGTCAAACGTCTGAGCTCAGTCAAACGTCTGAGCTCAGTCAAACGTCTGAGCCCAGGCAAACGTCTGAGCCCAGGCAAACGTCTGAGCCCAGGCAAACGTCTGAGCCCAGGCAAACGTCTGAGCCCAGGCAAACGTCTGAGCCCAGTCAAACGTCTGAGCGTAGTCAAACGTCTGAGCCCAGTCGAACATCTGAGCCAAGTCAAACGTCTGAGCCCAGTCAAACGTCTGAGCGTAGTCAAACGTCTGAGCCCAGTCAAACGTGTTTGGATACAATGTTTAAGGAGGCTTAGCCATACAGGATGAATTGACAATATAGGTCCGGCCCGCAGAGTCTTCAAATTCGAGTCATGAACGTCCTCGTCAAAGCCGCAAGTGGATAAGGATGTCAAACAACTTGGTGTGTGAGCGAAACAAGCCTCGAGGCATGCGGGTTGAGATTTAGGTCCATCCTGGACTGAAGTGCCGCCCAATGAAGAGGAAGTAAGAATTTCTGAAACTTAAAGTAAATGTCGCCTTCAACAAGCGATTTGACCCCTTTCCCCGCGGCTCACCGCATACGCAGACGAAGACAAAAACTGACTCACGTTGCTACCTTTCAGAAAGATCATGGTCATCATCCACCCTTAACACCCTTCTCCATTATCAAGAGCACTGTTGGAATGGGTGTGTCCCAAACCGCTTATCGGGCACAAAAAAAAAGCATACGTCTGTGGGACGCACTTAATCAGTCATCATGACGTCCACACTCCTCTGAGTCACAGTCTCCCCGAGAAAAGACGTAAAACGGCAAACGTCCTTATCTCAGCCGCCCCTATATACCGCCTGACTCCAATAAACAGATTTGTTGCCCCAATGACGGGGACATAAGTGGCCACCATAAACCCGAGGAAAATGCGCACATTCGCCCTTGACTTTGACTTTCGCCAGCTTGCACTCACCTGAAGGAAACTCCGGCATTGAATTGTAATACTCCGCCAGATAGTAGTGTCTGTTTCCCAGATGCCTGGATCTGGTCGTCTTCTTGTCCACCATGATGAACCGCTTTGATTGACTTCGTGCGATCGCGGCAAACACCGAACAACAACTGATCCCTAGACGTGGTCAACGTTCGACGTGCGCTCCTATCAGCGGATCTGATAACTGATACACACTGGGGCAGGTCTGCCTGGATATTCGATGTGTGATGGATGTGTGCGATGATTAGATGGAGAGCATGCTGGGTGTAAATGATTTCTTATCGAAGAAGGTGGAGGTTTGTGTGCTGAGTGTGTGGGGGTGGAGTGGGTGGCTTTTTGTTTTTAGCACAGATTTATGATAAAATTTGATTTACAATTCTATCGCTGATAGCTGAGTGACGGGTGCGAGGGATATATTGTAAATGTCGACTGGGGTATTTTGGAAGTTTGCGAGTGGTTGGTTGTCTTTTTGGGTGATTTGATGTTTGAGGAACGTTATCTTAGGCAAACCAAGGTACAGATGGCTAAACAGTACTGTTATGTCTTAAACTTCTGTATCTCTGTCTCTAGAAAACAACAACATTTTCCACAACCTCCCCTCTTTGCCAATCCTTGCCAATTGTTTATCCTTATCAAAATGACCTTCTCAGTCATCACATCGCATGACAGCCGCCATTTAAATGTCAGCCATCAATGCCTTGTGTGTTGTTGTTTTTTCACTGGCTATCAATTTGTCGACATAAATCATGAGAAATCCGCGAAAATCCTCACATCCCGCGCACCCTGGGCGCGCACAATTTTTAGGGCTTCGCGGCAATTCGCCGGGGTAAACAATCACATTTATCTGCGGAGTGTTACGCCTCGTTTATCTGATAAATAGGTTTTACGATCCTTTTACTGCTAATTGACGATAATAACGACGATGGCGGGCAAACTATGAGTGGGGCGAGTTTAAATCTTCTGCACGCCGCGCGCAAATGGCAGCACTTGTCGGAAGGCACTGACCACACATTGCCCTTAATCGAAGCGGCTATCGGCTTTGTTTTTATTTTCTGTGCTGTGTTTCCCTTTTGGCCCCCACTTTTTGCCCTGTATGGCATCGTAATCGTTTGTTGTTGGTCTTTATCTCTGTTTGATGGAGAGCGTGTGGGTAAGAGAGAAAGGGGGGGGGGGTTGTTTGTAATTGAATGTCAATTGGGGGTGTTGATTTTGAGGGATGAGAAGTGTAGGTGTGTGTATTTTGAAGCGATGTGCATGTGGGCGGTGGACTATTATCAGCCATGTTGTGAACATTTTTTTTTTGGGAAGCAGAGTGTAGGGGTGTGCATATTGTCTGGGGATGCTGATGGCCACAGGGGGTTGCACATGGGAAACTAGTGACTCAGGATGGGAGATGATCGCAGAAAGGGGTTTTCTTTAATTGACTGTGGAGCTGTAACTTGCTTTAAAAAATGAGAGTGAGAGCCTTGGGGCTGAGAGCCTCTAGAACGAGAGCTTTGTGGGTGAGATCCGTCTAATGTCCTCATCGTTTCGTAGTATTTCAGAATTGAACTGCAATTCGGACAAGGATTGGGTCTGCAGGTAAGACAAGGAATTGAATTGCAACAGCCACTTAGATCAGGGCGTTGACGTGGACTTGGACAAGGGTTTGAGCCGAAATTTGGAGATTTTGAATAACTTTGGATTTTGAGTCCACAAGGTACATGAACTCGAACATATGCTTTCCGAAGGACTTTCATAGTGAATGAGCTGAAACTAAGAAAACGCATTTATTTTGCAGCTAGAGAAAGTAGTTGTATGGGAATTTTGCAAAGGAATCGGACAAGGATTTGAACGAAGAAGTGAACAAGAATTTCGTAACCAAATTTTGCATAGAATTGGAAAGGATTTGGACAGGGGTTTGCTTGAAGATTTTGAGAATTAGCGAAAAGAATAAGAATTCAGACAAGAAATTCGTCAAAATCTTGAACAAAGCAGTTGATTTATTTGTTCAGAGGACAAGTTATAAGCCGGCGCGGTACATTTTCTACTTCTCGTATTCACTTTACAAATTAGAACCCTCACAGTGACTGTGACCCTCACAGTGATTCTGACCCTCACAGTGACTGTGACCCTCACTGTTAGTGTGATTCTCACAGTGACTCTGACCCTCACAGTGATTCTAACCCTCACAGTGACTGTGTACCTCACTGTTGCTGTGACCCTCTCTGTTTTTTGTTACCCTCACTGTGACTGTTTCTAAAGGCATTTCCAATTCTTACAGTGACTGTGACCCTCACAGTGATTCTGACCCTCACAGTGACTGTGACCCTCACTGTTAGTGTGACTCTCACAGTGACTCTGACCACCACAGTGATTCTGACCCTCACAGTGACTGTGACCCTCACTGTGACTGTGACCTTCATTGTGACTATGACCCTCATGTGACAGTTTTCTGAGTCATTTCCAATACATTCCTCCATTCGAAGTCCCATCTCAAGCCTTGAATAAATCTCAAACCACTTAATTTGAAATCTTAAATCATTTATTTTTGAATTCTTGTTGAATGTAACAAAGTGTAAACTGTTTCTCAATATCTCAATTTCTCGCATAAGCAAGAGGGAAAAAAAGAACAATTTCTTAACAAAAATATAAATCTGCTTAAACAACTAGAGGTACATACAATTTTCCTCCACTTCCTCCTCCCTCCTCCTCTCACTCCGATGTCACCCATAACCACCTAAACTTTCACAAATTGTGTTGTAAATAAACCAAAATGTGGTCATCTACAAATAGAAATTTCTCAACAAAATTGGTGTTTATCAACAGAACCAAAAAATAAAAATCTACTCTGCAACATCAAAAAACTTGTCCAAAAATTTCAATTCAACTTTGAACACCACCCCACTGTGGGTGGTCGGGCGCTTCTTTAGAATATAGTCTAAGCTTTTGAAAATAGATAACATCCCTTAGGGTTCTAGGCTTATTTTGATAAAATTTTCAATTTCTAAAAATTAGTTTTGTTTTGTTTTGCTTTTGTTTTTGAGTGATCGTTGGCACATTGCCAACACTTGTAAGAACTAGACTTATGTTTACTAAAAAAAATAAATTCATCACTTACGGGCTAACTAGCTTAAAGTAGACTTATGCTCTAAGGGTTTCTGAATTTCTTTTTAGTTTTAAAGCTTTACCATTTTTTTTTTCTTGTATTCTGATACAAATTTTAACAAAATTTACGTCACGCGAGGATGGAGGGTGAAATTCGAAAGGATTTTGCTGGTTTTTGGGGATGGCAGGGCCTTTGTTTATTGATATCTGACTTTAATAAGGAAGTCAGGAATCTAGTTTTGGTCCCATTCCCGAAAAGAAGAGGTGGAGTGACACAGTGCTGTCTTTAGACCACCTACAGCCCAGGTTTCTCGTCATACCTCGTTTCTACAGCAATTCTCAGCAATTTGAAATTTGAAAATTTGAAACGAGTAGCCCACTGACGTGGTTACCCTTCAGTCAGTGCCCGGCTATTGTTCTCACAACTAATCTTATGTCAGATCTTCTCAGCGATAGCTGTGTTTAGTTTTTGGATCGTGGGATTGCCAAACTCCTCCAGAAGTGCGGCAGGAGGTATGATTGCAAGAGGCATGCCTACGATAGCATGTTCCTGTAGGAAAGAAGATTTTGTCGGCTTAGTTTCTCTATTGGAGGGACTGACAGGGTTGTCAGCATGCACACCTTGTTTAAGTCAATTCTTAATGGAGGAGCATGAGTTGTGTCCTCTGAAACTCAATCTAAGCCGAGATCCTGCCTTCCGAAGAAGAAATCTTCATCTCTGCCGTTCAAAAATGAGTGCCATCGACGCTTCGTCACATAGACTCAGGCTTAGTGGAGGTTTTGCCTGCCTTAGAAATACTTAGTTCTTAGCGACATGAGCACCCCAAAAGGTGTCCAGCTGATTATTCGACACTGGGTACGGTCGAAGCCTTGCCACACGGAAGGCCTCTTAACTAAGGCTAAGGCTACAAGGATCGCAATATGAAAGTAGACGAAAAAAGAAAGTTTCAAGCACTGAGACATCTTACTGCCGTTCGAGAGCTTGTTTTTATTTAAGGGGAGTGTTGATTACTTCTCAAATTTAGCCTCGACTGTAGTGTGTACCGAAGAAGAAAAGGATGAGTCAGAGAATTAAAGTTTTGACCTCAAACTTTGGCTGCTTAGAGAGAAGTCTGATGGTGGCAAGTGGTAAAAATTTTTCAGAATTTTCATGTCTTCCAAATTGAAAGTTTTGCTTTCAGGATCTGTCTGCCTCTCCTGCATCTCATTCCAAAATTTCTTCCCTCAAACGCAAACATCTCTTTCGAATTTCCCATACCTCACAAAATTTCCTTCCCCCCCCCCCCCCCCCCCTCACCACGCTTACATATAAGAATCAACAGGATAACGTTCGGCCTCCTCCAGCATATGCCTAAAGTCCATTGGCCTGCCGGCATTACCATTCATTCCAGTCTTGGCCGGTGGCGGCGGTGGTTGCGTCTTCTGCACATGATTCACATGATTTGAGGCGTTCTTTAAATGACCATTCATCATGCTGACATGATGGCTAATTGTTGGCACAGCACCTGGCACGTTGTTCTCCAGGTCACTCAATATCGCGTCCGTCTGATCGGACACATCCCGCATCGACGTGGTGTTCGGGCGGCTGTGGTAGTCGTTGACGTTGGAGTAGTTTGGATTGTTGGTCAATCGCTGGACGTGATTTCGAATGATTTTCTCGAATTCACGCTGCACTGATGGACTGTCGGTGTCGCCGTCGACCTAAAATGAAAGAAATGGGGGGGATCAGTCTAGAACAGTCCGTCCCCTAGTCTGGGGGTGTATTGTGCTTACGATCAGTAGACGGTTGTTGTTGTCCATAAGCTTCAACATGGGCAGCGTTTGCTCTCTGAAGAGCTCAAGACGCCGCCGGAATGATGAAACTGTGTCGTCAACGCGTCCTCGTCCCAGCTGCAGCTTGGAACAGTCCAATAGGACCACTGGTGGGCGAACTTTGTACTGAAATAAAATGAAAGAGTGGGAATAGGGGTCAGTTTTGGTTCATCGCCCAAGGATGCGTCATGTTGATCGTCCTAAAGGTCGAAAATGGTATGAGGTCTAACTTACCTTGTTTTCGAAATATTTAACTTGCTGCAGATTCCTGGGGTATCCATCGATAATGATGCCCTTCTTGTCCATCAGCTGGCGAATGTTCACGTCCAGGAGAGCGTTCAAATTCTTCTCCGGCACCATTTCGCCAGCCGTCAGGGCTTCCTTCACCGCGTAGCTCTCGGTGTTTGCACGCGGAGCTGAGTCGGTGATCGTCCGCAGGAGGCGTCCAACACTAAAACAAATCCACTTATAAGATCAATGCTGCCAATGAGTATCAAAGTCCGCCTACCTTATATGCCCCCAGCCAGGATTCAGGCCGACAGCCTTCAGGCAGAGTGTCGCCTTATTGCTGCCCGGCCCCCCAATCACCCAAATGACCGGCGGTATGCTATCGCCAATGTGATTCACAGCCTGCATGGCAGTGGATATGTTTTGCCCCATCAGCGCCACCGTATCAACTGCCAGTGCATGTTGCGGCTGGGATCGTCGTCCACCTGTCACTTCGGCTTGAACTTCTTGCATGCGGCTTGCCGTGGCCGTAGCTGTTGCCGCCGCCAACGCAGACGAACGACCAACTGCAAGCTCTGTAATATTCTTCTCTTGACTAGGAGCTGTTTCAACACTAACTATACTGCCGGGTATGTCATTCATCCCTCTGCCCATACCTGTAACTCCATTAAGGATGGCTTCTTGATTCTCTAAGGCACTTAGAATGTCAAGGATTGCGGTGCGAAAGTCTTTATAGACTTCCGTTGGCGCACGTTCGCCATTCACCTAAAATGTAATGAAGAAAGAGAGACATTGAGAGAGAGTTTGTTTTTTGAGGGGAAATGACTGAACTTACCGCTAGAAGCATATCACTTTGATCAAAGTAGTCTGCGACGGGCATAACATTTTTAAAAAAATTTTCTAATTCCATTTTGGCTAGAGAGAGAACTACATGACCTAACTTGGCCCCATAGTCGATCTGTTTTTGTAGAACCGATTGGCGCCATGATATTAAAATTGCACCGTTAACCACTTGAATCTGAAAGAGAAAACGAAATGAAGGGAAATGAGAAAGAAAAAACTTTGGTGTGTTTTCGAAACAACAATGAACGGGTTTTGGTCAAAATTTGTACCCTATTGGTACAAAATAGTTCCGTCTTAGGCCTAAAAAACAGCAAAATGATTCCCATTCCACTGAAATTGCACACTTTTGATGCAAAATGTGTCATTTTCGATTAAAAAAAGGGAAAAAGTTGGTACAAAATGGTCTAAAATTGTGTCCTGTTGTTCAGAATTGATCCACAGTGGTGTTTGGTCTGGTTCAAGTTGACTAAAATATAGAATCTTGGATCAAAATAAGAACCTTTCAAAAGGATATACTTTTTGGACCAAAATGATTCAAATTTGGTCCAAATTAACTCAATTTTCTTGATGTGTAGCGTCCCCTTTTGCCCCGAAATGACACACTCTTAGTCCAAATTAGTCTATGGATTTCTGAATTTCGGTCAAAAAGTAATTATCTCTCTTTCAAATTTGTGCACTTTTGGTCTAAAGTGATATTTGCTCCAAAAAAGGATATTTTGGACCCAAAAAGGCCACCAGTTGGATCTAAATTGTATCGATTCGAAATGAAATCGAACAGATTTGTCTCCAAATTGATTGACAGTGGTCTGACTTTATTTTCAACAAACTCAAATCAAGCGGATAATTAGTGCATTGGCGACAAAATCAATATCGTTCAAGAGTCGTTTACACTGCTTCGCTCTTGACTTTCCCATTCGCAAGATCGGACCGAAAACCACCCAGACACCCATTCCGACAGATGACATTGAAGCAAAGAGGGGACCTTGAGGCAGGTTTCAATCCCACGAAGAGAGAGAGAGGGAGAGAAAGAAAACTGTCGCGGTTACCAAAAATGACCACATACCGCCAAGGAATGTCCTTGATTACGATGATGGGATATCTGTCGCCTCCTCTAAGCAACTCGTGCATTTGGCAATAAATAATTGAGTATAC
The DNA here is from genome assembly GCA_944738645.1 of Eristalinus sepulchralis. NCBI lineage: Eukaryota > Metazoa > Arthropoda > Insecta > Diptera > Syrphidae > Eristalinus > Eristalinus sepulchralis. The sequence continues at coordinate 5,246,485 of OX122886.1, read as the reverse complement.
TCCTCCCCATTTCTCTTTCAATCTATCGCTCTCTCTCTCTCTCTCTCACATCCTCCATCCAATAGAGGGTCCAACGATAATTTTTGGTGAAAAACAGTTCGGGGAGAACTTCTTATTTACACAACATTACCGTTGATTACACATACCTAGGCGCGAATGCATATGTGTCTCTTTATATCCTAGTCTGTGTGTGAGTGTGTATGTGAAGGGGTGTCTTGAATTGTAATTTATTGCCGCACGGCTCTGGCCGAGACATGCGTCCAGTCGTTTTGTTAACACAATTACTTGTTGTTAATTTAATTGTACCTCGGCAAGGTTATATTTTATTGAGCTAAACGCACGGCTTTACCGGCGCAAGGACAAGAAGGAGGTGTCCTTCTTGAAGGCCCCCTCCCCCCATCTGTTTGGGGTCTGTAATTAATGTCCTCGTGCGGCATTGGTTTACTTACTTTTTCTGAATACTCTACGACGTCACGCATGGAGCGTGGATATCCTGAGATAAGATACGCTTTGGCAGCTGGAGCCATCTTCATTTCAAGCATCAGCACTTCAGTGACAGTTTTCGAAGATAATTGCGCAAAATCTTGCATATCTGCAAAGGGAATGAAAAGTCAAGGACTGAGTCCTTTGTAATGGCGCAAAAAAAAAACTCACCATTACCCATAGCGTATTGTTGCAGGAGATCCATCATGTTGATGTGTATGACACCCCGTCGCTCCTGCATGAAGGTGTCACAGTGTGTTACTTTGCCACTACCTGGGCCGCCTAAATGAGAAGAAACGGTCGCATTAGCCGGTGATTAGCCCCGAGGTCTGTGGATGGGACAGGACTTACCTAAAACGAATATCACGGGAACCTTTGGTGGATCGAATTTTATTTTGCCACCGTTGTCCATTTCGATCGATTGGACGTTGAATGCGGATCCAACTTGTCTGGCACTGGCCGGGTTGCGGGCTGATGTACGTTTCCACGCTTCGTTGCCGGTTTCGTTTGTGTCCTGTGCCGCGCTGGCATCTACAAAAAAAAAAAACAACAAGATCTTCATGAAATCTATAAAATTTGTCCCCCCACCTCCCACACTATCCGATGTCACCAAAGGCCTCTTAGAGGTCACTGCTTCGCTGCGTGCTGGGTTCTTTTAAATTTACAACCTTCCACTCGGGGCAACAATTCGAATTTCGAACACAAAGCATTTTGTGTCAATAAGGTGCCGGTCTAATTGATTATTAGAACGTTACAACGCAATAGATTCTCCCACAGCGGTGAGCGTCGCTGTCTAAATATACACGTTCTCATGGATTCTCGGCCATTAGGCCGGCGGTGGCCGGCGGTGGACGGTGGCGGAGAGCGACAAAGGAGGAGGTGCAGCAATCGTGCGGGGCAGATGTATTATTCAAAGCACTTGAGTCGGTTCGCAGAGCTATTATCTGTAAGTTGTCGTCTTTGGAATTCGAAATTCGGTTGAGGCTATTTAAGGATTGTGACAGGAGTGGAGACCATAGATGGCTGTTTGGGAAGTGGACCTGGTGTGAGGAGGGCAGAAGAAAGGGAAGTAGGTCTAAGTGGTGAGAAGATTTTCATGCAGTCTCTGTCAGTTGGGCTGACAAAATCAATCTCAAGGATTTGGTTTGGTGCCTAGACACAATTGGTTTAAATTTGACAGTGTTTGGAAATATTGAATATTGAATACTGGCAAACCTCGAATATCTTTGCTGGGCAAACAACGTCTTCATTTGAGCGGTACACCTTGTCAGTGCGTCAGTCAAGGCGCATTATCTGGAAATATCTGAAAATTTGTTTGGTAGAGCGTTGGCATTCCGATACGTTGCTTGACTCAAAGCAGTATTTCAGTCAAAACTGAGGAGGTTTGGGGCACATTTGGAAGATTTGGGGCACATTGAAAATTTTGAACAATCAAGAGGATATGGCGCCAATGCCTAATGCAGTTTCTTTACCATTTTCTGTTCATGACTTCTTGGATACAACAAATTCAACCAAAAGCTTGCAGCTGCCACACATCTAGCGTAGTAGACAAAAGCGCAGCTATAGCAACGACTGTTTAGAAAACGAGGCAACATATCCTTGCTCCCAATAAAGCGTCGCCCCTGGTAATAATAGGCATCGCGACCCTTTGATATTGTCAGCAGCCATCTCTGGGCATAGCTAGAAGAAAGTTTTGATCTTCGAAAGGATCGCTAATCGGTAGAAATCTCACCTGGGACAAAGCACCGCATCAGCAAGAGGTGTACGAAGAAACACGCGTTATTCCACTGCAGCAGCACTTGTTGGAACTGTCTAAGATGCAGTAAGAAGGAAGAGATGATTATTCAAATTCAATCGTCAAGAACTTTAGGACATCAGTTCCCTCATAAAATACCGAACAAGGAGATATTTGCCGCCGCATTCGAGGCACATGGAACGTATGACGTCTACGAGTACATCAGCGCCGATACTTCCCATCATCGAGGAGCAAGTGGCAACGAAAATGTAACCTCCCAATGTAAGAAACCACCATCGACACGTGTCCCAGTGTAAGGAACCACCATCGACACGTGTCCTTCGGATGCTAGTTTCAAGTCAACACTTACAGCTGAATGGACCAATTGTAATGCATCTGTATTCAAAACTGCATGACAATTCCTTCTCTATTTAAGGAGATAGGAAAGTTCGACATGACAAATAGACGATCGGACTGACAGTCAGTCGCGGACACACCTAAGCTATAAAAGTTTAGATTGTTTTGGAAACGTAACCTTAAAAAAGTGAGGGAAATAAAGCAAGCCGTAAGCCCGTTTCTAACCACCGGCGGACGCTAGAATAAAGAAGAAAGTATTACATAGGACTAAGGGAATGGAAAGGTGAAGGCCCCTTTCGGCCACTAAAAGAGAACAAAGGAGCTTTGCGTACCTAAGCTGACTATCACTCGCGCGATACTCGTCAAGACCCGAGGGTGTCAAACAGACCACCACTAAGCCCTTCCAGCATAATTTAGCGACATTGGGTCGCCAAGAAAGGGAAGACAACCTCTCATTCTTCTAACCTATAGGAGGTTGCTAGAGATAGCCTCTGTTGCTGCTTAAAACTGTCCCTCCTCCAAGCGTCAAAATAAGACAAATTCTAGATGTCCACATGCACTATGCATAGAAGCGTCACACACGGATGAAAAGAAGAAATGAAGACAGAACACACTCAACTCCGGTAAGCATTCCTAACTTCCATAAACCCTGCTCTTAAAACAAGCCTCCTTCCGTCGCCCAGCAACTCCCACCCACAAATCCTTTCACAAATGCACTTTTCATGCACTCTCTCGCCTCCCTGGGCAGCACACTTCTCCTACAACAACAGGTGTAATCGATTTACAATTGTCGTCACATGTACAGTAGCTCACAGTCCCTCTCAGAAATTGCCATAATTTTCCTACACGTCATAATATCCTGCTAATCAGCGAAAAATGCTCCCTCAATGGAGGGCAACAACAATATTGCACTACCAAAACAAAGCTCCCCTCCCCCTCCACCACTGGCATCACCCCCAGCAGGGCCACCATTGCGTCCTATGTGCGGCGAGTACATGGGTCCCGTAGCGGCGCACGGGGGACCGTGAGCTTTAACACGTGCATATGCATTGGAAGTGTGTGCGAGCGAGGAAATTGGAATCGGACCTCGGGCAGACCTCCGTAATCACATGTCAGGACATGGGACGATTTTCTATTGATTTTTCTGAGCTGTCGATGCTTTAGTTGTGTTCTGCTTTTTTTTTCTATTGTTGTTCAATGGCCCCTCTCCCGCATACATGGACACGGTTAGGCGCGGCTACATGTGTGGGTGTGTGTGGTGCTGAGAGAGTGAGACTCATTATGAAGGGGCACAGCGGTTGTTGTTGAACCTTGAACCACGATGTTTGGCATGAATTGTGGGAAGGTACAAGTAGTTTTCTGTATTTTTTTCTTTTACCTTCAACAACAACAACAACGACACATCGACAGTGACATTGGACTGAATGCGAGGCGTGGGAAAGTGAGTGAAAGAGAAGGATTCTGAATTTTCTCTTGAAATCCTTGAAATGCCCTGATTTTGATTTTCTACAAGTCACGAAATTGCCTGCATCTTAAAGAAAACCGTCACTCGGCAGAAAGTTTCCTGTTGAAAAACGTTTCAAAATCCTTCGTCCCTCGAATGAAGCGAAAACTTTCCACTGCCCTGACATTCATTAAACATCAATTTTCACCTCCGGCGACCGCCAACTGACCAATTTTAGCTCAATTATTTTAATAAGCACACAGTTTGAGTAATCCTTCCGTTGAATGTGTATAATTATCAGAGCTCACCCCCACCCCCCGCCCCAGGGCGGCAGGTTCAAGGACAATCGATAGCCGACCATAATTGGCAAGAGATTAATTGCAATTTATTGTAATTGTTGGTGTTAATGCAGTCGGCGCTGTTGTCCTTGCACAGCCGCCGTGGGTAATCGTTGAATCATGTCCTGGCTAATTCCATGCAGACTGCCACATGTGGGTGTGACCATTCGGTGCGGCGTGCTTGCAAATTATTATTTTCATTTTACTTGTTTGCCTGTAATGAAGACATAAACTATCGCGTGATTGTGCGCGACTGATGGAGCCCGCTTAGCGAAGGAGTTGTAGGAACTTTCTTGCGAAACGGATATGCGACCGATAACCGTCGATAGAAGTGCGGCGGAAACTGAGTTGTGGATTTTTTGAATCAAAAGTGTGTGTGAATGATAAAGGATATCAGGATTGCTTCAAATGAAGCCTGAGGGAAACAGTGCGCCTGTTTTGAATTAAATTTTGTGACACATTCAGACAGTTTTTTCAAGTAACTGAAGCTCACAACAGAGCGAACAATTCGAAAAACCAGACAAATTATTGGTTTGGGTTGATGAAGCAAATACAAACTAGACAAACTCCTTGTTTCTTCCGTCAATATCGCCTGACTGATTCAAAAAGTGTTTACACTGTGCACGACTGGATAATGATGCTAATTGGGCAGAATGCTTGACAAAATCCATTTTACGAAGACCAATCAGTCGGCATGACCAGGGAAATATTTTCTCTCAAATCTACGTCCCTCTTATTCTTGACGTGAAAAGTAGACTGGAGGCCAACCTTTTAAGCCCTTAAACGTGAAATTTTCCTACGCGCAGGGGCGTTTGCAGTTCAGGGAGTTCTGAAATCATGTGGAATCGCGGTTTTTTCCTTTCCCCAAAACATTTCCTTTCTTCTTGAACAGCACTTCATATACCTCTGTCGTCATCATTCAGTCGATAGCAAACAGACACAGATTTCGTGACGGGCGCCAAACGTGTTCTTATTGAATGACTGCCGTTGGACAACTTTGCTTTCAAATTAAGAAAAAAAAAACATGGATCGAGAGATTGCATTTGTAGAGGAATATCTTCACAGTTTCGTTGTTTAAAAATTAATTTAAAAAAATTATTTTTTTTTGGCATTCGATTTTGTAATACCCTGTCAAGCCAGTTATTAAATTTGTGCCAAAAACACTAACTGAAGAAGAACGGTAGAAAGGACCTTGGATGGAGTGTTACAGTTGACAACTTTTGTCCTCTCAACTGGCGAGCACACAAATTATGCCTGCTGACAGGACATTAGCTTCCTGCACTGAACCTTCATTTGCACTGCATCTTAAGAGTTGCCAATAACACTCACAAGGAGTGTTTTGAAGAAGCCTCCCAAGTCTCGCCTTTGGAAGTCGGCAGTAAAAACCTCTACTCGTGAGCAAAATAGAGTACAAGCTAGGCTCTGGTTCCTTTTTTTTATTATTTGCAGCCGGAAACAGTGTTGGTAAAGATTTCTGGGAAGTATGTGGCAGTGGGGATGTGGTTGCCGTGGCATAGTGGTAAGTGTGTCGACCGCCATGCAAAAACAAGAAAACAAAGAAATTTGTTTGTTTCAAAAATGAATTCCAGAAATGACACATTAACAAAGATTTGACGTAGATCTGGTCCTGGCAATCGATGCGACTTTAATCTGTTTGATCAGAACTGATCAAAACTCCTAACTTGAGCTACAAGACACTCTACGAGTACTACGAGTTCTACGAGTACCCCCTTTGTCAAAACAGAATATCTGCATCGAACATGTACGAGTACATACATTTAAGGTTCGGAAAGCGAATGAAAGAGACGACTTATGAACGTGCTGTACCAAAATTTGGATAAAGAGGAGAAGCAATCATCTCCACATCCGCGGTAACATCAAGCAAATAGATAACAATGCTCTTGCTGAAACAGTCTTGGAACACCATCATCTGTATGAGAGGAAGACTGAATCGCCAACGTAAGGGTCAACTGATCGCGGATTGTGGGGTGTCTAATTTTGAGGCTGAATCCACGACAAATCCACGACTGTTGTACTGAAAGGAAGCTACAACTTGGGCTGAAACTTATAAAGGATCACTAGTACTAGCACCCCCGGCTCTGTGACATCAAGCAAACGAATAACAATGCTCTTACCAAAAGAGCCTTCAAACACCAGCATCTGCATAAAAAGACGACTGAAACTGCAAATGTAGGGCTCAAGTGTTCGCGGATGGTAAGGAGTTCAATTTTGAGTTTGCAAAAGACGACAAATTCACGATTGTTGTAGTGAATGGAAGCTACATCATAAGTGTTGTGTGCACAACAAAAGTCTTGCGTTACACACTCGCGTGACGCGACTGAAAGGTATTAAGGAAAATAATTAAACACCTGTCGTGTGCGGGTTAGATTAAGAATATCTTTGTGTAGTTAGCAATTTTTAGATGTATAAGCCTGGCATAAGAAATAAGGAGCAAGTTGCTCAGAAAACTTCAACTCCCACCAGTGGTAAGAAAATAAACGACTTCGACAATAGGCCAAACTGCCAAGTCAGTAAGTATAAAGTGATCAAAGTGATCTCTTTCAATCATCTCTTTTGCCACAGCAAATACATATCATTTTTAGACTTCGTTGTGACGTCAACTGATGCAGAAATATAAGTCGTTGTTCCAATGATTGAATGGCAATACAGCTCACAAGCCACTTCTTCAGCACTTACTCATATTGTGCGTGCTTCTGTTGCACTTTTGTTACAATTTTTTGCCGACTCTGAACGACACGATTTCAAAAGCTTCTCATAGACAAAAATAACTCTTTGAGTATTGTCAGCAACTCGAGTTTTTCTGCCCGAGAATCGGATCCAGGACCTTCGGCGTGTGAGCCGACGCACATACCCACTAAGCCATGGCGACCACATTCAATTCAATGATGGGATGAAAGTGGTCGCCGTGTGGTAGTGGGTAAGCGCGTCGTCGAAAGTTTCGAATATCTAAGGCTTCAGGAGTGATGACATCCAGGGCTAGCATAGTAAGGGTCCAGCCAGCGATAATCGAATAAAATGTTTTCTGCTTAAGTCTAGTAGCCGTAACTCATCTAACTCACAACTCACAAGAATCTCAAAGAAAAAACCAATGAAGCAGAGGAGCATCTATCGGTGTTTGCAGTTAGAAAAGGGTAAATGTGGTCAACGAAGGGCTAGCCATACAGTCCACCATACAGGCCGATGTAAACAAACCTAGCGTAACCTTTGTAAATGGTAGTAGTCCACTCAACTAATAAGCATTGTAGTCTTAGGGAGCTTTGAACATGTTTCCTTTTTTAAACAGTTTGGTCCTAACACTAAATTTTCTCAATATCCTTGATGATTTCTTCAGATTCTTAAATTCAGAGATGCAAGGGTAAGTTGGTTGGTAAGCTGAGAAATATGATATGATATTGTTACTCGTGGCATACTTGGGTTAGAAAGAAATGTAGCGCGTATGCATTTGGCATCACGTCCTTGGGCACAATGTAATTTTCTGCAGGACAAATCTCCATTCTGTTCAATCTAGTGGTAATAATTATAATTGAGTGGCACTATAGGAAACAATGGACCAAGGTCTAGCTTCTACAACAACTACTCGTGTTGTGCGTGCGATTGTTCTTTCACGAGTAGAAGGGACCTGCAGTTTCCTGACGAATCCGAACGGCGAGATTTGAAAAAATTTTCCTTGACAATTATTACTCTTACAGTGTTGTCAGCAACTCAATAGAGGTGGTGCCGTGAAAAAAATTCTAGGAACCTGGGATCTTGGCTGATCGATGCTCTAACCCACTACACCACGGACACCACTCTCTATCTAGTGTTGCATTTCCCAAATTTGGAACGTTTTATATATTCAGTCACACCATTTATCTGTCTAATTCCTTGCCTTCCTCTTTCTCTTACACTTTCCAAATTGATGTCAAATATTCTCCTTTTGTTTGTGTGCTTTTGTTTCTTGCTGTGGTGACCCACACATTTCTTCTTTAAGGATTGGGTTCGCTTCTTCGTTCGTTCGCGGTATGTATACAGTCTTGGCCAAAATTAAAGCAACTGGGACTCTTTTCTGGTTTTCACAATATTTTCCTTAAATACCCTTCACACAGAAGTCAGCATTTAAATGTCTTTAATTTTGCTTTAGACGGAAACAACAAAAATCCAAGATTTTTGAATTCTGACTGCTGGAAGATTCCTTTCTTCATCGGTACTTAATGCCCAAACTTCGCATCCATATTTAACTATTGGAGTATCGTTCTATAAAGTGAAGCCTTCAGTGTTCCACAATAAGCTTTGATTGTACCCCCGATACTGGCTTGAATACAACTATGCATAGTCATAGTCATTTCAATCAGAGTCTGAATCAGAATCGCCACAAATGAAAAGTCCTCAAATTCAACAGAGCCCAAGACAAAAAAGAAACACAGAAAACATTGCATTCCTGTCCGAAGAAACCTGCAATTTGCAAAAAATCTCAATCGTTGCAGAAACAACACGAATTTGGTTTTAATGTAACAACTCCTCCCATCTCCTTGAAACGAACAGTGTCCTTGACATAAACAATGAAATTCCATTCTCGCCGTTCACACGCACTCACCTGTGTCTAAACAAATACCCATTATCCATTCGGTGGCCAATGTAGCGCAGTGGTTATTCAAATTGTCTCGGTTCGGGTTTTGTCGCCGCCGCCTCCAATCGCGAATTCTCAATTCAAATCTGCGTCACACAAATATCGCCAATTCATGTTCACGCAACACACTGAAATGCACTGTACACCGAAATCCTGTATCCTCTTGCTCGGTGAGTGCGAAAAAATTGAAATCACAGCAAAAGCAAAATTCCTTCTCGGTCAAAGGAGGCCTTCTCTCTTTTGCTTCCTCCTCCTAGTCGAGTAACGAATTCGAGCGCAAGGATAACGCGTGTTAAATCTGTCACAAGTCCCGAGTTCAACTGACTTTCACCGATGGACAAGCGAAAGTTATACACTTACCGAGTCTCCTGGTCAGCGGGCCACTCGCGTTGTTGTTGTCGTGCTGTCCTTTGTCCGCTGATGAATTATTGATGCATTATAGCAGTTATCCTTTGAAGTCCACCACACATGTACGTGCGGACGAGAGGACAAGTGGACAAGCGGACAACAAACCCCACTATCTATCTGGGAATGCACATTCGACGGTAGTCGGTTCGTTTCGTTTCGCCTGTGGCCCGCTTTAACTTATTGTCCTGGCGCGGTGTGGTTAATGATAGATGTAATTGCTGGTGTATGCGTGTGTGTGGGCGGCCGGCGGGGGTTTGGGGGGTTGTTTATGCCTGTGTGGGATACGGTTTCGGTATCGGTGGTCGAAGTATATAGCCGCAAGTGACCGCTAAATTATGTATGTATGCTGTTCTCTCGCGGAGAGGGCGGTCAGGGGAGTATGTGTTGACAAACAACACGACGAATTTCAGGACACAAACGAGGCTTGTGCGTTACTCGCGCGCATTATGTGACTGAAGTACAGCGGTACAGCGTACAAGGCACACAGGGAAGGATATCGCGGTGAATTACGTTTGATTTTTCGTTTCCCTTTGCACTCTGTCGAGGACGGTGAAGTTTGAGGTCCGGTTGCGAGGAAAGTTGAACGGAAGTGAGACGATTCTGCGGATGGGGTGGTTGGCTTGTGTGTGTGTGTGTTTTTTTTTTTTTTTTGGGTAATGACTGTGAACTAGCAGGTGGTTCACGGTTAAACGAGTTACCTGAGTGTGTGAAGGATAGTGGGTGGTTACAAGCGCTTTGCTTTGATGTGGTTTTGGTTTGAAATTTTGGAGTTTCGTTTTTTTATTCTGAGGGATTCCGGAAAGTTTTGATCTAGTTTTGAGGGTAATTAGGTAGAGGTCAGAGAGGGAAGGGTGGAGAGAATATTCCGTGGGAACTGGAATTTCAGGATTGCGTTTCATCAGTCGAAAGGACGGAACTTTTACCGGGGCATCAATGTGACTACGTGCATCCTGATGTAATGTCTGAAATTACGTGAAATTAAGGATCAAGGTTATGAAAGAATGTTCGCTTAGTTTTCCTCCCAGAGAAGTATAAAGCTAATGTTAGAATTACGAAAGTTAACAGTCATAATAGTAGGATAAACTAATCTTTGATCGGGCGCCAAATGTCACTTTCGTACATTTCCACTAACTTTCTGTAAAATATTGCAAATTTTCCTTCGGATTCTGTTACCTCCTCAAACCTGAGGAGGTTTAGTTTTTTCTTCGCGGTACAGAGGCAGACGTGTTATAAAATTTTGGCAGCACCCTGTTAGAAGTTTATATTGTTATTGAAGTGAGATCTTAGACTTTTCTAATTGCAGCCATAAATCTTAGAATTCTCTTTCAGCGTGCCGCATCACCCTTCAGTTTCTTCGAAAAAAAACCTTGTCTTGACCTCTGATCGGGCGCCAAATGAGAATTTTTTAAATTACACTCATTTTGTTCATGGTTTCCTAACTTTTGCTATAAATGACGGATTCATGGGGTCGCACTGTGGGCAATGAATGATCAGGGCTGTTATAGCTTCATCAGCAACTGCTTGTATCGTGCCGTCTATTATACTCTTGAATCGAACCTGGGATCTAGTGCTTAGAAGTCGACGCACAGTCCCATTGCGACACGGCATCCAATCATATTTGTTATCTAAGTTGTTTTTTTCGTTTCTGTACTAAGACGCCATGTCTGCAACAGAGCCTCCGTCGCCATCATCACAATCAGGACTGTGACTAAAGGTCTAGCTTTTTTGCACTCATTGTCACTGACAACTTCAGACTTTAGATTTGGTCCTTGCCATAAGAGCATTCTGCATAAAACTCTATTCGGGCGCCAGTCGTTTCACCTCCTAGCGCACTCAATTTTACCCATTTCCCATTCTCGCATCATCACAATGAAGTGCACCCATCACCTGCAACTCCCTATTCATCTTTAACCCATTCATTCAGCAAATCCGAAACTCCTCCACCTCACCGTCCGCCATCGGTGCACCGGTTGACTTGGCGCTTTTGTTGTCCACTGGCACTTGTAACATTCATGTGCTCTCACATTTCATGTGAAATTGGCCGCGCGCCACCGTCTAAATCATGCGCAAAACATCCCTCTGCCACAGACAGTCAGCCAAAGCTCTTCGACACAGCACCACCGATAGGAATTCCACGCGGAATCCCATTCGATTCCGTGGAACACATGAATAAATCACACGTCCTTCATTCTCCCGCCCATCGGCAGGTATATTTCCCCTTCGAACGGACCCCTCTCCACCGCCTTCGCCCACTGCTCCACGCGGCACACATGCATTCGACCATCGAGGGACATCACGAGGAGGATTTTTTGAATGAATAGGATTTCCGTTCCTGTGTGTGTTTGTGTGTGTTGGGCAGTCGGCAGTGGACACCGGGAGAATTGTGATACACCGCCGCCAGGTATCGCCGATGATGATGATAGATAGATTAGCAGAATGAGACATTTATGACATGGCCGGTTGGTCATTAAAAATATAAACGAGTGCAATAGGCTCGGGGATGTTTGCATTTGACTCGTCGTCGTCGCCCGGGGACAGCGAGTCGACTGTTGCTGACACTCAGTTGGGGGAGTGTGGGTGCTGTTTGTGCGGCTTCCAGCCGCTTTACTTGTTTTGCCTCCGTTCGGGGAGCTATTAAAGATGATTTGAAGGGTAAACCATCGTTTATAATTCACATACGTTTGGTTGGCGGAGCGTGGGCGGAAGTGAAGCAGGACGAGTCGTTTATGAGAACTATTGCTGGCGTGATGTTGCTCCAGTCATTAAACCCACAGAGTATTCATGGTTTTGATAAATAATGCAGCAGATGGCTGTGTGCGAGTGTGAATCATCAGCAGTTTCTGAGAAGTGCTGCAATTGATTCTTGCGTGTGTGGACGAAGCAGTAGCGATTTCAAGGATGAGACTGATCGTGGGTGTTAAAGTCATCGATTTGTTGACTTTTTGTTTTAACAAATTTTGAAATGAGCCTCGGACTGGGCGCCAGTTGGATGGGCTGGGGGGACCTTCTGAGGCACGCATATTTGGCTTAGGCTTGGTCCTCCAACATAAATCCCCTCACACCAGTATCATGTCTAACCAACTCTTTTACTTCCGGGACAGAGGTGTGTCCTTTCTCAGTGCTGACTCTTCAAGCGCTGGTCCAGTTAGTCGACTCAAAGTTTATGACTGAAGGATGAACAAAACCAAAGATCGCATTCGATTCTCATCCACTTTCAGCACAGTCCAAGCCTCAGTGGTCGCATGGAGTAGGACTAGCTTGCTCCCAAAATTTGACTCGAAAACGCTCGAAAATTAGTTCTACTTTCTCCTGACACTAAGTCCATGTCCCCCTTTACCAGTATCTTGATCGATTATCAGACACATTTACAAGTCTTTACAACATCTCTTATTCACCACGCCCCCCCCCTCCCCCACTCTAGACCCGATTTTGAAGAGCACCTGACCACATATTGACTCATACGCCGCATTCAAAACTCATGTGAAAATTAATTCAATTAAATAATCAAACAGGCTCGACAGCCGAGCAGCAGGAGTTCCTGGAACTAATTAAATATGCAATTATGAGCTAAAGAGCAACCCCTCCCCCCCTCCCTCCCACCCCCTGTGGGGACACACAAGAACTCGCATCAATAAACCAAAACCCATAGAACTTTGAAGGATGCAACAAAACACCCATGACACACACCCGCACACGTAATCCCTGACACCGCACGATGAGCCGCTGCAAACGCTTCTCAATTGGTAAAAGTTTTATGGGTCCTCCGTGGGAAAGCGAACGGCTGCCTCGTGCTGGACGATTTCAAAAAAAAAAAAATTAAATTTCGATTGAACGGGTAATAGACTCCGTCTGTCCGTCTGTTGGTCTAATCACGAACACCAGCACCAGTCCGTCTGTCGGAGCGGGAGCTGTCCGATAATTATACCTTTCCACACACAAATGTCATTTTAATATCATCGGTCGTGTGGCGGTTTGTTAGTCGTGTTGTCATTCCGAATGAATCAGCTCCGTGCCCTCCCTGGGTCATCAAATCCTGCCGCCGCCACCGCCGCCGCCGCTGCTGATGAGTTTCGGAAAGACAATGTGTACTCGAGTAACAAGCGATTGGTTTTACCAATCAATACCGTTGACGACGGATACGTTGTGAATTAAAAATTTAAATCACACAGCCCTTTGGGGAGATGGAGAGAGATGGGTGCGCTGGGGGGTGGCGCTGGGGGGTTGACCTTAATTAGAAATTAGAAAAATTCTAGTTTTGTTTCGATGAGTAAATATTTGAAGATCTGCTTGTGTTTGAACGAAGTTGGATGAAGGAATAGATGTCAAGGCAGTTGACCCAGTTTCGGCTGACACACATCGACTGATGGGGCTTCCCAATGTCGATGATGGACTCCTGACAGATGTTCAATTGGTTTTATTGATTTTTTCTTTTGGGGGGGTTATCTTCAAAGTTTGCTGAAAGGTTCATACCAACTCTGTGCCGTAGGACAAACAAATTCGTTTGTTTGGGATCGATTTTGGTGCAATTTGTGAGGTCTAAACCGCCCAGGAAGCTTTGTCGCCATGACAAAGGCGGTTTGAACCATCCTGGAAGCGGCCATGACATCTTCCCTACTTTGAGGCTAAATTCCTTCGAGGACTACTCCAGACCGCTGCATACGGTGGCTACGTTCCACAAGGCACCCAGTTCACAATAGTTCACCCATTTGTCATCCTTTCTGTCTATCTGAAGAATCTTTAAAAAACCTTTCAGTGCGGTGTTAGGGACGAAGAATCTTTTGAACAACAAGACACACAATTGTCGCTCTGTCCACCCATCTCAAGGAACCGTCAACGTTTTCAATTCTCATGTTGTGCCACAGGATTGCCTTCTTTGACCTATTCTTTTTGTTTTGCCTGCTGTTTGCCCATCTGCAATAACTCCCACAAAATTCCATTCAAATCCTTAATTTATTTTGCATCTATCACATTTCGTTGAATCTATCGTAACACTAAGTAACTTAATCTATCCCCACAGACTTATCCTAAAGCCTCTCCTTGTGCACCTTCTCGCTGATCGTTGAGAAGCCCTGATTATCGTAGCCCGTGTAGTTGCCCAGCACCATTGATATGCCCGATGGGGAGTGCAGGACACCCGTAATCGCGTTGTTCTCCTTGCTGTCATACTCTGTGGTCGGTTTGAAAACCTTCGGCGATCCGTAGATTCTGCGGTATATGAACACTCGCGTCTTGTACACTACGAAGATGAACAAGTAGACAAAACAGGTTAGCAGTAGAACACCACCCACTGTGGTGAAAGCCAACCCGGGGTCTCTCCAGTCCAGGACGTAGTAGATGTACGGTTCTCCCTTCCTGCAATTGAACTGTCGGTGATGGTGCTTGACAGGCAGTTGCATCAACTTACCTATTCACACCGCCAGCCGCGTAGTAGATGGCCGAAAAGCATGCAAAGATGATGCCAAAGCCAACAGGGAGAAAGATGTGCAGCAGTCGTATGGGGTAGGCCATAATGATGAGATCGACCAACATCAGCACCGAGTTGAAGGCGTGTGTGAGGATCGTTGTTGGGGTCAGAGGAGTATCGGCTGTGAAGAGACAGCATAAGATGGCTTGTTAGGCTTGTCAGCGCCGCACTCACCTTTGTGTAAAATGCTCCAGTACACAATTGTGATCACAATCGACAGCACCAGGGTGATGCTCAGCATCATCCAGTAGATCTTCAGCGGGCTGGTCAGCGAGTTCAGATTGATGAGTTTGTCTGCAAAAATTTCAATTGAACACCTGTTCCACACACACACCCCCCCCCCCACTTACTCTCGTACTCCGGATGGAAATGATAAATCGTCACCAGGAGAGCGCCGCACAAATTGGTCAACATACACATCAGAATGCCCCAATTAGTTAGATAAATAAGATAGGATACATCGGGTCCGCTGGCAATTATCGATTCGATAACCACACCGATAAAGAATAATTCAATTATCCAGCGGTACAGGAGGAACGGCGTGCTCTTCGATCGATGTTGCCACTGTTTCACGGTGCGGTGCGGTTGAGCGTTAACATTTGGCGGCCGGAGCGTGTGCGGCGTTTGTCGGGTGGGTGGTGAATTTATCGTCGTCGTCGGACAGAGGAAGAGTGAGAAAGAGAAAAGAGGAAAATTTGATGACAAATAGCTTGTGAGGTGTCATTGAATTAAGCTATTGAATGATAAATGAGCCCGTGAGTCTAGGGTGACCTCGCAAAAGGCTGCTAACCTGTATTTTACCCTCGTACACACTCGCTCACACCGATGCACACGCACAACTGTTTGGTTGTCGAATTATTCCTTCAGCTTGTGTTGGAATTCTTGTGGTTTTTTGTGTGTGTGTGTAATTCACCGCCCCGTCGTAATGCCGTGGTGGGATAATGAAGACGAATCAAGGTCTCATTGTGGTGGATGATGAAGGGAGGCAAGTGATGGGGGATGATGGGATGAGAGGTTTGTTAGGCGGTTGTATTTATGTGTAGTTCTAGGAGAAGAGAGCTCAGAAAAGGGTCTCATACAAAGCTTGCATAACGAAGGTTTAGGTTGGAAGGTGAATTTGAATGTAGAATGGACATTTGGAGTGATCCTTTCTCAAGTTGAATGCTACAGTACATGTAGACAGGGACATTTTTTGGGCAGATGAATGCTAAGTTATAAAAGTCTCTATCTGACCATCAAAATGCAGGAGACTCTCGTCATCCTTCGATTTCCTTGAGGAACAAACTTCACCAAGTCTTTCAAATGAGTGACGACGATCAGGGTCATAGTTTCTGCTAATGTTGCCACTGCTGAACACTCCATCAATAGTGGCAGCATTTGTTGGCCTTTGTTGAGCAATTGTTGACCTCTCCTACTCGTGTGAGGCTTGGCTTACACACAACCAGCACCGGGTGAACACCACCATCAACTACAATCTCCTTAATATCTTCGACATTGTTTTCTTTTTCTCAAGGCACTCCATCTTCTCTAGCCCATTCTGCAAACTTCATTTTCTCAGTGCCTGACTTTTGCAGTCAGCGTAGGAGATGGTTTCTCTGACGGTCTTCAAGTCTTCTTCTATGCTTCCTTATCCGCCTTCAATAGCACGCATGCTTCTGTTTGTTTTCCAACAGAAACCTTTACACTTTTGTGAGTGATCGAAAAGAGACTCGTTTCTAAAGGACATCCCCTCATTTCTCATTCTGCTGCCCGTCACGAATTTATCCCAGACAGTTTCTCATCACCTGTGACAGCCTTCTTCGCGCTGTTTGCCTACTCTCCACCTAAACGCCGCCTCTTAACCCCAAAAACGACTGAAGCAAGCTGAAGCTATGAATTCCATTCTCCGAACCTAAAAAAGTCAACTTCCTCTTCCTCTCTCTCTCTCTCTCTCTCATCCATTCCCAAATCATCCCAAAATACCCCACCTAGTACACCTACCTGCGACTTGACAAAGTCATCAGCCTGTGAGTGAGTAAATCCGCAGTTGCCCCTCTGAAACTCTTTGGCCAATGTTCTGGCCAGTCGCTTAGTCCTCGTCATCGTTGCGCGCTCACTTCACAGCTCACTTTCGAACTAGTTTCAATTGCCTCCGATCTCAGTCGAAGGTTACCTGTGCGGAAGAAGAAGAAAAAGAACAAACATTAGTTTAGCCGCATATTCCATGGCCCGTCCCATGTGTGCTCCTCTCGCCGGTGAGTGATAATTTTTTGACAAAACACGTTTGACTTTGGCCGCGCCAAGTGAAGGTTCTCCCCCTCCTCGCGAACAATGAAGGCGGCTGTGAGTGGTGCGTGTGCTGATGATGATTTCTACGCTTTCGGCGGTCGACTAAAGTTCAAGTGCGGCCTCCCCGCGTTCGCAGACGATTGCACACAATTGTGTCTCGAACAGCTGTAATCTGCCCGGGTAGGTGGTCGGTAATTAGACGACTCGTGAGTGCATATTACGGCGGCAACACCGCTTCACACGAGAGCTTCGCTTTGCAGCGGAGTCACGAATAGCGCGTGCTAGTGAGCGTACACCTATGTTTCTGTCTTTTTTTTTTGCTGTTTTGCGTTGATTAGATTGAAGATGGTAATGTCACACCCGCCTGAACATCAACAGACCGCGCCATTAACTCCCACTTTCCGGTGGTGGGTGAGTGGGTGATTTGGGGGGGGGGGGGCTTCAGAACAGGAAGTTGCATCAAAGAAGCACTGAACCGATATTTTAATTGAGTTCTGTTCTGTTCTGAATGCAAGCGAGTGGATTTTTATCTGATCTCTGTGTGCACTCATGTGGACGACGGAGGAGAGAGGTGAGTGCATGCAGATTGCTGCAAGAGATTTGATTACATTGGAACGTTCAGTGGGTAATTGCATTTCTTTTTCGTTACTTTTCCCCGCTTAACATTTTGCAGGTGATTTCAGGCGATCTCTGGTGGTGATGAGATTTCCACAAATTGACGGTATTTTTTTAAACGTTTGCTCTGGCAACATTTGTTTTCTGCAACAGATTTCAGAAACTTAATCGAGGTCGTAAGTAGTAACGAAACTAATTGTTGGTCGACATTGAACTCGCTGCTGATTAAATGCCTGCCACCTGCCTATCTGTGGCGTTGTCTTGAGTCTTGTCCGCGGTAACCTTGTCCCTGGTGGCAAGTTTATTTAATCATACCTTGTCTGATCTTGTCGTGTTGAACATTTAAAGTTAAGCGCAGTCCCCTTGACCAAAAGCCTCTTGTTTTGTACTTCGGATTTGTAACTTGGAAGTAATGTTTAAACGTTTTCCGAATGAATGTAAAGCTGGTACAGTGCACTCGTCAAGCCCCAGTTTTTTGTGTAAAAACGAGAATTACATTTTTTTTGCTACTTTGACTATCAATCTCGATTTCAAAGAACGTAATCTTTATAGTTTCCCTTCCGACTGTCTTTTTGTATTTCTCCGTCCTCCCATCTGCCAGTCCTTCCATCTATCCTTCCATCCGTCCTTCCGTCTCTCCGTCAACCCGTCTCTCCGTCTGTCCGCCAATGTGTCCTTCCGTCTGTCCATTCATCCGTCCCTCTATCTGACCGTCCCTCTATCTGTCTTTCCTTCCGTCCTTCTGGATGCTCGTCTGCCCTTTCATCCGTACTTCCGTCTGTCCTGCCATCCGTCCTTCCGTCTGTCCGTCTATCCGTCTTTCCATCTGTCCTCCTTCAGTCTGTCCTCCTTCAGTCTGTCCTCCTTCAGTCTGTCCTCCTTCAGTCTGTCCTCCTTCAGTCTGTCCTCCTTCAGTCTGTCCTCCTTCAGTTTGTCCGGCCTTCCATCTCTCCGTCCATCCGTCCTTCTGTCTGTCCGTCAATCCGTCCTTCTGTCAGTCCAGATGCATGCCAACACTTAAGTTTATTTTGGGGCGTAATGCGGAAATGAGTTTTCATCAAGTAAGCGACCGCTGGACAGAGCCATGATAAGACGGTTGGATCAAATTCATAAACTCGCTGGTTGCGCTTCGAAATGGCTCTTGATGAATTATATTCGATGGCAAAAGATCGACCGGCCTGTAGGTCTTGGACCTGCATTGCCCTCGCCGTTCCATTAGTGGAACATGCGGGTCAGCGAAAATGGTGCCGATGATGAGGATGGGGGTGAGTTGTGTATACGTAAAGTGGCAGCGAAATTGTAAGTCGAGTTAAGACGTAAGACTAAGCCCAAAAGGACCCTACGCGCACCTGCTCAAACCATCCGGTGTTTACAGGAGAGGGTCTAAGTTTCCGTTGCATTTGGAATGCTGCAATGTTTGCGAAAAGAGGGCGAACTTGACATTTGCATGTATCTCGGGGACAGCCAAACCGACTTAAGTGAATTTGTTACTCCATTCGCAACAGAGGATGACATCTTCTTTATCGGCAGATTTGGGGGCACTTTTGATTAAGTCAGCTGTACCAGTGCTTCGTGTTACATTCTAGAATAAGTATGAGACGAAAGACCTTTCAAATTAATGGAACAGAAACCACGTCAGTTGCGTCGTACGGAGATATTCACTGAAGCAGACAAAATTTAGCAAAAATTCTCCGCCCATTAATCTCATCGAAATTAACTGTAGACATGTATCGCTATGCATTCGGTTTCAAGCTGATTACCTGCTGTTTGAAATGAGCTTTCGATATTCCTAAATCCAACCCAATTCCTTCAGTCAAATGGATCTCCCATCAATCCAAGGAAAAACAAGCTCCTTTCAAATGAGAATCGTTTTCGATATGTTTTCATCGTTCACGAATCGTATCCGCTTGGCGGCATCTTAAGACTCACTCGCACATCAAATCAAACAATCTCCCTCCACTTGACCAATTTGTTTGAATTCCGATAAGAGGCATTCACTTCTCGTCCACTTCTCTGATTAAAAAGCATTCAATTCCACAGCTCCACGCAAAACATTTCTTTCCCACTCGCACACTTATCTTCAAAAGCAACCTTACTGACCAGTTGCCACAAAAAAAAAGCAGAAAAATTAAAAAAAAAAAACTCCACCTCTCCGTGACAATGTTCTCTTCGAACATTGCCGTGACCAGGATTCGAACCTGGGTTACCACGGCCACAACGTGGGGTCCTAACCACTAGACGATCACGGCTACCGAGGCGATGATTTCCACATCATCCAATTTCCATCACACTCGTAGCAACGTATTCCACTCACTGCTGCCCAGTGAATTTATTTTTGGTTGACGATGACGAATGCCAGTCTTCGCCCTCTTTCTCACCTCCAGCCGCACACAGCGAAGCACACTGATAGAGTGGAGAGAGAGCACGCTTTTTCCTCCATTAATTTTTGCAACAACTCACCACCGAGAAGTGCTCGCTTCAGCGGTTTATTCGGTTTATAGCATCCATCCACTTCAGCCAGCCCCGATTAGAGCCATTTTTTGAAGTCGATGGAGCGGTGGAGAGGGGAGCCTGCTGCCCTCGTCGGTTGGTTATGCAACTGCAGAGCACATTGAAAGGTAGACGAATTTATGACGCTGGCGCACACTAAATCCAAAACGTATCTAATGCGTAACGATGGGCAAGGCGTCAGGTGGCGCGAAGCGAAGCGGGGGAGATGGGCTTGAGATACATTAAATGCGAGTTTATGTCTTCGAATGGCACCTAACTGGGTGTTGACCCTGAACTTGCTTAGGAAATCGTGTGTATCGCCGTGATTAATTCATGGTTTCGAAAATTTCAAAACAACCGCGTTTGTGTGTGTGTGTTCGGATTTGAATGCGTTCAACTTTGTAGCGGCGTGGGTTTTGCAAGAAATTCCCACAGAGTTGCAGAGAGCTGGAGAGTTGGAGTATCTCGAAGTTTCGGCGCGCCGTGTGGCGGCTTTTGCAATGAAACGGTTCAATGGACCGCGGTGATTGGGTGAGAAATAGGGGGAAGGCGGGGGGTTCAATTTTTTCGCGTTCAAAATTTTGCAACTTTAAATTGTATCTGGAGTAGAGGAAACTCTGTAATGGAGGGTTGCAAACAAAGAGGATTGCCTATTTGGCGAAAGTTGGATTTGTTTTGTTTGCGCAGCGCCGTGTCAAGACGATGTGGACATTCTTGACAACTACCGCATTGGCTTCTGCGTGAGGAGGCTTGTGTTTATTTTTGGCGGGGTTTCCCTTAAGCAACAGACATACATACTTGTCGACGACGTGACGAAGTCATAGCGAGGGTGATTTTCTGAGAGTCACTCACAGAAGTTGTTTCAGAGGAAAATTAACGACTGGGAATACACAAATAACCTGCTGGTGGCTCAGTGGTGGCACTGATTCAGATATGACTCTGACACAAATTCCGGTTTTGAAGTGACATGCATCTAAAGTGCTGAATTCCTCCTTGAGCCGAAAACTGATTGCTTTGTGTCTTTAGCTGGAGCAGAGGCCTTGTCTCTCTTTAGTCTGCCTCAGGTTTCATTCCGGTTTGAGGATTGAGTTTGACAGCGTCATGTAGTCTGGGCTTTGTACACTCTTCTCAGTGCTAGACCTTTGTCAGCTATCGGGTGCTTGTATATTAGTGTCTTATGGGTGGTTCCTGCATCTATTTCTGCATCTATTCAAGCTTTCTCCAAACGTTTTGTTGCTTTGGACTTTTTGTTCGAAGCTTGACTTTAGAAAAAATTCGCTTACAGGCCTAGCTCCAGCAAGTTCTTAACTCCGATCAAAATTTCGGGAACTTTATCATTGCCTAAGAGAGTTCTTCGCTTCGAAAAAAATTATTTTCACCTTAAGCTTGGTTCTAGAAAATTCTAACCTCCAGCCAGTCCTCATCCAAGCTTCAGAGATTTTAAGTTCGACAAAGTGTTGTTCATATTCTCGTTGTCTTGCGCCTGACCTTACCTTCTTCATAGCCCCAGCATAGATCCCGTGCGAATCCTCGTTGTCTTAAGCCTCGATTCAGAGGCTTTAAAGGACTGGCAGAGATTTCGTTAGCATTTCCGTCGACTTAACTCGGGCTTGAGCGACTTTTTGTTTCACAGCAGATTTTGTAAATATTTTCAAAGTTGGTTTTAGAGATTTCCGAACTCCGGATTATAGTCGTAAGCCTGAGTTCAGACAACTCTAAGCCAAGAAAAAAACATTTTCGCATTCTAGTTTCAGAGATTTCTTAGCTCTGTTTAATATTTCGGGGATTTTTCCCAAATTTCAATCCTAGCTTCAAAGAACTCTGGTTAAAATTTCGCTTGCATTCTCAGTGTCTTAAGCCTGGGTTCAAAGATAGACTAGCTCCAATCAGCGTTTTGGTTCCATTTTTGCCATTTTTTTTCCGGTGAAAACCTTGGTTTAATTTTCTTCAATCTAAGCTTGACCTCGGAATTGTTGTAAGACCAAATTCAGTGCCTAATAGCGCTCTCTGGCCAACTCCAACAGAACAACAGCTGATCATCAGAGAACTGCCCTCATTCAGTACTTTATATGTCTTAAGTCCGACTTAAAATGCGTGAGAAGCTCAGCTCTCCTTCCTTACACAACCTAAGTAAGTAAGTCACATTCTAGAACCCGGATTTTTTGCCTTGAAATTTCCCCCCAAACCGAAGGCAATACAGCAGCCTTCATAGAAGCACCAAAATGAAATTCAATTCCAGCGCCCCATCCACAGTCAACACCGCGTACGTGAGCTGAATTGGGAAACTCTAGCACATTGCCTCTCCCCCAACGGCAGCACGTCTAGATTGCCCTTGTCCATCACACGCTCCATCTTATCCAAACTGCGTCGCATCACCGGCTATCTTTTTGAATCACTCGCCAAACAATGCGACAACTCAATCCATGTCTTCACTTGGCTCGTCTTAACCCCACACGACGGCACTTCGATTTAGCCGCTGCCCGACTCGGACGCAATTCCTTATTTCGCCTTCTGTTTGACAACTTCGATCGCTCGTGTTGCAATTCTCTCGTCAACTGTTGCAACGTTTTAATCGCTCCCAACGGACGCAGTCCAGATCCACTTGTTGACCAACTCATTGCACCGCTCTACGGCGTGTAACACTTGCCGCGAGTGTTATTTAATTTCGCGTAATGATCATCATTTCCAGGTGCGCAACCGGCTGGGAACCGATGGCGACGGCAGCAGCGGTAATGTTTCAATTTGAAAACAGAATTTCACATTTTCACGACCAAATGAGTCTGTACGGCCGACCAAAGACAGCAGCAACAGCCCATTAGACCGCCAGAGTGTACGGTGCGCAGGGGTGCACAAGGGAAACCCATAAAAGCCCAAAGATAACCAGTAATGAGGCGGCAGTTATTAAACGAAACGTTTTGTGCGTTTGTATGGCTGCCGTAGAACCGCGGGTCATTTCAGGGGCCATAAGCTGCGCGGCCCCTCTGAGATTCGCTCAAAGACGTAATTTTGTGTAATCACGACTGCGTTCAGAGAGCACAGACTGTGTTGGTAATTAGAAGTGATTATTGTTTGTTGTTGTTGTGTGTGTGTGTGTGTGTGGAGCAGGGCTGTTGTTGGTGTGGTATTGCAAGGTGAACTAGATCTGTGGGATTGCGCTTAGAGGGGGGCAAGTTGTGATTTTAAATGTTTGCCGGTGAGAAAGGTCCTTGAGGAACGGGGGCAATGTTCCATTGACCTTTAGTAGTAGTGTGGATTTGGGGAATGTCAAGGTGTTGAGAGGCACTTTGCGGCTTGTGATTTGGGTTGCCCCATAACATGGTAGACATTGTTCTTCGAAATTTTTTTTGAAATGCTAAGTGTGTATAAGTGGACATTTGAAGCTAAACGCAGACAAAACTGTAGCAAGAGTCCTCACTTATCAATTTTCACAACGGACAAGCTCTTCATTTCAGGTGATTTTAGTAGAAACCTGGTCCTTCTCATGGTCGACACTCGGGAAGAAGAAAACGTCTCCTAGCTTTCAAGCTCCCTTTAGTACACGGTCTACATCGTATGAAATTTCTTTCAGCTCTAAAGTTTGAAGCTTTTCTACAAGAAAACTCGAAATTTGTCTGGCTTTAACCTAGTCTATGAAACCAAGTCGGTGTTGAACCAAAAGGGAAGCGAAGCAAGACTCCTAGGGGAGGTGCAAATGGCTTTCATGCACAACGGTTTGGCATACTTCCCACCAGCGCGACAAGTGTAGAAGCTGCAGAGACGAATATGAAATGGCATCTTTCAGGCACCGACTCTATGATTGTCCAACTCTGGCGTCGATTAAAACCGAAACTTCTAGGGAATGTCTACTTCGCAAACCTACATGAATTGATGAACTTGAGGCAGAGGACATCCTGGTACTTGTATACAAATCGCGATGGTTTTGAACGTCACGAAGCTCTCAGCTTGACCCTCAATGTAGGGCGCAATGAAGTCGCCAAGGTCCTAAGGGACCTTATCCACCTAACTTCCTTACATTGTTACCAGAAGAAAGATACTTCAGGCTTCCATTAAGCTGAAGACAAGGAGGAGCTCGCATCTCCACCGTCTGCTATTTTTGCAAAATGAGAAGCGGCCTAAGATTGTGCAGTCAAATTCTGAAAACAATGAAAACTCTGCCTCAACACGCGTCCCTTCACAACGCTTTTACGCAATACGTCCCCTCTATCAGTCCTTCCCTCTGCTTCTACTAAGTACAGTTTCTGTCATAAGCACTCTTTCCCTTCAGTCCTCTGCCCTGCTCTTAAGCTTCCCCGTTTAACAGTACAATTCATTGTCTAACCAAACAAACAAAGAACAGACATAGTTGAAGGAAACCCCCACAATGGAATGTGTCACATGGCTTGTAGCTCCATGTGGAAGACGCCAAATCTCTGTCAGCCAGTCATCAAGTTTGCTCTTTCCTCTAGTACTTTCAACTGTCGATTAGCATTTCTTCTTCAGGCACACTTTCCATTGTAACTTCGGCAGGAAGTAGAAAGCCCAAGAGAATGCAGATAATCATCCCACAACCGAAACTTCCCACACAATCGACTTTCAAAACAAATTTCATTCAAAGAACCCACCAACTGAGTCTCCTCCCCATTTTGAGGATCAAATTTCTTCTACAAAATTCCAACTCACTGGACGGCTTTCCCATCAACTAGACAACCCTGTGCTTCCACAGAAATACAAAAATTTCCGCAAAAAAAAAATGACAACTCCCCGTATTTGCCGCACTTTTAGCACATCTAGCGGAACTTTTGTCGCCACCCATACGTCCACGCACACCACCGTCGCGTCCACGCTCTATTCGGAAACAAGGTCAGCTGTCAAACGCGCAAGTAATCGCACTCACTCAAACGATGCACCACGACGAGCCGCCTCCCGAACCGCGTGTGCGGAGAAACTCTTCGCATTCAAAACGTGTTCCACGCGGCCAGCCCAAAAGCGCGACGCCAAAGACAAACAAAAATATATACAGCCGTTCAAATGAACCTACCAAACTGATCGTTGTGCACCAAGCGTCCAATGCTGCGCTACTTTGAATACTCATTCGTTCAGTGGGCCATCGAGGCCGCCACCAGCACAGCACAACACAGTAAGTCACTACGCTGGCCAGAGGTTGTTGTCGAACGACTCCCACAACAACAGGATCGAAGTCCACGCACGGGAACGAGACGAACGCTTATGCAACACTAAGCCACTGAGTCCCCCCTGAAGGGCGGCAGCCTGATGGCTAGAATGAGGGGTTTCGAATTTGACAAACACAGCGCGTACAAACGGTTCTCCGGCAAATTTGGGTCAACCACCCAAGCGAATCAAGGCCCACAACCGTGCGCGCCGTCAATCACTTCGGAGCAGGCCTGAGCACACAAGACACACGAAGGCGCGCAAACTTCGGATTCACATGCAACACAGATGATCAGCGGGAACGGCGACGGTGACTGCTCTGCGTTGAGCGTGGTTTGAAACTGACTTTGGATCGCGGTGCGGAACCGATCACCTGTGAGGCGGAGAGTTACCTGCTTTTCGAGTTCGGTTATGCAAACGGTGACTTGAGCGTGGCGACAAGAGACACGCAACGCACTCAACTAAGAGATGAGGATTGAGTGGAAAACGGAAAGAAACTCACCACAGCGATGATTTGTGCTGCAGCTTGGCCGTTATCTTTGCGAATGCGGAGAGGTTCCTGCGTTGGTGGCGACTTGTGCCTGCGCCTTTGCCTGTTATCTCGTGTTGATTGGGTTCGTGATAAGGTTTGCGCGTTTTGATAGCCAATACGAGCGACTAAATGGGTTTATGAGTCAATTACAGCCGCGATGAAATTGCGACGAACCAAAGAGAGACTCGTTTATTGGGAGCCACGGTGCGTTGTGCCAAAACAATACGGGGATGGTGAGCCTAAATGTAGGCAACAGTTTTTTTCCATCCACTGGTTTAAAGAGTGGGCTTGCTTGGCTTGTCTTTTCACATGTTTGTGGCTAAAGGCAGCACTGGGAGGCCTTTGACAACATCTTTCGAAAGTTAAGACAGGTCTTCTGTGGTAGGACTGACAGTTCACGAAAACCTTCGATTCATTTCAAATGAATTCCTCTGAAAACAATCAGATCTAATGTGATTTCTAGGAAACTAAGGTCTTTCCATCGCGGCTTTGAGTGCATATATCATTTCTTGGAACGGGGCGAATCAATATCTTTTAGAGATTTGAGCACATTATGGTATATGTTGCAAATCAGTCAAGGAATTGAGCTAATATGACGCAGAGAGTGCGAAGAAAACTGGAATAAAACCTCACTCGCGGATGACTTCTCCCTGCGTGACCTTGGCATTCCAATTTTAGTTCGTTTTTTTTTTGTAACAACACCCCTTTAATGACAACACTTTGAAATCATTATTTACATCCTTCCACTTAATCGACGGTTGTGCCGACTGTTGAAAGCACGCGCCACATGTGCCCCAATCCCATCAAATTAATTATGTACGTGCATTGTCGCACACATCGCACACACCCTACTCTCATGGGTCCGCCGCAACTCCATCTCCACCCCCTACTTAATGACTCAACAAATCAGATACTCACCGCGTAGTGTCACCGCCGATAGCAGTCCAAAAAAAAAAATTCCTTCCTCACACACCGCCACGAAAACTTATCAGTGTTGCGCGCGAAAGCGCTACCTTGCAACTAGCAAATCTCCCGTCGGACACCTTTGCGGCAACATGACGTGTGCTAAAGACGCACTAAGCTGCCGTTGCAAGTAATTAAAAATGTACATGTGACACTGCAGCTGGCAGATGCAATTACCACCCCCGCCCCCCGGCCGGAAAGGAAAACACGTTTCCGTTGTGACCAATGGCACAGACTTTAATGAGATTCAGGTGATTAAATGCGTTAATCGAATACAAGTTCAGGCTTACGAGCGACAGATATTTCTAAACTAATGCTAGGGGTCCCGCGGGGGGACTGGATCACTAGACCACGTCGAATGAGGTCTGCTTGTGGCGCTGTTGCAGCGTCTGATGGATGTACAGCTTCAAGCGGTGAACGATGAAGATGACAATTGAGAAGATAACGTACAGGACGAAGACGCCTGCGAAGGTCGTCATGCCCAGGGTGGGTTTCTTCCAGTCAAGGATCGTGTAGATGTAATGGTTACCGAATCTGAAAGGAAAAAAGAAGAGATGCGTTAGAGAACGATGTGGGGGTAAGAGAGAACAGCGATGGGTAGGATTGAACTAGAGTATCGAGGTGCTTATTGGAAGATGACGATCGGAGTAGATCCTCACTGGAATGTTGTTCGCTTCTAAAGGACAATTTGATGATCTTTACTAGAAGACGAAAATGGAACACTCAGCTCCTCACTAAAGACGGACTAGACTTAATCCAATGATCTCATCCTCATCAAAGAATTTAGGAGATTCACCCCCAATTTCTAGGGACTACAAAAGGCCACTAGAATCTAAGTCATAGGTCGTGCCACGCTCACCAAGGACCCAACTATGTTGCTGGACTAGGAGTCATGGTCCTCACTGAAAAACACCAAGCCGCACTAGAGGACGACGATCGTCACTGGAGCGGAAGATGACGATCTACACTAGAACACGACGCTTCGCGACCCAGGAACTAGAAGACGACGTTCGCCACCAGAGGAGAAGATGACGATCTACACTAGAACATGACGCGTCGAGACACAGGAACTAGAGGACGACGTTCGCTACTAGAGGAGAAGATGACGATCTACACTAGAACACGACGTCTCGCGACACAGGAACTAGAGGACGACGATCGCCACTAGAGGAGAAGATGACGATCTACACTAGAAGACTACGCAGAAACTAGAGGACTTCAGTGGTCACTGATGGAGGACTCAGTTTCATTCGACGATCCAGTTGTAAAGGGTAGACTTCGCTCCAAATTTCTGGGCTTTACAGTGGCGGACAAGAACTTAAGTGAGACACAGTCGTGCCATCTCCAGCCCCTCCCTAAAACGTGATCCTCACTGGATCGGACTAGGGGACAACTATCCACCCTTGGTAGAGGATGGCGATCGAAGTAGACGATCATAGAAGGCAATGATCGGACTAGGGGACAACGATCCTCCTTTGGTAGAGGATGGCGATCGAAGTAGACGATCATAGAAGGCAATGATCGGAATAGGGGAAAACGATTTTCCTTTGGTAGAGGATGGCGATCGAAGGAGAGGATCATGGTCCTCACTAAAAAATGATGGGCGTCACAAAAGAGCGACGATCGGTACTAGTGAACACGATCACGATCTTTAGGGGGGTCCCCAAGCTTATTAGGAGGCAACCGTAAGACTAGAGGCAAATAGTTTTGACTACACTCTCTAAAGAACTATGACCAGACGGGAGGACACAATCACACTGCGGGCATATAACTCCTTCGAAATTTATACTTACTCATCCAACCCGCCCAAATGGTAGTAGATAATGGTGAATGCACAGTAGAATATTGGCAGCATCATAGCGTAGGCAGTGTGCAACAGTCGCATCGGAAAACCCACCACAAACAAGTCGGCCACCATGAACAGCGAGTTGAAGGTGTGCGTTATGAAGCTCAGTGTCGGGAACCTCGACGGCTTATCTGTAACCAATAAAAAATCAGCTCCTTCTATCGGCCACCTGCTACCCGTCCCCATACTCACTTGCCTGCTTCCCATACAGGAACACCCAATAGATTGATGTGATGACCATTGCCAGCTGAAGTGTCACCCCGTGCACCAGCCAGTAGAACTTCAGCAGTCCCGGTGTGCGCGACTCAAACGATTTATTCACAATCTCATTCGGCAGCTTGCCAACATTGAAGTACCACTGGGTGACTGCTGTTGCCGCCACCACATTCGTCACCACACACAGTATGATGCCCCAGTATGTCAGGTAAATGAAAATAGTGCCATCCTTCAGCTGCAGCACCAGGCACACTGTGTACAGTCCAACGAAGAAGAGTGCCAAGACCCATCGGAATATGAGATATGGAAGGGATTTTGCGCCACGTTGCCACTGTAATGAGAGAGAGAGAGAGGAAAGGAAACGGAATTCGAATTAGGTGATCGATGATGAACGATGTGAGGGAGTGAAGGGAAGTGCCCAGTCTGTGGGCAAACGTCAGCTCAAAGTCCGCGCCTCTCGTGACTGGGTGTCAGCTTCAGTTGACGTATCAAGTTGCAGCAGCGATGCGCTACGACTCTAGCCCATGAATCGGATACGTCTCGACGCGATACAGTTTCCCTCTAATTGGCCATTTAGACAAACAATTGATTAACAAGCGAGAGTCGATGAAAAACGATTCGACGATTAATTAGATCGCGTAAAGCAACACGACGACGCAACGAATTGATTGACTTCAAGGCGTTTGTTTTTTTTTTATTGAAAGGTGCCGTCGAGCCTGATGCACGCATGGGGATGGAGAGAGGACTTTGAGTTGGTGTCTGGCTATAATGAGCAAATTTTTTTTCCCAGAAACCTGACCTTCCCTCAACCCCAGTGCGGCGACAACAAAGTCTCCGCTCAGGTAGCCGCAAAAGGCGTACAAAAGTGAAATTTGCAAAAAAACCTGGAAAGCTTCAAAATGCGCATAAATCGTAAGTCCGCCAATCTGGGTCGTGCTTGCTCTACATTTCGACTCCATTCCAGGTAGTGACCGTGACCGTTGCGACACGCGACACACGACTCGGAAATTAAAAATCCAAGGGCTTGCTGTCACTGCACGCTCTCCAGTTGACATGGAAACTGTTCCTAGACTCTCGCCCCCTCGGCATGTGGTCTCAGTCTTGCGCCGCTTATACTGATCTCAGCTGACGTCAACGTGGCAATTAATGAAATAGAAAAACGACAAAATATTTGATATGAGTAAGCGAGCGGCAGGCCACCGCCATCGCAATTCAAATGGCGTTGACCTGTTGACCAGAAATTAGTGTCAAAAATTATTGCCTCCCCAGTTGGTTTGTTTTGTGTTTTTTTTTCTCTTTTCTTTTTGTTTGTTTGTGTGTGTTATCAAGCAGGAGTAAGTCAGTGTGAAGCTTATGGGATTTCGTAAGGCCCAGTAGATAGAGATCTTTGAGCTAGTTAAGGTCGCACTGTTGATGTTTTTTTTTTTGCAAATTGTTGCATAAGTGGAATGTGGTAAATAAGCGTTGTTTACGAGGGGCAACAATTGCAGTGGCTGCAGTTTTTCTTCGATCACTTTGATTAATATTACTTAAGAGTGCGGATGCAAGTGCTTGCCGAGAGCTCGCGTGAGTTTGACATGAGGTCAAAGACAGATAAACAAACTTTACATAATTATAATTGTTAATGAGGACAAGATGTTACATGGGATTACACGTATAATTAGAATAGACAATTAGGTTTGACAAAAACAAGAGTAATTTGTATAATTTGCACGTTCAATAGCGGCGTTTCGCTTGCATAAGTGCGTGAGGCTATTATTCCACGAGGCTAAATAATGAAGGGGACATGGACAACACTGCTTCCGCCCGAAGAGCCTTCAACTTCGAACCAGTAGAAGTTCCAGAGTCTTTGATTTCTCTGAACCAGTGGGACAGCGCATCAAAGGACGCCCATGGACGCACAAATGGAGAAAGACATCACCTAACGTGGAGGCCCAGGTCCACCCCATACCGTCATATGAAAAAGAAAAACAGCAAAAAATAGATGAAGAAGATGAAGTTGAAGAGGAAGAAGAAGAAGAGGAAGAAGAAGAAGGAGGAGAAGAAGAAGAATTAGAAGATGATGAATATCCGACATTTGTTATGGAACATTCCTGACCACTTCGAACATTTTTACTTCACACAACGTCGAGTATGGATGCGCGTGTCCGTTGCTGTTAAATTTAGTGTTTCACAGTAGAACAGCCCTTGGAGTATGCTAAGTAACATAGAAGCAGTCTTTTGAGGAAGCACTTGATACCTTAAATTGGAATTCATGGTCATTGACTTTGTGTTCAATCGCAGCTTCCAAATGTAGGAAATGGTTATAAAATGTGCGATTTAGCCAATTAGTTTTGAGATTGACAAAATCAGCAAAAGTCGTCCCCATTCCGAGTCTTTTAAATGATCCTATAGTCTCTGGTAGAATTGGGCTTGTTTCAATTCCTCCTATGGGGTATAAAGCACTACAGCCCACAAGGGACAACGGCTAGCTTCCACAACAACTACTCGTGTTGTACGTGCTAATGTTCTCTCACGGGTAGGGCGGACGTACAGTTTTTTGACGACTCCGACGGCGAGATTTGGGAAGCGTTTCATAAAAAATTAAAGGACTCTGAGTGTTGTCAGCAAGTCGAAAGAGGCGGTGCCGTGAAAAGTTTGAAGTGTCCGGTCCGGGAATCGAATCTAGACTTTCTGCGCAGTCGATGCACACCACTACGCCACGGCGACCACTGGGGTATGCGTAGTTATAAATTCAACGGCTGAAAATCGCACCCAAACCTGCTCGTTAACTTCTAGTGATTTGAGAAGCTTTGCGGTAGAAATTAAAGTCAGTTGTGCTTTTTATCATATCATCTTGAGTTTGAGAGAGTCCTCTTTTAACCAGAAGGACCACAAGTCTCTGTATTGTAGACTTGGATCACTGACTATACACTAAGAGTCATATGTTTCCCTTACCGGGGACTACAGTCCATAAGCCGAAGACAATGAAACACAGACTTGAGGCTGAGATTCATGATCAATGGTCAATGTACATGCGAGAAGCAAAAACCTTAAGAAGGCCATGTTTGGTTGGTAGACTTGTAAAAAAAAACGTGACACGATTGCGTCTCACGTAGGTCCTCTTGGAACTTTCCTTCTTCCTCTTTTTCTTCTTCTTCTTCTTCTTCTTCTTCTTCTGCTTGTGGCGCTACAGTCCGGGTTGAAACTGGGCCTCAACCAACATGCCTCTCCAGCCAGCACGATCTTTCGCCAGCTGCCGTCAATTGTGCACTTTAAGTCGGTTGAGGTCCTTCCCTACTTGTGTGCGCCACCTTAGCCTAGGCCGTCTTCTCTTGCGTTGTCCCAATGGCTCAGATTCAAAGACTGGACCTGGACCTATCTTTGCTGCCCAGAATTAGGCTTAAAGGAACTTCCTTTCCATCTGTTTCAGTTTACTGAACCAAAGTTACTTCCATAGTGGCACTACAACCCACAAGGGGCGAGGGTTCAGTTTCTGCATCAACTACTGCTGCTATTGCAGTCTCACAAGTAGATCTACACTTTTCTCGGACTCCGAACGGAGTGACACACACACTTAGTCCTTCTTGAGACAATTAGTCCTTTTTTGAGTGTTGTCACCAAATCAAAATATGTGGCGCCGTGAAAAATGCAAGTCTGGGACTCGAACGTGTGAGTCGATGCATGTAACCAAAACGCCGCGGCTACCACTTCTGTAGTAAGTTATCCATATAGTTTTAACGTTCGTCCCACACAGCAGCCAAACAGACAGAACGCTCTGACAGAGTTTGGTTAATCGACAGGCACGGGTCAACTAGGTGCCACGTAAGCCCTAGTGCACACCAAATGCATCATCATCTTGTTAAATTGTGGTCTTGTCTCGGTGTTCGATTGAAAACACAAGCGAACAGCGCCAAAATGAGAAGCAATTTTTTTTTTCTTCTGGAGGATACAGTGCACTAGAGCGCTCAAACTCAAAAACTGGCCAATTGTACTAAGAGGCAGTTACCTTTTCCTGGTTTTCCGAAGAAGGACTAGCAGGTGCTTCTGTGATAAAGGGCTTAAGTTTTCAGTTTGGACAACAGCCACCACCTGATACGAGAAAAGGCGAGCAAAAGCAACTTAAAGGAAAAGAAATGGTGGTTAAATGCTCAAAATTTAAAACTTATCTTAAACTGTCTGGAAACTGTCCTTGCGCTTGCTCTTTGAAATCATAAATTGCTAAACACCATCAACCACGTTCTAGCTCTAAGTTTTAAACATGTTTTGCCGGCTGATTGTATGAATATTGTACGTCATTTGAGTGAACAGATGACGTATTATCGAAACCCCCTTTATAAAGCCAATCAAACTAAATATCCTCACAAGCCCAGAAAATGTCATTTGATTACTCAAAATCGTAAAACTTGGCGCTCTAATCTTAGCACACTCATCTTTAGATAAAAAACAAGCGACTCCCATCGCCGCTCCGACTGAAGCGTCGCTGCAGTGACGAAAGTCACAAGCGCTGACCTCCGCCTAGTCATTGAGTTATAAAATTGATCAAAGACATGCCTCCCATCATCGTTGGAATTTGTAGTCAAGCCCACTGAACTCGGAGGGATCTGAAATTTCATTCTTAACGCCGATGAATGAAAACCTGATGCCACACAAGTTTGAAGCGCGATCACAATCCATGTTCAAGCAGCAGCGATCATTAAAAACCTCATTTCATGGACAAACGCCATGCCACTGCGATAGTTTATTGCGTAGATAAACTATCGGATCGTTAAATTGCTCTGAAATGGCCTGATGACTGATAGTGTGTCATCAATTACTGATCAGAAATAGTCGTAAAAATTTCCACGAAATCAAATTGTGTTTGCATAACGTTACCGATGCATAAACAAATCGATAAATGAACAGACGTCCACTGCTTGTGGTAGCAATTGATTGCGGAGGGGAGGGGAGGGGGGGTCATCTTTTGAATGTTTGCAATCTGCTTTAACGTTATCGATATTGTTTGTGGTAGAAAACGCCAAAATGCACTTCTCGTTCTGTTTGTTTTGTTTGTTTGAAAGTCACACGATTCCAGGAACGAAATGATTCGATAAATCGATGACTATTCTGTTGCTCTTTCCTGTTTTATTGATTTTTAAGTGAAACTGCAGTAATTGGAAATTGGGTATAATGACCCATTGATCGATAACATGTAAGTGCATGCTTTTAATAACAGCAGTGCAAACTTTTAAAATTTATCGATGTCATTACCGAACAATCGTGATAAGAGTGTAAGGTGTTATTATGGTAAATGCAGTTCGAAACTATGATGTGACCTCAAACAACATGATATGCACTTTTTTGTGGAACATTTTACAATTTTTTTTTCGATAACAATCGATAACACATATTTTTCAACTTGATGTTGACATTTTTGAATGTGCTCTTTAGCCATTTAAAACAGTCAATCTGATACACAAAAGGATACTCTATGATCTATGCTGTTATCGAAAAATTTCGATAAGTCTGAAGAGTGAGCAGGAGTCCTCGTTCCTCCTCGTCAGTGGAAAATATTTTCCGGAAGACACTGTTTAAGAATTTGGCACAATTTAATCTACCAGCGATGGAAAACTATACAGTACGTCACATGTTATCGATTTTGTTATCGGACAATTGCAAAAGAACGAATGCAAATTTAATTAAGCAGCGATGGCATACAGATGACTATTTACTTCATTGCAAGCTAAACAATTGTCAAGAGAGATTTGGATTTTCTGATTAATCGAATCGATAACAGTTTCAATCACATCGAGACTTCTTCCCACAGCGACCGTAAGAATTAAAATCACTAGGAGAAGAGTTCTGGGAAAAGAAATGAGATCCATAGTCCTGAAGCTTTGCACTACTTCTTTCGATAAATGATCGAAAACAAAGAAATTCTCTTCTCTCTGTAAGACATTCTTATTCAACATCACAAAGAGCAGGACACTGTCGTTCGAATTTAGATTTTTGCCGGTTTTTTTGGCATCGAAATGTATTCACTTTCGGGCAGCTGGCTTTTACATCATCGCTGCGTCTCATTATGTTTCGGTGTTGTGATGTAAATAAACGTCGCTGTGACATGACTGTCGCTACTCCACCCCCCACCGTCTTATCTTATCACCGCTGTCAGATGTAGTATTTCTGACATTCCCACGCACGTGGGCGCACAAAATTATCAATGAGTGGCCGTTGCCTCACATGTGAGTTCACCGTAAGACGTCTGTCTCCCGTCGCCCGTAACCCCACAAACCTACCATTGATTTAACAAATTCCTCTGGATTAGAATGCTCGAAACCAAAGTTCTCCCATTTGACCTCGCCGGCGACACATTTCGCACATTTTTTCAGAATTTGCATTTTCCTTGAAAATTCACGTCGCCCGCAAGAAAATTATTTCGAACAAAAGACAAACTATTCAGACGCTCCGCGCGATCACCGCGAAAGCAAAATCGTTTTCGTTTTTTTTTTCTGACCCGTTTCACTGTCGCCCACACACTGTCGTCAGTTCATCAACGCACAAAATGCAAGGATCTAACGGCTTGTCTAACACTGGACAAATGACACGGGCGTGAGCTGCTGGCTTTGGGCAGATGCATCCGAAGCAAGTGATCGGTATCAACTGAACGGCAGAGAGCGACACTTTACGAGCCCTACCACTGCCGCGGGGTCTGCGGCTGACACCGCCGCCGCCGCCGCCGTCGACAGTGTGGGTATCTGTAGCGCGACGCTCTAAATCAATATATTAGACTAGGTGACGTGTAATTGATCTGCTAAAACACATCAAGCCGTCAGAATGGACACCCAGTCGACTGTGATGGGGCACTGATTGGTGTGTATGTGTGTGTTTGGCGGGAGGGCTGATGGGGCGATGCAGATGTGAGATTAATTTAAATTTAATTGCCGGCACACAGGGATGGCCTTGCCATTGGGAACCGCACTGTCAGAATGTTCAACATTGTTGGGGCGCAGGCCCGCGCACTGAAACACGCGCCACCTGACACGTCCCTGAGATATGTTCAGAGAATTTGGCGCTGCGCCCGAATTATGCGAACTCTCTCCCGTCACACTCGCGCACAGAGTCAGGGACTTCGCGCGACGAGCGGTCACATGAACACATCAGCTCCGGCGAGGGTAATTAGCTCTTCGTGCATAGAAATACTTTGTTGCGGTGGCAGCGCGTTGCAGTGGATCGCGAAGTGCTAGTGAAGGGTTAAGTGACGGCGGCGGGGTGTGATGTTGGACGTCATCGGGCTCTTGTAGCACAATTGGGACTGCTAGCAGTTGATTGAAAGTGAGAGTGTTGTCCTATCGGTTGAAACTTCTCTGGAGGAGTGGAGTGGCAGTGTTGATTGCAGGGAATTGGCGATAGGGCCCTGGGGGTCAATCAATCTTGTGTTGATTGGGGACGTTGATGACGCTTGTTGACTTATTTCCTTCTAGCCGGGTGCAATTTTCTCAAAATGACAAACTCAAACCTGAAAATGCCAAAATTTCTGACAATTGTATGAAGAAGCTCTGTGGGACTAACGAGATTGGGAGGGATGCCGAGATTTGATCTGGTCTACGCCATATACGATCCAAGATTGGTTATGGCTTCAAACTCCTAGATTTTTTCGAAAATCTGCTCTTATTGGAAGCCAGCATCATTGCTGGTGCATTTCGCTGGCCACATTACGCTCAGCTGCAAACTCGATTAGTCTAAGCCGGAGTCGAAGTCGTGAAGGTTGTGTTATCCGAGTATGCCTCCAAAGATACCATCTTTCACAAGTTTTGCGGAAACGATTCTGATGTCAAAGATATGCAGGAAGTAGCCTCTTATTGTGTCATCTGCTTGCGCCTCTATTAAGGTTATCATTTTAGACTTGATCCCTGAGTTAAAGGCTTCTTCTCTGGGCCTGTTTGGGTGGAGGCAACGATAGAGAAACCACAACTGCATTTCAAGATCTCCAATTCAGCCAGTTCCATCGGCTCAAGGAATCCATGGTTTCTGTTGAGAATCCACACGTTCCACGTACAGGTCAAGGAATTGTTGCCCTAATTGTTGCCCCCGATTCAAGGCTCGTTGCTCGTTCCTTTTGTAAACTCCTGGGTAGAGGTTCACTGTTTACATTGGTTGAGTTCTAAACGGTCACAGCAAAGGATATGCTAGTGTGCCTCGCTTCCGTTGTCTGTCACCCTTACTTGGCATCTCACAACATTAAGAGCAAGCAGGCAGTTCGTGCTGAAAGCACAGCTCCATGCTCTCGATTTGTTTTCTGTCCCGGTAAGGGTTGTTGCAGGGCTTGGCCGTAAAATGTTTCCTTATGGCCTTGAGGAGATTTTAGTTTGACACAAGAAAGCTTTAACTGCAAAACTTGGCATCCCCATCACGATCTTCCCTTTAGCAACTGTTCTTCTTTCACACTTGTAATCCTTCATTCCGATGTGGAACTGTTTCCATCCTCTCTCCAGCAATCATTTGATTTCAGAAGACTAGTCCCTATTCAAGCATCCTTAACTTTCAAGTTGCCTTCTGACCACGTCACAGTTTAATAACCTTCCCCCTTCGAAAGCGGAGCATTTTTTTCACATCGCGTCACCTTCATCGCAATAAATCGCGTCCAAACAGCTGGAAACCCCATCAGCTGGCTTATCTTAATCCTCGCCTATCAATCAGGCAATTCGCCGAAAACTCCAAGACACATGTCGAATCGACTTGACACACGGAAGACTGTCGCTCACTTGTGCCTTTGAATTGAATTAACTTCCATCCAGATGGAGCACCGATAACAGCTAATCACCCCGATAGCACGATATCGAAATGTAATTGAAAATAAAGTCCACTCGGGTAGGTGTTGTGACTACACAGCGTCAATCGACATCTAATCAGGAACCCGAGCGAATTCATTTCGCCAGTATGTCGCGGCAGTACATTGTGCGAAATGGTGAGTGTGTGCCAAAAGACTTGGCGCCTGAGGGCCACAATTCACTGAGTTGTAGTTGAGATCGCCAGCATGAAGGAGCCGGGTTGCTGTTCGAAATTCGGACGCACAGTGAAGCAAGAGTTCCAAGTGGAGAAACTCCTGCTGTCCCACTACCCAGCGGATGATTTCTACAAGTCACAAGTGAGTGTGCTTAACGCGTGTGATCTCTTGTCCAATTTCAAGTGTCTCTCCATGGCGTATAGTGGCAGAAGGGATCGCGATCTCTGTGGTGGCTGCTGTATCGATGGTGTGCGGCAGGCTTCTTCATTGGCGTCGTCGTGAGTAGCGCGGTGGAATTTTTCGGCGGAGGAACGTTTTTCATTTACCTAACCGACTGGGGCATCATTCTGTGCATGGTGACTACAACGTATGGAGCGGTGCTGGCCACGATGTGGTACTTCAGACCAGCAATAAGAGGTCTGCCGGAGTGAACTTTGGAATGGCTTTAGATCGATTTGAGTGAAATTCCTTTTTGCAGTTGATCCGCTCGAGGAGAACATGGCTGTGAAAGTGTATTGGGCACTGCATTGGTCTACGCTTGTGCTGGCGGTGGTGATAACACTGATGTTTTGGTCGTTTCTGTATCCACGTAAGTGTCTGTTGCGAGAGATAAGATAGAGTGGCGATAGAAAACGAGAGCGAAATGTGTGTAAATTGTGGAGTGCCACTTCAAGTGATGAGTTTTTCCCATTTTTTCTGAATTCCAAAAAAAATTTCCCACAATAAGGCTCACCATGGGGAAGTCGAGCAGTTTTATGCGGTTTTGAAATTACTCTAATGTTGAAAACAGGTCTGAAACTAAACGAAAAATTAAAATATTGATCGGGGTACCCCAATACAGAAAAACCTCTAAACATTAAAATTTAACCGTTTTTGAATTGTTTTTATCTTTTTATTGATCCCAGGGTTGGACCCTCCGTGCCACAAACCCTGTTTGGAGCTTTTATCTTAAAGATTGACTCGTTTTCGAAACCACTTCATGTTGAAAACGGTCTAATTATCTACTTAAAAGCGAAAAGACCAATTCCTTCAGTCAAGAGTAACTTCCTTCGATTACGTTCGATACGAGAGGACCATTTTCAAGTTTCGAACCTGAACAGTGAACCGTTTTCGAAAGCATTTCATGTCGAAAACGGTCTCAAAGTGAACGTAAACCATGAGGTGCCAATTTTTTCCTCAAGAACTCAATATGGGCATCAAATCTAATTCAACATATCATGTCAAATCAATGTTCAGTTGTGTATTTTCAGGCATTTTGACGATTTCCAAATGCATACCACACGCATAAATATTTCAAAACAACTGCAGACCCACCCTCAAAGACATCGTCGACTGCATTTCAAAAACAGTCAATACGCTTGAAATTATGACAAGCAGTGTATTTTAAGTACACACTCCGCATTATTTGTGTCTTCGTGTAATAGTTCGCACGTGGTACGCCACTAGAGGGGGCAAAAAGATTAAACTGTATCCAACTTTCGGTAGTTTAGTGAAAGCGCCCACTTTCCTTGATAACTATAAATACATTTTCTTGTTCCTCAATGACTTATTGATGTGTGCCACTTGTGTTGAAAAACACTCTGTGCTTCGCGAGAGAGGGAGAGCGACAGAGGAAGAGAGACGAGCAAGTTTACAGCGGAGAAATGGAAAAAAACATGAAATTGAGGACAGTGCGTGACATGGGACGATTTTGATAATTCATTTAAGGACTTTTTTTTTGGTTACGTAGACCTTCGACTTCCGGCAACGGGAGAATATTTTTAGACTTCTTTCGACGGTGTTAACCTTCCGAATACACAGACTGACAGCAACGAGTGATTTCCTTTTCCACAGAGATGCCTGGTAGCGGGGGCAACGTCTACAACCTGATGCAGCATGCGTGCAACTCGGTGGTGATGCTCATTGATCACATGTTGGTCGCGTTTCCATCGCGCTTGTTGCACTTTATCTATCCCCTGGGGATCGGAATTGTTTACATTCTGTTTTCACTGGTCTACTACTTCTCCGGGGGAACTGACTCGTAAGTGGGATGATCGTGAATGTGGACGGTTTTGGGCTGAGACAGATTTCTTTGCAGGATGGGAAACGACTACATCTATCCGATTCTGGATTGGGGCTCCGCCCCTGGCTGGGCGTCATTGACGGCAGTGGGAGCTATTATATTTTGCTTCATCTTGTCGTTTCTGTTATTCTGGCTTTACAAGTTCAGACGGTTCTGCTACAGGGAGTGCTATAACGCCCGTAGTCCACATACGATAGGTGTGTAAGTGAGGCTGACTGCGCTTGGGGAATGGGGCAAAGACAATAGTCTAAGGGTTTTTATGACTTCCAATAAAATAAGATTAGATTTGTAAATATGTAG
This sequence comes from Eristalinus sepulchralis, assembly GCA_944738645.1. Taxonomy (NCBI): domain Eukaryota; kingdom Metazoa; phylum Arthropoda; class Insecta; order Diptera; family Syrphidae; genus Eristalinus; species Eristalinus sepulchralis. Next base: position 5,206,227 of record OX122886.1, on the reverse strand, counting down.
TTGTTTTATTTTTGTGTCCCGTTGAAATGAGGTAAGAGTGGCGACATCCTTAGGAGACTTGCTCATGTGCACGTCGCTTGATGGGACTGCTTTCGGTACTCTTACCATCGGGTTGTTGAAGACATACGAGTGGGAATTTTTATTGCCTTAACGAGAATAGAGGTAATCTAAGAAGGGATAAGATAGGTCAGAAGCCAACTACTCGTTGTATCAAGTTTGGCCGTTTTAAAGGATTGACTTCTACGATCGATGTCAGACTCTCCTCAAACAGTCTTAACGTCTGACCATTTCGGGGTGTCAATATCCAATTGGATCAGTGTAGAAACCAGAAAATAGAGAGGACAAAGGATTTAGGGCAGGACGACGCGGTTCGAATGCAGGTAGTAACTTTGCGCGTCAAGTCTTCTTGAAAATCTCTGAAAGTCCTGCGCTAATCCCATTGAGTGGCACTACAGCCCACAAGGGACCAGGGCTAGTTACTACAATAACTACTCGTTTTGTGCGTGTTGCTGTTGTCTCATGACTAGAAGGGACCTACAGTTGTTTGGCGACTCCGAACGAACAAGATTTGGGAAGCTTTTCATAGACAATTTAGACTTTTTGAGTGTTGTCAGGAAGTCGAAGAATGTGGTGCGGGAATCGAATCTAGAATTTCTGCCACCGGTCGACGCACTTACCACTACGCCACGGCGACCACTAGTCCTGCGCTGCCCTCCATTAAAATTAGAAACAAATGGAGACATTGTCAAGAAGCCGTACCGACAAGCAGAAACCCATGGTTTGCCTACCAGAACAAGCAAACATTGGCAGTCGAACTGGAGACCTACCTACGCTGCAAAGAACGTAAGCTGTGTGAAAAAGAGGAGGGAAGAGAGCCGCCTTCTCAGAAGAAAAAAGAAAGACCATGAGAAGCGCGCGATCGAGGATACGGAGAGTTGAAAGTTTTACCAAAACTAAAACAGTTCCAGGCAGATTTGCTACCAAATTGTATACGCACCAGAATTTTGGTCACAAATCTGCCTTCCTGCGGCCAAATTGTATACTCACCAGAATTTTGGTCGCAAATCTGCCAGGATGTAGAAGGACAGCTTGCAGTAAGCTCGAACTTGGCGCTGAGAATTTGGAAAACACTCTTAGAGGACGACGACAACACAAATCTCGCTGTCAGATGGAATGTTCGATCTACAGAAAATCCCTTTCTTGCACTCAAGATAGCACCATCGAGGCAGAACGAGAAGAATTTGTCTGCGAAACTAAAGCAATTGAAGATAATCCTGATTACACTGATCAGGGCATCTGTAGGATGATCTCACTGTCTAAGGAAACCATGAGTCCAATCTCAGTGACACTTACAAGTGTGGGAAGATGATAGGAGGCAAATTCTGGAAAAGACTCTGGAAGTTTAAATTGGGACCCTCCACCTATTTGTCGATTTTAAAGCCGTATACGACATCGTATCGACCGTAACTAGATAGAAAATCAATGATGACCATGAAGGACGAAATAATATGTCAGCAATAGGTATGCGCTCGTAGGTGACCTTTGGATAAAGAAATTCCTTTGGAGCGCATTGGTTAACACTGGATATACGATCTTGAAACAGTGAAAACGTTTAGCTGTTGGCACAAGAATTGAGACGGCTAAAATGTATCTTGCGGTGAGTGGCTAAAAATATATAGTCTACTGTTATCGCGGAAAGTCTTACAGCATCGACAACTCAGACGGAGTGCCACAGCGGGTAGTATAATCCTCAAAGTGAGAGACTGGGGTGACCGGACAGCACTCAGTGTTCAGACCTGCGATTTTCCATTGGGTGCAAAAATTTGATGACTGAGATAGAGTGTCACAATGGGCAGTTAAAATATCGAGGATGCTACATGGAGTACCTAGACGGGGCTTATGTTCACTTGGAAATACGATGCGCAGTAAGGTGGCAGCATACGAATGAGTGAGAGTTATATTTCAAAGAAGTAAATGTGACGGTATTCGGAACCATTTTCATGCGGTCATCCTCTGCACGTCAGTTTCTCACTTTTCAGTCTCATGTTGCGACAACAGAATGAAGAAGATGAAGAATGTTCAAGTCCTCTCCTCCACCACATACAACCACCGATCGCCATAAAAAAGTAAATCCCAAAGTACACATCCACCCTCTTAAATAATGCTTTCTTCATTCCTTTTTTTTAATTTCTTATTTTATTTTTCAAAAAAATTACTTTGGTTTCTGGTTTTTTGTTTCTTTAATAATCTTAACCTCACTAAACATAATTATTTATTAATGCTGTTGTTGTTGTTGTGTTGTTATTTTTCAAACAAGATTTTCTTTTCATGTTTTTGAGCATAATTCAATGAATTTCCTATCGCAAGCCATGTCCCCACTCCGTTGAATACCGTCTTCAGATAGCATTACTTTACTCTGCATGATAAACAAATTAATTTTACAATTTACATCTCCTTCACCTATTTATATTTGTATACATATATAGTTTAGGTATATATATATTTTTTGAATCTATACAAAAATAGTATCTATGGTCTTAAATTTCATAACAATTTCACATTCTAAATGCATTACATAATTATTCATTTATTTTTTCTTCAACGAAATTTGTTTTTTTTTCTCATTATGATCAAAATGTTTTTTTTTTTGTTTTTTGCTTGCAACTCATCCTTTGAGAACGTTAGTGGATTTCTTTTACAGAAGTTTATATCATTTCTAATACTGTTCGATTTAATATTTAAGTGTTTATAGAATTTTATTTTAATTTTATATATATTTTCTTTTTTAATTAAATTTATTTCCGCATACTTTCGAAGAACAATCCAGTTTTAATTGAAGATATCAACTAAAGCCATTCAATCGGATTTTTATTTAGCTTTCAATATCCTTTGAGAGGGTCCTGTAGTTAACCCTCGTACAGGAGCATATTGTACATTTAATTTTTTGTGTAAATATTTTTTTTTTATTTTCTTATTTACCAAACTTTTATTGCATTCATGCACTTTGCATACAGAAGGCACCGTTTTATTTTTTTTATTAACCGTATCCCATTTTTATTCAATTTGATTTCTTTCACAGGGAATTGTGATAAATAGTTGTTGTTGAGAATGTGCAAGATGTGGGGACATTGGTGGTGGTCGCTAACTTTGTTTACATTTCCTTTTTTTTGTCTCTGTGCTGTTGGTTACCTCCATATGTTAGCCTAGGAGTGCTTGTGGACAGCAAATCATAAGCCCTGAGGGTCTTCGAATAGAAGCTATTGCAACATAGAATATCTTTGTCTAAGAGTCGAAGAGTCTCATCCAACTTGACTAGGACGTAACAGCCGAAAAGGGGTGTAGGCTGAAACCCAGTTCCTCCTTGCGCTACCTAAGTGGTAGAAGGATACAATAGTCGGAGCCTAAATATCAAAAGGCCTACATTCCAGATAATGGTGTTAAATTGACATGCCTCCCTTCTGAACACTTTCTGAAGAATTGTCGTTTAATGAAGGGCTTTTCCTCAAAAGGTAAAAAGGTGCTTCCAAACAGACTGTTGATTTCATTTAGGAAAACCACAATACGGAATGCCAAGGAACTAAATACACCCCAAAGCCTTGTTGTCGTACGGGCCATGTAGAAGGAAGTAAGAGAAGTCGAACATGACATTATATAACACAGGATGCATCAGAATCCTGCTCTTCTGCGCAAGGGTACGTATTGTATTGAAGGCCGTTGAAGACGTTTTTTCGAGAGGAAAGTCCTTATCCGAAGGCGTGCGTATAGAAATACATCGTATAGGGAAGCTATATCATGATCGCATGAGCTGAAGACTCCCCGAATCAGAACTATTGAGATACACAACGGAGGACATCCTCGTTTGAAGTAGAGCACATGCAGGTTCAACGAAATTGAAATGTTACCTTGCGAAACATGACCTAGCATCAATGTGAGAATTTTTTTGTTTTTTTTGGAGATTGGGAAACACTGCATTGGAGCGCTCAGACTCAAACACTTCTTCATTGTACCACCCAGCAGTAGCCTCCGTTTACTGTAGTTTCCTGTATTTCCGAAGAAAGACCAGCAGGTGCTTCTGTGATAAAGAGCTGCAATTTTCAGCTCCCACAACATCAGCGCCAAACAGCCGCCGTCTGACACGAGAAAAGGCGGGACATTGACGTGTCTTCACCTTCTCCACAGCCGTCGCAAAATGTGTTTTTACTAAGCCCAAGTAGATTAAGGTGCTCAGTGATGTTTCCTCTAGAGATAACAGAAAAACCGCGGATTTCTTGCTAACGTTCGGAAGCATGCACTTAGTCAGCCTGTATCCTTGAGAGTCATTCCATCTCTGGTTGTGCTCTTGGGAGACCCAACTGTCGACGGAAGCCCTAACAAGCGGGTAGTCCCAAGGTGGGTTCTAGCCCAACGAATGCCACTTTAGAACCTTGCCTGGCTAGTTGATCATGAGAAGAACAGCGATCTCTGTTGTCTTTGCAGGGACAGGAAAACTCCCATAGCTCCTGTTTGTTCTCTGCCCCATCCAAACTCCTACTAGGCGTATGCGAAGATGGCATTTTTATAAAGTAGTACTCGCTACTTTATCGAAAAAACTGCTATAGTGAGCCTACTTGCACTTAGTGGGTCTACTATAGCACAGCTTGCCACTTCTAGCAAACCTCTTTTTTCGTATTTAATCCCTTAACATCACACGAAATAAAATTTGACAATTTTTGAATATCTGTCGATTCTTTAAAACTGATTCACAGACAGAAATTTAAGGGACCTTTCCTATAGTTTGATGGAAGCATACTGAAGTAGATATCTGATTTCTGATTCCAGGTTGGTTCATAAAACACAGAGTCCTTTAACTTTCCTTTAAGGATCTATTTTGTAAATTTTTGGTACACAGTCACATCTGCTTGACCCCCCTAACTCGCTTAGGAGGCATACATACGTTGACTCAATAGAGACACATTTTCACTCGCCGCCTAACGACGGAATCTAGGCATGTTCGGTCTGTTAACAACCAGCCGTTGCGTTAAGTCCACAGTGGGCGAAAAGTTACAAAACGAGCTCACAATCTGTAGCCCAATGAGAGACCAAAACAACCAGAAAAGAATCTATTTCCAGTAGAAACCTTAACTCGACTATCCACCAATGTTACGCGTCCTTCTGAATTGACAAATGTATCCGAATCATCTTGCACTTGCAAAAAAATAAAAACAAGCCCCGAAAACTAACGATGAACGCAATTCAAAAAACGTACTCCCGTCAATTGACATTTTATTATGTTAAACATTTTGACCAATTAAGCTACAAACTAAATTCACTCGAAATGAAAACAAAAAAGTCACAAACCAACGCAAAAGAAAACCCTAGGAACAATGAATACGTGCGGTTTACGAGGTATCGTTTAGATAAAAATATATTTTTCTCTCCACTCTCGGAAGCAACACTCAAGCCTACTCTACCCTTACGTCGATATAAAGCTCTTTCCCTTAGTGATTTTGTTTGTTTTGTTTTACTCTGGTTAAATTTTCTAAACCAACATACGAATATATATGCTTATATATGTATTTCTATTTAGGTTTGAATTATTCTGTCTATAGAGAGGTACTGTACTTTTAGAACATTTTCTTTTTTAGTTTTCTTTGTTTGTTTATCCTTTTCATCGTCCGTGTTTGATTTTTATGTGTTTGCTAAAAAGAATAACTGAATCTGCAATTGAGGGAATTAGGAAATGAGGGAACAGCTCAAATAATACTGATATGTGTCTGGACAACCTACGAAACAACAGAAACACTGAAATGTCTGGTGAGTGCTGAGAAAACGTCTTTCGCAAATTTAACTGATTTAACTTTTGAATTGACTTAAATACGAGTATATATAGGTTTCTCCTATAAACACATGGGTGAATGGGTAAATATCATCGTAATAGGTTTTGTTTTTTTTTTTTTTTTGTTTCTTTGTCATAAATGTCTCTGACAACAAATAAACCATTTTTTTTTCTTTGAGTCTAAATATCGCACTGAATTTAATACTAATTGTTTTTTTTTTTCTCAATATAGTATATAATGTCATTTTATGAACTATAATACGTTTAAGCATTTTACAAAAAGGAATGTCTTACATAATTATTCATTGGAATCTTTTTTTTTTTGTTTTTTTTTTTCACAAACAATTTTAGTCGACATTGTTTATATTTTTATTAATTTTTTTGTTCATCTTTTCTCTTGTGTTTTTTTTTTATCAGTCTATGATTTTATTTTATATAACAAAACATTTTTGTTTTCTTTTTGAAATATTTGTCTATATGTATATAATAATTTTTGGTATTTTAATTTTTTTTAATACATTTTTTTAGTTTTTTTTTTCAAACATTTCGTGCAAACAAATTTATACTGTGGTAGGAGAAAGATTCTCAATTCTATTTGTATTACATAAAATTAGGGGAGACAAAAAACGGCGTTTATAGTTTATCTAGCGGTATTTTGTTTTTTTTAATTTATTTTTATATATTTTACTTAAAAAGAAAATTTAGTTTGTTTGCTCTTTATTTGGTTTAAAGTGCGTGTATTCTTCTTTTCCCTTAAGATAAATTAAACGAGTGTTAGTGAGTTTTATGTAATGTCTTGAGAAGGTTTTACACATTTTCTTTTTGGTATAGGCATTCGTGTTTGTTTTGAAAACCTTTAGTTTTTATGTTTAAAGAAATTTAATTATGTTTTTTGGTTTCTAATTGTTTTCTTTCTACGTTCAAACAAAAAACACACAAATGAAGCTATCTACGCAAAATTATACGGTACATGTTAATATTTTATTTTTTTTTCTCATCTCTACATCGTGAAAATTGGCGTATCTATTCGGATGAACATATCTTACATCGGTTAGAGGGGAGGAAGTTTAACTTAAGGTGCCTACTCCTCATGATCGAAGTTATTTCCTTACTATTAGCTTCTGGCACTCCTGTACTCACTATTCTTGCTTCCTTTTCTGTTAATTTGAAACTCTGGGTTGTAAAGGGGTTTGGGTAAATATTACTCAAAAAAGGAATCTCAACGATAAGATCCCAGAAAATCGTAAGAGACGATTAAGTTGACAACAAGAAAAATCTTTACAACAAATTAATAGTCGTAAGTCGGCTTATCTCCTTAGTACCAAGAATTGATTTGAAAGTTCTAAAAATTGACTTCAAGAAACGATTCCTTGTCCGGTTAGACAAAAGAGCTTGTTTGAACTCAAAATCATCCAACAGAATAAACCTCTTTTCATTCTGTTAGAAGAGAACCCATCTGCATGCTTAATTATGCCTCTTTTCTGCTTTGAAATCGCGTGTTGGGCGCCAGTTCACTTTCTTAAGTGACACCGATAAGACATCGTCTCTGTTGTCTACACTTTATCCGTAGTTCAGATAATATTCTTTTGAAAACAAAGATTTGTTCTGCGGACAGTACGAATTCTGAGTCCATTATTGGGCGCCATAAAGCAGGAGTCACCATTTGCCTAGCGGACCTTAGCTTTAAGATGAGTACGAAGGCTATCCTTCTAAGAAAACATATGCCTGCCTTTAAGTCTGCTATCCAAAATTGAGTGTCCTTCTCTATTCTAGAGTAAATCTGACCCGTGGGGTACAGAAGAAATCATAACTTAACGCAAGTGTGGATCTTAAGGCCGTCTTTATGCCCCCTACAACCTGGCTGAAGAACTTAAGCTCGTTCTGATGAACTGTAGGAAGGAAAAATTCGCAAAATAATATTAGTCTTCTCCGCCCAACTGGACCTCAAAAGTTTTTGGCACTCATTGGGCGCCGATTTCTCTTCCTCAATAAGGATTTTCTACTCTCATCAAGTCTGGCCAAAAGCCAGTATATAATTTTTAGCTTCTGAGAGAGCAAATGCAGCTAAAAAAAAGAAATTTCTTCCTCCAACTATTTCATTTCTATGTATGCCCCATGTTGGGCGCCAGTTGATATCCTCAGCTTGTAGTAGCGTTTAAAGCATAATCCATACAACTTATACGAAAGAAAATGTGACCTTCACCAACCCCACTTCCCAGCCCAACAATGCCAAGCTAAGTCTCATGTTGGGCGCCGTATCATACCCAATGCCAACTTTCTTCTTCCCACGCGCCAATTTTCACTAAAAAATCTACATAAATATTTATCTTATCTGTTTTTTTCGACTCACAAGAGTCTCTAGTAAAGCCTTCCTTAAAAACCTATCCATAAAATCCGTTCTGTCTACCGTCCAATTGCCAACTGGCCGCCTCATCTCTAGTTTATTGTTAAATTGTTAATTGTTCCCATTTAAACGAGTCCGTCCGCCGGCCCGTTCCGCCCGCCCCGCCCCACACATACAGGACCGCGTCGAAACAAAAAGGATTCGCACCAACTTAAAAGCTAAAGGTTACACGTGTCTAGTAGTCTACTATGTGCGGCACCATTCGCCACACATGCGAGTGCAAGTGCCTCAAACGCTCCATCAAACCGAACGATTGAGTGAGTGAAAAGAAAATGAAAAATTTCGAAAAAGAAAATATCAAAATCTGTGCGCGAGTGTGTGAGAATCGAACACAAACGACGCGGTGCACACCTGGGGCGGTGGGCGCTTTACATCTTATACTCGAGTATCTTGTTGGGGTTCAGGAATTGCTCGCGCTGACCGGCCTCCAGAGCCGACACCGCCCGGCTCAGTGAGGACATGCTGCTCTTATTGTTATTGTCCTGGTGATACGTGGTATACTGATACTGCTGTAATTGGGAGCGCTGCGGCTGGTGTTGCTGCACCTGTGGCGGGGGCTGTTGGTGATGTTGCTGCTGTATGTAGGCCTGTTGGGATTCCTGAATGTATTGTTGATTGCATTCACGGACGTTGCGACTGCCCGAGTCATCGTTGAGACCTTCACCCATTTCGCCGTCACGGTTATTTGACACGCGTATGCAGAGCTTCGTGAATAGCCATATCCGCAATCTGTACATAAGGTAGCAGCAGAAGTGTATCACGAACACGAAGAGCAGAGCGCACACGGTCACCACGATTGCCTTTCCGGGCTTTGTCCAGTCCAACAGGGGATAGATGGCGGTTTTGTTTTTCCTTAAAATGGAGAGGTGTCCTTAACACGGCGCAGAGGCGGAGTAAAGTGGTGCTTACCTGTCGGTGCCGCCTGCCAAAAAGTAGACGCCTGTGAAGATGGCGTACGCCAGACCAATGCCCATTGTCCAGTAGGCGTGGGACAGTTTAATTGGGTGTCCAACAATTGCCAGGTCGATTAGCATTATCACAGAGTTGAGTACGTGCACCATGATGTTAAGGGCGTCCACTCGATGGATTTCTGTGAAGAGAGAGAGAGAGAAACAGACAATGACAGCGGAGCTCTTTGACAGGACCAGAGATCAAGTCATCCTCAAGGAACCCCTGCACTTACCGGGATTATGCACCAGAACCCAGTAGCAAATTGAGATTACAAACGCGTACACCGTCCCCACTGTGTAGAGGACCCAATAGATGTGGTGCAGGCGGCTTTTCTTCGCCTGTCGCACCATCTCGAAATCCTCCCGCTCGACCATCATGCCCTGGGTGACAATCCACGCGCCGACCCATGCCTGAGCGGTGCACACCAACAGACCCCAGTGGGTCAAGTAGATCCACCACTTGGCGTAATGATGCTCGAATTGCTCATCCGTTCGCCCGATGTCCAGGAGGGAGCATACCAACGCCGCCAGACAGGTGATCGCTGTTATCCAGCGGTAGAGGAGATAAACTATTCGAACTTGAGTGTTACGTTGCCACTGAAGGTGCACGGTGGTGATGAGGGAGCGGCAGGAGGTCATGGTCGACCGACGAAAGGACATGAAAAGAGAAAAAAAGAAAATTTATTTGAATTTTTTTTCCTGTTCATTGTGTTGTGTGCTTTAATTAAAATGCGATACACGGACTAGTGGAGACAAGGACGACAACCATCAACGTCAGGGCAGCAGACGAACCGGCGAGGAAATGGAGTTTACTCCTGGAGACACGTGACGTGGGTAATTGCTAAGAAATCGAGTGAAGCGTGGTTGCTGCGTTGCAGGAATTTCTGCGAGTGATGTGAAGGGGACGGGGTCTACATGGAATCCTTGACTGTTATGACGACGGTTTGACGTAATTGAACGGGTGACACATATTCCCGCGGTGGAAGCAATGAGAAGTCTTGGGAAATTCCTTGAGTTGTGTCTGTTTGGGGCTGCGTGGAGTACATCGAAAGGATGTGGAGCGAGGGATGGGATTAGTTATAGTTAATTGGACCTACAGGACTCGAATTTGAAGACATCGTCAGTCAAACATAAGGCAGTTTGCATCGCAGTGACTACAGTCATGTGATGCAATCCAATGGGAGGATTGAAGAGCATTGTAAGGAAGGTTGCAGCTAATTCCTCATCCCTACCCCACCTTTGACACAGGCTTAGATGAGTCAAAACTTGAAAAATCCTATCTGGTCCCAACGCATTGTAGTTCCAACATCAACTCCCACTCTCTCTCTCACCCCTCACATTCCAAAACACAATCAACAGTTTTTTTTACCCGCTCCGCATCCCTCAATCCAATTAGTTGTCAACAAAAGCAAATTTCAAAACCTTGTCAAATCAAAGCTCCCCCCCCCCACCGCCCTAACATAGCCCCCTGTACCCTAATTGACCTCAACAAGAGGTAAGTTAGTTTTCCATCGTGCGACAGCGCTCGACGATGAGTACCATCAAACGGGAGTATCTTGAAACTGAAAAGCCCAGAATCTATTTCTGTCTGCACGCCGACAAGGCGACCCGCTGCCTCAAACTCTACAGCTCTACGTTAGTCCAATTAACCTTGACAGAAGAAAGGATTCCATCCATCCATTCGTCTATCCATCCACACATGCAGTAGCACTCTAAGCCTCGGCAGGTCACCCACTCTTTAAGTTCATCCCCTCGTCGTCCATGTTGTCGTCGTCGTCGTCGTCGTTCGCCGTTCCAATTGTCGTCGTCATCGTCCACATGGCCGCTCGTCGCTCTAGAGCCCACTTAACAGCACCGACGAGAGGATGTTAAACAAGACTTTATGTCCCGTGTGTGCTAAATATACACACAAACATCTAAATCCTCGAGTGCCTTCCTTGATGAAGAACTACAAATATTCCTTAAATATGAGCACACACAGTGGATAAGGGGTGCAAGAGATGCAAGAGGAGAGAGAGAGAGAGACACAAAGTTGGTCCAAGTTTTTGTTTATGAGCGCCTTTAGCACAAACACCTTGCGCTTGAAGAGATCTTGGGTCAAGGTAAATGCTTCTGAAAGGCAACATCAACAGCAGCACCAGTATACTGTAGTGGCAGCATTTTGTGCCGCTCTCCTGAGCACACGCACACCCAACTCCACGGCAGATGGGCATGGGAAACTACTACTTCAATCTGTCGATGCTTGAGAAATTAAAAGCGGAAATTATGAAGTTTTGAGGTACCTTTCAATTTTGCGGAACGTAATGGTGAAAAAAATGTCCCTCTCTTGCAGGGCATCTTAATCTGTCTTCGGTGGGGGACGAGAAGTGCTTCAATAATTACGAAACTTAACGTTGAAGTCTTGTGGTTGCACGAAATGAAATGAGGTCAAGAGGAGCTGTGGGAAAAGTTTTACATCTGACAGTGATGTTGAATGGATGCGTAATTTGATTGCCAAGCGTCTGCGAGGCGGTGGGAAGTGAATCTGAAGATGTGCCACAGGGTTGGTGAAGTGGACCGTGATTCTTTGTTTTTTTATTTTATTTTGTGGACTTGGAGCTCAAGGTTGTAGAGAGACTTTGAAGCAATAGGCCCTCGAGAAACATTTTCAAGGAATTTAAATCTGATGAAATTTTATCGAAAGGAACTTTGACAGCTTGTAGAGGTAACTCATGAAATTTCACCGTTAACCGGTCAGTAAATGACTTGAAGTACAAGACTTGGAGTAGATATTTACTTAAAAAGAGGCCCAAAATGTTGCCAAGGTCTAGGATCTAGTCGTACACATTAGATCCAGTCCCCTTGGCCTTGACCTACAGCCCTAACCTACCCCTATCTCATCTCTGCATACAAAACGTCAACTCAGTAACTACTACCGCTCGTTATTTTAGCCGAGAGCTTCCTCTTTTGCCTCGACCCATTGACTCTCGCCGCAAACAAACTACACCACGAAAGCTACAAGAAACACAAGCACAAGCTAAGATTTGATTGCATACCACAAGGGTGTCCATTCAGACCCGTGTTTTTTGTAAAACACTCGTCAGGTGTATTTTTTCCTTTTCATTAAGCAGATTCGACTAGAAGCTGCACCTTATGGGTCGATAATCTTTTTTTTCAAATCGAAGGATATCCTCGAAGCCTTTTACTTTTGCCGAAACTAGTCTAGATTCCTGCCACTCCTGAGTCCTTCAATATTTGAGAATTTTCAGGTCTCTTGTTACAGAAGAAGCACGATCAGCAACTTCTTCTTCAGTAATCTATTCGAAGTCGTTGACGTCAGGAAATTATGAAACTCCTACCAGGCTAAGTCAATTAAGGACGGGGGTAAGATTATTTTATGAACTCTGCAAGACCAAAGAAACATCAAGCCTTCATGCATTTTGGCATTACCGTCGTCGCACCCGTAGACTTACATATGTGTTTGTTGACATCAGCAGCCATCTCAAGCTAACCTTAATTTGAATTCGGCCTCTCTGCCAAAATATCCCGTGTTTGTTCACAGAGGAGTCCCTGGAGCAAAAAAAAGAGACGGCATACCACAGGAGTCTCTAATGAGACCTGAGCCCGTTTCCTATTATTGCCTTATTCGTTAACATTCGATGTCAAAAGTGTCATCTTGCTTTAAAGTTTTCCTAATCCCTGTCACCTATGCCGCCTCTGAATCGGATATGGAAGGTGCGTGCTAGTGCCAACCCCCTACTTCCAAGTGGAATATCAGCAGGTCCCCCAGTTGAACCTTCATTCCCATCACCTCCCATCCTAAAAGAAGAAAGTAGAATCTCAAAAAAAAAAAAATCAAAACTCACCTGACACAAATAAAAATTATGCCGATGAACACTCTCGGATGAGAATTCAGGAAAGCAGCTATTCCACAATTTGCTGACCATCATTCTATTAGTTGGTGGACACTTTGGTGCTGTATCTGTATCGTCCTCCTCCTCACGGGGTAAATCACAATCGGTACCGTTCCGGTAGATGTTTGCGGCTGCTGCAGCTGTCGTCGGTGACGATAATGTATTCGGCTTGCCAGTGCCACTAGACCAAGACTCAATAACGCCCGGAGTGCTGTGTATTGTACAGCGGCTACTTGAAGCAGCGCCAGTTGTTGTCTTATGACCAGCTCCACTGCTGCTGCTACCGATACCACCACCACTGACGCCGCTGACTTCGACCACGCACACGTTCTCTGCGCTAACACTGGCCGCACCGTTAAAGTGCCCAGTACCAGCCGATGTTGATAGACTATTGAGCGTGCCGAGACTGTGATGGGTGTCAGTGCGCTCGGTGGCACGTGATATTATGCTCTGGCCACTGCTCGGCTCTGGGCATACGTACAGCGAATAAGCCAATGTGATGGAATTTGTTGTTGATGTTGATTTGATTGGTTGTTTGCTTTGTGGATGTGTGTGCGTGTGTGTGTGCGTGTATTAACGGATGTAAAGGACGACTTTTGCTGATTTTTCTTGTGCTGTAAAGAAAGAGAGGCAGAGAGTTGGTGAGAGTTATTTTGCATTATCGTGGCAAGGTGCTAAGGGAATTGGGACAGTAGCGCGCACATGACGAGGGTTAATTGTCCTTGCTAACTGCAGATTATTAAGTTCGGGTAATTATCTTGCGGGTTGTCCTGGTTTAGATTTGTTTAATTTTACCATCAAGGGGTGACTGAAGTGAAGGGAAGCAGAGAAAGTGAAGGACGATGGGGGGCTTTCAGTTCCTTCCTTCTTTTGAATCTTAAGAAGTTAAAAGGAAACATATCGCTGTGGAAACATACATAGGGGAAGTTTGAAACAGATTCCCAATGAGGTTACAGAGAGTGCGGGATTTTTGCTTTTTTACCTTTTGGGGTTTTTGAGTTTCTCAAATCCTTGTGAAATTTCCAAACTCTGATCATGAGTGGAAATGACAGGATGCCTAAGTTGGTGCGCGGCTCTTCAAAGTTGAGGCCCAAAAGCGACGAGGAGCTATCACTTTCGACACTGTTAGAAAAGCGAACCACGTCTCGGCAGAAGAATCTTTTCCACAGCTGCCTACATTTTTTCTGAAAGTAGTCACATTGTCCAAAAAATCTCTGATTTTGCAAAAACGATAGTTTCACCTCAAAATGAAGGCACAAGCGTTTACAAATTTTTCAAAGCTCCGCGTCTTTGACATATTTCTCAAAACCCCCACCACGATGACGATGAATAAACTTCGGCATCACATCTTGACTGTCCATGCCCACAGTTCATTGCAACAGAAAGTTCGAGTTCCTTCCTTCCTCGGCCTAGGATACAATAACCTACACTTCATCCTCGACACTGTTCTCTTTTTAGAAAACCTACATTCCACTGCAAATGTCCCTAAAAACTGCGTTCTTCTTCATCTTCAATCAATCCCAAAATAAGCGCCATCTTCCCCCTCTAAGCAAAAATTCCATCACAACCACCACCCCCCGCTGCTACTTGTGTTGGCATTGATTTATTCAGAAAACCTCCAAACATTCAGCCGTCTCGACACGCCAGGGTATGACAAAAAACAATTAACAAAATGGCAGTGGTTTCTCCAGCAGCAGTCCTCCCCCCCTCCCCCCCCCCTCTTGCCTTTCCAAGCCCCATGCATATATCCTTGTCAAGCAACATTCAAGGATACAAGCGAAATAATTTTAATTTATTCTCTCGACGGAGTATCCTCGTTGTTGTTTGTCGGGTTTTTAAATTTTCCATTACTCCTCGTGACAGAGGGATTTCCTGACTTTCCGGTCTCTGTCTCTTGGTCGCTCTGCCTCTCTCTCTCTCTCAGCGAGTATGATGGGGAATAGAGAGAGAAGAGTGTCAACTCTAGTTGCATTTAATTTCAAACATCCGTGCTCCAACAGCTATGCATGCACTCCATCCGTCTCTCCTTCGAAGCCTGACAGAGGGAGCGTCCTTATGACGTCGCCTCCTCCATCGTCGTCGTCGTCGTCGTCGTTAGGAGATTTTTAAATAGCAGCGGAAATGGAAGTTTAAAATTTTTATTTTTATTTTTTGGCAGCGAATAATCAAACAATTTAGTAAAAGTACACATCGTCGTGTGCGTGGGTGGGGGTGCAGGGGGGGGGACACCTTACTCACTGCTCATTAAATTCTGTTTAGAGACGGGACTTGTGCCAGAGTCCTTGTGTGGAATACAATCGTTTGGCTTGAATGAGTGTAATTGTCATCATTTTGAAGGGATATGGGATGTTCGGCTGGTGTTTGTGCGGGAGTTTGCATACAAAATTAATTGTTCGATGGGCGTTGTCGACGGTCGTAGTACTGCTGGTAGTGGTTTTGTCGTTGTTGGGGACTTTTGTGGGCGTGCAGATGGGTGGGATTGCGGGGGTTTGGATTTGAAGGTCGTTTTTGTAAAATTGAATTCCCGTGCATTGGATATACCTTATCACAAGCCATTCAGGACTTCATTGTTCTGTAATATAATTTGACGCGAGATGGAATGATGATGTGGTTATCGGTTGTGGATGGGATAGAGAGGTGAGCTTGTGATTGATGCTGTGGATGGTGTTGGGGGAAGTGCTGCTGACGATACTATGAATAGTGCCGTTGGTGGGGATGTGGCTACTTTTAAATCTGATGCCAATACGAATTTTTGTCAACTCGTTGGTTGAAATGAAGGTGCAGGCAGTCACTCTTAAGTCCTACCTTTCGATAGAACCCAGGTCCCCTTCATGAAATGAAAACGGCATTCCTCGGAATTAACTTTCTAGACCCTTGATTTTTTTGTAAGCATACTCGCATAAAACTACAGCCAATTATAGACCCGGGCATGCCTTCTTCAACGAGCACTCAATTTGCCCTCTTCTTCTTCTTCTTCTTCTTCTTCTTCTTCTTCTTCTTCTTCTTCTTCTTCTTCTTCTTCTTCTGGTCGGAGGAAAGCATGTCAGATGAGTGAAGTCTCAGCGTCGTCTGTCCGGTCCACAAAAAAAAGAAGACCCCTTCAACTACGCCAATTATCGATGGATCAGTCTCCTCTCTACCGTATTGTTTGAACGCCTTAAGCCGTTCGTTAACAACCTGATAAGTCCTTATAAGTGTAGTTTCAGGCCAGGCAAATCCACCATTGACCAAATCTTCGCACTGCGGTAGATCCTGGAAAAGTCCCAAAAAGTGCAAATCGACATGCACCACCTATTCGTTGGTTTCTGAGGCCGCATATAACGTTATGCATAGAAACGAGCTATACACTGCCATGCTTAGGTTTGACATTCCTACCAAACTCGTCAGATTGTGTAGGATGACGAGGGAGAACTCTCACTGCCCCGTCAAGGTCGGGAACGAAGTCGGCGAGACCTTAAATGTCAAAAAAGGTTTTAGACAAGTCGACGCGCTGTCACGGGACTTTTTCATCATCATTCTTGAGAAGATCGTCAATAGTCAATACAAGAAGCACGACCTACCAAAAGTCCATACAACTGCTAGCATGAGCAGCGAGCCATCAATAAGGCGTTTGCTGGCATTGAAGCGAAAGCGGCTAAAATGGGTCTGGTGGGTAATGAGGCAAAACGAAGTACATGCTGTCATCAAGAAGGACACACAACATCGACGTCTCGGGCAGAGCGTCACACTAGGCAGCAAAAACTTCGAGGGAGTCAAAGACTTTGTCTACCTCGGCTCCGCAGTAAACAGGGACAACAACACCAGTACCGAAATCAATCCTTGGGCTCAAGAGACAAATGAGTAATAAAGTCCTCTCTCGAAGGACTTAGCTTTCTTTATATAACAGCTTGATGAGCTTGGTCAAGCGTCTTCGAATACAACGCTTAAGATGGCTTGGCCATATAGAGCCCCCCTGCTTTGCCCCGAAAGGTCTTCGAATCTGAGCCATTGACAGCGTAACAGAGAACGGCCTAGGCTAAGGCGGCGCCGACAAGTGGAGAAAGACCTAAGCCAACTTGGAGTGCGAAACAAGAGACAACTAGCGAAGGATCGTGCTGGCTGGTGAGGCATGTTGGTTAAGGCCCAGATCCAGTCGAGAAGCTTTATTCCCAGGTCTTAGCAACTTAATGAAAGTGAAGAATGAAAAGTAAACAAGTCCAGTTCTGAAATGAAATCAAGACTTCCCACGTTTTCCGCTCCATACTTGTCCTAAGACGTGAGTCAGTTGTCAGGAAGAACGTTTTCTTCATTCTAAAACGTTTCCTGTCTAGACCGAAGATGAAACTAAACAGAGAGAACCCTGGGGAAAAAAACCTTCTAGAGTGCATTTCATTAGTTTCCAAAAAATTAACACATTTCCAGAAAATTTTCGGTAAAAGAAAACTCACAGGACAGCTGTGCTCCATGGCATGTACTGGCATGTCATCCTCAGTGATTCGCTCCGCCCGACTTACATGGTTTACTCCGAAATCAGCAACCATCATGGTCAATCAAAAGGCATCCCTCAATCCCATGGAAGTCGCAGAAAAAACTGAACCAAACTTGACATAAAATGCCAGATGCAATGAAATTAAAAGCGTTGCACAATACTTTCCCACATCTAACGATGCCAGAGGCAGAAAAAAAATCACCCACCATCTCCTCCTCAGAACAGATTTCATCCGAACTATGACAACCCCTCACTCCACCGAGGTTCTAATTGCTGCAGGGCCACAAACAGCACACAACAACAACAAGCCCTCTTAACATCAAGTGTCGCTGCCCGTCAACATCACAAACCATCACCCGCACTCGCAGTCAACATTCATAGATCCACATCTGTGCTGTTTACCACTGGAACAGTCATTCCGTGCAGGGCGACATTTCCGACGGCGTCCCGCCCTCACACTGGCAACGCAACCACATTCACGTCGCACAACCACAAAACTGGCGCTCCCATCGACACACCGCTCCCGGTCTCGCGTTTTCATTACGTTTCCCGTTAATTATTCAGTTTGTCAATATTTTGTTTTAGCGAAAAGCAGAGCAGATGAGGAATCCTGCACCAACACCCATCCGACTATCAGGCATCAGCCACCGCCAACATTTGAATCCTTTCCGCACGGACGCGGGGTGCGAAGAGCACCAGTAGCAGCAGCAGCAGAAGCTGCTGCGGCAATGAGGCCTCCAACGATGAGGCATAATCTGTGTTTACTGGCTTGCTGCTGCTGCTGCTGCTGAGACACAATGCTGTGAGGGTGGCAATGGCGACCACTTTTGTTCTCTTTCAAGTACGCTCTTCAGCGGCATGGCACGGTAGTCGCTTGCCGTCCGCTGTCGCATTCATCGCCTTCCTCGCCACCGTCGACACACAGCTGCGTTCGGAAAAAGATAAAGCCCATGGGCCTGAAGTCGTAGTAATTATGCAAATCTTCCTGCTGTTCATCCCTCTCTCTCTCTCTCTCTTAAGGCCTTTTCCCTGCTGCCATACTCCTCTGTCATGTATCTTTGTATCTGCGATGCATTTAAATTGATGTTTAAACACACTCGAACGGAAGTGCTTCTCCTGAATGCCGCCGACGAGGACGACTACGATGCGAAGGACGAGGTAGGGGGCATCCACTCTATCCATCTGCGACCGGATTTCGTAGCCTTTGTCGAGATGACTGCTGCTGTTGCACAGGGCAGGCTTCATTTGGGATAGAAACGCCTTTGTTATCATTTGTTGCGCACTTTGAAGTGCGTCATGTTTTCTCATCGCAGAGTGTGGGCCGTGAAAAGGACGAGATTCATTATTCTTCCTCTTTTTGCGCCCCCCCCTCTCCCTTTGTGCCACTGTGAGAGTGAATTTTTCATTTCGCTCCAGCTCTCAGTCATTTTTCGATGGTCCTCCGGAATGTAATGAAGAGGTTAAGGTTGGAGGACGTAATTAAAATGGAGGTTGGTCTGCGCGCAAAGTGGCTCACATTTTTTTTGTATGTATTAACTGGCGCAACGAGGACGCAGCAATTAGGAACAATAAGAAGGCGGCTGGTAGCTGCTGCCTGTGAAGTGAAAAGAGCTGCCAACGGAAAGATGAGGGATTGCCTGGCGCAATTACATGCAATTGTTCGACGCAAGTGAAATACGGAGACTGGGCAGGAAGGTGTTCGTATTCTTGTAGGCAGTCATCCCTGCCCTGTGACCCTGAGCTTTAGGGAAGCACTTGAGCGTGTCCTGCTGTGATGATTCGATGAGCATCTGACTAATTAGAAGAATGCTTTTTTGTCGTCCTTTGCTTGAATAGAAAGGATACGAAAGGGTTACAATATGGGAGTCCCTGAGTATCCCAAATCATTGCGAAATTTTGTAGGACTTCCTTTTGAGTCGAATTCAAACAGTTCTTCAGAAATCAACAATTTCTAGAGCAGCTTCTGCTTTGGCGTTTGTGGAACGTTTTCGGGTTTCGGTTCGAGTCCTAGAGACTATGTGCAATAGTTTGGGGGTTCTGGCGCCCGATGGAGCACTTCCAGGTTTTAAAGCAAGAACATGTTTTTGTTCTCCTTTTGCCAAAATTCATGACAATTTTGGATTTTTCCGACAATTCTGAATCATTTTCGGAGTGGAACATTTTCTGACTGATTTTCAGTTGCCGAGTGCAGTCCAGGCGAACTAAAATTCACTTCTGGGATGTCTGTGGAACGTTTAAGATAGCTAGGCTATGTAGAGCGTATGGACATCCCTGCTCCAGCTTGAAAAATCTTTTAATCTGAGTCATTGGAACAACGGAACAGGGGGCGGCCTAGGCTAAGGTGGCGCACACAAATGGAGAAGGTCCTCAATCAACTTGGAGTGCACAACTGGCGGCAGCTGGCGAAAGATTATGCTGACGGAGATTCATGTCGGTTGAGGCACAGGTCCATCCCGGTCTGTAGCGCCACAAAAAGGAGAAGAAGAAGATGTCTGTGGAACATGTTGCTTATTTTGTTTTGCCATTAGCCAGACGACGGTCGTCCAGAAGATGCTCATTACTAGGCCTCATGAAGGACGGTTTTCTAGTGCGGGTTGAAGCACAGTGCAAGCAAAATCAAAAATATTGAATCTTGGTGTCTATTTGGAGCACTTTCAATCACAAGACGGAGCACCCTGAATTCCTGTGGCGTATGGGGAACATCTTAAATCTTGGTGTCTGTCTGGAGCATTTTCTGGTCTTCCAGCACCAGACGGTGCACCCTCTGATGATTTCTCAAAAGACCCTGAATTCCCGTGGCGTATGTGGAACATCTTGAATCTTGGTGTCTGTCTGGAGCATTTTCTGGTTTTCCAGCAGCAGATGGTGCACTCTCTGATGATTCCTCAAAAGACCCTGCATTCCTGTGGCGTATGTGGAACATCTTGGTGTCTATCTGGAGCATTTCCTGGGCTTCCAGCACCAGACGGTGCACTCTCTGATGATTCCTCAAAAGACCCTGCATTCCTGTGGCGTATGTGGAACATCTTGGTGTCTATCTGGAGCATTTCCTGGGCTTCCAGCACCAGACGGTGCACTCTCTGATGATTCCTCAAAAGACCCTGCATTCCTGTGGCGTATGTGGAACATTTTCTGTTTTTCCGTTGTCCCCCAAACTAGTTAAGCACACAAATTTGCAAATTCTGTGCTATTTTGAACGCTTCTCGGCGCCAGCTTTGCAACAAAACCACAAATTCTGTGGCGTATGTGGAACATTTTCATTTTTTTTTCAATTCCTTTGTCTCTCCTGGCCGGCAATCCTTAACTAATGTGCTCCTATCTACCATTACTTCTGCTTAACAGAATGCAAATGTCCATCGTGTCCATTGGGCGTCGCAAGCATTTTCATCGCTTTTCTTGCCGAGATAAGTCTGCAAGTTTCGCCCATAAATCGCACACTTTCTCCTCATAAATTCAATATTGACGATTTACTTCGCCTGTCCACACTTGTCCGCGCGCTTTCAGTGTGTGCACAGGCTCGCCTCTGTGAAATCACTTAACGCGCCATTAAATCGCAACATGTACCCTATCTGCACCCCACTGCTCCCACGCAAGCAGAAGCACTAGATCCCAGCACCCCATCTGCCACCAGAGTGTCATCGCAAATTGAATGCGATTATAAATCTTGTCGCTTTGTCCCTCTTTCGGTGTGCGCCGCTGTGCATAATGCACACTCCACGTCCGGTTGGCTAATATACGCTCCTTTGTTGACCCGTGGACCCGTTGTGGGAGACCTCAGTTGTCGACTGTGTGTTGTATCGCAGCGGCCGTTAGCCATTCGGAGGCTCTCGCTTCACATGTGTTTTCAAAGAGGAGTGTAAAGGATTGCGTTGTCTAGACGGGAGGACGCTCACCACCTTCCCCCCACATCCGGGCATTACTTGCAGTTTAGCAAAACTACTTAGCGTACTTATGTCACATTTGGAGGCGCGTTAATGGCCTGCGAAACGATAAATTTACATCCGCCAGGAGACGAGAGGTGGCGGTAATCTAATGGGGGACCTGTGTGACCTGCACTGCACCCTCCCAGAGAACTGTTTTTTTTTTGCTCTGTCTTTCTATTCCTTGTCATGAGTGTGAATGGGCTGCAGAGGGAGGGGAGAGGGGGCAGAGGAAATGGAGACATCTAGCCGGAGGACATACACTTAGAATGCAATAAATTCTGTTTTTGTGTACACAGGCCGGCAGCTAACCGGACAGAGAGCAAGGACACAAATGCTGCTTGAGGAGGGTAAACATGTCCGTGTTCTAGTTTGCACTTAAACTGACAGGCGGGCAGGTTGTATCGTCGGGCATCGTAGTCATCGAATCGATTGTGAAACGATGCGAACGAGGCGGAGAACACGAGAATTTGTTTCGGTCTCGAGCTGGTAACCTACTTAAAGCGGCCAAGGGGGTCGGTCTGAGGGTCGATTGCATGTTTAGCTCCGAACGGTTGAGTCTGTTTATGATATCAAAGCAATATCCTTTGGTGTGTCGTTTCGTTTTTTCTGCTGGGCAAGTGGACATGTCGTTTTTTTTGCTGATGCCTTTCGCATTAAGTGGTGTCTGGGTGTCTGGATTGGAAGTGTTCATCGTGGTGGTTGAGTTCAAATTATGAAACAGTGTGAGGCGGTTCTCTTTCTTATGTGAGGTGCTTGAAAGGGAT
This sequence comes from Eristalinus sepulchralis, assembly GCA_944738645.1. Classification (NCBI taxonomy): domain Eukaryota; kingdom Metazoa; phylum Arthropoda; class Insecta; order Diptera; family Syrphidae; genus Eristalinus; species Eristalinus sepulchralis. The sequence goes on along the minus strand of OX122886.1, from coordinate 5,184,010 downwards.
TGACCTTTTTTTTCAATGGAAGAGGTAATTTATGAAGTCGTTAGGGTCAATCTGTTTTGGAAATTTGTTTCAAAAATTTCTGGCTGTGAGTGAAATTACGTCACTTATCCACCATAAGTTGTGGATTTGTGTAGTAAGCTTCAACTTAGAATACTTCTTTCTTTTGCTGTGGGACTTTGGTCTCAACTATGACGCCAGCATGATCTATTCACAGTTTTAAAGTTTTTTAAAGACCGCCTGTTCTCGTATTGACCAATCACTTCACTTCTTCTTTTTCCTCTTGTGGCTCCGGAGTGGACCTGGGCCTCAACCAACATGCTTCTCCAGCCAGCACAGTCTTCCGCCAGCTGCACACTCCAAGTTGATTGAGGTCCTTTTCCATTTGTGTGCGCCACTTTAGCCTAAACCGTCCTCTGTTGCGTTGTCCCAATGGCTCAGATTCGAAGACGTTTCGGGCTGCAGCAGTGGTGTCCATACGCTCTACATGGCCTAGCCATCTTAAGCGTTGTATCCGAAGATGGTTGACCAGACGCATGTCGCTGTACAGAACGTAGAGTTCGTCGCTGAATTTTCTCCTCCCTACGCCGTCACCACAAACAGGACCAGGACCAAATCGCACGCAAAACTTTTCTCTCAAAAAGGCTAAGGGCGTCCTCACCATAAAAAAGGGCCAGGATGCCATAAAGAAAAACCAGGATGATCAAGCTGTTATACTAAGCCAGTTCAGTCCTTCTAGAGACGGCTCCACTACTCAATTGCCTCTTAAGCCCAAAGAAACAGCGATGGGCAAGAGTGATTCTGCGTTTAATGTCGGTACTGGTATTGCTTTTTCCATTTACCGCGGGGCCGAGGTAGACGAAGTCCTGGACTACACCGATGTTTCTGCTGCCTAGTGTGATGCTCTGTCTGAGATGGGGATGCTGTGCGTCCTTCCTTTTGCCCTCATTAACTACCAGACCCATTTTAGCCGCTTCCGCTATAATGTCAGCAAGTGCCTCATGGACGGCTCGCTGTGTTCGTCCAATCACGTCCATGTCATTGGCTTAAACTAGCAGTTGGATGGACTTTTGGAAGATCGTGAAGATCGTGCCTCTGTGGTTGACTTGTGAGTTACGCACGATCTTCTCAAGAATGATGTTAAAGAAGTCACTTGACAGCGCGTCGCCTTGTCTTAATTCTTTTTTGGCATTGAAAGTCTCGTTGAGTTCGTTACCAGCCTTGACAGAGCAGTGAGAGTTCTCCTTTGTCATCCTACACAATCTGACGAATTTGGTACGAATGCCAAAACTAGACATGGCACTGTAGAGCTAGTTTCTAGGCACGCTGTCATATGCGGCCTTAGAAACCAACGAATAGGTGGTGAGTGTCGTTTTGCACTTCTTGGGTCTTTCCAGGATCTACAGAAGTACGAAGATTTGGTCGATGGTGTACTTCCGTGGCCTGGAACCTATCAGGTTGTCGACGAACGGTTTCAGGCGTTCGATCAATACGGTGGAGAGGATCTTCTACGCGATGTTAAGGTGACCCTCGACAGTTGTCATAGTCAAACGGGTCACCTTTCTTGTGGACGCTGAGATGGCATGCATTCTTCCAGATGAACTATATCTTACAGATGGACTGGTGCATGCGCCCAACCAGGTCATTTCCAGCTGCCTTAAGGAATTCCGCGGACAGTCCTTCCGCTCCAGAAGCTTTGTTTGACTTCAGTCTCGATATTGCTATCTTGACCTCGTCTGAGTCAGAATTCTTGCCTACCATCGTCCAAATTGAGAGGAACATTCGGTCGCCGTGGCGCAGTGGTAAGTGCATCGACTGCGGCGCAGAAAGTCTGGGTTCGATTCCCAGCCGGGACACCTCGCATTTTTCACGGCACCACCTCTTTCGAGTTGCTGACAACACTCAAAGAGTATTAATTGTCTATGGAAAGCTTCTCAAATCTCGCCGTTCGGAATCGGCAAAAAACTGTAGGTCCCTTCTACTCGTGAAGAACAATAGCATGCACAACACGAGTAGTTGTTGTAGAAGCTAGGCCCTGGCCCGTTATGGGCTGTAGTGCCACTCAATTATTATTATTATTCGGCCATACAGCGGGACTTGGGACGTCATCGCCGTTTAAAAGTCGAATCAACATCACTATCCACACATGAGGCCTATGTGAGGAGTACGGGCCTTTGATACATGATTGAGTTGGGTTTAGGTCAAGATGAAGTTCCAGAGACCTTGAGAGGGTTCCTCAATTTTCATAACGTTTGTTTAACAGGAAACCAAATTTTCTCTGACAACTACGCCGTCACCTGCATGTTTAGTGTTAGTCCCAAGAAACCTCCCATGGGGCCTTTAGTTTCTGCTGACAAAGTGGAGAAGTGGGGAACAGACACATAAGCCGCAACTTATCCAATAACCAAAAGTGTAACTCAAAAGTGCAAAATGGCAAAATGTTTGAAGACCTACAAGCTCTCTGTGCACAGCACCAAACTTCCAAAGCTGCAGTCAAAACAAAACTCTCGTCCATAAGCAAATTCTCCGTTCAAACGCTTGGTGTCCCAACAAAGTTAATTGCTTCAATTCTCGGAAAATTTATTCAATCGTCACGCACGCAACCACAGACCCTGCATTCAGAGATCCCTTAGAAATCGGTCAAAACTCAAAGAACCTCAGTGACGCCACTTCAAAATAAACATTTTCCCATGAACACCCATCCATCCCCGTGCAGCCGCCACCGCCACCGCCCACAAAAACCACAAAAGTCCAAGGAAGAAAATAAACGAGAGGGAAAATACTTGAATAATGGAACCATCGACTGGCAGTTCGGTTGCCATCCGCACCGCAACCACGAAACCACCAGCCAATGCAGGGGAAGAGTGAAGGTCTGCGGGAGCAAATTAATAATAAACCATCTAACTATCCCCTACGGTGTAATCATGCAACTTATCCTGTCGTTCGGGTGCATTTCGTATTCAAACCTCACACCGATTTGCTGCCAAGAGATGTGAGAAAGATAAGAAAGAAAGAAAAACTAGGAAAACCGTGCCTGACTGGGCCCCCTCTGCCATCCCCCGCCGCACAAAAATTATCGTAATCATAAAATGAAAATCTCTCACACTCACATGCACGTCCCTGCCGGCGCAGAGGGCGACGGAATGTGCTGGTGGTGAGTGGTTTTCTTTTTCGAGCTGCAAGTCCTTTCTTTTGTTCGATTTCCAGGAAAACAATCTCATGCATGTGATGTAGCCTTGTGCACACCAACGGGTGCGGGTGGGGTGGAGCACACACACCCGCCTGTATTCAGGGGGAATTTGCACATTTTCAAATTGAAACCATTCATCCGTGATGACTGTTGGTGCGCTCGAATCCATTCTCCCATGAACACACATGCAATGGTGGAGGCGATGATGGTGATTATACAAACATCGATGTACCACGCCAGGAGGGGTGTCGGACCCCGATGACTGGCTACGACAGATGGTTGGAGCTGGAGCTCTCTAGGTGGAGACAAACTTGATGACTATTCAATCGCATTCGACTGGGATTAGTGCTGTCCCCAGTCGGGAGTTGGGCTGTGCATAGATCAAAGGATTGCGTAGTCTTTTGCGACCGGAATCGGGTTGGCGTTGAAAGCAGTAAACGGATGCTTCACACTTCCCCCATAGAGAGAGAGTCTTCTGGCTAACCTGTTGAATCTCACCCTTTGTGAGTCCTTGATCCCATCTGAAATTTGACAAATTCTCCACTTGCCTGTCAAATGAGCCAACAAACCGAGAATCTCAGTCCCACCCAAGGGCCCTCCTTTCGCAAATGTGTTTCTTGGCACAGCGCCAAGCGCTCAACCCCACACGCGATTCAGAGCCAATTCAATCGCACACACGCACCCACCACCACCGCCGCAGAACGACGTCGGTCGGTCGGTAATTAGCATTATGACTCATCCAGAGCCGTGGCACCCTGTCATCCGGGAATAATGAACGACGAGATAAAATACAGAGCCCGGCTTTATCCTTCAACATCCGTGCTCGTTCACGGCTCTCATTGATCACATTAAGGGGACACAACCACGGCTGCCACCGACGCGGTGCTGTGCGCTGTTAATGAACCACCGCCTCTACCGGAAGTCGACACAAATGCAAAAAAGGATTCATCTTTCCGACAAACACACGCGCGCCCATACATCCGCACACGGATGCAGAAACAATTCCCCATTTCAGCTCACTCTCTCATTGTGGCTTTTGCCGCCACCGCTAGCACAACGATGTCCTTTCGCCAACACACCCTACTCTGTGTCAGCTGTCATGAAACTTGTCCTCTGTGGGTAGTGCCGACAAAGCGCGACGACGACGTTGAGGACGATGAGAGATGTCAGAGGGCTCTTTGTGCGCGCGGGCGGCAGAAATTAATTATTGTTGTAAAGTGTCGTTCCTGGCTGGCAGGTGAAGGGATTTCGTAGCCAAACTCCACACACCCGCCGGGACGCGCGAATGATTGGCTGATGAATTATTTAAAATTGAATTAAAACAGTGCGCCTTTGCGGGCGGAAATCTGGGACAAATGAGAATGTTTCCTTCGCTGAGATTGTGAACCGCTGACCTTTCGGGGTAGGAGACGGATTATGGGACTAGACGCTGAGGGCGCACTTATTTTTGTCGCGCGGAAATGTGGCCGAAAATAGAATTCGGGTGCGCATCGATGGCGGCGTGGGCGTCTTTTTTCCCTTGAAGCGCTGAAAGACAGGAGAGAGGGGAGAACAGGAACAGGAAGAAGAAGCGGACAACTGAATTGTCCGAATTTAGCTGCTCGCAGAGATTTGTGTATGGTTGGGTGACAATGGTGTCTTCGTGTTGATGAACCTTGAGATTAAGTACTCAGTGATGTTCGCCTTTTTTTCTTTGGGTAGTGGTGGAAGGGACAAGTAATTGCGTGGGAACGCCTTAGGCTGGTTTACATTTAGACTGTGCTTCACACGAGTTTTGAGAAAACTTTGACGCCTCCGAGAAGGAAGCGGTACAATCATAGGAAACCAAAGGATTACTTAAGGAAAACAAGTAAGGGACGACTTTGGTGGCGTTGCCTGATCTCAGCCTTGTTCCTTTAGAGCAGAAACATAGACTTGAGAAAAGCAGATGAGAAAGCTTGAGACGACCTTTTCGAAGATAAAAATTTGCGTGCGGTTTTTGATCCTGTTCGCGTTGGTGGCATCTGCAGGAGGATATTCAAAAAGAGGAAGGAATCGCAGCTAAGATCAGAGGCGAAAGCCTAGTGTCAGAAATTCGTGGCGGGCCGAAGGGCTTCGGTTGACAATCAACAGCCGAGAATCTTAAGGCTGACCTTAAGGCGGAACAGTGCCTTCAATGGAGGGCTACAGTCCTACAGCTGAGAATTAAAAATGTTCAGCCAAGATCTTCTTCTTCTTCTTCTTGTGGCGCTACAGTCCGGGGTGGACCTGGGCCTCAACCAACATGCCTCTCCAGTCACCAAGGTCATTCGCTAGCTGCCTCCAGTTGCGCACTCCAAGTCTGTTGAGGTCCTTCTCCACTTGTGTGCGCCACCTTAGCCTAGGCCGTTCTCTGTTGCGTTGTCCCAATGGTTCAGATTCGAAGCCAAGATCGACTATCAATCAGCACATTAGCGCCAACAGTCTTAAGCCGAAAATCTTTGAGAAAAGTTTGATTAGGAAAACTACTCTGTTTCCAAAGAAATAACCGTCTTCCTCAATCGGCCCGGGCTTAGCTCTGCAGTGTCAAGAGGAACTTAAATATTTAACCATCGCCTGGGGCAGTTCAAAACTCAAACTCTCGTCAACTCTACAACTTCGGACATCCTGCTCAGCTAAATCGCTTTTCAACCGGACTCACTTTCACTTAGAAACAACCCCCATTCTGCTGATGAATTCTTGATGAATCTCATCTGCAGAGGACCCTCTGCAAGGACTCCCACCCCGTTCCTGGTCAATATATGTTACCTGTCCCAATCGATTTGCCTTGCCTTTCAAATTTAATAAAACCCATCAAATATTCCCCACCATTCCCCATTCCCAGGACAATCCCCTTACCCTGCGGTATTCGGCACATCATGGAGGACAATTCTCAAATGTCAACTACGGCTTAAAATATTCCACACCAATGTTCAGCTCCCCGGACAACGTCTCTGCCCCTGAAGCGCATCATTCACAAATGAGTCACATTGAGGCGAACAGGAGGCGAACAGAAGGCGAGCAGATGATGAGCGGCAGGAGAGGGAGATCTGAGATTGGGCAAATGCACGAGATTCTGCTTAAGGATATTCACTGCATGAAACTCAATCAACTTGATGCAATTTCACAATTTCCCTTATCCTTTATGCCGTCTGCCTTGAATTTCTGCCCTTTTTTTCGTTCACTCTCTTGGGCTGGTTCTCCTCACTCCGGGTCACTTTGACTCGCTCGGTACGAGAGTGATTCCACAGAGATACAGAGATCTCAGTGCTTCAAGGATCTGTGTGTGGTTCTTTTTTGCGCTCTGTTGTTTTTGTTTGCGTTCTTTCGCCTTGTTTGCGTTTGTTTCCTGATTAGGATGTGTAATCTCAAGGATGTGCCCATATATCCTGTATGTGTGTCTTACCTTTTCCTCTGTTGCTGTCGTCTGACGATTGTACCTTTTTTTTTTTGTCTCCTCCTTCTCTGGCTCTGGCTCAATGCGGGTGTGCTGCGAGGGACGTACTTCTTTTCTTCACCCGAGAAGAATGTGTGTCAGAATGTGTCATTTTCAGGGATATACGTGTGTCCTTGAGTGGGTACACCCTCACTCCTGTTCAACATTTTGAGGGGCAGCCACAAGGAGCGGGTCTTGAGAATGAAATTAAGTTTGAGGAAGTACGACAAAATCGTTTTGGTTTTTGTTCATTTTTCCTCTCCCTCCCTCCCTCTCTCTGTCTCTCTCATCTCATCGACTCCTCGTTCTGCTGCTGATGGCGTGCCGGGTGGTTGTTATCGAATCGAAGGCACCTACGGATACTTGAGCCCCATTGAAGTGGAAAATATGAAGAATCGTTCGGGATTTCACTGAAGCGCCCCAACGATGTCGTCGCACCGGAATAAGTTGATGAGTGAATAAAATCAGGGAACCGGTGACGAACGGGACGGGATGGGGGAGGGGGGGGGGGGTGGAGGGGTTAATAGGGGGGAAGATGGAAGGGAACCTAATGGGCATTTGTTTCCTGAGGAGGAAATTTTCTCGTTTTTGTGGGGAGAATTTTCTTGAGGGTTGTCCGTAGAAAGAATTAATACTTCATTAGCTTTTGATGACATTTTGCTGAGGTTGTTGTTGTCCTAGGCATCCATTGATTTGTCCTTGAAATCTAATTTCGAAGTCAAACGATGCGATATAAAATTGGTAGCCTAAAGAGCGGTGTGTTGAATTTAAGGCACTGGGGACCTCACTTCAGTAGTAGTTTGCAATTCAAAGCTGTTCTCACTTAAATGGTGATACGCATGCAGTCCATATTCCTCATCAAGTTAAGCGTGCAGAGGATGTATGAACGAGGACAACAAGGAGATTGTGTGCAATTTGTCTTATTTGGCTTGTATCCTACTCAAACTAAAAACTCTTCGACTCCCTAAGCTTGTCATACTTTCAGAGTACGCAAAGTCTGCTTTCATACAACTGGATGCACATATTTTCCACAGCTTCCTCTATTTTCTGACTACGAAAGAATATTCTTAGTCAAAAATTCTCCTTCGAAGGCTAACTCCTTTCCCAGTAATAATTTCTCTAAGCCACGTGCTACAATGTCCCTCCCTCCCTCTCCCCCAAAACGTTATCCAAAATTCCACAAAATCAACCCCCCCCCCCCCCCCCCCCCCCCACAAAAATGTTAACTTCACAACCACAACAGTAACTGATCCTCTTTTCTGCCTTGGCACCCAATCCTCTGTCGACTTTCGACAAATTACATTTAAATAAATTTCATCCCATCCCCCCTTTGCACCCATCTGCTGGCATTCTATCCTGGCATCAGTTCATGCAGTCCCTTGCTCGAAGGCTTAATTATTTCTCCGTAATTTGCAAGCTTTCCGCTGTAATCCTTCCAAATTGTTGTGGACGATTTTCCGAGTGGTCCACGACCCACTTCTCCTTGAATCATATTCAATTTACTTCTCGACGGCGTCCTGCACAATAAATAATCCACTTTTGGCCGATATTGATATTCTTCCGCTCAGATTTTTTCACCCCCCCCCCCCCCACAAACCTCCATTTTCCAGCTCCCAATAAAATCTGCCAATATTCCCTTGGCCTGACCCGGTTCCGGCGGGCGCTCTCTCATGCAAATTTATTTGCATATGTTCCACCTCGTGTTTAATATTATTCATATTCAGCTCGGTGCACCCAATAACAATAATCCATCGACAGGGAGGCTGCCCTTTCCCGGTATGAGTGTGGCGTCGGCGTCCATAGTCCTGAACAAATGTGGATGCCATGTCGAAGTCGCCCCCAGCCATCGAGCCAAAGTGCATCTCGTTACTTTCTTCTGATGTGATTCTAATGCTGCTGCGCCCCATGCCACCCATTCATCGATATCGATACCGATTCCGATGGCAACTTGTAACTGGTGTCCTTGACATTATGCATGCGGGTGGAACTTAAAATGTATTCAAATGTGTTTATTACCGTCGACTGAGGAAGCGGGCCAATATTTTGGTAATCCCATAGACAGGCACTTACACCAGTTGTCGCCCGACAAGGACCCCCCCCCCCCTCCTCCCTCCTCCATGCACTTAATGGCTTGGCAGAGAATACGTGTCAATGGTTGTGAGGGGGGGTGCGCTCCAACCAAGGAGAAGAGATAGACAACAGCCAACCAGCAGGATGTCATAATTTATAGAGAGGCAAAGAGAACTCTTCTAATTACCATAACAACTAATCTAATTGCACCTCTGATGCATAAACTGTGTCCTTCCTCTCCCTTTCGGCAGCGGCTTGCATTATTCAAAAGAAGGGAACTGCGACACAAGAATGGCACATCCTTCGTTGAGTTGTGTGCCAATCCCGGCACCGGCTTACGATTATGTGACATTATTGTGTTAAGGCAAAAACCACTACCGGCAATCCAGCTGCCTCACTGCCATTAAAAGTTATCATCTTTTGTTGGTCCCGTATTATTAAGTGCAGGGTATGTGGTGCAGGGTATGTGGTGCGGGGGAGGGGGTGAGAATCTTACGTACAGTATTGACAACAAGGTGGTGATTGATTGAAGTTGAGGTGTGGGGGTGATTACTAGAGAGTGTCACTTTGATTCACACAACGTTCCTGGGAAATTTGTCAAATTTTCAAAAACTTTCAAGGATCATTTGTTTGAGACAGAAGAAATTTCTGACATTGAGAAGTTCTTAAATTATAGTAAATTCTTCAAGATTCATCAAAATTTTATAAAAATTCCATGTGTTTAGAAAAAAATCCTTTTTTGGGACATTTTTAGGAAAGGAGAAATGACATTAGGATATGAAATTAGTTAAGTCCTTTACGTTATACTACAAAATCATCAATATTTTCCCAAATTACCTCAAATTGTAAGCAAATTTCCTTCGAGTTTAAAAAAATTTCCTTTTTAGGGAAATTTTTGCAAACATAGAGATGACTTCCCGGTGTGGTTTTCTCGTTAATTTAAAAGAAATTCAATGGGATTTACCAATATTCCCAAGGTTCCAGAAATTTCCCTTCCTAAAAAATTAAACTTCCCAATGCCTCACCAAAACTCCTCAAATTTAAAAACATGCTGACTGATGGCCCGTTTCCGCCAGGACTCTTAAGACTCTCAAAAATGCGTCTTACCAGCGAGGCAGCTTCCACCTTAGCTTTAAAGTTTGGTGCCAAAGCACTATCAAACTTGAAACCAAAAAGGACAAACCCTGTGAAAACCCACCATTGTCTCTTCCCAATTGGCGACAAAAACATTCCCAACAAACACGCCGCAAACAATTCCCACGACTTGCTTGCAATTCCCACTGTCCCCAAGTGTGTCTTCGAATCCAACCCAAGGCAGGAGACTTTTTCGGATGAATCTGCAAATTTCCAACAGAAAAAAGGATTTGCATTTGGCAGCCCAGCAAGGTATTCGATTGACGCAAGGACACTCCAATCCGTGCACAGAAGCGGAAAAGATGCGCCAGAGTGGGACAGAGAGAGGGAATTCCATGCAATTTGCATTTGTATCCGTTCCTTCACAGCTGGCCCGCCTGCTGTGTGCGATATGCAGAAAAAGATATTGATACCGATAACGAGGATCTCAACGTAAGCACTTAAGTGGGTGTTTAACTGGCATCGGCAGGACCCCCCCCCCTAGCCACCCCCGGGTAGACGTATGTGTGAGTGCGACATAGATCCAATTGGGAGGGGCGGAAGGACTCTTTACAAATTCATGTCTTAATGTGGGTGTTTTATGTGGCTCGGAAGGAAGGATGTGTGTCATCTCCGCCCTTCGCTCCCAGCTTTGCGCACCAGTGTGCCCTGTGTGTGGACCGGGAATGTATGCTAGCCTTAATTATTCATTTATCGGATAAGAGCCGAATGCAAATGGCAGTTATTCGAGAATTGGTCGGCATTGTAGGCGTAGGCGTCGTCGCAGTCCGGGACGGTATTGGAAATTTTTATCGTCCCGCCGGGCTGAATTGAATTGATGGGAGGAAGCAAAGTTCGGACTTGGTAATGCGAAATCCTTTCATACCTGCAACGAGTGATGGTCGCTTTTGGTGGGTTGGTGAGTGGGCGAGGGGGGATGGATTTGTTATGCAACGCAGTCAAGGTGATATGTTTCATGGGCATGAAACCTCCTCTGTGGCATGGTGGCTTGGGTAATGGCTTTGCCGGAATGTACGCCCACACTGCAAGGACGACAGCAGAAGGCAGTCAGGCAGGCTGGCAAGCTGGCAAGTGATGCCAAGAGAATACGACGAGCGCAGAGGGATGGGCCGAAATTAAATGGAAGTGATCATCGTGATGTGTGACACGTGATGTGGTTTTGAAAAGAGAAAACTGCTGCACCGACTTGATCTTGGGCATGGCTCCATTACAAAGAGTAGACACTCTTACAACGGATGACTGCCTACAGTAATTTGTAGTCAAACTCTTGAGATGGTGGATGGTTTGTATTCAGAACTGGCGAGGAGTCCTCCAGCCTCATCGACCTTTGAAGACGAAGATCTCAAAATATATCGGCACTTAACACTCTTCAAACTCAGCACTTAGCCTTTCGCTTCCAAATCGCAGTCGTCCTTCATCGCCTCTCCCTGTCCCCCCGTCGAAGCTCACATGAGGGTCATGTCAAACCTCAGCAGATACACACTGACGGTGTGTTGTGCTTTTTAATTAAATTTCATTCCAGCGAACCTGATCTGCTGCAAGGATACCTTCGCCTTAAGCTCCAGGTGATGGTCCATCTCATGCATTCCACCCGTCACTGCTCTCTCGACCAACGCAGGAGACCTTGAGCTGGACATCTGCACTCGAGATGCCCCGTATCTCTGGTTGGGTCATATTTTTCTTTTTCATCCCTCCTCCATTCGTGGCAGGGGATGGGGGAAGCTGCAGCACAGCTGTACTGTGCATGCATCCATGTGATAAAGAGATTTCGGTTTTTCAGACTCGTTCACTGGGATTACCACTGTGGGAGGCTGCCGCTGCATTTCTCAACCACGTCCTAATTGGGCGAGCGACTAGTGTGTGTGGCCTTTTGAAAACATCGCATAGGCGGTGGGTAATTTGTGCAGAAATAATTGCCGGGTCTAATTGATAATCAAGGGAGACACCTAATAACCCTTTGAGTGCCAAACAGGGAATTACGCGCTCACCAGAGTGGTGATTATGTAAATTCCGCACAAGAATCGACCGGGGGAGTGTGAACGGGATGTTTTTGTTTTGCCCTGTGATTAAGATGTGAAGTCGATGTAGGCGATGACTTGAGATTTTGTGGAGGGAAGGCACTTCGTGAATGGGAAGCGTGAGTCGCCGACTGTGAGGTGACTCATTTACGTCAGAATTGTGGAGGTTTTCTGCAGTTTAACTGAATGCCATTCATTGGGGAATTTCAAGTTTGGCGAAAGGAATGAATTTGGGTCATGATTTTAAGTTCAAGGACGAAGATGATGATATAAGCTGCTGGATGAATGCAATGACGGTCCATGAACAAGACTAAATGCGACTTGATAGAGACTTGTAACATCTGAAAGGACGAACTGGTTTCTGATGATGGTTTCAGTCCTTGGAGAAACTGCACATAGTGCCTTAGAGATCCTCATCAAGACCACTCAAGAAGGTAATTTCTTCTTGTGGACAGAGGTGAGTCAGTGATCAGAATTAACGTCAAATGAAGAGAGAAATCTGACAAGAAGGACTCTTAATAGTATTTTCTTCTTTGACTGATCCGTAGCGGCAAGTCTTGATTTCAAAACTTTTCCAACCACAATCCAACTCTTAGTTCCTTCTCAAGACCCATTCACTCTCACATGCCTGCATTCACCAATTGAACTCACGCCCTTCGTGTAATAATTAGCAACGCCTTGAATGACCGCAAAAAATTCCAAAAAAAAAACTCCTTAATCTTTGATCCCTTAAACCAGGCTGGCACAGAGCAAAAACTTTCCAAGGAAATTCCCCGAAACAAAAAACAAAATCCTTGTCAGACTTCATTACATATCAGAGGAATCCCTTTTCGACCCAATGTACCTTCTCTCTCTCTCCCCCTCTCTCGTGGCCCCACCAAATGTGAAGTCCTTCCTTTACACTTCTTTTGACCCAAATACTCACTCAATAGCACTCAGCAGGCGCATCAAACACCATTCACACCAAAGAAGCGCACCAACGGACAAGCGGCCTCTGCAAAAAGTGAGAAGACGAATATGAACGAACCATCGCACCATAAATTGAAAAACACTATCATCCTCAGCAAATGCACTCTGAATGGAATTTAATGGACCAAATCCTCGAATAAATACCCCAAGACATCGCAAGACCGCCTCCCGCTCGTCTGTGGGAGCGGCAGCGGCAGCGGCAACGGCGGCGTCAACGTTGGCCGCCATTGAAATTGATTTTCCGCAGCACAAAGCGATGAACAGCGTAAAACTCAGAGACACAGACACAGAGAGCTGCTGGCCGGAGAGATCCTTGAAAGTGTTCGTGTTGTGTGTTTGAATCTGCCTTCTTCTTCTTCAGTTTTTTTTATTTTCTTTTCATCGTCGGCCTCCTTTCGGATGGAAAAGCGATGTTCAATGCAACGGTCTCCACTCGTAGTTTATTCAATTTTTCTTCTTTGCTCCTCGCCTTCAAAACTGTTATCCTTTCGAGATAATCAAACAAGATCACGGTAATGGGGGTGGAGAGGTGAAGAGGAAAACTTTGAAGGCGGCCGTGGTGAGGCAAACTTGGCGGCACACCTCTTTTTTTTCTGAATTCTCAACTTGACCTTACCGCACGGAAGACAAGGAACGCAGACAAGAAATGCCCCCAGATCAACGAGGTGGAGGAGGATATGAGAAAACTTTTTCATTATACAAGCCGCGAATGGGGAATGAACGTCCCCACAGAGCCAGCGGCACTGGCCTAGGAAAATGTGTGAAAAATTGATCCTGTTTGGTAGCATGTTTAAATTGTACTTGCAAACGCTGTCTTTGGGGACTTGCGGCCAAGCGAGGGACACACATAATTAATTTAAATTCGGGTTGTGATTGATTGATAAGGATAACCCTGAATGCTGCAATTGCTTGCTTTTCGAGTGGAGGCCGCGTGTCATTCTCTTGAAGGCATCTTATGCGCTCTTTGTGTCCGGCATTGTGCTTCTCTTTTTTCAAATTGGGAACGATGGAGAATGACATACATCCGGCGGAGGAGAAGCTTTCAAAAGCGTGAATAGAAAAGGGAACAATGCGTGTTGCCAATGGGAGCGGCCCTCGACTTTTCAGACGCATTTTGTGATGTAGTCTAGATTTGGAAATATTTTGGAAAATATTTTTTATTTTCATTTATAATTAACTTTTACATTAAAAGATGCAGTCCTTGTTCAGAAAATATGCTCAGGTTCGAAGGACATGTTAAGAGACTGCACACCAGTCCAAAGAAAAGCATGTTGCGAAGTTCGGCGGAAAAAACAAATTATTAAATGGTCTGAGACTTTCGCAAGTTATAGGATTTAGAAATTGTTTAGAATATGTTCAGAATTGTTTAGAAACGTTCAGAAAATGTTCAGAAAAGTTCAAAAACGTACAGAAAATATTCAGAAATGTTCAGAAATTTGTTAGAGATTGCTTAGAACTCTATTTGATGAGTAACTGAGAGGTATCAACATTGAGAATGAATCATCCATGAATCGCACATAGATTCAACCAGCATTAAGATACTTTTCAGCAGATAGTCTAAAAACATACCCACATCCTTATGCGGGCTCTTTACCAAAATCCATCTCCACTTCAGATTGAAAAAGAGGCGGGGTCATCACTTCTACATTCATACTCCAACGCTTCCCACACGGCAACTCTACCAAAAAGCTTCCACCAACATCGCCGTCCACAACTAACGAGGAAAGGTGGTGCCACACCAATACAAAACGAAGTATCCCTCCGGGACACGATTTACCAACTCATACACAGAGACCAAGAGAGAGAGAGAGAGGGAGACAAAGAGAGTCAATACTTTCCAAACGACATTCCCTCGGCCAAACTATTCAAGGTTAACCTACTCCGAAGCACTGCACACACAATTTCCCGAGCACAAAACGAGCGACACACCGCCGTACATTCTGCATCCACCAATCCCCAAATATACACACACACTCACATACCGATGAAGTCGCTAGATGAGTGCAGTACAATATCGGGATATGGCAGCGGCGGCGGCGGCGGCGTTGGGAAAACTTTTCCTTGATCCCTTCTCCCTTTTGTCTCTTGTGTGGTGACCCTTTGTTGCTGTGTTCCCTCTTTCATCAGAGTGGGAAGCTTTTGTTTGTGTACCATTCACTGGTGAAGGACCATTTTTTCGCCTCGCGTCGTTGTTGTCCTTTGCATGTTTTTTCTTTTTTTTTTTTATTTCTGTTGGCAATTTAATGCGACAGGACGCTCTTTGACTTGGACAAGTGAATTTTTGTTCTCTGGTAGATGGCGTCTCTGGCTCACAGATAAACGCACACACCCATACCCATGCACATACACAGGCGACCGCCGCACCGGACATTGTGTGTGGTGTCAAGTGGTGGGAGTTGATGTTAGCTGGACAGGATTTGTTTTTGATATTTTTTTCTGTCAGTGCTTTGTGTGGTCCTTCCTTCAATTCCGCCGCACACACACACACCCACAAAAACACACTCAAACTCGTGCTAGAGATTCGAATAAATTGATTGTTTGGCCCGAGTGGGAATGGGGCGTCGAGAATATGACAAAAAAACAAAATCGGAGAGAAATTCCAAAATTGGTTTATTGATTGAGTTTACCTTCGACGTGGCGGCTGTGACGATAACGGTGTCGACGATGCTGGCGATGCGTGGTGCGAAAAGTTGAAAGTTTACACGGAAGAAGAGAGGTTGCCGTTTGATGTCCTTGTCACAAGCGGAGACAGGTGTTGAGAGTAGTCAGGCGGCGATTGGAGAAGGAACGAGAGGACAATCATTTGTGCGAATGGCAAGTCATTACCTTGTTCAGGCGGGCGGTTATCAGGATACATGAATTAAATGAGCTCTTCGAACGGTAAGTGCTTTTCCAATGATAACCGAAGAGTCATTATGAGCGGGACAAGGCTGTTAAATTTGATTAGCTCCACAATGAGGCAGCTAAATTTAACTAGGAGGTGGCCAGTTGAATGGTTTCCCTTGAAGGCAAGTGGAGAACAATCTTCATGTCCCCTGCCTCTAAATTGTTCTACATTAGAAGCTGTCTAATTTACCCCCCTCCATCTGATCTAAATTCCGTTCATTTACAGATTAATACCAACACACGCTCTCTTTAAACCAATTTCTAATTCCCGCCCACCCATAACCGCCCTCTTCAAAAAAAAAACTTCAAGCATTGTCCTCTTACACAACGCCGAATAACTCTCTCCCACTCATCCACTGGTTTCGAGAGCTCCGACCAACTCCATCACCGCTTTCAGTAAACATACATAAAAGTTCGCAATTATTTCAATTAGGCCTTGTGGAGAGTCCTACAGAAGCACTTTCGGGACGCGAAAATGTTCTCTTGTCCTCGAGTGCGACTAGGGTGATTATCTAAATGGGGAATGAAATGAGTTAACAGTTCCTGCATGATTGCAGTTTATGGCGACAGGAGGATGTGGGAAGAAGATTTTTTTTTATTCGCATTCGCACGAAATGTTGTGGGCAGAATGATGATGGATGATTACATTGCATAATTTTAGGATCGTGGTTTTCTTTTTCAGTTGCATGCGAATATCGGGATGGCTCTTAAGTTGTGAGGTGGAGTCAGAAGTTCAGGAAAAGAAATCATACCTTAAAAAATCTTCATTCAATATTAGGTGAAAATAATCTTCACGGAAGTCTAGAAGATTTAGGATATGACGGAAAAACCTGCTATTTTGAATAAGGAAACGTTTTTTTCATTAAACATATTTTTTTAAATGACACACAAATCCTTTGAAATCTTTTAAGGAGTCTTATTAATTTGAAGGGTTAGAATGCTTATTCGAAGCTGTTCATTTATCCACGATGGAGGCGTATGAAGTGGTTGAATCAGCAAACTCAATTCTTAAAGATTCGACGAAACATTACGCCGCAACTGTCATTTTTTTTTTTTGTCCAGAACATCGATATATCCGTCGTGGACCAATGCCTTACCAAAACAACATGAAAAGAATATGCGTGTGACAAATAGCACGACGCAGGCAGTATATGTCCAAGAGTTCGAATGTTACATCCTCTTTTGTGCTTGTGTCGCCGCAGGGAATTTGAATTTAAATTGTTTGGTATAGCGATAGGGATGGTTGCAGTGGCATAGTGGACACGAATTACCTTTAAAAGTGCAGCTGCATCGCAGTATAAGTGCGTCAACCGCCACGCAGAAGGTCTAGGTTCAATTCCCGGATGGAACACCGCGCATTTTTTCACGGCACCACCTCTTTCGAGTTGCTGACAACACTCAAAGAGTATCAATTGTCTAAGAAAAGCCTCTCAAATCTCGCCGTTCGAAGTCGGCAAAGAACTATAGGTGCCTCCTCCTCGTGAGAGAAGAAGCCAGGCCCTGATCCCTTGCGATCTGTAGAGCCACTCAATTATTAAAATTATCATAGCTATAGGGGTTGCCTTAAGTTGCTGCCAGTATTACTGACATTAGTGCTTTAGACACACGTCCTTTTGTAAACAGCTTAAAGTGTTTTATTATCAAAAGCGAATTGATGTTAGTTGGGAATTCTTAATGTTATCCAGATCCAATTGAATAATCTGAACATACCTAGAGTTGCATATCAAAGAGTTACAGCTTCTCTTTGTTCCCATCGACCTCATGGATAAAACAGTTTACGTGGACGGAATGAATGGATCAGATTAGGCCTTCGTCCTTGTAAAAGTTTTGTTTTTCCAGCGATTAGAGAGTTGAACAACGCTATTCACTTTCAGCATCATCAAACAACACAATCACCAGCCGTATGCAGTCTTCCACTTCCTCATAGCCAAGGCTGCCTTCATCTTGTCCTCTGCTGTTTACTTTCACTTTCACTTTCAACTCATAAGCTACATGGTCAACTTTTAGTTTAATGAAAGATGGATCGCATTTTAGCATTATAGTGCGTATCCCAAAGATTGCCTCAGTCGCAGCAATCATCCACATACAATAAAAGAGTAACTTGGAGATTTTAAGTTCCCAACGTGGTGCCATTCTTCAAGCCACATCGGCATAGCATATCCAACAACCAGCCGTGTTGTATATGCGGGACCTACAGTTTAATACCGATTTTGAACAAACAAATTTTGGAAAGCTGTTCAGATACAATTATCACAATTTAAAAGTTATGAACATGTCCAAAATTGAACTGTCAACAAATTCGAGATGAATGGAAATAAGTTCTGGAATCCATCTGGCAAGACTTATGATGTGCGAGTCGACGCCCTTACCATCTACGCCACGGGGGGAGCCGCAATAGTTCAGGTATACTACCATTTTATTCTGTTCTTTGAGTTAATGATTCGAAATCTCTTTTGCTTGTTTGTATCCATAAGAATATGTGGTGGAAAGTTTTCGAGCTAAGTCAAGATTGTCAGGAATGAATGAATTAGATTGGGCCTTCGTTCTTATAAGAGTACTTCCCAGCGAGAGAGTTAAGCATCGCGATCCACTTTTTCCCTACGTATACAGCAAACTAGAAATAATCGCACCTCGGTAGGACCTCATTGGTTACGATATGACCGCTGCGCAAAGCTGAATCAAGTGATCTTCTGCCAAACAATCTTCTAAGGAGGCCAAACAGAATTCTCGAACCCAAGATCATTTTGATCGAAATCAAAAATCCCGAACCGAAATATCAGTGTCCTCCACAAACTTATTTAGATGTAGACGAATATGTGGACCTTAGGACCCTGAAGGAATCAATTCAAATACGAGCAAGAGTTCGGAGCAAGAAGGCTCAAAGTGGTGGGAAAATAGGACACCTTTTGGAAGGAGTGTTTGGTCGTCATCATGTAACTTGAAAACCAATAGCTTCGATATCTGCCTTTTGCTTATCATAAGTTGGTGCTGAATCGAAAACTTATTTTCGAGTCGAAAAAGGCTTCGAATCTGAGCCATTTAGACAGCGCAACAGAGGACGACCTAGGCTAAGGTGGCGCACACAAGTGAAGAAGGACTTCAACCAACTTGAAGTGCGCAACTGGCGGCAACTGGCAAAAGATCGTGCTGGCTGGAGCAGCATGTTGGTTGAGAAGAAGAAGAAGAAGAAGATTACGAAATAGAAATTCATTCGCTATCGCATGTCGTCAAGGGTGTACCATGCCCCATCAGCTTGTTGTCTCCAATTGCGCGTAGTTTGAGTTTCGTTTCCACTTGTGTGAGATTCCTCAAATGAGGACATCCTCTGTTGCAGTATCAAAATTATTCAAATCAGAGATTTACTCTCTCTCTCTCTCTGCACTCTACATGAACTATCCATCCGATAACAATTCACTTCAGACGCATGCTATTGGGACGAACCAGAAATTGATCGGGTGCTCATCGAACACCCACACGACAGACAGACACCCAGTCAGCAAACGCAAATCATTCATCTTCAAAATCAAGGCCACACTACAATTCCTCAAAGAACGCTAACCATTCCACTCCTTCACACAGCAGTCACCGAACAAGGCCTGCGGTCCTAAGGCATATGAATTAACTTTAAGCATGCGTACGTATGAATAGCGGCTTCAATGCAGTGACAGCCTTCAGATAACTTCAGTTTATCGCGAAAAATTCGCTTGTCCTTACACGTCGTCCCCGTGGCTTGTTATTGTTTGCTCTTTCGCCCCCCTCCCATGCAAAGGATACTTAGACAACTCTGTAATTTATGATGCATACATTATTGCTCAACGAAACCGTACACAACCGTGGGGCGTGGCGTGGCACCGCATGAAGTGGGCGCCCGCTTCTTCGTAGGCATGTGCAAATAGATTTAATATTTTATTCGTATATTTTTTTTCGCCCCAACGAGGGCACGAGTCGTTTTCCGCAGCAACCGCCATCTCCCCGGTTTGTTTGGCTCTTTCCCTCTCTCTCTCTCTCTCTGCATAAGTGTGTATGTGTGTGTGTGTATGTGTGTGCGAATGTTTTGGGGTATGTAAATGAAATTAAAGTTTGATCGATGGGAAGGGGGTCACACACTTGCCAGCAACGTGGAGAAGAATGCCATTCAATTTTCGGGAGGTCGCCTCCTTTGTGCGCTGTGCCTCCTTCAGCCCCCACATCAAGGCCCTTGGCGGAGGCGATAGCATCTGAGTTTCGAAGGTTTGTGAGGGAAATTGCAGAGAATCTCTCACTGTCACCGTCGCCGGTGGTGCAATTGTAATTCACTTAAGTAGTTTATCTTTGCATCTTATTGTGCGTCCGATGGATACACTCTCTTCCCAACCACCTCGCCATCAACAAACAATATCATCATCATCATCAGCGTCGCCATCACCATCGACATCATTGGCAGCAGTAGCAGCCCTTTGTCGTAGTCCTCTTGCAACCGCACCGTTTGTGCGTCTCCTGATGATGTGCACACAATTGATTCGAAATTAATCCGCAAACATACCGACACAGGTGCACACACACACACACACACGAGATGCGGTGAAGTTTTCATGAGTAATTACGGACAATTTACTCTTAAATTGTGGCATCTCAGGACACGACAAGGGGGCAAGGATAATCGATTGCATTTCTTCACTTGACGACATCCGATTGAGATGTCTTCGGTCTCGTTGCCTTAGTACATGTGTATGGTGTGGCCTGTGTAGTGTTGATACAATTGATGTGGTAGGACGGGACGGCAATTGTCGGTGTCGGCATGGGTGGGCACGCTATGATGGATCCTGGCACGGATTGACACAGAAATAGAGGGCGATTACTCGACGCTTGAACGGCTCGACTCGATAGACGTCACACTTTGCACCTCGACAGGAGGGAATATCGATAAACGAGCAACAGACTCTTCGATGAAGTGGCGCAAACACTTTGGCTTAACTGTCTGCCAAGAACGCTCATGAAAGTGGTACTGGGTGGTACAGGGTGCTAAGCAAAATTAAATGCGTTCTTTGAACGAAGTTTGCAGGAGAAGAAATCTTGCAGCAAAACTCAGAAATAAAGGATACTGGCAAAAACTCCTTACTAACATCCAGGTGCTTAAGGATTGCTATTTAATAGTTTCCAAGCACTTGCATAATTTGGATGGTGCTGCAGTCCACAAGGGATCAGGGTCTAGCTTCTACACTCAGGAGCAGAGAGGACATATGTAAACTGTGTGTCCTCTCTGCTCCTGAGTGTAGAAGCCGTTGAATTTTAGGAAGCCTTTCATAGATAACTAGTGCCGTCTGAGTGTTGTCTGAAAGTCGAGAGAGGTGGTGCCGAAATGAACGTTCTGTGCGGGAATTGACAATCGAACCTCCAGCGTGAGAATTCACGAACTTATCCTCTACGGCACTACGGCAGCCACTTCTAACTCCACAGACAATTTTTAATTTTTTTTAGAAAAACACAACGATTTGAATTTCCAGCGCGGATATCCTTGCCAAACCTACAATCTGTCTAAGACCGACTGCTTTGATTCCCATGCAAATTAAGTCAGCAATCAATTCCGTGTCATTGCGAAACACTTAACCGCAACCACAAACCAAAATTTCTCAAATCCAAGTCTTAACTCCGCGACACTAATTGCAAAATCTTCAGCTCTTCCCATGGGAATCATAATTACAACCTCAAAGTCTCCTGCATCCGTGGCTTTGGTGCTTAAAAACTTTCCAAACTCTGCCACGACAGCACGCACACATCCATCCCGACTAAGCACCAACAGTCTCAACTCCACTTGACGCGCACGGAAGTTGTGATTGCCGGCTTCCTTGCAAAATCACACAACAAAACCTTACATGTAACCCATGAAAATTTAATTGAAACACACTGCGATGTAACTAATTACGTGGAGCGCGGCGGAGAGAAAAATCCGTCACACAGACGCACACGCACGCCCCACAAAGGGATGTAATCCGCTCGCAAAGAGGATTACACCAAGTACTCGTGAGCTTATGCCAATGGCAACGCGTCACCGACCGTTATGAATTCGTTGTTAGCGTTGGCACTCGACTGAGTCCCTGAGGGTGCGACAAGAGCGACGGGGTGCACTCGTCATGAGAAACTAATTAATCCTCACATGAGATGTGAGTGAAGTCGTGCCCGCTCGTGGGGGCTGTGGGCTGAATTCGATTGGGGGTGACAGTCCATACGAGGAGATCGAAGTGAATTTGCTCACATGGCTTCGTCTGCCTGACGACGATTCTTAATCCAAATATACACACTCCCTCGCTTCCCCGTCAATGACACCCGGCAGGTTCCAGTCCTAATGTGATGTAAATCATATTGTCGCGCCTCCTTGATTCTGTTACCGTTCACGCTGAATCCACGCCAAACCACTCGCATAATACCGCGTGCGTTGCTACTTAACTCGATTTCATCTTCCGATGCGATTTCATCACCTCCAACAGGGGAAAGAGAGATGCAAGAGGAGCGACGAAATTCAAAGACCTCCAAGCTTTAGATGGAATTCTCGTGCCGTACTAATTAACGCGAACGTTATTTGCCGATGGAATAAGGTCATTAATCAAATTAAACGAGTGGAATGTCAATAGTTCGATGCGGATGGCACGGGAAGAGTGGTCCGCATCGGTTGTTGTTCTCCAGTTGGGCGGAACTTGATTTTTCGAAGCTGTCAAAAAACAACACTTGCAATTGAGGCATTTTGCGAAGAGGGGCGCGACGTCGGGCTCACGTGATTGTGAATGGAAGTCGGTTCTTGTGGTTGACTGCTAAGATTCTTATCTTGTGCTTAGTGCCTCAATGATGAATGGGGGGAATTTGGGGAAGTTTGAAAAAAAACAAAATTCGTCACGGATTTCATGCGTATGCGAGTCAGCGCTGAATGGACTCAGGGTTCACTTGCAGGTCTGTTATTCGCAACGAGCACAAATAAACAACTGGGCAACACCAGAAACATGCGTTTCTGGGAAATCCCGTCATTATTTGGAAAATACACACAATACTTTGTTTACAAGCTTTATTTTACGCAGTATTTCCGACGCGGGTTCTTTCGATTAGCTGACCACTTCCAGGAATCCCTGTTCTGCCCACACCATGTGAGCATTCTTTTTGATATGTTCGTCGGGTACACTTTCCAGTGGGTTTCATTTATATTTCTACAAACGCTTGAAGATAAATAAAAATTGTGTGGCACTACAGCCCACAAGGGGCCAGGGCCTAGCTTCTACATCAACTACTCGTGTTGCGCCTGCTACAGTTCTCTCACGAGTAGAAGGGACCTACAGTTTTTTGCCGTCTCCGAACGGCGAGATTTGAGAAGCTTTTCATAGACAATTGATACTCTTTGAGTGTTGTCAGAAACTCGAAAGAGGTGGTGCCGTGAAAAGTTGCGAGGTGCTCCGTCCGGGAATCGAACCTAGACAACTACGCCACTGCGGCCACTTCTTTACTAGATCTCACACTTTCCAGTAGATCTCACTTATATTTCTTCAAACGTTTGAAGAAAAATACTTCTTCTTCTTACTTCCTCAACCAACAGGCCACTTCATCCAGCACAATCTTTCGCCAGCTGCCTCTAGATGCACACTTCAAGTTTCTTGAGATCCTTCTTCGCTTGTGTGCGCCATATCGTTCGAGGGCGTCCTCTGGTACACTGCAGACTCCAAAACTCTTTCAACCTAACCTGTGGTGTACATTTGCTATACACGACTACACTTCGTGAATCAAGCCTCTTTTCCACACGCCATCAACGCAAACAGGACCAAAAATAGCAAGCAGAACCTTTTCCTCCTTAAGAGTACATTTTCCTCATAAGAGTACATCCTCTATAACATTGCCCCAATGATTGGAAATTGAAGACTGTTCGGACGTTTGATTCTAAGACTTAACTGGATGAATGCCAGTGAACAGCGCGTAGGGAATGATTCCCAAAAAGACGTCTTCAACGTAAACAGGACCAAAGATCGCACGAAGAACTTATCTCTGAAAACGACCAAGGGCTTCTTCATCCACTTTCAATAGAGTTCAGGTCTCTGTGGCATAGAGCTCAAACGAGGAACACAGGACAGGGATCTTTAGAGTGTTTTTTTGAGTCAGCTTAAAGTTTCGAGAGATGGTTCTGTTATTCCGTTGGCTCTTGATCCGTAAGAAGAAACCCTTGTACACCAGGGATGTCATTTCTTAAATATCTTACTTGAGTAAATCATGAGAATTTCAAATGTCAACACCATGGGCACGATTTTCCAAAAGGCCGTTCAACTGCTTGCTTACGTGGACGATATTGACGTGATTGGACACACAAAGCAAGCCGGGGATGAGGCTGGCATTGAGGCGGAAGCGGCTAAGATGGGTCTATCGGTGAATAAACAAACTGCCATCACGGAAGGACACACAACATCGACGTCTCCGACAGAGCGTTATAATGAGCAGCAGTCATTTTGAGGAACTCCAAAAATTAGAAGCCGAATAGAGTAAATGAAGTCAAATTCATATCTTCTTCAATTGCTCACCTTTTCGCCGGAGTACTGGAACAAAATCCAAAAAAGCTGCAAAATAGGTTTTAAGGGCAAAGAGGAGGTGTATCGATGGCTGCGACTGACTAGTGTTAGCCATTGAAATCACTTTGAATGTTGTTTGAATATTTTGAATCTGTTTTGAGATGAGCTTCAAGATACCTCCACCAGTTCGGCTTCTGGTTCGGCAAGTCAGTTGTAAGCTCCCCACGCCGAACAACGTCATAGTCTCTGAATGTTGGTGAATTTATGACTTCTGACGGCAATTATCTTGAATCTTAGACAGACTGGTTACTGTTGGATTTTTTTTTGCGGAATCGGCATTAGTATCTAGTTCATGACAAACCACCTTGTTCAACCTAACTAGACGGCTTCACAAGCTTCAATGCAAAAATCTATGCCACAGCCAAATTTTGGGATGTCGTCAGAGCACTTTGAGACGGTGATTTCTCAAGCAGAGAAAAAGAGGCAAGAGGCTGAAGAAAAAACTATATCACGGCGAAATCAGTTTCTGGAGAATTTCCGACTGGAATTCAAAACCGGTGGTTTACTGAAAAGGTAGATATCTAGACAAACACTTATCTGCGCGGTGAAAAGTTTTATAAAGAAAATAAATAAGTGACTAGCATTTTGCAAAGTGCTTAATGTTGGCTTAATGAGTCAAAAATCTGCCCAAAAAACAGTTCACTGCAGGAATGAGGTAAAAATGAGTGATATGGCCTAAGGAGTTGATCTAGTCGCTGATGGTTGGAAAATAATCCCTTTTCCAGCTGAATCAAAATTTAAACAACTTGGGGTTAAGACACATAAAAAGTAATGGACAGTCAATAAATGTGAAACCTGAAAGTCCAGATAGGGTTCGGTTTATCCAAACCAATAAGGCACTGCTTTGATGTCATATTCACTTGATTCCATAAAAATTTGAAAATTATTTTGTCTTAGATAATCGATAGTTCCGGGAAGAGTTGATTTTCCTTTTGCGTTCACGGGAAAAGGCGACTGAAATTTGCCGAGAGCTACAAGAATTTGACTGGAATGCTATTCTTAGTGAAACCACGGAGAGTCGCCTTAAAGGGGTGTGAGCTAAAACCAAAGGGCGTTGAGCTTCGTTTTCTTTTTCAACTTGTGTGCAATAACTTAAGTGACAAGAAAGAAAGGGTTGGGATGAAAAATAAACACATAACAGCGCCCGAAAGAAAAGAGGGCCACGGAAGCTGACCTCTTATGTTTTTCTGTTGTTTGCTGGCCGAATTATTCTGCAGTAAGGTTGTGGCCCTCATCGATCTCGGCTCCGCGGTAAATCACGAAATCACTCTTCACTCTTGCCAATTGCTGTTTCTTTGGACTCAAGGGCCAACTTGCTTGACTAAGCTTGCTTTATGTAACAGCTAGATTTTCCCTGTCCTACTCTATAGCGCGGAAACCTAAACGTTCCTTAAAGAGGATGAGGAAGCCCTTAGTCTTTGCGAGAAAAAAAATTCTACGTCTGATTTTTGTTCCTGTTTGCGTAGATGTCATCTGAAGGAGAAGATTTAACAACGAACTCTATAGGCTGTACAGCGACATGCCCCTGGTCAAGCGTCTTCGGATACAACGCTTAAGATGGCTAAGCCATGTAGGGCGTATGTACACAACTGCTTCGGCACGAGAAGTCGTCGAATCTGAGCCATTGGGACAACGCAACAGAGGACGGCCCAGGATAAGGTGGCGCACACAAGTGGAGAAGGACTTCAACCAACTTGGTGCTGGCTGGAGAGGCATGTTGCTTGACGCTCAGGACCACCACGGTCTGTAACGCCACAAGAAGAAGAAGAAGAAGGTTGAGGTGTGAATTTGGATCGCCGAGGTTTAGTGCGTTCGTTGAACAATGAGCAAAGGTGACCAGGTTCGATTTCCAGACTGAACATATCGCATTTTTCACGGCACCACCTCTTTTGAGTTGCTGACAACACTTAAAGAGCACTAAGTGTCTATGAAGAGCTTCTTAAATCACACCGTTCGAAGTCGGCAATGAACTGTAGGTCACCTCTACTCGTAGGCGAACAGTAGCAGGCACAATATGAGTAGTTACGGAAGAAGCTAGGCCATGGTCCCTTATGGGTTGTAGTGTCTCGGTCTATATTATTTATTGTGAATTATTTGAATTTAGCACTGGGGCACAATATCGATTTAAGTTGAAGTTATTGAATCAACCACTGCGTGGCTAAATTGAAGGCTGAAGCACGGGGATGTTATTTTAATTCAACTCTTCCCCTCACGTTCCCTCATTCCACTCATTAAAACCTTTCTAGAATTGGTGAAATGTGAATTCCTAATTGCCATGATACTATGAATTTCATTAAGCAATCGATTCAAAGATTTCAGGATTCAAATGCTGGGAACACCTACATTTGAGGGACGATCAGTATTCGACTGCTGTGAAGTATTATCGGTGCTGGTTTTTTACACTATTCCAAAACCCATCTGAACTATCTGAAAAAAAAACAATTTCAGGTTAAGTGATCGACTCTGACGCGCCTAGTAAATTCAAGCGATTCCCCAGAAGCAGTAAAAAATTATGCGAAGTCAACATCGCTTGAAGACTCTTTAAGGCATTCCTCAAACCAGTAACAAAAATCTCTGGTGACGTAATTTATCTAGTGATAAATCTCAGACTCAGACTGAATGTCAAATGGCTGCTGGTTGAATCACAGAACCAGTGTTGGGATTACCACAGTTTTACACACGTTGCATGTTCTCCATTCTCCGCGTCACGCAGATTCCAAGAAAACTTGTACCAACCAAATATTTTCAGTCGAACTAAATTTTTTTTTTTATTTGCAAGATCAAGCCACCGTGACAGTCATCAGCGACATTTTAATTCAATTTGTAGCGTTTTTGTTTTTTGGTCAATTCCACAACTTCATGGTCAACCGAACACTGAAACAAACTCATTGCAGATCGCCGATCGCACAGGGCAGACGATTGCTGTGCGGTGACAATTTCACAACCGGTCCCGCACGTCATTTCCTCGAATTTTCATCACCTGAACCCTCGGTGGCCGTCTGTGAGCCACCGAACCTTTCTCACTTTTCCCGACTCAGTGGTTTTCGTAGTTGTCGTGCAGCTGTCACTCTGCAAATGACCTGCAACCCCTAGTCTACCCACATAGAGGGTGAATGCCATGAAATCACGTGATTAACCCAAAAGAACACAACAACCAGCTGCCGTCGTGAACGGTGTGAGGTCGAGGGTTGGATTGAGGTCCACCTTCATCATCAACTTTTGAGTGCAAAAAAAAAAAGGAATTCTAAATTAGCTGGGCTAGCTGCCCACCTAATTCTCAATTACATTCCACTTCACAAAACCAGCCCCCCCCCCCCCCCCCCCCACCTTTTTAGATATTTATCAACTTTGTCAACTGAATGGATGTACCTCGCCCGATGAACAGCAAAGGCAGAATGGGCACGAAGGGCGAATCTTAGAATCAGTGTCAACGACGGGGAGGAACAAAAAGATTAAATCACGAGGATAAATTATTCATAATCCGCAAGGATACGAAGAAAATTAATCGTTCGGCGCGGTTTAAGAGAATCAGAGTCAGAGGGAGGAATGGAGGCATTGTGTAACCTGAAATACTTAATTTCCTCCAGATGGGATCATTGGATGGGGCTGCAGAGAAACTTACCACTTAGCTGATGCGGCGCAAGTTTCCGTTTTCGTCTTATTCCAAAAAAAAAAATCTCAGCAACTCCCTTCAATCAATAGAGGAGCTACCACCATCCCCCTGTGCCGCACGATGGAACGAAGAACTCCGAATCTTTACTCCCGGCAAACCGCGCACACTTTACGACAAGTTAACACTGCTTTTCACTGCTCTCGCGCTGACTCTTTGCCGTCGTTCGCGTCGTCGTGGACGAGGTCGTTGGATTCACTTGACGACGTCGCGTGGTGTTTGCATGAGCAATTTACTACGCGCACCCGTACCGCTTGGCTTTGATAATTAAACCGAATTAACTCCAAAAAACGGACAACGCTCGCCGACGCTCTGACTTGATGACAGAACCCTGGTCACAAGAGAGATGCGATCAATCGAACTGGGGGGAGGGCGAAACTATAACGGCGGCTGCGGCAGCGGGCAGCCAAGATTATACCGAATTGGGAACAAAATCCGCAAGATTTTCACTGCAAAGCACAGATACACGTTTCGCTTGGTTTCGTTTTTCTTTTTTCTTTTTCCGTTCCGTCGCTTTTGCCGGCTTCTTCTTAGGTTAACCTTCAAATGAGAGAAGACTTCTGCTTTTTTTCTTCCTTCCTCTTCACTTGACACACTCGATTATGGACGCACACGCACACGGGGGAAAAGAGAGCGCAGCGCACAGAGAGAATCCACGAAAAAAACTCCAAGACTCTGGATCTAAACAGCTGGGCTTGAGACTCCGTCTCACGGCGACGATACCACGGAAAAGGAGCTGAAGAGGAGGAGGCTGCACCACCTCATCGATTATGTGCCGATTTTGGGTTCTTTGTCTGTCTGTTTGTCTGTTTGTCTTTCACTGCTGCACGACCCGCACTAGGTTTTCTTTGGTCAAGCGGACACCAAGTTGTCTGTCAAACTCACAGATTGGTTTACTGATGACTGCTTGTGCTGCTGATTCTGGGATTCACACCACTCACACACACACCGGATCGCACCTAACGTGGAAGAATTAAATTTGCTCCGTTCTGGTAGCGTCCGTTCGAGATACTGACTGAAAAGCGAAATTTTTTTCGCTTCAAAAGTTGATAGAGAACGTGTCGTGTTCCTTTTATTGTTCGCCGTCGTGCGATGTGTCACTGTGGTGGTGCGGAGGCTCTTTCACTACCACCAACGCGCACACCAGGAAGGTGATATAATAGTTTGCTCACGTTTTGAGGGTGTTTCGGGTTCAGTATCGGTTGGTGGTGCATCGGCGGCTTTGGCGTTTAGAGCGCAGGTTTCGGCAGAGAAAGCCCGGTTTCTGATGTCTCTCTTTTCCGTCTCTTGCGTGAGTTCAATCATCTCTTCAAGCGAAATCGTTCTTCCTCTCTCTCTCATTCTCTTTCTCCCTCTCTCTCTCTCTGTGTCATCTTTCCGCAAGAAAGCTTTCAGTTATTGAATGAAATTATCATGTGCAGGGATTGCGTTTTTTGTCACATTGACGACACACCGACACAATGTTGTCTGTTGTGTGTGCACCTTCCGCGATGGACACAGGATATGACGTCGATGGGTGTGTGGGGGTGGTTGTAATTCCTTGAGTAATTGAGTAGCGGCAGCAAGGATTGCTGTGGCGGCGACGGGGCGAAATCGAGAAAATGTTTGCCGGTCTAGGGCGACAAGGAAAAGAGATTTTTTTTTTTGGTGGTGGTGGCATTGTGAAGAATGATAGATAATTCCCCGTGGGATGACGGGGCATGCTGTGAGTGAATGTCAGCCGATTGGGGATATAGCACGTGTAAGCACATCAGTGTTAGACGAGTTTCAATTTAGATTGCCTATGTGCAAGGAATTGATTCCCTTCCCCACGGGGAAGATAGGCAATTTGTTTGGCATGCCATTAGGTGGCCTTTTGGAACCGATTGTATTTTTTTTTTATTTCTGGTTGAATTGGTGTTGTTGGAGGTTGGGATACACAGCACTGAAGCGCTCAGACTCAAAACCTGGTCCATTGTACTACCAGGTAGTAACTTTAGTTTAGAGCAGTTTTCTGGTTTTTTTCGAAGAAAGACCAGCAGGCGTTTATGTGATAAAGAGCTTAAGTTTTCAGCTCCCACAACATCGGCGCCAAACAGCCGCCACCTGCTACGAGTAAAAGCAGGACATTGACAGAGAGAGTGCTCTGAAGTGTCGTCACCTTGGCCACAGATGTCGCAAAGGGTGTCTTCACTAAGCCCTAGAAGACTTAGGTGCTTAGCGAAGGTACAGAGTTGCGTTTGTACCACCGCCTGTCTAGAGATAACAGAAAAGCCGCGGATTCCTTGCTGACGTTTGGAAGAATGCACTTGATCAGCCTGCATCCTGAAGAGTCTTGCCATCTCTTGTTGTGCTGTTGGGAGACCCAACCGTCGACTTAACCAAGGAAGTGGGTAGTCCCAAAGTGGGTGTTCGATGATATGATCTCTGGAGTTATTTTTTTAAACAGGTATGTGGTGCACTCGATGTGTGGGTAAGTTCCGTGGACTCACATGCCAGGCGTCCTAGGTTTGATTTTCAGTCTGAGCGTTCATCTTGCATATACATAGCACGGCACCTTCACTTCACTCTTTCAAGATGTTCAGAACGATTGTGCTCAAACAAATGTGGAGGCTTAAGCTTAACCGGATGCTGGGCCGCTTGGTTTTAGAAAGGCACTGCTCATTACCAAGGAGAAGTGACTGTTCCTTAAAAAGAGATCTTGCTTCAAATAAGCTTATAATAATTCAAGTAGCTGCATAGGATGTCAAAGACTGTCCTTTTAGCGCCATCTGGCAGTTGTGCCACTTGTATGAACTTCATGCGCAGTCTAAAACGCCTAGTCGTCCGCCACAGTTGATGGCTAGCTTCTATGAGTAACTAGGGGTCCATCTGTCAATGCGTACATTTCTCCAATCTTCACACAAGAAATGCACAAAGGGAAGAAGATCTAGGAACACTTCCAGGCCACTGTCAAGATTTGACTAGATGTCCCGATAGTTGCCAAGTGTTGTTCTAAACACAAAGAATGCACTAAAAGAAACCAAACTGCTATGTCCAAGTCAAAATCGTCACCTCATATTCAACCGCATCCTTTCATAAAAAGTGTTTCTCCACCCAACCTCCACCCTGAGGTTTATCGACCCTGACCCACTACTCTGCCCTTGACTGGATGCCCTCTCACATTCTCGCCTGAAAGTCGGCATTCCGACCTCCTGAAAACGTTGATTCAAATTAACTTTCCCCACACATCAGCGGCTGAAGCATGTTAACCGTCCTACCTAAAGTTCGCTCTAAACTAAATTTTTTTCCACATATTCCACGGCCAATTCATCCGCAAGGCAACACGAACAGAAGCCAAACTCTATTACTGGAATGTCCATCCTCCGCAAAATCAAATAAAATTTAAAATTGCCACAACAAGGACACCACCACGCATCAATTTAATTCAATTTGAGTTATCGAAATTAAATGCAAACACATAGGTCTGGCGCACACGCACACACACACACACGCATACTCCGCAACACGACTAGTAATAGGCAGCCCACAGCATCGCGCTCTCCACAATCCATCACCAATTGAACGTGTGTCCGGTGCGCAAATAAATTTCCTTCGTATCGCCCCATATCGCCGCCAACGTGCGCCACACCGCCGACATCATCATCGCCAATAAAGCGCACAAAAACGCACAACAGCCGATTCAAAGCGTCTGCTGGCGTAAATTAATTTATATTTCGAGCGATAATTG
The DNA here is from genome assembly GCA_944738645.1 of Eristalinus sepulchralis. Lineage (NCBI taxonomy): Eukaryota > Metazoa > Arthropoda > Insecta > Diptera > Syrphidae > Eristalinus > Eristalinus sepulchralis. The sequence goes on along the minus strand of OX122886.1, from coordinate 5,152,361 downwards.
TCCAGTCGTCAGTCGGTTCGTTCGTTTCGGTTTGCAGCCGCATGCATAACTCCATTAACACACGTTTCTCGTGGGTTTCCGTGCGGAAAAAAAAGGCACCGAGCTGGAGGACATCTCCCCCTGCCGGTGAAGCGTGCAGCAATTAGGACGAGCAGCCGCTTCAGGACCTACCTGCTGACCACCGATGCCTGGGCTTTATTTTGTAATTGGATGTGTAACCGATGTGGTGGCGCGTAAAAGGTAATTGCTGGGAGCAAGGATGCTGGGGCCATCTCTCATGTGTTACACGCAACGCTTCAATTTCGTCGCCTGACGCACATATCTGTCAGATCACTTTGACACAGTGACAGGGCAGGGAGACTTCTTAGAAAGACCACAACCCCTCGGTGTGGCACTTCAAAGAGAAATCCCGTCTGACGTGCCGGTGAACACTTTGCGTGAATGCATCACAATATGGCGTGACATTGGCTTCGACGTCGACCGCAAAGACTGCGTGCGAAATTTCATTCCGTCCGCTGTGCCGTACCTCGGGGGTTACAGATCTGAGGCACATTTCATGCAAACCAATTTGATGGTTCGCCTCAATTGACCCGCGAAGCGTGTGACTCGCCGGAAAACCACCGTCGAGGGGAAGAAAAACTCTCAAACTCTCACGATAAGGTACGTTGCTGGGCCATTGCCACCTCGACAGATGTCCACGCTCGGCCCTGAGCATGCATTTCTTCTCTCGACTGGGGGCAGAATCACGCCACGCACCGCTAATTGAAAATAGATTGCCGTCAATAAACTGGAGAGCTACAATCAGAAGAGTGGGTAAATGTCATAATTATTTGCCTGTCTTTGCTAGTGGTGGACTTATGCAGTAGCTGTGGATGAGGCGAGGTGGTGGGGGAGGGTGGGGAATGGCTTACAGGGCTGGATTGAAGGAATCTTTAGGCTGGTTGAAGTGGCGTCTAGTTGACTGTTGATGCTGAGGAGATGGAAGGTGGTGAAAAACTGACACTAAGGAAACTTGTCATTTTGACAACTCTTAGAATGGAATTTGACAGATAGCACGAAATGTCAGTTTCTTCAACTCAAATTGTGCGAATTCGGCGTCAATTTGACAGTGGAAACCTGTCTGTGCCAACACAGAGTTCTGTCAAATTGACAGACAAGCACTGGGAACAACAGAGAAGAACTGCAGAATGCTGTCAAACTGACATGACTTGTTAGTGGCGTCACGTGGCGTTGTGAAATTGACAAAAACTATAAAGACTTATTTGTCTGAGCATAAAGAAGATTACACGGTTGGAAACAGGTGAATTTAGGAGCACATCGACATGGACACAGATTACTCAAGGGACGGGATACCGCCCTAGTCTTAAAACCGCTGCCTCCAAGGAAGCTTTGAGTAAGTATTAAGTGACAGAAAAGCGCCCGATTGCCTACTACACCTCACGCCGCTCCTGTCATTCACAACGTCATCGCAAAACTTCATCAACACTGTCACGGGCAATAATTGCCAATCAAGTTTCTTCTTCGCGTTTGTGTCTTCGCATGTCTTTCATTCATTGAGGGGCTGCGTGTTTTTTTTTTATCACAACCCGAGCATCATCGTGTCAGTCCATCATCATCATCATCATCCTCACACTGTGAGGTGACTTATCGCCAACAGAAGAGATCAACTCATTTGTTCCCAATCCATCATGTGTGGTGGCGCCCCCATAACCCGTCATCGGGTCAGTCGAGTGTTTGCTCCACCCCCTCCTCCTGCCAGTGGAATGAAACATAAATCTGTAAAGTGTCACACAATCAGCCGATAGATGTGGTTTCTGAGAATATTGAAGGCACCTCTGCCGAGCGCTGTCGGCACTTAAAGCGTTTATAATTGAATCAATCAATTAGTTGAAACGACTTACAGGCTTGTTTCACTGGAATCCACCCAAGATGCGAGTCGCGCACCGGCACGGCACTTTGCCGTCGCTTTGGATTTGCACTTGATACACATTTTGAGTTCCCAGCGTTCGAGACTGAATCGAGAACAAGCTGAGACCGCACTGAGGACGACCGAAGAGCACCGAGAGGTGAGTGTAGGAGCGAAGCCAGATGTGTGCTTGGAAACTGCAGGTTATATGCTAAATGATTCGTGTAACCCTTGCTGCTGCGTGTGCACGGTGCGCTGTGCTGTGGGAAATAGAGCAGAAACGTGACTCAATGGAAGGGGATTAGATTCAGGGGAGTGTGGCGCACGAAATTGGGTGAAAAGTGGGGGCGTGATGGTGTCAAATGAATCAGAGATATTTCTGCCTGTAACTCGCATTGAGTAGCGAGCGATGTCCCGTAGCTTCATTCCTAGAGTGTGTCGCTTCTTAGATCGGGGTTCCTAGGGATGTCCGGTTTCAAGAGCCGAGACAATTTCTAGGAACGTCTTGCAAATTTCTATGGCCTTCCACTTCGTAGGGCCGCGTCGCGTCCTACGGCATACCGCTTCTTAGAGCCATGTCGCTTATCGGAAACTTTCTAAGCATGTGAGAAGGTTCGCATCACTTCTAGACATTCTAGACAACAAGCAGCTACGTACCTACGTAAACCAAGAAACATCGAACTCCATCCACACTCCATCCCTTCGCGACTTCCAATCGATTTGTCTCAATGCCTCGCAAGCCAATTCCAGCCGCCACCGGCAGCCCCTCAAGGAGCGCTCACACATTCATGACGTTGCTTGGATCACCCGGAGCGAATGATTACCGTGCTCCGAAGCCAACTAAGCCCTGTTAACTTATTCACTTTATTGCCAGCACATCGGTTTTTGCAGAAAATCAATACATGCCCCAATAGCGGCGCCCACCCCTCCTCAGCGCCAAGTGGATTTCATTGCGGAAGCAACTGTTTCGTACTTGAAAAGCCGCCTGAACGAGAAGAGATTTCAGAAAAAGTGAAACCACAGCCCAAGTGGCCTTAAATCCATTTAATAGGATTTTCGAAGCCGTCACCGCACCACGAATGTGGGCCCCGTCAGGCTGAGGCTCACACACATCATACCTGCAGCTCAGTTCAGAGAGAATGTGCATGCGATGGCTTCGTGCCGCAGTCCCGTCTAGACTTGCAATTGTCAAGACAAATGGTCATGCCGACGTACCAGGACCTTAACCAAAGGGTTGTGGGAAAGTGCGAGCGCGTCGTGTCTGTCTGTCTGGTCAGTGCTGCTTGACTTCGGGTGTCAATTGTTTCGAATTTCAATCGCAGACCACGGAAGCCACCGAAATTGAATTGGATTCCAATTCAATCGCCGCTGCTCTGCTTTTTTTTTCTGATTCGGGTTTTCTGGCCAATTAGGAGCAGTAATGGCCTGTAACCCCGGCCCTCGGTGACACTGGAAAACAACACAATTTAAGTTCAATTACGCCATTAGACAGCATCACGTATAGATGAGACGATTTGGTGGATGCGCGGTGGCGTGCGTAATTACCAGCAACACGCATACGAGTACACGTACATCCCCCGTGGTGGGCAGCGCTCTCTTTTCGGGCGTTTGGAAGCCGACCATCAGACGGCTGATATCGAAATTGGTTTTTGATTGCAGGGAAAGATGCTAAATGAGTGATATATAGCTTTGGGATGGCTGTGGGAAATGAACGGGTGGCTTGCTGGGTTGGTTGTTGTGATTATGAGTGATATCGGCTGGCTGGGGACTGAGCGCCACTGCTTCTGGTCGGTGATTGGGGAAAAGAACAGCATTTGCATAGAATTTGATGGCGGCGACGGTGGTGGTGAATTGATTACAGAAATCGATTGAAAAAGTGGCGGTCCCGAGGGGTAGCCAGCTGATACGTGCGCTGAAGATGGGAAAATGGGATTTTGGGATTGTACTTTATTTATGGTTAGAATGAAATTTGGGATGAAATTGACTGACCCCAAAGAATGATTTTTTCAGGAGACAGACAGATGCATCAAAAGATTCTTATCTTGGAATCTTGAGCTAAGTTATAGGAAAACCCCACCCCCAGGGCACTACTTGACAATCAACCTTGACTGATCAGATTATTTATTGCCCGCCCTGCTGTCGCGATATCCATGACATCCAAGGAAGAAGTTCTCCTCGCGAAATCCACCACTTAAGTCACCAATTTGTCAACACTTTACCCTCCACCCACTTCCGCCGTCCACATCGATTGCACAAATGCCCTACAAATTGTTTCCACAAAATGTTCCTCAATAACGTTTACTCGAAGTTTATGCTAAACAGTATCGACGTCGCCTGGGAGTAATCCCTAACGATAGCCTCAACAGCAAGGATTCGCATCATCTCCCTTCCAGTGATCCCATTAATTAAATCACCTTTTCAAATCGAAAGGACACTCGGTGTCTTTTGCACTTCTCCAGCAGTCCTTTCTCTCTCTCTCTCTCACTCTGACGTAAGGATAAGGAACGCTTTTCCTCTATTTCACCCACGTGGTGTAAATTCCATTAAATTACACAAACAGATGTCTCCTGGTGTGGCAGGACCCTCATCCCGTCGCTGTTGGCTCAGCCCACGCCAACTCCTCCAGGTTGACTTGTGCTGTGGCTGTGACTGCGGCTGTGACTGTGGTTGTGGCCGTTTGCCGTTCTCCCACTTGTCGTCGTCGCCTTGTTGGGGCGCTCTGTCGATGTTTATTCACTTATTTATGAACCAATTGCTGCCCCTTCTCGTGATTGTGTGTTTTTTGCGTCCGCCTTTGAATCTAATTACAATTTAAATTTGTCGCTGAACATGCAAGGGACTGGACTCCTTGAGCTGATTAAGTCTCAATTAACCGAGCAATTGGCCGAGTGTTCCGCGATTCGAAGGCACACGATGTCCTACAGTCCTGCACATGGCACACAGCTTAACCACTTCGACTCCTGGAGTGCTTCCAGACCACCAACCAGGGAGACCAGGGGTTGATTTTTTTTTATTCTACCTCCCACCGCACCTGCAGACTGCAAACGTGGTCTGCTGACTCCCGTTCACAGTAATTACAAATAATTGAGGTATCCTCCGGTCGATTCGATTCACTGGTCGAGGACGGACAGCAGGGATTTGCATTGCCAACTTAAAGGGATGCCGTCTCTTCCGTTCTGTTTACTCTGGTCGGGGTTCACTTTGGGGTCTCTCGTACCGTCCGCCGAGGGACTGTGTCAACTCGTTCTTGGTCGCGCCAAAGGACTGAGGTCTGGGAAGGACTTCAGGAAGGCTAATTGGTGAAGTGAACTTTGGGGGTGTTAGTCCGTCATGAATTTTTATAGTCGCCCCCTTCATGTCGGTGTGGTGACTTCTGCAAGGATTCAGTGGATATCGGCAGAGCGGGAGGTCGACGTGCCAAGGGAACTTTAGGTGGAAGCCTCATGGAAGTAATTGTATTACGCTCCAAAAAACACACAGGCTTCTCTGCTCAGACTGCCATTGATTGAAAGGCAGCAACAGAAGTGTGCCGATTCCATTATTTTCGGGGAAGACATACCCACTCTGATGACAATGACACGCGGACTCGTTCTCAGATTCCTCTCGTGATTCATGGCTTCCGCTGAGATATTCATGCACTGAGGCCTGCTGACAAAAGGACATTGCTCCCCCGAGAAGGAACGGAGGTTCGGGCGAAAACATCTTGTGGGTGGCGGCACACGGGCGCAGAAGTTTAAGTAAATTAGTCATCGACACGTTTACTGGCGTGGAAACAAGTGTGGCAACACAAAACGGGCGCTACAATGGGATTTCGTGTAAGGTTCATTGGCTGCCATCGTTGCCTTGGCTGCTTGTTAGCTTGGCCTTGCGGCTGTTTCTTAGCAACGCATGAGGGTGGCGATGGTGCGCCTTCCATGACATGAGGTGGGCGTGCGAGTGAATGTGTTGTACAAGGGAACTCATTTTTTCTTAGGAGCGCAGATAAGGAACTTTGTAAGAAAAACAAGAATTCGTCAGAGAGAGAAAAAAACAATTTAGATGCTGGTGGGAGATCTCTGTCGATTTGCAGCGGGGATTCTGAGGAATGTTTTCTTACCCAATCAATGGTGTGAGAATCAACAAGGAGGCATAAAATTAATTATTATTTGTTGCAGTGTTTTCTTTGCCGACGAAGAATTCGGTTCGCTTTAACTAGATTCTTATGGCTACCGTTACGATTTTATTGGTCACTTTTTCTAGAATGTTCATGCACACAGACACCCACATACATTACACTTAACCGTGTTACTGGGCACTGTGTGCGGCAATTTTGTTTTTTCACGTAGATGAGGCCTCGTCAGGAAAAATGATTTTTTGCTCAAAATCATTGTCAAATTTAAGCTGGACAAAGGCAATAGGACCATATACTGAATGCTCCTTAGGGCAGTGCTTCAAATGTAGAGCTGTTAAGATCGATGGTGAAGAACTTAGTAGAAAATTATTTAGCCTCCGGTGTCTTACCCATCATACAGTTGAAATGTTGAAAGATGAACCTGACCTTCAACACGTCTGCATATCTTTACCCTACACCAGCCATTACCAAGCCAACAATTCATGATATTTATCTTGAACGATGCCAATTGCAACATTTGTATACAGGGGCAATCAGTGAGAAACTGTCTTTTCTCCATCTTCATTTCCAAACTCACGACAGAAATCAATTATCCTAATGACAACACCTCGCACCAACAGCAACTACCGCTACTTCGCATAGTTCCGCCACCGGAAAAACCAATAAATCAATTCAATATCCTTAATTGAATCGCAAAACCCCGTCACAGGATATCAATTAACGAACCATACAACTTGACACAGAATTTTATCGAATTCAAACAATGGAGCGGATTATGCCGACTCAGCTCAGATCCCCTTGGCGGCACAAAATTACTAAATTAATACCTGAACGTGCCATTCCCCCGCCCCGCACCGTTTTCTTTTCACAGATTTTTAGATTATCCCTCAGAAACACTTAAGAAGTTCCTAGAAACAGGCCGTCAAGTCTCTGCTGTGCCGTGCGTGTGTGCATCAGGAAATCTCCTCAACTCTCGACGTGGCAATGGCAACGACTTCCTCGTCACCAAAAACGCACCCTACCCCCGTCCCTCCTTCTTCTCGACACATAGCATCTCTTCACAGGCCTCCATCACAACCTCAAGTTACAACGTATTGTGGATGTTTTTCCTTCATCATCCCTCTGAATCGACGTCTCCCCAGCTGTGTGTGTATGAAGGACAGAAATGGGGGCCTAGTGTGTATCTATTTAACTATGAGCGCCACCTTGGATCTAGTCAGGTTCAAGGTTGCAGGCAAATAACACGAAGAAAAAAATGCCAGAATCAAAGCCACCACCTTTTCTGGTGCCGCACGCACTTGGTGGGGTGTTCATTATCTTCTTCTCTTCCTCTCACGGTCTCAGAGGGTCGCGTGTGCTCGCTCTCGTTAGCGCGACACACGCCGATTTCACGTGAGTTAGTGAGGATGTGTTCATGAGGATGCCTTATCATCGCAGAGAGCGCCATCATCTCTCCATTAAATCCCCTTGTGAGTCCGCTTTTTGTGTATTGGCCTCATCCGCAAATGATTCCGTTTTTTTTTTTTCTTCTCACACAGAGAAAGGTTGGTTGGGAGGGAAACGGGAAGGCTTGTGAGCTTCGCATCGATTTTTTCCCAACAGGGGTACTGGAATGAGAGCTTCGAGATAGTGTTGCCTTTTAACGAACTGTTGTAATGGAATTCGATCAGATTTCATCCGGAATGGTTAGCAACTCAATTCAAGAATCGTTTACAAAAACATGAGAGTTTGCTTATCATGAAGTGCACTTCAGCTTGCATTCTATCTCATGTCCAAATCGGCGTCCTTGGCTTATAGGCCAATTGAGCTTCGTTTCCAGCCTTCGCCAAACTTTGGCGTTTATGGCTTCGTTAAGAAAAGTGACCACTTGACCTGAACTTTGGTCTAAATCATCTTTTATGAAATTCTAGATTCTCATCACTTGAAGGTCCTGACAAAACTGGCACCCGTACCTTTGTCATTTGAACGTCATTTTCTTAGTCTGTCAAAATCAATCTTCCTCCCCTTCTGTCAATATCTGACTCGACCGCTATTAGTCTTCTCTTCTGAGAAAGCTTGCATTGAAGTTTAATTTTTAGTATCAAGTCTAGATCCAAGAAAGTGTCATCAAAGACTTAGTGTCTTTCCAGACTTCAAAACGCACATCTCATCATCAATCCTGTGAACGCCCACAAAAAGAACAGCCCCCAACCACGTAACAATGGAAACACTTAAATTTTGACGCAACTGCCAACCTGAGAAGCTTTTAAAAGCTCCTTCGAAATTTGTGTGTCAGTGGTGTGTTTACCAGCGATTGACGCCACGTGGTCTCGCGTCGGAAAAATCAATACCGGGAAAAATAGCGGCGTCGATGATAAAGGAACGGTCTACCTCTCTGTCACATCATCTCCATCTCTCTCTCTCTCTCGCTGTCATTTGCTCCATACAAATGTCATCCCCAAAAGCATCACAGATGACCACCTCTATAAATAGGACAGTGCGGGGAAATTTCTCAACGAAAACACAAAATTTTCACCTTTTTCTTGTCAGTTTCCCGACAGCGCAACACCGAAACGGAGGTACACACGATTCGCGTATCGGTGAACGGGCCACAAATTGACATATTCTCAAACAAGAACAAGACCCAGTTTCATTCAGCCGTGTCCGTCAGTTCCGAAGCGAGTGGAAAATTCGTGTCAAGTGTGCGTGTGTGTGAAAAATCGATGTGAAAACCCTTCGAAACACCAGTGAAAAGCACTTCAATTCAAAGAAAAGGGTCCCGCTACTTGTCTATATGTGCTAAGGGTGCAACCACACCTTGGTTGGGGGGTCACAAATCGGTGCAAACCTTTGGAAAATGCGAGAAAAATGTTTTCGAAAAGTGAAAAGTTGATGTCACGCAGTTGCCTCGTTGTGGCCGTATTTTTCCTGCTCCACCTTATTTGGATACCGCCGCAGCCAGTTACGGCCACACTCGAAGATGATGCGTAAGTCATTTGATTTTCGGAAATCCTGAATTTCTCCTGATTTTGGGGCAATTGTGAAAAATTTTTTTCTTCAAAAGAATCGTATGGCCGACACTACGAATTGATTGCTCATGGCTCGACGTATTCGTCGGGGTGAAAAATAAATCGCTAAAAATAGACAAAAACCGAATGAATGGTGAAAGGTGGCGGTGGATGGTGAATGCGATGGTGGCTGCTGCTCCTGCTGGTGGAGAGAGCGAGTGTAGTTCTCGAGAATGGGAAATTTTTCGAATGCGGCATGGGATGTTTTTCCGTCGGCGCGGGAAATTCCATTGTAAACAAACGCATCGCGTCTTGTTTTGATACCGGGCGTTCGTTTTGTTTGTGAACAACAATGGCACGGTGTGTTGTTTACAAACAGCCGGAGTTGTTTATCTTAAGTTGTCACCGGTTGCGCATGTTTGACATTTCATTTGGCTCTCTCGCCTATGGCGTGCGGTTGTTTGCGCGATCTGTCAGTGGCTTGTGTGCTAATTGCAGGTGGTTGTGAATATTCGATATCCGGTTGCTGTGCGGGGGGGTACGGCGTCGTATTTTTAGACCGATTAACGACGAAATAAATTGAATTTAAAGTGCTTCGCGAGCACAACAACAAAGGCTTTGATTCATTTTTAGATTATCTCACTGTGACAAATGGATCGTGGCGGTTGTTCGTGGGGAAAATCGTTTTCCGGACGAGTGGGATGAGATGAGATTTTTATCGTGGAAAAGTTATGATGACCGTTTAGATTTGTTAATTGCCTTCTGACAGCTGTTATGGGCATAATTTCTGGTTGCTTTTAATTCATTTTTTGAGAGGTTTTTTATTGCTTTGTAATCTGCAACGTTATTTGCATGGATCCCTTTGAAAAATGTCCTCTTTTGAGACCTATACTTTGAAATATCAAAATGCTCAACGAGGTTGTTTGTTTACGTCCTTTATTCGAAAGTTACCGTAAGATACAAAAGATTCTGTGTCATTTTTTTAGGGAGGAGCGAATAGAGTGGAGTCTACTGATACTGCACGGATCCGATATACATATGTCCGAGTAGCTGTTTGCGTACTTGAAGCGAAATCTTTAGCATAGTGCTACCAAAATTTAGTTGGCTGAAGGCTAAGTCTTTCAAAAAAATAGTTGGTCTACAATATACCCAAATAACTGAAAAGTAACCCGCAATTGTATGTTACTCGTAAAAATGCGAAGAGCACCTTTAGTCGGAGTTTAAGAGGAAATCAGAACTGAACTGTACCAAGTACAAATGCTCTAAATGAAGTTCTAGAGCAGATATGGGTCTGAATTAGCCATGTTTTTAAAAAAGGCTATTTTCATAAAGTCCATTATAAGCTGCTGTATTTCCACCTCACACCCCGCTGGTGTGAATAGTTTTGCGTCAGTGAGTGATCAATTTCTTTTCTCTCTTACTCATGACCGCTTAAGTTCGCTTAGTCTTTGTTGTTAACCTAATTTAAGCCATAAATAAATTTAGACCAAGGCATAGCTTTTTCAGCAACCACTCGTGTTGTTCTCTAACAAGTGGCTGGAGGTCCTCTTTCTCGACAAACGGATTCCTCTTTATTTTATAATTTCATACAGTTAAGTATTTGTGTAAATAAATTTATATCGATGTGTAAGCCCAGTTAACAAAGTCATCTATGCACTACATCATCGTCTGACTGTACTTAACGTACGCGTATCTGCTACATGAAGTTTACATCAGAATGTAAGAGGGTTTCGACCCTTAAAGTGTACAAAAGTTAACCACGTTGATTGTCCCCTTCAGAAGTACTGCTCATAAAACTACCAATAAAACATGACAACTCATTTCTCACACACTCTTTAGACAATCATTCGTGATTGTTTTCTGCGAAGTGAAAGTTTACGTGTGTAGTTCCTTCTATCTGTGAATTGACACTCATCACGCTATGTGGCGTCTTGGGTCATCTTTATGTCATGCCATGTCATGCGTCTAAAAAATGTCATATTCTGGTTCCTAAATTGCGGTGAATTGAGTGGCATTACACCTCCCACAAGGGAGCAGGGTCTAGCTTCTACAACAACTACGTGTGTTGTGCGTGCTACTGTTCTATCACGAGTAGAAGGAACCTACAATTCTTTGCCAACTTTGAACGATGAGATCTGAGAGGCTTTTCATAGACAATTGATACTCTTTGAGTGTCGTCAGGAACTCGAAAGAGGTGGTGCCGTGAAAAAATGCACGGTGTTCCATCCGGGAATTGAACCTAGACCTTCTACGTGGCGGTTGACGCACTTATACTGCGATGAAGCTGCACCTTAAAAGGTAATTCTCTGCCCCAAGGTCACATTTTTTGAACAAAATTTTGGAGGGATGTTGATAAATCTGAGGACCTCTTTGTTGTCGTTTGAATCGCTTCACAAAATTGTTCTAATTGAATATAAGGCATTGACGTGAAAGACAATATTGAACCGAATAAACTTTGGGTGGCTGTTTCAAAAAACGCCGAAACCTCGATCCTAAGCGCCATAACTTCTTAGCTTCTTCTTTGTTGATGTACAGTAGTGGCCACATAATACTGGCTTATTCGTCTTCTTATTCTTCTTCTTCTTGTGACGCTACAGTCTGGTGTGGACCTGGGCCTCAACCAATTTTGTTCTGCTCAGACAACTTTCAGCTCTCTACGCCCATTTTACAGCCGCCATACGCGTTCTTTGTCCACTTTACAGTCTCCATAAGCGTCCTATAGCTAGGACTATCTGCAATTAATTAATTAACCGCCACCCATAAATCGACAAAACAAGAGATGTGGAAAAGACTTCAAGGCTGACGCAACGTCAAGGTGGCTTAAAAAGTAGATGTGTTCGCCTGAGAAAAGAATGAGTCCCACTTAAACTAGGTGCCAAGCGGATTTGAGATCCCCTTCGACCATCATCTTCTTCTTCTTCTTCTACTTGTGGCGCTACAATCCGGGGTGGACCTGGGCCCAGCTGCCTCCAGTTGCGCTCTCCAAGTTGGTTGAGGTCATTCTCCACTTTTGTGCGCCACCTTAGCCTAGAAAGACCGTTCTCTGTTCCGTTGTCCCAATTGCTCAGATTTGAAGACTTTTCGGGCCGGAGCAGTGGTGTTTATACGCCCAACATAGCCTAGCCATCTTAAGTGTTGTATCCGAAGACGGTTGACCAGGCGCATATCGCTGTGCAGCCCATACAGCTCATCGTTAAATCATCTCCTCCAGATGCCATCAACGCAAACAGGACCAAAAATTGCAAGCCATACATTTTTCTCGAAAAGACTAAGGGCTTCCTCATCCGCTTTTAGGAACGTCACCCTTCGGCTATAGAAACCTTCAATAAAACCAGTAAGAGGTAATTAGCGAACTGACTCAAATCACAGAGGAAGTTTATTTTCCTCTGGGGACAAAAATTTATGACAAAAGTGACTTTGGAAAATCCTTCAACCCTTTTCTAATCGCATAACTTTAGCCAGAGTCTTTTTCGCCTCTTTGATCACCACGAAACAGACTGTGAAGGGAGAATAATCAAGACGTTCTTATTCAGTATGTTGTTCCCAAAATCGTCATTCGTCTTTGACGGATCTGTGAAAAAATGGGCACGGAGCCCTAGATGCTAAATTGAAAGTCTGTCTGGAGAGGTCGTCATGTACGTTTCGGAGGAAGTTTTTAACACACCTAAGCCTAAGATAAGGTGCAAGTACATGCGACCTTAGTTGTACGGGCGAACCTTTTGGGTGAATGTTGAGGAACTGCGTGAGATTGAGTGGCCAGTGTTGGATGTCGTATGTCATATTAGTTGTGCGGCGATAGATTAAAGGCACGATGGAGAGGAACTAGTATACGTGGGATTTTTGTTCTATTTCTTTTAAGGTTCGCTTTCAATTCTGGAACCATCACTCGTCCAGTTTCTTTCTTCTCCTCTTTTTCGAGACTGTTTCCCATGTTGCTGTTTTTTTTTTTCTAGGCCGCTCTAGGTCTCTAAGCCGCCATCATTCTCTGTTGAGAATGTGAGTCGGTAAGGGCATGCTCACTAACGTGGTCATCATTGAAGTGTCTGTTCCTACCTCGGTTACGCATCCACTACCTCTGGACTTCGGCACACGACGACTCGTTCTTTGTATAGACATATGGGACCCAATGCTGCTCAAACATTTACTTAACAATTTCTAAGCCACCCTTAGACTCCTGTATTTTTTTTTTTTTGCAGTATTTTTTGTTGCTTTTAGCCGGCGCTTTTTTTGAGCTTTGGCAGCAACCCGAAGAAGATGATGTCTTGCAGAATTGCGAGATGATATTCAATTCAAGGCCTTCGGCGTGTGAGGCATTCCTCACTGTCGGGAAACCCTTAGTCCTCTTCTTCTTTTACTACTGGCACAGTCTGGAGTGGGCCTGGATCCGCACCCTCAGTAGACGAATATCATTTGTTTCTGTTCATTTGTCTTGACATTTGTTTTCTCATCCTTTCACAGAATTGGCAAATGGGCAGAAAAGTTCGGCGACGAACTCTGGGAGCTGGGGAAGAAGATGACCAAATCCCCAGAAATCAAGGCCGTAAGTTGAACACAAGTCCTCATTGGCTTTTCTGTGATCTCAAATTTTTTTTATTTCAGAAATACAAAGAATACAATGCGCGTGTGGAAACAAAAAATGGCACAGCGCTTATCAAATCCATTGTCAAGAACGTAGGCCGGATGCTGTCCCGCAAGATGGACGCCATCAAGTGCATCCTCAAGCAAGCGGAAAACGTGTCCAAGCAATTCGTCTACAATGAGTCCTATGCCATGGAGGAATTTCAGTACTACTCCAGCAAGTATTCGGCGTTTAACGGGCACAGATCGCAGCAGCTCTTGAAGAGCCTCAAGAAGAATGAGCGCATGTACTTGAACATGACCCTCAACCAGGACACGCACTTCTACAATATATCTGTCGACACGTCGCACAGTTCCGTCCATGTGCCATCGAACGTTTATGACAAAAGTCTGTCTCTGGCTGTAGTCTGTCTCAAAGGATCACTGACATCCTGATTTCAATTTTTTTTTGCAGATCCTGAGGTATTAAAAGCAATAATGTGGTCGGAGGCTCTGGACTCCGTTTTCGTGCAGAACTATCAGTCTGATCCCGCCCTGTCGTGGCAGTACTTTGGCTCAGACACAGGAATCCTCCGGCACTATCCAGCCCTGCAGTGGGAGGACGAAAAGAATTCGGACGACGCGGACACGTACGACTGTCGCAAGCGCTCCTGGTACATTGAGACGGCAACATGCTCCAAGGACATTGTCATCCTGCTAGACAATTCGGGCTCCATGACGGGTTTTCGAAACCACGTGGCCAAGTTCACGATACGCAGCATCCTGGACACGTTCTCGAATAACGACTTTTTTACGATCTTCAACTACTCGAAAACCGTCGACGACATCATCCCCTGCTTCAAGGACGCCCTCGTCCAGGCGACCCCCGAGAACATTCAGGCCTTCAACAACGCCATCGCAGACATGGCACCGGAGGGCTTCGCCAACTTGACCAAGGCCTACGAGAAGGCATTCGAACTCCTGAAGAAGGTGAGTTTATGATCCTTCATTCGGGATGCGGCTATGGAATGTTTTCCTTTTCAGTACTACATCGAGAGGCGCTGCAATGAGACGTCAACGTGCAACCAAGCCATCATGCTGGTCACCGATGGCGTTGCCGGCAACACAACGGAGATCTTCGAGAAGTACAACTGGGGCACGGGCGACAATGAAACGTCTCGCATGCGAGTCCGGATCTTCACCTACCTGCTGGGCAAGGAAGTGACCAAAGTGCGGGAGATACAGTGGATGGCGTGCCTCAATCGAGGCTACTACTCCCACGTGCAGACGCTCGACGAGGTGCACGAGGAGGTCCTGAAGTACGTGGATGTCATAGCAACGCCGTTGGTGCTGCAGGATGAGAAGCACCCGCCAACCTGGACGCACTCGTTCGCGGACAAAACGGTAAACGATGTAAATCACGGTGTGCGATGTTCTTGGTTGAATCACCTCTACTCCCACTTTCCAGTACCAGCAAGAGGACAATGGGAAGCAGAGACTGATGATAGCCGTCGGTGTGCCAGCATTCGATCGGACGTACTTGGACAAGAACTCCACGAGAAGGGCGCGTTTGCTGGGCGTAGCAGGGACTGATGTGCCCGTGGAGGATATCGACAAACTCACACTTCCTTACAAGGTAAGTGAAAAACTCGTGTGAAGGGACATCTCTCAGGAACCGTCTCTCCCACAGCTCGGCGTCAATGGCTACTCCTTCGTGATCAGCAACAACGGTTACGTCATCTTCCACCCCGATCTCCGACCGACAGTAAGGCAGTCGTCCCCAAATCTCAGAACCACATCTAACTGATTTTTCCTTTCCAGCAAGGGTCCATCTTGAATGAGAACTACAACAGCATCGACCTCACCGAAGTGGAGCAGCTCTACGAGGACACGGAGCCACGTCGACCGGGCGACAAAATTCTTGATCTCCGCCGCAGCATGGTACGCCACGAGTCGGGGAACTACGGCAACGTCACTGTGAAGTTCCACTACGACAAGATGCGACGGGTGTCTCAGGAGAATCAGGACTACTACTACGAGCCTCTGCCGAACACCCCGTTCAGTTTGGGTCTGGTGGTGCCCAGCCAGTACGGCAAGACGTGGATCAAGGTGGGAGAAGAGGTAAAGAAGAACATCCACATGAACATCAACATCTCGGACTTCTTCGTCGGCGAGAATTGGAAGATTCATCCCGAATGGTGGGTGGTTTCGCACCTGCGGAAAGAAACTCACAAATTGTCCATTTTCAGGGTCTACTGTAAGTATCACTACCTAGAGGGTCATGAGTTCAAGACTCCTGAGGAGGAGCTGAGGCACTTCCTCTCGAAGATGGTGCAGAAAGACTGGAAGTGGTCTGAGCAGTACGAGACCGATGCCAGCGATGAGGACGACGATGAGGAGCGTAAGTAACTTGCCCCCACTCCTCGCAAATCTGATACTTCTTGTCTCCCTCAAGCAAACTGCGGCCGGAAGACCCTCAGCGACGATGCTTACTACTGCAACAAGGAGCTCGTCCAGCTGCTCATCTTTGAAGCCAAGGTGACCAATTCCTGCTACGGCGTGTGGAAGTTTACAGATCCCGAGGAGCAGGCCCTGATTGAGCGCTACAACGCCACTCTTCGTTTTGTGGCCACAATGAGCGGTCTCACCCGCTGGCAGTTCATCTACGGCGAGGTGGAGGTGGACACAGATCGGGAGTTCGGTGACTACCACACGACGGCCATCGACGAGACGTGGTACAAGAGCGCCATTCTCCAGCACAAGATCGACCCCGACAGCTTTGTGTACTCCGTGCCGCACGCTAATGATCCACCCGAGGACTCCGAACTGAGGGTGACAGCATCGCATGCGATATTCCCCCGCGACGGAGGCCTAGAGGCACCAGCCTGTGTGGTGGGCTTTCAGTTCACGCATGCGCTGATGCTGGAGCGGTTCGCGAACATCACGTCTGAAGAGAATGTGAGTTGAAGCAGGTATCTTGAACTGTCGTCTAGCTCTGAGTGTCTTTTCAGTGCAATGGCTGTGTGAAGACCTGTAACACTGATGAGCACGAGTGCTACGTGGTGGACAACAACGCCTACGTGGTGCTATCCGAGAACCTCAACGACACAGGCCGGTTCTTCGGGGAGATCGAGGGGGCGGTGATGGAAGCCATGGTGGAGAAGGGCATTTTCAAGAGCATCGAAGTGTACGACTACCAGGCGCTGTGCAGGGAAGAAGTCGAGAGCTCCAGCGATGCGCATTCAATGCTTCACGTGAGTCGCCAAATGCTAAATGTTACCCCAATTTGAATTTTGTATTTTTTCCATCTTTCCTCACAGCCAATAGGCCTCTTGAAGCTCGGATTGAAGTGGCTGGTGACAGAGTTCTTCTGGTACCTAAGCCGAGTACAAATGTGGGCCTCCGGGATTCCATGTAAGGCACCAGGTATCTTTAACCGCCATTCAGTTGACTGTATTCTCCCCTCTCCTAGTTTACGATGACGACGACGACGATGACTACGATGGGGATATGGCCATGCAGATTCCTGGCTCTCGAAAGACCGCTAAACTTCTGGAGGGCGGCGAGGAGGAGAAAGTCTTCCCAATGCCGCCTCCAGAGCCAACCTACGATCACTGTGACATGAAGTCCACCCTGTACATTCTGCAAGAGGACACGCTGCACTTTAGCAACGCCCTGCAGGCAAACTACTCACGTCCGTTCCACTTGAAACGCATCCCCAAATCCAATCTCGTCCTGATTGTCGTCAAAGTGATGTACTCCACCGAGCCGCGAAAGTCCACCACGCTGCCGCAACGCATTGCATACGACACCGAGTTCCCGTGCTACAAGCTGAACATGAGCTTCCTTGAGCGACGCCGCATCGAGGAGTGCTACACGGAGCATGAAGATGTACGTCGGTCTCTCCGATTGGTGCGATCAGAGGATTGACTTGAATTTCTATTTCCAGGAAGAGGAGTACACCTACTGCGGGGACGCCACATCAATTCAATTGAATTTCACTGCGCTCTTCACCGGCTTCGCCGTCTTGATCGGGATGCGTCACATGCAGTGGATTGTCAACCATCTAGTGACTTAGAAGACTTAACCGACCCACCATGATTTTTCTAGATATTCTAACAATTTTGTACCTCTTTTTCACCATCTCTCACTCTCTCTCCCAACAATTGCCAAGAACTACATGCGTTTAGACAATTACTCCTCACCATCCTCACACGACAGGACGCGCCATCAACTCATCCTCGTCCTTGTTCTCGTCTTAGACAATTTTTTTTTTTTAATTGTTGTTTTCGTTTTCTTTAAGTTTTCTTAGAAGTTTACCGGTAGACGAACCATCAGTCCGTCCATCTGCCGGAAAGGGTTTCAAATCTTTTCAATCCTTCGTGATATACTACTTCTTACGTGCACCACAAAACATATTCACACGAACACACACGCACATCTTTACTCGAGGACTTCTGCCAAACTCATGGTACGTTCCACACGTCACAACTCAAGGAGTCGAAGTTTTTTGCACAAAATACTACACACAAACACACACACACGGAAATACTCCAATTATTCGAACTCTCATCCATCCCCGTTATATTTACATACACATATAAAGCCAAACAAAAAAAATGAAGTGTTTAAGTGAAAATGTTGCCTTTATTTAAATATGTAATATTTAAAATTATTTTTCGACTATTTAAGAAGAAAGTATGTAAAATTGTTTTAAACATAAATGAAAAGAAGAAATAAAATGAAACAAAAAAAAGGTGGGTGCTTGAAGTATTTTTAGTGAAACAGAGCCAAACAGGGATTGACAGTGGGCGGGGCGGGGCTTTACTTAGCAGAGACACAGACTTGTCGAAGTTTCACCATCGAGTTGTGGTAATTGTGTGATTGACTGCTGTTTTGTGTGCATCTCAGACTAGACAAACCAGACAGATGTGGATTCAGGAATTTTGTTTTACCTTTTACTCTAGTGTGGTCGCCGTGGTGTAATGGGTAAGTGCGTCGACCCACACGCCAGACACCTAGGTTCGATTCCCGGTCGGGACACCTGGCATTTTTTTCACGGCTCCATCTCTTTCGAGTTGCTGACAACACTCAAAGAGTATCGATTGTCTATGAAAAACCTCTCAAATCTCGCCGTTCGAAGTCGGCAAAAAACTGTAGGTCCCTTCTAGTCGTGAGAGAACAGTAGCACGCACAGCACGAGAAGTTAGTGTAGAAACTAGGCCCTGTTCCCTTGTGGGCTGTAGTGCCACTCAATTTTTAATTTTACTCTAGACGTGATCTCAAAAGACGCACAATCGTTGTGTACATCAAGACGACACGATACTCGTAGGATACGAGATCAGAGTACTAGAACTGCTTTTGGGTACGGATTTGTTGCCGACAGTTGGATCGTTGGATCGTTTGGAGTCAAGGAAGAACACACGGACTGTGTCTGACTGTCTGAAAAAGGGTCATGGAATACAAAGTTGACAAGTGACCAGGCAGAGCTCCATCAAAAAAAAAAAGATTTCAAATCCAAGGCAAGTCTTTGAATCGGTTGAGAGACAAGCTTGATGATAAAAATTTGAAGACGGCTGAAAAAAATTTGTTGGTTGAGACTCAGGTTGACTCCGCACATTTTTTGGCCCTCACTCGATCGACAGCCTGTGTCTTTGTCCTCCGACCTTGACGGTACAGTGGTTAGCGAGAATAATTGGTCGTGTGGCTTTGGTTGGACGAGCCAAGGCTCCTGACATCATACGAATTGAACAAATTTCCAATTCGATCAAAATCGCTAAGGCCATGCAATTTCACCATAAAGTCGGATGGACACCAACTTAGAACTTGAGCTGCTAGAAGCCTGTATTTGACTAGTTATATCTCTGAGATGCTGTGTTCAAGTGTCAAAAATATCTGAGGGACTTTTAAATACCTTTTAAATACCTGACCCTTCCCTTCTAACACCGCCCAAAAGGAAACCGCGCTTAACTTCACTTTTTCCCTTTTATCGTCCCGCCCGACTGATGCAACATCGGACAGGGATGAAAGCGTTCTACGTGACCATTTTTTTTGATTTTTTTTTGGGGATTGGTATACAGTGCACTGGAGACTCAGACTCAAAAGCTGGTCCATTGTACTACCAGGCAGTAACCTACGTGACTAAGTCTGCAATTCTAAGCCCTAGATCATTGATTCAACCTTGAAGCACCACCTACTATACAGAAACTTGAGCAATGCAGCAGTCGAACAAGATCGGAAATGTCTTAGACAGCAATGAGGGGCGGAAAGAACCGCGAATTGTTTTTTAAATCTCTACAGATCCGACTACAGATCCGTCTAAAACTGAAGACGAAAATGGAACACGACATCTATACTCGTAATTAAAGGAGAAACCGAGTTCGAAATCGAAGCCGATGCCAAAGTCTTCTTGACCTGGCCCCCGAAACGAGGACCTTATGGAAACGTTGACCATGATCGATCGCCTCATACGAAGCAATGAGGTATTTTACGTACTCCATGGACACGAAATTGAAATCAAAAGCAAGTCACTGATCTGAGCCTGAATTCAATTCCAAAAGCGCGACTAATCGGAGACTAACTTGAATTCAAAACTAAGCCCAAATTAGTAGCCACAAAGCTAGACCGAAAGCTAGAGATCATCCTCAGCTTGAAGGACAAAAGATGAAACCGATGTTAAGAAACCGACAAAACTGATGTTTCAACATTCAGAAAGTTTCACCTAACTGAACCTAGCAGATAGGAAATTCATTCAAAATAAGATGGAAGACGCTGCAAAAGTTAGGGATGAGTTCGACCTGCTAGTCACGCCAAAGGTTTTAAGCCCCTGTGCAAAGCTAAAGCTCTAAAACAAAAATAAATATTCTGACTTAAGAGCAAGTAATCACGTTTGCTGAGTACGCGGCAACTCAAACATCTCTCTAAGAAGCGCTGAGGGGCTGTCCTTGAACTGCCACAGAATCAATCAATTTGAGTCACTGTACAAAAACGAACAAAGCCGTTGTCTACTCCACATCCTATATCGGAGCCATTCCCATGAACTCCAGCTCGTCTAGCTGCACCGAAAAGTGGAAGCGTCGACAAGTATGAAGGAAAAGACTTCCGACAACAGCTAACTACTGATGCCTGCTTCGAGATTACGATTATCAGCGAGTCATTATGGGCTACACCTCAATTAAGCTGCAAGGAGGAATCTACGGAGAGGTACGTTTGCGAGGGAAGGGCCCTTTCAACTCTACCTGCACCAGCTTCATTCAAGCATCTGATGGAAGGAAAAAAAAAAGCTGGAAGTAGAAGAACAAAACTGAAAGAGATAACACAAGCAGACCTGAAAAGAGAGGGAGAAGTGAGAAAGCCCTACCTACCCTCAGGACACCTGTTCGTGTCCTTGAAGGGGATTAAGAAACTATCTTTCGCGAAGCGCGTCTGCCTGCATCATGCTAGCATGTTGATGACTCGAACAGAATTTCTAGCAGATCTTTGCAATTGTCAGGAAGCTTGTAGTCTGCTTGTGTCCACTATGCCAATCAGCATCGACTATGTCAGCCATCATCGAAGACGTCAGCCACTGTCGAAGATGTCAGCCAACTTCAATCATATCAGGCATGTATTGCAAGGGGCTAGAAGATTGTTGGGGGCCAGGTGCAGAGTGGTCTGGGTAGAGATCTTAGTCGACAATTTTTGGGTGATTTGTGACGATTCGAAGCGATTTTTGGACACACATCCAAAAGGGCTATAAGTTTCCTTTCCTAGATTCTTCTGCCATTCACTAATGATAACGCCTATCGGCCTTCTGACTGTCTTTGAAGCGGAAAGTGGCGCCGATTGTGTAACAAAGAGACCTTCCCGACACAGGCAGCGATAAGGGAGATGATTAGCCCTCAATGCCACCTAGACTTTCTCTTGCTGGGCCATTGGACGTTTCAGCATTAATGGAAATGAAAAGGCTGCTGAACTGCTCCAGGGCAGGGAACAATGTTCTCAGCTCAGCCAAGAGATTCTGAAAGAATCATGGTTCTGTGACGGCAATCTGGATGCTTTACATCCCATTGGCTTTGGTCCGGTACAACCAGAACAGAAGCAAATCCCTTAAAACAAACAATGGGGATAACAATAGCCACTGTACGACTGATGCAATGGCAGAGAGATTAAAGCCTCCGGAGATGAGTTTCTGCACCTAAAATGTACACAGTATCCGCCCAATACTATCCCGCCCCCACCAGACATATCTGAGTCTGTGTCCATCCCAGTACGATATTAGATTCAACCGCCACACTGATGGGCAGAAACACACGCAGCTTAGATTACTTTCCAAGTTAACGAACTCTAAACCTTGATTACATTCAAAAGTAGGACGCTGTGAAATAGTACCATCGAGCAAAAATAATCGAATTTCCAATTCTGAGGATTGACTGCCTTCGCCTGAAATACCAAGTTCCCATAATTGTAACAAAAACAAAAGGTATACGAAACTTGAGCCGGAACAATGTGCAACACTTCTTCTCGTATCACGTACACCGACTAGTGCCACCCTGCTGATGAAATGATAATATCAATTTCTTCGTTAGAACGAGCTCATCAATAAATAAAGTCTCATCTGAAATTTTAAATACATTCCAGTCTTACACTAGTTCAAAAATTAAAGAAAATGAAAAAATAATATATCATCATCGTTTTCTTCTGAATTTCAACATAAATAACTGTACTTATGAAGATCAATTTCCTGCGTCTGAAAGAAGAAGTCATAACCTAAAACTTCTCATCATTAGTTTCTTTCCACGACTTACGGTTCCTGAGATATTCAAAGTTTAAACGTGGAGTTGTGCAAAAGTATAGCTGCTACGATTTCTGAGCGCCTAGTACTATGCTGAAGATTTTGTGTGATTTTCGCAAATTTCCATTTCTGAGGATGGTGTGTGTCTTCGGTTGTTAGCTTGGTTGCTTTTTTGAAGGGACTGCCTAGTGGTGGCGGCAGTTTTCGGGATTTTTGTGAAATTTGAAGGATGCCGTGATTTTTGGAAGAATTTGTCTGCTACTGTCTTAAACTTTAGGAATTCGTCTTGAATATGCGCGATTCCATTGGTCATAAGGAGTAGGCATTACATGTACAGGAGAGTTACAATCATATGATAGAGAGGGACTTTTTGTAACTTTCGTACATTTTTATTGTTTTTTTGCAATTATTTGTAAATCATGGTTCAGGGGTCTATCAATGGACCATCCCATCACCTGCGATCGTTTTCATAGTTGTTTGGTAACAATTAAAAGGTTTTTCGCAGAACTCTTCATCAGGGGAAAAGGATGAATGCTCTACCGTCTTCAAAGACTCACAGGGACTTAAGTGGCGTAGTTAGGCAGTTCAACAAACATCCCTTGCCTCTGCCACCCATCTATGAAGCTTACCCACCCCAACTGAATCCCATCTCATAGCCAATCAATTAAAACCACGTGCAACTAGGTTAACCTTGTTTTACAACTTGTCTCAGTTGGAAATTCTTTAATTCGTAAAAATCTCGTTATAAAATACATGTGAATGCAAAAAAAAAACATTAACAGGAAAAAAATACTGATCGACTGTCGTGGAGAGGCGCGGCAGATTGCTCAATCGCTGGAGGTGGACAGCACGGCTTTGAAGTACTCACTGTCCAGCTCTTGGATGTCCTTCTTGAACTGCTCCACCAGCTTGGTGAGGTCACCTTCGTTTATGTCGGCGTTGTTGCCGGACGAGAGGTTGTCGATGGCTGTTTCGATTTTGTTGATGAGTTCCTCGTCTTTCTTTGTGCGTTTCTCGGCATTCTCGTCCTCGAACTCGTGGTAGACGTTCTGTGCCATCTGTCGGAATAAAGGAAGACACTTGTGGTGGCTTTAAGAGGACGAATGTTTGGACTCACCTTAACAACAGAATCTGGGAAGTTGGCTAAGCGGGCCACTTGGATGCCGAAGCTCTTCTCCATGACACCCGGCCGGACCTGGTACAGGAGCGTGAAGTTCTCGTTGTCAGCCATCGCTGCCATGTGGCAGTTCTTCACCGTGGAGCAGGTGTCTGCCAAGTTTGTGATCTCATGGAAGTGTGTGGCGAACAGGGTGAAGCACCGCGTCTCCTTGGCAAGGTGCCTGTAATGACATTTCCGTTAGACACACAGTTGACGTCGTCGCAGGGATACTCACTCAGCAATGGACCAGGCGATGCCGCAACCCTCATACGTGGATGTCCCGCGTCCCAACTCGTCGATGATCACCAAGGACTTCTCAGTGGCAGTCTAAGAAACAAGGAAACAAAAGAAAATTTAGTTATGATCCCGCAGGAAGGCCCCCACTCACCCTAATGATGCCCGAAGTCTCAATCATCTCGACCATGAATGTGCTCAGACCCTTGATGATGTTGTCGCTGGCTCCTACTCGTCCCAAAATTGAGTCAACCATCGAGATGGTCACCTTGGAGCAGGGCACAAATGAGCCCACGTGCGCCATTAGCACCGCAGTGCCCACAGACCGAATGTAGGTGCTCTTACCGCCCATGTTGGGCCCTGTGATGATGAACATGTTGCACTCGTCTAAAGGAAACAAAGAGTGATGCAACTGTGGCCCTCGTCCATCTGGCTTTCTTACCCTTCTTGAATTCGACGTCATTTGAGATGAATGTGATGTTGTCCTGCAGCTCGAGGCAAGGATGTCTGATGTCCTTGAGCGTCAGCTGTCCGGAGCCTTCGTCTAGCATCTTTGGACGGACGTACGGAGTGGGGGCGTTGTGGGCAGCCACAGCGAAGCTCACCAAACAGTCCAGCTGCGCGATCTGGTTGTTTAGGGATGTCAGCGGCGCCGAGTAGCCCTTGGCCACCTTGATCACCTCCTCCACGATAGACTTCTGCTGCTCCTCGTACTGTTCCCGAATCTCGCTGAACTCCTGGCTGTAGTCGCTCAACTTGTCCGACGTGAACCGCACGCCGCCCTTGATGACGTCCAGCACCTTGTAGGTCTTCGACTTCCGCAGCACGGAGTCGTCCTTGAGGGAGATTCTGAAATGGTAGCCGAGATGCGAGACACACTCAAGCTTGACAGCCTGGCCCCTCTCCAGATCGAGGTCATCGCCCACTTTCGAGAGCAGCTTCTCCATCTTCTCGTGCAGGCGGTCCATCCGATCCTTCATCTCCTGCAGGTTGTCATCGAACGACGCCTTCACTAGGTACTCCCCGTTCTCTACTATGTCCAGGTCGATGACTTGCTCCACCATCTGCTTCAAGCCCAGGAGGTCGGACAAAGTGCTCTTCATCGGTTCGCAGATGACGTTCGTCACCGTGGCGTTTTCGAGACCTTGCAGGGTGCTCACAAGCCTGGGCGCCCTCAGGATCACCTGGTAAATGCGGAAGAGGTCCTGGAGAGATGCCTTCTTGCGCATCAGCTTTTTGGTGAGCATCAGGATGTCGGGGATGCGCTTCATGTAGTCATCGTGGATCGTCGTCATAATGGTGGGGCTCTCGGTCAGGCACTGGACCACGTCATGGCGGTCGTTGAGCACTTCTTTGCTGCGGAGGGGTTGCTTCACCCACTGTGCCATCAGACGGTGTCCTTGGGCAGTGCGGCAGTGGTCGAGGACTCCGAGGATACTTTGCCAGCGATAGGCTGGTGATGAAGTCTGTGTGCCCGGCTTAGGAAGGATGTTTAGAGCGGAGACTGCTGCCGCGTCTAGGTGCACGTAGCGGTTGAGATTCAAGGCCTTCAACTCGTAGTGGCCCAAGTTGCCGGGATCTGAGACGAGGCTGAGGTAGTTGATGGCTGCACGGAGGGCCTCCATGGCGAGCTCGAGTGTCATCTCTGTCAGGGTGGAGGCGTCTTCCTGCTGCCCCTTGGCAAACCGAAGGAGCTTGTTCAGATCTTGAAGAAGGTCCGATTTGTCGCCGGAGGTCTTCTTGGCAGAGGAAACCATCACTCCGTTTCGCTCCATGAGAGTTTTCACCGCTGCATACTGACGAAAAGGATTTAGAGGCGCTTCGAAGGATTATTTGGAGGAAATGCTTACCTCTCCCTCAGCACTGGGTAGGAGACACTCCTTTGGACCCAGCAGCACCACAGTCGCTTCCAGCTCAGTGAAGAAATCATCGTCGACAAACTCAGTGACCAAGAAGAGGCAATCATTCTGCTCTACAGACACCAGGCCGATCTTCTTCTGCGCCCCCTCCATGCGAATCTGCAGAGAAACGATACCCGTGCCGACGAGTACTTCCTTGTTTGAGAAGAGCAGGTCTTCGAACTGAATCAGATTGCCGGGAGAGCCACGGAACTCAACTTTCCAGTCACTGGAACCTGCCTTCTTAACGTACACCTCAACGCGGTAGTTCTTGACGAGCAGGAGTTCACGAATCGTTGCTTCGAAATTGTTCTTTGACAGCGTAATGTACGGGAGCTCTTCACCCTCCTCCCCGTCGGGACTCATGACTTTGATGAACGCTGTGGACTTGTAGATGATTTTCGACACGAGTTCGGTGTCTTCTTTGCCATGGATTGAATAGTAGTCGTTGCGATCGAAGAAACGAACTGTTGTTGGTGGTTTCTAGTGGGAGTAGAAATGTGTGTTTATTTGGAGAAGTGAAGGGGGCTGTGAAGTGGCTTACTTCGCCGAGTTTTGTGAAGAATTTCATAAAATTTCGTTGACCATTTACATCTGAAATGGGGAAATAGGCGATAAATCGATGATGTGTGCAGGAGTGGTGAACGAAATATAGGGACTCCATGAAGGGGAGTTCCTTTCTAGCTTACCCAGATTCAAGGCATTCACCGGCTTTAGGTTGTCCATTTTGAAGGGAAATTAATTAAAAGCCGTTTTCTTCTTCAATTTTTTTTTTCTTGTTTATTATGCACAAAAATTATAAACAAATGCAAGTGCGTTGCGTATAAACAAAAAAACCTCCCGCGCTCACTTTCACAATGCGAAAGCAGGAATACCGGCAAGCAAAAACTGACAGATTCACTCCATTTCCATCACGTTCTATTGATTGACATTTCCCTGTGAACGCACCAAAAACAAGAGATTTTGCTTAAGGTGTATTCACAAGTGAATTCAAAAGTTTATATTTTTGGTAAAAATTTATTTCAAAAGAATACACTCGTACTACAAAAGAGAACATTTATTTAAGTACACGTGTTTTCACTACAATGGTGCCACAATCGAGAGAAAAACTTATGTACGTCATAATTTCTTATCTACGCATATATATATTCAAATGAATATACCCATCCTTGTTATTTTATTTATTTATTTATAACGTAACATTCAATTAGGTTTACTTTATATATATATATATACTTTTCTCTCTTATATACAAAAAATAAATATAATTTGTAGTCAAGAGGGAAGAAAAGTCTTCGGTTTTCTTGTTTGGAGCAATCAAATACATAGTATATCTAATACGGAGTGAGAAATTTGGCCTTTTCCTAGTTCACAAAGTGGTTGTGAGAGAAGGGGGTGGTGGTGGAGGGAGTGAGAGTGGTGTTTGGAAAAATTAGAGTAAGAGTGAATAAAATAAGACTAAACATCGAAAACAACCACATCGTGTGTGTGGGTGTGTGTGTGTGTGTGGATATCCCCGCGCGGCGCACTCATCAAAACACAAAACTACCCAAATTTGATATTATCACTTAAATACGAAAATCGACGCAGACGTGCGCTTAACACGAGCACTGATCCTTGTTGGTGAGAGTCTCGTTTGTCAATGAAGTTCGGCCTGGCTGTGATGGTCGGTGCTGGACCCCAGACTCGGAGGCGTTCAGATCCAAACGGCCCTCTTGGATGTTCTGGTAGATCTTTCGAGCTGTCTCGAGGAATGCTTCTTCGACATTTTGCCCACTGAAAGGAGGGGGAAAAAATGTGAATTCCTGCTTGTGTGGGGCGGGATGTAACTTACGTCATGGCACTTGCTTCGAGGAACATCAATCCATTCTCGTCGGCAAACTCCTTGGCCTCCTCGTACGTGACCTCTCGGGTGCTCTCCAAATCGGACTTGTTGCCAATGAGAAAGATCACCGTGCTGGGGTTGGTGAGATTCCTTGTGTCTGTCAGCCAGCTGCTCAAGTGATTGTAAGTCGATCTGTAAGGGAGGCGATGATTTAAGGACTGTTTGCGGGCGTTCGCCATTTCGCTTACCTTCTTGTGATGTCGTAGACCATCAATGCGCCAGCTGCCCCTCTATAGTAGGATCGTGTGACGGCGCGGAAGCGCTCCTGTCCAGCAGTATCCCAGATCTGCAATTTGATTTTCTTGTCATCGACCTCGATGATCCGCGTCCCAAACTCCACTCCAATCGTGTGTGGGCAATTGGCCATAACTGTGGAAAGCGAGAAAGAGATAGAAACACACCTCGAAACCGCTGTCCCCCTCGCCCGCGAGACTTACATTTCTTCTCTGTGAACTGATGAAGGAGACACGACTTTCCGACGCCCATGTCGCCGATGATGATGTACTTGAAGATGTAGTTGTAGTTGTACGGAGCCGACGACATGATGGTATCTGCGAATGAGAACGAGACAAGAGAGCTGATCAATCTACATCAATGGGTGCTTGCGGCTAATTGAATTACACCGCTCCAGCAGCTGGTCGCCTGTTTCTTTGATTTGATTCACGATCTCCATGCTGCTCATTAGATTTAAATGCATTTTTATTAGTTCTTTTCAAATTACTTACATGCTAGACAAAAATACTTAATACTAGCTTACACATACGATCTGTTGATCTTAATTCTACCTTACTGACTCTTTACGAGTACTCTAAGCTAATCTAGGATTTTTCTTTTTATTATGCCTTTCGGCCTCTTTTATGTTTTTAACTTAAAATTTATCTAACTACATTTTTTTTGCTTAATATTTCTCCAAGAAAATTTAAAAAAACTTGGAATTCCGTATTTTTCTTTCTTCTTAACCTAACTTAAAAATAAATTTAAAAACTACCTACCACCTAAAACTTATAACTATATACAATTAAATTAACCTAAAACTTAATTCTACTTAACTATTTACATTAAGCTTAACTATGTCCGTAAAAATATACGGACGCGTGCACCAGGGCGTATGTGTTATTTATATGCTTTACATATATATCTAATACGCCGTGATGCACCTTTTTTTTTAATATTTATATTTTGTTGTTTTTTTTTTGTTTTTATATTTTTTATTATTTTTTTTTTTTTTTTTTTTTTTTGCTTTTAATTTTTTGTATTTATTTTTTTTTGTTTTTTGTATTTTTTTTTTTTTTTTTTTTTTTTTTTTATAATAACAGCTTAACTACCTTAACTACTACCTTAACCTATGTGAGTTGGCCCTGTAGACTCAACTATCCCGTCTATTTGTTTGTGAAGTTAGCGGCATCGAACGCTGGTTCTGGTGTAACCACCAGTAGAAAAACCGCTCTTTGGCAGATACTGCTCTGTCGCGGGCAGAAATCGCCCTGCTGAACCGTAGGAGCTCCTCATGGCTGCGAGCGACGTCCGGCTCGTATTGAAGTTGCCTCTCGACTGTTCGGCGTGCGACGTGGAAGATGATAGGGCAGCCTTCCCCATCTTGTATCAGGCCTTTAGCGTCTAAATAGACGAAAGCTTCAGGTGGAATGAAGCCGTTAAGACGTACCCGTTCATGGTACATTTCATTTGGGTAGTAAGCCCCAAAGATCAGACTGTTGGTTGAAGCCATGCCTCGAGCAGTGTGACTTCGTATCAACTTGATAATAAAATTATCTATCCTTATAAGGTTTGCCTCGTTGTACAAAACCTCGTTGGGGTAGAATTTCTTGTACTGAGATTCTGGTGTTCGATATAAACGGAGGCAGGCCCGAAGACACTGCCTCTCGAATACCCTCATCTTTTCCATCTGGGAAGGACTCACGTTGAACCACACAGGACAACCATACACCATAATTGGCCGGATGAGGGCCATGTAGCAGATGACCTTCACTCTGGTGTCAAGTTGACTGCTGTAAAACAGCCCTCTTGCCATAGCGAAGGCCTTCTTAGCCCTGGTCAGAGCTGTATCTATGTGGATACCACCATACAGATACTGGTCCAACCAGATGCCTAGATATCTGACTACACTTTTCATAGCGAATGGCCGTCCTTGTGGGTCAACTATGCAGAACTTGCGCCAGTTCATTTTCGTGTCCCTTGAGGCCCTGGACAACGGGGTTCTAAAAAGGATAGTTTCACACTTCTGGTAGTTGATTTTCAACTTCCAGTCGTCGCAAAATCTTTGAATTGTATCGAAGTCGCGTTGCAACAAGACATTTATTACCTCTACCTTCGGACCTGATCTGTACGCGATTAGATCATCGGCAAACGCTATGATGTTAGGCATAGAACCTATGAGATCGCTAATGAATATACTGAACAAGATCGGAGAACCAACAGCTCCTTGTTGCAGCCCATTTTTTATATGGAACACTGTAGTTGAAATTTCGTTGCCATTTTTCACAACAAACTTCCTACCTGTGACCATGTCATAGATCATATATAGCAATGTTTTATTGATGCCGAGCCTGACCAACTTAAGGAAGAGACCTTCTAACCATACGGTGTCGAACGCCTTCTCCATGTCGATCAGGCAGGCGCCTGTACACTGGGTCTTGTTTCTATTCCACTGTATGTCGGAAACCAATTTAGACGCGGCATGAATTGTGTCGTGCCCCGCCCTGAAGCCAAATTGATTTTCCGGTATTATTTGCTTTACCTCAACCCATTCTTTGAGAGCTCTAATGACTATCTTCTCGAATACCTTGCTTATGCACGGAAGAAGACTTATAGACCGGAGATTTGTCGGGATGGAAGTATCTTTGTCCCGTTTCGGAATTGGCTGTACCACAGCTGTTTTCCAATGCTTCGGGTAATATGCATTACTCAACGCATTGTTAAACAGTGTTGTGTATACATCCACCGCCTCAGAGGGTAGATGGCGCAGAACAATATTTGGTATCCCATCGATTCCCACTGACTTCTTATTCTTCAGTGAGTTGAAGATACCCTGGAGTTCATCTGTTGAAATAAGGATGGAGTTGTTTCCATCGTCGGCGACGGCATTATTTGCCAGAAAATCGTCACTGAATCTGGTAAAACCAGGATTCTCGGATCGCCATTGTCTTATTTCGTTCCGAAGGTAGAAGTGGTTCAGCAAGGCCCTGTTCTCCAGGTCGTGGTTCGGTCTACGAGTCTCGTTGACCGTGTACACTTTCTGGAAAACAGCACCAATTGCATTAACCTTCTCCTGGGGATCTTCCACTACGAAGAAGTCATTGTCAAGCACTGCCCCATCTGGATCGATGCCAACTGACGTAAGTAAGTTCGCGTTGTCTGTTGTTCTGTCAAGTCGAACGCACTGAATGTCATTATGATCTCTCCTCCGGAAGATTTTATTTACTTGCGGGAACATGCTCGGGTTGTTAGATCTTACAGCCCGAATCTTATTGCCCCAATGCAAGCTTACAGCTAGACTGTAATTTTGTTTTATTAACTGTTGGAGTACTTTGATCTGTGACTTCAGAGAGCGAATCTCTGTACTCTGTGGATCTGTAAACCGCCTGTACAAGAGTTTTAGTCTTGACAGGAGTCTACTTTTTTGCACGTGAAGTGCGTCGATTTCAGAGTTCCGATAGATGTCGCCATAGTCGGTTTGTGACACCTTCGGAATCGTCCTGTCCATTGTACGTTTAATGATCTCGTCCATTTGTGTGAGGTACCTGTCAACCTCTTCGTTCGTAAGGTTTCTGTTTGTAGGAGGATTGATCACACTCGAACTTATTTCTCTGGATAAGGCTCTAGAAAAACGTGGCCAGCGCACCTTATTATAATTATAAGGATGCGTTTGGACATATTCCTCTAGTTCCTCCAGCTCGTTCGGGAGCTGTATTACCGCGGCGAGACCACAGTGATCACTGTCATACTCGACCGTAGTTAAACAGTTCCTCGTGCGTCGCTCCACATTAAGTATCGTCAGTCGTCTGTCGATTAGCATCACATCCAGATAGGACCCACTTCGAGGAAAGGATGGTCTATCGGTTGCAAGCAAATCTAACCTGAACTCGATATTGTTCTGTTCCATCCACTCTAAGAGGGCGTTTCCCCTCTCATTTGGAACATTATTACCCCATTCACCGTGTTTGGCGTTCAAATCTCCGGCTAGGATATAGTAATTTTCTTCCGAGTTCAAGCGCAGGCTAGTGAAGAGAGCCTCGAGCTCCGAAAGAAAGTTAGGGTTTTGAGGCTCCGATGCATAAGCAGCGATCACATACAGCTTCTTTCCACCTTGGAGAGAGATGCGTGCGATGGATGCTTCTAGCACGCTAAATCTACGTACTACATTGCTATAAACGACCTTGTGAAAAATGTTCTTTTTAATCAAGAGAGCGACCCCGCCACCTCGAGTGGATTGGGGTCGGTCTCTTCTGATTATGTGGTAATTTTTGTACCTGAGAATGCGCGTCTGGTTTAGCTTAGTTTCGCTAGCCATCAGCACGTCAGGATTGTGGGATTGCAACAAGTTTGAGAGCGTTAATTTTCGTTCGATCCTAATCAGCGAATTAACATTCACTCCTAGGATCTTAAGGGTTCTTACCTCGCGTGAGCCCATTATATCTGTGCGCGTTTGTTTGCGGGCAGCTGAGAGAAGAGGAAATCTACTCTAGCCGTCTGCGCAAGGAAGCTGGTCTGTAATTCGACCATCTGTTTCTGCAAGGCAATCATCTGCGCTTGCATCGACTGAATGGAGGACATTACGTCCCTGATAGAGGGCTCTGCCTCGGGTTGCCTGGCCATTGGGGCTGGGGCAACCTTCGGCACTGTCCGTTGTGTCGGTTCTCTGCCTGACACCATTTGGGCGTAGGAGATGGCCGGCGTAACAGTGGTAGCTAAAGCTCTGGCAATCGGCCTGGCTTCTACCTTCTTGTTTATCCTTGCTTCTTTTACTCTCTGCCGGAGTTCTTTTATTCGTGGACACCCCAGATAGGTTGCAGGGTGTCCATTTCCTCCGCAGAGTACACATTTGAGGAGCGTCTTATCCTCGACTTCATCCGTACCCAAAGGGCATTCCCCTTTGTTGTGGCTGAATGTGCAACGTGCGCAGCGGAACTCCATATTGCAGTTCTCCGCGACGTGCCCCAGCCTTCTGCACCTCGCACATTGAAGTACGTGGTCAGTTTTGTTTAATCTCTCCCATTTTACACTTAGACCCCCTACGAAACGGATTTTTCGTAGGTTGTCAATTTTCGTGCCCTGGGATACCTGTACTAAGAAGAAGGGAAGTGCCTTCTTCTTCGCTTTTGCTGCCGCAGTGCTGAAAGGCTTAACCCCTACGAACTGGACCTCGTCGCTCTCAACTTGGCGCAGCTTGTTGAGGAGGACCTTCGGGTCGGCAGAGGGGTTTATGCCTTTGAGGAGCAGTGTCTGAGGTCTTTCTCCTCTGGGGGTATAGGTGTAGAAATCAGCGTTCGCTGCCGCTAACTTCTCTTTTAAAAATCTAAACCCGTCCATTGTTAGGCAATGGACGGTATGAATTCGGGGAGTCTTATATTTAATGAAATAGGTCTTATTTTCTAGGGCCAACTCACATAAAGTCTCCAACTCATCCGTCCCCATGTCGAAGACGTTTATTGGTGGGCATCTGGTCTTCGGTTTTTGCTGTTGCTGCTGTGGCTCCTGTTGTCTCTGCTGCGTTGGCTGCTGTTGTTTCCGCTGTGTTGGCTGCTGTTGTCTCTGCTGCGCTGGCTGTTGTTGTTTCCTCTGTGATGGCTGCTGTTGTCTTTGTCGCTTTGGCTGCTGGTGTTCCTGCGGCTGCTTCATTAGCTGGGGCCTAAGTTGCTGCACCTTCTGCTGTTGCTGCTGCAGTTGGGCTGTTTGCAGCCGTTGCGCTGCCTTGGAAGTGGAAGGCAGCGATTCTTGAGGTTTTTGCAGGTTTTCCTTCTCCTGTTGTGTGTGTCTCCTTTGCTGCAGCTTCAAAATATCGCTGAGCTGTTCCCTCTGTTTGGCCGCTTTCTCAGCAGCCTTTCTTTTTGTAGCCTGCTCATGGAGAAACTTGATGTGGGCGTCTAGTTTTGCCCTTTCCTCATCGAGCCTCTTGAGCTTTGTCTCCTCCTCCCTTATT
Source organism: Eristalinus sepulchralis (assembly GCA_944738645.1). NCBI lineage: Eukaryota > Metazoa > Arthropoda > Insecta > Diptera > Syrphidae > Eristalinus > Eristalinus sepulchralis. The sequence goes on along the minus strand of OX122886.1, from coordinate 5,118,694 downwards.
TCTTCTTCCTCGTCGTCGGCGTCCGACGTAGCTAGGACCTTGAATGAGTTGTCGCTCCCTTTGTATGAGAATCGACATTCGTTGCCCTCAGATTCACATTGGAGGGCATCGATGTCAATTACTGCAGTTGGTTTTGTTGTTGGTTTTGTTGCTGGTTTTGTCTTTGGCGGTGTTTCTTTGGTCGTCACCGACCCGCCTTTCGGTGCGACCGCTTCTTCCTCCGACGTCATCGTAGTTGTCCGCCGTTTCGTGAGATTGGGCTGCGGCTGCAGCCTCTTTCTCCTCTTCTTTGTCTCGGTAGACCGACTCGTGGGACTAGCCACGCGGATGCTACCGTCGCTGGTAATGTGGCCTGACGTCCCGGCCACCGGTGTTTTAAAATCACCCGATTTACTGAGCTCGGGACGCTCGTCACTCTCCATTGCTCTCTCACTCACACTTTGTGTCTATTTATTGATTAATTTAAAAAGAAAAAAATTTTTTTTTAAATTTCGCCGGGATTCGAACCCGCGATTCACAAGTCACTGCACTCTTGCTCTACTAACTGAGCTACCAATCGCTTTTGAATTCACTGTCTTAATACTTTATACCAATCACTGTTCCTTACTTGCGAAGCCGAAACACGTCTATACTCCGCGGAGGTCTGTGAACGACTGTCCATGCTGCTCATCGTGGAGGAGTTGTGTGCGCATTGCACATTTCAAACTTTGCTGCGTGCGCCTGGTGGAGGACTGTCGGAGGAGCGTGAAGCCTTATCTGCGTGGTTTCAATAATTCATTAGGCTCGAGTCGGTGGGAGGCTCGCTTTGTTGATAAGCAGCGACAAAGTGGAGCACACTCACTCTGGCGGGGTGACCTGGAAACTGAAAGGAAAACAGTCGCTCGCAGAGGCCTCAGGAACAATGAACGAGTGGATTGGTTGAGACGACGAGCACACACGACGCGGTGAACCTCACAGTGCCCTCCAGTGAAGTCTTGATGCATGACGACGGTGTTTGTTGTGCGACTTGGAGGAAAACTGGTTCAACGTCAAGATTTTCGGGTGCAAGTGGAAAGCGCATAGAAAGTGATACAGTTGCGGCCACAGGGGAGTAACCTAAGACCACTGTCGGTAGTTGTTTCAGTCGGTGGTGCCTGTGATCTATGACGACGTCGGAGTGCTGGTCAATTATACGGTTGCTGAGTCGCTTAATCAACGTCAAGATGAAACGCGACACTAAAGTCAACAATTGCGACGGGTGCGGCAAGAACGCGAATGCGCGGCGGAATTGGCAATAAATTCTGCCGTTTATGGCGCAGATTTGGTTTGTCGTGCATTCGGAACTTGGAAGTTGACTCTTTCGCTGATAAGCGCCGCCGACTTTTCGGTAACGTTTCGCGTTACTTCCGCGGCAAATATCTATTTCGTGGTTATCTTATCAGACGTGTCTACTTTATGTTGGCCGCGTTGATATCTTTTGGAGGCGGCAGAGATTTAAGTGCTTTATGGGACGGTAATTGGGCGGAGATGATTTAATTGTCATCCGTTGGGGGGGGGACTTTGAACTGGAGCGGATCATCAGATTCTTGATGAAGGTGCCACGTAGACATGGATGGGACGCAGATGCATTCTAGTAGTTGGAGACACACGGGCTTGATGCTGAAGAAGCAGAAAGGGCCTGTTTATAGGTAACAGCGATTGGAAAGCAGGAAGTTGAACTGGAGGTTCAATCAAAGTATGGGGCTGCTTCGGGGACGTGGGAAGCTGCCAGCACAAAACTAACTAAAGCAACTCGTGCCTTGATTGAGCAACAAAAGGTCTGAGAATGCTACCAAGGAACCAAGGACGTAGTCAGTGGTCGGATGAAGTAACTAGCTGAGCTCTGACCAAGGGAACTGCCTGGAAAAAGAACAAGTAACACACAACAGCCTAAGGAAGCAACCAGCTTGGTAAAAGAGTGATCTACCGATCTGAGGAGGCGCCCAAGAGTCTGGGGATAAGGGCAGGAGCCGCTATAGACATCCAGCGGGCAGCAAAAACACACTCACCAGCGACAAACAACAAAAGTCAACTCTTATCGACACCCTCGTCACGATAGCATGTTTGCTTAGCAAGTGTCATTGGCTTCCTCGCAAAAAAATAAGCCCCCTCGCACAGAAAACCCCCTCCCCGTCATTTGCCCAGTAGCCTGTCTACGGCGCACACATGTTTTATCGATAAAACTGACTTTTGATTACCGAGTCAACACAGCCATCTGTTATGTGGACTAATCGCCCACCGAGGCACACCGCACATCAAAAGTATGCGAAACAGAAACAGAGAGGTGATGTGACGCAAGCCTGTGCCCTCGTCGTAAAGTGACACCGAGTTCAGTAACACTCCGACCTATGAGCCACGACAATAATTACCCAACAAGTACAGAAGCAGAAACAAAGACAAAAAAAAAACATGTCGACATATCTTCAATCTGATCACACAAACACACGGTCCCACTGCATTAGATATCTCATCAATCGCTGCACGCCACACGGATCAAAACATCTGCAAAACCCAAACAATGAGTCACACACGCCTCCTCAAAGGTGAATGAGAGAGAGACCGAGAGCTTAGAAAAACCATCAGCAGCATCCCCTCAGCTGTTCGCCTTCTGCGAAAAACATTACAACCCCTCAGAAAGAAAAACAATTAACACAAACACAAATGGACAAAGTGGAGGGCAAAGGAAAAACCCCACACAAACGACAGGGCTACCTGCCCACTCAGCCGATGGATTAGTTCCGAGATCTCCATACACTGCTCTGCCGTGCATATTTTACATTGATTTTCCAACCGAATGCCACTCGGGGGAAGAACAAAAAAAAATTTGTTGCGTAGAAGCTGCACTTACCGATAGATTCACACTTTTCCCAGATGAATTCGGATGGCTGCGTTTGAAAAATATCACTTTTTCCTTGATTCTTTGTTTTCAATAGTCACTGATAAGCGTATTATTGGATATTTCCTTGTGTTTGATTTGCGTTTTTTTGTCGTATCTTTGATTTTCGTGTTTTTGTGAAGGGGGGGAGAGATTGATTATTATTACTCATAGAAAGTTAATGCGATTGTTTTAGCCTATGACTGACATATTAGCACACTACTGATAGCTGGGAATTACGTAGAGATAAATGCGGTGTTTGCTCGAGTACTCTGATAATGATATTTTTCGTTAAAATGCTGGAAAAACTGAAAAAATCTCTGTGTACCCGTTTTTCTTCGTCTTCGAGAACAACTATAACCCGACCGAGGAAGTGAAAAATGTAATTAAAATGTGAACCATTCACGATGGTATTCAAAACAAATGTATTCCTGAAATGACATGGAATATGAGAAATCGCATGAGAAGTGAAACAGATGAGTGCGTTCAGTGATTTTATGCAATGCATGTGTGAAGTGTTTTATATAGTGGCTAATATGTTTCCTTAAAATATATGAGATTTTGGTATTTTATGAGGAAAAGCTTTATTTGAAATCACATTGACACTTGCATTTATCTTCCGCATGTCATTAAAACCAGATAGTTACAAAAATTCTCAGCCTAACTTCCAACATCGATTTACCCGCAAAATCAATCACTGTGAACTGCCACTTAACGACGGTGTCTATCTAAGAAAATTTTGACATTTCAATAATTTCCACACGTGCGTTGACATTTCTTGTTTACAATTTTCGGGGTGAAGAAATGAAATAAATTTATTTCCCGTATAAAATGTTTGTTTCCGATGTAAATGATGTGAAAATCTACAACCTCAGCGCTGGAAAATCGGTCCCAGAAGTAAGTACCACACATCAGAATTTAAATTCTTCACTGTAAGTGCAATTTATCCTCCCCCAGTGGCTGACGGATCGAAGGAAACGCTCGCAGTTGATGAAAAAGGTCGACTCCCGGCGGCAAATCGAACTGATTCAGGATTTTGATATGCCGGGAGTTTCAACATCCATCCGCATGAGTCCAGACAATCAGTACATCCTCGCGACGGGAACCTACAAACCTCGTGTGAAATGCTTTGAAGTCTGCAACTTATCCATTAAGTTTGAGCGGTGCTTTGATTCGGAAGTGACCACATTTGAAGTGCTGAGCGATGACTACAGTAAAATGGTGAGAAAGCTCTTCCCTATCTCTGGGTTTTCAATTTATTCTGACTTTGGCAGGTGTTCCTTCAATGCGACCGATATTTGGAGATCCACGCTGCCCACGGGCGGCACTACAGACTGCGAATTCCGCGCTTTGGGAGAGACATGAAGTATCATTCGCCTTCCTGTGATCTGTTTGTTGTTGGAACTTCGAGTGTAAGTCAACCTTCTGCTCTTTTCGAAGAGAGATCTTACGCCGTCTCGATTTTTAGGATATTTTCAGGTTAAACCTCGAGCGCGGACAATTCCTTCAGCCATATGAATCAGCAGCTACATGTCTGAATGTTTGCGACGTGAATCCCGAACATCACCTGCTCATGGTTGGTTCAAAAGAGGGCACGGTGGAGGCTTGGGATCCACGAGACCGCAAGAAGTGTGCCACTCTTGACATTGCCATGAAATGTCCTCAAGCCAAGTCGTTCCCTTCGGTAAGTACACCCCAAGTCGGTCCTTCATCCTATGTCTCACACAAGAGTTGTCCATTTCCAGGTCTCAGCGTTGAAATTCAAGAATGGTCTGCACATGGCAGTCGGCACTGCCAACGGAAATGTCCTCTTGTACGACATCCGGTCACGGGAGCCACTCCTAATCAAAGATCACCTAAACAAGCTCCCGATCAAAAGGCTGGACTTCAATCCAACGCACCAAATGGTGTACTCTCTTGACTCTGCTATGCTGAAGGTTTGGGAAGAGTCCACCGGCAAGCAGGTCGCCTACGTAGAGTCAACTTCGAACTTCAATGACTTCTGCACCATTCCCGAGACCGGCATGTTCTTCATCGCGCAAGAAGACGTCAAGATGCAGACGTACTACATCCCCTCCATGGGCCCAGCGCCCAGATGGTGCTCGTTCCTTGACAACCTCACAGAGGAGATTGAGTCGGAGGTGCTGGAGAACATGTACGACGACTACCAGTTCATCACACAGAAGGAGCTTGAGGAGCTCGACCTGGAGCACCTCATCGGTACGAATCTTCTTAAGGGTTACATGCACGGGTAAGTCAGTCACAAAATTACCATCCAGTTCGTTCTAAGCATTCACTTCCCTTGCAGCTATTTCATCGACGTGCGACTATACAACAAGGCAAAGGCCATTGTGGAGCCCTTCGCCTTCGATCGCTTCCGCAAGGAGAAGATCCGCCAGGAGATCGCTTCGGAGCGAAAGAGTCGACTGCAACTCAACTCGAAGCTGCCGAAGGTTAACCAGGAACTGGCTCTCAAGATCATCGATGAACAGTCGAATCCCAGCGCGAAGAGCAAGAAGGTGCCCAACCTCCTCGAGGATAACCGCTTCAAGGCGATGTTCGAGAACCCCGACTTCAGCATCAACAAGAACGCCGAGGAGTACAAGATGCTTGCCCCAGTGCTCAATCGTCTAGAGAAGTCCAAGCTGAAGGAGATCAAGAAACGCGTCGAAGTGGCCAGAGTGGCGGAGCTGCATGCCGACGAAGAGAAGCCACACGAGGAGTCTGACAACGACGAGGACCTCTTTGGATTCGAAAAGGAACATGATGGGGAGGAGGAGGAGAAGAGCGAGGAGAGCTCTGATGACGAGGATCCAAGAGAGTTCTCCAGACAAATGAAGAAGGCCTACAAGGATGTGAAGAGGCAGAGGACAGAGGAAGTCGAAGAGGAAGAGGAAGACGACGAGGACGAGCATCCGGCCCCTCAGCGCAAGCCAAAGATGATTCCCATCGAGACAACCAACAAGTTCGAACTCAGTTCCATCAAGAAGAAGGTCAGCCGCATGAGCCTACAGGACCGCGTTCGCAAGGAGCACGAAGCCAACGGATCTGTGCAGATTATTGGCGGCAACTCTGGCAACCGGCAGATGGAGTTCGAGACAAAGAAGCCATCCCGCGACGCGAAAAAGCGCGAATTCGAGATGAAGAAGCACCGCGAGGAGCGCAGAAAAATTATCCGCCCGATCCGGGCCCTCAAGCTGAAGAAGGTTAATTTTAAGTGAAACAATGAGAGACAAATATATTTATAGAGAGAACCCCCAATTGTGTGTGTTTATTAATTGTGGTCACTTGTTGCGGCGGGGAATTTTAATTAAACCACCACCGCCACTACCACTCCCGCTCCCACCAAGTGCGTACGACTGTCCACCAGAACTTGCGCCATAAAAATCTGCAAGTGAGCGCGGTGAAGTCCCTTTGTTTCGTCCAGAGAGCCACGTCCATTCACTGACTGCACAATCAACCGCGTATTGTTCATTTGTGGGATTATGACGTCTTTTTTTTTTTCGGCGGATTTGTGCTCTGAAACTCGCTGCTTTTGAAGTGCCTTAATGCGCTTCGCTGTGAGGAGGTGGCGTGTTCAGTGGGGCGACTGTGAAATTAAATAAATGAGGGTTAATCAAGTGCAGGAGCACTCCACATCACCGTGTGTGTGCACTGTCTGATGTGGAGGACAATGTGGACGATGATTGCGATGCATTGAGTGGAGGTATTGACGAGCGAATTGGCTTCCTGAATATTGAATTGAATTTGCAAAGTTTTCCTCTATCGAATTGGGCACATGATTGCGAGTCCTTGCCAGTCAATCACGACAGTTCAGGTGTCCTTCCCTTGGAAGCTTATCAGAGGCGAAACGAAATGAATTCTTTCCCAAGACCCACTCAGTGTAAACAAACCATAAAATCACACTGCGTAGTCAACGCGCCTTGTCTAAGCAGTTTCTCTCTCGCTCTAGGGACAAACAAATACTTCACTTGAATCCCGCTAGCTAATCAAATTTGAAAAAGCAACAACAACCAAACATCACATCCCATCGACGTCGCCGTCACATGGAGCAGAAGTTCTAAGCCAGCCAGCCAGCCAGCCAGCCATCGTGACTAGGTGCAGTTTGATGATTTTCGTGGTTCGGAGTGGAAATTCTTTGCACAGCATCATTCCATTGTTTGTCACTGACAATTGGCATCTTCACCCGAGCTGCCGAGGTCTTATCGCGTCTGATTTGCTTATCTGCGGCGGAAGATAAGTCTCGTAAGCTGCGAGTGGCTTGGGAGAAGTGCGCGGGTAAAACTAGTTGAAGTTTCGTGTGCAACTGGGAAACTAAGAATTGAGAAAAAACATTTCAAGGTTCGCGTGAAATTCCTGGTCGTGTGCGTGTGTGTGTTCGTGGAAAGTTTTTAAAGAACTGAAACAGGATTCGGTTGCAGTGAGCTGGTGAATATTCTTGAGATGGAGCGAAGGGAGAACTCACCGTTTATTACGTAAGTCAGGAGTTAAGAGATTCCTTGTGTGTGTGTGTCATTTGAGTGAAAAATTCGGTCCTGTAGTCCTGTCCTTTCACCTTATGAGCAGATCCGCTCTTTGAGAAAGCCTGTTCGTGCCTTCCGGAGTTTATATGAATTGACTTTGCGAAGATAACGCCTGGCGGGTGACTGGTGGAGCGGATGATTGTGAAATCTTTGTTAGTTTACAATGCACCCGAAACCAATAATTGCCTCTGTTGGTTGTGGACAAAGAAAGTGCTGAGATTTTGGAGGGAATTATGACACGGCGTGGTTTGGTGGCGGATCAAGGTGGGAAATGACGTGTGGAGCTAAAAGCGGGTCAAGTGGGGAGTGAGGTCTGAGGGATTGAGATAATCTTGATTTTTGGATCGTATAAGTGTCATTGAAGGAAGTCTTTCCCGTTGAAGATTCCCTCCACTCAGACTGAAACAGATTTGTTCACCTGCAAAGGAAGTTTATCCAATTGGACAGTCGGTACGTTGAAGTTTTCAAAGTCCAAAAGAGGCACCATGCACGCTCTCTCCTTGGCTGTAGCCTCCAGCACTCACTGGGTACGTAAATGTGTCGAATCCTACGTCGAAAGTGTAAGTTTGACCCTTAGCCTTAACTTCTCTTAATTTTCCACACTTTTTACGGCTCCATTCCTCGCGAGTCTCGAGTTTGTAGGAAAAATTGTCAAAACTGGCAGTTTGGAGTCGAGACTTAGGCTGTAGTTCCTCACCACTCCTCAGGGAATTCAACCCCGTACAACACGAGAGGTTGTTGAAGAAAAGGGACTGTAACCAGGGTTACTTCTGTTTCGCTCTTTCTATGATAGCGAGAGGCCAACAGAATCCTGATTTTTGACACATTTGACAATGTCTTACTCTTTTACAAAAAGTATTTTGTTTTAAATTTAAAAGCGTCTTGGCGTCTGTGGTATGTGCGTCCACGCACACGCTGAACGTCCAGGTTCGATTCCAGGACGGAACACCTCGCATTTTTTCACATCACCACCTCCCTCGAGTTGCTAACAACACTCAAGGAATATTAAGTGTCTAGAAAAGCTTCCTAAATTTCGTTCGTTCGGAGTCCTTAAAAAACTGTAGGTTCCCCTTCTCGTGAGAGAACAGCAGCACGCACAACACGAGTAGTTGTTGTAGAAGCTAGGCCCTAGTCCCTTGTAGGCTGAAGTGCCACTCAGGTAGTAAGTAAGTATCTCGGCGTCTGTTCTTTATTGACATCATTCGACACAATTCAGGGCTTGGATGCATATTCGCTTAATTGACAACATTCCCAGGTCTGGGATGCATATTCGCCAGTTTTAGACACACGTCTCGGGAATGAATTCATTCCAAAGCCTGGACACATGCGCTACGGATTCACTTAGATCCGAAGTGGGAAGAGAAGACTTTACTAAACTACTGTCCATTGCTTGCTGGAAACAGACGCAATTCCTGTTCGTCTTCTTCTTCTTCTTCCTCTTTTTCTTCTTTTTCTTCTTCTTCTTCTTTTTTTTATTCTTCTTCTTGTGGCGCTACAGTCCGGGCTGGAACTGGACCCCAACCAACATGCCTCTTCAGCCAGCACGATCTTTCGCCAGCTGCCGCCAGTTGGTTGAGGTCCTTCTCCACTTGTGTGCGCCACCTTAGCCTAGGCCGTTCTCTGTTGCGTTTTCCCAACGACTGAGATTCGAAGACTTTTTGGTCCGGAGCAGTGGTCTCCATACGCTTTACATGGGCTAGGTCATGTAGAGCGTCAGTGAAGTTTTTGTAGTAAGCTCTTGCTGCTTGATGGCCAGCACGTAGTGCATGTGTGAACGGTGCATCCTCACTCCAGTGTAACCCAGCGCCACCACTCAACACCGTCACAAGTGTCCTTTGTACTGGCCCCTTACTGCGAGGAAGGCCCTAGGCAACGTTCATATTTGCGTCTGATAAAAATCAACAATCTCTTGATAAGGAAGCTAGATTTAGTCCTCATTCGCCTGAGAATCTCCTTCTGCTTCTTCGCCTTCTTCTTGGTTTTTTTCCTTTTCTTCTTCTTCTTAGGTTGAGGCTACAACCTGGAGTCAAAATGGTCACGAATAGCTAGCACGGTCTTTCGCCAGCTGCCTTGGACTTCGGGCACTTAGTTGGTAAAAATCGTTTTTGACTTGTGCCTGCCATCTTAAGCAAGGCCGTCCTCAGATCTGTTGTCCCAATGGCTCGGATTGGAACGCTCTTCAGGTTGGAGCTGTGATTTCCAAAAGCTTCCAAATGTCCTAGTCAATTTTGGTGTTGTATCTGCAGACGCTTGACAAGGCGCATGCTCCCCCAACAGCCTCCAGGAAGACAGGATCAAAAATTTGTTTTGAGAAGACAAATCTTTCTCATCTGCTTTGAACTACATCCAGGAGGACAAGACAACGTAGGGAAGGCAATTGGCGTTCTGGGCTCAAATTCAGTTCAAAATTGTTAAATTTTTGTTAAGCCGGCATCGGAGGGCTGAAAGTCGTGTTTAAAAAGCAAGCGACGATGATCGAAGGAATCCTTTAAGCTCCTCTTACATAGACAGTAGCATAGAGAAGCACACGTCGATGATAGGGTAGACAACGACGAAGGGTGCGCTGATGCAGCAGAGACAAGAAGAGGATGATGGGCACGATATTCAAGGGTGCACATAAATACCTAAATTTCATCATTTAACCCCTTTAGCCCTTAATCTAGAGCTCGTCCCTTTTTCGAATAAAATCCTTGTCACCGAAAAAAAAGAACTTAACTTTTGTTTAAAATGCTGTCTCCCTCCAGAGAATTCTCCTTTTTCCCGAAATAAACTATTCCATCACGTCATGCCACTCACTCACAACCTTCATCCCCAAAAAAAAACCATCCAAATCGCCTCCCCTCCTCCCCCCATCCCCTGTTCGATAATATATGTTAAACAGTTCCTCATTTACATTCAATCAGCAAACCAGAGACTCCATCAACTTCACCCCCCACCCGGCCGCCGTCAGCTTAAAAGTGATATCCTTGTATCATGTCGCCGGTAATAAATTCATCGTAAATACTGCTCGACGCTCACACCTGTGAATTTGAATGTGCGAGTGCGACGACAACGAACACGGTAATATCGTTAGACTTATTTACATTCATTTGTTCTTCTCGTCCTGTGAGACGGTGACTCCGTGAGATCAGACATCCCTCTCTCTGTTGTTTTTTCTTCTTCTTCTTCTTGTTTTCCTTTCCCGTGTCACGCAAATATGTTATTCATTCAAAGGGCGATGAGGGGGTGGGCCGTGAGAGAGAGAGAGAGAATTTTATTTTTCGTGTGCAAGCTGGCGGAAAAACTTGTCCACCCCCCGGTGCGATGACGTGGGGCATCGTTGCCACTCGGGTGGTAATGACATTCATCGGCGGAGATCAAAAGGTAATCGAATTGGCTAAAAATGATTTTCTCGCGTGGTGCGCTTTGAGTGTATTAAACACTAATGTCCTTACCCGCTGCGTCTGTTGCCATGATTCATGGAAATGTTCCACTTTGGGGGGAAATTTTTCCATTCCCAATGCACTAGGCCTTCCGTCCCCATGACCAGAGTTCTGAGACGCTCCACACTTCCGGGGGAAAGAATAAAATTGAATTATGATGACTACACGAGGACACGTCCTTGTTTCAGGAGAGATCGAAATCCTTAGTTGCTTCCTTGCATCCGTCTGCTGGCACTCGTCCTGGGTGGTGGTGGTGGTGGTGACTCCCAGCGCTGCCGCCCATTTCCTATCGTAAAATCCGATAATCCTTATTTTATTACACACCTTGAATTGTATTCCCCCGGGATGTGTCTCTTGCGTTCTTTGAACTGTGCAGGACGCACCTCGATGCCAGTCTCCTGTGGCACTTGGGTGTGTGTGTGCGTGTCTCAAGGATTGCACGAATCGACGAACACGTACATATTTTGGAAGAACTTTCAAGTCCTCGTCGTCGTCGTCGTCGTCGTCGCCATCTCCCTTTCACTCCTTATCTCCTGGTGAATGTCCTTCCTTCTGGCACCGATAAAGTCCCGGCGCTCAGTCTCGTCCGCTTGTTGGGGGGACCCCCCCCCCCCACGACGACGACGGTCGACAGACGAGAGTGGCGTATAAATTATTATTGATATTGACTTCATTTGAATATTTTAAAGCAAAGGATTATGTTGTTGTTGGAAGGCTCTTCCACAGGCCACCGCTTGAACGACGATTTACGGTGTGATTTCGATTTCATAATTTTATCGAAGCGTTTCCCGTCGACCGCAAGGGATGGCCGGTGAATGGAGGGGAGGGGTGGGGGGGTGGGGGACACCGATTTAATCGCTTCCATTGCCAGGACGACCCTACGTTTGAGAATTATTTTTGTGCAAAAATATCGTTTCGATAAATCTTTCTTTGGGCCAATTATGATAATTTTTACGAGGACGAGCAGGATGTGCGCCCCGGCTGTGATAAGAAGTTTGCGGAGAAGAGTTAGAGCAGTCTGCGGTGGGCGGTGGGCGGGCGCATAAAATGGATGATGGATGTGTCCCCAAATTGAGGTCTGTCTACGATTGATGTTTAGATAAGGAGTCGTAAATGATGCGATGTCACCACGAGATGGGTGGACATTTGTTTGGATTTGGGTGGGAGAAATTATGACAGAGGGAGATGGCTGTGTGGTCTGGTGTTTGGAGAGGGAAATGAACGTGGGCAGTTGACTTTGGGACAAATGACTTTGGGATAGTTGCCTTAAGGGCCTCGGAACGATTAATAATGATTTGTTCTAAAGTTGGTAGGATGATGAAAAAATGCTTTGTCTGAATCTGATGGAGGCTGATACATTTTGAAGGCAAATTTGAGACCATTGTGGCCTAGGGGGTGTAAGTTTGTCGGCTGGAATGAGCGCCTCCGCACAAATTGTAAATTAAATCCCGCGATTCGGAGTCGGCAATAAACTGTAGATGCCCTCCACTCGTGAGAGAAAGCACAACGCGAATAGTTCCTGAAGGAGCTAGGCTCTGGTCCCATGTGGATGGTAGGTCCCTTTAATTCCTCATTTCTGCCATGGACACCAGCAAGTCACTGAGCCTTGCGGTGAAATGAGATTCATCGCTGCTGGGAACCACCGAAGTAAGTACAGTTAAGTAAACCAAGACAGACCCTTAATTGACTCTAAGATCTTGAGCAACTTTGCTTACTTGACTAGATAAGGACGCGACTAACTAAGGACGGCCTTACTAAGGACCAGATTCTGCAATGAGGGATGGTGGCCACGTCCTTCTTTTGCTTGACCTTCAGTCAAAAAGCCTTTCCAGGGAACACGATCTTCTGCCACGTATTTTCTATGCCCACCTCTTCCTTGTGTAGTGAAGGTGCCTGAATTTCAATCCATTGCCCAGTTCTTCTTCTTCTTCTTCTTCTTCTTCTTCGTCTTCTTCTTCTTCTTCTTCTTCTTCGTCTTCTTCTTCTTCTTCTTCTTCATCTTCTTCTTCTTGTGGCGCTACAATCCCGGGTTGGACCTGGGCCTCAACCAACAGTGCCCAGTTGGAGAATCAAAATTGACAAAGTTCTGACTGTTGAGTTTACTGTCGAATTCTTTATATTCATGGCCCCGTTAGCAAGCCACAGGGGATCCCCAGCACTATCTGTCATCACCTCGTTCACGGCAGACTTCAGTTTAAAAGATCTCGTCCAACATCCTACAGCCTCTATCCACTTGCAAGCCTCCCCCCCCCCCAAACTTCTGTCATTCCAGAACTTAAATTTCCTCCCGCCCAGGGCTATGTACGTAAGCTCTCTCCCCAACTAGCAATCACAACACAATCGATTCTATGCTGCAAACCTTCACAAATTCTGTTCCGCCAAAGTCTCCCCCCTCCCCAGAGGTATGACAAGTTTATGACTATTCTCAACACACTGCCGTCTTAAATCTTAAGTTCATGACTGATGTAGCAATTCCTCGAAACACCGCTCACTCCACACACACGTTCCATCTTGATATGAATTTCAAACATTTTGACAGGGATTCCTGCACCCCCGGCCGCAGCATTCCGAGCGCCCCCGCTCCGCACCTGATGTGTGTTTCCTTTTCCTTTCTGCGCAAACAAAAGAAATCTTTCGCATTCCATCCTGAGTACACAAACTGTGCACACACACACACACAGGACCAACAGAGTCCCGACCGGGCCGCGCTCCAAAACGACAACACGGCCATGGGAAAAGTGAAGGAAATCTTTAGAAAAACTTTACCCTCGTAAAGTTTATCCGCAAACAACCCACAGGCAATGATATCGGCAGCGTCGTCGTCATCATCATCATCATCATCATCATCCTCGTCTTCATCTCGGCGGCACAGTCGGAGTCAGAGGCAGCACAATCGACAGACACCATCGCATATCGCTGCTGAGCACTTCACAAAGAATTCCACTGCCGCCCCTTGGAAGATGAATTCACCGCCACCGGGGACTGTGCTTATTGTCGGCTCAGTCCAATGTGTACTCTCGGAGTCACTCCGGAGAGTCCCCAATCTGCTCTGCTCTGTGTAGTTTGCGGCCGGCGATAATCTCGATGGTCGGAGGTCCGTTTGTCCGTTGTCTTTATCAGCGATGACGGCGGCGCGGCGGGCGCGCCCGGCGTTCCGTTGAGTGACAGTCCCTGGGCCCGAGGTGGCCGCTGGTGTTTGGCACCAACGATATCGCCGACATCATCATCAACATCATCGCAGCAGTCTTTATCGGAGGATATTCATCGTTTTTATTTGCTCCTTTGTGCAGAGTCCTCGTTTCGTTCCGTTGTATTGGCTTCTGCCAATATTTGTGGTCCACATCCGTCTATCTTTGAGGAGTGTATGTGTGTGGCAACAATGAGACCGCTTCATGGGAGAAATCGCACGCTTTTGTGTGTGAGATATCCTTTTGAGGAGCGTCATCTTAGTGCTGAGACTGGCAAAATGAAAGAAGTGTGCTCTGCAGGAAGGCGAGAGGATATGAGAAGGAATTCGAAGCGATTCGGTTTTCCTTTCTTGCGAAAAATCAAATATCCTGATGATTGTTTGTTTTCCTTTGGGGTTGTCTAACTCTTCAGGAAATTTAGACAAACGAGTCTAAAGTGCTGTGATTGATGGTGAAAAGTCGACTTCCTACCACCTCCTCTCACAGTGCCTTCCTACGGCAAGACAAATGGAACGGTGCAAACTTTCCGAGGAGACTCTGGAGGATGTACAAAACTCCACTCACTCTCCGCCCATCCATTCTTTGTCCGTTTTGGTTTTTTTTCCTCTGCTGGTTCTCCTTTCTTCCTTTTTTTTATTCTATTCTGCTGGTGGCTCCCTGGGGCTAGAGCTGACCGCTGGAGGATTGAGTTAGAATTCACAAGAAGGCATCCTCAGTTGATGGCAGGCAACAAACAAAACAAAAGGGATGCAAAGGATGCAAGGGATGAAGAAATTTTCGTCCACAAGTTTATTTTGATTTTAACGTATTGTTCGGTTGGGGGGAAACAATATCACTTGAGGATTGTTAGACTGAAGGATAACCAGTGTCAAATGTCAGAGGAGAGGAGGGGGAGAGAGAGAGAGTGGAAGAGGACTCCATTCGTTTGGCGTAGTCCCAGGACGGTGTTGAGCCATGAACACAGAATGATTTGGAAAATTGTAGATTTTGACGCAATTTAAAAACAATTGAGTTGCGGGTCTGACATCGCGTAGTTAGGGTGCGTCGTGAAGTTGTCACGGTGTTCCTTGAGTGATGAATGGAGTTCGGCGAGGAAGACCATTTACAGGACTATATCCAATATTGTAGATTCTGCCAGAGTTTAGGAAGTTATTGGGACTGGATGATGATTGGAGAAAGCGTCCCGGAATCTTACGAGCCATGCCAAGATGTGGATGTAGTCCGGACGTTATTTTTGAGCGCTTCGGCAGCAATGGCCCCATTAGGAGTGTCTTCCGTTCTCAGCCTTTATTTTCAAGAAGATGAGGGAGATCGAAAGTCTGTTATAAAGCACAAGTGAGTTTCGCCGCAGGGGGAGGGGCATGATCTGATCTCGAAACAGCGTGTTCAAGGATCCTTTAGGACCTTTATGTAACCGCCAGCTAGACCGCCACACCCTGTGAGTTTCCGAATTCGTGATCTTATCCGTTGTTTGTCTGTTCTCTGGTTGATAGGCCCGGCCCCCTATTTGAACTCTCGAGCAGATCGCTTCCTACAGTTGCTTAGCATACAATGATTATTGTAGCAGCTATTCAGGGAGCGCCACGAAGACTCGTATGCCCACTTGGCTTGTAGGTTGAGTGCAGTTCGCGATGTTCACCCTCGCGTATAAGCCATATCCTTACTCCTTCAGGAACTAAAACACTGCACACGACGTTCATAACTCTACAGAGATTCATAAAAGCCTAGAAAAGAACTTCACGGAAGTGACAACCCTAAGGAACCCCATAACCCCTCTCATTGCTCAGTTCCTCACCATCGCCAATTGCCATCCTTTCTCATCTCATCACACCTGCCAGTGGATTAAGTTTCACTTCGAAAACCGGATAAGGAAAAATCCTTGGAACTAATTTAAAGTTTTCTTTGATTATCTACAGCTCAGCGATAAACTAGCAGAATTTCGTTCCCAAAGAATATGCCAGACAGGAAGTCATTTAGACACAGGAGCAACGACAAACTCCACGTCTCCTTCCTGCAAGCATTGCCACACGAAATCCTTCTTTATCTGTTTCAGTTCTGTTCATTCGATGGTGCTGCTGCGGTGGCGTCTTCGTCGGCGACTTTGAAATGAATGCGATGAGAGCGGCACCAGGTGATGGTCAAGTTATTCTTTGCCGACACTTAAAATATGCAAAAACCATTTATTGCCCGGTGCGCGAGAGGATGGAAAAAGTTTTCATCCTCCTTCGCCTTTAATCCTTTTTGTTGCCGTCCTCCGGTGAGGGTTGGATCGTAAAATTCATTTGTAATTAACGGAAGGCCGTGACCACTCCGCAGACCTGTTGAGCGATCCCGTGTCTCGTTAGGAAACCGTACACGTCAAAATTAATGGAAAAGTATCAAGAAATCCCCTGAAAGTCCTCGGGATTGAGCGTCGATTTGTGAGAAGATTTACTTTCCGACTGCGCCTGCGGGAGTGGGGAGGAAGGAGGGGGACTTGTAAACTTATCCCTTGCAATCGATGTTGAGGCAAACAATGCTGAACAGGATTCAATGGATTCTCTATTTGTTCCGTGTTTTGAACTTTCAACTAGTGGTGTTGGGAGTCCTTGCTTGGCGGTTGTTTTATGTAGATCATTCTCCTGTAGGGAAGACAGATGTAAATGCGATTTTAAAGGATTTCGAAAAATGATGTTTCTTCATCAGGTTATGGATGTTGGGTGAGGAATTTCGCATCAAGTGGCCCTCGATCTTTCAAAATCGTCGTGTCATCGTTAGTTCCCCCTTTAAGCAGCCATCTCTCCACACATACAATCCCTTTAAATCTCATCCCTGCACGCCTGCAACCACGACAGCATTTCGAAGCACGGTTTACATTAATCCAGTCAAAGACATGAACATCCAGAGAGATGTCAGCTTTCTGCTGCTCCACTGCTTATGCAGCTTAACTCGTTAAATGCAACGTCTTCAGACGCAAGCAGCGTCCCGCCACACGAAATTCCATTTCAAATCTAATTTCAAAATAAAAACATCCCGTTGTGAGGAGCAGCGCACAGAGAAACAGTTTTATTTAACTCGGTTTCCCGGTCGGGAAATCCATTCACCTCCTGTCACAAAATCCACATGACCTCGAGCATCGTCTCCACTCTCTGGCGAAAGATGAAAGAGGAACCCATTTCGGGATTTCGAAAGAAATGTGTCTTCCCGGCGAATGGAGGACAACTTTCTGGGTAATGCAGGTGTATCACCACCCGCAGTCATATCTGGGTCTGTTCCGTATTCAATTGCATTCTTTCTCCCCACAAAGTATCGCGTGCCCGACCGAATTTTATTGAAAAACTTCTACTCCACTGCCTCCTTAACTATGCACCGCCGCCAGGCCGTCATCGGCCCGCGCTTTTAAACCCATTCGAGTCTGGAACCTGGAAAACTTTTAATTTATCTGTAATTACTCCGAAATAATTTCATTCTCCCTCTTGCAGGCATATGAAGTCTAGTTACGGATCAGCGGGGAACAACAATAACGTCACGACGACGACCCCCAGGACGGAGCCACACCACTCAGACACCTACTGTTTGCGGGGCCAACATGGCCATTTCGAGGGTGAGTTCTTGTGAATTGTTTTTTTTTTTTTGTTTAATTTTAAGTCGAATACAGCATTTAATGCGAATGTCCCGTGCCACGGTACACCTTCTCATTGTGCGATGCGGAGCGGAGGAGGAACGCCCTCCCGGTAGGCAGAGTTGTGTAGAGTTTTCAATTAAAAGTCTTTGACTTCACTTCAAGATGGCCATGTTTTCGGCGCAAATGAGGTGGTGCGGTGAGGAATGGAGGCGAGGAGGGCGACAACGAAATGAATTCCTATCCGATTAGTGTATCTTTAGGGGGGAGGGGAAATTAATTTTAAAGAGGTCCCTTAGCGCTCGCCTGATTGGAAATGTTTTAATGAAACAAAATCTGGGGAATGGGATGAGGATGCTCTTTGCTCCCTTTAATTTGTTATGGAAACGCCTTTTGTCTCTGAAAGCGGGGAACAAAGCCGGATCCTTGATGTTTAATACAACAAATCGTCTTAAGGGATAGAGACGCGCGGGCTGCACGCTATGGTGACCGAATCTAGGAGCTAATGTCTGACGATGAAGGAGACAAGAAGTTGCTTTAAAATTGTAACAACTTGAAGTCTTAAAGTTCAGACTGCATCGATGTTCCTGAATCTTTTAAAGGAAGATGCCAGAAGCTCCTGAGAAGTTAAAGAATACTTAAAGAAAAACTTAAGATACACACTGTATCTGACCTCTTAGACAAACATTGACTTCTGTTTCATTTTTTGAGAAGAGAAGATGCTTAACAGAAATTTAAGCGAAAGCCTAAACTTTTTGAATGTAAAGCGCACCCTCTCTTTACCGTTTTCAACATGTATTCCCTGTGGTTCGAGTTTTCGTGAAACAAAGGAATTCAAAACTAAACTGGCTTTCATTCACTTCACTAATTCAAGATAAAATATTTATTGTACACCCTGTCCTTTCGGGCAAATATGAACACCGTCCTAACTTCTGAAATGGAATGTAAGAGCAATGCTTTTAAAATTATTTTACTATCATATATAATTTGATGTGCACCCTGTTTCTTCCTTTTTGTGACAGATTTGAAGTTTATTTCCTGTTCTGAAAGAGACACGCTATCCTCGAGGAAACTCCAGAATTAATTCTAAAAAAAATATAGTTTATGGTACACCCTGTGACCATACTTCAGAACAAACATGTACAGTAGTTTGAGTTCTGTTTATTTAGAGAGAAACCACAACTTCAGAGAAAAGTTGAAATTTTTAATTAAAATTCCACATACTTGGCGTTTTGTCGTCACCCTTGCACAGCATCCCGTTCAGCCTCGTTGCATACCCTGCCTCCTACACAGCATCGTTTCATACTTCAACCTCCCACCTCACCTTTCAGCGTTAATCAAAAAAAGAAATACTGTTTTTTTCACCACAAAACTGAATCAACGCTGACGCATCTCGTTGCACTCCGTCGAAGCATTCCACCGAGCAGCCATCCCAAGTCAAGGATCAACACGGAAGTCACCCTCTATTCCACTCCCCATTACGGGAAAATGAGTCAACACACATTGACCAGATGAATCTGGAGCGATGTGCTGCTGCTGCTGCCCCCTAAGAGATGCGCTTGAACTGCACGCACAGTGGCTCAGTGGCCGCAGCAGACTTTTCCAGCCCAGCTGTCGTGGGGCGGATACACACAGAACTTTGACAGAAATATCATAAAATATGAGGATTTTTCGCAGATTTATGGGTGTGCTAGGTCTGCGCCGCGTCCGCACAGGGAATGAATTCAGATTAGTTCGCGTTGGGGGGAGTGTTTCTGCTGCTGCGTTCCAGTTTGTAGCGTTTTTTTTGCTGCTCTGCCATATGCCCCTTCGATGAACGTCTGTAATGAAAGTTTCACACATGGCTACATAGACGGATGGATGGTGGGAGATCTGAGTAGGGAGGAGAGTGCGTTCGGCGGGGACGACTGATAAAAGTGCTGCTTCAGCTACTGATCCGTTGCAGTGGTCGCCTGTGACCGAACGAGCAGTGTGTGACGTTCAAGGATGAATGATTGTTATTGGGTTTGAGGATGAGCTTTTGACGTTATTACGAGTCCTTTAGGAGGATGTCGTGATTTTCTTCTTCCCGTGTTCGTTCGCTGATATCGCGTTAAAGCTGGGAGTGCGGATATAAATTTGTTCCTCATTCGTTGGGGTGGGGCGCGAAATGATATCTGAAAGGCTTGGAGAACAAGTCACGCGATAAAGGCTGCTGCAGAGGAGTATTAGCGCTTTTTAATGGTGACACGTATTTGGACTTGATTGTATTTGAAGACAGAAGAAGAGGGAGTGGAAATGATATTCTACCACCCCATCAATCTTGATCACCGATGTTCCACGTTTCGTGAACGTTTTGTTAACGGCCATTTCCAGTGCAGCTGCTGCTGTGCTGTCTCCAGCCAATTCGGCGTTATTTTGAAATTTTTAATGCATCTACGAGATTTATTTGCAATTTTGTGAAGTTCTCGGGTCTCACAACTTTTCTCCATTTCCCCGCAACAAAATAAAAAACTTCTCCAGCAACCACTCCTCACACGAGTGGAGGGGACCTTTAGTTTAATACTGACTCCAAACACAGGTCGTTCCCAGTGTGAAATTGCGAAGAATGAATGAATGAAGATGAAGAGCTCAGTTTGGGGATGTACATAGGAGTCGATGCACACAGCCACTTCGACACAATGGTCCCAACTGACCGGTGTTAGGAGCGTCCATAACCTCAACCGCCCTTTCAAATTAAACCAAACACAAAACAGTGCACACAGTCCCCTAAAATTCCCCTCACTCCATTCGACATCAACGGCAACGCCCTGCGCAAAGTGCTCTTTTAAAGAGTTAATTTCATTTGGCAGCAGTCCGTCATTCCTTCTACGTCCTCCGACAGGATACAGACATCATATCAAACATGTCAAATAAAACGCATAACCCCCGTCCTTTGTGTGAGTCGACAGAAGGAAGTCGTTACACGAATTGCCACTTCAAGAGATCTCCATCTTCCCATCGCTTCATCTCGAACAATGACTTCTGTGTGTCATGACCCCTCCTCCATATCTGGCTCTCGTTTCCCGCCCCCGCCGCACCACATGCCAACCGCCCCCTTCTCAAGTAGTAGATTCAATTTTTAATTAAATTTCTCAATTGCCAATAACTATGATGTGGGGCGGAGGAGAAGGATATCGTCGAGAATGTGAACGACTATGACTTGCACATGGACACACGAGCACAGAGAGGAACAGAGGGCGGGGGAGCAACAAAAAAAAAAAAACACAGATTAGACGAGGACACTTTAATTCCAATTCCGCACATATTACTGTTGCACAGGATTGAGTCGGAGCCAACGAGTGGGCGCCACAGACGACACAGTCACAACCTCACCCACAGACACACAGCCATGGGACGGGATTAAGAATTTCCACTTTGCCAGTATTTCTCGTCTTTTAATTTGTCCCCTCAATGGATGTCACAAATCAATGTGCACTGAGCGATGCTGAGGGAAGGGCGCGGGGGAAACGTCACCCGGTTGCCATGGCTAGAGGAGCCACATCTCTGCCACAAGAGCTTGCCTAGGGGCTCTGCTGCTGCAAGGGTTCGGTGAGGGCAAATCGATTGTCATTCGTCGAGATGTCATCCTTGGAATGCGATGGATATTCTTCTCCTCATGAGCTTTGCGAAAGCAAACAAAAAATAGGTGTCGACGGGCAACCACAAATTCCCCTGTTTACCCAAGTCCCCAATAGGTCACCATTACGTGTTCTCGAGTGGGCACTCGTCTGTCTGTGGAATGCCTACGCAGCAGACAGCAGACTTCTTTGCGGGGCCCTCAAGTGCTAGACTTAATCATGTTTGCGTTGAGCTTATGCGCATGAGGAACGTGTGAGAGGGTGCGCTAATCGTTTATTGACACGATTCGGACGATGAACGATGGACGACGCACTGCAACGCAATCGATTGGGTGGGCGTTGTGTCAACACGTCCGCACATCATTCATTAGACGTAATGAATTTCTGATTTTGCGCTCTCACCCCAACCCCCCTCCCCCCGTCCTCTGTTTAACGGCACGCGACACTGCACTCGATTGGGTTATGATGGAGCATTGGTCAATTTAATTTAATTGAACTTTACGACGTGCGATGCGACGATGCAGCAGCAGTCTGTCGATAAATCGGAACTTGCTGCAGTTGTCGTTAATATGCAAATTAAAGCGAGTTAATTTTTCGCAGAGATGCTCGCCATTTGCTCTACGTTTTAATCAACACGATTGAGGGGGAAATTAACGTTCTGCGTACGCTCCGTGGTCAGATGGGGGGTGGGGGGACGCTGACTCATATTTTTGCCCTAAATGGAGGTCAGATGGGGGTCGTCTTGCGTCGAGTGTCTGAATTTCGAAATTTGTCTTGGCTGCTGCAAGTTTATCTCAATTTTGCGCACGTCTCAGAAAAATTGACGTCTTTCTTGATGCTGCCCGTGTTAAGTATTGCGCAAACACTAGATTGGTTTTGAATTGACGAAGATGGGTTGAACTGTCACTGACCTCGATGTTCTATCGAGGAGTGGGCCAGATGGGTAGCCCACACAACGGCCAATGGTCAAGGATGCAAATGGCGTTGACATTGCCCGGATAGTCTAGTCACTTGTCAAAATCACCGCCAGTGCACCCGTCCCTACACTAGCGCCCATCCGTTTCCGACAACAAACGAAACGTAAGCTTGCTGCCTATCTTTCGGACTTATTTCAAATCACACACACACACGCACACGTCAGAGAGTGTATCTGTCGCTTGATGTGAGACAAGATAAACCAACCAGTCAGGCAGTCAATGATGTTGATGATGTGATAAAGGGATGGTTTCTCGCATACACCCCAGAGACCTATTATCAATGAGCGAGCGACAGACTCGCTGTGTCTTACTTTTGTTTTTTCTTATTTTGAGGCTTTTATGGGTGGTACGCCGCACGTTACACTCTACGCGATTACCTTTAATGAGTCTCGGTGATTTGTTGAAATTACCTGTGTAGAGATAAAGTCCGAGCGTGAGTGAGTGCGAGAGCGAGAGAGAGACGCGACAACGACACACCGACTTGAAAATCTCTGAAAAATATGCACATCTGAATGACAATTGTTCAATTATAAGCGCGGTTGTGAACGATTCGGTTCGGTTTGGTGTAGCGCGTTCTTTGAAGACAGTCAAGCTCGCACACAGGTTGCAAGGGTGACTTTGACTTTGACATTGTGTCGTGTGTTCGGGGAAAGTAAAACCAAGTTAACGGAGGTGTTCTGTGAGAGCACATTCCGAGGCGGGTGCTGATAGAGTGTAAACGTGTTGTGAATTTTAAACGGGACAATGGAGAATAACGCGGGGATTCGAATTGAGTACATTGACAGGGAAGGTAATTTGAACAATACATATCAAAAACACAAAGAGTGGTTAAGGGTGGAAAAGAGGGTTGAAACTTGTGGGATGGCTGAAACTTTTGACCTAAAAGGGAGATAGATGAGATTCGTCTGGAGTCTGTGACCGAAATTTGCTTAAGAAGTTTGATAGAGGTCCATAAAGTGCCCAGTTTCTTCTGCACCGAAATTCGTAAGAGTACAGACAGTGAAGATGCAGAGTTTTTTCTGCAACTAGTCTCGCCTTCAATTGTCTGCTTCTCCCTTGCGAGTGATGGAGGTCTTCCGTGCCAAATCCGAACCGCAGTGTTTTGAAAACATTTTCTAGACAGTTTTTCAGACAGTTTTGTAGACATTTTGTTGTAGTTTGAGCATAGGGGCAGCTCCGATGGGGAGGAGGAGGACCGCGGCACACTTGTGAACTCCGCGTACGGAGTGGTTCTTGTCGTCCTCACTCTCATATCACTCACATCACAGGAACAAAATGTCTGGCTAAGCTTGCTTAGATAGGAAGAGGTGAAAAGATAGAAAAGAAAACAGCCCCATACCCTATTCAGACAGTGGAAGGACATCCCAGATAGAAGAGGAAAAGAATCCGAAAAAAGCTGTTGATGCCCAGGTGAAGGAAAAGAAGCAGAATTTCAAAAATTTCCAACATCCACCCGAGATTTACATACAGACCGACAAATCACCACTAACGCTGCCACGTCCTTCGAATCTGAATTTTATCTTCAATTGGAGAGACCCTTGGTCACCGTAGCGTAGTGGCTAAGTGCGTCGACCCACACGCCAAAGGTCTAGGTTTGATTGCCGAACGGGACATCTCGCATTTGTTCACGGCACCACCTCTTTCGAGTTGCTAACAACACTCTCAGAGTACTAAGTGTCTAGAAAAGCTTCTCAAAGTCGGCAAAAAACTGTAGGTTCCTTCTACTCGTGAGAGAATAGCAGTACGCACAACATGAGTAGTTGTTTTAGAATATCGGCCCTGGTGCCTTGTGGAGCTGTAGACCTATAATGTACCCGGCGGATGGAGGTTGGCAAAAATCATGTCGGTTGGCTATGATGTCCATATGAATGTGTTTCAATCAACCAGCAGTTTTGAAAGTCAGAGTAGGTGTACGTCTACATTTTCCTTCTTCTTCTTCGGATGGCGCTACAGTCCGGGGTGGACCTGGGCCTCAACCAACATGCCTCTCCAGCCAGCACGATCTTTCGCCAGCTGCCGCCAGATGCGCACTCCAAGGTGGTTGAGGTCCCTCTCCACTTGTGTGCGCCACCTTATCCTGGGCCGTCCTATGTTGCGTTGTCCCAATGGCTCAGATTCGAAGATTTTTCGCCTCAATTAACATGCCTCTAAATTTTTGGGCTTGTTAACAGTCACGGCATCTTTGGGCCCGCTTTCCGATGTCTATTTTAATTGTGCCTTAGAAAGTCTATCCTTCTTCGTTTTCCTTAACAGAGATATCCAGCAATATACATACAGCCTAAGAAGCAAGGTAAACCCAGTTTTAAAGTGAGAACCATGGTCATGCTAAGTGTAAGGAGAAACAGTAGTTTGTAGGAGTTTTATTAGGACACGTCGCAATGGGGCAAATTTGCTTCAAGACTGGGCTTACGATTTTTTGACTGCCACAGCAGGTGCTTGGTTTGAAGAATGGGAGGAGTCTTCCATATACATGCTAAGCAACTTCTCAGCATGGGCCACCATCAGCAAACAAACGCTGCCAGAATTTTATTTCAATTGATTTGCAGACATATCCTTAGCGGGGGGTCTCTCACAAAGAGTGGCCTTTAACCAGAAAATTGACTGTTTTCAAAATTAGCGGATGAACACCGACTCTGGTGACAACACAATGGACTCCTTTTCAAGTTACTTTCTTTCTTCTTCTTTCTTTCCTGAGTCCATCTGGGTTTCGGTATACATTCGTGGAGGATGTGCTGGAGCTAGACCTAGATGTCTTGAAATAGGATCCTTCCTGTTCATCTTCATCAGTTCATTTGCCGCATCCCCTTCCCTATCGGGAGCAGTAACAATTTCTCACTGCGATCCATCCCTATGCAGTCTAAGAATCTAATTGGATCAAAAGATTCTCTACGTTGAGTTATTTGCAATTTCCCGTAAACAGTGGCCCACCTTCAAAGAATAAATCAATGAATGATCTCTAAATGGCCCTCAAAGTCCTTCATCAATCTGCTTAAGATCCTGATTCATCTAAATCAAATCCAAAAATCATAAAAATTCCACCAAAGGGCAATCATTTCATCGCCTTCCGACGTCTTTTTTCGTATTTGCTCCATTAAACATCGCCCACAATCCGCTTAATCCTTCACCCCTGTGATGACCTGTAAAATGTTGAAAACAACAATACCGTACCAAAGCAAAAAAAACCTCTCCCCCCCCCACGGCTCGGTGAAATTCCATAAATAACACTAATCAAGGATAATTTCCACACAAAATTTCAAAACGATTTAGAACGGGTTTTTGAACTTTACAATCGTAACCGAGCAATAATCCTTTTACACGTCATAAATTCCATGATTTATCCTTATCCCCTGCTGCTCGGGACACAGAACCCGGCTGGACAAATAAATCCAGGAGCCAAAGTCGCGCGATGCGATTACGTGTTTCTATATTACGTCTTTTTGCGAATAAATCAAATCAATTAAGGCGCCGGAAAGGGGGGGGGGGGGGGCTTGGTCAATGGGATCGTCTGGCTCAAAGGGCGCCACCACCGTCACCACCACCACTGCAGGCGTGGAGTGGTATTATTAATCGTCGCATCCCGAACTACTGGGGCGCCTACATATTTCATTTGTTTTCTGCCCCAGGATTTTCAGACTTAATCCCCCTGTTGTCCTGGTTCCGTGTGCTTCACAGAGGTCGCCATTCTGTCGTCGCCGTGTGGTGGTCGGGGCTTGGTGGGTCCTTTCTTTTGGTCTTTTGGTCTTTTGGTAGTGTAAGCGCGTTGCCCAGACAACTGCAGCGATGACGCCCCATAATAAATGATTCAAAAATGCGGAAGAACTGCATGCGCATTGTATGTTAATTGTTATCCTGAAATTATTATCCTTTGCTCGTCCTCGCAAACATTCGTCGCCACCATCACTGACACCGGTGGAGGGAAGGGAGAGAGGCCCGCGTCCTGCTCCAGTGGCAGACAATTACTGCATCCTAGTTAATTTTCCGATGTGCCGACGCACAGCACCTCCAAACAAGCAGAGGAACTCACTCTCAAGGATCAAGTAATTTTCGAAATTATCTCGCAGACATATGGGCTTGAGCGAAATCCTAGTGCATCCCACTCTCCGACTGCATACAAAGGGGAAAGTTTTTAAATTGAATTTTCATATTAGTTTGACATAATTCTGTCTGTGCATGTATGTGTGTGTGTGTTGAACAGTCTTGAACTTTCTTCCGGAAGTCTGCGGGATGTCTTGGTGTTTGTTTGATTAATTATTCGCCTGTTTCTCTGCGTGTGTGTGCCGGCGAGGAAGAGAGCGAAGTTTGTTTTGGTTTCTTGATGATTTCTTATTTTCTTGGTTTTTTCTTTTGCAGTGCGAGGACATTGCCATCGTCAGCGGATGGAAGGAGTCGACGTGAAGGCACGAAAGAAACTCATTATTGCGAGCATATTATGTTTGTTCTTTATGGTGGCGGAAATTATTGGTAAGTTTTTTTGCAGGAAATCCTCAAGTTCTTGTTGTTGTTTGGGTTTTTTTTTCTGTTTGCACTCCTTGTTCGGCTGGAATGATCCTTGTTCTGCAGTGTGGTTGAATTAAATTGTTGACGCTATTAATGGGGATTGTGTGCGGAAATTGTGTGGAGACTTTTGTGGGGAAATGAGTGAAAAAAATGTAGGTCTGTGAATGGGCATGGATTTAATGAAGTTGTGGAATCAGTTAGAGGAGTCGGGTCTGAAGGAGCTCTTGACGCAGTTTTGTTGAGAATTAATTTACCCCGATGCCAGAGAACGATCAGAGTTTGTCCGTAAATTTCACTTTGAAGAGCTCTAAGGACATTATTTGTGGACGGGAAAATCGGTGTTTATTTGAAAATGGCGTCGTGACAATGATAATGAGTGTGGTTGTGAGTCCTTTTGGCGAAGATTTCAGTAGTTGATAGAATTCTTTGACATTACAATGAACTCTCTTAGGATAGGGTTCTTCATCTTTTTCTTGTGGAGCTACAGTCCGGGATGGACCTGGGCCTTAACCAACATGCCTCATCAGCCAGCACGAGCATTCGCTAGCTGCCTCCAGCGCGCACTCCAAGTTGTTTGAGGTCCTCTTTCACTTGTGTGCGCCACCTTAGCCTAGACCATCCTCTGTTGCGTTGTCCCAATGACTGAGATTCGAAGACTTTTCAGGCCGGAGCAGTGGTGTCCATACTCTCTACAAGGCCTAGCCATCTTAAACGTTGTATCCAAAGGCGCTTGACCAGGCACATGTCACTGTTCAGCCCATAGGGTTCGTCGTTTATTTTTCTCCTCCAGAAGCCGTCTAGACAAACAGGGCCAAAAATCGCACGCAAAACTTTTCTCTCGAAAGGTCTATCGTTCAGAATAATTTAGTGCCTTCCATCATCACTTCTACGGATTGAAAGTTATGCCTCAGCTTTAGCGCGGATCATACAAAGCCAAGTCTTCGACGGTCCATCTTCTACAGCCCAACTTCAGCTATCTATTGAGGTAGTCATCTAAGGTCACCTACATCCGACATTCCATACAATCTCTTTTAGAACAGACTTTCACTCGACCAGGGTACAAGGCCTTTCCAACGTTATGTTCACCTCTTTGGCTTTAAATTTTTGCAGAAACTCTGACATTTGTCAACCAAGTCTGACAATAGATGCTCCGCCCCTCAGCATAGAATGTCTTGATCACGCTTGGAAATCACCTACCGCTCAGCCTTAAGAAAGTCGTCACATCACGGCTACTGTGACAGCTTGAAACGACATAAATCCCTGTTAGCCTTGTAATTCAACATCAGAGCGAGCATGATTCCTGTCCTTATCAAACCACGATCACCACCCGATTCAGAGGCGCTTCGAACATGACAACTCCGACACAGCCGAAGGCGAAAACGCATTCGGCCAAAATGCCAAGTGTTCTCCTTTTTGGAGCGCCTTTCGTGTGCGATTCGACTATGCGCGAGAATTCGATGTCGACAAGCGCGATGTGAATGCACGAAACGAATGTGAACACAAAAGGCAAATCTCAAGGCGATTTATTCTCTTCAAAGTTCCGGCGACGGCCTGGCTGAAAGATGAGCGGACTGTGTGGTGGACGGGAGGACTGTCATTTTAAGCTTGACAGTCCATTTGCGCTGTGAATCACACAGGGAATGACACGAGAGTATCGATGGAAGGGAAAGATTTGCGCGGTCTGATGTGGTTTCTTTTTCGTTTCGACGTGTTCTCCCGTCCACTTGTCCTCTGGGGCATTGTTTGGGGTTGTTTGATAGCACTTGACGGTGACAGCGATAATATGGAGCATTCACATGCCGCTTGGCAAGTCATTCACTTTGTGTGAGCTTGGAGTGAAATGAGACGTCTTTTCGTTGAAGATTGTTTTGGAGGTGTTAACGTTTTGTGGATTTATTCACCCAGGGAGAAGAAAGAAGGATTGAAAGTTGAAGGGTTGACTTAAGACGGGGATTTCCTAGAAATTTAGCTTCTTTCTTAAGAGGAGCATCCAAGGAAGTATTCAGATTTGTTGAATCTTAGACAGACCCTAACAGAAAAAGAAGGGGGCTTAAAAGAAAAGAGGAAGATTTCGCCGCATCTTCGTACTTCCTCCCCCTCAACACCTTAACTTACCTTGTGGTGTGAAGCAATCAGTTTAATCGAATCTTCATGTGTTGAGTGAATTGCTGCACTATCATAAAAGTTTCTCACTCTAAGACCCCTTACACTGGAGAGTCTGACCCAGAAATCAGTTCGTCTATCATTGAACCCTTCTTTTGGCTGCAAATTTTGGGCATGTTATCGTAGTGGCCACCGTGGCTGGTGCGTTGGCTCATATGACGTAGGTCCCAGTTCCATTCCTTGACCGAAATCCCCTAATTTTTTCACAGCACCATCTTCTTTGAGTTTCTGGCGACACTTATCGAATATCAATGTTCGGAGTCGGCAGCGAACTGTAGGTCTTCACAACGCGTGATAGAACCATAGCGCGCACAACACGAGTGGCTCTTCTCTTTTGGGCTAGGACACGTTTCAAATTGTGACCGACTTCACAGTGTTTAAACAGCACTGTGGAGTTATTGATGCTCTATGTCATGTTTTCTGCGTCTTCTCCTTTCGAGGCACACTTCACATCAGTGACGTCATCACCTCTTTGAGGAATTGTCTCTCAAAACGAACTTCTACTCACAATATCTTCGGTCTTCATCAAGTCACTTGAAGTTAAGTAAGCTGATAGCTTGTGCATCATTGACTTACTGGCTTTATCGCGTGACTTGACGCATCTGAAAATACACTCGACTGTTAAACGTCTTGCACGTCGTAGTCACGATACGAATACACCTCTAATTGATAATGATCGTGCTAGGAACTGGGTTAAGTGGATAATTCAATTTAAAGAGACGATCGTTCTTGACATGACAACTTGTGGAAGGTCTTCAAAAGGAAGCGCAGAGGTGTTAAAGAGACGTTGCTTAGACTTTGCGAAGGTATGCGATACAGACTCTACACCATCTTTGCTGGTGGTAGGCTAACATTAAGGCTATAACTGCCTCTATAGATTGGGATATGCCCAGTTCGTTCCCCCAGCGGGTTGTGCTTTCACACCATTCTGTAGGGGTAAAGGGTGTTTCTTGAGAAGCTCTTTTTGTTACCCCTCTTCTTAGAATGTTTGGCTCATCTTTCTATGAAATTAAAGCTCTTCTTCGATAATCCTCACCGTCGCAGTTAGCTCCAGAGCAGCGCCAAATTCACAATTCAGTCCAAACGGCGGGCTTTTAAAACCGAACCCAACTGAACAGACCTAATCTTAGAGCGCAACTTAAAGACAAATCTCAGTAAACTCAGCACACAATGTGAACCGCATCCCAAGACATTGCTCCTCCCTCACCAAGGAGAGTCCACCTCCACTCGACCACCTCAATCCAGAAACAATGCAGCTGAAGGGCTCATTGAAATGCACTCACATGACGGAGCCGTCCGTCCCGGGCCACTTACCGCCTAACATTGTTTTGATGGATAATGCTCCTTGCCATTCACCGTGACGCAGGATATTCCATCGCATCCTCATCTGAATAATTTGCTATGCACGCTCGTGACCACACTAAATGATTGAATTTGAATAAATCAAGGCCGCAATGTCTTGGTCGGAATTGCATCAAATCCCCGGCACACAGTCCGGGAGGGGGGGCGGCGACACAAAAGAGCCGGGTATTTATCATCCCTCCCCTGACAGCTGTTCATATGTAAATTTCTCCAGCACCACCACCATAAACTGGCAGCAGTCGGGACCAAACGAGAAAACTTCACGGTGGCGTCATCTTATCTCCTTTGCGAAGACAAGTCTTTCTTTCAAAATTCATCTTGGTCAGATGTGGTGAAGGGATGCCCGCTCTATTCGCATTGAATGCAACCACTAACCACACCACCGCCGCCACTAACTTCACAGGAAACATGGAATTCCGCTATCTCCACAACAGACTGAAGCACACACACACACACACGAAAAAAATGAAGAACCGAGGAAGCCAAGGAACAACGAGTCCTTTGTGCAAGTGGATTCAGATACATTAGACGCGTTCGGACTGGTGCTGGATGCGGGAACTTCGTCAATTTCTTCACAGGAAATTTGAAATGAAGTGAAAAATGAGAAAGTTTACATCTGGTGCAGCTTTGCTTCGCTGGCGCGTCGCTTCGTCTTTATGGCTCCTCTTATCTGAAGAGTTGGAACTTATTTTGTGCATTTGCTGGGAGTTCGAAGTGGATTTCGTTCTTGTTTTGAGTTCCATTTGACGGTGACGTTGATGGCGGTGGCAACGGGCGTCGGGTGATGGAAACTGAAATGGAATGAAGTAATCCGCTCGCTAACTTGGGGGGAGGGGTAGAAGCCAGGCGGGTGTGTGATGATAAACTTTTTACTCAACAAAATGGTTTTCCACTTGAACACCTCGCACCAGCGTCGGTCGTGGAATGTGACGGGTTTACGGGATTGTGGGGGAGTCGGTGAAGTAGTTCTTTTGTCAGCGAGGGAATTTCAAAATGGTGTAATGGTCGTATTGGCATGAAAGACCTGACATGGGTGCAGTTCCTGTGTGGAGTGGCATCCGACAAATTGGCAAATTTCTTTGGACATGATGTGTTTGCCTGTATGTGTTTGGATAACTGTATACTAAGCGGAGCTTGAATTCTTTAAATTCTCATTACAGTCCTGGGAAGCTTGTGTAGAATGACGGATTCCACATCTTCGAAATCTTGTCTCTGTCCCTTTTCAGTGGTGAAGTCTTCAATTTCGATAGAGTCCGTGTCTGCCGTCGCATCCTCGCAGTTGCCACAAGTTTTAATCCGGTTAGACGAATGACGAGTGCTACAATGCCTTGTTTCTGTGTTGGGACACACTTCGCAGCCGAATATCCCCGAGCTACTTGTGTGAAATCACGCATTCCACATATTGGAAGTATTGCCTCCGCCTTCAATTCCTCATTGCAATTGAATATCCATGAAAAGTTCGTGAAAAAATAGCAGATTCCACAACTTACGACCACACGTAACTATCTGCATTCCTTGATCGTCTTTGAAAAGAAACGGATTCCACATCTAGGAAGTGTTGCCTCCGCCTTTAATTCCTCATTGCAGTAGTATATCCTTGAAAAGTTTGTGGAAAATGGCGGATTGTACAAATTAAAACAACTCGTATCTTTCTGCATCCCTTAATCCTTTCTAAAAAGTAACGGATTCCACATTTTGAATACCTTCTATTTATCGTCTCTCTATCAAATCTTACTCTTGAGTTTAATTTGAATTTGATGAATTCTTAACATCCTTTGATCCTTCTCCTCAATACACCTCCTCACATCAACTTACGTTCCACATATTTAATCCCCCTTCGCACGCACTTGAAAATTTGCAACCACCTTCAAACATTCGATTGTCCACAGTCATGTTCTCGACTCTCCTCCCAAGAGCGATGGTAGAAATTCAGAAGAAAATCTTTCACAATACATCACGAGTGTCCTTAAAGTCCACTCACACTCCGATCATATCCTCTTCGCAATTTCCACACACGTTTCTTCGGGCAATTGTGAAGCGAGGTGCTTTCCAACACGTGTAACACTCTACAAATTCACCTTGAGCACCATTAACATGACTATGCATCTCCGGCGACGAGGACATCCTTGGCGGAGGACGACGACGGTAGCGGCGGCTCAATAAAACTAATGTGCTGCCTAACAAATAACTTATCACACACACACACCCACGGACTGAAGGGCAGAGAATCGAAAATCGAAAATTCTCGAAGTAAAGGACGAAGGATGTGACGGGGATATCTGTGTGGGGGTGGAATAAAAGCATAAACATCCTTGAATTCTTTTCCTAAGGACGTCCATTCAGGCGAGATGCGATTCTGAGCAGCACACTTCGGTGCTCCTCCTTCGCAAGTGTCGCGTAACAATCTTTGTGTCCTGTTGCCGTTTTTATTGAGCTTCCCTATTTTTATGAATGCACTTCCATGCACTTCTCATGTTTTTCTCTGCTTTCAGGTGGAATCCTGTCGAACAGTTTGGCAATAGCAACAGATGCAGCACATCTCCTAACAGATTTCGCCAGTTTCATGATATCATTGTTCGCCATTTGGCTGGCAGGACGACCGTCGACTCAGAGGTAAGTGCATAACGCGTTCGTCACCGCCGGCGCTTACCCCACTGGTGGCCGGGGGCATGAATCACGTATTCCGAATCATGCCCTCGGTCTCCCCCCAACCCCCCTCCCACTCCATGCTGATCATTATGATCTGATGTGTGTGCCTGCGCCGATGGGGTGGTGGCTTTATCCCGCCATCCCCGATGATTGTCAGGTTGAGAAGGCGGAAGGCATTTATGCGAGCGCGAGTATGTGACGAGACGATGTGTATTGCCTCGGAATGGGCGATAAAAATCATCTCACACGGCGCGGGGAAGACGACGGCGGCACACGATATGAAATTTTGATTCTTCTCCTGCCACTCATCGCCCACTCCGACCGCAACGCAGGGCGTCCAAAACCAAGGCACGACGAATATAAAAGGGGGACGCCTCCCGATGGGGATGATGATGAGATTGGAAATTTGACTTAGGATCCCGGTCGCGGTCGTGTCTAAAGGGATGCGGGGGCGCCAATCGAATTGTTATTCGCGACTGTCAATGAATATTTTAGGGGATTTCTTCTTTTCACCGCCCGCGCTTCTTTCCCTGGGTGTATCCTTATCCTGTTGATGTGAGACCGCGGTGTGTATGTTGTGGCGAATGTGTCACTGGTAAGGTCTTGGGGCTAAGTGGTAATGGAATCCGGTGTTCGATTGAAATTGATGGGAGATAAGTGAATTTTTGTGAATTATTTCGATGGAAAGAGTTATGTTTGGATAGGGATGGGGGGTCGCGTCAGGAGAGAGGGGAAGCCATAGAAAGCGATGGATCGATTTATAGAGGGTGTCCTGAGAGATTTGAAATGTTGTCCTAGTGACAGAGGAAACCTGTGGGACATGGCCTTCGACCTTAAATAAATTTGAAAAAGGTGGAATGTCTAAGAGATATTCAGGAACACTTTGTCTTCTCTTACTGCTCTGCAATGCTTGTACATTCCCCAGGACACCTTCTTTTGCCCACAATCAACCACCTAAAGCCAGTTAAAAAGCAGTCAGTCAGTCTGAGACATCAGTCTAGGCCATTATTGGAGTACAATGAAGACAAAACGTGATTTTGCGTCGTTCCCGAGAAATCCAAAATTCCACTACAACTCAAATTGAAATCTATTGACAAGCAAACAGCAAACTCCCAGTTTCCGAAAACTGATCCAGCCCCCTCCTCCGCCACACAGGTGAAAAAAATCACTTGAAAAAGTTTCCGCTGCGCTCGCTCCTCTACAGGAACCTACTTCCGTCGACTTACTCTGATCCTCTACGTCTTAGACCGACCGAGTGGAGGGAAGGAGGTCGTTGTTGTCGTCATCTTCGGCAGCAGCAGCAGCAGAGATACCCTCGCATAAAGAAGGCACAACATAACTACGAGCACTACATGCGCCAAAGTTTATCCAATAAAAATCAGTCCATAAGGAGCAAGCTAGCAACGAATGTTTCCTTCCGCATCCTTGCTCTTGTTTTTGTTTGCACACCAACCGTTACAAATGTATGACTTGCATGTAAGTCCTTTTTGCCCGAAACCCGCACCGTGGGTAGTTCCGTTTTGGAGCGTGCTGCGGGGATTGCGGGTGGAAAGAAAATGAAAAAAAAACAGCAGTTTGTCCAGCAATGAAATATAAATGCTTATCCGAGAATCCTGTGACCCGAGAGCAACAATAAAAAGGAGAGGCAACACCGTCGTTAAGACATCAACATGACCATGAGTGCACCTGATGTCGGTTCATGGGGTGGAGGGCCAGTTTGGTGGGTGTGTGAGTGTGTGGAAAGTTTGCTGGCGTCCAGCCGGCGCACAAAAAGTGACCCAAAATTGGGCAGCACAAGGGTGTTAGGGTTTCCTCGTTGTTATTTATTACTCACTCCCCGGATATCGATTTCGGTTTGCGTGAGTTTTGAGTGGGGGGGGGGGGGGGGGGGGGGTGGGTTGGTGATCTCGATAAAACTTAAAGCCACCAGTTAGCTCCTTTGAATAAGGACTTGCACTCGTTAATGTAGCCGCCCGGTGGTCGGTGATTATGCTCCGACTGCAAAACAGGACTCTCAATTGGTCTTCGTGTATCTGTGGCTGTGTGTGTGTGTGCCTTGGGTAATTTCCAATACAGCTCGGGGAGGAAAACAACATTCATCGGCATCGTTAAGTGGAAAAGTTCGGGGCGTAAAGTTGTTGCAACAGCGTGCACGTTTCATGCTGGTGCACGCTGGAGTGGTTGTCGGCGATATCTTCATACACGGAAGGGAATTAGCCATAACGCCGCATATCATACATACAATGTGTGCGCGGGAGCGGGGGTCAGAACAGGCGAAACTGCAGCTGCTGAGAAGGACTTTAAACTTACATTTTCAAGTAAGCCGACCCGGGGGCGGGAGTAAATGAAGTTCGAGCACAAGGAGGTGTTTGAGATTTTTGACAGTTGGCTACACATGAGATAACCGTGCTGGGCGGGTGGAGTGTTCTGCAAGACTTCGAGTTTTTTTTTTGTCTGCTAATTTTCGTCGGTATGGATGAGAGAAGTGGAACAGGCCAAACCGAACAGCATAAAAATCCGTTGACGTGACCGTCCCTGGCACAAGAACACCTTGCCTTCCTTCCTTCCGTCCGTCCTTTCAAGCCTCATCGTCGTCGGCATGGTTTGTGTGGCACGCCTGATTTATCACGAGAGAGAGACTGACCTAAGTACTGCTGCTATTTTTATCCCTGCACAGCCATGCGATATGTGAATTAAATCAAAACCGAACCGAACGAGCAAACACACAATGCAGTTGGAATGGGCGGGGCTGAGGAACGAGCGGCTGATGTGGTGGCAACATTATTTAAAATTGTAATCAACTTCCCTCCGAACAGGCATCCGCCACTACACACTTGAAAGCGTGCCTCCTTCTCGGTTTTTCTGCAATTTTTGTTTTGTGCCTCCCTCCCGTGCATTCGTTGAACTGTTGCATAATCTGGGATTGTGCCATCCGGGCCGGGTCTGTTAGGGGGATATTTTCAACTTCATTTGCGTTCAATTGTGGCACAAAGCGGTCACAGGATATCATCGGCGCACCGCACTGCGCTAACCTCTAACCGCCCACCACACCCCGCCCACCCACAAATGCAAACAGCGGCAGGCAGTCAGCCAACCATCCAGGCAGTCAGTCTGCCTGCCTTGTAGCCTCGCCACCGCACACACATGGCCGAGAGCTCATCTAAGTAAATTGCTCTATTAGATTGGAAAGTAGGAGAGAATTCATTTTGGATTCCGGTTCGAAACTGTTATTACATTTTCCTGCTGCTACTGCCTTCCTCTGTGCCCCTGTCGCGTCATCATTGGTTCTTGTGTCGCTGCCGCCGGTATGGAAATGTGTGCGTGTGTGTGTTTGCGGCTGCCACGAACGGGAATACACTCCGTCAACGTCCCGGCCAGGCAGGAGACAGGACGAGCGAGAATTTGTTTGCAAACTCTGGAAGTTTTTCGAAAATCAATTGGAGTTTAATGTCGGGGGCAATTAGAAAGTTTTCGGTTGATTCGTTTTGCGGGTGCCTCCATTCGGAAATGTAGCTTAAAGGCTAACATTCATGGGGGGGGGCTGTATGGATGGTTGATTGATTGAGGCTGGCAGCAAGTGCAGGTCATTGGACGTGCATGAATCAAACTGACGTTGGATTAGGCCTTGAAATGGTGTTTAGTTCATGAGATTCTGAGCAGCGCGAAAAAAAACGTTGAAAGGTGACGATATTTGATGTTTTTTGGGATTTTAGATATCCTACAATTTGGCTGCAGAAAGTGTTTTTGAGATTCAAAAGGACGGGATGATTTGGTGAACAGACTGACAAGCTGTCAGAGAATAGAGTGAAGCTAACAGAAAGACAGACATACACACATCGAGTGGCGCAATGAAAATTGTTGGTTTAGGGGATTAAGCAACTGCGTAAGGAGGTGGAAGATGAAAGAGAAAATTAGCTCAGACTTGCCCAAAAGGCCGACCCCCGACTTTAAGAAATTGCCTCAAAATTAACAATCTTCAATGTCGGAAAATCGTGAGGCATCTGAATTTGTCAAAAGGTGCCAGTTTGTGCCAGTCCGAAGGCCTCCACTTCCACTTGGAAGATGCTGGTGCGCTTATCCATGGGTCGAAGTACTTTGTCTTGGGTCTTGGGTCCCTTCATCTGCTCCTAATGCATCTGAAGAAAGACGTGGATTTAGAATCTATTTCCTCGAATCCTTTTTGTTCTCGAGGGACCTGATGAATTTAAAAAGGTGCAGGCCGCTGTTCACCCTGTTACACTTTGTGGTTAAGTCTTCTCTAGATGCCATCAACAGGACCAAAGACCGAGCGCAGAACTTTCCACTCCCAACGAACAAGGATTTCTTCATCCACTTTAAAAAAGTCCATAGAGCAGGACAAAAGTGTAAATCCAACTTGGTGTTTCGAGAGATGTTTCATTTGCCTCTTGGGTCCAAAGAAGCACCGATTGACAAAAGTAGTTCTGCGCTTGATCTTGGTACTTGTCTAATGGTCTCTGTTTCCTTGACTACCTCAAAGTTTGTGCTATCCATTTTGATGCTCTCTCCGAGACGTCGATGATGTGCATTCTTTCGTAATGCCAGCGTGCACTTTGTTGACTAGAGCTTAAGATGGGAAGGTCATGCGGATGCGAATGGACACCACAGCTCCGACCCGAAGA
Organism: Eristalinus sepulchralis; assembly: GCA_944738645.1. Classification (NCBI taxonomy): domain Eukaryota; kingdom Metazoa; phylum Arthropoda; class Insecta; order Diptera; family Syrphidae; genus Eristalinus; species Eristalinus sepulchralis. The sequence goes on along the minus strand of OX122886.1, from coordinate 5,081,180 downwards.
GTCTTTGATTCCCCATCATTGGTATAACGTAGTAGAGGGTGACAGTCAGAAAGGGCGCCCACAAGTGGTGAAGGACCTCGGTCAACTTGATGTGCGTAACTAGAGACAGCTGGTGAAAGATGGTGCTGGTTAGTAAGGCATGTTGGCTTAGACCCAGTTCTACTCCGGATCGTAGCGCCAAACAGAGAAAAATAAGAAGACCTGATGAATGGCAACTTTATGATCATCTGTCCACACTGTAACCACTTCTTGCAAAGGAGGTGGCTCCAGTGGCTCTTCTGCAGTCGTTGGCAGGCAAGTCTTATGTTTCCCAGTAATGCAAACACTTACCAAACTGAGCACTTTATTAAGTTCTTCCTTCGTACTTGTCAGATTGGTACCTTTTGTTCCTTCTATCGTCCTGTAAGCCTACTTTGGACGAGAAATTTCGACGACTCCGAAACGCACGCCAACAACAGCCGACAGGCCTCAAATCTTCGACAATCATGTGCCCCACACTGTCAGTTCCATACGAATGCCCGGCAAAGCTGTCAACGCCAAACCGGGTCGAAAAACTAACTCATTAAACTTTCCCTACAGACACAGCTCTTACAAATGACTCATTCCTCCCTTTTATCTCTTTCTTCCTACAGAATGTCCTTTGGATGGTATCGAGCCGAAGTGATCGGCGCCATGGCATCGGTCATCATGATTTGGGTCATCACCGCGATTCTGTTGTGGATGGCGATTGGACGCGTTATAACTGGCCACTACGAAGTGGATGCTAAAATCATGCTCATCACCTCCGTTCTTGCCATCGTGGTTAACGTCATGTAAGTACTCGCCTTTCAGATAACTGCAGCAGCGCCAAACACGTGTTTTTATTGCTTTTAATCAATTTAAACCAACACAAGGTAATTCTTTACGAGTGGTCCTCTTTATCCGTCTATTCAGAGTCCTGACACGTTTCCCAAAGCTGCGCCGTTCACAAAAAGGAAAAAAAAAACAGAAAAACGCTGAGCGCGTCCTAAATCTCCTCACATACTGCCGCTCTCTCAAAAAAAGGATATTCGCGTCATCAGTCCTTTTGGTGATGGTTTCCGGTTCTCGTTTTATACACACACACACACCCGCCGCCTCTTGGTGGTGCTTGTCGAGTATTGCTGCGCGAGCTCTGTTTGATTTACGTGACGAGTGCCTATGTGAGCACCTCTTCTATTTGTCAGTTGGAGGGTTTGCACGGTCCACTGGATCGACAAAAAGCTGAAAAAAACGAAACAGCTAGAGCAACGGAAACAACCGCGGGATTTGGATCGTTTGCGTCCTGGCAGGGCTGTGAAATATTTTAGAGAGCAGTTGGAAGTCTGTTTCGTAGGCATTTTTTTTGTTGGCATCGCTAGGTGGCTTGGTTTAGTGGATTCATCAAAGTAAACATACAAGTGCTTCGTCATGTGACAGTGGACAGAGGCGCAACGATGATGGTTAGTATGGTCAGGAAATGGGGGTGGCGGCAGTTTGGGGCCGGGACGTGTGAACAAGCGAACGAGCTGGGAGAGTTTTTTGCGCTTGTTTTTATCAATAGGTGTCATAGAAGTGGGGCAAAAAAAAATGGCGATTGAGCGACAGGCTTATGACAGATGTGACATACGATGCTGTGAGGTGACCATACAGTTCTAGTGGTCCGCAATTTGATCTAATGAGGGTGTATGGTGTGGTTTCTAGGTGACACGAGTGGTTTGGAGGTGTGTTAAAGACATGTTTGATTTGTGTTTTGCTAGATGTCGAAGTGGTATTATGGGAAATTGAAACAAGTGACAGGTGCTAATTTTGATTGAATATAGAATGTTTCATTCGTTTCATACAATCGTACTGAATGTGAAATGGAACGAATGACAAGTGAAGCTTGAAAAAGCATGACTAGATGCAAATATTGGACATTTGATGGAGGAATGATGATCTAATCGTGAATTTGAGCACGTGGCAGACAGACAGGGCTGAGATCAAATGGAAGTTCTGACAGTTGATTGAAGGTGCAATTCGGTAAAATGTCACCACTTCATGACACAAAAACCATGTAAGAGTTGAGAGGGATAGGTTTAAGACAAATTCGACTCCCATTCGATATGCCTGAATTGGAACGAATCAAAATTTAAATAATGAAAACGACAAATTCTGCTAGAGGTGCTTGAAGAAGCCAACTTTGTGTATTTTGGGAGGATTGAGGCAAAAATATGCTTTAAAAAATATTGTATGTCAATTGGAACGATCGGGAAGTGAGTCAGCCTGCACCACGCCCCTGGTAGGTGAAAGATGTCATGCCGTGGATGGGGAGGAAGTGTCATACGCAATGCATACAGTGCGTCATCGATTTGTTCTGCGACATAAAATGCGATTCCTGTCCAGAAATAGTGCAGAGATGTGAACCGGCTTGATGGATGAGATGAAGGTTTGTTTGTTTGGATACCCAACTGCATTCAAAATTTCCTCAATTTCGACCATCTTCTGTCCAATTTTTTGGCCAAAGAAAGCACTTGTTGCCAGTCATGCTGGTAGGGTAGTAGTGTTGTTAATTTTGAATGTCCTCAGCTTTTGAACATCCACCGACTGTGTCTCCCCGCTCCACACACTTCTCTGTCACCACCCACCCAGCCGCCACAGAACCCTCTTAATCCCGACTACGTGATGCACGTCGTTTTCAAAATATGATATGGAATTGAAACAGTTGAGACGGGAAATGTGCACCAATTTTATATGAATGAAAAATGTTTCATTTCGAAATCATCACAAATGAAACAATACGGAATTGAAATGAATGACAGCTGGTGCAGAAGCTTAGAGATATTTTTGATAAGTGGTTAAATGAAAAAGGTCGAAGATGGTTAAAAGGTTTGAGCGTAAAAATAGGCACGTTCTATAGCGATACGATCATGAATTGAAACAATGACAGATAGCGCAAGTTTTTAAGGAAATACACGAAAAAATCATGGAACAGGAAAATTTTTTGGAACAACTGCTTATATCTAGTTTTATTCCTTTGAAACGATCCTGAATTGAAATAAGTCGCAGCTGTCTTAAAGAAAATATTCACACTTCAACGTGAAAACTCAACAAAAAACATTCGAAAAGCAACAAAAGAGCAAATGTCGTCAATTTTATGTCCCAAGGACAACGCCAGGACATCAATATGCTCTAAAAACTTCAAGGATTACTCAGTTAAATGACGTCATACCATAAAATAGTGACCGAATCAACTGTTTCCGAATCCTGTAATCCACTGCATGCCAGTTACCGTAAATTTCGAATAAATCCCAACTCCAAGTCCTCCCCTATTCAATCGCTTAGCTCATTGTGTGTCGTTAGGATTTGCTGGCTGCTCTCAAATTCATCTCCATAAACAATGTCACACCTGTTTCGCTAGAATCAATCTTCACCCATCACTACATCACGATAAATTCCTCCTTCGAGCGAAGAGAAGCGCAAACAAAGGACGACGACAAATGGTTCATAAAAAGCACTAACAAACCACACGCTCAAACAATAACACCCAACCACCCCCCCAGAGTCCAACTCCAGCAGACCACTCGAAAGTGTCAAAGAAACTTTTCAAGCGAAAGTATAAATGTCGTAAATGAGAGAATTGTCAAAGGACGACAGAGGGGGGAGGCGGGGGGGGGGGGGGGATATCCTTCCAACTATTTAGACAATTCGTCTCTCATGAAATTAGCCAAACCCAGCGAACAAACGACAACACCAACCGAAACCAAATCGGGAATATGCCATAAAAATTCCCAAATGTCCTTCAGTCCTTTTCAGATGTGCCCGCCCTGCCCCAAGCCGTCCCATGGGGGGTTCGCAAAAAATAAAAGGCGCACATTTGCTGCCGAGCGTTTTGTTTTTGCAATAAATTCCAAATGTGCCAGTGCATGGACGAGGCGGCAGCTCCAGCATATGAGAAAGGTATTCGAAGCTCATCCTCCTGCCCAGACCAAAGGATATCCATTAATGTGCTTTGGCCAGTGTTGCACAACGACATACAAGCACACATGGTCGTGCAGACCCATCGGCACACAAAGAAGAAAGCGAGGATAACCCCGAAGCGAAACACATCCCTGCTTGTGCCTTGGTCTGGAACATGTTTGCATGGTGTGACTTGTGTGTCCTTTAAGTAATAAATCTCATATTGCAACCACCGCCTCCCTCCAACCCCCCCCTCCCCATACGGGCAGGAAGAAAAAAAAAAGGAAAAATCCCTCCTCCCCACTGAACCCACAACCAACTGCTGGATTCCTACCGATGGATGTCCTTGCCCCTCCACACGCGTATCCCCCTTCTCCGTCGACGAGTTCAAGTTACAGTTGGAGAAGCTAAAAGCGTGTGATATATGTTGCCTGTCAATTAAATCAGGACATGACCGAGGAACAGCGAAACTACAAGGATTCGGGTACAGATGTGAGCCAGCGAGAAGGACGTGGATAAAAAGGAGGATTAAAGCTGATCTCGACTTGAGCAGAACTCACCGTATTTCACATTCAGTGGTTGATAATCGATAGGAGCAGCGCGCACAAGGACTCTCCTTTCATCCGAGGCGACACATGACCGAGGACAGAAATGAATCGGGATGCACACTGACTCCGGCTGACTTGGGTCTACGCTTCTACACGACTCTGAATCATTGTCGTCGTCGTCGCTGTTGTCGTGCCGGTCGTGCTCGTCGTCGTCACGTTGACGAGAAGGATAATGGTGCGGAATGTAGCTGCTCAGGGAGGGAGAGAGTCGTTAAATCCGGATCGAGGATGCCTTGAGATGGCAGCCGTGGCATCATCCGATCGTAAACTTAACGACAATTAGTTGTATAAGGAAGTGCTGCTTGATGTCCCCTTTCTGTGTGTGCGGCGCGTGTGTATGGAACGTGGCGAGGACATGGGGTTAATTTTGAGCAGAAGGAGGCGATTAAGACAAACCGACATGGTCTTCTTCTCTGGGAATGACTTAATAAAGCGCGCGCCGTAAATTGACGCATGGACGCGGGGATGGAGCAGAAACCCTCAAGAGTCCATAAAGCTGGAAAAGTTTTGATTGCCGCAAGCTAACAGGTTACAGGATGAGCTGTGGATTGAGATGGTGGCGGGGCTTTATAGTTTTGGGTTCAGCGTGCTCATGAATTGCGAAACAAAGGACTGCCGCTTGATGAGTGCGGCTGCGGAAGTGGGTTGATTTGATTTCTGGCGGGGATTACATTTCATGGAGCTTCGAGTGGTTTCACCCTTTAATTTCTTTGCTTTCATTTCAGCATGGGCTTTCAACTGCATCACTCGCACTCGCATGGCGGCGGTGGCGGGCACTCCCACGGTAAGGCAGCCACACCACCACGAAGTAAACGCACTACAGTGACAACCATTCGGACGGGTGACACGCCGACAATCACAACTCCAAAGGACGGACTGAATTTCTCCTATCAGCAAGACACGATTGTGGAAGATGGACACTCGCACGCCGCTAGTGTATTTAGCGGCGGTGAAGAGCAGGAGAACATGAATGTCCGTGCGGCATTCATACACGTGCTGGGCGATGTCTTGCAGAGTGTTGGCGTGTTCGTGGCCGCCTTGGTCATCTACTTTAAGCCAGAGTGGGCCATCGCTGACCCCATCTGCACGTTTGTCTTTTCGATAATCGTCCTGTGTACGACGTTCTCCATCATGAAGGATGCGCTTTTGGTAAGTGACTTGGGAGGAGATTGATCTTGGTTTGACTGTGGTACAGTGTATCCGTATAAGCGATTAATTTTTATCCAAGCACTGAATCTTGATATCTGAGTGATAAGATATTTCATATGAGTGCGTGGATAATCCAGTATTTTTTATCTGGCTTCTTATCCGGTTATCCGAGTGACAAGCTATTTCTTCTGTGGATGTTTGGATAAGCAGTTGGTTTGTTATCCGGATATAAAGGTGAGCAGGTAACCGGCTGTTGCTATGCTTCTTCGTTATCCAGACAGGATCCAGCCAATTTGTTTTATAAACGTCGGGCTTCATTGTTAAATCGACGGCTCGGGTGATATTCAATTAGGCGTTCCAGTTACCCGGTGTTCGAAAACTCGTTATCCAGTATTTTAATACTCACATACTAGGGTTTTGTACAGAGTACCTCATTTGTTTATCATTACAGTCTTACTAATTTGTTACCGTTACACCTATATTCGTTATCCGAAAACTGTTCGTAATTTTTTTTCCAGATTATCATCGCGAGAACGTTAAATTTGACTTGATAATTTATTATCCGGTGTCCAGATAATGCTTTTTCGGTTTCGGATAATCGGTATCCGAATATCCGGACATGTTGTAAGAAAAATTTAAATTTCTTTATCGTTGAAACGTTAAATTTGGCTTGAAAATTTATTATCCGGTGTCCAGATAATACTTTTTCGGTTTCGGATAATCGGTATCCGAATATCCGGGCATGCTGTAAGAAAAATTTAAATTTCTTTATCCGGTACACAAGTATTCCCTTTTATCCGAAACACAAAACATGTGTCTTTCGTTCTCGGATAAATGCTGTTCAAAGACTAAGAACTGTAAAGAACCCAAGTTGTCTGAGGCAAATCGAGCTCTAATTTGTTGATTTTTCTTAAAGGTTCTGATGGAGGGAACACCAAGCTACTTGGACTATGCGGAGGTAATGGAGATTTTCCTGGGCATTGAAGGCGTGAAGCGGGTGCACAATTTGAGGATATGGGCTTTGAGCATCAACAAGATCGCACTTTCTGCTCATTTGGCCATTGGTAAGCTTAACTTGGAAAGATTTCAGGATATTTGGTCCTCGAGTGGGTGGCTCCTTTCTACGCTTTTGTCGTCCATTGTGTGTACAAAGCTGATCATAGATGCACCACACTGAAGGAAGTCTGGGGAAGCGTCAATTGTGACTGGAAAGCTGTTCATGTGTGGAAGAAGGCACCTGCCAAGAGGGAAAACGACCGTTTCTGGGCCTTGCAAACGACTTGCTCTCACAAAATTTAAATTTCCCTTGTGCAACGTCCCACCCCATTCCACTTTCCACAAAAAGTCATCGCTGTCGTTGTCGTCGTCATCCTTGACACACACATACACACACGTGCACACGCCCCTAAACGTAACCATGTGTGACATCATCTCTCAATCATCGCCTCTGAGCCTGCCAATGTCCCAAGGACAATTTAATATTCGCATAATAACAACGCGACGTTACACGAAAAACTTTCTCTCGGCAGTTCCTTCTCATACGAAGCCAAGTCCCACCAATGATCAGCATCATCATCAACGTTGAACACCAGCAAGCAGCAGCAGCTTGAGCAGGAGCAGGAGCAGGAGTTTGAGCCACTGAGCTCCTGCGTCATCCTGTCCCACATCCTCTTTCGCTCTAAGTGGAATGAGAATGAGCCAAGGCAATGAACTGCCGCATTCGCCCCAGCACTTGCACTTGGAGCGTGGGTCATGCCATTAATAATTGATTTCCACGGAGAGTGTAACTCTTTGCAGCCAACCACCGCAAGGACATCCATATTTTTGCATCTCCTCAAGGAGGCAGAGCCTTGATTACGAGACCCACCGCCCCGGTTTTCTCGGGACAGAGTTGACAATCCCAGCGCGTCCTGCAGTTGCCCCACGCTCCCACACAACCCCAGGATAAATGCAAAGTTTCCCCTAGTTGCGATGGTAATTCACAGTTTTGCTCCTTTTAAATTCTGCCAATTAACGTGGCTCCCGGCTCCTGGTCTGTTGTTGCTTAGAACAATCAGGCGGCGACTAGAGACTAGCACTGCGTCCTGCGGGTCCTCGAATATCACCCCTTTCTCGATTTTTTGCTTGAGGCACCGTGTGGGGGGGGGGGGAGGTGGGAGAGTTGTAAAGTTACACTTTGGAACAGACAACGAATAAAATTTATGCTCCACTGCAAGGCTGGATGAGTTTTAGTGTGGCAATCCTTTTATTGTCCTTGCTTTGCCATTCTCTCGCGCGCACTGACTTTATCTCTTCCCCTTCTTGGAAAAGTGCGCCTCTGGGGGGGTGTGTGTTCCTATTCCCTTTTCCATGCTTGATGGATGACAGCAGAGGGCGGTGGGGTGGGGTGCCACTGGGCGGGGGAGACAAAGACAATGGCAGGAGAAGTACTAGAAGCGTAAATGAGCAGTGAATTCACGGCATGGAAAAGATTTGTGATCCTGAACGTTTTTATTCGACTTCCCACCCCCCTCCTGCAGCTCCAATGTGTCTCCCCATTGCGGTTGAGGGTCACCGAAGTTATGAGATAAATTGTCAGAGGAGAATTTTTGCGCTCACTGCAAAACGGCTGCGAAACGACGACGACACGAAGCAGCGACGACAACGACGACCACGACGTCGGCGATGAGAACGACGGAAGTTTACTGCGCTTAATTGTCGAAATGAAAATGTAATCAAGACAAAGTTTTCGGGAAAATTTTTGTGTTTTCAAATGGGAGCGGCGGATGGGGGACAGCCGCACACAGAGGATGGTGTCCGCTGTCATTAGTGGTTTATGGTCAGACATTGCTGAGTCTAGGGGGGGGGAGGTCGGTATGATGAATATTTTAGTGGAGAACGTGAAATAAAATGGAACCAAGTGCGCAAGAGAGTGTGACTAATTGTGGAGAGCACTGATTGATGGACGACGACGGCGGCGTGGGCCATGGTGTGGGTGGGATGGACATGAAATTTCTGGAATTCTACGTGGGAGTTCATGCAAATCGAGAGAGACTTTGATAGGGATACAATTTTGGGAGTTTAGATATTGCAAGAGGGAGAAGAGAAGAGTTTTTTTTTGCAAATATTCGATTGGAAAGTTATTCAGTTGGTTCAGCCACTGATCTTTCTAAGTAGAATATGACTGAAGTCAAATCAATAAGCCGCAGCCAAAGACTTGTTCATTAAAAACGGATGTACACGGGATCCCGGGAAACGAGATTTCTGATGAACTAGCAAGGCAAGGTTCTAAAGAGGCATTCGTTGGGCCCGAACTCACCTTGGGACTACCCGCTTTCTTGGTGAGGGCTTCCGTCGACGGTTGGGTCTCCTGACAGCACAACCAGAGATGGCACGACTCTCCAGGATACAGGCTGACCAAGTGCATGCTCTCGAATGTCAGCAAGAGATCCGCGGCTTTTCTGTTATCTCTGGACAGAAAAGAGTGCAGAAAACTTGTGACGGAACACTTTTCCTTCTCTAAGCACCTTAGTCTACTTGGGCTTGGGCTTAGTGAAGACACCCTTTGCGACGCCTGAGGCCAAGGTGAAGACACTTCAGAGCACTTTCTCTGTCAATGTCCCGCGTTTGGTCGCATCAGGTGGCGGCTGTTTGGCGCCGATGTGATGGGAGCTGAAAACTAAAGCTCAAAAAAAAAGAATGGATGTATCATGCCACAGATTTGATAGGGACTGGAGTGGAAGGTACAAAGACCAAGCGACTGCGGACGTTAGAGAGCATGGTCTTGCCAACTAGAAGCAACGTGTCCGGGACCGTCAACATTAGAAGGCAGGCTCAGGCTCTTCATGGGTCGCAGGCCTGATACATATGTACAAACATATTGGAAGATAGGCCATGGAAAGTGAGAAAGCATAGAGTTTGAAGCCACAAGATCAAGCTTTTCAATGAGAACTTGCAAGTTGGGAATTAGATTGAATGAGAACGAGAAAGTTCAAAATGAAGCTTCATTGTGATTACAGAATTCTCTTAATGTTCTTAAACATGGTCCCTGAATAGGTGTAGACTGTAAAGGCAATAAAGTTTCTAGAAGCCCCAAGAAATGTTCCACCTCATGTCTTACGTCTCTACTTCCACTTCAGCTGGACACAATCCATATTGTAGATGGTCTTAGAACTTAACCTGCCAAAGCTTCACTTTGCCGACATAAACGTCGAACACCTAATTAGATGTCGTGTTGGTGGTTCTTCTTCTTCTTCTTGTGGCGCTACAGTCCGGAGTGGACCTGGGCCTCAACTAACATGCCAACACGATCTTTCGCTAGCTGCCTCCAGTTGAGCATTCCAAGTTGATTGAGGTCACTTGTGTGCGCCTAGGCCGTGTACTGTTGCGCACTCCAAGTTGTTTGAGGTCCTTCTCCACTTGTGTGCTCCACCTTAACCCAGGCCGTCCTCTGTTGCATTCTCCCAATGGCTCAGATTCGAAGACTTTTCGGGCCGGAGCCGTGGTGTCCATGCGTTCTACATAGCCTAGCCAGGCGCATGTTGCTGTACAACCCATAGAGTTCGTCGTTAAATCTTCTCCTCTAGATGCCATCAACTCAAACAGGACCAAAAATCGCACGCAAAACAAACACTAAATCCTCCACTAAATTCTTCCTTATTCGCTTTTAGTAGCGTCCAAGCTTCTGCTCCGTGAAGGAGAACTGGGATGATCAAGCTTCTGTGCAAAGCATGTTTGGTCCTTCAAGAGAGGGCTTTAATACTCCATTGCCTCTTGAGCCCAAAGAAACAACGATTGGTAAGAGTGATTCTGCGTTTGATTTCGGTACTGGGATTTTGGTGGTTGGCCCTCACAATACTCACTGGCCACGTCGTAACAGAGCATTGTGCTATTTGGGACAGTCGCTCGTGGGGGGACCACAAACTTATTTCTGTCGTAGCTGCAAGGACGAGGAAAAAAAGGAGTACGCTCCTTTTTAACAAAAGAAGAACATCCTGGGTGGCATCTTTTTGGAGCACTAAAGTGAACTCAAAAGGTTTCAATTTAAAGGGTAGCTAAGAGATTTGCCTTGGTTGAAGTTAGAATAGTCTGTCTGATGTCTGGATCACTAAATTTTTTTGGAGTTTTATGGCAAAGGGAGGATAAACTGAGAGATATGTGCTTTGGTACACTACCGTTCCTAACAATCCAAACCAAGCAGGCAGACCCTTAGATGTCCGATCAAGTGGCCCTTTCGAAAACCCGAAACAACTCACTGGCTTATCAAATTAAAACAAATAAGGTCCTTCATTGAAATCTGGGAAACGATAAAATTGAAAAAAGTTCCATCCGTTTGCCAGGAAGAAATGCTCCTGGGTAATTTTTCACAAGCTGAAACTCACTGACTGACTCAAAGTGAAGCGTCTCTCTTCAATCGAAGCGTCTCTCAAATCACTGATGCATCAATCTAATGTCTCTCCTATTGGACAACAACGGAGAATATCCTTCACATTGTTACATGCACTCCTCCTCCAGCGTTCTTCAATTCACCAGAAGGAATTCCAATGGCTGTAGCATACACAGGAAATCTCTTTCTACTTGAGAGAGAGAGATACATTTCCCCGAATCCACCAACGAATTGTCAAAGTCATTCGAACACTTTTCCTCCGATGCCATCAAAACTGGTTCCAGGTAGAGTTAGTTCCCTTCACAAGGAGCTAAAAGGAATTCTGAGAAATCTTATTCACATTTGATCAAACAAAATGGAAGTGATTTCTGTGGAGCCTAATTAACCTTTGTGGTGCGACTCTCCGAAATTCATTCACTTTGCAAAATTGTTGATCCTTTCATTGAATTCGTTGTCAAGTGACATTTCAATGAATAATGTACTTCATAGCAATAAATTCCTCGCCAAAAAGTATGCAACATACTTCAAACCTATTTCAAGTTAAACTGAAGTACTCCAGGAAGATACATTCCTGAATTCATGCAGTCATTAGTTGCTGGTGAATCCTTTCAAATTAAGACCAATTTCTAATTTTCTCCCAGGGACGCCACCTCCCTCCCCATCCAACCAGGGAGAGAGATAAAAATTAAGCAATTATGTAAGTGACCACTTGCTGCTGTTGCTCCTGCATACTTCTCCACAATCGAACATTACGTGCAAGGACGCCACTATCAAGCGGATGAAGTTTCTAGACCACCCGCATCCGTCAACCCCCTTTCTCTCCTTCAGTGAATGTCCACGCGATCTCTTCCTTTGCACAAATCTCTCCCCCGTGTGTTAACATGTTTTCTGTGTCTCCTTGTTCAATTGCCAGGGTGTGTGTGTTTAAAGTTTTGTATTCTCCCCGTTATTTACTGATTAAGTTATCTCCCTCTTCATTATTGTCCTGCATTGTCTGCATTTTTGTACATTTCTGTTTCTCTGGAATTCTGTTAAATTTTCCTGTTTTTTTTTTTTGTTTCTTTGCAGCTGCTGGTGCCAATCCAAAGAAAATTCTGCAGGAAGCAACCACTGCAGTGCATCTTAAGTACAATTTCTTTGAGACAACAATTCAGATTGAGGATTTCACGCCAGAAATGGAAGATTGCCAGCAGTGCACTGTGCCTGTTAGTTAGGTGACTGCCGCCGCCATCTCTCCCTTCACAGATGGTTGGATGGATGGATGGATGGGTGGATGGGGATGTGTGTGTCTGTGTGTATGTCGTTCCGCGGAAGAGTGGTGGATATCTAAGATATTTAAGGAAATTCTCGCGATATTGCTTTTCTTTCTACTTTTTTTTTCATTCATACTTTCAATTTTTTTCTTGCTCCTAGAAACTTTATTGCAATTATCATTTAGTGCTTGACTCCTGAGTGTCTTTTCAGGATTTCCCTCTCCCCTTGAGGAACTGTGTTCTTATTTCGGTGTATAAAGGCTTTGGTGAGGCTCTTTTAGCAGAAAAGAGCGAGGAATGAGTTGGAGTTGACTTACACTGTGACAGTTCTGATGGAAGGGGGAGATCCTGCGGAAGATGGACGAGGAGTCTTTAAAGGATAATGTTAAGAATTCTATAAATAAAATTTAAATTATAGATAGCTCGAGGAGATGTGTTTGGAATTTGTTTTGAAGAAGCATCCTTTTGCTTTTTTTTTTTGTTGAGTGGTGGAGTGGTCAGTGGAGTGGGGGAGTGGCGAGTGGAGTGGGGGAGTGGTCAGTGGAGTGTGGGAGTGATCAATGGAGTGCGGGAGTGGCGAGTGGAGTGGGGGAGTGGAGGAGTGGAGAATTGAGAGTGAAGTGTTGACTTGACAGTTCCACTCAATCTTCCCAAGTATGATGTTGGGGAGGTCCTATGAAATCTCGTGAGTGAAGATCTCGGTGAGTTCGTAGCAGGCCTTGGATGAAACAACGCAAGGAATTCCTTGTCACTGTTCATGGCCCTGTACAGCTCCTCCCTACACACTCTGGGTGGGTGGCGAGTGCAAATTCGCACTTTTTGAGTTTTTTTTCTTCCACAATCTGGCACATACTGGTGATCTGATTCATAGTGAATTTTAAGACTGAAATAGTTTTAATTGAGTTGCACTACAGCCCACAAGGGACCAGGACGTAGCTTCTACAACAACTACTCTCTCGAGTAGAAGGGACCTACAGTTTTTGACCGACTCCGAACGGCGAGATTTGAGAAGCTTTTCTAGGCACTTAGTGTAGTGCCTAGGAAGTTGTGTGTTGAGTGTTGTCAGCAGCTCGAAAGAGGTGGTGCCGTGAAGGTATCCAGTTCGGGAATCGAACCTACCCCTTCGGCATGTGCGTCGACGCACTTACCCGCTACGTCACGGGGAACACACTTAAGCCAGAAATAACCCCGATATTAAGATGCTGAAGAACGGTTTCTTCGTGGTCCTACGAAGACCAATTCCTCGGCAATTGGAGCAGTCAAGGACTCAAAGCAGATCCAGTCCTTCAGCTCCAGCAGCAGCACTGTAGTCCTAAGATTCGAAACTTCACCTCACTTACATAGGTCTAGAGGGCAAGGTTCTTGGCCATCGTCATCCAAAGTGAGTGAAAAGTTCAGCTTGAGAACAGTTTAAGTATCCTCATCGCCGTTCAACAATTTTGCCCGATTCTCAGCACAAACTGCGACTCCTCTGCAAGTGGTCCGTCGTTGTCCTTGATTGAATGAAACCCTTGCTAATTCAGTCTATCTTGACAACTGGGCTTACGCATTCCAAATCGATGGACCAAAACCTGTTAACGAATTTCGTGCTTGAAGGAAATCATAATTGGACGATGAAATGCACCATGGATCTCATCGTCCGTCGGATGCAGACCTCCCTGTCAGTGGAGCTACCCCTCCCGGCAACAAGGAAAGAACGTGCAATGATGATGATAAAGGGTTGGGCGATTGTTTTATTCTGTCGACGAATTGGACATTCCTAGAATTCAGACAGAGAGAGAGAGGGAGAAAGTGTGAGAACTTAACACTTTCCCTACAACAGAATCAACTCCTTGAATGATAAAATGAAAATTGGTATAGTGACCGATGTGCCTCCCCCTATCCGCATTTCAATAAAGTCTTCCACAGAGTCCATTAACAAATTGGACATTTGCACAATTCAAACGAAAAACCATGGCTCAAGGCATCCCCATGCACACACCTGATCTGTCAAAGACTTCCCCCTAGTCCCCTTCCATCATTTGAATTTCCCCTCTCCAATAATCCCTTTTCCCTCTTACATATATGGCACCGATACACTCTCATCTATTCCCGACAAATAATGATGACAAATTGAAAACAATTCCCAATTGTTACCGAAAGCCAATGTGTTTCCCCTTCACGTCGTCGTCGTCTGTAGCGCTGGCTGTGTGTGCTTAGAAATAAAATCCTTGTCAAACAATCCCATTTTCTATTTCCCTGCCACAATGATCCCCCCCCCCTCAACCCGCACCACAGTCACTGCTTACATAACTTAACAAAGTTACATCGAAACCAACACACTCACTTATATCCCATTTATGTCATACACACTTTTTCAATTGTTCTCAAATACACATCTGGAATCCATGCTTCTGGGCAACCATTTGCCCAACCCAGCCACCCCCCTCCCCCGCACACCACCAACCGCCCATTTCGCTTGGCTTTGTCAAGTCAAACACACCCTCACCGAGGAGCACAAAAACGAGCGATAGTGTATCGATGAAATATGAAATCGCATCAGGAGGGCGGCGGGAGGTAGGTGCCACCCACTGTCGGGATATCGAACTGGAAAATCGCTATCGGGACAGAAATTGAAAGAAAACGCAACTCGTCAGGTATTATTACAAGTTCAAGAAAGGACGCGCTCGAACGATCGGAGGGAGGGGATGAAATAAGGAAACGAGACACGATGACGATGAGGATGACTGAGAACGGAACCGGAAACATTGGAATCGTTAAAGGCATTCGTGCATTTTTCTCTGCATCCTTGCGCGCGAATTTCTCTTAACCTTTTTGCAGTGCACCCTCGCCCCTCCCCCACGCCCCGTCCCATGGTCCATGTGGCATGCACAACAAAAAAAAAAAAGTTGCAACATGTCGACTGTGAGGGTAATAATACTTCAACAAAAGGACCTTCTACCGAGCTCATCCTCAGTCACCTACATCAGTGTCGTGCATGGGGTTTGTTACCACATCCTCGGAGAAGAATATGGGAATCCTTTCAAATAGATTTCAGTGAGTGCGGGGAGGGGGGGGGGGGCGGTGAGAGGAAGAGTAATCGCGAAATTCTGAACAGAATGCCGGGGATAAACTCCCAATTGCTGCAGCTGTTCCCTTGGAAAAGATCACTTTTACGTGATGATGATGGTGTGTGTGAGAGAGAGAGAGATAGATACTTGATGAGAGGAAAGGGGGAGAAATTGTGGTGGGACTATGCAATTTTCATCATTCCTCACTTACAAAGGACACGCCGAGGGAGTTGCGAATGAGTGGTGCCAGCTTAATAGAGTGGATTCAATGGTTGCGCGTCGACGATGAATGTAACTTCAAGGATACGCCGAATTCAAGGCTTAAACCATTTCAGGCAAGGTAACAAGGGATGCCAACAAATTCATAGAACAGTTTTGAATTGTCTGTTGTGTTAGGTGTCGCCGGGGAAAGACGCCTTTGCTACGGGAATTTCTTTGCCTTGAAGTGCAAGGCATGCAAAATGAAGTCGAGAAAGTTTGGTTCAAGGGAGATGGTGTGCACCTCTGAATTTCGATGAAGGCGAGTAAGGATCTGGCACTGAGCTATTGATTATTTCGCAGCATGATCGGCTTAGATGGGGAAGGACCGTCGTCTATTGTTCTGTCAGGAAATTCTCTGAGATCTCGATTTGATTTAACTTCTGCAGCGAGGGTCATTGAAGTAAGTCCTTTATCCGAGAGTATAGATACAAATTGTGTTTCTGCACTGCACTGAACGACAAAGAGAAGAAAACTTAAGCCAAACTTTAGACCAAGGCATACAGGTTAGAGGTGAAGGTCAAGAACAGGATTACCTTTCGCAAGTGGCTCACCGAGCAACTGGTGTCATCTCTTGAAACTCCAAGTTAGTTCTGTGGAAGGCACTGGTCACTGTAGTCGTTCTTAATTGGACGGCATTGGAAATGGGTAAGGAAGTGCTTGATAAGAGAACATTTTTTAGTCTCTATTTATCAGAATGGCATCTTGGGGGGAAATTATTTTTTTCATGAACGATACGACCTTTACTCTGCTGACATGCAGTGTATAGTTTTTAAGGATATGGATAACAACACAACAATCAACAGAAGAGTTCTTGAATCATAGATATTAGGACATCTCATTGCAAATTTTTTGACTGAGATCGTACATGCAAGCGAACAAGGATCTCTCCAAACTCCTGGGATACAAGTGGTCACAAAGGGTAATGGACCTTGCTGAATGTAAAGACGGTGGAGGCAGATGGTCGCGTCTCTTAAAGAAGAGGCTGGTTCGAGGTTGAAGTGAGAGATATCTGGAACAACTTCAATCGGCGGTCTTTGTGTGTAGCGCCGAATTTACGACTATGATGAACTAGTTTTGGACAACAATCATCAAAGTCGAAGAGTCGTTGTACACAGCATCCAAACAGAAGTCAAATTCACCGCGCGTTTTCCACTCAAGAAATACGAGGTTTCCAAGCAAGGGCGGGACATTGACAGAGAAAGTACTCTGAAGTGTCAAGTGTGTAAAAGGGTGTCGTCACTACGCCAATCTCCCTTCCCTTGACATCCACATCATGGGCTGTGATGGACAATCAAGGCCATTTCCCGACTAAAAGGAATGGTCTTTGATTCAAATCGCACTGAAGATTTTAAGACATCGCGCACAGCATCTCCTATGACACAAGTCTCATCGACATGCAGGCTCACCAACGATCCAGCTGCGTCGCTTATATAAAGTCGACTTTCCCTGTGTCCACGACTGACTCTGGCCAGAAACTGAACCGCGAAGGGAATGTAGTCAGATTTTCATGGACAGCTCCAAGACGACGGAGGAATCTGGGGCCGATGCTTTCGTGGAAGACGATAAAATTAGACTTGAGACCTCTTTAGGTAATTTCGCAGAGATCTTCCAGGCGGAAACTTTTACGATACTAATGGCCACCAACCATATTGTAAATCTGCGTCTGCAGCGATAGCCAAGCTGTGCTTAAGGTCATACTCAACCCTTTAACCACTTCCAAAATAGTCCTGGAATGCAAGTCCTCCCTTAATTTGGTCTGCATTCCCGGGACATCACAGGATTACGAGAACCGAGATTGAGCAGAGGTTCAAAAGAGGCATTCGAAGGGCCCGAACCAACTTTGGGGCTTACCGCTTCCTTGATTAGGGCTCCCGTCGATGGTCTGATCTCCCAACAGCACAACCAGAGATGGCACGACTCTCCGGGATGCAGGCTGTCCAAGTGCATGCTCTCGAACGTCAGCAAGTAATCCGCTGTTTTTCTGTTATCAAGAGCAGAGCCAGGCGGGGGAAGGGGAAAGGCTCCTACGCAGCCGAGACAGACTTTTCTTTATAACTTCGTAAAAGCAGCAGTCACGTATTTTCGTGGGCATTCCCGATATAAGGCCTCAAATGTTGGTTAAGGTCATCGAAAATTGGACTCCCGGCTAGACTAAGGTCGAACTAGTCATGGCTGTGATATAATAAGAGCCATATTCAAGATAAAATGCTAGAGAATGTGCCTCTAGAAAAGACCCTTTACTTAAAGCCATCCTAACCTACTATCATTCCTTTTTAAAACTGGCACAGGAATAGACGATACTTCATTCAATCTTCTGCCTTTCAGTCAGTGAGGCAAGGCAATGCCCTCCCACGAAAAAAGGAAATTCAGGACATGAAAACTTCCCAACTTCCGCTTATAAGACCTCCACTCAAGAGTGTCATGCTGTGCGTGTTCCAGTCATTGTCCTCAGCTGTTGCCTGCATCGCTGAATCCCCCAAGGAAAACTTGAAGAAAAGAATCCAAAAATAAGTCCAAATTGAATAACAAGCTTCAGATTAATGTAATCTTTCCCCCGCCCCACTCTACCGCTCGAACGGCGCTGAAAAGTCGCACAGCCAGCCAACGAACCAAACTCCGTAAAAGAGCACAAAATCAAACTTGAAGTTTTCATTTTTCCTTTCCGCTACCATTCACAGCCAAAAATGATAATGGGAATGTAAATAGAAATAGGATCCGCCGTCACCACAGCCCCCCTTCTTCGCATCCCGAGTGAGCAAATTGAAATCCAATAAAATGTGGCTTACTCTTGCCCATCAAGGGGATCCACGCAAAGAAAAACCCAGTCAGTAAATTAAATTCCAAAAATATCAAGTAAAACATAATTCAAAAAGTCGGTGCGCTCCTCACCAGCCGGAGACGGAGAGACGCCGCCAACACCGCGGCCACTGGAAGGCGGAAAAAGTTTAGGGAATTCCCCTTGTAATGCTCGCTGTAAGCCGCATTAATACTCATTTTGGCATCAACAACAGAAGCGAGCGCGCGTGATGGTGTGACTTATGGTGGGCGGGGGCGGGGGGGGGAGAGTCCGGAGAAAAAACATTTGAAATGTCTACAAAAGAAGGCAAACGAAATTCATTTTCGAATCTCAAGGATATTCCCTTGCACAATCCCATCCACAGATCCACCACCGCCACCACGGGGGCGACGCGGACGTGGAGAGGAGAATGATGCATGGTGGTGGACCACCTCCTGCGAACTTGGTTGCATTCTCTCCAAAAGGGATAACAGGGATAAATAATAGTAATTAACAATGCGGCTGCAGGCTTCGGGCTGGTGGGCAGCTGTACCGCTCATCCCAGCCGACCGCCCGAACGGCTGGGAGAGGCTGAAAGCTGAAAGCTGAAAGAGGGCAAGTGTAAAATGAGAAATCGCCTTAGGTGCCGACGAACGATGCGAGATGAGAAAGTAGAAAGGAGCGCGGCAGCGTCGGCGGCGGCGTGGCGTGCAGTAGTGAAGCTGTGGAAAGTAATTCGAGACGTGTCTTGCTTGTTGCTGCTGCTGCTGCTGGGGGTGCTTCTGTGTGCTGTGTGCCATAACATCGCCCCGAATATGGTTCGAAGGAAGAAGGCGGGGCTGGGGTGAGGAGATGCATTATTTTCACAAAAAGATGGATGAAAATCCTTGAAAGTCAGTTCTCGATTTAATCTTGAAGGGGAATTTTTGTACCCCGCCCCCTCAATCAACCAACTCCACAGCCGGAAATTTCTTCTTTTATGCTGGCTTCCTTTATATTTAAAGGCATTCCTGCATCTGTAACTTTAAGGGGAGAGAATTTAAAGTTTTCGGTATGCGCTCGCTGTAAGTTTTTCAGCTAGCGGCGGCGGGTTGGATGAATTACTTGGGAGGTTGGTGAAATGAGAGGAGCGGGAGTCTGTATTGCGCCTAGAGGTGAACTTTCCAGATTATGTTCCTCTCTCTGTTTTGGAAATGTCCTTGTTTTGAGGGAGAATTTGAAGTGAATCTTATGTTTCAGGAATCCAAAGTCATAGCAGAGAGAGAGGCGATGGGTTGTGAGTATGTCGCGCAGCGTAATGAGGTCTTATTCACGAAGTCATTGCCTGCAGTCAGACTTAAAGACAGAAAGGCAAAGACTGAAGACTGATTGAGATTTATTGAAGGCGTTCCTTATAAACTGGCTAGGATTTTGACTAAAATGCACTATCCAGTGTCTTCTTCAAAAGGACTTGAGTACGAAACATCTCACCTCCGCATGCAGAGGCCGCAATGCGTAGCAACGTACAAAATCAACCCAGAAAAGCATCAATCTGAGACAACATTCGAAATCAATTCAACATTTTTCATTTCCAAAGGGTGGAATCTCAATCCACCACCATCCCGGCAAATGCTGCAGTAGGTCATGTATCAACACAAAACTGCTCTTCTGATGGCTTTCAAGAGCGTGCACATATTCGGAGTTGCATGTTTCTCTTAAAACCACAGTGAGAAAACATTTTTGAACTGCGCATGTCTCTTGATGTCGAAAAGAGTGCAATACAATAACTCCGAAATTTTCGGAGTTACTCCGAAAATCCGTAAATATGAGAGAATTCGACAACATATTCTCTTATATTTCTCAGACAACAGAAGGTGCATCCTCAATCGTCTCACCATTTTTCGGAATGACTCCGAAAACCTAAAAGTTGCAGAGACCACCCAAATGCCTCTGCCAGATTTCTCAAACTTTGCAAAGAGTTAAATATAATCCCTCTGAGCTCACCAGTGTAACTCCGAAATCATGAAAATTGCAGAGAACACACAGAGGAAAAAAGAACATCTCTTCAAGGAAAATGATAAATTACAACTGATATATTCCGTCAGTTTGTGACACACGATAGTCACTCCTTTACAACATACTCATAGCCCATAAACGCTCTAGGGAGAAAGGTCGTCGTCCTTTCCACCCACCGACTGTCCCCAACCCGTTCCGTTGGCAATGGGGTGAAGAGACCTCTTTCAGTTGTTATTGGCTGCTTGTATGTGAAAATTAGCAACGTGGTGGGGGTCATTAATGAAACTCATTACTATTTATAGTTTCACTTGAAAATTTGTCGGTCGGGCCACGGAGCGCACATATATTCCCCAGGAGCTTGCGTGCCACCATGTGTTGGCGGTGGTGTTGATTTAGTCTTCAAATTAATTGAGAATCGTTAAGGAATTGGAAAATTTAATTTAAAACCAGGGTCAGACTGAGTGGGAATGTGTTTCATTTTGTTGAAGGGGATGGTGTTTCTTTTTTCTCATTTCAAACCGCCACCCGCTCGAGCTATTCGTGGCAACTTGTGCGAAACGTTGTGCAGCGTGTCCTTGGACTTTGTCTCGTGCTCGTGATTGAACGTTGAAAAAAAAATGTGAAACACACCGAGTGACCTGGTTTAAAAAAAAAACTATTAGAACTGAAATTGTAAAGGTTTTCGTCACTGAGGTAGCGCTTCCCTATGCATGTTAGCATCTCTTACGTCAGTAGTCTTGTTAGATGCGTTAGTAAAGTACTCGTTTGGATCCACGAGTTCAGGTTCGAATCCCGGATCCACATCTACGTTTTTTCCTTTTTTTTTCCGAGCTTAATTTTCGCGAGTTCTAACACCATGACCTTGAACCAACTTGGTTTCGGAACTAGCGGCATTGCGGATGGCATGATGTTAGGAAAATAGGCTAACTCTCCAAAATGCACTCAATGCAAGAGCGGACAGCTAGTCAGATTTTCTTCAGTCTAGTTTGTGACTGCATGGTGTATAGTTGGAGTTAGAGGAGAAGTTAGTTGAAAATATTAAGAGTTTGCCAAGTGATCCAGTGATTTTCGTAGTGCATTGGTTTGCTATTTCGTGTAAAGAAAAGAGGTAGGAATATTTAACTTTTAAAAGGAGAAGTGTTTGTAATGTGTTCATTTTTTTTTTTTAGAGTTTCGAGGCTTTTCCTTTTCCTTTTTTTCATTCTTCCTTCTGATACGTCGATTGACGGAAGCAACCCAAGCCCTAGGTGAAGAATATTTGGAACCGCCGCAGAGTACTCCATAGAAGAGAAATCCCAAAGAGGGGGAACATCCCTAGTATTTCGCAGCGATAAGACGGAGGCACTGGCGTTCGAAAACGTGGTGACTACGAACTACCAAGTAAGGTGTTACAGAAGTTCGTTCCTTTTGTTTTCTACGTTCGTCTCGTCTGACGGTAGAGACAATATATATATATATATATAAATAGAAAATACGGAAGATACGCGGATAGTGGGATTTGAGATAGATTACACCACCGAGTGTATCTGTCTATTATACGAATTCGGCTAAAAAGTTTTTATCCAGTCGGTGGCGATACGCGTTGGTGGGCGGTTTCGGCTAGTTGAACCGATAGTTGTGGGTTCGATCCCGGGTTGCTAATTATCATTTTTTTTTTTTGAATTCTTTGTGCTTTCTTTTTTTTATAATTGGATTTCTTTTTTTTTCTTTATATTTTTTACTTGAATTGAATGTTAGTTTTAAGTTAGATTAAGGAAAACATTGTATAGTTTTAAGAGAAATAAAATTGTACAAGTTAAAGCGAACTGCCATCTTTTTGTCGCGATTCAAGGGATGGTCGATCGTACGGGAGGTTAATCGCGTGGCGCCCTTATTTAACATACATCCAGAACCACGACCTTCTCCGCAGCTGGTCAGGCACCCTCCCGATCGAGGTCGCGTACCGGTGAAAAAAAAAACGGGTAACATTTTGGCGCCCAACGTTGGGCGCCAAAATGTTACCCGTTTTTTTTTTCACCGGTACGCGACCTCGATCGGGAGGGTGCCTGACCAGCTGCGGAGAAGGTCGTGGTTCTGGATGTATGTTAAATAAGGGCGCCACGCGATTAACCTCCCGTACGATCGACCATCCCTTGAATCGCGACAAAAAGATGGCAGTTCGCTTTAACTTGTACAATTTTATTTCTCTTAAAACTATACAATGTTTTCCTTAATCTAACTTAAAACTAACATTCAATTCAAGTAAAAAATATAAAGAAAAAAAAAGAAATCCAATTATAAATAACGCCAAATACCTTTCGTCTTTAGACATTAAGTCCGCATACTGGCAAATCCCTATGGCAGAGTCATCAAAACCGTACACTGCATTCACGGTGCCGGGGAAAGGGTTGTTTCAATTTTGTCGCATGCCGTTTGGCCTTCACAATGCCCCAGCGACTTGGCAGAGATTCATTGACAAGGTCATTGGAGCGGACCTCGAGCCACATGTGTTTGTGTACTTGGACGATGTAATCATTGTCACAGCGACCTTTGAAGAACATCTCAAGGTGTTGAGGGAGGTATTACAGCGAATTCGTAAGGCGGGTTTAGTTTTGAAACGGGAAAAGTGTGAATTCTGCAAAGATGAGCTAAAATATCTCGGGTATGTGGTGAACGGACGAGGTTTATCGGTGGACCCGGACAAGGTACAGAGTATGGTGGAATATCCACGTCCGACAACGATTTCGGCCATTCGCAGGTTTGTGGGAATGGTTTCTTGGTACCGGCGTTTTGTCCCTAATTTCTCAAGCTTGGTAGCTCCAATAACTGCCTTGTTAAAGAAAAGACAAAAATTCGTCTGGAGTCCGGATTGTGAGCAAGCGTTCTGCGTCTTGAAGGAGAAGTTGGTTCAAGCGCCGATATTATCTTGCCCGGATTTCAAATTACCCTTCATTGTCCACACGGATGCTTCCGGATACGGAATTGGAGCCGTTCTTTCCCAAGATTTCGTCGGGGAGGGTGAAAAAGTTATCTGTTACCTCAGTCGCACCTTGACTCGGACGGAAAGAAATTACTCCACCACCGAACGCGAGTGTCTTGCGGTTTTGTGGGCTGTCGAAAAGCTTCGCCCTTACCTGGAAGGAAGTACCTTCACGGTGGTAACTGATCACCATTCGTTGGTGTGGCTGAGTAATTTAAAGGACCCTCAGGGTAGGTTGGCTCGTTGGGCAGTTAAATTACAACAATATAGCTTCACAGTTGTCCATCGTAAGGGAAAGGAACATATGGTCCCTGACGCCTTGTCAAGAATGACTGAAGGGAAGCAGATAAGAGAAGAGGAGATATTAGATATATCAGTAGGTAGAGCGAACAACAATCCCAATAGCTTGGATGTCTGGCATCAAAAGATGTTAACTCGCGTTGCCACAAATCCCAAGAAATATCCAAAGTGGAAGATTGTTGACGGGGTTCTCTACAAACACATTTTACCGAGGTATCCGGAAATGTTAGGTGAAGAGCAAGGGTGGAAGGTTGTTGTGCCACTGCAGAACCGGGGGAAGGTGCTGCAGGAATGTCATGACCATATCTTGAGTGGTCACGGGGGTATACAGAAGACGGTAGATAGGTTGGCTACAAAATACTTTTGGCCGAAAATGCAACGTACGGTGGAGGATTACGTTCGCCGTTGTGTCATTTGCCAGACAACCAAACCGAATCTTGAAAAACCATCGGGGCTGATGATTTCCAGATGCGGTGTGAGACAACCTTGGGAAATGCTCTGTGTCGATTTTGTTGGTCCATTGCCTCGATCCACTAGGGGTTATAAATACATTTTGACCGTAGTGGATTTCTTCTCTAAGTTCCCCTTGTTCTTCCCTGTAAGAACAGCGACCGCAAAAGCTGTACGAACAATCTTGGAGGAACAGGTTTTTCTGGTCTTTGGTGTACCCAAGTGGATTGTGTGTGATAATGGGACGCAGTTTAAGAGCAAGGAACTGAACGATTTGGCAGTAGAGTATGGCGTTACGATTGACTATACAGCATTTTACCATCCCCAAGCTAATCCAGCCGAACGTTACAATCAAACGCTCAAAACGAAGTTGAGAGCCTATATTTCCGACAACCACCGTATCTGGGATACTCTCCTTCCAAAGATAGCCTGCGCCATACGCACTTCTAACCATGAAGTGCTCAAAACGACCCCATACTTTGTAGTCTTCGGGAGAGATATGCCGGTGAGACGGGATGCGGCGCCAATGCCCAGTGAGGGGTTCAACGTTGACCGTTCGAACACGAGTGATCGGGCCAAGGGTTTGAGCGAAGTAGTGCGAGATGTGCGCGCAAGAATACTTTCCGCCGCCGAAAAATCCGCGAAGTATTACAACCTACGTCGAAAGGAAGCTCAATTCTACCCTAATGATTTGGTGCTAAGGCGGAGCTTTGTTCTTTCAGATGCTTCGCAATATTATACGGCGAAGTTAGCTCCCAAGTATACCGGCCCATTTAAGATCATCAACAAAATTTCCCCTTGGACGTACGAGTTAGCCGAACAAAGCGGAAAACGAGCGGGGGTGTGGCACGCTAAGGACTTGAAACTTTTTCATGGCCCAAAGGACTTATTGTAGTAGTATAGTTTGTTTATACGAAAACCTTTAGAGAGGAAGGGGGGAGTTATTAGAACTGAAATTGTAAAGGTTTTCGTCACTGAGGTAGCGCTTCCCTATGCATGTTAGCATCTCTTACGTCAGTAGTCTTGTTAGATGCGTTAGTAAAGTACTCGTTTGGATCCACGAGTTCAGGTTCGAATCCCGGATCCACATCTACGTTTTTTCCTTTTTTTTTCCGAGCTTAATTTTCGCGAGTTCTAACACCATGACCTTGAACCAACTTGGTTTCGGAACTAGCGGCATTGCGGATGGCATGATGTTAGGAAAATAGGCTAACTCTCCAAAATGCACTCAATGCAAGAGCGGACAGCTAGTCAGATTTTCTTCAGTCTAGTTTGTGACTGCATGGTGTATAGTTGGAGTTAGAGGAGAAGTTAGTTGAAAATATTAAGAGTTTGCCAAGTGATCCAGTGATTTTCGTAGTGCATTGGTTTGCTATTTCGTGTAAAGAAAAGAGGTAGGAATATTTAACTTTTAAAAGGAGAAGTGTTTGTAATGTGTTCATTTTTTTTTTTAGAGTTTCGAGGCTTTTCCTTTTCCTTTTTTTCATTCTTCCTTCTGATACGTCGATTGACGGAAGCAACCCAAGCCCTAGGTGAAGAATATTTGGAACCGCCGCAGAGTACTCCATAGAAGAGAAATCCCAAAGAGGGGGAACATCCCTAGTATTTCGCAGCGATAAGACGGAGGCACTGGCGTTCGAAAACGTGGTGACTACGAACTACCAAGTAAGGTGTTACAGAAGTTCGTTCCTTTTGTTTTCTACGTTCGTCTCGTCTGACGGTAGAGACAATATATATATATATATATAAATAGAAAATACGGAAGATACGCGGATAGTGGGATTTGAGATAGATTACACCACCGAGTGTATCTGTCTATTATACGAATTCGGCTAAAAAGTTTTTATCCAGTCGGTGGCGATACGCGTTGGTGGGCGGTTTCGGCTAGTTGAACCGATAGTTGTGGGTTCGATCCCGGGTTGCTAATTATCATTTTTTTTTTTTGAATTCTTTGTGCTTTCTTTTTTTTATAATTGGATTTCTTTTTTTTTCTTTATATTTTTTACTTGAATTGAATGTTAGTTTTAAGTTAGATTAAGGAAAACATTGTATAGTTTTAAGAGAAATAAAATTGTACAAGTTAAAGCGAACTGCCATCTTTTTGTCGCGATTCAAGGGATGGTCGATCGTACGGGAGGTTAATCGCGTGGCGCCCTTATTTAACATACATCCAGAACCACGACCTTCTCCGCAGCTGGTCAGGCACCCTCCCGATCGAGGTCGCGTACCGGTGAAAAAAAAAACGGGTAACAAAACATTTTTTTGATTGGAAAACGGGTTAATTGGATTCAAAATAAAGATGGAAACGGAATTTTTATTTGGGTGTACATGACGACGATGATGATGATGTGTGGAGGGGGGGGGGGGGGGGGGGGGGGGGGGAAGATAGAGCGATAGAGATGGAACGTGGTTCAAGTGATGAAAGAGTGTCGATCTTTTTCGATTTTCCTTTTCCCGAGTGGTTGTTGGTGAGGAAGGGGGTTGGCGAGTGATTGGTTCGTGGCAATTTAGAGCACAGACACTAGTGGAATATTTGAATGGATTGACGTGGAAGCTGTTAGCAGCTCAACGTGAACGTAATTTTGCCCCCTGCCTTGGATCTTGAATGGGTTTCTAAGGACTGAGCGAGTGAATAGTGCGACGAGAGGGAGGGGAAATGGTGCCCATTGATGGATAAATTACGACGATTGGTGGTGAAGGGCAGGTTTTAACCACCATTTTGTGTGGGGTTCCATAAGCGATGTAACTTAGGATGAGGGTTCGTGGTGAACATTTCTTCTTTCTGGGTGCTATAGCAGACAGTGCGTTGCGCGATGTTGTTATGCTTGATTTAGCGCACACTACGCTTAGGGTTTCTAATTTTCACGCGATTAAGGAGTTCTACGTCGAAAAATCTTCCAATCTGAGCCATTGGGAGAACGCAACAGAGGACGGCCTAGGCTAAGGTGGCGCACACAAGTGAAGAAGGACCTCATTAAACTTGGAGTGCGCAGCTGGCGAAAGATCGTGCTGGCTGGAGAGGCATGTTCGTTAAGTCCCAGGTCCACTCCGGACTGTAGCGTGGAGAAGGACCTCAACCAACTTGGAGTGCGCTACTGGCGGCAGCTCGCGAAAGTTCGTGCTGGTTGAAGAGCCATGTTGGTTGAGGCTCAGGTCCACTCCGGACTGTGGTGCCACAAGAAGAAGAAGAAGGAGTTCTAGTTCAGAGTCCAGGATGTTCAAGTACAGCAGCCAAGAGATGTCATTATGTACAAGTCTATATTTCTTAAAGAGACTTTAGCTTGTACACCGAGTCCAACATTAACGTTTCAGTTGCAGACAGACCCCGACTGGCACATTTAGCTTCCTTGTATAGGGGTTTACAAGAATAGTTCCCGGGGGACAAGTACGCAAGTACTTCCGCTGTAGGAGCCTGACTGGTGCCCTTTTGATCCAAACCAAGTATTGAACCATTCCCCACGAGTTTCCGACCAATTGCGTACTTCAAAGGTTTCCTTGATCTTCTCAGAGACGGATGACTTGCAAGGGAGACCAAATGAACACGACTGACTGAATGGATGAATAGATGGATAACATTTCAGACTCACTTGTGTAAAGTTTTCGGATATATGGTCCCGTCCAGCGGGGAAGTTGAATGGAGGAGAAGACATAACCGCGAACTCTACGAGCTGTACCAGGATGTGGATGTAATCCGGAAGGCAAAAATCCGTCCACTACACTGGCTCGGCCACATTGAACGCATGCACAGCAACGCTCCAGCGAAGAAGGTCTTCGAATCTGAGCCTCCTGGTTCGAGAAGAAGAGGATGACCGAACCTCCGCTATAGAGACCAAGTCATCGCGGACGTATGACAGATTGGCCTTGATGACTGGAAGCAGCGTGCCCAGGACCGTCAGCGATGGAAGGCAGCTATTGCTCAGGCTCTGACCCTTCTTGGGTCGCCGGCCTGATGAGTGAGTAAGTAAATGTCCAGTTTTTCAGAATCCGTTTGCAAAATTAGTGGTCTTTCCGATGTCTCCAGTTCTCGAGGACATCGAAGAACTCACATTCGACGTTTGACAATGGGTGGGAGCCATCACTCTTAGGCGTAGTAAGGGAAAATCTGTCTATATTGTCACATGCTGGCTTACACTTGAAGTCCTTCAAAAAAATGTCCACTTTCTTATCCATTCCTTGTCACTGCGAATAGAAGACAAAACGCTGTCGGCACTCACATCTTCACCAGTAGGCCACACGTCGTCGCTGTCAAATCTCCCATATTTCGCGAATATTTCAAAAGTAATTTCCAAACGTACGCAGAATTCAGAACCACCAACGCCTGCCTGAAATTTCCCCAACTAACGACATCACTGGGCGCACAGTGACAGTCATGACTGTTCATCATCCGAAATCGTTCACACCTAAGCACCCTCAAATCACCCTTTCAGCAGCATCAGTCCCCGGGGAAAGAGGGCCCATTCCCTCTCCATGGGGGGAGGGGGGTTAAAAACCAGCAGCATACACGCCACTTAAACCTCATCATCATTGTTGTCACACCAAACAGCATTTTCCCCCCGCTTAAACTGTCAATTCACGTTAGCAAGACCTTCGAAAACTTTCAGCATACACGACGAGCAAGCATCCCGTAGTTGGGGAAAAAACCGAACTAACCAACCAACCAACCAACCAGTCAGCCAGCCAGCCAGCCAGCCAGCCACCGCCACAGCCACCAGCAGCAGTAGTTGTGCCAGCGTCAGTCAACGCCACCAACGAACGGGAAACCCCTACAAAGGAGCAGCGTAAATAAGCTCATTGCTGGTGCAGCACTTTTAAGTGACTTTGCCTTTGCCAAACGACAGGCAACCGCACGTAAAGTCAACTCCACCCCGTGTGCCGATGCCTCTGTGTGTGTGTGTCAGCCGAAAAAAAAAATTAAACCGACTCTCCCCCACCTTGCAGCACAAAGGAAACATACAATCACAAGGGGAAGCCAAAAACTGGAACTCTGCGGTGTTGCTGACATCAGGAGCAGGTGCCACGCGGAAGAAGACTTGACTCCTGACACAAGAGCACCCGACCACCACCCATTCACGTCGGATTCATAATCGCCTTGTAATTGTGTCAAAAAATCACCCAAGGAGCGGGAGCAGTGCGGGTGGAACTGAATTAACCTAAAATCGTGTACACCTTCCACTCCATTTAGAGCAGTCAAGGTAGTGAAGGCAGTCAAGGCAGTCAAGGGCCATTAGAGCGACTTTATGACCCAGGACTCATTTCACTTCTTTTTGCCCGTCCTCCTCCTGCAGCCCGGCATGACTTGGTGCTAACCGCGCTGAAGCATACCCAGTAAGGGGGGCCGCATGCTGGTTGGCATCATTTACTACGAGCTCTGTGAAGTGTACACCACTCCTCTCAGAGGGTGCTGCCTCATATGTGGCGCAACCCCTTCCACTTGGTTCCGCTGTCGGATTTGTTTAGAACAACTCTGAGCGTCACCAGCAGTTAAGGGGTGGCGGTGGGGGGTTGGTGTACTGTTTCTGTTTTTCTTGCTGAGTCCCCTTTAAAGTTAAGAAGTTCCACTAACCGTGCCCTGATTGACGTGCCTTTGTATGGGTAAGCATCCCGCAGTTGCAACTTTAACTTGAATCGAAGCCATACGGGGCAGCTCTCTCAAACCCTCTCTCTCTCTCTCTCTCTGTGTGTTGGGGTGTCTGTCTCCAGATGGTTAAGCTGGCGGAACGGTTGGTGCCGCTGCTGGCCAGCCACAAGGTTGAGGTTGGAATAGGTCAGAAACATGGTCATGCGATTATTTATTTTCTGTTTCTTGCCTTCTCCTGGTGTCCACTGCTCTTCTCCCGGTGACATTGACTGGCCAGGGGGGGGGGGTCGACTCTAGTTGGGTCAGTCTGGAGCTTCATTCGATTCTGCTTCTTCGACGACAATGATGGTAGTGATTATGATGAGTCCTCGCAACGACTACGACGACTATGAGGACGACTTAGGAAAAAGTTTAAATTTTATTGGTTTTGTTTTAACAAGCAAATTACTGGTGCGGGCACGAAGTCGTGCAGAAAAGTGAGGGAGGGAGAGGGGGAGTGAGGGTGGGAAGGTCTGAATTGCCGCATGGTCAGAACTTAATTGTAAGATGTGGTTCTGGTGACGTCCTGCAGGGACAGATGGGGAAACTTTTCACTTTTGGATGATGAGGTTATCTTGATTCGAGTTTCACATGCTACAGCCACGCTCCCCCCCACCCCACCCCCGTGTCACCATTCGATTGCCATGGGGGTTACAAAATGACCCACAAAATGGCAATCAACTTGTCGGGGCGAGCAGCAGCAGCAGCAGTCCAAGTAGGAGCAGGAGCTGCAGCTGAAGATTGTTTCAAGAATATGTTGAATTTAAATGAAACTTTAGTTCGTGGGAACAGAAGGGAGGGGGGGGCAGGAGGGCGGATCTGATGTCCGATGCTCTAATTTGTCCTGGGGATTGTGGGGAGCTGGGAGAAGGGACTGAAATTATTTTTGGACGATTGAAGAAGTTGTTAGATTCAGTTGTTCCTTGAGATGGCAATGACGCTCACGAGTATATTTTCTCGATTGTGGTGACTCGTGATAAATGGAGAAGACAGAAGTTGACTAAATTGTCAGTTGTCATGGTTGTTCGGCGGTGAAGAGGGTCAAGTTGATGAAGACATCCAGTTTTACGAGGGTGGAGAAGGGGGATCTATGGGAGGGGAAGGAGATCATCTGAAGTGATGGTTGTCATATTAAAGAGGAGCGAGTTGTATTAGACGAGCTGGTTGCTAACCTGGGGCTGTAGTAGTGTCCAGCTATTGATGGCTGACGTTGTCGATCACATGCTGAACGTCTGAGGTTTGATTTAGAGACTGATGCCTCGCATTTCTCACATTTCTCAGACAGCTCATTTATAATAAGACTCAGGAAAGACAGATCGCAGTCCATTTTGTAGGCATGTAGGCTGAACTTGTGTTGAACAGTTCACACAAGCATTTCGATACTTTGCTGCTCTCTGGAATTGTTTGTCTAGAGGTCGGATGTCTGCCTCATGTAGTGGGTTGTTGAACGCAGTGGATAGCGAAACGTTTGTGTGCATGCCCTGAGGGTGAAATATGGAAGATGCGTGCAGCCCTTTTCCATAGTTTTAAGGAGAAGCGATGCAAGGCTGATCTTCTTTTTCTTCTTCTATCTATGGCGCTACAGACTGGGCCTTAGGCAACATGTCTCTCCAAACAGCACGATCTCTCGCCAACTGCCTCCAGTTGCGCACTCCAAGTTGGTTGAGGTGCAAAGTTGATACGTCCCTTTGATTCTCTTGCAGTTAAGTTTATTTTTCACATTTTTGAAGGGGTCACCACCATTGCCTGCCAGTGCTAAGCTTCTTCCTACCTTCTTGCATAACAGTGTACTGCAATTGTTGATTCCTTGGGCATGATTCCATTCATCGCTTGGCGATTCCATGGGCCGAAGCGAGTAAACTGTCTTCTGGACGGATTTTCAACCCTCATTCCTTGGTTTTGGACAAGACAACAGTCTTGGACAAGACAACAGTCTTGGCCAAGACGACAGTCTTGCGCATGACGACAGTCTCGGACAGGACGACAGTCTCGGACATGAAGACAGTCTTGGACATGCGGACAGTCTTGGACATGACGACAGTCTTGGACATGACGACAGTCTCGAACATGACGACAGTCTCGGACATGACAACAGTCTTGGACATGACGACAGTCTTGGACATGAGGACAGTCTTGGATATGACGACAGTCTTGGACATGACGACAGTTTCGGACATGACAACATTATTGGACATGACGACAGTCTCGGACATGACGACAGTCTCGGACATGACAACAGTCTTGGACATGACGACAGTCTTTGAAGATTCTAAGGGCTGAAACCAGTTTTTTGTCTTTTGGTTGTTTCTGCGGATGGCCTTTCAGTCGTCATCCATCAGTCTTGTCAGATTGCTCCCTCCTGGTGTGGCGTGTCTGCTTTATCTTGTCCTCAATTCTGAGCTTTCAGTGTTTACTCTCATCCTGCGAAGTCGGCTGCTAGAGGAGTGTAAGTGAATACCGCTTAGAACATCCAACATGCTTTTTCGAAGTTTTTTATATCTGCTCATGTTCAAAAGTGACTCTCAATTTACGGCTTTCGCAATTCTCAAACCTTGACCTCTTCCCAGGGTTGTACAGCTTGAGATTCTCAAATTAACTCTTGGATATCCCCGGAATTAAATTGGAAGCATGATATCCCTAATTACAGGCCTTCACATCTAACACAGCACTATTTTCGTGTATCATCTCCTCAATTACAGGCGATATCCGTCGGTGGCCTTACATTCACAACTTTCTCTTCAGAAATTTCAATGCAATCTCAGGACGAGTTAGCTCTCATCCCCATTGCATTTCCAAACTGGCCAAAATAATTTAATTGCATTAACTTTTTGCCTGTTGAAAGTTCATCGCCAAAAAAAGAGGCGAAACATATCTTTGTATGCCACGCCACACATCCCTGGGATGTGTAGAATTCAAATAGGGTCATCTCCAAAGTACCTGGAAATACCATCATCAACATCATCATCATCATCCCCCCCCCTCCATCGCCACCATGGCCATCATTATTTTAGTCATGCAGGAATCCTCAATGAGCAGCCGAGGCAGCTGAGCAGTAACACACAGCAAAGCGAGTAAACTGTTCCGGAGTGCGAATGCAAAAGTTACCCGTCTGCCCCCTTCGAAATCAAAACCAGAATCGGAGCGAACTGTCGGGAGGGAGTGGGGAGGGGCAGGAGGAACAACGTCAAGAGACACAGGCACAGAGACTGTTTGCCAGATTAGGTCAAGCAAATGAAATGCAGATTAGTTTCCAACGAGTTTCGGTCGTGTTGCAGGACGAACGGAGAGAGAGAGAGGGAGAAAAAAAATGATTTCAAGGGGCCGCACCCTCTCCGTCCTGACTGCTCCCTTTTGTGGATTACTTTGGAGCGGTTCTTTTTCCTGAAGCCCGTTTCCACCTTAAAATCGCTTGACAAAAGGGAGATGTAACAGAAAATGAAAACGGTCATGGGGCATCTTTTCCTGAATGCATTTGCCCACCGAAACGGGACGTGAATAGGGGGCCGTCGAAAGGGGTGTCAGAAGCGGTTTCTTTTTTGTCATCAAAAGATAAGGCGATTACATTTGAGCTTCGAAAAACAGGAAGTACGGATTAAAAATCATTTCCCAAGCAAAGCGACAAGAACAAAAAAAAAAAAAAGAAATTGGAGAATGAACGAAAAGGTTATCCTCCTCCCCAGAGCTCGGGTAATGGTTCGACTGGGTACTGCGGTGATGATGTGGTCACAACTCAGGGGAATCCATTGGTACCCAACGAGACGTTACTAAAGGTTTTAATTTTCAAAATTCATCATGTTCCTCTGTTTGCGCAGTTTTGAGAGAAATGATTCGTGATGCTCCTTCTGGGGAATGCAAAGCGGCTGAGAAAGAAATCACCCTTTCTGGGTCTCAAGTGGGTAAGTAGTGATTTGTGGGTTCATTTTTTCTTTTGCAAGGTATAAGTCTTTTGGGGAAGATTGCATTGTGATGGGAGTACAAGGGTATATAGAGATGTCTACCCGGAGAGCGGGATGTCATTTGTTATGGTTGGAAGGGCGTGTTTTACTTGAGCTGGCTTTAATTCATTGGCTACATCTCGAAAAATGGGTTTTCGAAGTGTCATTCGTTACCCAAAAAGTACAAGCCGACACTTACCATATATTCGTAGACTTTAAGGCCGAGAGTGTGCATAGAGACGAGCTATACAGTGCCATGTCCACAAACTCGTTAGATTGTGTAGGATAACGATGGAGAACTCTCGCTGCTCCGTCAAGCTACCGACCGAACCCACCGAGACCTTCAACGTCAAAAAAGGTTTTAGACAAGGCGACGCACTGTCATGTGACTTTTTTAAGATCATCCTTGAGAAGATCGTGCGTAACTCACAAATCAACACCAGAGGTACGATCTTCCAAGAGGCAGATCAATGGCCAGCTTACGCTGAATGACATTGACGTGATTGGACGAACACAGCGAGCCGTCAATGAGGCGTTTGCTGGCATTAAAGTGGAAGCGGCTAAAATGGGTCTGGTGGTTGATGAGGGCAAAGCGAAGTACATGCTGTCATCTAGGAAGGACACACAGCATTGACGTCTCGGACAGAGCGTCACACTAGGCAGCAGAAAGTTCGAGGTAGTCAAGGACTTCGTCTATCTTGGCTCCGCGGTTAATAGGGAGAACAATGCCACTCCCGAAATCAAACGCAGAATCACTCTTGCCAATCGCTGTTTCTTTGGGCTCAAGAGGCAATTGAGTAATAATGTCCTGATGAAGGACTGATCATCCTAGACCTCCTTTACGGAGCAGAAACCTGGAAGCCACTAAAAGTGCATGAGGAAGGCCTTAGTCTTTTTGAGAAATAAGTTCTACGTGCGATTTTTGGTTCTGTTTGCGTTGATGGCATCTGGAAGATTCAACGACTAACTCTATGGGCTGTACAGCGACATGCGCCTGGTCTAACGTCCTCGGATAAAACTCTTAAGATGGCTAGGCCACGTAGAACGTATGGGTACCACTTCTCCGGTTCGAAAAGTCTTTGAATTGGAACCATTGGGAGAACGCAACAGAGGACAGCCTAGGCCAAGGTGGCGCACAAAGAGGACGGCCTAGGCTAAGGTGGTTCACATAAGTTGAGAAGGACCTCAACCAACTTGAAGTGCACAAGAGGAGGCAGCTAGCGAGGCCAAGGCCAAGATCCATTCCGGACTGTAACGCCACAAGAAGAGGAAGTTTCATTCGTTAAGGTCGATAAAGGACTAACCGAGGCTCTCAATGTCAAAAAACGGATTTCGGAAAGAAGTCGGTGTCATAATAAATTCTCAACATCTCAACATAATTCGCAGAAGTCCCTCCAAGCCACACGCATATGTCTGCAAAATTGATATTTTTGAAAGACCTCAAGTGGCACATTAGTTGAATGTCCAAAGGAGGCCCTAAGGGGAGTTTGATGGCAAATGAAGGCAAGGCTAAGTCAAAAAGAAAGGACATTCAGCACCGACGGAACGGATAAAGTTCCACAATAGACAATTATAACCGCGAGGTGGTAAAAAACGCTGTCTTCCTGGAAACCGCCATTATTTCCGACAAGGACACCAGCTCTGATATCAAACCAAAACTAATGCTGGTCAACCACTTGGCTTAGACGGTCATTGATAAGCAAAGTGTTCTTTATCACAACTGCCTGCCTGTTCTCAGAAAGGACTCTGTTGTTCTTGGCTTTTCGGTCCGGTTTGCATGGACGGTGAGTACAGAAGACGAATTCCTTCAATGACATCATGTGAAGGCTATGTACAGCGATTGGAAACCAATGCTTCAGCACTGAAGGTGAAAACTGATGTCCCAACTTTCAAAAACCTTGAAAAACAATCGTTTTCAACTCCAAAGAGAGGTTTCTTTTAAAAAAAACAAAACTTCTCCGCAACAATTTCCTATCAGAAGTACTAAGACATATAATAACAAGCATTTCCACTGATATTTGTCTCCTTTCAGCTGCATTTTTAATTCAACTAACTCATTCTTCCTCAACACCATCTCTTCCCCTTGCAGCAGCACGGACAGGAGATGTCTTACAGCAGCACTAACGTCGTTGTCTTCGTAGTTCCATTAAAAATTAAACTCTCTCAAGTTTCAAAAATTAAAATAACAGTGCACACACATACACACACACACACAACGCACACTGTGTACTGAAGAAGAAAATGAGGAGTTTCCCTGCATCCCGTCAGTGAGCCGCGCGCGCGGCGAGAAAAAGCACTTTTCTTCTCGACGCGATTAAGTGAATTAAAAACTTTTCATTTAAACTCATTCTTTGCTGGGCGACGAATAATAAACGGGATGAACAGGCACACCACCGCACCGCGTACATCGGCCGTGGCTCCCACCTCACTCCAGGACACTGGATCATCTGCAACAATAAAGAGCGAACTATGCGCTTTCGGTCCTTAAGTAATCGAATAAATAGTTTTCAGTTCTTTTTTTGTTGTTGCTGTTGTTGCTGTTGATGCTGCTGCTGTTGTTGTTGGTTTTGTCCTGAAGATGCACTTGAGGGTATTTTTGTGTATATTGAAAACATTGGTTGAACTTACTGTGAAAATGGATGAGGAGTAAACTTTTTTTGGGGAGCCGGGGGGAGGAGGAGGGGAGTCCTTTAACTTTTCGACACCGGATTTGAATGTGTCGGCATGAACCGAGCCCGAAAGGACAAACTTTAAGACAAAGGTTAAGATGTTTGCTAGAACACCATCCAGAGCAATAAGGATTCACTTTCCCCTTGCCCCCACGGCAGTCTGGTGCAGCAGCTGCAATGATGTGCATTAGAACAATCTGTGTGAGAAGCAGCAAAAAATGATTTTAAGTAAAGTCCGCGGGATTTAAATTGAATCCGAACAATGACAGGGGGTCCGGCTTGGAAGGGTCTAGTGCTCGCCCTGCCTGGTGCAGGCGCAGGGGAGGCGATTGGGAAACTTACAACGCGCCACGCGGATGGGCGCCCTTAAAAGGATGAATTTTGTATTTCACTGAAAACGCTGCGAAAATCTCTAGTTATGCAAGAAAAAGTTTTAATTGCCGATCGATATTTAAAGTGAAGCTTAATTGCTGAGAGGAAGGAGGATGGGGATGTAGTGCACTTTGTTTGAACGTCTGAGTGGTGAAGTGTTGCATTTATGGCTGTGCTGTGCTGTGCTTTTCTTGGAGTCTTTGTTGCAGTTTGCTTCCAGAAGGTCGTTGACTTCAATGCCCAGGAAAACATCCTTACCGATGATGAGTCCACTTAGATACCCTACTCAGGTGAACCTCCGGAGCTGATAACCAAGCTGGGTAGAGAGACCCTTTGACTCGTCTGTAAGGGTGCACCAGGAGGCGACTGTAATCCCTTACTCGTCTGTAAGGGTGCACCTGGATTACAGTCGCCTTTCGGTGCGCCCTTTCAGACGAGAAAACAAAACATATTTGCTTTAGGTCCCTACTTGTTTTCGTTCCATAGCTGCATAGTTCGGGCTCAGGAGCCACTGGGCCGAACAAGAGACTCGTGGTTTCGGCACAAGAACCAAAGGCCTCCTACTTGTTGGAGAAAAAGAAACACGTCGTTTAGTTTTAAGGGTTGCGGAGGCCCCTGAATCCATCAAAACCGGGGACGCGTTCTTTAACTTTGTGGATCCATACTTTCTTCCAATAGAGAGATGTATTGTTAAGTCATTAAAGTAAAAGGAGTCCGTACTGGTAAGAGGCTTTATTTGGTCTAAGGCCTTGTTTTAAACCGCTCCTATTTTTTGAATGGAGCCCCCATTAGTCTGAAGGGCCAAAAGCGTCTTTTCTGAACTGGAGATGAGCCACAGTGGTCCGCACTTACTTTCAATGATAGAACGCGTCGTTTAGTTCTAAGAGATTCCTACCCTTTTCCAAAATGGAACACAGGTTAGCCTCTAAGCGATCTTACTTTTTTTCGAACAGAAAACGCGCCTTTTGGTTCCAAGAGTCATAGGGTTCGTACCTATTTCTGATGAGTAGGCACTCGTTTATTCCCTAAAGCCATGAAGGCTCCAATCATTATCTAATCGAGGGGTTTGAAGCTTAAACCTATCAGCCAAAGGTTCCTCTAGACATAAGGAGTTCTACTAGTTCCTTAACATAAGGCGCATATCCTGGTCAGCCAAAGTTCCGCTTCTTACTTTCAATCAAGAGACGCTTTATCAAATCAACTCGGAGTCACCGGAGTTTGAATTCATTTCCAAAACAATAACGCGTCGCTTAGGCCTTTGATATTATTTAGGCTCTACTCTACAATTCCGTCCTAATGGCCAAGGCCTCAACTTATTCTCAAACAGGGTCCACTTCGTTTGGTTTCAGGGTCAAACGACTCTTATACCGAATAGTCCTATGTGCCACTGGGGCCTCTACTTTTCCCTGAACAAGGGTTTTGTCCTTACAGACCAAGAACCCATACTTCAGGAACCACCTCATTCAGTGTTAAGGAGGTACGTGACGTTTTGTGTCCAATAAGCCTAGTCGTAGGGCCCCCTACTTTCTTCCGATTAGGGGACACGTCGTTTCGTCTTTAAGTCCTAGGAGACACGTCCTTTCGTCTTCAAGTCATAGGGGCCTCATTCATAACGTAGAACGCGTGCTGCAGTATATGCAAGTCATTCATCTTTTCAAACAAAGGAAGATCCGCAGAACCTGTACAGGTTTCCAGAACAGAGGAACCTACAACCTCACACACCATGAAAACAAAAGTGCCATCCTTCCAGGTCCCTTTCCGTTTTTTCCCCAAATGTCTGAACGCGTCAGACTAAATACCAGCACCATTGGCCCCTCCTCCAAGAGTTACTGAATCATTGCGCCCACTGCCATCCCCATCATCCAAGATTCCGTGTTGTTGGTGCCCTTGGATCCCTTAAGCCTCGAGTAGATACACATTTTTGAATTCCATTAGCCCTCGCCACTGACCCAATTACCGTATCGCAAGGATTCAATTAAACTGCCACTGACCCAGCTCCCGGTGTGACACCTTTTTGATCCCGCCTTTGAATTCCGCACCGTTAAGAGGATCAAGTTCCACCCTCAACGGTGTCGGCCGTACGGAGGGACGAAAAGCGAATTATTCGCGGTTTATTTGTTCCCCAGCAAACCAGATAAAGCTGGGGGAATGAAATTACACACCAATGTTGTCGCAACAATTGGACACGGTGGCGGGCGGCGGCGTGGTGGTGCTTGGATGGGGAACACACCGGTGAGGGAGGACGGCAGATATCCTTTTTCTTTTATCCGGTTTTTGTGGTGGCGTGTGCTAGAGCGTGCAGTAAATGTCAGAAAGGATATTTTTATTACGTCGCACACAAATTTTTGTCCTTACCCTCCCCCATCACAACGGTCGAAGGATTTTTTTTCTTTCAGTCTGTTCGGTGTTAAATTCCACAAGATGTCCTCTTTTTGCCTGCTGACCCCCGCAGACACACCACACACACACACAAACGCAGCCACACTCTGAACCCCACGGCAAAAGAGCATCATTACAACGTGAGGTGCAATAAAAAGGACGAAGCACAACACCAACAAGCGCCCGGCCAACACAAGTAACAGCGGCCAGAGCAGAAGCAGCAGCAGCAGAATCCAAAGCGTCGCACTAAAGATGACTGACTGGCGGAAGACACAGGAGTGGGAAAGCGATGGTCATTGAAAGATAAGCACGAGGATATAAAAAGGATAAAAAGCTATGTCACCGTACTTAATGGTTTGGTTTACAATAATTCACGACCAAGGATACGGGTACTCCGTTCTACATTTTCTTTTCTAGATGTCACTGACTTTGTGTGTGTTTGAGTGAGTCTGTGTGCGAACGGATGTGTGTTAGAAGTCTTGTTGGTTGGTTAGATGTTGTCTTGAAGGACACGATGATTGTTGAATTCCACAGAGTAAGAACCAACACACCAGGCGACACGTGTGTGAAGCCCGAGATTGTGGGTGCAGCAATATGGTTTTGATTTATGTGTGTACAGCGTTAAGCTGAGGAAACTGGTGGTGGGGTGTGAACGGTGAAGAGGGGGCTGGCGAGAGAGGGGGAAGTGGGTATGCCTTGTGTAATTGGAGGGTTTCGTTACTTCGGTTTTCTTTTTCGGCTGAGTAATTGGTTTTTTTTTGTGGTGGGCTGAAATTATTGGTGTCTACAAGGACCTGAGGGGCGGGGGGAGGGGGTGGCAAGGAAGAGGTGTTTTGGGCTAAAGACGTGGTAAGAAGGCAATTTGTGGGCAATAAAATAGACATTTCTTTTTGTGTGGACTGTGACTGATTGGAGCTTGGATTGCTTTGATTGGCCTGTTTTTTTGGATGAAATGGGCCTGGAAAACAAATTTTCGAGGTTATGTATTCCCTTTGCGTTTGGATAACCACATCATGCTGATTAATGCTCAAGACATGGTTGCCCATTGCGGATAGATGCGGGTTTTCCTGCTTCAGTCACCTTTTCTGTCTTTCTCGGGCCTGAGATGTTGGCGTCCCTTTAATTTGATTTGAAATTTAAGTTTGATGCATGGTTTGATGCAAGGATAAGGATTTTGTTATAAATCTCATTTTGGTGATGACAACTTGTTTAAAGCATCCTTCTTCTAATTCATATGACGCTCCAGTCCGAGGTGGCCTTAACCAACAACCGTTGTCCAGCTGGCGCGATCTTAAGTCAGCTGCGTCGAATTTCACACATCGAGCTGGTGGAGATTTATTTTCATTAGCTCGTGCACAATTGGGTTGGTGAGCGTTCTCTATCGCATTGTCCTACAGATACGGCGCTAAAGACTCTTTGGGTTTGAGCAGTGATGTCTAGCCACCTTGAGCTCTGAATTCGTTGACGCCCGGTTAGGCTCATGTTGCTGTACGACTCGTAGAGCTCGTGGTTCTCTAAGAATCATGAACGCAACCAGAGGCAAGAATTAAGAATCAGAAATGTTGGCTTGAAAGTTGGCTTACAATGTTAGCTTGGTCCTTCGAAAGAGAGCTCTACTACCTTACGGTCTACTCCACGTTAAGAAACTGCAGAAAAAATCGTCTATGCTCCTCTCTCTGTCCCTCTTTCTCTCTCTCTTGGTTTTTTCCCACAATCTCAGCACAGATTCGCAAAATCCATTCCCCAGTTCAAACTTTTGATGTCACCTCTGAGTTGTGCACATTTTCTTTGCGAGAGCCTCTTTTGACAACCCCCATCCAGGGTCCAAACTCTCCCCAGCCACCGTTGGTATTATTTAATTTTCAATAGGAAAAACCTAGTTTACTCAATTCCACACTGGCACTTTGTCCTCTTATTCCGGCAGAGTTCGTTTGTCCTCGTACCGGGCGCCAACCAAAAAAAAAAAAAATGTCTCTAAAACGGATATATGACCATTCCATTCGAAATATATGAGAAGTTCCATTTTTTTTGTTATTCAGCTTCTGTGCTTCCGCCTTTTTCGCTTTTCCGCCACTCTGCACCCCCTCCCCCGACGCCATCATTTCTGCCTTTCTGTCAGACTAAAAGCAGCAACGCCAGCATCGAGAATTCACAATATTTTGTTATATTTTAAAATTTTCCAAAAGAGTTCCTAGTTGTTTGTTGTAACAAGACTATTTGAAACAAACTCGATGAGAGAGAAAAAAAATCACACACCCCCCCTCCCCCCACCTCAAAGATAAAGCGATACTATCCATTGAGCGCTCGCGTACACACGTATGGCATGGCACTCTGCACTGTCAGGTCATCGGATGGCTATGTGGAGGATGGCAAAGTGAACGAAATAATAATACACTGTAGCAAGGACCCTCCCTCGGCGCGAAACGAAAGAGTTGGAGCACGAAAAAAAAATTTAAATCCCCAATATATTTTCTATCCGACATGATCCTGTCTGGTGTGTGTCCTGTATTCCGAACACAAGCCCCTCTTCCCGCGTCAGCCACCGGACACACACAAATTTACGCGAAAAAAGGACAAAATGCAAAAAAAAAAATTTCGCTTCGTCCAAAATGAACTTGGAGTGGCGAGGAGACCCCTTTTTCCTCTGCGAGTGTCATGTGATCCCGTTTTTTTGTTCCACCTCCTTGTTGCTGCTGGTGGTGCAGTTTTTTTTCGCCGCCTTCTTACAGACTGGCGATGGCGATAGTGATGGTGATGGTGATGGTGGTTGGCTGGTTGGTTATTTTATACGATTCGTCCGCTCTTTTTATTTTCCTCTTCGCTGGTAGTCCTGCATGTTATCCTCGGCGATGGTGGACTTGGTGGAGAGAGGATATACGCTTGCAAACAAGCCACACTGTCATCAATTCCATAGTTGCCTCACCCAATGTCCAGTGGTGGTGGTGGCGGGGGACAATGGGATAGCGCTAGCAATGAATATGAATGCACTTATGGTGTGTTGTTCGGGCCTGCCGCTGTGTTGCAGTGATGTCCTTTTAGCTAGTTTCTTCTTCTCCCTTCACCCGCCAGTGAAATCCCCCGATATGCGGGCAGTTCATTTAAGTAAGCAATTTTGTGCCATCGCGCGAAGGGACCTCCGCCGTTGTCCATATGTGAGAGTGGTGGTCACATTCGAAAGAGGATGCTCCACCATCACCCCTCCCCCCACACACACCACGTTCAATCCATAACAATTTAGGTTTTAACAAACCCAGCGAATCATAATAGGTATGGTGGACGGAGCAGCGGTTGCAGCGCTTCAGTCGACTGCACAAAGCTAGAAATGAGAGAGGCACTGGCAAAAAATGGACAGAAAACCACATGTGAGCAGGGCGAATCTGTTAGGCTTCGGTGGTGGAAAAAAGCAGGACATCGTCATCATCGCCATCGCCATCGTCGTAGTCGTCGTTGTCGCACTTAATGCATGGTCGGCGATTTCATTTGATGAAATCGCCGCTTGTTGGCAGCAAAAGGCGATGGTCTTCTGGGGGCGGCTCACATTTGGGAATAGATTTTTTCATTCGCAATCTGTTAAGTATTTTAGGTTACGTCGACAGAATGACGGGAATTGGGTGTGCGCTTGGATGTGCATCCCGTGGCGTTGTGACACTTTAAAGTCATGGAAATGGGGTCGCGGTTTTTAATGAGATCTTAGAGGGGGTCTTTGTGCCCTAATTGGTTCAGGGGGATTCATGGGGTGGTGAATTTTTAGGGGTAATGGATGGCTTTAAATTGGTCTGTGTGGTGATTTCTCCAAGCACTTTTAATTTATTCAATTTGGACGACAATGTTCAGAGAGTTCAATGACATCCCAGAGGGTTGAATTCTAGGGCCCACTGTGCTCTAATATCCGCTCATCATTGGGGAAGGTCTGGTCTGATGGTCACTGTCTCGAAGTGGCTTAAAGCAACTCAAACCTCGTCATCGGGTGTCAGAGTGTGGACATCTCACAAAAGGAAACGAGCAGCAAAATCGAAGACAGACAGGGAGCTGTGAAAATGGTTTTCGAATCGACACCGGAGGGATTGAGGTCCTTGTGGTCATACATGCCTCCTGATTGCCCATTTCTACAACCAACAGAAGCTCAGGTTCACAGAGAAAAAATATGCCAAATCCCTTCTCATCACAGGTAAGTGTCCACTTCCCGGTTCTTAAATGAATAGAAAATCCATCCCCCCCAACCCTGCCCACAAACCAAGTCCATCATAAAAGGAACACCAAAATGCATTCAATTTGCAAAAGCTCCACTCTTCACCTCTGCCAAGGATTAGTAGCCACATTTGAATATTTTCATTTTTTGTTTCTTCTCCACTTCTCCAGCCTTAAGCTCGTCCTTTCGCCCAAATGAATGAACTCACTCTGCCAGTCTTCCGTGTTTCCATGTGGATTATCCTGATTTTTTTTTGCTCATTCTTCCTTCCCACAGCTACCTCGTTTGGCAGTGTTTATTCAAAATATGTGCATATCCGCTGAGGAAT
This sequence comes from Eristalinus sepulchralis, assembly GCA_944738645.1. Lineage (NCBI taxonomy): Eukaryota > Metazoa > Arthropoda > Insecta > Diptera > Syrphidae > Eristalinus > Eristalinus sepulchralis. The sequence goes on along the minus strand of OX122886.1, from coordinate 5,037,589 downwards.
AATAAAATATTTGAAATCATAAAGAACCGAAAGAAAGAAGGGAACACCAGAAGAAACTTCACAAATTCGTTGGTTTTATCCTGATGCATGCGCCAATCCTTTCCACCTACATCCTGTATTTTAGTTTTCCCCTTTCTTCTAGTTTCTTGTTGTTGTTTTTGTTGTTTTATTCTTAATTCCGGTCATATGGAGTTGCACACAGCAATAGTCCTGCCTTGCGAGTGGCTGGAGTTGTTCAGCTGGGATGGGTCGGTAAATCATGTGAAGGATAAATGGGCAAATATCCTTTTCGAGGGATGTGTTCCCTTATTTATTTGCAAGCGTTTTTCGCTTTTTTTGTTTCTTGCTTTTTCTTCTTTGTTGTGCGGCAAGTCTTCGTGGTCGTGTGCTTGTGTTTTGCAAGCGTGGAGATTTGTTAATTTATTAAGTTTCTCTGTTTCTGTTCCACTCCCAGGACTCATCTAGAGAAATTAATTTTTGGGCCAAAAAAAGGAAGAAGTGGAATCAGCCCCGGGTGGTAAATGGGGAAAGGGATTGTTGTAAGCTGCCTGGATAGGGGAATTTTTTTTTTAATATTTGGTTACAAATTCTCTTAAGGGCTTTTGGGAACTTTGAGCAATTTGGATCTGGGCTGTTTTGATGCTTGTGATTTTCATGTATTGGAATTTCTAAACTTTTAAGATACTAACTAGTTTCCTTTGAATTTTGAGAGGTTTGCAATTTAGGCTTTTGTTGGTGATTCCTAAATTGTGGGGTCTTTTTGGATTCTTAACATCTAAGAGTTTTGGCCCTGTTTGGTATTTAGACGCTTTTGGATGCAAATTTCATGTCTTTGAATTTTCATATTTGCTTGCAAATTTGGGCCTTTCGAACTTTGGACCTTGGAAATTTTGGCTCTTTTCATATTTTCGGCGTTCTAATATTTAAGGCCTTTTAAGAATTCAGTCTTTTGGCATTTTTGCGCATTTGGAAGTTTAGTTTTAAGTTTGGGGGAGTTATGGGTCTTTGCGATTTTTGTCATTTTAGGTATTTCGGGGCATTTGCAGTTAGGGGCCCTTGTGAAACTTAAATTTTTCCTTTTGGGATCATTGTTCAAATTTAGGGCTCCATAACACTTGCTTGTTGTTTTTTAAATTTTGGAACTTGGAGACTCTTGGGCATTGATAATTTTTAGGTCGTAACCAACTTTTGACATTTTGAGTTTTTCGTCGTGGAATTTTAAAGTCTTCCGAAAGGGGCCCAGTATAGGGACCTTAAGACTGTTTTGGACTAGAGGCTTTTTCAGGTTTTGAAAATTTGGATCCTGGACCACCCGGTTTTTATTATAATGTTTGGTAGACGACTTCTCGCATTTCAAGAAATCCGGTGATCCAGTGGAACAGCTCCAAAGTAAGACAAAACTTGAAGTATAAAAAGGTTTCAACGGCTTCATCAAATTTAAGCCGTCATTTGAGATTGATAGATAAACTGATCCTCTGACTACAAAGTTTACAAGTCTCCCAGTACCTGTAAGCCCAACTCTCCAATTTCCTAACAGTCCTCAAGTATCACATCACCCAGTTACCTCTGCCACCACCCAACACAATTCAGTTGAAATTATCTATCCGCAGCAAGTTTTGCGCTGCCCTTGTCCCCTGCATTAATTGCTTCTCAACTTAATAACAGTAACCCCTAACCACCACTCGACTAATGAAACATCAAAGTTGCAGATCAAAACGGCAAACAGCGTCCAACTTTCGTGGTGTAATAAACCCTCTGCTCCGGCAAATAGGCAACTTTACACTATTTGTGTAAGTTATACACTCGCCGAGAATGCGCCGAACACTCGTCTCACTTAAAACCGGCTGCCGTTGTTGCCTCTTCAAAGTATGCAAGCGCAGCAGGAATATCCCGTGTCAGGCCATCATCTAAGACGCTCGACGCCGCATAACTGCCATTCACATTGTTTATCATCAAACTTTGAGATAATGTTTGCACACCAAGGCACACACACACGGACCCCACTTGAAAATGAAGACACTTAGCAGCTTCAAGAAATTGCCGGAAAGTTTTTACGAAGAGAGGGGCGCCCAGAGTGTGCGTATTTGTCTTGAAGATTCTCGTATTTATTCGCCCTCCTAACCCCTACTGCCAGTTCACTACACTTGTTGGGATGTCGGATGGAATTAGCTTAGAACGCATCCCAAGAACCGTCATCACATGCATGGAGGCGCTTTCAACTTGCGATACACCACAGCTACTTTTCGGTTGATTATTGTTATCCTTTGGTGGAAAATGGCTTCTCATAGTTGCAGCACTTCCGCAACAAGGCAAAAACTGAGATGCTGAAAATTCATATCCCCTTTTTCCTTCGACTTAATATCCTCTCTGTGAGATGCGAAAATATGAATAACGAACAGTAACTGCAGCAGCAGAGTCAGTCAGTTTCTTTTCCCTTCCGGAAGAGTACGTTTATTAGGAAAATATTTTCATTGAGTTGAACATGCGAGCGTGTGCACATACGCACACATGGTGGACTGTGGTAATGGACGGCTGGGGAAAGTTTGTGAATACAGATGGTCGAGGGTGGGGGACATGTAGATATGAAAAAAATTGAAAACTTCAAAACTTTCTCTTAAAGTTTTTGGTTTCTTGTGCCCTGCGCTTGGCTTGACTTTGATGTTATTGCGGGGGAACTTTCAAGCGGCATACGAAGGGTTTGTTTGGCTTCGTCTATGGACACTGAAAATGTAAACCTTTGTGGAGTGCAGTCATCATCGTCTCGCAACACGCAGACACTGGGCGCTGTGGGTGAAACTCAGTCAGGGCACGCTGACAGCAGAAGAGGTTCAAAGTGATCTTTCAAAATTATGAGAATCAAAAAGAAGGGTGGTGTATGAAGTGGTTCGAATAACTTTTGAGACTTAAATCAAGGGCTGCTCGATGCAATATGTCGGGAAATGAAAACGAGCAACAGGAGGATGCGTGTAAGTGGGTGGGTCTTCTGGCGCTGGATATATCCGATGGCTATACAAATAAAAACAAAATGAGATGATTTAGAAGTGAACGACAAGCAGCAACGATTTCTTTCACTGACTGGATTTCAGATTGGATTGTGAGAGAACTACATGATTTCTGAACTGCGTTCACTGTTGCTTGGTTCTTGAAGGCTTCCCCTCTGTGGCGAGATGAGACCTGAACCGATTTTAACCATCATGATGCCTTGCTGTGTGCTTCTTGTACTTCTTTCGTTACTTGATCTCGTCTCGTCTTTGGTTAGTCATGTCAACCTCCTAATTTCTCCTGATAGAACTTACCCATCTCTCTGCGTCCAAACCGAAACAATAACTCAAATGCTTAACCGGTTAACCATACACTTCTTTCGTGACTGAAACAGCCGAAAAGTTAGAGATTTTTGTGTCACCAAGTCAAAGGAACCGATCCAGCAGCACCACACACTAACTACAACTCTCCCGCGCTCGGTGCCCACGTCTATTCAACCTGCGAAAATTTCTTTTCATAAAATCACAAATCCTTCTGGGAAACTCATTGTCACGTCCATGTCATCGTCTGTTGGTCGCTTAGTCCCTTCCCGTCCCAAGAGTGCCGCATGCAGCACAACAAAGCGCGACAAAACAGCTGAAGAGGAAATTGTTAAAATTTTATGCAAGCTCAAACTTTGCATTATACTCCCCCACCCCACACCATCCCCTTCTCAGTCCCTATCGACGGGTAGTGTTTTTCAGCATTGTCGCCAGGCAACCTGACGTTGCTGTCGATGAAATCCTTGAGAGGACGACAAAACGAACAGAAAAAAAAAAACAAATAAACTGGCGCAACTTGACCGTTTTTTTCAGCGAAATTATTGAAAATTGTACACCATCCCTGGGATCGGGAAACTTTTGATGGCAACTGTCGTCGTGGACGAAGTAAATGTCCAGAGCGCAAAGGGAACTTTGTCCTCGCCTCGCTCACCCCGGCGAATTTCACTCAAATCAACGTCAGGGCCAAGCCTTGCCCTGTCGTCGCCTTTGACAGAGACATCATCGACTGGATCAGCCAGGCGATTGTTTTCCCAGCTACAGCGAAGCGACCGCGTTTCAAAGTGCCCACTAAACGTCCTCGGGAGCACACATATCAATGTCGAGTCCTCATTTGGCGTCAGACCTGAGCCACAGCGCGCTCAGCTGAGATTGCGGGGGAACGTGACGAGCGCCACACAGTAATATTTCTCGTTATCCTTGAGCAAAGATGCATGGATAACAGAAATAAATACAAACACAGTTGCACTGGAGGGAGGGGGGGGGGGGGGGGGGACATCGTCGTCGGGCGAGTGCGAGAGAATAAGAGATGGATGTGAGTGCAAACAAATCAGAGGGAATATTGCAAATATTGCGCTTGAATGATCCAGCAGCGGGAGGGTGAGTCCTGGGAGAAGCATTTATTTTGAAGAGTACCGCACCGGCAGCCGGAGCATCCTTGCTGATTGCTGCCTCCAGTGGTGCCCCTCGCCCTCCCGCCATCCCGCTCCTTGTGCTTCCTTCTGCTGCTTCTGCTTGCTTGCAATTGTGTGATTTTTATTTATTGCTTTGCGCAGGATTGCGGGGCGGCAATGGAAAGGAAATGGGAATCGCTATCGGAGCGAAAGGATAAGTTAGTTTATTTGAGGATAAATTTTATTGATAAATAAGGCGATGGGTAGACGACGCCCGTGGATGATGCAGAGTGAGGCCGGAGGTGGAAGGTGGAAGTGGCGGTGCTCTCGCCAGATAATGATTGCAGCTTCCTGACTGTTAACCCGTCACACCCCGCGCTGGCAGCCGGTGGAGGCAACGATAAAGATGTTCGAGGAAGAGGAGATTTCCTGGTACTTTGAGGTATAAACAAGGGATTAGCAGACGGTTTTCGGTTGCGAAACGGGCGGACGGGGTGGGATGAGTATTTATTGAGATAATGAATGAAACGTTAGCTTGGGTGTGAAATATTCCGATAAGCCACGAGTCTGTGGCAGGAGTTGGTAGTTTTTGGAGATTTGCTAGTTGGAGGGTGTCTTGATCTGAAGGGTGGGTTAGTGAAAAGAGGACTTAACGGTTGTCACGGTGGTGCCAAGAGCTTCGGTTTTTTGATACACCGTGACAGTTGGTGACTTTAGTGGTGTTTTTTTTGATGGGCTGTTAATTTCAGGTAGGACAGGATTAAAGATTTTGAAAGAATGGACTGAAGGAATGAAGTTGAAGAGAAAAAAATGGAAACAGAGGGCTAGTTCTGATCTCCGAAAATGCAACTCCGAAAATTGAAATGGGACATAATTCGTAGTGCTTACACGCACTATTGACGAGAAAATAGAATAAGTGTAAAACACATGTTTTCGCTTATGAAACCTAACTCCGAAATTTTAAAGCGACTTAAAAATTGCACTTTAGGTATCGGAAGCTATTAAATTGTATGTCAAATATCTAATGAGATGAAGAAAAATTAATGAGACAAAAATGAAACATGAATTCGGAGTTACTCCGAAATTACTCCGAAAATGTAAGACTTATAAAAATTACTTATTAAATATTAGTACTACACACGAAAATGAAGATTTTGTGTAAAAACGCAATTTTATTCCTAAAAAATTACTCCGAAATTCGTAAGTTGTGCTAAGACCTCCTGTTTGCTGCAATGTTCGAAGAAAAAAAAAACAAGATATGCTGTTGGTTGTCATTTTATTTAATTGTATCATTTCAACACAGAACAAGCCATTCTTTTGTGTCACAAAAATTCCAACAAGTATTGCCTGTTCTCCGTCATATAAGCTCCACCATTCCAGAACATTAAAAAATGTACAGTTCCCTGGCTGAATTGACTTTTCCACTTAAGGCCCTTCCCCAACTTTAGTTTTGTCCTCAAGTTATTAAGCGACAATCGGCACGACATTGCAACATTCACCAGCAGCACCCGTGGCCAGCCAGATCACCGCCCCTGTAATCCATCAGCCCAGTCCGGCTGCTCTAAGTGGGACTAATTACCTCCAGAGTTTCAAATTCTAATCCTTTGCGTGATTCAACTTTGAGCTTCGTTGACTTTGTCCCACCCGACGACACTCGAACTCTCGTCAAAGGACACACTCGCACGTTGCGATATGAATCAACGCTCTACGCCGCCACCACCCTCCCTCCCGCATCGTAGGCCAGACGAAATCTGCCCTAATCGCTGCGCGAGAGTGTCCTATGTCAGGTCGAGACAAGCAAAAGCACTCTCCAAGTGGATTCTGTTGGCTTTCGCCGGCTCCCAGCCGCCGCCATGGGCTTTTTTCGTCACGAACCCTGAGGGTAGTTTACCCGATTATTCGGAATTAATTACTCAACACCGCCAAATGAGAGAGTTGCGACGTGTTCGCTGCGCTGTTGTAGGAAACAATTTAACCGAGATTGACAGACCTGCTCTCTGATAGAGTTTCATCTCGGGCCGCAACGGTATGCAAGCGCGCGAGTGCCGATGACCAGCTAGACTGGAACACTTGCATGTCGTCGCTTTTGAGATACACCAACTGATTATGTGCCCGATAGAGTGGACAGACATGCAATTTGTTTGACCAGAGCTGAACCAGACCGCGACCGAGGGCAGCCGGACAGTCAGGCCGGCGGATAGGCGGCCCTCAACGGAGCAGAGAAGCATGATATTGGTAACTTGTAAACCTGATGGCTGATGGTAATCGAAATGTGTTGTCCACACAGGAATTCCTCCGGTGAGGGGTGCTTGGCAGACGAGTGGTGAAGGAAAAGAGCAACCTCCGGGTGAGTTGACATTGCGTGCTGCCTCACCCGATGCGGGGACAGGCTGTGGAGGGGGCAATCGAATCGAGTTGCGGGTGGTGCACTCCGCGACTTCCAGTGCCGTGTTCGTGGAAATAATTAATTGGTGACGATTAACTGTTATTAATGGAGCAGGTACTCAGCTGTTTTTTGCTTTTCATAATTTTTTGGGTGTGGATTGAGGAAACTAGAACTATGGAGGAAGTTGGGAGTGAAGGGAGTGATCTGCGTGAAGGCAGAAAGGATGTCGCCCATGGCGTGAGGAAATTAATTGGAAGTGGAACTTTGTAAAGTCGAGCGGGAGTTTGTTTGCCGAAAAGGGAATGAGGAAATTTAGTGACGGAGAAAGGTTCTGTCAAAAGGGAAATATGTCGCTCTTTGAATTCTCAAAAGTTGAGATGGCAGTGGGCGTTCCGAACTTTGTGCGGATGGTGTTGAAAAGATTTCAACGAAATGAGGCAATGAGTTGAGAAGAGTGGATTCTTAGGAAAGGACATTTTTACAAGCCGGTTGAATGCTATAAATAAAAGTTTCTCAAGAATCAGTGGAGTGTGGTAATATTTTAAGTTTCCTTCTAATCAGATTTGTGGGGTGGCAATAATTTAAAGTGGATGAATGTAGACATAGAAATGGCATGTTAGTATTTTTTCTTACCGTTCGTTAGTTTTTAGTAGCTTTGAAGTAAGTTTAAATACTCCGAAAACTTTTAAATATTGTTGGTGCAAAAATAGGGTTCTGGAGAGGGTTATTTTGGTGAAGAAATGCAAAAACAAGCAAGAATTGGGACTCCGAAAATTTTACTCCGAAAAAAATAAACTTGAAAAATTCGAAATAAGACAAGCCAGTTTTAAACTTAAGGCAAAATTTCGTGTCAAAACGTGCATATGAAATTGTGCCAGCTTTTTGACTCAGAATATATGACTCCGAAAAAAAATCAATTCAATTAAAATCAAAAAAAACTCAAAAAGGTACATGAATTTATAAATAATAAAATATGTTCCACATACGCCCGAGACGTTTCGTACCACTTAAGTGGGATTAAGCAATTTGGCGTTCAGTTGACACCTTCCCCAGCTTACTTACGACGTCATCTGCGGCCATTGGAAATTCTATGTCCGCTACTTCAACAATTCCAAACGAGCATCACAGTTGTTCATTTTTACAGCTGCTCTCGGACATCTCATGTCCCTCATCAAAGTCATCACCAGACACCCAAAGAAATCCAAGTCAAAAGCACACTCACTTGATCCCCATCACCTTTCCATGAAGCCCACAAATGAAGTTCAACTTCTTCCGGAAGGCACCTGTCATACAACAAACGAATCTTGTTCTTCCCGCCTTGACAGAGAGCACTTCACCTTCACCTCAACCTCTGTCAACGAAGACAACCTCATCAGAAATTCTCAAACATCGTGTGCGGCATCATCGTTGTGTCGTTCCGCCCCTCTCTGCAACACACCATTTCACACCTCATTCAATTTCAGATTCTCACTCCCCACCCCCCGCGCCCCATCCCTTCATGGCCAACGACCCAAAACTCGATAATCCCCGCCCTCTGTAAGCGCCCTCATTGAAAATGACGACATTACTCAAATTTAAATTTAAATTCGAGAGCGGAACAGCGGAGAGCCGCCTCATGCGTAATGAAGGACACGCACATGCTACGGAAAAATATGCTGATGCCGCCCGTCTCTATGCTTGTGCCTGTGTGTGTGTGTGTGTGTGCAGGTCCAGAGGCCATCTACTGACCCTACTTGAGCTTAATCTGAAAATTTACATCTTCATCCTTTTCCAGGATGTGGGCAATTCCGAGATTCCGAGAAGAAAAAAAAAATCGAGAATGAGAAACGTCGTCGTCCCGAAAAAATCCATTTCGACGCACACTCACAAACGCAACAAGATGAAGTGTCAGTTGCGTGTGAGTTAGGGGACACGACCGGATGGTGTCCTTACACGCCGGAGAACAAGTTCTCCAATAAATAAATAAAACGGCTTAGCCCCGAAGGACTATATTAAAGCACGCCCAGTCGGCCGGCGACCGTCCCTCCGCCATCCACTCTCGGCCGGTGGACAGTTTTATGATTTTAATTTTCAACGGGACAATAAAGGGTTCCACAGTGCTTTTATGGCCTTTCCTTGTGTCCTCCACGCCATCGTTGGAACGCCGCGTCGCACCGTTCATCTATTGTTGCTTCCCGCTGCCGGGCAAAGAGCGACACGTTCAGAGTGGAGTTGGGCCATTTCCTAACCCCGGTCGTGACTTCCCAGTCTAAAGCATTCCTCCGCTCCGCTTATCAAGGTCGATTTTTATGGGGACCGTACCGAGGACCCTCCGCTGAAATATGACGACGGCCGTTCATCCTCATCATTGTTCCTGCGGTCGACGCCGAAAAAGTGAGATTTCTGGTTCACCGGTCATCGGCGGCCCTATCTGAGGAGCAAGACGATTTGATTGAGGGGCGCCCTCCGCCAATCAGGCAAAATAAAACAATTTCCTGTGCAGACAGTTGAACTTGAGCTGCCACAAGGCACACGCACGCACACCCAAAGAGACTGCTAACCTTTTCTCCTGATTGATGAGCGGTGGATGGTCAGCAGCAGTTCGGTGGAAGTGAGCATTTCCTGCAGAACCACAAGCACTGTGCGAACAGGGAAGGGCAAGAGATTCATCATCACATCTGGAGGGTCGCAGGTGGCTGGAGAAGGTCGGCTGTAAAATGTATCCACACCGCAGGTTCTATCTCAATTTTCAATGGCCAGCGGTTTATGACATTTTTCACGAGACCGGAAGATAAGACAAACGCCGGAAACCGCCACTGACTGGAGGCGATGAATCAACAGAATGTTCTGTTTGAGGGCAGTTCGGCGACGATGCACGGCGCCCAGGGGAATGATGTGGTTCGTGGTTGAGGGCAATTCGATTCAAACATCACATGGACGTTCGATGAATAATTTAAATAATGGACGACAGGAGATTTGGACGTGTGGAGGTGCTTAAGGCGGTTAAGTTGTGGGAATTGTAAAGCAATGTCTTAAAGTAGCAGTTTGGGTTAGATATGGTAAGTGGCGGTAGGGTGACGTAAGCATCAGGGATGGTAAGTAGAAGGAACCGACTGCAGAAATCGTAGATTGAAGTGATTAACGCTCAAATATAAGGCCAGGGATAACATTAGACGTCAGAAGACGGAAAAGGACATCATATGATCAACAATCAGCAAGAAATGACAATATATATCCGTTCTTCGGTACTTTTTCAACAGATGGCGACAGGCAGAATGTCTGCAAGACTGAAGAACTAAAAAATTGGTCAAGGACAGAGGTAGGCTACAAAATAGACATCGTAAGAAGGAAGGTTTAGGCAAGAATGGAACAGGATGAGAGTTGAAAACGGAAAAGACAAAGCATGACTTGAGTGACTGCAAGTAAAAGTGAGTTAAATCTGACATCAACAGACACCAAAAGACAAGACCAGTAGAGCAAAAGACAACCGAATACTGCAGCAAGTCACAAGAGGCTTCAAATAGACTGCAAATAGACTGCATAGCAGATAGAAGGTGAGAGACGAAAGATAGGATAGACAGCAAAGAGATATAGCAACGAACAGTAATGCCACGTTTTGACTGGACAACTTACTAAAAAAGACAGCATATGCCACTGAATGACAGCAAGGGTCAGCAAAAAAAAACAGAAAAAGACAACTAAAATCAACAAAAAGGCGGCAAATATAGACTGTAGAGTAGCAAGGAACTACATACTGTCTGGACAGCACGCTGAATAGACATCAAAAGTCAGTGAATGACAGCCAAGGTCAGTGAAAGACATTAAAAGTCTATCAAAGACAACAAAATACAACAAAAGTCGACTAAAGACTAGCCGTCAGTAAATATAGACTGTCAAAAGAATGAGGGACTATGAATTGATTGGACAACAAACAGAAAGACACGACAAAAGACAACAAAAGACAACAAAAATCACCAAAAGGCAGGGAAAGACAGCAAAACACTGTCACAAGCAGCAAGAGGTAAAGTCAGGTGAAGTCAACAGAAGACAACAAAAGGCAACAAAGGCAGCCTGTAGGTGCAGTAAGGGACTGCCTTACAACAGGCATCACCATTCTCCAAAATGACATTGACTACGACAGCAGACAACAACATCGACAGGATGACACTAAAGACTTAGGGGATAGATGGCATCATCTAAAGCAACAACAGACAACAAAACTGAGCGACAAATGACAACAAACAAGATCTTCGGATAATTTCAACCAACCACACGAATAGACCTTCATCCATGCAGTCAGTCCATCAACTAGTTCCCCATCGCGTCAGTCATTTGAAAAGTTCAAACGGTGTGGAACAAGTCGTCAACATATTCCCAATTCATCGACAGTCGCTCGAACCCAATCCGCCCCAATCCCACTCTCACTCGGAGTTGGTTACAAAATTAGATTTGACCACACATCAGTACGAGCGAAGTGCGCCTGACAAGTCCTTTACCTAAAAATACCTTTGCTGTCACATCATAAACTGGAAATGCCATTTATCTGGAAAGCCAATCACCCCCACCACCACCCCCACAGTCAGTGCCACCGTTGCACCACCGTCGCCGTCGACCGTCCACCGCATGATGGCGTTTGGCAGCCTTAAAGTGTTTCAATTAATTGAACAGATCCATAGCCGAGAGGGAACCGAGCCGGAGTCTGTCGTCAATTAAATCCTTTGACTCGCCCCCGGGCGGGTTGATGTGTGCTTTTGATTTTGACATTTCGTTTTGCGAAATCCAATCGAAACAATCCCGAGTGTCAATAATCCACATGCAGGCGTGGTCGAATTGGTGGATAGCTCAAACAATGGCGGCGGTGGTTGGAAAGGGAATGAGGTGGGGGGTGGAGGTGGAGGACATGGACATGTTGAGAGAGGTGATGCATTACCTGCGGTAAGAAAAAAAATGAACACAAAGGAATTAGTCCAGAGGATGGCCATCAATCACGGGACCCTCGGGCATCGAGGAGATGCTGGTAATTAATTGAGACTTGACAAGAGAATGGTTTCTTTGCTGGAGGCAATGTTGAGCAGATTTGCAGGCGATTCTTTCACGAATTTTGCTGATTTCCTGAAGGTTTTGAATGTGAAGTCTGAACTGTGGAGTGCACAAGGATGGTTGAAGACCAGTCAAAAAGATGTTCCTAGATAGGCACTGCTGCGCAGATAGGCCACACCCGATGTAAGCCGAGAAGGGACATCGGCGGGATGGCCCTCACTTGGACACCACAAAGACTGTGTAGACGGGGTGAACCACTCTCAAACTGAAGACTAACCCTGGAAGAGGAACTTTGAAAGGCCAGTCAATCGGGAGTGACTAGGTTTGGTCAAGGCACAATCTCGTGGAGATACGAAATCCTGTGCGGTAACATTTGAGTTATATTGTGAAATTGTATAGGGCTACATTCTTCTTCTTTCTCTTGTGGCGCTACAGTCCGGGGTGGACCTGGGCCTCAACCAACATGCCTCTCCAGCCAGCACGGTCTCTCGCCAGCTGCCTCCAGTTGCGCACTCCAAGTTGGTTGAGGTTCTTCTCCACTTGTGTGCGCCACCTTAGCCTCCGCCCTCTGTTGCGTTGTCCCAATGGCTCAGATTCGAAGACTTTTCGGGCCGGAGCAGTGGTGTCCATGCGCTCTACATGGCCTAGCCATCTTAAGCGTTGTATCCGTAGACGCTTGACTAGGCTCATGCCGCCGTACAGGCCATACAGTTCGTGGTCGGTGGTATAGGGCTACATAGACACTCCCAAAGGACACCAGGTATGATTTCAGGTCCTTTGTGACGTTGTTCAACTCAAAACTTGCATACCTTCCCTCAGAAAAATCAAAACTTGACCGAAATTCATGAAATTTATGGTGTTCCTCAGGGTTCCAGTCTGAGACCACAATTTTTTCTGAACTTCTTCGACCAACAAAGCATTTATCCACACCCTCAAGTCGAGAAGGTCACGGGATCGACCAGGACTGTAGAATCAGTACGGCTCTGGCTATAAATGGATGCCAGGTAAATGACACCTATCAGCCTGGAAGTCGAAAACAAAACTTCCATCTGGTACCTGCAGCAGCAGAAGTGGAGAAGAAGTGTTCATTCCCCAAAATCGTCACTGTTGTAATTTCAAGTAGTTCCGCCGTTGCTATGCAATTTCAAATCCCTGCCACATGATGTCTTGCTAATTAATTCACTTCAAACAAGACCAGCCGTTGCACACAGCCGACCCTGCATAACTTCACGAAATTCCGCCCCACATTCCACGCACACACTCGCACACTGTACGTAAAAGTGAATTTACCCAAAACCTCTACATCATTCATAATCAATCTGACTTCCATCACACATGTCGCACCGAGTCTCAGTTGCAATTAGAATCTGGAGGCTTGTCTGAGCGCGGGGAAAGAGAGTGGGAGAAGCGCCAGCAAAGCAATCAAACTTCAACTCGCTAATTTAAATGAAAGGACACATTCCCGGCAATGTTCCGAATTTTGAGACAACTAGTCGTGAGGAGGGAGAGAAGAGAGAGAGACTCTATCTGCCACTGTGGAACGCAGGGTATGTGTGTGCATGTGCGTGCACTCGAGTTTGTGTGAAATTACTTTCATGCTAACAAGGGGAATAAATGCCAGGCCGAGTGTGAAATGTACACCACAATGGCAAACAGACTTTTGTGAGTACAGATGTATCTATCACTTGTGACGGAGGGATGAGGCTGGGGAGGGGGTGTTACCGCATTTTTGGGATTTCCTAGTTAATCCTCGAAATAGTTGGATTTGGTATGGTAACGAGAAGGAGAGAACTTTCAGTCTGGTTGAGAGAGTGGAGGAGGGCGTATGTATAGCGGTCCCAATCACGACCCACTTCGTAGTCCGATGTTGGATGTTGTTCCTAATCCATAATGAACGACTTCACCCGGAAGTGTTATCGACTATCCATCAACAAGCCCATAAAACACATCCTGTCAGCCAGCCAACAAGCCAGCCAGTCGACCCATATCCTGCTGCTGCTACTCCTGCTTCAACTGAAGTCGTCGTCGTGCAGCGAATTTTCTGTGTGTGTTTTTTTTTCGCTCCCTCTCTCTCTGAATTTCAAATTATTTGCATGACAGAAAGTCCGAAAGGAAACCTCGCTCCATTTTCCGTCCGCCATATGTGTGCGAGGGCCGGTCGTTGGGGGCGTGGAGGGCGTGGGGAGGCGTGAGGGTGGTACAACATGCCAGCAGTTTAATTCGATAAAATTGTCTGAATAACACCAGTCGAGGACTTCAACGATGACGACGCTCTCTGTATGTCCTGACCTCATTTTGGCGGGTGCGTGTGTGCTGGGCGGTGGCGCCGTCGTCGTCGTCGCCCAAGCAAACCCTCAGTGAAAAGTTTTTGATCAAAAACCCATAAATTACGCTCCAATTCAGATTGTACCAACTCCCTCGCAAACACAAACACACCACACACACACACACACACGCGGAGACACACACGTCGACGCACATATTGAGAAGAAAAGGACTTTTTCTCGGGCTTTGACTGTGATTCAGTTTAGCAAACATGCACGCAGCAGCAGCAGCAGCTAAGTCAAACAATCCGGCAGCCAATTGTCGAATCAGGACGGAGTGCATGCCAGCAGTCGATTTTGGGACGGCCGGTAGGGTGCACTTGTTTGCGTTCCTAGCCCGTGCCAGTTGAACCAGATGAGCAGGAGATTTCGATTTCTATACACAAACGAGCGCTCCCTTCATGAATTTATGAATTTATTGCAAATGGACGGTCAAAAAGTTGTGAAAGAATGGGGTGGAGGGAGGGGGGAAGGGGGGGGGGGGTCACGGTGTCCTGCTGTTGACAGGTCAAAGGGGAGGTTGACATTAAAATCGGGACGTTATTTATATCCCGCTCGTTTCGAATGCAGCCATCGCACAGCACAGTTTTTGCAGGCGGTTTCTGGTTTCTGGGCCGTCCACCACTCCGCAATAATAAAGTGCACGAAATTATTCATAAATTTCACAGTCGATTGTTTCAAAAAATGTGTTTGCATACAAACTGTTTTTTTTTTTCTTCTGCGCGCTGTTATCTGCGTCCTGTGCCAGGAGCGGGAGGTGTTTTTTTATTTGATTTTTGCTTTTGGGGTGTTGCTTTGTAAAGTCAGAAAGGGTGGTGGTCCGAGGGGTGGACAAATACTGGTTGTAAACATCCTGTATCGCTGTGCGAATGGCTTTTGTTTATTAGCGGATTCATTAATATCACTTTATGGTGGCGGGGAGGGATGTGGAAAAAATAAGGGTCACTCTGTGGATTCTATGTGGGTGGAGAGGGATGACGAATTGGCTTTTAAAATGACAAACAAGGTGTTGAATTTCGATCGAATGAAAGGATTTTTTTGGAATCACCCAAATTTAATGTTTTTTCTTTCGTTTTGCTCATAGAAGGTATTTATAGAACGTAATCTGCATTCCAAAGGGAACATCGACCAGAGTATGAAGGATGGTCCAAGGAAAACGCACGATAATGGTTGAAAATCAAGCTAAACCTTTTCAGAGAATTATCTAAATATGAGCGAGTATGATGGAAGGATCTGTGACAGTTATGTGTGAAACCAAATATCGACCAAATGTTTACCACGGCTTTGGTGGCATACCCCTATCCGATGGTCCCTATTTACTCGTACAATGACTTGACAGAATTGAGGCTCGATTTCTCTAATTTGCCGAATTATCTCAGCCCTTAGCTCTTGAATGGGCTTGATGTACACTTCTTCGATTAGACCCCCGCATAGACTGATCTCCAACGGTGTCAAATCCCATGATCTTGGCGACCAATGAACATCCTTAGGATGTGAGATAACATGGCCATTAAACTTCTTGCTCACATGAGTCATAGTTTCATTAGCTGTGTAGCAAGTGGGATCATGGGCATTCGTTGGGCCCGAACCCACCTTGGAACTACCCACTTCCTTGGTTAGGGCTTTCGTCGACGGTTGGGTCTCCCAGCAGCACAACCAGAGATGACATGACTCTCCAGGATGTAGGCTGACCAATTGCATGCTCCCGAACGTCAGCAAGAAATCTTTGGCTTTTCTGTTATCTCTGACAGAAAAGAGTGCAAAACACTTAAGTCTACTTGGACTTCTACTGGAAGACACCCTCGGCGATGCCTGTGAAGAAGGTGAAGACACCTCAGAGCACTTTCTCTGTCAATATCCCGCCTTTGCTCGTATCAGGCGGTGGCTGCTTGGAGCTGATGTGGTGGAAGCTGAAAATCTTAGTTCTTTATCACAGAAGTACCTGCTGGTCGTTCTTCAGAAAACCAGAAAACTACATTAAGCGGAGGTTACTGCCTGGTAGTACAATGGACCAGTTTTTGAGTCTGAGCGCTTCAGTGCAGTGTTTCCCAACTTCAAAAAAAAAAAGTGTGACCATCCTGTTGGAAGCACGCATCGTCCAGATTCATACCCACAATTTGTGGCCACGAGAAGTCCTTCATCAACGTTACACCATTCACGGTAACTACTTGGTCGACTTTATTTTCGAAGAAGTATGATGCCGCCAGTGTGGTCACCGTGGAGTAGTGGGTCCGTGCGGCGATCCGTCTAGGTTTGATTCCCGAACGGGACACTTTGCATTTTGTCACTGAATCACCTCTTTCGAGTTGCTGACAAGACTCAAGGAGTATCAATTGTCTATGAAAAGTTTCTCAAATCTAGCTGTTCGTAGTCGAAAGAAAACTGGAGGTCCCTTCTACTCGTGAGAGAACAGTAGCACGCACATCACGAGTAGTTGCTGTAGAAGCTAGGCTCTGGTCCTTGTAGGCTGCAGTGCCACCCTATTATGATGCCGCCAGTATCCGTATCAACCGTAGGCCGTATCAACCAGCCACTCTTTAATCCTCAGTCACTCGTGGATCCTTATTTGTCCAAATGTGTCAATTGTGCTTGTTAAAGGTGGCACTGAGGTGAAAGTGTGCCTCATCGTTGAAGAAGGCTTTATTTGTTAAAGTCACCATTCCCTGCCATCGGAGACCTTGAACGACGGACGATGTTTGAAATGGTCCGTTGGCTTCAGTTCTTAAGTCAGCTGAACCTTTTAAGCGTGTAAATTCAAATCTTTATCCAAAATTCGCTTCAGTGATGTTCTTGAGATGTTTAGTTGTTGGCCACGACAAAGAGACTATTTTGACGGCTTTTCTTGTCACACTATCGCCAACAACAACAGAACGAACTATCAGAAGTTAGTTTTCCTTTCACATTTTTAGGGTTTCTTTTTCATATTGTTGACATTTCATAGTTTCGCTGGGCATGTTCGTCCATTATGTATCTCTCAGACTCTGTGTCTCCTGTCCTTTTGTAAGAAATTAATACAGTCTACTCCAAACTTGCATACTAGAGTGTTTTTTTTGGTGAAACAACTAGACAACGTTAGGGTGCAGTTGAGAATGTAACAAAGTGATTTTAGGAACTTTGTTTAACACCCTGCTGTGCAACCAAAAATTCGAATGTCCCCTTCTGCGGTTTAAGAAATTGACAGATTCCCCGTGAGGTGACCTGTGTGGCTTAGAAATGTGCATCTCAGAATGCCTGGTGACCGGTTTTTTGCTGGCTCTCTATCATTCAGATGCTGTGACTAGATTTATGAATCACTTGATTCAGAATCACATGAAGCCAAAGTCCATTTGGTGGCGGAATGGCGGCTACCAGACCCAGGTTTTGAGGGAACCTGACTGGTAGTGACAGTTTGACCAGAGGTTATATTATGGTGCCTCGGGGTCAGGAGCCAATGGAACTTGGGTTTCAGGTGCTTCTGACCTCCAGTGGCACCAGACCGTGCGGTAGACCCCCTTGTGGGAGTATCGTGGTGGCTGTGGTTTAATACCCATGCCGCGGGCAGAGCTGTGGTAAGTGTCCCGTGCTGACTGGCCTACTGATTCAGGCCAGACGGTTAGGGGACTTTCCCGACTTAGCGTGGACTTGCATTTTCAACTGGGTGCTACGACCCAAAGAGCGGTAGGGGTTTTAGAAAGGCCTCGCTCCATATCAAGGTGAGGTGCTTGTCCCTCAAGCGTGATCTCCTTTGGTATATGGGTACCTAAGGCGTCTAGTCCTGCGTTAGCTGTGACTTTTGGAAAAATGGACCCAGTGATATTAGCCGTAAGACAGTTGATCACGTAAATTCAAATCCCAGATCTGTCCCTCTATCTACCCAATTAATTTCCAAGCGGGTTGTCTTGTCCTAAAAAATCTCAATTAGTAAACTTCAACCAATCTCATTCAAGGGATAGCCTGGTCCTCAACAGAGACTTGTTCTTCTTCACCACCATCCACTTTTCACCCTCAGAACATCCCTCATTTCAGAGAATTCCTAATAACAGCACGTTTGCCGTGAAGCGCACACATTCACGAGGATGACTCTGAGTGGTGAGGATTTCATTTTGAAACGTCTTTCCAGTGAATGGCCTTTTGAAGGACTTGATTGTTATGGACAAGATACAGGTATGCCAGACTGGTATGCATTCCACATCTGAACGTGGACTTCTCTCGAGTCAAAGTGATGAGATGGACATTTCGAAGGAAGCCATACATGACAAGGGATATGAATGACACGGGATAATTTATGGTTGGATAAGTGAGAAGTCAGTCGCTGGCAGGAGAAGGGGTGAATTCCTTTCTAATTGAGTTTGAATTTGACTTTGTCATGATGAGTAAGAGCTCTTAGACAGAACCATATGTTTTGTCTGAGTCGGGCATGTCTTAAATAATTCTTCCTACGTTTCGAGGAGTGTCCTTAAATTGCCCTTGGTTTGTGAGTTTCCATTCCTCCATCAATCCATTAATCCTTTCAAAGAAACACTTATCTCGTCCTAATCAACGAACCGATCCGTTCCCCGCAAAAAAAAAAGAAACACACACAGTCCTCCCAAAGGCTGTCCCATCCCCAGTATTTATCTTGTATTTTCAACCATGACCTTCCAGAAATCCCTTTAATCCCAAAGATTCCAGCATCCAGCAACAAAAAAAAAAAAACGGAATCATTTCAAAAAGGTTATAACCCTCTTTTGACGATTTAACGACGCGTCTCGCACAAGGTCGCCTTCGCCAAATCCACGCTCTCTGCACCCAGCCACCTTGCGGATCATCACCCTTCCATCTGTCTCCTAATCATTGGCCTGAACACCAACACACACACACACACACACACATGCACACATGCGCGCCACAAGAAAGCGATGTTTATTTGGCAAAACCGCTCATTTAACATTTCGCTTTTATCTGGGCGATAATGTTCGGTAAAATATCTCTGCTAGCACACAAAAATTCACCCCCGCCACGACCTCAACCGACACACACATACGCACACAGTCACATTCGTCATGGGGCTGAAGAGGGGTGGAGGGGTGGGAGGGGTGGAAGTGGCACACAGCAAAGCGACTATATCGAAGGCATACCGCGTAGGGATAATAAATTATTGTTCCCTAATAAAAACGAACGCATAAAACATTCATATTTCCGAATAAAATTGATTACCCCCCAAAGTAACGGTATTTATTTGAGGGAGAAAGTAAAATACAAATGACTTACACAACCTCAACAACCTTCATCCCACCCGGGCCGCGCGCCGTTGCACCCACCACGACCATATTTTGTCTTGCAATTGAACGCAAACAGAGCGGCAGGACACAGGCAAAAAAGGAAAAAAAAAAAAACACCGAACAGAAATCCTGCAAACTCTGGCGAAACATCGGGCGTTCTTGTGCGCGGCATACAATCGCTTGTAGTATGCGGTTTCGTTTCCTCTTACTGATCCCCATCCCCACGCCCAACTCCCATCATCCATCGGGGTACGTGGCAAAAAGTCGTACGTAAAACATGCGTGCCAAGTTGATATCCTTTATGCTCGCAGAACGAGAACGATTCACAGTTAAAGTCAGACTCTGGCTGATGGTGCTCTGGCGATGGTGGAGGGCAGGAGGCAGGAGGCAGGACTACTGGCAGGAACTGTTTTTATTGCACTTTCTGTGGTGAGTTCCTCGACAGAATGGGAAAATTTATGATTTTATTATCGAACGAGACTATGCACAACGTTATGGTGTCGTAAGTCATTATGCTGAGAAGGGGGCCGGCAAAACGAGGGGGATGAGGCAGGAAATTTGAAAGAGAAAAGAGCGGAAAGGATCTAGTTGTGTTGTTGTCGTTGGTTCCCCTGTGCAATCTTTAAAGGATTAATGGGTTCGGAACGGTATGCAGGCGAACTTATCTGATGGGGCATTCATTGGACACTCTGACTTGAGAGTGGTAGAAATTTGAGCAGTTTGACCTGGCGCTGGTTGAGCACTTGTCTGAAAATCGGCTGAAATGAGCGCACAGAAGGATCTTTTTCCACCTCTGTCTCGGTAAGGGCTTCTCTCTTTGAACTTGTTCGCCTCACAGACTCGGCACTCTCGTCATAGGTTCTGTTCTAGCGAAGGCATTTCTTCGAACGACTCCTGTCTCCTAATGGGCTTGACTTGTTCTCACCTACTGATGCGGATTTTCTGTGAATCCTAAGCCATATGCCAAGTCTTGTGGGCGTCCCATAACGTAAGGATGTGATTTAAGCCAATTTTGGAAGCGTCACGTTTTTCCATTGAATTAGAAGGAAGTGCAGGACTGCGATTGGAAACAGTTTCATATACGAAGGCGATTCTATCTTGACTTGAGATCATTTGGCACATACTGGACAGAGCCCTCACGATGTGGTGAGCGGTGTGATGAAGATGGGAGCTCTTAAAGAAGCGATTGCACTCTGAAGGGTTACGTGCCTACATGGTGCTACTTGCGTAAGGTGAAGGATGGCTTGTGATAATTTTGCAAATGCTGAACAGTCGCCTCACGATACGGTAAGCAAGTGATAAAGATGGGAGCTCTTGAAGAAGTAATTGCACTCGGAGGGGTTACGACCCAACATGGTCCTACTTGCGTTAGGTGAAGGAGGAGTGAGACATAACCACGAACTCTACCAGTTGTACCAAGACTGTTACGTCCACTGCACTGGATCCGTCACCAACTAAGAAATCTGATTGATCTGTAGCTCCAGATCGGACAAGGAGAGAGGATGAGGAATCCTATCCTACACCATGGATGGAGGGCTTGTGACGCATACTTGTGACGCTACAGGCTACAGTGACACTAGCAAAACCACAAAAAAAAACGTGACGCCGACATATTTCCTTCATTATGCCAGTCTTACTGATTTCGTGATGTTAGTCAGATTGCCTTGCGTCACATCGTCACGAATTTTAAAAGTGTGACGCAACACGTGACGTCGATTCATTCAACTTGAAATTCAAGCCCCATCGTCACATCGCGAATCCAATGAAGTATAGAAGCTTGGTAACGTTTCATGACAGACAAGTTTTTCTCATGTGACGTCACGCTTTTTTGACGCCAATTTAAAATACCGTGACTATCACCTTTTTAGAGACTGTACAGTTCTGAGAAAAGGACCCATCATCGGAAATCGTGTTGTCTTAAGCATTTCTGTTTCAAAATTGAAAACGTCACGAAAAATTTCGTGACGAAAATTCTGATCTCGCTGTGATTTTGCTGTTTTTGTGGATAACTCCACCTATTCAGAGGTGGATGCGGTATCAGTTTCGATTCATGGCCGTGCTTCACTTGTTAATGAACAGAGACATTCGCTCAAGAGGCGTCACGAAATCCTTAAAAACTGGTCTGCTTCGGCAAATTTTATGACATGAATAAGCTTTAAGACATGAAACGATGCTAGGTGATCGAATGCCTTTTCTCATGCTGCACCACCTCACAACACAGGGAAAGAACCCCCCCGCCAAGAAACGCACAGAAAAACTCCCGTAAAAGAAATGAAAACTAAAATTGAAACAAAATTAATTCAGACAGTCTCAAGTTGTGTACAGCGTCGTCGCCTTTAACGAGATTACGTCCCTAAGCTTGAAAGCAGAAGACCCACGAAAATGCATCAGACTTCGGCATCTGTCTGGCATTTGCGTCTTCACGGTCCGGTGACAGTGAAAGTTGGACAATTTTCAGCAAAACCTTGTTGTCTCTCCCCAGAGAGGGAGAGAGCAACTAAGAGAGCGAAACTGAAACTGTCCGTCTTAATTTGATTTCCTTGGCTCACCCACGTTGTTGCAGAAGAGAAAACTTTTTCCCTTCAGAGACGCACCTACAAAGTGACGAACTTTTCCATTAGGCTTAAGCCAACCTACTTAGGAGCGGATCGGTCAAGTCAAACCCCACCCTCCAGCCTCCATTCAGTTGCTTCACGATGTTTCTGTTTTCAAATTTTATTCAGATTTTGATTCACCCTCGCTTGCCCTCCTTCCCCCCACCATCCGTGTGTCCTAAGCCCAAAATTAAATTATCATCAAGAACGTATAGTGCTTTGGGGTGACTGTGACGGAGGTGGATGGTAGTTTGAGGAGAACCCCCCTGCCTTCCACGTGACACTTTGATATGTCCGCAAGGACACAATATTCAATTGTATGACATGCGAATGACTCGCATTTCGAGGGAACTTCACAATTATTTGTGAGAGTGCTTTGGCCTGTCTGTGCTGCAAGTGTTTGCGGGGGGCAGCGAGGCAGTGAACCCACTTCAAGTGAAATGGGAATTGACAGGGGCATTTAAACGAGGTGATAGCTATTGTCGGCGTTGAATAAATGGTGAGGGTATTTCTTTATTTGGTTCTTGGAGGTCGATTCGCTGCTTCTCTCTCGTACTCCTGTTCTTCATCAGACTCACACAGTCGTTCAGTCTTGCTTAGGCTGCTGGAAGTCCCACCAGCAGTAGCTTATGAAGCTCGGCTCTTATGAAGGTGTTGAAGATCTCGATCAAAGGAGGTCAAAAAGTTACTTTTCCTGTGTTTGGGGATCTCGCAAACACTTGACGTCAGTTGCCCAAGGCTTTTCGCAACGTCGTGTGGAACGTTTTTTTTTCCCATTTCATTGCATGGCCATTGAACTGCATCTCTTCCCGTGGATACAACTTTAACGAATCCATCAATTTCGGTTCACCTGCTCGATCGATGTGACGAGAGAAAAATTAGTTTCCATTTCACTTGCGGTTCACCTGCAGGATTTCTCCGCACACGACATGCGTTGCACTCGCTACAAGACTCGAATAAAATTTTCATATCAAGATTGATTACCTTCGGTGTGAGAGACTGCTTTCCCATCCCGCCGAAGACGCCACTATCGAAGGCGAGGCACTGGAAGGAGAATAATGCAATTCAGTTAGGAGCCATAAATTATGACATTTTTCTTCGTAGCTCCTCGGTGGTCTTCGGTGATTCTCCGTGCTTCTCGTGCGCAAGCTCTGCTCCTGCAAATTTCCATCATCTCAAAGGCATATCCTTGGTGCAGCATTTTCTTGTGTCAATTTGCTGAGCGATACATGTGGCCCGGGGACTGTGCGGTGGTGTGAATGACAAATATGCTGATGCAACAATTTACACCGACAGATGTGCATGCTGACTCTCTCTCTCTCTCTCGCTTGCTCCGGAAAAGACAGTCCCGCTCCCATCCTCAACGTTCATCCGATAGTGATATCAAAATTAATTAACTCTAATCAAATTATCCTCTGTGTGCATTCCGGAAGGATGGTGGGTGGGGCTGATGGGGACGACAAACGACAGATGAGACAGCAGCGCTTCAGGAGACAGCTAGACAGATAGGCAACCGGTCGATGTCGAGACAAACTGGCCTGCAGCCTGCTCAACGATGCTTAAGGATATGTGCCGTGTGGAGACATGTCAAATGAGACGGTAAACTGGTGGGTTGGGGGGGAGGGGGGGGGATGGGGTTATGGAATATGCTAAATGTACAAGAAATTACTACTGCTGTGGCTGTTGAGTTGCTGAGTCAGTGCAATTTTTGGGCGGTGGGGGGGGGACTGAGTGGAGGATTTTCAATTTCAAATGAAAGACATATTCTCAAGGATATCGTCACTGCAACAAACTATTCGGCTTTGAGGTGAGTGGATGAAAGTAAAGGGCATCTGTAGACCTTCAAAATGACACCCTTTCAGTGTTTCCCCACCATCCCCCTCACTGAATCCGAACAAAACCCCATTCAGTTGAGTGTGCATACGATTCTCTGTATTTATTTGCAAGGATATGACCTTTTCCAGGAAATTATCACCATTCAAGGTAAAAATATGTCCTCCTCCCATTCAACCGTTGCCACATTACTGACTACAAATCCCTGGCTACCACTCTGTCACCCGCTACACCCTCCACAGGAAACCACAGGAAACAACAACTGTTCCATTCTGCAGCAGGCGTCCCCTCGAAGTGGTCTTTTCTCGTTTTTTGTCGTGTTTTGACGTTTGTTTTCCACCAGGACAAAGTGCCGACCAACCAATCCAACCGTGAAAACGAACTTCCTTTTACAAAGTTCACCACATTCACACATACATCGAGGCACAACCACCGATAGAAGACCTCCTTGCAAGTAAATATTTATCGCCCAGCATCCTATCGTTTCACACAAACGGAAACGAAATGCACACAAAAAAAACGAGAAACACGGCCGAAAGGACACAGCGCAAAAAAAAAAAGTAGACAAACAGGATTCGAAACCCAATTCTTTTCTCCATTTTCCAAGTGGTAACAAGTTTGTGTTAAATATCCTATGAGCTCATAGATACGTTATCAACTTCCACTACTGTGGCACCAGTCGGAGCTTCCAAAGAACTATTGCGCCTCTCCCTCCCCCCGCCACCCCTCACTCGATCCCTCTCGCAATAACTACTGGGCAACACCAGAAGGAAGAGTTCGCGGGTGGCCCGAACAACGACGACGACGACGACGACGACGACTACAACCATTGCATCGACGAAACCGTCACGCCCTTGCCTGATACCGAATATCCTTCTCGGGGACGAGGGGTTGCAACCCCAGGTGCAATTGTTAGACACAGACACAGTGGATAACCGTGTTTTTTTTCTCTTCTCCCCCACCGCTGCAGATGCAGCTATGATTGCTACAAAATGAGTGGGAGCAGGATGAAGAGAGGGCGAGAGGGATGGGATGGGCAGCCTTTGAGCTTTGGTGTTTCACAGGGATTCCCTTTTTTTGTGTCATTGTTGTCCTGCTCGTGGATTGTCGTAGATTCGTCGTCCGTGCTGCATTTCACATTGTTATTGTCCTTATTGTCGACGTCGACATCGTCGTTGTCGTCGTCGTCGTCGTCGTGTTCATTGTTCGTACGTTGCATTGCAGCAAATTGTGTGTCCTTTCAAGTCGCTCCCGCATTTCTGTCCCATTTTCTTCTTTTTTTTCTTTTTGACAATTCGATGCGATTTTCACTGGGGTTCTGCTCCCTCTCGGGCAAATGAAATCGTTGATCGTATGAAGGGGTCGAAGGGGTGTTGGAGGTGGGTGGGGGGTTGGGGGAGGGTGGTAGATGGTGTTAGTGGTGAAACCATTGTTTACCCAATTGTGGGTGGCGTTGAAGTTTACTACAACGACTCCTTGCACAGCGCTTGTGATTGCAATCGTTTTCCATCTGGTTAAACACACTGTCTACCGGTCGCAGTCGTGAGATCCTTATTGCTTTGGTGTCTTCATCCCGTTTTTTTTGGGTATCCTTCGTGTTTTTTGCCGGTCTTGCAAATGCGGTAAGAATTGAGAACGAATGACACACGATATTCAACATTTTGACTGACTTTCTGGATGTGTCCTTTGCTGTGGGCGAGGTGAGAGGATGGGGAAGGGTGCACGAAGCAGGAAGGAAATGATTCAATTAATGTGCTGAGACGTGAAGAATGACAGTGTCTTTCGTTCGTTCACTGTGTGCGCCTTGCAGTTGAATTATCACCACAATCGCTCGTCGTCGTCCTTAGACCATGGGAAGGGCGGGTCTTACGACGAGACCTGATGATGCTTTCTCAAAATTGAGATTGAATCCTTTTTTTGGGGGTGGGGGGGGGGGGGGCAGTGGGAAAATTGACCAAATCGATCAGAGATCAGAGAGAAAGAAGACGTTGCACCTCAAAGGGGGAGACCTTGAGCGATTGCAAGTGAATCCATTTTCAGTAGGGACGGTGGAAAAAGGATGTGGATCACGATGAGATTCCTTGGGGCCACAATTCGAGTTACGCAACGCAGACAGAAATGTGTCTGGTCGACAGAGCTCGTGTTAATTAGAATCTCTGCAGAGGGTGGTTGGACTCCTTCATCTCCTTCACGTGCTCCTGCATGCTGTGCCCCCCCCCCCTCGTCCGCCCACACAAAATTACAAATTTCAACGTTCCCCCAACGGTGTGAAATTTCTCTGATTGCTATAACAGTTGTCACAAATTTGCACAACGTTGTCGCCGCCGCCGCCGTTGCCGCCGGGTGCAAAGTGCCGGACAAAATTAAGATTTAAGCTGCCAACAGTTTGAATAATTAACTGCATTTCCTAGATGGTGTCGTAAAATCATGTCAAACGCTCTGCTGTGCCGTTGGCAACCCTCACACCACTCGCAGCCGCCCCTCAACAAGCAATAAATTAATTCAATAAATTCAAATTAATAACAACATCCATACCGTGCGTCGTTGGTGGTAGCGACCGCGCGGCATCGTCGTTGTTTGCATCGGCGGCGACGGTGGCGACGGTGGTGGCGGCACCTTTACACAGTCAAGCAAAATAACCCAACCGTCCGGACACCATCCAGAAGGTTATAAATAAGCGCCGCAGTACTACC
Source organism: Eristalinus sepulchralis (assembly GCA_944738645.1). Taxonomy (NCBI): domain Eukaryota; kingdom Metazoa; phylum Arthropoda; class Insecta; order Diptera; family Syrphidae; genus Eristalinus; species Eristalinus sepulchralis. Next base: position 5,011,086 of record OX122886.1, on the reverse strand, counting down.
ATGATGGAATTGCCACTCTCACCGCACCTTGCTGCCATCCTGCCCATCATCGCCAGTCGCAGCCCCCGACAAGCGCTACCTTGTCGGGGCTTTTAATGCGTGAAACAAGAGCAATCGAGGGAACATAAACGTTGCTTTACTGCCATCCCAAGTGTGTGTCGGAATTTATTACGATCCTGATGTGGAGAGAGGATGGTGGGGGATGGACGGTAGGATGGTCGCCGAGGGTTGTTGTGGACCATTCACCTTCTCGTTGATCTTATGACGCGACGCGCAATCTGCAACATTTAACTTCCTAGAAGGTTGCCGCACCTCGCTCCATTTTCACTTCCTCTTCCTCCCTGCAGGACAGTCCCCCCCACACCACACCCACACACAGTCCCTTCACTTCTACACTTTCTGTGCTATTGCCATTTGCTTCCGCCAACAGCGATCACCCTTCACGTTCGACCCGTGACCTGATGAAGTGAAGTGGCTTCCCCCTGGCACCAGGGCACGTGCAACAAAACAACGGACCGGGATCTTTGATGCTTTATTATGATGATAAAGGTGCACATTATACGTCTCTATAATTACGGTGTGGAGGGTGACGACGGTGACGATGGTGACGATGGTGACGACGGCGACAGCATTGACGACAGACGCGACGACACCAGCATGAGCAGCAGCAGCAGCGAGCTCAGAAATTTTAGAACGAAAACCCCTTTTTATAAATTACCCCCCCAAATGAATTGTTACTTTGGGCGAGAGATGAAAATATTACCTGTCCGCGGGATGGTTGGGCGGTGAAATGGTGGCGTTTTGCATTTGCTTTGTTCTCCTTCATCCCACCTGCCGTAGTGGGGTAATTTATGGTGAAACCCCAAGCAAGCGGCCTGTGCGGACCCTCTGGCCGGCTCGTGGCGGCAATGGACAGGGTTCGTTGCGGATGTGATTGAAGGGTAATTGCGCTCCAATGGGGTGGGAAATTGGAATATGATGGAGTCACTCAACTGTGTGGAGTTAGTTTTGAGACGGAATTTTGCTATTTATCTGAATTATTCATCCACGAGGGAGTTGTAATGAATTGAAGTGAATCGACACCTTCTTTGCGTCATTTGTACACTTTCCTATGTTACTTTCAGTTGAATGAAGAAAGTCGCAGCAGATACATCGCTTCACATAGACACTTGTGTATCATAAGGGATGCATTCCACACTTGCTTCATGCTGTCTTCCTTAATTTCTGCCACTGGAATATTCAAAAGATGAAAAGACCATATCCAGGAGATTGATCAAACGTCCTTTAAAGATAGGTTCCACAGAGACATTTCCTACAGAATGTTAATTGTATTTTGCGAAACTAAAATACCCTGCTCTTTTAAATTCTCGAATTTTTGAAGGGGTGAACATTTGTGAAAATTATTTTTTCTAAGATACGTTCCACAAACTGAAACTGCATTTGAAAATGCGTCGACAGCATATTTTATAAATTTTATGTGTCACTTGTGTGTCGAAATTATTGAAAAAACAGATTTAAAATATTTTTTGATCAAAGCAATTTGATAACATACGTTCCACACAATATGCGCCGCGTATGAAAATCATTTTCACAAATTTTTTAATTCTAAATGCTAAGCAATGTTAAATTGTCTAACATACGATTTCAAAAAGAAGAGAATGGGGATTTTTTCTTAAAAAGATGCGTTCCACACAATGTACTTCACGTTCAAAATTCAGCTGTATATCTTGAAATGTTGTCTTTAAGTTAGGTATAACATTCATAATGAGAAAAATGTAAAGCAACTTGTGTAAAATTAGAGAAAATTGGAAAGATTTCTTAGAAATATACGTTCAACAAAATAAAATTTTCAGCAGAAATGCAATGTAGAATTTCAAATTTATGTCCAACGATATGAACACGATTTAAGAGATGCAGGAATATATAATGTTCTTGCCTGCTTAATTTTTCGGCCTCATTACAATCCACAAACATTTAGATCTAATGTGCTTCTCTCTATATTCTCTTCCTATGCTCCATACTGTGACCTGATTGCCACAATTTGAGAGTGCCCACAGACTCTTTTCGCTGTCATCCCACACAATGTCCACAGGCAAAATTGTCCACAGACAGTCTCCAAAAAAGCTACCTCCTTCACCCCTTCTAAAACTCCTTCAACACTTGTCTAGACAAAACCAGATCCACGCATTCCTCGACCGTCCACCCATACACAACGCCTATCACAGCATGGTGACGCGAAAGGAAAGATTAATTTCATTCAAAATGGAACCGATCCGGAGTAATGACAGTGGTAGCCCAGCGGGTGTGATTGGATTTCCACTGAAATTGAATATCGAATGCAGTCAGACAGACACAGATTTACCCAAGCATTCCTTGCTTCCATCCATTGCCATCCGTCCGCAACGGAGAACAAAAAGATCGTTGCGCTGAACTGGAATGCGATGGCATACGCATTGGCTTCACCCGTGGCGTTTGATGGAAGAGCAGTCGTAATTTAGAAGCCCCTCTGTGGTCGGTCGGTCTGTTGGAAAAAAAAAATTTGCTTTTCTGCTGCAATCGGAAGATATTTTGACAGTTCCACTAAATATCCGACGGAACATCCATTGTTGCGTTGACTCTTTAGCTGTTCTCTTCGTGGGGGGTGGGTCGAGCAGTTGTATTGCGCGGATCCAGAATGACCAGTCCAATGAGATGGGTATTCGTTCTCCCAAAAATGTGGCGCCGCCACGCTGATTGGGAGAATGCCATCCACACCCGTACGAACCGCGTGATAGACAAGGAACGCATTTTGAGCTGAGTCTGAGTTTGCTCCGTTCGCTACTATTTTCCTGGCAATCACTTAAATTTTTAAATCATCGCAGAAATGGATTGCTTCAAGTGATGGAAGGAGAAATCGATAGACGTGATTGGTGGAGCGGGGAGGTGTGGGGGGGGGATAAATGGCGCACAGATACTGCTCGGGAATTTGTCATCCTACTTGGCGTGAAATGCGCGATGGCGCAGAGGCTAATTGAATAGACACGAGTGAAACGATGACGGCGGCGATGATGATGAATCGATTCCAAATGCTATTTCGATGTTTACTGTGGTGTGAAGAGGAGTTTTGTTCGGTGAGGTCAGCCAGTGGAGATGGAGATGAGATGAAGAGGAGAGATTTGATGTGTTGGGGGACTGTCATGAACATTTTGAGGGTCGAATAAGTCGAATGTTCTTCTGTACGAATATCTGAAGACTTAGCCTGAGACTAGAACCTTCGGGGGTGACCAACACCCTAGTCCTCCAGTAAGTCTAGCCGATGAGGTGTCAAAGTTAACATGGCAGAAATAAACTTTCTTTACTGAGGAGCTAAGGTAGGCGAAGTCCTTGACCACGTTGAAGTTCAAGCCAACCATCAAAATCCCACCCTGAATACAACGCCACCCGATTTTACAAAAAATCATTAGTCAACGATCCTTCCCTTCCCCCTCCCCCCTCCCCAACACACAAGGACACAACCAGAAACAATCAATTGCAGACATTTCAAATAGAACTAATGGATTCCATCACTCATCCGACACATCGCAAATCCGCGGACAATCAAAGTCGGATCCTTTCATTTAAACACACCATCATAAAGAGAGAGAGAAAGAGCGACCGGATGCGTACACCCAATGCCAGCTATCAGTGTGGCAGCAGTGCCACAAATGAGCATGACAAAATGCATTCCTACGGTCAATTGAACGAGTCCGACTCCAGTCTCTATTCAATATTAATTAATTCCCCCCGCCAAAGAGGCCAGCAACAACGATCCGCTTTCGTCTCGTCTGACTGGCATTATTACACGGCTCAGTGAAATCAATTCGAACCCACCCCAGCCCCTCGCAAGCGGTCGATGAAACCCCTGTTTAGCTAATCAAATATAAAATTCAATCTGCACACAGTCCCACATTCGGTCGTTGTGTGTGCCAGGTTGTTTTGGGAGGTTTTTTTTTTTTGCCCTGTGTGTGTGTGGGGGGTGGTTTAATTAAATTCAACCTTTAGTCGGGCCATACACCTGCTCAGCTGATGTCCTCTCGGCTGGGGAGTGGCTGTAGTGGCGGCAGGAAATTGAAATAAAATTGGTCCACTGGCTGAGGGGGTGGATGGTGGGGGCGGGGGTGGTGTTGGTCTCATAAATAAAATCAATCAATTTTCGAAAATGGTAACTGCAATTGCAACCGCACATCGGATATGCAGATGCAAGCAGCAACGCGTTACTCATCCTCCGGATGAATGGATTAGGGATGGTGTGAGGCAAAAACCCGCCCACCCCACCCAATATCAAAGAAATTTATTGACGGCTTAAACATATTTTCACGATGAAATGTACTGCGCCGCACATGAACCCATGTACCACCCCATAAAATTGAAATTAATGGATGCGCGCGTGTAAAGCCACGACGATGCGGTGCGGCACGCCGTTGACGGTGACGGGGTGACGGGGAGGTGGCGCGGTGTGATGGTGGCAAAGGTAAATGCGTTCCGGAGCATGAATACAAAGTGATGGCCAGGCGAATAAATAAAATGTTGGTCGTGTGTTTGCTGGCGGGAAGGGGGTGGCTGGGTGTTAACCACGCAAATGAATGAATCCTTGTTGACGTAAATTTTTGTATTCCGTTCATTAGGGTCGATGTTTGGAGACCGGATGACAGGTATATGGGAATTTATTCTGTGGATTGTTGGCTCTCGGGGAGAATAGTTGAGAAGCTCATGGGAGCGCTTTTTCGGATGCAGTTTGGTGAGAGGGGGAGAGAAATGTTTGCTCTGTGCAGTCACATGCGTTGACTATCAACAACTACTTCTGACCTAATTCGGAAGGTAAGGGCTCGAAAATTTGGATTTTCTCTTTAATATCAAAGATGTACATTATGGGTGCCAAAAATCCAGAATTTGCTGTCTACTTCAGGATATGAAGAGACTCGCGGTTTAATACCGACTGTAAGCGTAGAGGTGATGGATGTAGAAGATGAAGGAAACTCGCGGTTTAATACTGACTGTAAGCGTAGAAGTGATGGATTTAGGCGGAAGGTATGCTCCTACGAGGGTGGGTCAATGAATATTTGGCCTTATAAAGAAAAGTGAGCAATTTGAAAAAGTGGTGAATTATTTCTCGACACAGCAGCTAATACAGCTGAGCCAGTAAAGCTCCAAATTTGTCCGGTTTGGACTTTTTCAAGTTTGGGCACAGAGAAAATACGGATGGAGCCAAACCTGTGGTGGATATGGCACCAGTTCGTGGCCGGATTCCAAAATTTTGCTGCGGAAACTTCGGATGGTTGAATGGTGCGTTGTTATTGTGAAAGACGGCTCCAAAAAGCTTTTATAACTCCGCATAGGAGAGCCTAATGACCGCTTTGCCCTTGTAAACGTAATCGATGTGAATCCTAGAAAACAGTGACCATTAACTTCAGATGTTTCTCATTTCCGATTTTTCTAAAATCCGCTGACGCGCCCACTCTCACACGCATAAGAAAAAACACGAGTCCAATTTGGCCGAATGACTGTAAACCGTAGCCTAAGAGAATCTCCCATAAATTGTAATCCAAAACTCTCTAACACCATTTCAAAATAAATTTTTGACAAACGAAACCCTCTTCGCGCAATCATAATTTTCACTCCTCCATCTCAAAACACGTCTCAAATTCTTGCGATTGACACGTTCCTATCAATCCAATTACAAACTTTCCCAGTGTCAACCAATTTCCTTCAAATCGCATTAAAAACCTCCACATAAGCCTACGCCTTACGTCGGTCCCACCTACAAAAGTCCTCACAACTGACACATGTGCGGTCAAAATTGACACGCAATTTCCCCGAACAATATCTCAGGCACAGGCCACAGTCTGCTCCCCGCTCAACTATCCTGCGGTCCAAGTTTAATGGCAATAAATATTACTTTCCAATTCGAAATCATATTTCCTCCCGCTCCCGGATCCACTTAAGTGATCAACGTCCTCCCGCCTGCGCCAGCCGCGGTCCCCTTTGCAATCAAATCGTTGTTACAGGACGGTGTTCTATTAGTGAAAGATGGCAACAAACATCCGAAGGATGGCGGGGGACACACACACATTGACACTCTTCTGCGGCTGTGTTCGGTCCACCGGCGAAACAAAACAAAAAGTCATTATAACACACGCACATACCGACGATATCGGTCAGTCATCGTTATTAAAACCACCTCAGTCCGCTGTCGCCTCCGGGCCAACAGACAAACTGCCAAACAACCAAAATGCCAAACAGCCACCAGGACCAGCGGCCAGCGGCAATCGTTGGACCGAATGTAAACGCAGAGCGAAAGTCTATTAATTCTATCCGGGCCAGCTTGCAGCAGGCGGTTGCCCTGCGATAGGCGCAACTAATACGCACATCCTTGCCCCGCACACAGCTGCCACACGCAGACACAATCGACGCCGCTGCCGCTGCCCTCGCCCATCGAACTGTGAGCCCCCCGGCACTGGCTCTGTGTAGCGGTGAGGCTTGTCAATTTGATTTTATTGGTCTCGCGGGCAAAATTCCATCTTTTGTCTCGAGGAGAATCGAAATTATTATCAATTTTTGCTGCCTCCTCCCGCCGCCACAGCACGCCTATGATTTCAGCGACAACGATAATCAGCAACGAAAAAGAAGGAGCAGGGAAAAAAATCGTTAATCGTCCTTGGGCCTCCGGGGCGCTCTGCTACCTGTTGCCTCGTTTTCGTTCCCGTAGATAAATAGAGTTATCTCCTAATTCTACAAACGTGTCCGTAAATTTTTATGGCTTCCCGAGAACTGTGCACAGCAGCAGGGAACTTAAGTTCAAACAACGACGACGCTTTCATTTGAATGTCCTTGGAGTCAAGGAGTGCTTCTTGCTCTCACTCTGTCCGAAACTTTTATCATTGCTTGGCCTAGTTTCTCAATTTTTGTTGTCTTTTTCGTTCGCTCGAGAAAAAGGATTTGAAATTGAATTTAAGAGACGGGATGGGTCAACTGGCATGACCTTAGAGTCAATCGATACCTCTAGGATGATCCATTGGCTTGACGTTCCACACGTTGTCGCCGGTTGCGAGGGGACCAGACAAGCTGGGGATGTTTGGTTTTCAAACACCGATGAGACTGTTGTGGGATGTGTCGCCTTCAAATACAACAAATGATAAGTGAACAATTTTTAAATTGCTCCTCGATCAATAAGTGGGCGGCGGCGAGGAGTGAGCGTGTGTCATCTAAACCGAAGGACACAAGGTCGTTGAGTCTTTGGGGAGGGGGGAGCCTGATTGAATGATTTCATGGGAGTCATCCAGGATATCCTTGAGATGTTGTCCCGTTTGATTGGTGGACGTTTGATTGGCGACTAGAAGATTTGTAGAAGATTGAATTGAGACAATATGGATGTGTGAAGCAGTTTTAATCAGGCTTATGGTTGGGTGAAGGAGATGTTTGGCAGGATGAGATGACGATGATGAATTAGATGATATTTCGAAGGCTTACTGGGGCGTAGTTTGTTTGGTTGTTGGTTCCGCAATCTTGGCCTTTCTGTTTGGAACATTCATCCTATCAAATACTTTTTGTAAATCTGTAAGTTTGCGTCGTCGTGAGATTGATTGAGAAGGTTGTACGCGGTGTAAGCCTTCGAAATGCGAAGACTTTCCTTACTTGGGCGCAGTAAGGAAGTTGATTCCTGGAGTGACTGTTCATTTCCCATTTGGTCTCTGCCCACTTTTGCTTCTGAAAATTTTGATTGACGCAGTTGGCAATAAACTGGCGGCTTCTTATTCCTTAGAGAGAGCAATTGCATGCTAAAAACGAGCACGGACTGAAGAAGGTAAGGTCCTGCTCCCTTGTGGACTGCAATGCCCTTCAATTCTTCTTTTTCGATGACGATGATTATGATCGCTTCGTCTAAGAACCACGTTTTGATAGAACATGTCCTGTTCAAATAGACATCAAACTAAATGGGTTTTCAATCGTCTTCCTACACACTCTGAAAGTGAAGGAATAGGGAGCGTACTGGCTCTTCTACAACCCTCCTACTTGGGAGTGGTGCTGTAGTTGGAGAAACTCATCTAGAATTCGTACACTTCTTCGACACTTAATCTCTACAGAAACAGCCAATTTTATGATGTCAGGAGATTCGGCATTTCGGTAGGCTTGGTATGAATATCAAGACTAGACATAACCCTCCATACCTCGTCTCTATACAAGCTGTCATTTGGTGCCTTGAAATAAACAAATAGGCGGTGCGTGTCAATCTGCACTCCTTGATTCTTCTGTAAGATTGGCGGCAATGTGAGCCTTTTATCTATTCTCCACTTTCTGTTCATCGCCCGTACTAAAGAGCACACTTTAAGGCTGTTACAAGCTCCAGTTAGGCTAGCCCGATAAGCTTCATCTCAATTTTATCTGTTCAGTCCACTCCGGTTGACTGTGGAACCCACCGAGGGATTGGCCTTATCAAAATTACTTTCAGAGGATGTGGAATCCAACAAGAGTCGTTGGCTACACAACATCGAGGGACAACTATGTAGGAGGATCCTAAAATTCAAGCGTTCAAGTTTGCGGAGGAGACGAAGACCGAAAATTGGTATAAAGACCAAATCTTGGCTTGGTTCTGAAGTCTGAAAGCAGCCTGCCCATGATCGTCTAGACTCAGAGCCGCCGTATGTCACTTGCCTGAAAAAGTAAATGAGTAAGACTTTGTTGGATATAGAAGAGCATTTGAAGGATTTGTCGGTTTACGTGGCCGTACAGACACCTACGATGCTGAGCGCTCTGGAAGGCCAATGGGGGTGGTTACACCTGAAGACGTCAAAAAAGGACACAAAATCGTTTTGGAAAACGGCAAAGTGAAGTTCCGTGAGATAGCTGAGACCTTTAAGATATCAGATGGCAGGGGGTACACTATTTGGCATGAACATTTGTCCATGGGAAAGCTGTTTTCGCAATCGGTGCCGCGTTTGCTCGGAATGGACCAAAAACCAGCAATGTACCGATGAGTCTGAGAGCTGCTGCTAAGCTGCCAGAATGAACAGGAATTTTGGGTTCGGTATGACATAGTGGTGGAGTGGACTGTAGTCAGTAAACCACGCCCGAAGCGTCCAAAAACACAAACGTCGGCCTGCAAGGTTATGGCATCCATATATTGGGATGCGCACGAAATTTTAGTCATCGACTATCTTGGGAAAGGCAAAAGGAAATACAACATTTGCAGGTTTTTTAGCCTGATGGGGGCAAAGAAAACTATAGACAACCCCACTCGGCGAGTGCCAGACTCTTGCCAAGATCAGGTACATAAAGCTAAGACAGAACTCCTTCTACTTACGGGTGATCCTTGCAAAGTTCGCAAGCTTCCCTCGACCTCAAAAACGTTGCTTATTCTGTGGCCTATGAGCTGCTGTGGTTGTTAACAAGGTAATCCAACAGCCTTTGAGGTCTTCGTCAGTCAAATTACTAATGAAGGTCAAGCTTTACGAGTCAAAATCACCCTCAAAAACATCTCAATTGTCCAGAACTTCCCCACCTTAGTCTGCATTCAAATAAAATAATTACACTGTCCCTCATCCGGCACAATAACTCACTCATTCAGCGCAGAAAACTACCTCCATCCCAGACCCATCGCCCATCGTCCGCCGAAATCCACCCGGGACAACCCTCGAAGGTACGTCGTGGATGGGTGTTGACTGTCGATTGTCTGCCTCGGGCGCCCTTCAACATCGACAACAACAAAAGCAAAAAAAAAAAAAAACACTTCACCATTAGGTGGATGGTGCTGCTCCCCAGGTAGAACCTTTTTTCAGTGACATATGAATCAGCAGTCCGAAACTTAAACAAAACACATCCCAGTCCCGTCCGCCCATGTCGCCGGGGAGCAATCCATTCCGCAGATAAAGCATAATGAAGTCCAGGCCTCCTCCTTCTCCTCCTCCACCTCCACCCACAGCCAAATAGAAACATCTTGACATCCCATTGACATTGACATAGTGCCGCACTCAGCGTGCCACTCAAAGGACGGCCCTCATCTCGGCGCAAACGAGGTCAAACTGTATACAATACAATTTGCCAGTTCACGTAAGACATCGCCAGTAGAGGTGGGCCGCCGGATCGCTTCTTGGTCCATTCAGAGTGTGTGCGTGTGTGTGCTGATTTGGGACTGAATAGAACACACACACACACAACTCAGAGTCGAGAGAATGACTTGCACGTGCCCAATAAACTCGTCAAAGGGATACAAAACATTTAATTTGCTTACCTTTCTCTCTGTTATCTCTTTAAATCCTTGTGCCGCTCAGTGCTCCTGGTGCGTCGGCTCTAGCTGGTGCTGGGGGAGGGCGTGTGTGTGATGCAGGCGGAAACCATCACGCTTCTGAGACAGGATCTCGTTCCAATAATTTCCTTTAAAGTATCGATACGGATTCTTAATAAAGGTTTAATCATGTGCGATAAGAAGGGTATAAGGAAGCTGCCCGTCCCTCCCCGTTCACTTCCCCGCTCGCAAATTGAGGTTAACAATTTCATAAATTTTCCTAGAATTTATATTCCACATCTGAGATGAATTTGAAATTTTTGAATGAATGCCGGTGTGGTGCGGATGGGGTGGGGGGAGGGGGTTGGGTATCCTGCTTCCTGCTTTGTAGCGGATATTTATCAGAGTCAATTGTTGGACAGTGCCTGAAAGGCTTATTGCAACACCTAGCTGTGTCGCTTCAGATCCTCAGCCAATCAAGTGTGATTTCCGGAATGTTGGAAGATTTTGCAGAAATCTTGTGGATCGCTGTGCAGTGCTTGGAAGAAAATGCTTGGAGTTTGAAAATTTCATATTTTCTGCAAAACGGAGTCCTGGAGACCGTAAATGTGCATTGCGTGAATATTTTCGGGGGCGAGGTGGATCGGAAATAGTGTTGCGATGCGTTCTGTAAGCGGAAGTGGCTTGAACTCAAGGAAGAATCGGAGGTTTGGCTGAGGGAATGACTTCAAATGACACAAATTTAGGTTCGGACTTTCATTGGCATGGAGCATCTTTGTATTCCGACCTTGAGAGAGGTTTTCTTGACCAAGGCGGCGCGTGGAAAAAGCAGCTCCAAGCGACTATTCTCTGCTTGGCTTGCCTGTCCTGGAACACCGAAGAAGGAAGGCAGTTGGACACAGAATAGGACTGACTGGTTGTCTGGTTAACGTCGGTGTGTTACCTGCTGGCTGGCTGGTGGAAGCTGACTGGCTGTCAAAAGCTGACTGGCTGGTGGAAGCTGACTGTCTGGTTGAAGCTGGCTGGCTGGTGGAAGCTGGCTGGCTGTCGGAAGCTGACTCTCTGGTTGAAGCGGACAGGCTCTCGGAAGCTGACTGTCTGGTTGAAGCGGACTGGCTGTCGGAAGCTGACGGTCTGGTTGAAGCTGGTTAGCTGAACGAAGCTGACTGTCTAGTTGAAGCTGGTTGGCTGGCGAAAGCTGACTCTCTGGTTGAAGCGGACAGGCTCTCGGAAGCTGACTGTCTGGTTGAAGCGGACTGGCTGTCAAAAGCTGACTGGCTGGTGGAAGCTGACTGTCTGGTTGAAGCTGGCTGGCTGGTGGAAGCTGGCTGGCTGTCGGAAGCTGACTGGCTGGTGGAAGCTGACTGTCTGTTTGAAGCTGGTTAGCTGAACGAAGCTGACTGTCTAGTTGAAGCTGGTTGGCTTGTGGAAGCTGACTGTCTAGTTGAAGCTGGTTGGCTGGTGGAAGCTGACTGTATGGTGGAAGCTGGCTGGCTGATGGAAGCTGACTGTCTGGTTGAAGCGGACTGGCTGTCGGAAGCTGACTGTCTAGTTGAAGCTGGTTGGCTGGTGGAAGCTGACTGTCTGGTTGAAGCGGACTGGTTGAAGTGGGCTGTCTGTTAGAAGTTGGGTGGCTGGTCGGAGCCTCTGGCTGGGTAGTGAGTGAAAGCCTTCATGTTGGCAGTCTACATGAAATATGTGTTATTTTGAAAATCGTGATAGGAGCAGAGAAAGCTGTAGGAATACATGCCCTCAAAGCATTTAAGCAAGTAAAGCCTTCGGCAGATTTCCGTTGTTTTCCGAATCTACTCACTTTCGATTTCCCCCAGGCTTCTGATCACCTGCCGCACTCGAATAAAGCCCCATGGCACTACAAATTCCACTAACACCAGACAGTGACTGGAATCATTAAAGTGCGTTACCCTGTCCCGCAAAGGGTTCCTCATGTCACACGCAAGAGCCCTGAGGAAGAACATCATTTCACTTACTAACGACGTAAGATTCATTTCTGCCTACAATCAGCCCCCCCCCGCACGAGATCTATTCCGATCCCATTCCCCATCCACCTCCGCACAAAAATGAAAATTTCACCAACGAGCAGCCTTCAACATTTTGCGAAATCAATTCACCGCAGCCTATGGCTAATTAGGTGTCAATGGGCCCGCTTCCCAATCGCGGATATCATTAATGTTTCACGCGTCCGTACAGCGTTCGGAATTCAGCCGAAAAAAAAAACTGCCCGCGCAAAAATCCAACAATCACAGCCACTCCGGCGTGTATCCGCTTTGTGATTATTGGAAATCTGTTTTTTGTGTGCACACACACTTAATTGTATGTTTTAATTTTTTTTTGCATTCACACCACCCCCTGCCACCCCAGCACCACCCATGCGTCCCTCTCATGCATTTATGTTCTGTTCGGCGGCATCATTTATTGAATTACTTGCAGATTCTGTTGCGTTTTGTATGTTTTTTTTTTTTTGTATCCGTTTGCCACTCACACGCGCACACAAAACTGAAACAAAGTGCAATTTTTTGCTGCGCGCGCTACTGACACAAATTACAGGGGAATTGTGTCCAGAAACTAATGAGAGCCACTTGAATTTCACACAGCCACGTGCTCAATTATTCACCGAAACTGTTTCATTACTCCGCATGCATTCATGGACATAAGTGCGCAAATATTTGCAAAAAAAAAAACCAAAGCCCAATAATGGGGAGGCGGTTGGCGGCAACTTTTAATAAAAATCCACCAGCAGCCGGCGACGTGAATTTGAATTAAAATTAAGTCCTTTATGAATTTAATATTTTGCTGCTGGCCTGCGATGGCAGTTTATGGCCCATTGATGGGTGTGGTTGTTAATCGGTCGTGAAGGGTGGGAGAGGGGTGGGGGGTGCAGGGTGCAGGGGGAGGCACCACATTGGCATTTATTAATTACACGTGATTTAAGTGTTCCGTTCTACTCGAACTGAGTTTGGGTTGTTGCTTTGTGCCTTTTCTGTGGCTGTGGCGAATATATGAAGTGGCAGTCGATGAATTTTCATTAATTGATTTTTGAATAATTTTTTTTTTTGCGGTGGCTGCGGTTATCGATTTGAGGTCAGAGACTCGCTTATCTTCTCTTCTGGACAACGAACTCTGAGGGTGTCAGATTTCATCTGTTTAAAGTGTTCCAAGCCAAGTGTGGCTTTTTAAATTTCGTAAACGGTTCAATATGCTTTCACTGGTGCATTCAATCCCATCCAGAGGGTTTTGAGCTCGAGCAGCTAGACGCTGTGTACGTTTTCGGCAAAGTCTCGGTGAAAGTTCGAGGACGTTTGCTGTTGAAAATAGACATGTAGTGGAGAAGCAACCATGGCACTTTGCCACGTAGAGCGTATGGGCACCTCTGCTACGGCCCAAAAAGTCATCGAATTTGAGTCATTGGGACAATGCAACAGAGGGCGGCCTATGCCAAGGTGGCGCACATTAGTGGGGAAAGACCTCAACGAACTTGGAGTGCGTGGCTGGAGGCAGCTTGCGAAAAATCCTGCTGGCACGAGAGGCATGTTGGTTGAGGCCCAGGTCCACCCCGGACTGTCCAACAAAAAGAAGAAGAAGTAGGCATGTCTCTTAAAATTATCCATTCCTTAGAGTCATCCTTGATGGGCAAACTTCCAGCTGTTAGCTTATTCCCACAGTCTCTCCAAAAAAGTCCAGATTCATGGTCACAACCCTCCTTTCTATTGCCTCCACGTCATATCTCAAATCAACTCCGCCTAGGCAAACAGAAAACGATGCGCCAGGCTTCCCGCAAATACCACTTTATCCGTAACAAGACAAGCTATGCCTCCCATCCCCATGCAATGCCTCAATCTCATCGAGTCAACAACCACTTGAACATGATTCCAGTTGTTGCCTGTCAGTCAGACAATCGATACTGCCACGACACAATCGTGTACCGCCCCCCCCCCCCCCCGCCCGCCACAATCGATCAATCACAATGGTGATTGCGTGCTCAAAATTTATAACGCCGCCATCGAAGAGTGCCGAAGTGTACACCCTTCGCCCTAATCAAAAGCCATTCAAAGTGCTTTCTTCTTCCTGACTTGTCAAGCCTTCGAGAACAAGCGGCGGTAATAAATCACCTCCGCCCCCTCCCTTCACCAATCTCCGATCAGCCGAGCGGCCATTCAAATGAACTGCCCATTAATCGTCTTCGATTTCCTCCACTATACACGCAGACGACGCACGTAAAAATTGTATCTCGCAACGATTACTCATCGTAATTGGACCCCACCAGCAGCGGCCACGGCACCAACAGGCAGACAGACAGACAGACAGACGTATTCATCGTGTTGCCCGTCTGTGTGGGCGCATAACCAACTAACTAGCGAAGCTGGCAAGTTCATCAATCAATCAACTATTAAATCAGATTCGTTTCTTCCCCCACAAGCGCCGCCACGGAGTCGTTTTTATTTCCCTTTGGTTGGGGAGGCCATTTACGCAAGTCCTTGATCGAGTCGCTTGTCTGCAGTTCGTCGAGTTTCTTCAGCGTCACAAGCGCCCGTAATGAGCGGCCAGCCACCGCAGCAGTCCTGACACACACGCGTCTGTGCCGTCATCGAGTGGACATTATTTGCTTTGTTTGTCATCCTGGCGGTGGTTTATGTGGAGCCGTGATAAATGAGCCAGTCGCCCCCCCCCCATCCAACTGAGATCTGCGCAAACATCCTCGGGAGAAGTTGCGAAGAACCATTCGCAGTTTCGGCAGATAATTATCCTTCAATTTATTCAATTGGGAGTCTCCTCGTCTCTATGTTCCACAAATTGCTCGGGTGGAGTGGAACGAATGTTACGTATACGCCACCAGGGCCGGGTACTCTGCCGGGGTTTATCGCTTGGCGGGCTTGTTAAGTGCCGATGCTTGTTTCTCGCAGCAAGATGTGTCTATGTGTGTGTGTGTGTGTGTTAATTTGACTTTGAGCAAGATTGACGTGGACATGATTAGTTGCGATAAACGCCGACAATGGTTCGGAATTCGAAGGAGTGCGGAGCAGGGTGGGTGGACTGCAGATTAAAGTGTGCATCGTTCTGAGTCACAAGGATATCCTGGTGTCACATTTAATTGGGAAAGGCTGCGATTGACGTAATGCCGTCTAATGAAACCGACATTCCTGCGAAATCCGCTGCATCGTCTGCCTGACAGAGCACACACACACACACACACCGAGAGACGGATAAAAGTTGTCGATTCCCTGTCGACGATGAGTTGTGTCCAACGTGGCTGCCAATTGATTGGTGGTCTGGCGGGGCAACGAGTTAATTCCACGCCTCCATGGGCACACAGAACTCCTCGCATAGCTGACAGCTGCGGAGGTTGTCGACTGTCGGCAGTGATTAGTGGTTTTTGACTGGCGAATGTGTCCCGCTGACCTTATTCCAAGCAGATGTCCCTCTCGGGGTTTTGATTGCAATCGATATCTATTGGAAGACACACCGCCCTCCTCTGACGAAACGGCAAAACTTTTCAATCACCGCTTCAGTTGCTGGGGGACCAATTCGAATCGACGTCGTTATAACTTTCCGCCATGTTCCCAAGTTAATTCAACCGCGATGAATTTAAATGAATCATCATCCCCACCAGCGACGACATCACAGCCACCCACCGTGACGCCCACTTCATCAACTGGTAATCCTACTTTTAGACTAGAATAGATCCCAGCCCGGACGTCGGCACGCCCACCACCCCCGCTATACCGCGCGCATCCTTTTGTCCGACTGTGGCGTGTGAATGCGTGCGCCTGTGTGTGCGGCGGCGGTTTATCAATCTGCATTCGCGGTGTGTTCAATATGCTGATGCGGTAAGCCCCCCAGCGGTTCGGTGTTGTTTTAGCCCAGCCGGGCAACCACCCAACAGTGTTGGCAGTTGGCGTAGCAGGTGTCAGTGTTTGTTTATAAATTTTCATAATTAGAATATTATTTCAATAATATCGCCATAAATTGGCATTGTGGCAATTACGAGTCATGCATATGTGATGGGCATGGAGACAGACGCGGCGGTGGCGGCGGAGGCAGGATGTCGCAGTGGGGTGGGGTCGGGGAACTTGTCGTGAAATCCTTGGATTCTAAGGGTATTTGCATAATTAAAACATTGATTAACTTTGTAGTGACGTCGCAGTCGTTGTGGAGGAGGAAGATAAGCAGCGTTGACGCTGAAATCTCTGCTTTTTGCTGGAGAAGGAGAATTGAATTCTTCTTGTGGAAGGATACCTGCACACACACACATGCATGCCTTGTGTGAAAAGGAATGATATTGCGGCAGAGGGGGGTCAGATTTCCAGACTTTAGTTTGGTGGTCCATCAGCGTTTCAATTTGGTGTCACAAGTGTAGCTTCTATAGCCCCCATAGGTTCAAAAGCTTCAATACTGTTTCTAAGTTGGTTTTAAGACACTTTCACGGTATACAGTCGAATTAATTTTGATGCTGTCAAAAAACACGATCCAAGAGCGATCATCAGCGGATCTGGCGTTCCAAACCATCACCATCGGTGCTGGGCGCCTTCTGGTGACCGTTCGAAGTTGCAAATATTCCAAGGATCTCTTTGGTAAGTAAACAAGGGCATTTGGTTTGTTGACATATTGCTCGATAAGAAATGGCGACTCATCGAAAAATGATCAAAATCGCCAACTCACCACATTCGTGCAAGCACAGCAACTCCTTCGCTCTGTCGACTCTAAATTTGTTCCGTTGTAGTGTCAGGTCTTGCCGTTTTCGGAACTTCAATGGCTTGAGTTTGAGCTCATTTTCTAGTACACATTGCATCCATTTTAATGATGTGTTGAGCTCACGAGCCATTCGTCTTCCACTTCAACGCAGACTTTGCTCAATTCGAGCCGTCACTTTCCGAACCATTTCTGTCGATGTTGGTGATCCTTAATGACCGCCTTCATGACATTTCGAAACCCTGCCAGGATCGTGGTAACGACCTATGGTTCATGATCCGTCAAATTTGTTAATTTTGAGGTACTGAAGGGCTCTGTCGGTAGCTTCTTCTGGCTTACCAGCCAGGTTTCGAGCAATCACACGTCATGTTTGAACTCCATCGCAGATTAAAGTTTCTCAACATAACTGAGATGCAATTCGTTTGAAAGACTCGTAAACAATTAAATGACCCGCCATTTGTCAAAATTTGAGCCCACTGTCGTGAACGGTTTGGAAGTTATAGCAGTCTGAATTTGGTTGAAGTTCGAGTCAGTCATGGTGAACATCGAGATCGTGCTTCCTAACCTGTGAAAGGGTGCCGCGACTTTTGGGTTATCTTGTGCCAGAAAGGACTGTGAATGACTTACCGTTATACTAACAGGCAAATGGCTCGGGGCCAAGCACGCAACGACTGATTGGCGAAACCCCCTGAGATCTGAAAACAGCGGCGACACTTCAGAGCACTCCCTTTGCCACCGTTTAGTCTTTGCTTGGAGCACCCGGTGAATGTGTCGCTGATTTGATGAGAGTTGACAGCGATTCTTGTCACAGAAACACCCTCTGGTACTCCACTAGAAAATTACGGAACTACAGCTAGTGTAAGGTGCCACCTGCTACCATACTGAACCAATTTTGAAGACGGATCGCTCCACTGAAGTGGTCAAAACTTCCGAAAAATTGAAAAGAAATTAACAAATTCTTCCTTGAGTGCAACCTTAAAGTATCAGCGCTCCTATTCCACAAAACTTCAGTCCATTTCGCTGCCACTTCCACTGGACCGCATCTCATTATGATTAGATTCACAGATATTTGCCGAAACAAGAACCAAAAAGAAACACTGCAACTAATGCGCTTGGCAACCGCTTTCCCAACATCCGCCCCATCGCAGTCCGGTCACCCCTTCAAAAGTATCTGTTACTTAAGATAGGAAATTATCCAAAACAGTGTTCAGACACAAGAAACCATATTAAAATGCGACGGGGTGCTGAAAACAAACTGCAAAGTAGAAAAATCCAAAAGGATAACACATTTTCCATTCCCATCCTCATTGCCGCCATCGTTCGCTCTTCTTCCTGTCCGTTGGCTTCATCCTCGAAGGGAAGCGCAGTAACATACAGCAACAAAAGTGAACATTATCCCCACCCACTTCCATGTTCGTTCGCGTTGAAGACGAAGACGAGACACCCATCGAGGGGGAGCAAGTTCAGACATCTCTGGATTCACTTTCTTTTCTTTTTTTGGTTTTATTTTTAGGACTTTATAATGAAATGCAAATCGTTAGCTGAGGATATACAAATAAAAATGACATTAAGGGTAACTTAGCTGTATGTGGTGGAGGGGGGGAGGGCGGGCTAGGGGTCGTGAGATTTTTGCCAAGCTTTCAATTCTCAATGGAAATTTGAAGGGCGGTGGCGGCAGTGGCTGCTGAAGACGTTTGATGGCGTCGCAGGGCACATGCCAACCGGCGTGGGGGGGGGGATGGTAACAGTAGGGAGGACGGAAACGCCGGAAGACAAGGCAGAATTTGTAAAATGAGGCAGACGGTGATGTCTCGCTTAATGACATCCCTCATTTGTTTTGTCGTCATCTTCGTCTTCTTCTCCTTCTTTGGTTGTGTGTGAGCGCATGATTTTGTTGTAATTTTTCTTGCACAACAAATCGGGATTATGAATTTTTTATATTTCCCACGGTGGTGTCGGTGCTGGTGGTGGTGACGAGGGGGAGGGTTGATGGCTGATGGATGATCTTTTTTTTGTTTTCAAGATTATGGTCGTGGCGGTGGGGGAAGGGTGGAGGGGAGAGTTGTGGGGGAATTGGTTGATTTAATTAGAAGATGCTTCAGTTGGAGGTGAGTTTTTGGCAAGTATGTTCTTTTTAGTGTCGTCATGAAGTATTAAGCGCAGAAGGTCAGTGGATGAAATTCTGCTTATTTAGTTCATTCATCATGATGAGTGGAATCTCAGCATCGTCTGTTCGGTCCCCAAGAAAGGAAACCCCTTTGACTGTGCCAACTATCGAGGGATCGAGGGTCTCCTTAACATTGCGTCTAAAAACCGTTCGTCAAGAACCTGCCAGGTCCTTATCAGTGTGGCTTCAGGCCAGGGAAGTCCACCATCGACCAAATCTTCCCACTACGGCAGATCCTGAAAAAGACCCAGGAAGTGCAAATCGACACTCAACACTTATTCGCCGATTTTAAGGCCGCATATGACAGTGTGTTGACCCAACCTAGTAAGTGCCAAGATAGTGACATATGAAGTGTCTGAAACTGAGCGGTGCTACGTCCTGCTTTCTGTCATCTGTTCCAACCCTTGATAACTCGGTCTCTCTACCGGTTACCTGTGGATGCCTTGGTAGGTTGTGTTTAAGAATGACACTTCCCCTTCTCAACAGAGTCACCTCAAAGACAACTCATTCACGGTGGGATGCAAGCCCCCCCCCCATTCATCACCAGCATTTTAGTGCAAAGTTCCATCCCCTCTGTCGACCAGTAAGACACTTTCTCTTGATTGAAATTAAATCGACAGCCTTCTCAAAACCCGAATGCCACCAAAAAAACCGTCATCTGTGAAAGAGAGAAAATCATAAAATCTGAAATGTCTCTCCGTGTCGGTCGCCGTATACATATAGACGTCAAAATCACATTTCACAACTCGTTTTCTCCTATTTATCGACCGTTATACCATGTCCTTATCCACACCACACTGGCAAGCTCACGATGTCAGCTGCTTTCGCTTTTTCATCTTTTTTTTTCTTCGACTGTAGCTAGCTAATATCCTTTTTCCATTTGACTGCATTCAGAAGTACAACCACCACCTCGAATGTCCACTCTCATCGCCCGCCTCCTCTGATAGCATCTCCTGCGCTCCATCCCCACACCCCCGTAGCATGTCAACCGTGAAAATCAATAAACCGTACTTAAGTAAAACGTCACAAAAACAGACAAGGTTCCAGCGGTGGCCCTGCATGTGTGCCGTGTGCCGTGTGAATACAACAGATTCATGTTTCTTTTGGTTTTTCTTCAGCAAACGACCCCCTCCCCCCTGCACCCATCCAACCTCATGGGGACACAATCAATTTAGTGGAATTTTGGAAAACAAAAGGAATCATCAGGCACATGGCAGCGGCGGTGGTGTGGAGATGGTGTTGGTTCTCGTGCTGCCCGGCTGATGCTGATGGAAATTAAATCTTCTCCGGAGAATAATCAAATCGTAATGATCGCAGTTGACACTTGTTGTCAGTGCTTGGGTAGCCCTGAAGTGTCGGCGCTCCATTGTCTCCTTGTTCGGAGATTTTTGTGTGTTCCTTGTTTTTGTGCTTGGTGTGTCCTCGCTTGGACGCTGTCATATGAGATAGCCGTCGTCGCCCCCCTTGTGTCTGCATACAATTTTGACACT
The DNA here is from genome assembly GCA_944738645.1 of Eristalinus sepulchralis. Lineage (NCBI taxonomy): Eukaryota > Metazoa > Arthropoda > Insecta > Diptera > Syrphidae > Eristalinus > Eristalinus sepulchralis. Next base: position 4,990,487 of record OX122886.1, on the reverse strand, counting down.
TTTGAGTAATGAATGTTCTATTGATGGTGTCAGGATGTGTGCGCACATTTTGGCATATGTATGCCGTCCAAGAGGACGGCAGATGGGGGTTTGCTTTTGTTTGGCGGCACGGACTCATTGTCAATGTCATCGTTTAGGGTTAAATTGCTCTGGATGAACATCTAATTGCCAGCGGGAATTGGAATAAATAAAAAGAGGTGGAGGGGGATGGACGAATTCATGGGAATTCCATTCCGGCGATAGCATTGATTATGGAGCAGCATTTAAGGAGCCCCCTGGCGGCTATTGACCGGAAACAATGCAGACATTAGATTGTTTGTTTGGCAATAATTTCTGAAAGCCGGTGGTAGAGAGAAGATAATCCATGGAGGGACCCTGGGCTGAGAGGGGGAGGAGGGTTGTGAAGGTAAACAGGAAATTTGTTGTCAGGGTAAATTACCTGTTTCGAGGAAAAGAAAACTTTAGGCCTAGATGTGATGGAAGAGCTTGTCATTTGGCCAGACGTTTGTGAAGGTCAGTGTCAGGCGTTGACATTTATCTTCTCAATTTGTATACTGGGTCGTATTCTTTTGGAGGAAAAATGATTTTCCTTTGGAATGGCAACAGTTTAAAGGTCGAATTTTCATACCATCGTAGAGTTTTGCGAAGGCCCTCCTAATGGCACTGTAAGTAGTCGACAGGCAGCATTTCAGAGATGAACAGCATGGGCCAACAATCTCCACACGATCTACTTGAGGGAATGGTGAAGAAGTCACACGACAACACGTTATCGCGCCTGCAACCTTCTTTGATACGGAAACTCTTCATGATGCTCTTGTAGACCTACATGGAGCAGCGAGAGTTCTCTCTTGACATCCCCTCACGTAGTTTAGAATGTACAAAACTCCAAAAGGCCAGTTTTGCCAGGTACATAAGACCCCGAGAAGTTTTAAAGGACAAAATTCCGAAATGCCTAAATGTCCAAAATTCGACATCTTTGATATTCATGGTTCCTAAATGCCTTAAAGACCTAAATTTCAAAATCCTGAAAACCTAAGTTCACGAAATCAATCAAATATTTCGAAGCGCTAATAGTCTCAAAAGTCCGAAACCCAAGACTTCCTAAATCCGAAGTTGCAAATATGTCCAAAATTTTAAAAAAGTCAAATTTTCAACGCAACCAAAGTTCACAAATGTATAAAATTTCTTAAGGCCAAGAGTTCAAATTGCCCGAAATCCAGAAAGTTCAAACTTTCAAAATGCACAAAATTACTTTAGGCCAAAATTCCGAGATGAACAAAGTCCCGAAAGCCCAATGTTTCGAAATTACAAAAAAAAGAAAATGCCTAAATTTTCTAGATTGTAGAAAGCCAAAAATTCGAACAATTAGAGACCAAATTTTTCTAATGCCTAATAGGCCGAAATACCTCTTCGGAATTCCAAATTGTGACTGAAATCATGAAAGCCTAAAATCATGCGTCTCCCAAAATCTCAAGCAGCTCTTTGTAACAGCTCTGACTAGACTTGGATCTATGCAGACACTTTTGAAAACGGGATTTACGAATTGCTAGATGGTGGACCGTTTTGGAACCACCTACCAATGGGATCCACTTTGAGACAGACTCGATATTTAAGTCATTCGGCCTATTAACAATTTCGTATCAGATGGATTTTTGTTCCTGGATTTTGTTCCTGGATTTGTTTATAAATCTCCGCTGAGGGAAGCACAACATTGTAACCTTTTGCTAAATGTGCTAACCTCTGTCTTCTTTTTGAGTGCAGCTCCCTTCCCTTTGCTCAAGCCTGAGAGCAGGAAATCGAAGATCCCACGAAATAGGGGCGACAAGGCCTTCGTCAAAAAATCACCACCAAATCTCAAGCAGCAATATTTTACCCTCTTGCCTTTGACGTCTTCCTGCCAGAAAGCACAGGAACACCCTTTCAAATTGAATTACTGCATCGGCGGCGTCAAAAACCCTCGAAATTAAGGGCCTAAACTCTTGAGTCTTCCCCCAGTTAAAGTTACTTTCCCCCCCCCCACCCCCTTCACACACACCCTCAAGACAATTGTCAAATGAAGGCATCCCCCGCGTAATAGTTTAAGACAACGCACGACGAAAACGTGGCTGGAGCCCCCACTCAGTTTCAGGCAACTGAACCGAACCGAGAGGGAAGCGCAAAGAAAAAAACGTCTCGAGAAGAAGATGAACGAGGAGGAGGAGGTGGCCGTTGAAAATGCATAAAAACAAGCATATCGCTGCTCGTCGGTCTTACTTTCCAATGTGTCCATGGGTGCCGACATCCCTCCACCGCGCCGCCGACAGGGGGGGGATGAGAGCGCCTCTGATAAGCGTGCACAGAGACAGTGTACAAGAGAGAAGGAGAAATTTTTAATTAGAAAACTTTCTGTACCACATCACACTCTACTCTAAACACAGCTCCGTTCCTTCCCGCCGCCACCGCTCATCCATTGCCTCCTCCTCAGTTGGTGTGAGCTTAATTTACACAATTTTCCTCGATAGCGGCGACGAGAGTGGGCGAAGATTGAGGGTGGGCGGCTGTGGGGTTGCTGGGGGGGTGGTGGGATGAATGAATGTACATCGTTTTCGGTGCTTGGGGTTAACAGATTTCGTACATCTTAATCTGTTTTTTCTAGCACAAACCACCCCCCCCCCCCCCCCCCCCTACACCACGCCACACCATTCCGAATCCTTTGAGAATTTGTGGTGAATTTGTTGGCTGTGCCGAGCGGGGGCGCTGCGGAGGCGAGAGTTTATGCAATGGGTGGTTGAGGACATTTTGCAAAATTGATTAAACTATTTCAAAAAGCAGTTAAGTGGTGTGGTGACAACATGCGTTGGATTTTCGGTTGCTATTGACGGGCGATGAGAGAGAGAGCGATGACACGGAGCGTGGTGGTGGCGGTGTTGCACACAGAGAGACAGGACATCAAAAGGATTTCTGTTATGCAGATACCGGGTGGCGAGGGCGGGGGGGAAATATGATTTAGAAGGAATTTTTCCATGTTCAATTGTGTTCAGGAGAGTGGACTGGGGGATGGAATGCGGAATGACGACGAAGTGATGATTTGACAGACAACTGCTCTGGAATTCAAGGACTAGAGCATGGAGGACAACGACTTTGCGCCTTCAACAATTATTGGAGTGTGAAAATTGAAACACTGACAGCGGTTGTGGATTGATGGGAATGACGACGATCGCTCAGATGCGAGTGCGCCGAGAGAGGTTAGTTACGAATTCCATTGAGTGGCGTGGCACCAGTTACAAATTTTAAGCATATTTTGGCTGCAAATGGAAATTTTGTAATTATTCGGCAAGAATTGGAGGGTGGAGAGAACGGGGGCAGATGACGCTGGAGCGACGATTGGCCCTAAATAAAGACACTCCCAATTTCAGTGTTATTTTACGATTTGAAGGCATGACTGTGGATGAGGAAGCATTTTGTCTTGGCCTTTGTTTTTGTCTTCTTTGCATTGATGGTCACTGAAGTTAAGCATTCTGCCACGAATTGTACGATCTTTGCAGCACCGTGGGCTGTCTTTTTGTTTTTAATACTTGGCGCTCGCTAAAGGGATTGTTTATTATCCTGAAGTGACCGGAATGAAGTCACAGAAAGGTCTGAAGGTATTGAGGAAGAGAGGGAAAAGGAGGTACTGGTGCACATTGGTTTTAAATGCCAATAAGGGGAAAGAGTTGAGCTGGGAAGAGCATTCCATATTCGTGTGGCGTGGCTGAAAAACAAGTCTCAAGACTTAACTGCGCGTTCGAAAGTGGGCTTAGGGGTTAAACGGTGGGCATTCCTGGCGGGTAAATGCTTGAAGGGGCGGAATGCAACTGGCTAGCTCATTAGAGCATTTTTTGTTACAATAGCGATAAAAAAATGATGAAGACGCAACATTTCGTCGATGTTCTAGCGAGTCGATTGACTTCGCAGCATTTGTACACCAATGCCGTTCGCACTTGAATTCCAACTAGTAGGTGCAGGGAGGTCTAAGCATTTAAGGAGGAAAAGTCTTCAAAGGTAGATCGTAGTGCAGGAATTTTGTTAAAGGTGACTCCACAAGATTTGTTTACATTGCCAACAGATGGTCGACGCTTGCAATAGACTAGACTACGACACTGAAAAACAGACTGTAAGGATGAGGCTGCCTAAACTAGTCAAGTGCGACTTGGACTTAAAAATAAAAGGTTTCGTTTCTGTATTTCAGCAAAATTGCATTTTCAAAATTCCGAAATTTCAAATCATAGCTTTTAAGGGCTAACATGTCTGAGAATGAGTTGCACTTACAAATAGAAGGTTTCGTTTTTGTATTTGATCAAAATTGTTTTTTCCAGATTTTCGAAATTTGAAAGCATCGACTATAAGGGCTAACTGATCTGAAAATGGCTGAAATTATTTTGAGTGAAAGTCTACATAGCATGCAACGATTTGTGATTGTAAACAGGAATAAGGTTTTAAGCTCAATTCCAAAAAGGACTTAACTTTTTCCACTCCAAGGTCTTTCTGCTCAATGACTCAATTTTCGGCAGTCCAAGATTTTTCTGCGTTGGCAACGAGCATTTGCAAGATACATCCTTTAGGAGCATATTGCAGGTGGAAACCATGACTGAATCGATGGAAATTTTGGCATTTTCTCCAGCAGCGCGATTCCTTTGCCATGTATCAGTCAGTGTCACAGTCACGAAATGTCTGTGGAGACAATTTGTTCAATTCAAAAAATTGAATTAAAAAAAAAGAAAAAATAAAAAAACAATGTAACATCCCGCCGGCCCCCTCCTTAACTCTCTGCCTAGAGTAAGGGACAGGTGAGATGATCCTATTGTAGTCTATGGTAAATTTCTCTCCTCCTCATCAGAGGTTAACCTACCTGTCCTTGGCAAACTATAAGCCTAGACCAAAGAGTACGGTCTTCGTGTTAACCCTACAGGATTCTTGCTTTCATCTATCCTACAGCACAGCTTTCTCTTTGAGCAGGAGCGCTTATTTCTTCATTCTCATATTAACCAGTAAATTCATCTGGAAGCCCACCATCCAAAAGAGATGAGAGAAAGCCTTGGCTACGGGAACAACACTACAGATGTTAGGCATATTTTTCCCTATGGAGTCCCAGAGCGAAAGCCTGGAAGGCGGTGATTGGTGTGCCTTGGTCAGCGACTCGGAGGAGGTGGTGCTGTGAACAAATTTGAGGTCTCCGCATCCAGAAATCGAACCTAAACTTTCTGCGTGGCGGCCGACGCACTAACCACTACGCCACGGCGGCCACCAAGGAGATGGCTAAGCACTCTCAAAAACCCAATCTCTATGGCAACACCCTCCTGCTGCCTTTTTAAAAGTTTAGTACCGACTTTCATGGCATACACAAAAAGAAAACTCCATCGTCTGCAGGACACTGTCAACAATGCAAATCGCGGATGGTTCGAAAGCGCAATTTGCCAAAATTTGGTTCGCTCCCTTAGCTAAGTTAGACTTGGCAGAAATGCGCTTAGAGCAATCGTTTGTCTCATAACCGGATAGGGAGCAATTTGCGTTGGAACGTGGAGATCACAGGGACTTCTGTCACAAGTGCAGGGATGAAAAAGGGGTGCAAAGTGTGCTCCACGAGCTCTTGGAAATTCCTCTCTAGGCCAATTAACCCATTCCTTTCATGACTCAAGGGATCTATGCGATTTTAGGATCAGCAAACTCCCTACTTTTATCAGAAACTCTCATTGGGTCTAAGAATCAACGGTCAAGGGGGGTCTCAGAACCGCTTGACATCAAAATAACGCCTAATTTGGCCCCAGTGTGGGTGACTTCTTTCTCGTTTCTACCTCTAGGTCTACCCAGCTGTTATTGGAAGCTTGAACAAACACGGACAGGACTCAGGGGGAACGATAAAAAATCGTTTTTGTTTCCACCTGAAAGTCCGACAGAAGAAGTTTATTTTTCCCAGAGACTGCTAAGCTGGGGAACTGGGTCACAACATGAGGCATTCCTTGTGAAAAGTTCACCAAAACAGTTTTTTCCCAATAGTCTCATTTCACTCCAGCGTCATAAGTTAGTTTTGATCCATTTCTTGGAATATCCTGTCAGTTGGAGGGCCAATCCACTTCCGCAACACAAATGTTCCCAAACAATGTTGCTGAGGAAACGAGTGTCCATCAACACATTCCACACGCAATCCACAACAAACTGCAGCCCTTCCTTCTGGCTCTCTTAAGACATTCTCTCCCATCGCACACATCCTCTCGCTCACCTGCGCACTGAAGAGATTTCTGTGAATTTTCATTCAGATTTCTGGCTCCATTCCCACGCCTTACCATCTCGGGACTAGGACAACTTTTCGGACTAAAGGTAGTCTTGCCCCAGAGAGCGGCACTCGCTCTCACCCAGCACCCCAGTCGCTCTCTCACAATCGATTTACTACGTTTGTAGTATAAAATGCGACAAAGTCTCGAGAAAAAATTCAGTACCATAACGGATTTAGTCGGTGAAACACAATCGTCCTGCCACACACGTTGTCGTCGCTCTTGTTCTTTGGCCAGAGTGCTCTGTGTACACACACCTCTCAGTGTGCGCTTGTGAATTGGATGCCGTGTGCGAGGATACGCACTCCACAAGGGATATGGGAATTTTTTCGGAAAACGAAAACAGAGCTTAGTGCCGCCTTTGGTTAGCTTTAATTGCAGTGCGCGCCGCGTGTGTATCAACAAATCAAGAAAGCCCTCCGCCAAGATATCCTTCGAACACAACTTTACCCACTTGTGTATTTACTTATTTATGCCGCATTAATTTTTCCTCTGCTCCTGCCGCTGCCGTGTGCTGCCGTGTCCCTTCCCATACAAGCCCTGCCGTCGCCCACTATTTTTACATTGTTTTCCTGCTGGTTTGTTGATTTCGGTTGGTTTCGGGTGCGTCCTTCGGTGGCGGTCGTCTTCGGTTCGTGTTGTGTTCGTCGTTGGCGGTGTGGCGCGCGGTTGAGGGCACATTTCGGGCGCCCCATCCCGACCGCAGACCGCAAAGAGACGGGGCACGACGAGAGGAGGAGCCACAACAGGAGAGCAAACTTCCGCCAAATGGAACGTTGTTTGAATAAATTATAATGAGCGTTGGATTATTGTTATTTTACTACCCGTGGCAAACTTTAATTTCTCCGGGACTGTGGTGGTTGCTGCCAGCAAGGATCGACGCTAGTGCCGGTGCGGACGATTTGAAGTGAAGTGAAGTAAAGTCAATCTCATCCCTTGCGCGAGTGGTGCGGGCGTATGCGTGAGTGCGTGCTGTGGCCGACGTGGAGAAGGATTTTTCTGTGATTTCCGCCGAATTTTGATTTACGTGTCCACTCCGGGTGAGTGCATTGACGTTAATTAAGAGTCAAACAGCACCCCCTCCCCCCGCAGCCTGTCATACAATCGAAATGCGTGCTAATTGCATGTGAAACGAGTGCGCGCTGCACAGTGTCAGTGTCGTCAGAGTCGTCGGTGTCGTCCTTGTGCGTGCGGTCCAGCAGCAGCTGCTGCTGCCATCGACATATTGGCCCGCGATTTAAGTGAGAATAATTAATAAAATGATGGATTGTTGTTGATTAAAGCGACAAAACCTGTTTGCGTGTGTCTGTGTGATGTGTCCTTGCAGGGCAGGGTGTGTGATGTTGGTGTTCACTGACGTGAAAGGATCACTTGCGTCGTATCAAGACCACCGCTGGGACGACGGTGTGTGCGAAATAAATTGATTCATTAAAGTGATTTGTGTTGTGGCCGGTTTTTGTGGTCTTGCGGTTCACCTTTTCGATTGGGTGAAGAGGAAAGTCATTAAAAACGGATTTTACGTTGGGAAGGGCGAACAGAACTTGAACGAAAACTGAATCAATTGTGCGAAGTCGGAGAAAGGATATCCGGATCGATCGATATCGTCGCGTCAACGCTGTTGCTGCTGCGCTCTGCCTGCTCCTGCTGCTGATTGGCAACCATTCGGGATATCCAATGAAAATCTTCAACGTAATGGAGGTGTTCCTTGTTGCTAATCATCTGATGTAAGTCATTTTTAATTTCTTTATGATCAGTGTGGTCAGTGAAAAACTGTGTCCTTCTACTCGATGATCCTGTACATTGGAGTCAAAAAATTTAGATGAGAGGCTAAGAGACTGTGGGGGAGCCAGTTCTGGATGTGTTAGCACCTCCACCCTATTTCGTCGCTTTTCGAAATCTAAAGCTATACTTTTGACTCTTAATATGAAAGGCTGTAAAGCTGGAAGTGTCTACATGGACTAACAATCTAAAAAAATCTCTTTGAAAGATCCCTAAGATCCTACGAGATCCTTTGTCAGTGGTTCTACAGGGTTCTTAACCCGAATTGGGGAGTCTTAAAGTGACGAGAGCAGATAATTTAGAAGTCCTTTGCAAACGGAAATTATCAGACTGGGAGTGTTCTTGTGGTCCAACTATGTTGTGAGCCTTTTTTGACTACTAGTGTCATATTTTTCTTACAGATTCGGTTGTTCTTCCTCCCTTCAGTTTCGTAGGCTCACAAGTTTTTTACACTAGGTGGAGGCTGAGAGTAGAAAAAGGCGGAAAAAGAGATGGTGGTCTGTTTCCTAGCTGGTGTGGACATCTGATGCCCTGTATATTGTGGAGAAGCCCATCAATCGGTTAAAAACTTCTCAAACATCATCGATTGTGAGTTGCCATTCTTCCTTGAACTATTTTTTTGCATGTTTGTCGCTCGTAATTGAAGGTAGGCTTCTTACCCTCTCCCTCTCTCTTGCTCTCAATGCTGTTCTCAGAACAAATGGAACTGTATCCTGTTCTGTTTGGCTTCCTCTTACAGTCCTAGAAGGACTTGAGCCTCAATTAACATGTCTCTCCAGTTGACAAGATCTCTTGCCAGCTGCCTCAAATTTAGCACCTCAAGTTGGCTGAAGTCTTTCTTCACTCTTGTGCGTTTCAGATGAGGTCGTCCTCTGTTGCGTTGTCCCAATGGCTCCGATTCAAGAACTCTTCGAGCCAGAGCAGTGTTATCCATGCGATCTTGGTAACCTAGTCATCTTTAGTGTTGAATCCAAAAACGCTTGACAAGGCGCATCCCACTGTACAGATGTAGGCTGTGGTCGTTGAAACTTCTCCTCCAAATGCCGTCAAGGCACACAGGATCAAAAATCGCTCTTAGACCTTACCTCTGGAAAAGACGAAGAGCTTTAAATTGCGTCCGTCTTTCTTCACCAAAAAGGCAGGACGTAGCTGATCAAGGTGCTGTACGGAGACAACTAAGTCTTTCAATTGAGCTTCAACCTTTTGAGCTCAAAGAAACAACGATTGGCAAGAGTGATTCTACACCTGATTTCGGAAGTGATGTTACTGTCCTCTGCGGACCCAAAGTAGACAAAGTCCTTGATTGCCTGAAAGTTTCTGCTGCCCATTGTGGCGATTTGTTCGAGACGTCGATGATGTCTGTCCTTCCTCTATGACTGAGCACATGCTTTGTGTTTTCCCTGTAATAAATTTGCTCGTTTAAATTTTTCATTCGCCTTGTGAATAGATCCGTTTAAAGAATTTTGTGTATAGATCCTTGCTCAATGGAGCCTCTTGTCTTATATTCCCTAAGTTACGTAAATTTATCATTAAATTGGATGGCGCTACAGTCCTCAATGTACCTAGGCCCAAGCTTCTTCAGAAACTACTCATGCTAAGCGTGACAAGGTTCCCTCCCAAGTGGAGAGGACCTACAATTCATTGCCGAGTTCAAACTACGCAATTTGAGAAGTTTTTCAGTTCTCTTTCGACACAGTTTTAGCCCTGGTTCAAGTACAGTCAGCAACTCGAAAAGCGTGTGAAATATGTAAAGCGTCCAAATCAAGGAGCGGAGTGAGGACATTCGGTGTGTGAGAAGACGCATTTACCCACTTCGCTACGTAGCCCATGGGCCAGTGTCAAACAAAATTTGTCGGTGTCTTCAGTGTCATTTGAATTAAAATGTGCCAAAAATGGGACAACAGGCCTCATCGACTGATCAGACATTAAATCGGAAACTGAATGAAAATGTGCCTTGACACATCCCACTCCCCATCTGGAACCGTTTGTCAAGAGTTCAAATCGCTCTTGTAGCGCATTTAATTTGGCAGGAGCTCCGCAGCCATGTCCTGTCATAACTACAAGTCGTAGGTGAACATGTCATCATTTCAGGACAAAACAAAGAACCCTGATGACTTGGGTCTGAACATTCTCAAAGAAATGTCGACAAGAGCCTAAGATTTGATTGAGTGAGTGACAAAAGCCCACAAGGGCCCTGGGCTTAGCTCCTTCAAAAACAACAGCCAAAGATGCCCCTCGAATAACTCTTCTTTAGGCATTGCTCCCTCTTGGAACTCGTATGGATCGATCGTCTAAAAATGGACAGCACCGCGGAATATAATTTGCGGGTTAGTTTCCATTCCTGCCCAAGAGCCGAGTAGTTTGTAGTCTCCTACCTTCAGCTCCTGTGTAGTTTAATATTTGTACGGACGTAAGAAAAGGCCAGGACTAAGGTTTGTAAATTTTTTCTTCTAAGTCATGCTGTTGTGGTCGGTGTGGCGTAGTGGCTGCCCGATCCACACAAAGATTCGATTCCGGACTGGATACCTCGCATTTCTTCACGACACCACCTCTTTCGAGTCAGTTGTCAGCAGCAACACTCAAGGAGTATCAATTCTCAAATCTCGCCTTTCCGAGTCGGCAACAAACTGTAGGTCCCCTCTACTCATGAGAGAACGCACAACACGAGTAGTTGTTCTAGAAGCTAGGCCCTTGTCCCTTGTGGGCTCTAGTGCCACTCAACACAAGTCATGCTGCAGTTGCTTAGTGCGTCGGAGTTCCTAGGTTTTGATGCATGGACTGAATGTTTTCCTTCCACATCACAACCGCCTTTGAGCTGCTGACAACACGCAAGAGGAACAAAGTGTCCCTTGAGAGCCGTGTCAATTTTTGCAGATTGGAGTCAGAACTAAACTGAAGCTCTCCTTTACTTATGAGAGAACATTAGAACTCATAGTTCGAGTAGTTGCAAGAGACATAAGGCCTTAGTCCCTTGTTGAATGAAGAGCCACCCAATTTTGTGTGCTCTACGGAACGCCGATCTTTTGTGAAGGACGCTAGGTTGTCTGTTAAGCGTTCTAATGCATACTCTCATGCACAGTGGTGATGTTTTTGGGAGATCTTTCATTTAGTTTACGTACCGCGGATGTCGCAATTGGCGACTTCATTCTCAACAGTCCTCTCGACGGAGTCCTCTCGACGGGGTCCTCTCGACGGGGTCCTCTCGACGGAGTCCTCTCGACGGGGTCCTCTCATCGGGGTCCTCTCGACGGGGTCCTCTCGACCGAGTCCTCTCGACAGGATCCTTATGGCAACCACAATGTAGATGGAGTCCAACCATTTGGACGAAAGAAAATCATCACTACGCACATGTTACTCATGGGAACGCACGTCCATGACCTCACAAAACAGGCTATCAGGGTCCAAATTTAAGATTTTTCCCTTCACAAGGATCCAGCCTTAAATGCATAGGCTATTCTTTAAGATGAGTCGACCAGCTCACTGCTCCTCAACCGACCTCTCCTCTACAGACTCCTCGTCAGCAACCCTATGATCTGTCAGAAAGGACTAGTAACGAGGCCCTCATGCAATCTTCAGTTTTCTGAAACCAAATTGTTCCTTTCGAAAACTTCATCCTTCCCAGATGATAGGCATCTCTCTCGCCCATTTAATAATCTCCCAAATCACACGATCCCCTCGATGAGAAGTCCCTCGAAATCGAATTCAAAATTGCTCCACGATTAAACCTCAAAGCAGCACTTACATCGCAACAATCGTCGTGCAGCGCTATGATTGCATGAAACATTCATACGGCGCACTTCACTTTCCTGTCACAACACTCGGGAACTTCCAGAACTTAAATATTTACACACAAAGCCGTATAATTGACTGCTTTCAGAAACAAAAGTTCGTTCAATCAATTATTCACCATAAACACACGCAAGTTGGGGCGCGGTGGGCGCGGTGGCTGAAGTGCTTCCTTCCTCTATTCCATAAGCAATGCGCGACTGGAATGAATGTCAGATGTGTGCTCTTGCCAAAAGCAGCAGCAAAGGAGACGCACAGGCATGCAGATGTCGACTGAAATGTATCCACAAGCGAATGCATGCGGAATAAGTGTACGCACACGAGGGCAAGTGGAAAATTTATGGAAAAAACCGCGTGGATGGGAAGGGAGGTGGCAGTAGGGATGAGATTCATTGAACTGAAGAGGAGCCAACAGCCAGCAGCCAGCAGCCGCAGTGACAGAGAGGCGGAAAAGAGGCTTAGGTTCCCTTGGTTTCTTTTTTTTTCGTTTTTGTCTTTCGCCCCTAAGTGCCTTTCAAGTGAACCTCAAGTGCGCGGATAAATAAAAATGACAAGCACTTACGTTCCTCGAGCGCGTCCGCAAAATGAATTTCACTTGAATTACAGTTGAGTTACGGTGACCTTTTTGTGATCGGCCTTGTGATCCGGATGTTTTATGCGTGGCCGAGGCTCTTATTTGATCCGGCGAACTTCAGAAGGACTGACAGGCTCTGACGAGTCTTTAATTAACTTTTGTGAGTTGTTTGCTCAGGGCCTAGGGGGTGCATTGTCCGTGGGAACCCTTACAACGGAGTGGACACTGGGGCTTAAAAGTGAATCGCTTACTTTTGATTGTCGTAAGCAGCTTTTTTTGTGCTGCATTGTGGTGGCGGCGGTGGCGTTTTTTTTTCTGATCCGATTTGCAGTTGCTGTCAAGACCGATCAATGAGACTGCTGGCAATGGCCGCCACCCCCACACCTGCCAGATGATTCATTGTGTGGCGCATTTCCCACTTGTGTGCTTAATTCAAGATTGCCCGTCTAGCCGCCGCTGTTGACGCGCATATGACAGAGCACACAGTTGTGCTCCCATCAGAACTGTTCCAAAAACAGAACAAGATGGCCACGTAAAAGGCGAATAGGAAATCCCACGTGTGGGAATAAGTAACATTTAATGTATGCCGCCTACGCAACACTATCACGCCTGGCGAAGGGACGAAGAGAGTCCCTGCGTCGTCGATTGCGTGCGCTGTTGCTCGTTTGGCGGTGGAACGCACACGGCGCCACTTTAAAGGAAACACACAGAGCGAGAGATGATGACGAATTGTATGCAAATAATCGGGTTTATTGAAGGAAATTATTCAACGGCGAATGTCGGGCGAGCTGTGGGGAAAGTGACACCGCGGACGACCTTGCTGCGGTGTTCCTGGGGAGTGTGTAATTAGAATAATTTATGCGTTGAATGTAACACGAAGTGCTGGTGCAATGATAGTATTGGCGAGCCGTGCTCCGAGGGGCGGGCGATGGGGGGAAGTTGTGTAAGGAAATGTCGTGGCCCGCCTGGTGAGGCTTGACATTGAAATGTGTCCTTGCGGGGTGAGGATTTATTTGTTGGTTTGATGGATGGTCATTTTTTTTTTTGAGAAATGTAGTTCTTTGGGGAGGAAACGATCGACATTTCCCCGAGTTGCTGGCTTTAAGAGCGGCGCTCGAACGAGGGATATGAAGTTTCCTCTTGTTGACAATGTTTACGGTGCACAACCTATCAAAACGAATGGTTCTCAAACTCACCGTTTAGAGTCGGTATTAAACTGTTGACCCTTTCCACTCGTGAGAGGACAACAGCGCGAACAACACGAAGGATTGCCAAAGAAGCTGGGGCCCGCTTCCATAAGGACTCTGGCTGTCGTCAATTTATTATTTAGAAGGTTTTTTTTTTTCTAAAACCACATTGACCGCAAATTTGTCATTTTGGCAAACGCTCGACGCTCTCTATTAAGTGAACCCAGACTAGCTTAAGGTTGCATAAGCCTTCGGAAAACAGGGCATGCTCTGTAAACAACGATTAATGGATTTGATCTGTACGTTGCTTGGAAAAGGGCTAGGAAGTCGAAAGACTCAACGCAAAGTGATATGATTCACGTCCTGTCATAAGCCGCCATTTTGTGAGACGTTGGAGACCCTCAGCTGGGTAGATCTACCCCAGGCGGCTTAGGCACCAGACGGATTATCATTGAGGTACTTAGACTGACTTTCATTCAAACGACGATAACAGAAAAAGGCTATTTGAAGGGTTCGCAGGAACGATGTTCACTGCCGTCACAATTAAAAAATGTGTAACACACCATTTAGCATACAGGATGGATGGGAATAAGAGGATTGGCAGGACTGGACATACATTTTTCTAAGTCATATGTCATATAGACCATGACAAGGGTCCTCTGTTTCAAATCTTGATAGAAAGTCATCGTTCCTCGGGGGAGTGCCACCTTACGTTTCAACAGCGTACTGTTGACTTATTTCCAAAGTGAGTGATGTGTCTTGACGATGGCAATTGTCCACCTTAGAGGGTTTCAATGCACGTCCTTTTGACTTTCTTTTGTGGGGAACCGTGAATCACCAATGTTATTTCAACAGCTCGGAAACGATTTAAGTACTTTAAGCAAACTTCTGTCGGCTTCTGTTCGAAACAACAAACAAGGTCTCTGCACGTCAGAGCTTCTATGAAGCCGACTAAGGTGGAAGTGCTTTTGAAAGTGAGTATCTATGAAGCCAGCCATGGTGGAAGTGCCTTTGGAAGCATTCCGAGAACTGAAACAACAGAAAAGTTCTCTTGGCGTTAGGGGTTCTATGAAACCAGCCATGGTGGAAGTGCTTGTGGGAGTATACCGAGAACTGAAACTACAGACAAGGTCTCTGGGAGTTAGGGGTTTGGTGAAGTCAGCAAAGATGGAGGGGCTTTTAGAAGTATTCCGAAAACTGAAACTGAGCGTTAGGGGTTCTGTGAAGTCAGCCAAGGTGGGAGCGATTTTGGAAGTATGCCGAAAACTTATTCTGTTCAAAGGCATGTTGAACTTTTGTTTAGCGCTGAAAGACAAATTGAACTTGAGGAAGATGGATGATGTCCAAGTGCTGCCGGAATTTGCAGTGTACTGTACGGTCAAGTCTTAGTGACGTTCGGCAAGCTTGCAGCAAAACATTCTGTTGTGGACTCAGAGATTGTAACCTCAGAGATGCCAAGGGACACAGGAATTGTCATTATATCCCAGTTAGTGCCAACTCTAGAGAACCTTCTGTAGAGTCTGAAGCAAATTAAGAAAATCGTTTCGTGAAATGTTTGCCAATTTTTGTGTTCCACACTGTTCAAAATTTGAAATTTTAGAAGTGTGCCCCGGGAAAAAAGGCTGTAACAGCACATCTGTAAGCATTTTCAGTGAATCTAAAATCGAAGAACTCAACAAATCCACTCACTGCGTCAAATTCAACCGCAGACCAAAATATTTGAGTGCCAAAATTTCTCATCCATTCATTATTGAATTTCTCGCAAAATAATTAGCGACTAACAAGAGAGGCCCTTATTTGTGTTCTTGTGAAAATCCAACACATCACCCAGGGCAACTACTACTCACTTCACTTAATTATCCTCTCAAATCGTTACCACACAAATTTTCAGCCCCCTCAGCGTCCATGGAAACGGCGCAAAGCTATTGCTCTGCCCGTGAATTAATTAGTTTTTAATGAAAACAACATCCCTCTTGTTGTTGTCTCACACAATCACGCACCCGTCTCGCCCCATTTGCGAACACCCAGCCCCGGTCTAAGTGCGCGAAATTGAAATTTTTGCGACTAATTCGATTTTGTATTCAGAATTTTAATTTGAAAATTCTGTTACACCTGTTAGCTAATTCTCCATAATTTTATTTCATATCCTGACTTAATTGCATTGACCCACCCCTGGGTGGGTGGATAGATTGTTTTGCAGTCGATTGGATTAAGTGACTGACATTCGATGTTCGCCACTGGCGATGAAAAAAAACACTCAAAATCAGACCTCACGTCAGACCGATCACTCATCATCCGTCGAAATAGAAATTCATTTGATTTAATTAAAACAACTGTGTCGCCGCAAACAATCATATTTGTCATTACCATAAACAATCAAACTTACTTCTCTCTCTCTCTCTCTCTCTCTCTCGCTCCTTCACTTGTCATTAATTTATAATTTTCCCATGACCCCCCTGGTTGGTGTTTTGAGGTTTTCACATCGGCTGTTTTTGGTTTTTTCTTGTTTTCCCCGGAAGCTGGGAAATAATTGATTTGCTTAATTAAATCCATTTAACTGAAATCCGATTTTCCGAAATTTTCATTTTCATTTAAATTTGAATTTTTTCCTGAGCGATGTTAATTTAGAACACTGACTGACTGTTGTTCCACCATCAAGAGGGGGCTGAGACTCGTTCCATCGACCTAATGATGTCTCTCTATGAATTTGTGACAACCTGCAAACAAAACTCACTCTTCCCCAAACCACCCGTCACAAAATGTCTCCACAAAGACGGAAAAACCAAGTGAAATGATTGATCGGGGATGTTGGACTGGATGAAGGGTCACTCTGAACGAGAAAACAATGTTCAGTTTGAAGCGGTTAGTGACCTCCGACCGATTAGATGTGACCTCGGAGAGTTATTTTTTCTTCCGGCATCTCCTTGCCATCCTGGCCATCGCCTTAACCTTTGTCAATCTTGTGTCATAAACATCATTTCGTTTTTTTTTCTTCTTTTTCTCTTCGTTGCCGAGGGGGGTTTTCGGGAATGATTTAGAGGAGACATTGTATGCTGTCACTTCCGGGTGAACTTTCTGCAAACAGAATAATGGATGTCCTGGGTGCGTTCATTGACTTTGACAAGGTACCTCGTTTATAAGTTATGTCTGGTGTTCTTGTTCTTAATTCGGAACTGGAATTTGAAGGGTCTTTCTAAGGCACCTTACAATTTCGGAATAAATTTTAAACAGGGGAAGTGAGAAGGATGAACTGATTGATTGCTTCATTCAACTCTGACCATTATTTTGTGAGGCTTTCCCACATACAAACAAATTATCGGCTCGTCACGACTTCGATGGCAAACCTCTCTCCGATGCTCGATAATTTCAATAGAGCTTCGAGGTCGTCTATGTGCAGAATTATCTCGTCCTTTGGCTCTAAAATTATCCCTGGCTTATTCTTGGCCGTACGCTCCTTCATTTAAATCCAAAGAAAGAAGCCCAACAGTGTCAAATCGCATATTCGTGACAGCCAATTAGCTCCTCGCCTCCACGTAAGACACACGTCCATTATATTTCTCGTTCAAAAAAATCACTGTTTCGTTGGCTATGTGGCATGTGGCACCATCCTGTTGAGTCCGAGTCCACATCCTTAATTTCTGCCCACAAGAAATTCGTCATCATTCGCGATAGGAAACTCCAGTCACGGTATCTACTCGTCTCGATGACGCCGCCAATTCATAAACCGCACCAAAGGCATCTTGTGGATGCATCGGCATTTCAGAAATCACTCAAGGATTCTCATTTACCCAAATTTGATAATTCTGCTTGCTAACGTTTCCACTGAGTGGAATGTGTGCCTCATCGCTGGAAATGATTTTTCTTGTAAGGCCACGATTCACTTCTGCCTATTCATTCAACCATTCAGAGTATTGGCGAAATCTGAAATTTTCGGTAGACCTCAGCTCTTGAGTGGACCACGGCGAGTCGATGTTCATGACTCTTCCGTCACACTATCGCTAACAGCAGCAAATTTTTTTCACACAGCGAAGTGGACGAGCATACACTGGTGTCTTCACATTTCCTACAGAGCTGCCTAAAATTTGCACGCAATTCCACACACTGTGGACAATATTCTGACCAAAGAATCACGAAGTAAAGACTCACGTATTTCTTAACGCCCTGCTCAAGTCTGTACCTCTTCATGGTAGAGTTTGTCAAATAAGGAAACCTCAAATTGGGCTGTGGTGTGATTCACAACTTACATCTTGCATTAGGGTCCGATCACCGATTCTAGTTCTGAATGCCTGAGTCCATAGCTGAGTTGCTCGACAAGGCAGCAAATTTTTGGTTCAGCCAAGTTGTATTCCCTGTCTTATCTAAACTGCGGGGGGTACGGGGTAGACCTGGGCCTTAACCAACATGCCTCACCAGCCAGCAAGATCTTTCGCCAGTTGCGCACTCCAAGTTGGTTGAGGTCCTTCTCCACTTGTGTGCGCCACCTTAGCCTAGGCCGGTCTCTATTACTTTGTCACAATGGCTCAGAGTTGTAGAATTAGTCTAAATTGCTGTTCAATCCTCTCTCCTTACTCAACTCCTTTTCAGAGCCTAAGTTCTTGTTCAATTCCTTGTTCAGGTTCTTACTCAATTTCATGTCCAAGTCTTCCTCCACTACCCTGTGGAATTACTCGCCCAAGTCTCTGTTCAATTCCTCTTCCAAGACATTGTCCAATTCTTCTATCGGGTCATTTTTTAATTTCTTCTTGATGTGGTTGTCTAGATCTTCGTTCAATTCCTTGTTGATCTCTCTGTTTCTGTCTTGATGCAATTCCCCTGGATCAATTGGCTGACAAGGTTCATGTCTCTGCATAAGCCCTCGTTCGATCGCCTCTCCATTTCCTGGTCAAATTTTTGTCCTATACCCAGTACGAAGTTCTTGTCCAAGGGTATTCCACGTCAATGTTGAAGCTCATTCTCTGACCGAGCCCTTCTCCAAATCGGTCTTCTTCTCTTTTTCTTCTTCTCCTTCTTTTTCTTCTTGTAGCGCTACAGTCCGGGGTGGACATGGGCCTAAGCTTCAGCCAACATGTTTCTCCAACTGCGAAGCGCGGACAATTTTCTTCATCTTCTTTGAATGGCCCTGGGCTTCGGTCAACATATCTGCCCAGCTAGCACCATCTCTCGCCGATAGCCTCCAGTTGCGCACTCCAAATTGTTTGAGGTCTTTCTTCTAGATCCGTCCATATCCACGGCATGCTGCTGTCTCTGAATTTCATTTCTTTTGTACGTGGTGAGGGTGCTATCCTCACGCACATTCCACAGGCTGGCCTACCATCCCATTACTCAGACCTCGAGCAAAGGTGTTCACTGCAGGCATTGGTTTACCACACAAGGAATGTTGTGATGGCTATCCAGGGGACGCTACGAGGAGGCTGTATGGCAACTTGGAGACAGGCGAAGAGAGTGTTGGTAGCTCGCCATGTTAAGTGCGATGTTGCCTCGTGCCCGCAAATCGCTCAGACCAGATTGCTTTATTCCTTATCCAACTCCTAGTTCAAATCTTTATTCAATTCCCCTTTTCATGCTCTTTTCCAATTAGCTGTTGGACTCCTTCTTCAACTATCTGCCCGGGTTCTTGTCAAACTGCGTGTCCAAGACTTATTGATGATCCCTACCCAAGTCCTGGTCCAATTTTTCGTCTCATACCCTGTCCAAAGCCACAAGAATTTGTCAAGCCTTTTCTTTATGCTTCGCAAAAGTCTTAGTTCAAGCTCAAGTTCAAGTTCTTGACCATCTTATTGGCTTGCCTAAGTCTTAGGCCAAGTCTTAGTCGGTGGTATTGTGAGTCAATTTTAGGCAAACCAGAATCGCAGATTTTCAATGAAAGGGTTCTTGCACCCTGAAGCCCCCTCCATTGAAGCAAAAATAACACGCGCAGCACGAGAAGCTGTTCAAGGAACTTGCCCCAAAATGAATCAGTTCTCTGTGTTGCGGCATTTTCTGGGAAGAAGAATCATTGTCGCGTCCTTTGCCACCAGCACGCGATATGCATTTCGGCAGAAGTACACCTGACGCCAGTGGCACCAGCACCTCTCAGAGGCCCCAACAGCCGTGAAACAGAAAACAGGCCCCATAGGTGAGAGTTCTGCTCCACTTAGACTAAGTTAGGTCCACTGCAATGACTTACAGTCGCAATGTCAATGTTTCCCCTTTTTTTCCCCACATCCAGACATCCAGTTGACCATTCCTACATCTGAGGCTAATTGAAGTCCTTGACAGCTACTGATGCCATGCTCACCCTGTGCATGTCTCTTGCCCGTTGTTCAGAGCATCTCAAATCATTCAAAAGCAAATCTTTTCCAAAATTAAATGATCTCAAATCAGCGGCCAAGTGCTCTCAATTCCTTAATTTGAAGGACTTCTCGAGCACTCCTTCAAGCCACGCTCCTGTTTCCATTTGAACAACAGTACGCTCCACGAGGGCAATTAAGCAGATTAGGTGACTAATTAGTCTGATAATTTGCACTGCCCCTGCTGTGTTGGCGTCAATCGTTGTCCACACACACCGTTCACCCCCTCCCCCCACAATCGCACACAACTTGCAAAATGTTCATAAATTCCAATTTGTGTGATTGCCAGAGGAATTCCGTTCCCACTTAATCAAAATCATGTCAAACCGTGGCAGACAGGCAGGCGGCACAAAAAAGAAATCATTTCTCTCCTCTTAAGGGAGGCGGCGCGACGTTCGTTTCCCACCCCCTCGGGTGGGGAAATTTATTTTGATTAACTTTCAGTGGTTTCCTTGTCCGGGTGTCACTCATCACCTACCGCACCGCACCGCACCCAGCCCGTGGCCTAGGTGCCCTCGTGAACGATGAAAAATTGCACTGTCACCGCGAAACGAATTTTAAATGTTAAGCCAACTGCCAGCCGGAGCGGGGTGGCGAGATGAGCAGCCGCTCGACTACTGGTTGATTCAAAGTGATCCCCGGGCCCAGTCTGCAGTTGGTCTCATTAGGACTGCCGCTGGAAGCAGACTGCTTCTCGCGTTCTCTAATCGCCCGCACATTCGCGTTCGGAATCGGATTGTGCGGGAAATCTCCGCCACCCTGCGGTCTCTACCTCGTGCTCTCGTAACCGCGTATTATAGCGCACGAAATCTGTTGCCGCATATAATCCAATAACGTAAACTGTCATTGCGAAGTATTACAAGGGCTTAAAGGCCGCACAGCGCTGGCAATGGTTGGCAATGGCTGGCTTGGCCTGGTGGCTCCAACCTTTGCCATCGCGTTACACTCCAGAGACGACAACGATGTGGGTGGTGATGGTGGTGGTGTTGGAGGCACTGTAGCACTACTAGCAGTGTCGCGGTAGGACGACTGGCATTGATTTAAGGCTCTCGGATTTATTTGTTCGCCAGTCATGGCTAACGCGGGGGTGATACGCCGTCTTTTTCGCTTCCACGGAGGGCAGGCGTGGGGAAGAGTGGAGCGCACAATGGTTAGGGCCCGTGCCACCACCAGTCCCAGCTCCATCCAGCCAGCTAGTGAAAGGAATTTGTGGTGGGATTTATGGTAAACGGTTGATTGCATTTTCGAGAGACGGCTGCTGGCGGAAGAGGCACGTTTTGTAACGTGATTACTCATAGGAAAGCCTCGGTGACACTGACATAATGGGAAGTCTAAGTAAATGTTTGACGGTGATAAGTTTAAGCACTGGGGGACTGTTAAACGAGGCCAACGGCTGGGTGG
The DNA here is from genome assembly GCA_944738645.1 of Eristalinus sepulchralis. Lineage (NCBI taxonomy): Eukaryota > Metazoa > Arthropoda > Insecta > Diptera > Syrphidae > Eristalinus > Eristalinus sepulchralis. Next base: position 4,969,144 of record OX122886.1, on the reverse strand, counting down.
GTGTCACGTTTTCCTGTGCTTGACACGACATTCCTGGGCGCTTGCTGGGGTTGGCTCGGGTGGCACCGTGGTCGGGAGGGGAAATGTTTCGCAGCTTGCTTGTCATCCTTAATCTGTCATTAACCCATCAAAAGACATCTTCTTCCAGAAGTCAGAAAATCGAAAATTTGTTGCATACTCATGCCAATTCATCAGTTTTAAGTGAACATGCCCCCCTCCCCACGCCACACTTCAGTGAGCAGCAAACAGACAGATGCGCAGTATCGAGACAACCAATTGAACGACTCATCTGTCGTTGCATCCCTAATCCACTTAATGAATTTCATCCCGAAGCCGACAACCGTCGTCAGGGCCTGTTGCTTGACGTCTCCTCCGGCTCGCATGCTCTGCGATGTGTGGTGCTTGCTCGTGCCTGGAGGTGCCCTGTTTGTCTTGCGTTTTAATATTTTTCACTCAACTTAATTATGCGCCTTAAAGAAGAACAATCAAATCAAGACGACGATGACGATGAAGACGGTGCCACCGCACGAGGTTAGCCCGGTGATGGGGTGCGCGTCAGTTCACTTACGAATGGAACTGGCTGCTTTGTGCTGCATTAGGTTAATTGAAAATCATCAAGGATCTCTGTAGGGGATGTCGGAGATGAGGACGGAACGGCATTTATTGTCTGAGTGATTATGAGGAAGGAGAGACTCAGAGATGAAGACAGCAGACACGTCCTTGACAATGTCGCCGCCATCAAGTCTCTGTGCTTGCACCATTTAATCGAACAGTCGGTGGAGGGGCGGTGGCGCGTCGACAGGGAATCCGGTGCGGATTAGAAGGTGCTCGAGGATATCAAATGATATAAATAAATGCGTTCGGTTTCAGTGCTGGGTTTGTTCGTTTTTTTTTCTGCTTTTCGTGGCTCTTAATGGTTTTTCGTTGCTGGTGATAAATCATTTTGAGATTGAGGAAGATTCATTTATTATTCACTTCCGCACGTTGGAGCACGCTTAAAGTGCTTCGGTACGGAAGAGGTGTGTGTGTGTGGGAGATGGTCTTTGTTTTCCCTTCTTTTTCTGAATGACGGTGAAATTAAATTGAATCATTAGCTGGGGAAGGGGTGACCGGGTGCGTAGTTGTTGATGAGTTTTTTTTCTTTTAAACAGATGACTGATTAAGAGTTGGTATGGAAAGATGGGGGAATTTAATGAGATGCCTTAAAGTTGGCGAATGCTGCCTCATGCTTAAGTGTTTCACGGTCAGCTTTAAAATTGGGAAATATGTGAAATCTTCCCTTCGAAAGAATGCTTCGCTTCCCATTTCGTGCTTTAACAATGCTTTTAGAAAACTGAAGATTGACAGAGGCCTTACAAAGATGAAGAGAAAGATTAAAGAGGAAAACGAGTAGGAGTTCAAACGCGGTACAAGTGCAGCGACACTCCCCAAAGTCCAACACGTCTTCTGGGGAACTTCAGTGTAACTCTGGTTATGCTCAAAAGCCCCTTTCTTACTTGTACTTCAATTCTTTCCCTTAGGCCTTCTCCAATTCTTCTTCCAAATTTGTATTCAAAATTCTCGTCATAGATCTATCCACGCGCTTAATCAATTTCTTTTACAGGTTAATTCATTTTGTGGTTTCAAAAGTAAAGCTTGATTAAATACACACTGCGATAAATTTTTGAGAAAAATTTCGGTTTTTTCGAATGAATTGACTCTGCCATTAATTGCTGAAGAACAAAGCTATTACAGTAGCCATCTCGCGAAGATTCCAAAAAAGCGATTCATCTCAGGTAATTTTAAACCACTTTTTCATACATTTGAGGCATTGATGGTTCGCTGTGTTCGTCCATCGTGCCTCTGGTGCTGACTTGAGAGCTACAGACGATCTTTTCAAGGATGATGTTCACAAAACAGTGCGTCGGCTCGTCTAAGACCTTTTTTGATATTTAAGGTTTGGGTGAATTCGTTGTCGACCTTAACGGAGCACCGAGAGTTGTCCATCGTCATCCCACACAATCTGACAAGTTTGGTAGGAATGTCAAAACTAGACATGGCACTGTATAGCTCGTCTCTACGCACAATGTCATATGCGTCCTTAAGATCAACGAATAGATGGTGCGTGTTCCTTTGCACTTCTTGGGTCTTTTTCAAGAATCTGCCGTTGTGTGAAAATTTGGTCGATTGTGGACTTCCCTGGCCTGATACCACACTGATAGGGACCTTTCTGGTTGTTGACGAACGCTTTCAGGCGTTCAAACAATACGGTAGAGAGTATCTTGGACGTGATTTGGAGCAGACTGATCCCTCCACAGTTGGCGCAGTCAAAGGAGTCTCCTTTCCTGTGGACGAGACAAATGACGATGAGATTCCACTCATCAGGCATATTACCTCCGAGCTTATTTTACAGACGAGCTGGAGCATGCGTCCAACTAGGTCATCTCCAGCTGCTTTAAACATTTTTGCGGACAATCCGTCTGCTCATCACGGAAAGGAACCTTCTCATGTAATAAAGTCAGAATTAGTCATGACGTGTGACTTGTTGCTTCGTCTTGTTAGAACCCCATTGTGTGAAGGTTCTCATCTGCAATCTTCTTCTCCTTCTTCTTCTTCTTCCTCTTCCCCTTCTTCTTCCGCTTCTTCTTCTTTTGGCGCTACAGTCCACGTACTACCGATAGCGAGCGGAAAGGTGTTTATGCCGGACATGGACTGTATCTTAGGAAGCGACTATCATTCTGTCATCGAGCTTATTGTAACAGTCGGCACCATTTCGATGATTTGTCAGCAAAAATTTCAATCATATCTAACAGTCTCTCCTGAATGCAATCCACCTACGAGATTGACACGCTCCAATAACTTCTAAAAAAAGTCCTAAAAACCAACAATTTTCATACAGAAAGTCACAAGAAGCACGCTCCTCCTTCAGATAACAATGCAATATGCATCCTTGACGATCTAAAAACCAACCGAACCATTGCTGACAGCGGCAACAATGTCCATTCAACAGCTCACAGTTCGAACTCCTTATCAAAACGAAGCCGCAACGTGTAATAAAACCCGCTTGGATGTGCACGAAAAAATCTCATCTCGGGCCAGTTCGCCTTCAGAACGGGCTCGGAAAACTCACAAGCGCCCATAGTCAAGGCCAACCACCGCCAAAGAATCGAAAGAATACACATTGTGCTCCAACAAAGGCGATTCTTCTCCACTGAACAATGCCCCGTCCCCCCTCCCCCCTTTCCTCCCACCGGCATACGATACATCCACCCTCATCACAGTGGGCGGATACTACACATCTTCATCTCCATCAGGCAAGGCCTACCTTCCCTCAATCGATTGGTAATAAATTAATTTTTGAAGCCCAGTCCACAGGATATCTCTCCCTCTGGGATAATATTTCTTAGATTTTCCCACAGATTTCCCCACATCCTACGTGAACACGATACGGCCGATGCAGGCAGTCTCGGCGTCAAGATGGACGACCAAATAAAAGAGTAACTCCCCTCGCCGGGCCCATGAGCAACGGCTGTCGGTGTCGATCACGTGCTGGGCGCACACACAGAGGGAAAATTAATTTTCATTGCCGCAACCAACAGGTTTTCGAGGGGGGGGGGGGGGGACAGTGAACGCACCGAAGAAGAAAAAAAAACACAGAAAATTGGAAGCACTCTGAAACCATTGTGGGCGCCGCCAATTTTCCAATTTTCACAAATTGCCCTCGATTTCATAGGTTTTGGCGCTGGCACCGGGACTGCGGTGGCGTTCACCCCTTTTGCTGGGTCAGAAGCACGCACTCGATGGCGGCAGTGGCAGCGAGACTTATTTATTGTCTTCACGGGCACGAAAAGGTGTCCTCTTACACCCTTCGGTTTACCGCTACCGGAGGCCGACGTCGAACGCGTGCCGATTTTTGAGAAAAGGGTTATGTTTGGAATATTTAACGATACCTGACGGTCGATAGAGCCCCGCTCACGATTGGACACGCGCGCGTCTGCGAATGTCTTAAAGGGGGCGGCGAAATTTGCGAATTTTTGATTTTATTGCTGGTGAAGGACCCCTCTTAGGGAGTGATTTGAGTTAAGCGGGTGCCGCTAGGGACTTTCGATAGATTGGCCAATGTGGGTCGATAAGGGACCATTTTCTTGCGAGATTGGCGTGCGATTTTCCTTTAAATGGGTGCTCTTCGACCTGAGGAAGGTTCAAGTGAATGAGGTGAAACCAAAAGTCTAAATTTAGACACGTGTCACTTGTCTGGCGCGAGTGCTGAAAGCAGAGTCATCAATCATGAGGCTTAAAGGGGGAGAGGTGAGAGGGTGAGTTAAGATAAGACTGTCTGTTGTACATTAAAATCTCCATAATGCTCCATAATGCTTGATTCATAATGAGACTTAGTAGATTCAATGGATTGGACGACATCAGTTGATAGTGTGGCCTTGGGTGTAGAATGACGTTTTGTGGCCCGAAGTCGGCTACATCTACATTTCCGACCTGTGATTTGTAATTTAGAAGAATAAACTTGACGACTGCTTTTCAAAAATACCACCGGCAGGAAGGCTGCTCATGTTGCATGCTGCCTGCTTTGGTGTTGATGTAGTCATTGAGAAAAATATGGTTCCTTGGAAAACTCTCTGCTGATTCAGACATCCAAGTCGCACCTCTTAAGAAATAAAGACTTTCGCTGGGAGGGGACGAAACGCCGTTCCTATACGAACTGTTTATAGGAAAGGCTTTCCGTTGTAACGCCCAATTACAAGTGAACGCACTGTAGTGTGACTTTTTCAACAACATTCTTGAGAAAATCGTGCAAAGCCCATATGGTAATACTAAAGGCACGAATTTCCAAAAGTCCGCTACAGCCTTACGCCAAAGACATTGACGTGACAGCGAACTGCCAATGAGGCAGTCTCGAAAGACAGACTGGCTTTGAATAGCACCTTAATCATCCCTTTCCTGCCTTATGGCGTAGAGACTTGAATGCTGTTGAAAATGGATCGGAAAGTCCTTCGACTTTTGGAGGGGAAAGGTCTTAGTGTCAATTTTCCTGCTTGCGGTGATGGCATCTAGAATACGGCATGTAACTAGTTCAATGTTCCCAGTCACCCTTTTACGGATACCATGCTCTAGATGGCTAAGTCATGTAGAGCGGATGGACAACTCTGCTCCGGAACACAGGTGGAGCAGGAGGTCAAACAACGTGGAGTGAGAAATTGGAGTCAGCTGGCAAGAGAGCGTGCTAGCTGGAGAAGCCCTCCTTCCTCCCTAGTAAATTTATCTACGAGTAAGCATCGGAGGACGAAAGCAATTATTGGGTTGAACGTTTATCTCAAATTCGTTAGCGACACCACTTTCCTGGATTTGTGGACACGCCAGAACTTTCATAATTTGGAGTCGGCAGGGTCTCCTGTACTTATAGGATTCCAATAGGATGACCAACACGAGTAGTCCTGTACTCATAGGATAACAATAAGATGCCCAACACAAGTATTTGCTGAAGTCGCTGTTAGGTTTTGGTCCCTATAGCACTACTCCATGAATTGTCCTCTTATTCTGATGCCTTATAACTTCTTCCTCTTCATATATCCTGGAATTCATCTCTGGACATAGGCAGGGAGTTCATTAACGGTGACGACAATTGTTGATTTTCAAATCTTCCTAAGGGTCTCCCATATAGAAGCGAATTGTGGTGCAAATTCCGAGATTTAAGGACTGTGTGAACCTTCTCCAATTGGTTCCACTCTCGCTTGGTTATCACAACTAACGAAGAAGTCGATGTTGGCCAACTGACGTCAGTATCTTCACTCTGTATGTATTTCTTTCAAGTCAATTGCTCTGAATCTCGTTCATTTATCCTCAGACCTTAGCTTCCACAGCTCATATAATATCACCCCCCCCTCCCCTCCTACGATCATTTATTGCGTTGATCAAACAATAAGCAAGCAAACGAAACCCTCTCCGCGTAAGTATAACTGTAATGCAGCTACTAAGCGTCATGACATTCAAAATCAGATTTCAAATAACAAAAGTCCTTCCGCCGCTCGATTGTCTGCCAGTGTCGCTCCACAAAGCCATTCGAGTTGACATGGTCCCATGCGCATCCAGCAGATTCAATCGATTTAATTGCACTCCCCCCCCAACAGCGGAGTGGCCATTCTCTTCAATATCAAGATTCGGTTTCGGTGTTTTTGCAACCTGAACAGAAGGCATCCGATTCACATAAGCTTGCCGTTGACTCCGCAAGAGAATCAGTTTTGTCTGAAAGTTTGAAGTGTCAAGTGTCTCACGATGAACGGAGTCTGTTCGATTCTTCTGATCGCTGTTCTGCTGTCGTTTGCAACGCTTATCCTGTGCTGTCCCACCTCAACAACCGAAAATGGACTGGATGACGTCAGCCCCCGTATCGACACTACACCTTTGGAATTTGATTATTTCCCAATTGAAAGCTCGGTTCCTGACCAATCTTTAAATGACAACACCCTTAAGGTTCTCGTGGGATAGAGTTGAAAGCTGCTAAACCGAACGATGTGTCTTAATAAATCCTGAACACGGCAAGCAGATTTCTTTCCGCTGGAAGCATCCTTGTCAAAGCAATTTCCGCACAAACTATTCATTCCCGATTCAGATTCATCTTCCTGGTGCACATCACCCCACTCTCTCACCCGCCTGTCTGCCTGTCACGCGTCGGATTTCGCATTCCTTTGGAGATGAAATGCTCGCTCTTGTGCAACGTTATCGAAAAACACCACCGCCACCAGTGTTTCCTCTGCGGGCAGGTTAAAATCGAGGCCACTGCTTGCTGGAGGGAGGACATCATTATCGTCGTCGTTGTTGCGACGCATATTCGGAGGCATGTTGCTTTGGCATTCTCTCACATATTCGCCGGTGCCGGTGGTGAGGCTTCGTTTGTCTGGGGAAATTGATGTGGATGACGTGTGGCGTTGTCTGCATAAGCAGCTTGTTTGCTCTATTTTCTTGCAACATGCATTTGTGGAAGGAAGACAATTCCTGCCGGCGCGCGGGGAGATGAGATGGCGTAGAGATGGGAGAAGTGGAAGGAGTCGTGTGAGGAGGCCTGTTTCAATCAGGAACTGCGTTTTTTCTTGGGGCAAGCAGTGCGTGCAACGGGGATCAGTTTCATGATGCTTCAAAGAACTTTTCACAGTCTTGATGAGTCAGGTGATGGATTTTTTTTCAAGCCTTGTCAAGCGTCTACCAATGCAACGCTCTGACTGGGGTGTAGGATACAACACAAAGCGGAAAAGGACCTCCTCCAACTTGGTGTGCACAACTGGAGGCAGCTGGCTAAAGATCGTGCAGGCTGGAGAGGATTGATGGTTGAAGCTCCCACCGGGCTGTAGCTCAAAATATAGAAGGCGAAGGAGAGGACTTCTTGGATTGATGTGGCGCACAAAGTGGGGAAAAACTTCCGTCAAACTTGTGCGTGCACAGTGAGCAGAGTGGCATGTGGTGGCAAATTGATGATGAATGAAAGACCAGTCTGTCCTTGAGTGGTTCGTCAGTTAAGGCTGACTGTGGCTCTCTCCTCCTCACTGTGTTGCTGAGCTGTCTGCCTGTGGCATCACAGTTTCGAGTAGACCTGAAACTTTGACAACTAGAGTCCACATCTAGCACAAACGGGAGCCAAGATCTGTGCCTCATGGACTATCTCGATGGATGGTTTTTTGCTTCCCTGCTTAGACCTTGGATGCCGCTGGCCCTGCAACGTTTTCATTATTCCCAAGCTGAGGATCTAGTCTCGAACCTTAGCTTAGAAATATTTTCAACCAGCTTTGAATGGAGTACTGTCTGGCTGTGGACGCCATCATTGTCCAGTGGAAAAACAGTATTCGCGCCAAAAATGCCTCCTCCTCCTCCTTCCGACTTACGACGTCCGACCTCCGAGCTCCGACCTCCGAGCTCCGAGCTCCGAGCTCCGAGCTCCGAGCTCCGAGCTCCGAGCTCCGAGCTCCGACCTCCAACCACCGACCTCCAACCTCCGACCTCCGACCTCCGACCACCGACCACCGAACTCCTATCGAGTCCTGTACGATCAACGAAGTTGAAAATTAGTTCCCAAGGATGGCATTTGTTTTGTTCGCCGAAAATGAAGTTCATCGCTTTAAAGCTTCAAAACACCCGTATCTCTCTTCTGCAACACAAGCCCTCCATCCCGCCCCCTTAAGTAAACACCGGTTGCGATGACTTTGAGGCACTTGTGTGGTGTGCACCCTGGAAAACGATAATCTGCTTACTCAGGCAAATTAAAATAATTTTCCCACCAAAATAAACACAAAAAACCGCCACCCCCCCTCCCACCCGGTGCAAAGTAAACTTTCTGGGTGGCCCACGTCCTCGCCCACAGTCTGCACGTTCACTCATTAGACTAATTACATTCGTAATACTCTTCTAATCGTCCTGTCAACATTCAACACAGGCACACTCACCTCGATGGGGATGTTTTTTCTTCTGTGTTTTGTTGCATATTTTTGGGGGGAACATCAAAAATCTTTGCCATCACCAAGGAACACGTGCTGGCGCGAGCTAATTAATTCGAAGAAAACGACACAGAAGCCACCTGTCTTCCGTGATGGCGTTCAGCGGCTTTGTTAGCGCGCGGCTTTGATTTAGTGCGAATTTTTGATGAGCGTGAATCAATTTTAGAGCGGCGGCGGCGTCGGTGGCGGCAGTGACCAACACGTGTGCGCCTGACTCCGATCAAGTGCCAATAAGCGCTGAATAAGTAAAGCCTCTTAACAGCCGAGAATTAATGGCAACCCTTCTGCCGTCCTAATTAAGGATTCACAGCGTTTGAATAAAACATTCGCCAGAGCAAAATGAAGCACACACACACACACATGCCGATGCCGCCGTCGTGAGCGCGTGATGGTGCTTTGTATGAATTATTGAATGTGTGAATTATAATTGCTGTGTTGGGCTACACTTTAAGCGGGAAGACTGCCGGTTCTCTGCACTCGTGCCGCGGCAGCGTGCGAGCGAGTAATTTGTCAAGGTTGACAGAAAGTCAAACAGAAAAGGTTTAGATTGATATATAATTGCAGGTTTGCTGACGAGGCGGAATTGACGTGGCGCAGCACCGGCGACCGGCCCGGAATGAGAGTGCTCGAGGATAATGAGTGGTTGGCGATTGATTGAGCTACACGATTGTCAATTATATCGGGTGTGGAATTGAATCAATAACTTTTTTTTCCCCGTTGTGCAGTGGAATGGGGAGCAGTGATTGATTCTGAGGTGTTTGATGTTGATTTGGATATAATGGGATTTTATTTTGGAAGCGGCTGTAAAGGGTGGAGAATGAGGGGGTTGGTCTTTTTCGGTGGGATTCTTGCGTCATGAAGGGCTTAATTTGAAGAACTAATGATCGACGTTGCCTGAGATTGGGAATTATTTCACGGTACGTGGTGTGTGCCACCTCACCTCGTAAAGGAAAAACTGTGCTGGATGGGGAGGATTGTTGGTCAAGGCTCAGTTCCACTTTAGAACTTAGCTCCACAGTCACTATCAAGAAAGACCCAAAATGCCGAAGAAGACTAAACATGCCCGAAAGGCCCAAAAATTTGCGAAAGGCCCCACAATTTTTGAAAGCCCAAAATATGCTAATGCGTAAGATCCCACTAAGGCCACAATCCCGAAAAGGGACTCACAAATTCCAAAAGATCTAAGTCCCCTTATGTCTAAGAGTCCGAAATGCCACAGAATCCCAAGAAGCCGGAATCCCAAAATGGTCAAAAAAAGTCATGAAAAGTCAAAATCTCGTTTTTCCGAAGATTTCAAAAAGTCCAAAATGCCGAAAAGCAAACATCCAGAAAAATTTTGTTCCCAAGTCGTAGCCCTGAAAGGAACACGTTTTAAATGGGTGGATAGTGTGAGTTAGGCCCCCTGCAACAGTCCTGCGTGGGATGGCTGCAGGTTTGGAGTGGGTTCTAATATGGGATAACTTAAGCTTCAGCCACACTCATTTTTTACGGAATTCTCACTATTAATAATTTCAAAATTTGGACATGAGTATGCAGGACTCTTTCCACATTTTGGTCCTTCTGGGGTCTTAGTTGTGGGACGTTTTGACTTTTCGGGATTTTGACAATTTCGAAATTTGGGCACTTCTGGAATTTGGACATTCTTGGACATTTAAATTTTTCTTGATTTTGACCCTTTTCGGATTTTGGTCATTTTAGGATTTTGATTTATTTTGATAATTTCAGGATTTTGGGCATTTTGGGACTCTGCCCCTCTCACGTTTTTGTCACATGGTCGAGGCTGACCTTTGGTCCCTTGTTTTTGGCAATATTTTAGGTTTTTGGTGTCTATCCCACGAAAATCACAGAGCTATCTGATGTGGCCCTTTAGACAGCATTTAAGCCTGATGAGGCTGTCTGTTGTTATTGACAATGTTCGTCGCTCTACGCGTCATGACGAGTCGCTGCTGCTTTGCACGTAGATCCAGTCGCATCACATTATATTGACGGCAGGTGTAAAAGAGGGCTGCCCCTTATCGTACAGGCGGCATTTGTGCTATCGACCGCCACCTTATGTCCGTTGACTGTGGTACTTGCTTTGTGCTTTGAGCGTCACGTCGGGAAAACAGTGTGTCTGCTCACAGGAAGAATGAGGTTCTTGGAAATTAAACACTGATGTTTCTTCTTCATCGGTAAGCGTCATTTAAGGCGGTGCTTGGCTAGTTCGTGGCCTTGTGCTTCTCATAGCCTTACCTCCAAAATGGAACAAATTTAATTTCTCCCTAAATCCACTCCAATTCTTTGACACAAGTGTGTTCTCTCCAAACAGCCAGTTCTTCTTTAACTTCTGCCCGCACCAAACATTTTCTTCTAGTTTTTCCCTGCCTTCGTGGTTGATTTCATGAGAAAGCGACGTTTGACGAGCGTCCCCCCGAGAAGTTGCACCCATAACCATCACGTTCACATTAATCTTCGTATCTAACCTCAAAAACTTTCTGCCTTTCCCACTGCCTCTAAATAAAAGTTTCTGTTGCATAAATTATTCCCAACGTTGGTTGGATGAATTCGCGAAGCGGAAATTGCTTGTTTCCTCAAAAAAAAAAAAAAAACGCCAACCTTCCCACCTGCTGAGCACGACTTTTCCACAAGGCTTCCCCAATCTAAGTCGACGAGCGGAGTGAACAAAATTTCTGCAAGTCACAAGCCCAAAGGGCAAAGTTCGCTCGTCAATAGATCATTCTTTTAATTAATTCAAAGCAACTTTCATCTCTGACTAATTGCTTTTGACACAAACTGCGCCTCACGGCCGCCGAGAAAACTCACAGAGGTGTGATGGAAATTGTGACTTCTGACATTTAGCAAGGAAGGCGCCATAACTCACTATGTTTCTCGATTTAATTTGAAACATTCCAAAATGAAAATTACAGTCAATAGAAAAATAATGGCTCGTTAATGAACTCTGGCGTGCTTCCTTTTTAGTACCCATTCCATCCGGTTCTTTGTTGCCTTCTTCGTCCGCGGGGAGGGGGAGTGCGATTCGATTAAAGTGAAGAATGCGAAAAAAAAGGAAAAGAATTCGAGGGAATGTCAAAATTTCCAACACACACCCGGAAGACATTTCCATTTCCTCAAAGTAGAAAAAAAACGAAACAAACGCCAAATCATTCGCGTATGTTCGCATTTTTTTCTGCGCCCTGTCCGACCCCCTCCTGCGTGTGGTGACGGCCCCATCTAGGGGCCTGTTTCTGTTTTTTTGCTTTCATAAATAATTGAAATACAAATATAACATTATGTGCTCTTGTGTATTTTCAAGTAATCACCTGGCAATAGGCGCACTGACGGCGGCCGCCCTTCCCCCCAAAAGTAAAGACGGGACGGGGGTGGCAGTCGTAAAGCAGAAAATCAAAGTAAGTGTGTGTTCAAAGAGGAGGGACGGCGGCGGCGGGAGGATATTCGTGCAAAAAATGGCAGCAATTTCCTTTTCATTATTTACGTTTTTATTCGTCAACGAACGGGAGGGGGGGGAGGCCGGGATTTGGATGGTGAAATGTCATCAAAAATCGATACCTCACAACTTTTACTGTTTCATTCCGGATCCAGCAACTCTGTGGTGGGCCTTGACCGAATAGGACAACATCTCGTTTACTAATTGTCCCTTAATGCTTCACCCCTCGGTGTCGGCCATAATCCGGCAGAATGAATGGGAGGGACATGTTTGACGCTGGCACGCAGTGTCCTTTTTGTTGACAACTCCCCTTCGCTGTTGGAGCACAACCGACAGCGACGAGTGAGGATAAAATCTGAATTAGTTGTTTCGCTCCATTTGAGAGGTGCCCCAGGGGCAATAAATCATCACAATTGTCGCCGCAAATTAACAAGCCACTGTGCGCTGGCTGATTTAGCTGACTGAGCAAAGGCAGCTGCATTGAGTGGCAGGAGTGTGCGAGTGGGGTGCGAGGATCTCTAGTTAAGGGACCAGTGATGAGGCTTTTGTCTGGCTAGGCCATGTAGAGCGTATGGACACCACTGCTCCAGCCCGAAAAGTCTTCGAATCTAAGCCATTGGGACAGAGCAACAGAGGACGGCCTAGGCTAAGGTGGCGCACACAAGTGGACCTCAACCAACTAAGCAACTGGCGGCAGCTGGCGAAAGATCGTGCTGGCTGGAGAGGCATTTTGGGTGAGGCCCACGTTCACCCCGGAGAGTAGCGCCATAAGAAGAAGAAGAAGATGAGGCTTTTGTTGCTGAAATTTGCCTCTGACGGTGGGTTACAATCGAGCAAAAAAGGTCACCTTGCGTTGTGAAGGGAAACTGTTTCGCTGCAGTTCACGTAAAACCTGGTCAGAACGTGATGGACAAGTAATTTGGTTTGACCAAGGATTCCTAAGAAATCCTCTTGCAAACGAGTTCGGCAGTAAGCTCTGTGTCTCTTGCCCATCCTGCCTTTACTACAGACTCGGAAGATTAGTCATCCTGGAGGCTTGTACGAACTTGGTTCACATTTGGTACTCATTGCTTACACGGGGTCCTTCATTTTAAATCTTTAAGATGGAAGGCTTCGAAATTGAAAGGGGGATGAGAATGCATCCCAAACTCTAACCCAGTGGAAGAGCTATAACTCCAACTTTTTCGCAAGAGTCAAATTATCAGTCTCTTCTATGACTTCTATGAAGCTCAGCCACGACTCCTAACATGTCCTTACCTCGCTGTACATGCGAACACCGTCGTTGCCCTTCCCAAGCAAGACATTAATGCGTATCGCAGGATCCTCACCTGGCAAGAGAGACCATTTTTTGAAAAGTAGTAGCTTGGTGGTGATGGACTCACTCCCATACTGACTCTCAGCATCAACTCCTCCAATCGAGTGGATCGGATATATCCTCAAGCCCAACATCAAGTTCATCAAGATAAATCCTCCCCCTTCAGCCACTTCACCCAATTTAAGGAACCTTCCCTCCCCCACTTTTCATCCACCCCCTAACCCACAACTCATTATACTTTCAATTAAGTTCACTAATTCCCTGCCAGTGCCGTCCTTCAATCAATTCAGCATTCAGTCAATTAGGGACAACGCATCCTGACATCAAAGTGATGTGATGTGATCCACTTACGCGATACGTTTTTCAATTGCAGTTCAACCGCGGATCTCGCGGCAGCATCAATTACTTCGCATCTTCGTTGTTAATGACTTCGTGTTCCGCTTTCTTCTTCTTCTTCTCCATCACCATCTCCGCATCGGCTCGTCACCGCTACAAGGATACTCACTCACATCTCAGAGTTTCCCTCAGAGTGCTCACATGCATCGATAGCATGAAAATAATTGATACACTTTTCCCGACCGCTTTTCTCGCTGGTGCAGTGCTCTTAAATTTGACTCAGCAGCGCACCACCACAGTGGCGCCTTAATCATCGGATGAAGGAAATGGGTCAGGAAGCCATGCAACACTGCCAATATGTCTCTCAATCATTTTCCTTGATTTCTCTTTCGCACGGAGTGTGAGCCAGTGGCGGGTTTGCTTGTATCCACCGGACAGGATGTGCTCATATATTGGAGAGATTTTTTTTCTTGTGTTTGACTCACTTTGCCAGAGGATTACGGTGAAACGTCGTTAGTCCTTAATGCAGAGTGCGTAGCCATTTGTGTGCGGAGAAGATTGAATATTTCTCATAATCCCGTTTAATCATTGCCATAGGTGGAGGATAGTTACTAGGGAGTATGGACGAGAGAGAGAGAGAGTTAATGAGAAAGTGTTTGGCCAATTGGTGATTACTCGGCTTCCAAGGAAGGCAGTCAAGCAGGCTCTGCGACTACTTAATGAGCTCATGAACGGACTGTGGTCAGACAGGAAAGAAGAGGGGTTGTGAAGACAATGATGGCCTAAGAAGGCTTTTCTTGTTCGGCAATGAAAATGTTTCTTATTCGGATGGATGATTGACGGTAAATGGAATAAAAGCCGTATTAGGTCGGAGGGGACATTTTTCGTTTTTATGTGCTCATTGCAGGGAAAATGGCGCCCGACGTGGGAAAAATCTAGATTTCTGGAAGTCTGGAACAGCACAGGGAATGCTTCCGACCTGTCATCCTGAGGAAAGAGGTGAAATGACGCATGACGTGAGTCGGTACTTTGTTTGAATCTATAAGAAGATGTCTGACTTTCAGGGAATGGAGAGAAGAGGGCGTCCGAATTGCGGCAACTACTTCTTTGAAACCTAGATGTCTGACAATCTGCCTTTTGTCTGTCTTTCTGTCTGCCTTTTAACACTTTTAAACAGTAGAGAAAGGGGTAAACGATATCTCAATCCATTTTGCTTATGATGTGTATATTTGTCACTCCAAAAATGGCGCCCGACTTGCGACACTACAAAGTCTGTACAAATCGAGATAACTGACATCCAGAGGAAGGCGGGTAAAGAGGACCCATGGTTCGACACAACTTTCTATAAATTCAGATGTGTAACTAAGCAGTTTGAAGTCACACGGAAAATAGCGCCCAACATACTGAAAGAAATAAATTGACGCCCGACTCGCGAAACGAATTTCAAAGAAGATGTCTGACCGTCAGGTCGCCCGTTGTTGATGTTCTCCTATCCTTCAAAGATAAGAGACGTGCGACTCATCTTGGTTCGAAAATATCAGAAGATGTTTGACAGTTAGGGATAGGAGAAAAAAATGGCGCCCGACGAGTGACCGAAGTTTGTTCGAATCTATGAGAAAATGGAGCTCGACGAGCGACCCACCTTTCGTTGAGTCTATCAGAAGTTGTCTGACCGTTAGGTCGCCCGTTGTTGATGGTCTCCTATCCGTCATGGATAGGTGACGTACTTGGTCCGAAACTATCAGAAGATGTCTGACAGTCAGGGATAGGAGCGAAAACGGCGTCGGAGCGATGGAATCTTTTAGAAGATGTCTGACCGTCAGAGATAGGAGCAAAAGTGGCGCCCAACGTGCAGTTCCTTGAAATCTACATAGATGTCTGACATTCTGTAGAAATACGGAAAATGGCGTAAGATGTGCTACACTTGAATCTTGATATCTGGCGTTCTGTGGAAGAAAATGTATGTCTAGGAGCAGCACTGTCAAGGTCTACCTTCTTTGAACTGAGATATCTGGCAATCTGTAGAAAATGAGAAAATGGCGCCCGACGAGTGCACCAACCATGCTTTAACCGGGATGTCTGGTAATCTAAACAATGAAGGAAAGTGGCTCTAGACGTGAGACACAACTCTTTCAATTAAATGGACATTTCTTTACAATCTGAAGTATCAGATAAAATGGCGGCAGACGTAGACATAATTTTTCTATAAGGATGAAAGAGAGACAACCATGGAGTTTGACTGAAAATTCTGGGTTAAGATGATAAAAAAAGGAGTCCCAGGATTGCTTGAAAGAGAAAGTACTTCAGATTAGACTAAGAACTCGTGTAAATTCTTGGGCCCCTACCTTTTTTATTTCAAAAACAATTCGCTGAACCCTTCAAAGTACATTTTTGTTCTGTTTAGCCTCCTTCGTCCGTCCTAAAAAAAGGTTGCTCTTTGACACACCTCACCACCACCTCAGCCTTAAGCCAGTTTCCGAAAGTTTTTCTCCGAAAATTTCCGCGAGAATAAATCCCAAAACAAATTCAAATGAGGAAAGGGGGAAAAAAATCACATCCAAAGGCTTCCGTCTGACCGTGTCCCGCCTCTAACTGTGTCGTGTATCATCGCGAAACCTTTTTCCGAATTACATAAATCCCTACTTCCTGTCTTCCTAGCAAGGAGGCAATCCTAAGGATGGCCGCCCCAAAAAAAAAAATGAAACTCGGCCAGGAAAAGGCATCAAAAAGGCAAAGGAAACTTTATGTATGAACTTTAAGAAATATTGGTATAATGATGGATTCCTTCGCCTGAGAGATACTTTCCCAAACTCTAGCTCATGGGATGGCGAGGCAGAAGAAAATGCCAGACATCTGCGGAGAATTCAATGCAAATTCCCATCGACATCTTTTTTTTTCTTGGTTTTTGGAAAATTTCTGAGATCATCGTACACACACTCGCGTTTTGTTTGCCCTCAACCCATGCACCTATTGCCATCCCAATTGAAGAGACTCTCTCCTGCACACGGACATGGGTTCAATCTTGGCATGACCCCAGTCGGGCGGGAGCTCTGGAATTTAAGGATACATTTGCATATGTTGTGTCTGTGTGTGTGTGTGATGTTTGCGATGACAGTCGTGTCTTATTTCTTTATTCCCCAAAACCGCACAGCGAGGAGAGGCGCACACACATGACTGGCTGACTGGCTGACTGGCACTCCACCCCTCAGTAAATACGAGAAAAATTTGGTTTTCAAATTTGAAGAGGATATAAAGGATCTTCGCGTACACATCCGATTTGTGTGGATGATATCTGCTCCTGCTGCCTTTCACATTTCTCACGGTTTGACTGTGTGAAGATGCGGCGTGCTCGTTCAAATCCTGTAAAGGGGGGGAGGGGTGTGCCGGCAGCAAACTACTGCAATGTGTTGGAATGTTTTTTTACTTAATTCAAAAGGTTGGGATCCCTTTTGAAGATGGCGGGCTGGTTACAAGGACTTTGAACTGGGAAGGCGAAAGAAAAACCGAAACGCCAACATTTTCCTGCTCCGCTTTGCGTTCTTTGATTTGAATAGAACGGATGGCCTACCTATTTCGTGTAACTATCATTTTGGGCGCTTCTTCTCGACTCCATCAGTGGTCCCGGGGGGTGGGTGGAGGCGGTCTGTGTGCTGGAAATTTATACAATTTTGAGTTTTGTTTTTTTTTTTGCTTTCATTCACAACAGGATGGTGTTATTAGTGAGATTTACATAATGGCGATGCGCAACAGCTCGTGACTGCAGATGAATTATCCTTTCTTCTCACAAAAGCCGTTCATTCTTCACTCTGGCGCTCGCTGGGTGTGTGTGTGTGTGTGTGTGTGTGTGTGAGCGCCTTTGAGAGATGAGCATTTCGAGAGGAGGTGGTTTTCTTTTCGGTGCTTCTGCTGCTTCTACTGTTTGCTGGTGATTAGGCTCTGGATGGATGGAATGAAGCTTGCTTGCCGGAGAAGTGCAGTTTCATTGCGTGGTATGTGCTTTGCCGTAAGTGCCTTATTTTGTTGCATGACGAGCGGGGGATGTAGAGAAGACTTGTTAGCTGGTGAATGGCTGCTTAATTGGGTTTCTTGTGGGATGTGGTGTTGTAATGGCCTCTTTTCGCGAAGGTCCTTGTAGCTTTGTTCGGCTGCAGTGAAGATGAACGTCTTTCCTCCTCATCACCATATGACACATTTCCAGGAGTTACGCTGGGACGGGCTGCGATTCTTCTCGTCCTTCGTTGATTTTGTACAATTCTATAAGATTTCATGCTCTACATCCTTCTAGAGTTTCCATGCTGAAATTGTTCAGTGCCGTAGAGTGTATCCAGGTCAAGTTACTTCAATCATTCATCCAAACCGACCGCCCCCTCCTCCCCCTCCCATCAGATGCCACACAAAGTCTCGTTCTCCTTCGCTTTTCAGAACTTTTGGACAAATTAAAGAACCCAATTCGGATGCCTATAGCCTTCCTGAAAACTCAAGTGAAACGATTAAACTAATTTTGTTGAAATGCTGTAAGATCCTTGACCTAGATTCCCCACAACCCCCATCCCTCCTCCCCCCTCACGGCTAGTCCCATGTAAACATCCGATCTCATTCCCTGAACTCATCTGGAAGGCATTATGCCCAACGGATATCCCCAGTGAAACTTGACGTCAAATAAAAAATTGATTTTACTACAAAAACCCATCCAATGACATTCGCTGAGAGTGGTCGAGAGGAGTCTCCTGGTCGCTGGGTATGGGAAGGGTGAAATAAAAACGCCCAACAAACAGAAGGACGAAGAAAAGAGCTGAGTCAACTTTGCCATAACCGAATTTACTTCAACACCCAACCCCCACCCCACCCTCCGGGTCACAGCAATTCCCCCACCTAGTCAGCCGGCACCTGCTTACAGGCGAAAAGGAGCCAGAAGAATACACACACAACACATATTCATACATTAGGGTCACCTAAATTGTGTGGCCCCGCCGGTGTTGCGCGCCCGCCTAATGTACACAAGGCCGGTACATGTGTGTACTTTGAAGTTCCATTTTCATAAAGAACCTTTCTTACACACGCTCTTTGTGCTGTGGAAGCTTCACCATTGTTGTTGTGTGTCGAAGGTGGAGGGGGGAGGGGGGATGTGGAGAGGAGGAGACCTAGGTCAGGGAGTGGTGGCTGGGAAAGCGGGCGCGTTGGGATATGTGCGATATAGTGCGCCGTGAAAATTTATGAAAACAAACGCTGTGGAGAGTAAGAGAGAGGCTCTCGTCCAGCCCACATAAAACTTCATAATGGACTGCTGGGGATGGTAGGGACGGTATGGGTTGGGTCTGTCGATCAGGCGAAGGACAGGGGGAATTAGGGGCACGAGTGCACGGGATTAGAGTGTGTCGGAGAGACAAGTGGAGTTAGATTCTGTTGAAACATGCAAATTGAGGTCGTGAAGCTCTTAGATCCTGTTGGCAGGTGAATCAGAACATCCACGAAAATCAACGACGGATGGGAGTTGAGCGCAGGTTTTTGTGCAATTACTCCCGATGGCCACTCCCCTCTAGGTGCATGCACCTTGAGGGGAGGAGACTGAGAGTCTTACGCGAATTGGAAAGTCTTGTGTTGAAGGGAGTTTTATAGTCCACTTGAGTCTGTGACTTGAGGGGTGTGGAAGTGGTCTCTGTCCTGTTCAACCTTAGACTTGATTGATTGTGGAGCTGGGCTTAATTTTAGTCGCCGAAGTTGTCTTACTAGTTCATTCCGCTGCAGTGGTTTGAAGAGATTTTCAGAGTCTCTTATGATTTCTTGTTCCCGTAGGACTTAGATTGATGCCCTCTGCCTTTACGCAGGTCAATTATCCCGAACTGGACATTTCGTGTTATCACAAGTGCCAAAGGAGGTGTCGTCCTTAGAGACAGTCACCCCTCCACGGCAGAGAACGAAGCATGTGTGTCACACCCGTCGTTTTTTGGGTCAGAGCAGCTTAATGCACCGTAACTCCATCCTGAGTTGGAGTAAATGTCACACAGTCAGTCAGTCAGGCCCGGGATGTAGGTTTAAGCAACAGGCACCAAGATACTCCCACAATAGGGGCCATCCCTCAGTCTGAAAGGGACCATCGCCCAGTCAGATAGGAGCCATCGCCCAGTCTGAAAGGGACCATCGCCCAGTCTGAAAGGGACCATCGCTCAGTCTGATAGGAGCCATCGCCCAGTCTGATAGGAGCCATCTCCCAGTCTGAAAGGGACCATCGCCCAGTCTGAAAGGGACCATCGCTCAGTCTGATAGGAGCCATCGCCCAGTCTGATAGGAGCCATCGCGCAGTCTGAAAGGGACCATCGCCCAGTCTGAAAGGGACCATCGCTCAGTCTGATAGGAGCCATCGCCCAGTCTGAAAGGGACCATCGCCCAGTCTGAAAGGGACCATCGCTCAGTCTGATAGGAGCCACCGCCCAGTCTGATAGGAGCCATCGCCCAGTCTGATAGGAGCCATCGCCCAGTCTGATAGGAGCCATCGCCCAGTCTGATAGGGACCATAGCCCAGTCAGATAGGGACCATCGCCCAGTCTGATAGGAGCCATCGCCCAGTCTGAAAGGGACCATCGCTCAGTCTGATAGGGACCATCGCCCAGATTGAAAGGGACCATCACTCAGTCTGATAGGAGCCATTGCCCAGTCTGAAAGGGACCATTCTGCAGTCAGACCCTACGGACTTTGGCTGGTTCCACCAGTGACTCCCTTGACATGAAGCAGGACAAAATTTTGAAGTTCCATCTGCCACCTGCGGATGGTCCTTGCATGGATCTACCTCAGCGACGTTAAGTAACTGTGTCAAGATGGTGAATGCACTTCCTGTCACCAGTTCTGTTCCATTGAATAGTCTGTGGCGGCGAATAGCCATCTGTAGGTAAGGAGACATTTGTTAAATATCGCTTACAGATCTAAGGCTGCCACGTCAAGGAACCCTCTTGAAGACGAATACGAAGGAAGACGGGCAATCTTTCTGAAGTTTGGCAAGGAATCGGAAATAAGATCTCGCTTAAAGCCTAACTGGAGAACTTCGAAGTGGGCCTCTCTGTGCCCCCAGCCGACTTTGACGGCATTTATCCCTTCACGCTCTCAAACTCCATGAGCTCTGCCTATGACTTACTGCAAGACGGAAAAAAATTCATTCTTTCAGGACCTTCATGCTAAGTTGGGTATCATTGCATGCCATCGTCCACATCCTAGGAACATTAAAGCCACAGTCATGTGCATGAAAACCATGCACCCACCGTCATATCTCACACAACACACCCCCCCCAGCAGAGGTTACTGCCGATGCATCCCATTCTCACCTAGAGTCAATTGTTCACGTTTATCCTCTAACTCCATTTTACCTTCGCTCCAGAAGTAATTTCCGTCTCCCGCCCATCAGTTGCATTCCCCAACTATATCCGTAAGTACCGATCTAAATCAACTCACCCACCCCGGCATGTCCTGATGCGCACATAAACGTTAACGACACCCGAATAACGTTATCCTCGTTAAGTGCGCTTTAAATTTAAATTCAATTCTCGTACACCTTCCGCTCCATATAGCCGGCAAGCCATTCAAACTACTAGTTACGACGCGCACTTCCAGGTGCTCATAACAAGCGTCTTTATGGCGTTGAATTCGACGAACGAATGTCTAAACTTTTCCATCTCGTACGAACAAAAAAAAATCGAAAACACCGCTAGATGGGAGTCACCCGCAACTCTTTATGGGACGGAACACCGTCCCTATCCCGCTCAACGGGGTTAAAAAATTCATAAAACGGCGAAAATCCATCAAATACCTCGCTTTTATATCCCCACTAATCCCAGTCGGCTTTATGACGGGACGCCTCGCGTCTGAGAGAGTCAGGCGAAAAAACTTCTCAATTACGGACGGGGTACATCGTTAAAAAACTTCTGCCACGCACCTAGCAATCAAAACTTGCCACAATCACCTCCCTCTTCCCACTCCCACCCCTCCAAGCAGCTCAGCTCCCCCGCGCCTAATCCAATCACTTAACTTTTAAATTGACTTGTAAATGAATGATTAAGGCTTAGTCAGGCAGCCAGGCAGCCAGGCGACTGTGTGTGTGCGTGGATCACCCTTCGAACAAAGGACATAAAATATTAATCCTGCGATCAAAAATATTATTACATTGGAGCGGAATGATTGTCAGGTTGTCCTCGTTTCTGGCGTAAGCCGGCTGCTCTGCTCTGCCGAAAATGAATTCCAACACATGCCTCGTGCTGCCACTAACGAACACAGCACATCCGCCCACCCACGCACAGGTGGAGAGTGTTCGAGGTACACGCGGGCGAGGACCTCCTTGTAGTTTGTTTTTGTGTTTGAACAAGTTGCCAGTCACCGGTGGCGGCGGCGGCGCACCGTCCGCGTCGACATCGTCGTCGTCGTCGTCGTCGTTGCATGTGTTTCGGGTGTGTTTTGAGTGCGCACTAACTACCGCCAACCCTTTGGAATAATTCATTAGGCAATTCTCATGAATAAACACCAAATGCTGATAATTTACCAGGCACTCGGCAAGGGTGCGGGGCCGGAGAGGGGAAGGTCTGACAGAGGAGGACGCACAGATGCTCCATGTGTGTGCAAAATTGCGATATTTTGGGATTTTAGCTTGTTTGACGAGCTCAAAATGAAACCATGTCAAATGGCCATCAAAATTTTGCAACACTCAATTGCCGAGCACGGCCAATGTGCGGTGCGCCGGGCGGAGCTTTGAATGCCCACGTCGCTGCTGATGGCGATGACGATGGCGATGTCATTAGCCGCAAGGACTGTTCGGTCGCTTGTCGTGGCATTCATTATTTGTCTTCTAAGTGGGCGCAAAGTGAAGTGCCCTTGACTGAAGCAACGGAGTGGTGCGTGTGCATGATCCGATGAGGTCCTCACGGGATGAGTGCCAAGCTGCCGGCGCATAGGCCAAGGATAATTGCCCTCAGGAGTGTGCCCGACTACAAGTGAAATTGTATAACATTAACGTCGCTGATCCGTCCCACCAGCGTCCCAGCCCGCTCCGGTGCTTTTGACGTTTTTTTTTTTTGTCAAGCACTTATCGATTGGGCGGCGATTGTCTCCATTCGTTCGCATGGCCGATACCTTCAATCTGATAAATTGGTGGGCAGATATCAAAATGTTGGCCGGGTCGTTATTCTACATCCATTTCGTTGTCAATTCATTGACTGGACGCAGACGGTGGGGCGAAGGACTGGAGAGCGGAGACAAAAGTGGCTAATGGAGTGGAATTACTAAATGACTGAGCTGCTGCCTGTTTGCTGGTTGTTACGATGTGTGAGGCTTACGAAGAGGGTTTTGTGAATGGAATCGATGGTCATTTGGAGGTTGTCGTTGTTGGTTGTTTTTTTGGAAGATTTTCTTGGGATTTTGTGACAGAGGGGGGTGTGGGGTAGTTTCTATAACAGTGACATTTCATTTTCAAGGAAAGGGAGAATCAATAGGTCTCTGTACTGACACCGATGTGAGGCTAGGGACATACTGGACTATCGTTATTCTGAACCGCTCCTTCTTTCTCTTTCTCTCTATCTTTCTCTATCTCTCTCTTTCTTTCGAATTGCTTGCAGAACTCAGAGGGTTCTGATTTTCTAGAGAATTCTTCTAAAAACGTTGACATTCGGAGTCGACTGTTGACCAGGTGCCCTCTACCAGACAACGCCAGTGGTTGTTGGTCTCTGCTCCATTCTGGATTATAGCACCACGTTACTATTTATTCATTGGGTTTTCGTCCGTGTACGTGGACGCTACCAACAACCTTAATCCTTCGACATGTCGGGGTTCTATAAAGGGAGTTTGGTGTTGACACGTAGCGCCCTCCTTTCGGCTTTGAAGTCAAGGAACCGACTGCCTACTCCATACCGCGAAAGAGAATGTTGTCAGCAACTCAAAAGAATTGGTGACGTTCACTTTGGGTGTGGAAGACGACGCATTTATCCACCAAGGGGCGTACAGTGTCTACGAGTACAACGCTTGAAATGGCTACGCCATATTAAGTGAATGGATAACACTGCTCCGACGGTAAGAATGCCCGAATCCGAGCAATTGAGACTTGCGTTGCCTCAGGGGACATCTTCATCTACGACAGTCTGGTGAGAAATCGTGCTTGGTGAAGAGGCATGTTGGGTGAGGCCCACTTCCCCCCGGACTGTAATGCGATCTGAGAAAGAAAAAGTTGAGCCCATTGTGTTACCTTATCAGGCCAGACGTTCAGGAGATTGCCTGAGAGGGTGGGTTTGTTGTGATTGTGCAGAACATCGATGGAGTTGTAGTCAAGACACATACATATTTCTGAGACGTGCTAATGTCGGAAGGTTGCGGGCCATGCTGCTTCTGCAGAATTTACTTCAGTGTCCGTTTATTGCTCCTAGGCTGATGTCCAAGTTTTTTGGCCAGAGTTTTGAGAACATTGAATGGAGGAATGACTGAATTCGTCTCAAAGTCCTGTAGAGAGAGTGTCGTAGAGCATAGATTTGAGGACCTCCGAATTATGGAAAGCATGCAAGCACTGAATCTCTGTAAGGAAATGTTCTCCCATGTGATTCATTCTGAAACTACTGGGGCAGACAGCTGACATTGGAACACACAAGAAGTAAACTATTTGGAGCCCAATCAGATTAAGACAAGATGAAGGCGATTAAGGATCATGGTCGTGTGGGCGAAAACTAGTCACAGCTTGAGCGATCCTCTTCTGGCAAAATTTCACCACTTCGAAGGACGTCTCAGTGCGTGCTCTGAATCTGAAAAGAGTGTCAACACATATGGGTGGAGCTTAGATGTAACTTGAGAAAAAAAACTGTGGAAGGGGGGTGGGGGGGGGTTGACTTCGGATTGATCGTGCGGAATGAAAGATCATCAAAGACTTCTTTTTCGGCGATTCTCCTTTGTACCCCACTTTTCTTTCCGGCTTTCTAAGCAAATAGGGTTCGAGTTCTTATTTGTCTACACAGCAGCTGTGCACGCCGTGGATCTACTTCCTTACGGGGCGACATATGCACTGGTTAAATTCTGGATAGAAGCTGGGTGAATTTTCATTCCTGAGTTACGGGCGTGGATGTTGGAAAACTGTCGATGTTCGGACAAACATGACTACGCCTCTAGAATGAAGAGGATCTGCAAGGCTCTCCCTCATCCCCGAAAGACTCCCGAATCAATTTTTGTATACCCTAAGCCCCGCAGTCTAATGGTCGCCGGGGCGTAGTTGGTAAGTGCGTAGACCCACACGCCGTAGGTCTAGCTTGGATTCCCGGATGGGACACCTCGACTTTTTTACTGCACCGCCACTTTCGAGCTGCTGACAACACTCAGAGAGTATCAATTGTCTATAAAGAGCTTCTCAAATTTTTCCGTTCGGAGTAGGCAAGAACCTGTAGATCCCTTCCACTCGTGAGATAACAGTAGCACGCACAACACGAGTCGTTGCTGTAGAAGCTAGGCCTTGGTCCCTTGTGTGCTGTAGTGCCACTCAATTATTATTTAGCGCCGCAGTCTTGCAACTGTTCGAGGTCTCTTGACCCAGATGTTGAAAGTCACGGCCACAGTCACGTTCTAGACCCAGAAGTCCATCAAACCCCTAACAACCTCCCAAAATCTATACTGATCCTCTTAAGTTGTGTCTTCCTATTTAATCGCAATGCTCATGCTCTTATTATGCATTCGCATTTACGCTGCCAAACTAACCCAATAGAAGCAGACTTTGTCTCCTTCAAGGCCATGCTGGTGGATCCTCCTTTGAACACGCATCGTCTTCCCTTCAATCGTAATCCAAATTTCATTAAAATCTAGTTCGTCATTCACAGAGAGCACCGAATCCCTCTCCATTCAGTCAATTTCGACTGGAACCCAACAAGATGCATAACGTTAAGGCCCCGCAAAATAGTTTCCTTCAAAAGGACATTCGATTAATGCTCCAAATGTATTTCAATTACCTTCAGGAGCTCGTCAAGCAAGTTCCCTTGACCCTTCCTCCACCTCAATCTCTCAGATCCTCAAGCTCCCCCCCCCCTATGTGTACATGCGTTAGTAATTAAATTCAAGAAATTAATCGAAAATCAATTAAAAACCCTCTCAAGGGTCTCGTCCTCAAATGTCAGTCCAACAGAGTCCAACTAGTTAATCCGAGAAGAGGTTTATGTTTAATGCAAGTCCACCGGCCGCCGGAAACAATCAGTCTCGAGCAAAACTCTCCACACTAGAGTAGTCCATCAGTCAAAAACGCCGCCAGACATTCCACCCCACACACGCACACACACACACACACACACATCCTGGTCCTGTCCATGTCCTGAAGGCCGGTCGGAGGATGAATGACAGGAGAGCACTCTCAGGGAGCACCTGAAACATCTGCAGATTTACAATTTCCTAATGACAACGCCCGCATCCCCTTCCCCCCCACTCAGATCGAGGGCAAAGTTATGGAATTCACTTCATGAACTTTATGCTCACACATCCGTCGTCCGTGGCATGCAGGCGCGCCACTTGTGTGCACATTTGGGGGGAGCTCTGTGTCGGGACATCACAGGAACCGGAAGCGGCTAAAGTTATTGTAGTGGAAAATAATTATGTTTTCGAAGGCATTCGACTGACGCGACTGGCAACGTTGGCAGTGGTGGTGGTGACGTTGACGGCAAGTGTGCGGGGGGAGTGGAAAAAGTTTGCGGATACATTTTGGCAGGTAGAACGGTTCATTAAAAACTCACCGTCAATG
Organism: Eristalinus sepulchralis; assembly: GCA_944738645.1. Taxonomy (NCBI): domain Eukaryota; kingdom Metazoa; phylum Arthropoda; class Insecta; order Diptera; family Syrphidae; genus Eristalinus; species Eristalinus sepulchralis. The sequence goes on along the minus strand of OX122886.1, from coordinate 4,942,868 downwards.
AAAATGAATTTTAATTACCGCGCGAACTGTGGAGGATAATGATAAATTTGAAATTCATTTTGTGCTGTGCTGAAGTTTAATGAATAGTTGGGGCGTTGAGGTTTTTTCTTCTGTGTAGCTTTGCATGTGACGTGGCATAACGTTGCGGTGTGTGTAGAGTTCACGCAAAAACTGTGCGTTGTGCTTTGTTTGTGTGTGTGTGAAATTTTTAATCGATTTTTAATCGAGGCTGAAAGAGAGTTTAGATAATGTGGAGGATTCTGGAAAAAAGACGGGAATTATCTGTCATTTTGGTTCATTGAATGATTTTTTTAGGGTTTCGTTTTCATTCATGAAATCATTTAAACTTTGATATAGCTGACTGTTCGTCGATTTCGCTGTCTGCTGCATTCTTCTTGTTGTGTGCATTTTTGCTACAAATTGCATGAATTTTGGGAATCTAGTGGATATATAAGGTCCCTTCCGCCTTTTTATCTTTTGAAATTACCGGCTTTGTACAAAGCGCTACAGAGCTCGTATCTGGTAATATTATACATCATTTGACATAACCTACAAAACGATGCTATGAATGTTTAGTTTGGATATTGCGTTCAACAGTTGTAGAGGTGTAAACAGGAGTTTAGTCACGCCGAAATTCGCGCTATTTTAAAGTTTTCCTTCGTTAAAGGCAAATCCGAAAGAGTAACGTTCCGTGAGATTAATGGTGGTTTGGGGGATGGTTTCGACGATTCAGAACCGTTAAAAACGACACCATGGATAAGCCAGCTGGCGGAAGACCTGTCACGACGAATACCAGACCGACATGTGGCATCTCGTGACATCGCCCATGAAATGGGAGTTAGTCACCAAACCATTTTAAACCAACTGCAGATGGCTGGATACAAAAAAGAGCTTTATGTCTGGGTGCGGCATAATTTGATGCAAAAAAACCTTCTGAACCGAATCAACACCTTCGATATGTTGCTGAAAAGAAACGAACTCGACCCATTTTTGAAGCGGATGGTGACTGCCGACGAAAAATGAATCACATACAACAATATCAAGTGAAAACGGTCGTGGTTGAAGGCCGGTGAATCGTCCCAAACAGTGGCCAAGCCAGGATTGACGGCCAGGAAGGTTTTGCTGTGAGTTAAGTGGGATTGGAAGGGAATCATTCACTATGATCTGCACCCATATAGTCAGACGTTTAATTCTACCATCTAGCGAACAACTGAACCGCTTGAATCAGGCGATCGACCAGAAGCGTCCAGAATTGGCCAACAGGAAGGGTGTAGTGTTCCAAAAGGACAACGCCAGATCACACACTTCGTTGATAACTCGTCAGAAGCTACGGGAGATCAGATGGGAGGTCTTATCGCATCCACCATATAGCCCGGATATAGTGCCAAGTGATTATCACCTTTTCCTGTCCATGGCGAACGCCCTTGATGGTTGAACTTATATGAGGCTTGTGAAAAGTGGCTGTTCGAGATTTGGAAAAACTAAGATTGCAGTCTTGTAGGACTCGTTGTGGACGATAAGGAGGAGATTTTGAAACTTCTTCTTCAGTCCGAGATGGGCCTGGGCCTCAACCGACACACTTCTCCAGACAGCTCTATTTTTCGCCAGCTGTCGCCAGTTACGTACTCCAAGTTGTTTGAGGTCATAGATCATAGCCTAGGCCTTCCTCTGTTGCGTTGTCCCAATGGCTTAGATTCGAAGACTTTTCGGGCCAGAGCAGTGGTTTCCAAACGCTCTACATGGCCTAGCTATCTTAACCGTTGTATCCGAAGATCCGATTTTGAAACTTCGCAGATTGATTTTTTGAGCACAATACATTTTCACCGAAGCAAAGCCAATTTTTTCTTAGAAATTCAAAATTTTCCTCGTCATGAAGAAAACACTTGAAAATGTTCACAAGTGATGAACACTTGTGGCACTTTGCACCATTTTTTGCCATCTCGGCGGACGGTCAGCAATTTGAGAACCATGCCAACGTCTTCTTGGAAAAGTCCTTTTGTCATGTCTTTTGTTGTGACATCCATCAATTTGCTTGGGGTTTCCTTGAAGGTTCGTCTTCCGCCACACATCTGACACAGCCTTCAATGTCATACCACATGCCCTGAAGCCTTAACCTCCTCCGCTCTTATCGCTACATCAGGATCATTTTCGTCATCTAACAACATTTTGCCTTAAAAAGTCTCCAGCGTCACCTCTAAGTTGTATCACCCCTCCTCCGACCTCCTCCATCACCCACATCCAGTAACTTCCATCATCGCCTCACGCAATCTTACCACCAAGTGTGTAACGTATAGCATTTTGTCACGTTTAAATGTCGCTACCCTCTCGTGAAGGTCAAAGCGCACAGCAACCACTAGTCGTTCCTTAGTCCTGCTCCACACACTCTCCCGCCCTCATCGCGGCTCATTAGACGTGAACTCCGGCACGGCTCTGGTGTTTACCGAACAGCTACAGAATTACATGAAGTAACGTATGAAGAATCATTTTTGACACCTTCTCGTGAGCTGCTCCGTCTACACCGTTAAACATCGTACACGCAAGCGACGACGATAACGCCACCGCCGCCGCCCAACACCGTGTGTGAGTGTCTACCTTGTGGGAACGATGATGAGTGGGCTCCTTGCGAAGGTCATTCGTTTGCCGAAAAACGCACATAATGGGTCCTTGGTTGAATGTTTTTATAGCTCAGTCGTGTTTGCTACAACCAAGTGACTGGAGGGATGGGATGGAGGGGATGGAGTGTTGTGTGAAGGGCGGCAACAAACCTGTATGCGGTGGGAGTGAGGGTAAATTTACATTTTCACCTGGAGGGGGGTGGTGGCGGGGAGGGGGCTCACTCCCGCTTTGTGTAGAGACCGGTGGATATGTTACACTAACATACACAAAATGTTTGTCACTCTCGTCGTATCACACACATGCATTTCTCTTTAATGCCCCGACGGCACTTTGAAGCGCTCAAAGTGTTTTGTGTGCGCAAACTGGGGCGTATGCGTAACCCATTTCATAATTTTTTGTTGTTGTTGTGTTTTTGTTTATCCTCGTGTGTCGTGTGTGTCTGCAGCCGGTGTTGTGCGCTCGTTTGTGTGCGCTTAGCCACTTTATGGCGTTATGCTAAATCGTCGAGTGAAAGTTTCACTTGTTTTCTTCGTGTCTCTCAATCCTCGCGAAAGGATGACGACCAGTCGGATCCGTTGGCAAAAGGGATGAGCGACTGCGTGAGGGGGAGGGGGGTAAATAAAAATAAAATTAGATATTAGATATGCAAATAAGAGATTATTTCAGAGGAAAAAAAAAGAATCCCCCCTCAATATTGTTCGAGGACCACGGCGGGAAGAGTCCTTCGTCCTCCTTCGATGGCGGTCTGCGGTTTGTGGTCCCTTCTTAAAAATATTGTTTTTCTCTTTCCGAAGACGCGAGTGGTGTTTTCTTTGCGTCTCTTCCCCTGCTGCCACCCATACGCGCAGGCAGGTCCTTTATGGAAATTTTACGCCGCCCTGGGTGTTTAACAATAAAGATTTGCGAGTTTTACGATTTGATTTGTCGGCAAAGTTAAAAGGGACCACACGGACAAAGGAACTCCTGGCTAGGTGGGGGATGGGGGTGGGATCCATATTCGTGGCTGTCCCCACCGAACTGAACAAAAGGTGGAATGTCAGATAAATTCTGGCACAAGGTGCTTTCCTTTGCCGTGCCGTGTGCCGTGCGCTGTGCCGTACACGAGAGTGAGAGCGAGAGAGAGAGAATTTGATTTGGATTCAGCCTTGAAAGCAAGAACTACTTTATTTGGTTTATACGACAAACGTGCTCGTAGGGCAGAAATAGTTATTTTTTATGTCGGTTATTGTGTGAGATCTGAATGGGGGATAAGATTGCGGTCTTTGGTGGTTTATAACTTGTTTATATACTCCTCCAATCGGGTGGAGGCGATTCGTTATGGGTGGGGGCTACGATATGCTGGCCTTGACGGGGTGGGGCACTGCTTGCGGAGAAGTGTAAAAACGTGCCGATTTGAATTTGCTGCGTACAGCCCCCCTGGTAATTTGGCAAAGTGACCGCAGAAATGTTGGCCTGGCACACGGTCTGTCAACCGAGCTGGATGGATTACTTCATTTGTTTTTCGTGTGAGAGCGCTTGTATGCGGTAGCGGCACGAAATGCTGCTGTATCAGCAGGCGAAGGGCTTTATCAGAAATTTGATGAAAAGGCTTCAGAATCCGGCAAAGAAGTGAACGTCTCAGGAGGAATTTATTGCTAATTTATGGTAATATGTGATGTGTAGTTAAGTCGCTAGAATTTGATTGGTTGCTTGGATTTATTTTATTTTTTGCCTTTTGTTTGGGATTGAAAAAGGGTGTTTTTTCGTTGACTTTGCCGTGACAGTGTCATGGCTAAGTCAGGGTCTTCCAACTCGTTACAAAGAGTGACTTATTTTCGCCTAATTTATATGCCAAGTGTGTGACTAGCGGTAGCCCAGCCGCAAAGGCATTGCAGTTCAAAACAGTCGAGGGAACTTTCCGAAAGGTCCAAAAGCGTGCTGGAGGCTGACTATAAGGAAGGCTGCAGTGACTTGCGACAAGGTTACAATACTTTGCTTCAACATATCCCAAGCCATCGATCGATCAAACATGTTACAACCACACTTGTGCGTCAGAGTCTTGGACAAGTGGAGGGCTGGCATACGCGACTTACAAAGTTACACGAAGAACGATGAACGATGACCAATGAATGATGAACGATGAACGACGAACGATGAATGATTCACGATAAACGATTAACGATGAATGATGAACGATGAACGATGAACGATGAACGATGAACGATGAACGATGAAAGATGAACGATGAACGATGAACGATTAGCGATGAATGATGAACAATGAACGATGAATGATGGACGATGTACGATGAACAATGAACGATGGACGATGAATGATGAACGATGAATGATGAACGATGAACGATGAAATTTGAACGATATTTACGTCCAAAAAATTCACAATTGTCCTCTTTTAATTTGAAGAGCTCTTAAATTGCCTAAAACACCGAATAACCCGAGTAATGAGATGCCCAAGACCCCGAAATGTCCAAAATCCCAAACGGACGCAATCCCTTAAAAGTCCAAAACGTAAAAATTCCCGAAAAGCCTTTGGTCTTTGTGCCACAGAGCCGGACAGTGTCGATCAAGGTGCTGTGTGAAGCCAGGTTGTGCTTGAAGTTCTAGAGCGATCGGGACTCAGCCGCCTCTTCAGCTCAAAGGAACATCAAATGACTTGAAGAATTCTGAAGAATTTACTGCGGAGCCCTAGAAGTCGAGGTCATTGATTTTCAAACTTGTTCCTGTTCATTGTGACGCTCCAGATGATGTGACAAAAGACTCAGTATCACATCTGTACCACTTAAGAGTGTCCACGAAATCACTAATGGAACCAAAGACCGTTACAAGCGATGGCGGCTACCGGACTCAAGTGTTGAGAGAACCTGACTGGTAGTCACAGTGTGACCAGAGGCCTTATTCTGGTGGTCAGAAGCGCTTGAAACTTGTCCTAGCCTCACCGTGCGTTGAGTCTCCTTGTGGGACTGTCATGGTGTCTGTGGCAGAAAACCCAATATTACGGACAGTGCACTGTACTGACTAGTCTGAATCAGATTCTTCGCCCCACCAGACTTATGTCCGTCGGTTAAGGGACTTTCCAGCTCAGTGCTTTCTCAAACGCGCACTGCGACTCAGAGAGTGGCAGAGGTTTTTGAAGGGCCTCCCTCTCTATCAAGGTGCAGTGGTTATCCTTTAAGCATGAACTCAGGTTGGTTCTTGGGTAACAAAGGTGTTTGGTCTTGTCTTACCTATGCGACGCTGATCAGGACGCAAATCGAAAATATTTCCAAACAGGCGATTAAGATGAAAATACACACGTCCTTCCTCTTATACCACCGTTCCTTGCTGCATCTTTGTCCAGGCCAGAGAAAAGAAAAGTCTGTTTCCTTAGACTGTGAGATGTGTCAAGAGTTCTTTCAAATAGACGTGAAATCTGTGTGACGTCGGAAGGGGTTGCACGTACAGGAACATGGGCACATGATGGAATTCCTTCACCAAAAGTTTCATCAGTCTTTAAAGCAATCCAACCGACATCCATCCGAACATCATCTAGCTTCCCATTCCGTTCAGCCACAGACAGAAATTGAGTGAAATCTCACCCAGTGCACATATGTACGCCTTTCGTAACAAAGACTTTGAAGCCCCTGTTCGGAATCCCCGTGGGACGGACGCATATGTTCACTCCTCATCTAAAGTCTTCCCCACTCCAGGCCCTCTCAGAGAACCGACATTTATTACCTCTGGCCTCACAGATAGGAGAGAGAGAGAGAGAGAGGGAGAAAAAAGTTAAAAAAAACGAAGAACGCACATACACGATTTTCGCGAGTAATTAAATCCGTCGCACGGCCGCACAACGCATACTCGCCTCAGCCGTCTCTCCTCATCCACAGCGCTCCAAATGTCTTTAAGGATCCGACACACCGCCACCGCCACTCATGTAACAAGCTGCCCATTCAACGGTGGCGTACACCAAATGGTTTCATTTGTCATTCGCTCGTGTGTTGGGGGCTTTCTTTGGTTTCAGTGCATGTGGTGCGGCGTTTTCCTGTGCTCTGTAATTTTTTCTGGTCGTGTTCGTGACAGGCATTCAAAATGTCATGCAAAATGTGGGTGGCGCGCGGCATCAGCGACCGCGTCGTCATCATCATCATCATCATCATCCACGACGACCTCCAAGCTGTGCGTTCTTCCTTCTGTTTGTTTTGTTTCATTACCAGTGTGTACGCTGATTTAGACTTTTTTTCAGCACTCTTTTGAGTTCGGTCCCTCGCCACGACCTTCGTTTTTGTACACGACGGGGATGATTAATATCCTCTACCTGACAGCAAAACGAAGTGGGTGGGCTCAACTGACCCACTGTGGCTTCCATGCCACGGTTGGGGGGGTGGCGAGCACATTTCATTCGGGATTATAATTTGCGCTCTGTAATTGGATTCAACCTTTTGGTGCACTTAAACCCGAAATGACACGATTCTGTAGCGGCGGCGGCGGCAGCGGTGGCAGTGGCGTGCGCACCTCCTCTCTCTCTGGACACTGGACGTTGGCTTTTTTGTGCAGCCAAACAACGGGTGGGCGAACACTGCTGGTGGTTAGCCACGTCAGGTCACAATGCGCGCGGTTCTATTAGGCAATTAGGGAATTTTTGGAATTTAATTACAAATCGATTAAACGGGTTTAATTTGCCTTAAACAACGCGATTAACGGCTTTGGCTAGCACTCGCAGATTGTATGCATTTCGCTGGCAAATTAATTGTCCATCTCTCACTCACTAGAGGGGGGGCCGGGTAACCCTTTGGAGTTTTTCCCCTTTCACATAGTTATTGAAAACAATAATTCCGAGTGCTTATAACGGCATTATCGGGGGAATAGAGCAGTTGACTAATTGCCGTTATTAATGAGCACTGTCAGGCTGTAATCTAGATTCGAATTGTTGGCGGATTTCGTGACATCATTGCCAGTGCCAGGAGCGGTATCAGTACATGGGCATGACAGCCATGACGTTGTATCACCTCATGTCTCAGACATCATCTCCACAAAGCGTCATCTTCACAAAACCTGACTATATCTCAGCATATCTCGAGGGACAGATGGAGGAAGCCTTTAGCGGGGATTGGATAACAAGTGTGCGAGTGAACAGACAGCACTCCCCCCCACATAGTCAACCTGCCACCACACTTAATTGTGTCGTTTTGAAATTCGATGATAATCCAATTTCCACGGGTTGGCTGAACTTTGTGCGTTTGTGCACACTTCATTGACCTTGTGGCCATCGCCCCATTGTTCATAACTGAAGTTGTCAATTTCCCGTCAATGACGACCTTTCTCAAATGAACAACGACCGGAGAACCTTTGTCAATACCGAACGGAAGGGTCCACTAAACTCTGGAAAAGCACAACTCGTTCACGCTCCAAATACGCCTCTGACGACATTGGTGGAGGGAGTGTGGAGACCTTTTTTGAAAAGAGAAACTATTGTCAGGCGAGACACGAATCGTAAGGAGGTTGTCAGAAGGATTCCCGTGCGCTTTGGTGGACATCTGACAGGGCGTTAAGAAGTGAAATATGGAGAAGATGAGTGACAGACGGTTTGTAGGGGGGACTTGAGGCAGTAGGTACGAGGCAGTGTGTCAGATGACTGATGAACAGAGGAGTACTGAAGGAGTGTTTTTCTTCTCCAACACTGATGTGGGTGCATTGTGGCTTATTCTATTTGGATCCCACGTGTATAGGGAAGTTATAGAAAACGTGAAAAATCCAGGAAGATGTAAAACTTCCCTTTCTGTCTCATGAAAGTCGCTTCAAAATGTTCAATACAGGTAAGAAGTCCTTAAAATCTTCAACAGTCTCTATCACCTCCTCGAAAACATGAAAAAAGAATTTTAAACAGGTTGAAAACGCCATTTTCTAAAAGAAAAGACGACAAAAAAAGCTCGACAATCTCAAAACACCATAGAAACTCTATGCTTCCGTGTTTTGGATGTCTGATAAATATCGATATAGCTCAAAAACGGCCGCAAATATCAAAAAATGAGTCGGCTCACATCGACGAAGTTGGAAAACGGTCGATACACCTCGAAAACTCCATGTTGTCACATCTAAGAACTCCGATAGCTTTCAATATCATTCCAAAACTGAGTCCTCTCACCTCGGCGATGTTGGAAAACGGTCGATACGAAACGAAAACTCCATGTTTTTACATCTTAGAACTCCGATAGCCCTCAATATCATTCTAAAACTGAGTCCTCTCACATTGCCGCGGTTGGAAAACGGTCGAAACACCTCGAAAACTCCATGTTTTCACATCTTAGAACTCTGACAGCCTTCAATATGATTCTAAAACTGAGTCCTCTCACATCGCCGAGGTGGGAAAACGGTCGAAACACCTCGAAAACCCATGTTTTCACATCTAAGAACTCCGATAGCCCTCAATATCATTCTAAAACTGAGTTCTCTCACATTGCCGAGGTTGGAAAACGGTCGAAACACCTCGAAAACTCCATGTTTTCACATCTTAGAACTCCGACAGCCTTCAATATCATTCAAAAACTGTTAAAAACTTCAAATATTCGATCGCATTTTAAAAATGAAGTTGCAGTACAGTCAAAAACTTAAACTAGTTCCATGTTTTCTCTTCAAACAATGCTCGATATACCCTGAAATCTTTTAAAAAAATATAAAACGAACGATGTTTTCACTTCCAATGTGCCCCAAAACGGTCAATAACGCTCAAAAATTCCCAAAATACCAAAAAATCTCAATCGCCATGCTTCAGGGACTCTCGCAAATTGTCGGTAGACTTCAGAAATGTTTGAAATTGGTTGAAGGAAGGTCAAGGTTTACATCGAAAACAGTCTAAAACTATAAAGCCCACATAGCAATGCTCAAAAACTGACTGCGCAGCATAACATCAGCAGTCCCTTGCGTTCGAAAATGCACAAAAACTTATCTTAGTCCTGCCCTCAAAACTCGATCTGTGTTTTCATTTCTTCCACTTCGAAAACGCTTGCAAATCAAGGAAGTTCTCAAATTTGAATTGATTCTCAAAAATTCGCCGTCCACGATAAATTTTTCATCGATCTCTGTTGACGAAAACTCTGGGTCAACATCCTCTCAAAAACTCTGTAGACCCACCGGTAAATTTTCGAAATTGTTGCGAGACACTCGACAGGTGCCGCGTATCCAATCGATCTCCATATGTCGAAAACGCCTGGAGACGCCCGGAAAAAAGGTTCATCCGCTATCTTTCCCGCCGACTGATGGCTTCCATTTACATCCCCATCAACCCTCGTAGCAATGAATCAATCACGGGCTGACACTAGAAAAGCCATCGGTACCCAACCTGACCCTCCTCACTGGAGCAAAAGTTTGTCCTCATCACATCACCATTTGTGACACGAAAGGAGAAAAAAGCACACACACACGGAAAGTAATGAATGCAGTGCATCCGCTTGCAAACCGAACCGAACTCCAGTACGGTGGAGCATCAGTAAGCCCCGGTAATCTGTGTCAGATCGTAGGTGCTGGAGCAGAGGTTAACGTCAGAACCCCGTCACCCCGCTCTGGATGGATGCATTTGCACGGAGCGATATTTAAAGTCGATAACCCTTAAATATGCACTCGGCTGTGACGCGACGCGACGGTGAATATATTTTACATTTAAAACGGGATCCGCGTCGAGATAATCCCCAAAAATGCTGTTTTCCAATTGCAGCCCAAAGATTAGAATCTATTCAATTTATAATCTCCCGCCGAGAACCGATTTCGCGCCGAGGCCGCGCCAATTGGGAATGACATCGCGTCACGGGGGGATGCGGCCGAAAAATAAAAACATGTGCAAAAACAGGAAAAACGACGACACGGCTTGGCTCACACAATGCCAATGAAATTACAAGCGATTTGGGGCAGCAGCGAGCCGGGAACGTGATCCGGACGAGGGAGCGGCGTGTCACGCGGAGTGTCATCGTCATCGCGCGAACGCCACTAAATTGGTAATGAAGTGCAGTTCGGTTACGGAGGTGTCGACGCGATAGGTGCGAAAGGGTGGATAATTGGTTTATGGGGCGGGGGAGGAGATTTTTGGTGAATTTATGTCGACTTTTGGGACTTTGGCCAATTTTTGGTCGTTGTGCATAGCTAACTCGATTAAGGTGGATGCGATGGGGGTTTGGTTGGGGGCGAGAGTTGAGTGTCAATTTTGTGGACAGAAATTGATGTGTGTGACGTATGATGGTCGATATTAGGTGTTCTGGGGACACGGGGAATCAGGGGGGGGGGGGGGGGGTGAACTTTCAACATTTTTAAGGCTTTGGAAGGGAATCCGTTTTTTGGGTTGTTCTATTGAGACAATGTTTTGGGGGATATTAGTTTGGAAAGGGGGTACCGTGCCTCCTTTACACTTGCTTATCTTACTGCAGCTGAACAGAATGAGACGCAAGCTGTTCGAGCGTGTAGAGAAATTGTGTGAAATCTAGGCTTCAAGTAGAAGTGTAAAAAGCCACAGATTTGAGATGAAAATTAGGTGAAATTTGAGGAGGGTTGATTAACGGTTTTTCCTTCTTTTCTTGTAGTCTTGTGTCTTCTCCCCAAAGACGCTCAAGAGTTTTTGAACTTAGTTTTTCCAGGATGGCAATGGTCCTTAAGTCCTTTAAAGGGCGCTCCCCACGAAAAAGACCAAAAATTTAGGAGGGTCAAATATGGTTTTGGTTCATTTTCTCGTAGGGGTAGACATACATATATACTCATATAATGAACATACACCATATCAGTACTGTGGAAGAATATTGCTGGCGGGGGGTAGTCTGCCCCCTTTTACATTACCCATTGTTTTGAAGATTGACCCCAATAATTGCGATAAATATAAACAATCTCGATGAAGATTTTGTGAAGAAAGGGGAAAAAGAATGAGTTTAACCGAAAAGTTTGTTAGAATGCCAGGAGGGTCGACAGAGAGTTCGCGAAATTAGACAAATAGCAGATCACAGTGTTTCCCCTCATAGTCGGATCTATAAACTTCGATGAGGATAATCAATTCGAGACATGAGGTACACATCAATCTGTCGACATCTTTGGTAAAATGGGGGATATGACCCTTCTTTTATATTGAATGTGGTTAAAAAAATAAAGACAGAGAGATTGAGATTCCCTGAACGCATTTTTCACTTTTGTACACTCTGAGGGTCCTCCTAGATAACGATTTTTTCAAGGGGGCACTGTGCCCCCCTTCAATTGAACAGAATTTTTGACGCAAAAGTGCAAATAAAATAATATTTTCATAACTTTGAAATGCATATCGGTGAAGAGGTAAAGATATATCTTTGGAAAGCAGGAGGAGGGTCAAAAACAATTTGTGTGTCTTGTGATGGAAATTTTTATTGTTTGATATGAAGGCTTAGAAAGCTTTTCCCAATCCAATAGCGACAAAATGTGGGTCTATGGCAAGCTTTTAGGACTTATGGATGCCTGCATCAATTTTAGGTAACCTGTTAAGGGGCTTCGTGTCCCCCCTCGCTTTAAGTTCTTGAGGTTCTATTGAAAATCAGGGGGTTATGTATTTTGAAATAAAGATTGATGTAGAAATAAAATCCTCAGCTTTCTGTGTCCTTCTCATCTCCTCATCACATCCTTGGATGCCAATGAGTATGTTTTCTAAAAATAAACTCTTATCACAAAAAACAAAATCCATTCGAGCAGACTTTGACTTTGTTACAAAATTAAGAGGGTCAGAATTTATGAATGACAGTTTTCACAGTGACGGTTTAACTGGTGGACTCTCATAAGAGATCATCTACTCCCTTTCCAAAACCACAGAAGTCCTTTCCAAAGTTTTCATTGTCCCTCATCAAACTACCTTCACGAACATAAGTGATTGTCATTTTTCTCCTCCTCCTATCTCGATCACTTTCAAGTTCTGAATACCAGGATGCGTGTCATACCGCCACCAAACACCATCAAACTCAACTCCCTGGCCAGCAATTTAAAGTGAAACCGAAATCGATGGCAAAATGAAATTTATTGGAAAAGTTTTATTGATAAAATCTCATCAAGCGCTCAGGCGCGCTCATCTGTCCCTCCCAGTGGGCGACAACGGCATTTGTGACTGGCCTAATGTCATTAGAGGAGGGACGGAAACCATTTGAAAGATGGAAACTTTTCTCATCACCTTTGCGGGTACCCTTCATAATCCCCATCACAATGTTGTGTCCCACATTTCTCAAAAAAAAAAAAATACAAACACACACACACACGGAGAAACACATTCTTCAGTGAGGGTGAGTGGGAGAAGCGAAACAAATCGAGAAAAGCCACAAAACAAAGACAACTAAAATGGAAATTCACCGCATGAGTGAGTTCTTATTCCCCGTTCACCTTATTTATGGGAAAATAATTGATTTAAGGGACGACGACGATGACAACGACGAACGAGCCCACTCTGTCGCTCGGTTGGGTTTTGATTAATTTTCCATAAGCACTGAAGGAGGAGAAGACTAGAGAAAAAAATGAAATGAATTGAAAACAAAACAGAGGAAGGCTCAAATCATTCACCTCCTACCACCCGCCTAAGCCCTGGTTGTGGTTTCTTTTGTTTCACTTCCGACTGAGTGCAACTAGATATGAATCCACTAATTGAAGCGAATCCTCGTGACGACATAGAATCACGCCACATTCGTACGAGTTGCTGTTGAATTTGAATGAATTGTCGATTGTTTTGGTATGGGTCTGCGTGTGTGTGTGTGTGTGCGCATTCCTCTGCAACGACTAATGTTGACGAACGGTTGTGTATGTTTGTTGAGGAGGCGGTGGAAGAGTGTGTCAATATTTGCTGCTGATGACAATCGAATGTTGTCGATAATCCTTGTTTTTTTTGAGAGAGAGAGAGAGTGAGTGAGGAGGGGATCGCAAGAGGGGTAGGTAATTGGAACAAATGGAATTGATTAATGCGGTTTATGTGTGACAGATGAGATGGTTAAGATTTGAATGGATTGAGGGGGAGATTGAATAGAGATTCTGAGTGGGGGGGATGGTGCCCTCTTATGTGGAGTGGCAATTTTAAGGGAAGTTTAAGGGTGCATCCGGGGGTGGAATATCAGGTTTTTGTACAAACAAGGATTGATTTTGAGTTAGGGGACTTTTTAAGTTGAATTCTTAGGGGAGACTGAATGAAAAAAAGTAGTGGACCTCTTGGGCAACCCTAGGGAATCCCATTTGGAAGATCTTGTAACGAATTCCTTTCAGAAAATTTGTCAATTTTGTTTATTTTGTGATTAAAGACAGAGAAAAAGCTTACAGGAGCACGAGCTTCTTTCTTGAAAGTCTTAATAAGCACAGTTTGGGTGACACCTCGGTTCGCCAATACCAACCTTCTATAAAAACGTGTTCTGTTGGCGTGCTATGCGTAGGAAGAGATTGAAATAGCTTTGCCTTATGCCAAAAAAGAAATTATTGCCAGTGACCAGGAAGACCGGGTAGGATGGCTACTTAACTGCGAATGTCGTTGAGGCCGCATAAAATTACTAAAACGACCCTAAATTTCACCTTCGCTGACTTCATGAATGAACCATGCTTTCATATGAACGAACGCCGTATTTTGTCAAAATGACAAACAAGTTTTTCCACTTTCTGTGTCTCTTCTTAGTCCCTACATCCTTACATGTCCTAAAATAATAATAATTGAGTGGCACTACAGTCCACAAGGCCTGACCCCTAGCTTCTCCAACACACACGTTTTTAATCTCTTTGCCATTTCAACAATTGCGAAGCCTCGAGCTTAAAAGGATTTGGTTCTAATTAGGTCGCACTTAAGCCAAAAGCAATGGACTGAGACGCAGCCATAGTGAAGTGACAATTAGTCGCAACAAATGGCAACAAATGACGGTCTTGGAGGCCTCGGAATTCGACTTCATTAGCTCCGAGTGTATCAACGACTGCCTAGAAAGCCTAAAATGCCCCAAAATTATTCTCTGCTGAATCTCTGATCAGTTTAGAATAAATGGACATGAGAAGACAGATGGACGAGTATGAACTGATTCAAGTCCAAGCGCAAAACCGATTGAAAGTGTAGTCCATCCTCTCATTCGCTCAGTCAAAAGATTCATTGAACAGGGATTTCTGTGATTAGCAAGTGAAAAGTGGAGACGTTAGTCTGCCTTATACCCCATCATAGGAGACCTTCCGTTTTCGCGGACTCTTAACGGCTAGATTTGGAAGTTCTTCATAGATGATTGAAACCTTTTGAGTGTATTGAGTGCCGAGGGGTTTAGACTGGGAATCAAACCTGGGACCATCGGCGAGGGAGTTAACTCAATTGTCCATTACACCACGGCGACCAAATGGCCTTCTTAAAGAAAGAAAAATATCGGAAGAGCTGCTTGAGAGTGACAGTGGCAAGATGTTGGCAGCGTCAACTTTGAATCTTTCATCAATTGCAGCTTCTCATCGAAGTCATTCTATAACCGAGCTGCTGTGTAGAGCTTTTCAGATGTCAATTTAGCAGCCTCCTTGAGTCCCACTTGTTCAAGTCCAAACTGCATTTCTCGGCGAAGGCCATCTTCACCTTTCGCCCAATCATCTAAATGCTCAACTGTCGTTCACACATCCAAGCCGCTGTCGTCGAGAGGCACCTAAGAAGCCCATGAAAGGCCTCATCATGACAACATTTTGATTTGGTCGCAAATTCTTGTAATTCATCAACGACTCCATATGTCAACCCCAGGAGGTACCCCAGGGTTGCGTACATGGGCCAATGTTGTTGCTGACATGTGTGTGATCGAAGTTTGATGCTGACATGTGTGATGTTGACAAACGAGATGGCTTGGCAATGTACGAACTCAGACCAGAAGAGTCGTTGAATCCAAGGATGGGACATCGCAGGAGTTGAAGTCCTCGTTCTAGGCGGTACACACAAGTGGTGAATGATTTAAGGCAACTTTGTGTTTCAAATAGAACTCAGCTGATGAGCCATCATGCTAACTGGACAGACATCTTAAATTAAACCCACGCCCTCTC
The DNA here is from genome assembly GCA_944738645.1 of Eristalinus sepulchralis. Classification (NCBI taxonomy): domain Eukaryota; kingdom Metazoa; phylum Arthropoda; class Insecta; order Diptera; family Syrphidae; genus Eristalinus; species Eristalinus sepulchralis. Next base: position 4,927,275 of record OX122886.1, on the reverse strand, counting down.
CACCTACACCCCAGGAAGGGGGTGACTCAGCTAGATGTCACTCCAAGCCGTCGATTGAATTTCAAGTTGCTAGAATTCCAAAACGCGCGAGTGCATGAGGTGGCATTTGTCTTGAAACCACACCACTCCACACCACTCACTTCTATCCCCTAATCCCATTTCGCCATAATTCCATTGAGGAGCGAAGAAAGAATGAAAATGCTGAAAATTATTGTTTTCCCCTTTTCTTCCGTTCCTTCAAATTGCTGCACAACAGTGAACCGTCAGGCAGGCATCCAACCGAGCAGGCAGTCAGTGCGAAAGGATTGATTGAGGATATCAAATACATCAAATGGTCCGCATAAAAGAAAGGACATCAATTTGATTTCTTTTCTTCCTCATTTAGTTTCATTCCCCCACCCCCCCTTCACCCCCCACCACTCTCTCTCGCTCGAAATCTGCTTGATGCCGCCTTTCTTTCATTCTAATAATTTGTTTTTCTTGTTGTTCCTCATTTTCCCTCAACTTGAAAATCATTCATGCATTATGCCCGTTGTTCTCCCTGAGCTACTGCCGTTCCTTCGTCGCTCCTCTCAATTACCGTCCTTTTGAATTCTATTGCAATTGTGTAAGTGAATGGGTGGTGGGTGGGGGGGTGGAGGCGCTGGTGGGTTAAGGCACGGCAACAGTTCGGAGCACAGCACAGCGATGAATGAAATAATACTCCAAAAAGAATTGAATGGAGAAAAATGATGAAAAATGAAGAAGGACGAGGACCTTTCGCATTTCGCAGCGAATGGAAAGACAATTCCTCGGCAACTTAAGTTACTTGGATCGTTTTTTGTTCTGCCAACCATTCAAACTCACGGCGATCCTTTTTTGTTCGCATTGTGTGTGGAACAGATATTTTCCTCCTGTTTCACAGCGAGCAGCACTTTCGTTCTCCTGAACGATTCATAGTTGAAGATTCGATGAAATTGCCATTTTGATGGAGGGAATTTATTTTGCAGCAAATTGGTGTACCCAGGCGTTGTCTCTGTAACTGAACATGTGTACACCAAACATGACCTTCAGTTTTACTGCTTCATGGTACTCCCAGGGTAGGGGGGAGGAGGCAGGGAGAAGGCAGAGAGGAGGAATTTGTGTCAAGTTAAAATGAAAGCTTGACGCGCGACGAAGGGCGATCTGAAGAAAAATGTGAAATTAGTGAAATGCTGAGCAGACTTGAGCAGGAATGCGCAATGAAACGTAAACTTTGAAAATTTCTTCAGATCCTTCGACGTTCATTTGAATTCTTCTGTGAATTGATTTTCGCGTTTTTCTTTTTTTGCAGTCTTATGAGAGGAATTCGATCGCAACCTTGAACTGTTTGATGTTGAGGGATGGTTGAAGGACTTTCCAGTCAGTATGAGAAGAGGAGGCGAAGTCGATGTGACTTGATGTGATTTTCCTTCCACTTGGATGTGTAATGCTATCCCTGGTGGAATCTCCACAGTTTCTCATGAGTTTTTAAGACGGAGTCGAGTATACACACAGTTTGACGGTCTTTCTACTCTGGATCTGGTTAATTTTCAACACATTTGCCACACTCAATGTCGACCCCTTGTAGCGGCGGCCTTTTGTCACGGTACCAACAGCATTCACGTTTCACGGGCCCATTCTTTTGGAGCTCTTCTAAACCTTCTCAATGCAAAGTGTTTCCAAAATCTGCCTCCCTCAGAGTAGCCATCAAGCTGTAGAACCTCTCACTAGTGACGATTCATCAGAACGGACAACACGCAAGTTCTACAATCACTCTACCGTAGTCAAGCCAATTCTCCCCCTCAGACCCCTACTCCAGGTCGTTCATCAATTCAGGGAAAGACAAGATCACCGCTACAGTCGAAGGTGGACCTGAGCCTCAACCAACAGCACCTTGACCCAACATATAATTTCACACACAACCGCCACTTTCCCACACAACCAGCAAATTCAACCCTCACCCACCCACCACCATGTCATGTCCACGATTAGGGCCAACTTCAATTTAAATTTGTAATTCATTCGTCACTTTGATGTTCCTCTTCATCCGCCCACCAACTGCTCGCACGTTTCCGCTTTAATTTCTTTTCCTATCCCCCCCCCCCCCCCCATCACCATGTCTGCGTCCCCATTAGAAGAACAAAAGAAAACACAGCCACAAAAAAAAAAAAGAAAGGAAGCACATCCAGCGGAGCCGAAAGAAAAGGAAAACCTCAGCAATTCAATTTTCAATTGAAATTGACGTTTCAAGTGGAAACGTTTAAATAAATTACACATCGCTCTTCATATCCTTCCACGGCGTCCTCAACCACAGCTCTGCCTCCGCACCGCATCAGATACATCTAATGATTCACTTTGCGGTTGCCATGGCGCAGACAGACGCGTCACATAGGTTAAGCACAAACGAGGAAACCAATTAAATCATTCAAAAAAGAAGCGCAGGGGATGAGCCCCAGGATGACGGGATGGAAGGACTGGAATTGAGGGATGCGGAAACCGTCTCATCAGGGGTCCTGCTCACCACCTGTCAGAGTGATTAAAATGATGTCCAAGTAGCGCAGCGACCCCCGTCGGAGAAACACGTCTGTTTCGTCACCCCCCCCCCCCCTCGCCAAAAACTGTCCAATGAAAATGCTAAACGAGCTTCAATTACTCGTTACTAGTTGCCAAGCCGAGGAGGGGCCGCAAAGGAAACAGGAAAACCATCAACAAACCCACCGCTCAGTGGGAATGTCATTTTGTTGACAGGACACTGAACGTCTTCCCTCCCAGACACACATACACACACGCCCCCCCCCCCCCACTCGTTGAAAGATAAATTGCGCAAAGTAAAAGTTTACAGCGAGTAAAATCCTGGGAACATGAATATGAACGACGGGCGCCGCCTATCCGCCGTCATCGTCGCGCAACAACGTCGGCGCTTAAGTGGAAAAGTTGTATCGCTTAGATTTGATTAAAATATTTTTTTTTCTCTCCGCCCTGCCACCTGGGTATCCTTCCGGGAATGCCATTCAACACTGGGAGTATAACAGCGTCGACTGTGTCCTGCGAGGTGGCCTCCCCTCGCCGTCGTGGACGTCGGTGAACGTCGGTGTTGGACGTGAATTCTTCTGTTATGATTAATGTGTCTTATGTGCTAGAATGCGCTCAATAGCGCTGACGAGCAGCGACAGCTACGGCAGGACAATAGCCTAGTGGGGATGTGTTTTTTTTTGTTCTCGAATGGACAGACGGTTGCTTTGTGGAATTTTTTTGCTTGGAGGTGGGGGACTGGTTGGATGGGGACTGGTTTCACGATAAATTGATGCACGTGACAAAATGACGTATTCATTGGAGATTAGGTGGCCGTGGGAGGGCTCTCTGGGGGGGGCGGACAACACGTGGAGTGGGATAATTGGCTAAGAACTTGGATTTTTCAATTGTTACCTAGACGAGAGCGGTTCGTTGGCTGAGGTCGAGGATGGTCATTAGAATGTGATCCTCGGTGTTGACGTAATTGGATGGATAATTGAGGAATTTTTCTTGTCATCGTCGGCTTTATTTGATGAAGAGGTCCTTGCGAATGAAAGCAGATTTTGATGGTTTTGGGTGGAGGAGGAAGATGGCGTGGGATGTTCAGAGGTGGCAAGGGGGTGGGGGTGGCTTGCGGTGATGTCAGCAGTCTCTACAGAAAGTGATGACCCTGTTTGACTTTATCCCCCAAATTAGCTTTCAAATGATCCCTAAAAGACGCAACGAAGTCAAGTGATGAGATAAGTGGATGGACACAATACATCAAGTGCTAAGAGCGCATTAGGTGTGTGCTTAAGACAGATAGAGAGGGAGAGAGAGAGTGGGCCGCCAAACGTGGGCCGCCAAAGAAAGCGCACGAAGAGCCTTCGAGCCTTCGAAAACGATACTTTATCCAAAAGGTGTGTGCTTAAGATAACTAGAAAGAGAGAGAGATATGGGGAGAGAAAGAGAGGTAGAGAGTGAGATGGAGAAAGAGAGAGAGATACAGAAAGATAGGTGGACCTTCAGAGAAAGTGAAAGAAGCCTTCGGGAACGATACCTAATCCAAAAGGTGTGTGCTAGGATAGACAGAGAGAGAGATAAAGAGAGAGAGAGAGATATGGGGAGAGAGAGAGGAGGAGAGAGATACAGAAAGATAGGTGGGCCTTCAAAGAAAGCCCAAGAGCCTTTGGGCCATTAGACTATTCTGTGGAACGATGTGATGGTGACTAAAAAAGGGAGGGGATGATTTTAAGAAGTACAACCAAGGACACTCGGCGCCAGCAAAAATGGCAAATAGGATTCTTGCCTCATAGTAAGGTGTGTAGGTCTAAGAGTCAGAACATTTTACAGACGAAGACACTTCCATGGCTAAGGAATGATTCGTTCTCCAAAAGGCACATCATCTGTTCCATCAACCAGACCGCAATGAAGTCACTGCAAGACCACAATTTCTACTCGAACGCCTCTGTCTCCTATAGGCTATCGCTGAATGGAATGCCCCGGTACTTCAACAGAATGGGTACTGGGATGTTGTGACATCCACGTGAGCTGCAGCTGAAGAACTCCCAACCGCCTTGTCAAATCTCGCCCAAAGAGCACCTTAAAACAGACACATTGAGGGAATAAAACAAAAGATTGCCTGGGAGTCCCGGAAACCAATCTCGCTGCCACGCCAACTGACAAACAGATCAATGCGACAAAGGGGCATGAGCTTCCAAGCCAGGCATCCCTCACGATCACCTGACCTGCAGAAGCTGGTCGTCCTTCTTCATTCCCATTACCTTGCAAAACGAGGAAAGAAACTCCTCAGCACACCAAGCCCCACTTGTCCTGTCCCAGCACAAGTTTTAACCATTTTAAGGACCCTCTCTCAATCCACTGTCTTCTTTGGTCCATCCACTTCATTTCATTCCAACGAAGCACATCTCAGGACAGATCCTAGGGTTTTGATAAGGGAGGTTCCAGGAACCTTCGGCATTCTCATAGAAGGCAAAAAGTGTGGAGAGGCATCATGAATTCAAGGAATAACCGCGAGCTTTGATAAACTAACCCTTATGGCGCGCAATGGTGCTGAAAGTGGTACAAGACTCTTTTGTGTCTTCAAAGGGCTTATGCGATCAGTTCAGATCAGATCAGACCAGGGGTCATAAGAGGTCCTGAACAAATATCCTTTCAAATGGCAGATACTTAAAATTCTTTTTGTTTCGTTTGAAACTGTCAAGAGCAGTCAGATTCAGCTGATCGGGGTCAGCTCGAAAAGCGGAGACCGTTCCCCTTAGTCCTCGCTTAAAATTACACACAGAAAAGTCCCTCCTTTGACGGAAGCCTACACCCTGTGGAGCACCAGCAAAACTTCCCCCCATTGGCTTTCAGTTCACTGATCCCCAAGCGAAGGATTTCACTTTTGCCATCACATCCATCAGCATATCCTTTGCGACAAACAAACAAAACTATATCGGGGGGGAGCGATAAAATCAAGAAAAAATACATTTTATGGATATCCTTTTTATGGAACGTCCTCCTCATGCTCCTCGGTCATGTCGTCCAGAGTTGACTGGATAACTGACAGAGCTGAGCTCGTTCGGTGCCAATGATTGCAAAACAAGATAAATGGTTTCCTCATTGAGGACTCTTGATAGATGACTCCTTCACAAACACACACACACATACACAGAAGGACACCTCGGATAAAGATTAATGGTAACTCTCGCATCATCACCATCACTCTCCGATCATCATCATCAGTCCCAGTGCGATGTCAGTGGGGTGGGCTGGGGATGTGAGTTCAGTGGACAGAGCAGCGGGAGGGAAGAAAAAGGCTTCTTGAGTTTATTATCCTCTTACACAACTGTTAGGCATGAAAAACGGAAACACACTCTCATGCAAAAATGTACACAGATCAACTGATGTGTTCCCAGGCGCGCGGTGCACAGCACCCGCCCGCCCACCCTCTCTCTCGCTCTCCCGCTCTCCCTGGGAGCAACATCGAAAGGAAATGTTAAGGAATATTTATGGCATCACCAGAAGCCTTTTTGTGCTGTGCTCTCCTCTAATCCAATAAAGGGATTTATTAATCAGAGCATGTGGAGCGTGAGTGCGTCGACGATGTGGGCCACGGTGCGGCGCGGCGAGGCGCAGCGATGTGGGCGCCGCCGCTGCGGTGCGGCTGTGTGCGCTGTCATAAAATGAATGATAACCAGCGATGTGACTCGACTGTCGAGCAGGACGAAATGAAATAAATCGAGACCGGGGCAGTAGTTCACGTATTCAATATTCGCATTATTAAAATTGTTGTGTAGTCATTGGGCCGTGCTTGCTTGTTTGTTTGTTGTTCGGCCTTCGGTGGCTAGCCGGTGGCGGCGGTTGCAGGGAGGACGACTGGACGGATGGACTTGTCGTAGGGGCAATAACTTATCGGCAATCAAGTGTGAGTGATGAAATGAGGGAGCAAATTGTGCGTGAGAGAGTTAATTTGCCGGCCAATGGCCGGGACAGCACGCGTTTCAGGTCTTGATTGCGCAAAAAGATTGGCAAACAACTTTCACATTCACTCTCAGGACATGTCTGTAGCTGGGTGATGGAAGTCTCATGAATTTCCACAATCCGCACACCTTGGATTCCTTTGAAGTTTCCCCTCGCAAATGTCATCAACGCTTGTCATTACCTTGGTAATGCGAACACGAGTATCGTGACTTAATTCGTAGCACTCCGTAGCCCTTGGAAGCACTCGCAGCCCGTCGCTTGAATTGATGTCAAGCACCGCGATACCAGAAAAGTGTCATTAGCTGGAGATTATTGCTTTCGCTTGAATGGACGATTGCTCCAAGGACACCATTCATTCACCATTCACCACCCTATTGACACTTGACACCCGCAAGCTCAGAAAGAGATAAAAATTCCAAAACCCATCCATAAATAGCAACATCCCCCTCACACAGTGATTGCCAACCACCCACCTGTACAAAGGATCAAAGCATCGACAGCAAACATTCAGCATTCATAACGTTTCAAGGATTCGCGCAAACACTGCAAAGTGAAGGGAATATCCTCGAACGAGGAGCACACCGAATTCCTGCTTTCGAATTCCTTCCGATTAAATGGAGCAATAACGAAGCAATATCTGTCAGCGAGGCGGTTTTTTTTTTTTTTTCTTGGATCTGCATTTCCTTCGAATTCCGTGTAGCAGTGCGGAGGAGCGGGGGCGGTGTGCGCGCGAGAAAATCCTTAAGCAAATATTTACACCCACCAGGCAGCGGGGGATGATATCGAAAATCAATTGCCTATTTCATCGGCATCATCACGCATCAAAACGCTTCCCGGCAGATATTTTATCTGAATTTAAACATCCTGCACGGCCCACCTCATCCGGCGCCGAACCGAAGCGAACCAAACCGCCTCATCATTGCCCTCCTTCTGGTGGCCGCCCACCCGCTCAGCGTTGTCGTTCCCCTCTGTGGGGAGGCAATACGAAAATGCGAGCGCGAGCGATATCGACTCGAAAGCTCCGAACATTGCCAACGTTTTGATTAACACGTGTTATTCCCTCTTCTGAGGGGTGGAGGAGGGGGGCACTCACAGTGCCGTCTTTTCGGGATGAAAGTGTGCTCGGTGACGATGAAAATTACATCCCCCGTGCTCGCACACACCCCCACACCCACCCAGGGCAGGCGGGGAGTGAAAGGATTGTGTTTTTCTTTTTTCATATCGTGCGCGGCATCACTCAAAAACGCGCGCAAGGAGATTGAAAGTTCAATCTCGCGAATGGAAAAATAAAATGACGAACGAGTGCGTCTGTCTGTGTGGCGTTTGATTTAAGTCGAAATCTATGCATCCGAGTGTGGGGGGGGGGGGGTGATGAAAGGTTGGAGGTGGAATATATTGAACAACGTTTTTTTTTTTCTCTGCTCGAAACTTAATATCCTTGAGATTGGCGTGCAGAGAGCGAGAGATCGGAGCTGGATTTTGAGGAAATGAGTAAAATATTGAAATTTATGTGTTTCGGAGATTTCCTTCTTTCTGATGATGGCGCTTCAAAGTGGTGAGCACTGTCAAATGTGTCGAAATGGGTGTGTGGAAGGGGTGGGGGTACTTTGACGTTTTTCTTTTTTTTTCTGCTTCTTCTTGGCAGCACGATTCGAGGACGTGTTATGGTGGTGGGAACTGTTTTTTTGGTCGTAATGAGGCTGTGAAAATCCTTTTGAATGGAAGGGAATATGAAAAGATATGGGGTCACGAAGGGTTTAGAAGGAAGCACCTCCTTTCGAAATCAAGTTGAGGAACAGTTCCTGATGACAACGACTCGGGGCATGTGTGTCTGGGGGGGGCATAGGGTTGTATACTCAAACCTGGTCATAATTGATCAAAATATGGCAGTGAGTCAAATTTCGTTCAATCATGTTCTAAATGCCAGAATGAAGAGCCACAGGGTTGATTGTTGATTGTGCCGACCTCTTGCTTCTTTCGGATCTGGGATTCCGATTAGAACAGGAGTGTGGGTAGCCAATTTTTGATGAGAAACTCTAATCAACTTGATCATCCCAGTCCTTCTCTTTGGCGCGAAAATCTGGACGTTTCTAAAGGCGGACGAGGAAGCCCTTTGTCCTTCGAGAGAAAAGTTTTGCGTGAGATTTTTGGTCCTGTTTGCGTTGATGGCATCTGGAGGAAAAGACTTAACCCCGCACTCTATGGGCTGTACACCGACATGCGCCTGGACAAGCGTCTTCGTATACAACACTTAAGATGACTAGACCATGTAGAGCGTACGGACAACACTGCTCCGGGCCGAAAAGTCTGCGAATCTGAGCCATTGGGACAACGCAACAGAGGACGGCCCAGGATAAGGTGGCGCACACAAGTGGAGAAGGATCTCAACCAACTTGGAGTGTGCAACTGGCGGCAGCTGACGAAAGATCGTGCTGGCTGGTAAGCCATGTTGGTTGAGGCCCAGGTCCACCCCGGACTGTAGCGCCACAAGAAGAAGAAGAAGAACCCTAATCAACACAACGCTTAAGACTTTTGATGTGTGATTCCCATCGCGTCACGAAGGCCAATAATTTGGTGCTTCTGGCACCTATGATAGTTTCAGAGCTATTATTGAGCTAAGACTCTTCCATCTTCTGTTGCATGTCTTTGGGAAAGGATTAGCGATTCGCCATGTCTAACCCAACAGGTTTCTCTACTTCGGTGGTTGCAAAAGACAGCTGGCGTTGCAAGATCACAAATTTTCTCGCTCAGCGAGTTCGTTAGGTATCGACTAACGCTGTTTCACCCTAGAAGCCATCTCGTCATTGTACAGACTGCCTTGGATGAATGTTTGACTGTCAAGGACTATTACGATACTTTGCTGTGGTCGGACTAGGACTCAAGAATTGTTAGATTGTCGACTTGGAAGACGGTGTCAAGTGATGGTAAAACTAAAGAGTACCTGACCCCCTGCCAAATTAACTTTCTATCTATGTCCACACCCGCATCATGAATAAAGTTCTCTACAAGGCTCAAGAGCTAAGAATCTACAATGAAAGTCAAGCTTGGAGTGGTTGTAATCTGAGCAATCCTAACAAGAATGAGCTAGGAGGGAATGGAGCTCAAGACACTTTTGCATGCATAGAGCTGACGCATTCTCGATGAAGCAAGTCAGCAACCAAGTCAGTGGCAATTGGGTTTTTCAAAACCCGCCAACTCGTGCCGTGTTCGTCTGTGATCAAGAGACAAAGAGAAGCTCTCACTCTTTAACATATGACGACTGAGTCAGATGGAGGGCTTTGATGGAATTTCTGACTTACCCTTTCCACATCCAAAGGTGTTGACTTCGTTACGGACTTTGCGTCTTTTTGTGGTCAGTGTGTGACCAAAGCTATGCAGAATTTCAGGAATTGAACGCGGTCTGAAGTTTTCAGTAGACTTCTTCTTTTGTGGCGCTACAGTCCAGAGTGGATCTGGGCTTCAACCAATATGGCTCTTCAGCCAGCACGATCTTTACCTAGCTGCCACCAGTCGCACACTCCAAGGTTGTTGAGGTCCTTCTCCACTTGTGTGCGCCACCTCAGCCTAGGCCGTCCTCTATTGAGTTGTCCCAATGGCTCAGATTCGAAGACTTTTCTGGCCGGAGCAGTGGTGACCATACGCTTTACATGGCCGAGTCATCTTAAGCGTTGTAGCCGAACACGCTTGACTAGGCGCATGTCGCTGCACAGCGCATGGAGTTCGTCATTAAATCTTCTGCTCCAGATGCCGTCAACGGAAACAGGACCAAAAATTGCACGCAAAACTTTTCTCTCGAAAAGACTAAGGGCTCCCTCATCAGCTTTTAGTGCGCCATAGACTTGGACTGGGATGATCATACTGTTATATAAAGCAGGCTAAGTCCTTCGAGAGAGTGCTTTGTTACTCAATTGCCTCTTGAGCAGCTTTTGATTTCGGTACAGACGGCTTTGTCCCTATTTACCGCGGAGTACAAGGACTTCATCTACCTCCTAGGTAGTCAACGCTACCTCGAAGTTTCTGCTGCCTAGTGTGACGCTCTGTCCGAGACGTCGATGTTATGCGTCCTTCCTTGATGACAGCATGTACTTCGTTTTTCCCTCATTAACCACCAGACCCACTTTAGCTGCTTCCACTTCAATGCAAGCATACGCCTTAATGACGGCTCGCCGTGTTCGTCCAATCACATCAGTGTCGTCGGCTTAACCTAGCAGTTGGACGGACTTTTGGTAGATCGTGCCTCTGGTGTCGACTTGTGAGTTCAGTAGACGTGAAGCTGCATTTCGACGCCTAACAACTTTGCTGGTTACTCTGTCGGCCACTGGGCTGTTCAACTAGGCGATACCTTGACTAATTGCAAAGCTTAACCTTTCAGTGCACACTAGGGTTTTGATGGACAACCGGCTGATTTCTAGGTTTCCGTCACCAGCCCTTGAACATCTCACCCACCTACCCATCTCCCCGCACACTCCCAAATCCACTCTGCAAGTGTGACTGATTCCCTTGATCAACGACCCCAAGTCTTCACTGAATAAGAGACTGCCTCCAAATGACGCCGTAGTCATAAGTCAGCGAATGCGAGCACATCAAGAAGCTCAGATCATTACAATTTGTTTTGCTTATCGGTGCGTCTCCTACCCCGCAACGCACATTCCGCAATCCGGCTCCCTCTTGGGCCAAGGCCCTCATTTCCCGCGTCGTTGGCTCAGGCATTTTCCTGGAGAATTTTTCATGAAAATTTATCACTGCTAATCATCTGGATAAGCTTACGATATATCTTTATGTAAAGTAGCCGACGCACAGGTGTCTGTGTGTGTGTGAGCGTGTGTGAGGGAATCCCATAGAAACAAATTCCTTGCTGTACCTTCACAAATCAGTCAAGCAAACCCCAACGCCCCGCCAACAGTGGCTGTATCGTGCCACTGTGCAATTTCACTTTCACGCAATCATTAAGGATATCTCACGAAATTTGTGTGTCTCGCTCTCGCTCTGTGTCCCACTGTATGTCTTCCTTGCTGATCTGTGTGTGCGGAGTGGTTTCGCGTGAATGAATGAATGTTTGCCCGGAAGGAAGGTGCCATTTAACGAAATCACCCCACAGTAATGGGCGCGTGATAGAGTGAACTTCCCCCGGGTGCGCTGTCTGCACACAAGACACATGTGGGTGGAGATGAGGCATTAAAACATGCATAACGGGCACAAATGGAACGAATGGCAATAAACTGACGCGCGGTACCTATTAAGGGGAATCGCTTCATTGGTTGTATACCGACGAGTGGCGTTTGGTTTTTGTTTTCTTTTTCTTTTTCTGTTCTTTACGAGGATGCGTCGTCGTCGGTGATGGGCAAACATAAATTTGTTTAGTGCTAAAGAATTGATTTCGAATGGTGTGGCAATTAATTTTCAAAAAAAACAAATTGGATGGCAAGCAGGAGAGCTGAGGGTGGGTGGAGTTTTTTTGTTTTTCTTTCCAAAGAGACACCGCCACCATCACCGTCGCCACTGGGACTAAGTCGTGACTAGAGGCAATCCAGTTATGGACAGAGTTCCACACGAACATGCATTTTTCATGTGAAATAGATTTGTTGGAACTTAAATGTGTTTTTCAATGAACATCCGATTGGGGTGTGAGCCCTGGGAAGGGGAAATAAATTGCCAGTGTGAGAATTCCACCCTTCTGAATGATATATCACATTAACAGTGCGTGAGGTATCCTGCAGGTGTAGATCCTGAACACCATTCCAGTCCCCCTCGTCTTGACAAGGTCCTCCATCATGGTGCCCTTCAGAAAATGTGGGTCATTGCGGCAGGTTTCCCAATTCAGTGCCCATTTAGGGGGAAAAGACACGATTTGATGAGAATCAAAAAGTAGGATGCCCTTTGATTTTGCACTTAAATCAAAATGTTTACTGCCAAACTCGGTGCATTTTGGCAATACGACCTATCTTCGAGCTGCCTTCATAAAAAAGAGTCGTCATTCCCATCCCCCCACCGCAAGAAAATCCTTATCCTTCGAGCATATTTGTGAGATTTTGTGTGGTAATAGCCGCATTCAACCATGAAATGTTCATCGAACCATATCCACGTGTTCGAGATAAGCTTCAGTTCCTTCCGCCACCTCACACACACACACACACACACTCTCTCTCGCACACATCCGGCATCATTATCCTTTTCCCTTTCGTTTTCTATAAATGAAAATTCTCCTCTCAAATCTATTAAAATTCAGCTTTCAAGGGTCTCCTCCGCTTCCGCGTCGCCATCGTCTTCGTCGTCGCTGTCGCCGTCGTGCCGCCACGCGACTAAATGTGTATCACAGCGAGCGCTCCAAAAAAGGACGCGCTGTAAAAAGAATAAAAAATCCAGCAAAAGGAAATCTATAAATATTTCATTGCATTCATGCGGTTTATTCCCTCGGGCATCTGTCTTCATTCGTATGTGAAGTTTATATGCCTCGGCAACGTCTCAGCGCATGTTTATGACCTCCATGCGTCATTGGAGCGGCTTCGGGACGGGGTGGTTTTGACTTGACTTCAATTGTCTGAAGAGCATAGAGTTGTAGTCGTGGGTTTGTGTTTTCTTTTGTTGGCACTATTTGTTGTCCTAGTTCTTCGTGTGTCTGGTAATTGTTTATTTAGGATGAAGTGAGGTTGAACACAATAAGTACTCGTAGATACCAGAAAAGGTTCTGTTTCGCTTGCATTATCCTGGAAAATTCGGGGGTTTCTGTCTGTAATTTCGGGCTGCAGCTGAATGGGAAATGAGTTTGATGGGAGTCCATTTTTGTGGGGCATCTGAGCGGAATTTTGTTTTCAAATTATGTTGAGGTCCCACAGGGGTAGGTCCTTGGGCCTGTATCTTTCTGTTTCAATGAAAAAGGCACTGAAGTTGGTCCATACTTAGATTCTTTTCACATGTTTAATTCCAAACAAGAGATGGACGAGGATGTGTGCTCACAGATGTCAAATTTTGCCAGCTTCGAACTTCACAGATTTTCAATTGATATTCTCTACAGAATTCGAAAACTTGTTTATCGATTGCCAGTGAAAACTTTAAGTTATCAAGTTCCAATTGGCATCCACATTCGGTCTATCAAACGCAAGTTGTGCGCCAAATTCAAATTTGTTTCTCTTTCCAAATTTTCAAAACTAACTCCGTTAGCCCTTTTCCCAGTCAAAATCATTTCCCTAGCTAATCCGCGTAATGCACAAAATCCCACACGACCCCCATGCCATCCGACAAACATCCCTTTTCCAAATCCAATCTCGATCTCTTAAACCGACCACATAATGCTGAAGCACATTCATCTATCCCCACCCCACCAATCAATTGACCTCCCATGTCCCTCATCTTTGACCCCACACATTGCTACCATCGAAACTAATCTATAACTCTGTGCGTGTGCTTGTGTTCATTTCTGATTGCAGGATGGAGAATCATCGACCAAACCTCATCATAATTTCAATATCGATGCTGTATTGGTTTAAGTCCTCAGTGGATTGCTGGAAATTCGATGCACGTTTTGCGGCCGGCGGTGGTGGCGGTCCCGGTGGTACTGGTGCCGGTGGTGGCTCCGCCACTAATCCAACAGCCACTGGGCCAGCTGCCGGTGCTCATGGTCAAACAGCGACTGCCGGCCACGGTGGCGGAACAGGTACGGGCGGCGCCAACGGTGGACCAGCGGGCACATCTGGACCGGGTAATCCTCAGTCACCAGCCCATCCGCCCCATCCGGGTATAACAATGTTAAATGTAAATCAACAGGACATGCTGTACGCCTGCCCGCTGAACAGTATGTGCCAGTGTGCCGGTCTGCCAAATGAAACATCAACTTTGATTGAGATTAATTGCAATGAGGTCGCACTCTATAAATTTCCCGGTAAGTAAATGTTGTTAAGAGACGTTCTGTTTTTCAGCCGCCCCACCTCCCCACCTCCCCATCCCTTTCCTGCAGCCGTAGTGGCGTGAATTTATTTTTAATGCCCTGCACGAGCTGCATCTGTATCGGACTCCTTGTGCAGTGGCGAGTGGTGGTGATTTCGATGGCGCTTGGGCGCCGCACGGCGACGGTGAACGCCTAGGCAATTATTTCGTATAATGTATTTTTAATGAGAGCAAGCCATACTCAGCGAGAGCGAGAGCGCGCCACAGTATTAATGCATGCCGCCGCCGCCGCCGCCACCGCCACTATCACTCGCAGCCTATGACGATGATGACGGTGGTTGAGCAGAGTGCCGGTGACGACAATGGCGATGGCGGTGGCGGTCTCGTTATGCGGTGGGAATGTGGAATCGCTTGGTTTAAATAAAATAAACAAGATGCACGCCAGAGATATGCCGTGGAAACAACTTCGGTCCGGGATTTGCAATAAATCACAAGTGGCAATAAATTTCTCAGAGGATTTCGCGCGAGACCCCCTCGCGGTCATGCGTCACTCCTCCCCTTCCCTGGGCCATCAGGATGCCCGAGATGTAATCTTCCAAGTAGTGCACTGCAAATCGGGGATTATCCCGGCTGGCGGTTGTTTGCCAGAATGTATTAATTGCTGCTCGGAATTTATTGCAATTCGTAAATGATGAGGAATATCTTGCATCTTTTTTTTTCGAACCATATTGGAGCTTGAATTGATGGAAAAATTTGCGCTGCAGGCAGCTGTTGTGATGAAGGACTCCAGGGTTATGTAAACGTTGAGCAGATTAAACGCTTATCGACTCACTGGCTTCCCCTAAATGCAATTTATTGGAATCATAACTTTGCCACGCTTGACAATGTAGTAACCAACCGAAGTTGTGACACTTTATGTTGACACTGGTGGCTCAGTTGTTTCAATTGACTGACAGCATTGACCGTGTTAGTCACGATCCTGCCTTAAGCCAGCCCAACCCAATCCAACGTTTACAGAGAGTTTTGCAAGAAACCTGCATGTGTCCTTCCGGCAAAGCCTCAAAGAAGCCTCAGTGAATTCACACCAGTCCACAGGGATGTTTGAAGAATCTGCAGTGGGGATGAACAACTGTGAGAGTTGAGTCGATGTCTGTTCAACTTCGGGAAGGACACAAATTTCTGTGAATGGCAGACTACTTAGATGATTCTGGGACAAAATGACGGACTGTCCCATAAATTGTTGAAAGCAACTCAGACTTAAGACATAGTCAAGAGAAAACGAACAATTTTGAATCTTGAAACGGCGTTCATTAAAAATTTACCAAAAAGTTCTGAAATTCCCTGTTTTGACATTTTTAAATTCAAAAATTTGAAACAAAAAAAAAAAAATAATTGAATGATTCTACAATCCACAAGGAACCAGGGTCTAGTTTCTACAACAACTATCGTGCTGTGCCGCGTGCTACTTTTCTCTTATGACTAGGAGGGTCCTACAAATTTTGGCTGACTCTGAACGGTAATATTTGAGAAGCTTTTCATGGACAATTGATACTCTGAGAGTGTTGTCAGCAACCCGAAAGAAGTGGCGCAGTGAAAAAAATGTGAGCTGTCCCGTCCTGGGATCAAACCTAGACCTGCAGCGGGTGGGTCGACGCCCTTACCCACTTCGCCATCGCGACCCCTAAAACGAGTATCTTTCGGTTAATTGGCATCTCAATTGTCCAGCTCATGTACTAAGTGGGCCTCACAAACCTTGCTCATTAAGGTGCAAAATCCTAAACCAACCTATGGCATATAACGCAAGGAAACTTTGGAGATCTTCAGTCAGTGCCAGACCAAATAAGGCTACTGGGTGTTATGTCAAGTTTTTACGTTCACACTTGAGACGAATGTGGTCGCCGTGCCGCAGAGAACACAGAACCCAGGGGGGGGGGGGGGCATCAATGCAACCAACGATTCTTGGCTTAACACACCTCAGTCACCGAGTAAATACTTGTTAATTGCAACCTTGAGGGCTCTGCCTTGACCTTTCACTTCCTTCGCCATCATCAGCGGCTCCAGGATTTGGGATCAAAATGATCTTTAACAATTGAATGTGTGTCCTATAATAGAAGTGAACAAAATAATTAGTAGGTTGTATCTGGATGGTCTCGGTGACCATATATCTTGAATGACAAATCCGACTGTGTCAGACAAACACTTGTTTGAAAGAGGAAATGTCGGGCTACCATTCTTGTCAAGACGGCTGTGCGATTCGTCAATCGTGTTGTAAGTTACACTGATTTGAAAACCAATGAAAAATCTAAAGAATTGCCAATCCTTTGCTGCAAGAAAAGAAAAAACGCTGCAAAGCCTACCAAAACATTTGAGCAGCTTGGAGTGAGAAAACTGTGAGCTGGCCTCGGACCTAGGAGTGATTTCCTCGATTTTATTTTGGGAATATCAATGGAAATGATGCATCTTACACTGGTAAGCCTGCCATTGAAAAATCTGATAAAATCATGCAACTGATGGAGAAAGACTGACACAAAGGCTGACTGCTCATCAACCGTATGGTAATTTGGAATCATCTGACACGAGCAGGCTACTCAAGAAAGCTCGATGTTTGAGTGATCATTTTTAAAGCGATTCTTGACGGGAATATGGGGATATCCCTAGCCCATCTTCACGGCTGTTCTAAGCGAGCTGGGTGCAAGTTTTGTATGTTTGTTGTGGAAGCTAGGCCCTGGTCCCTTGTGCGAAGATTTTTCAAATGTCCATTAAACGTTTTGCTGACGCTAACGGCTTTGAAAATGAATCGGCGGGAAGCAGGGACAAGATAGGCAGAGAGAGTCATGTAGTCTGACTAAAATTTCGCAAACTCTTCACAGCGATCAGAGGAGGGCACACTTCATATACGTCTTGAGAGTGTGTGGGCGGTAACAACTTCGGGTGGTACCAACTTCGGGTGGTACCAAAGCGGAACCAAAGGGGCCTCCATTCGTTTGGACCGGGCGAACGATACTGAGATGCCAATAGTCCTCGTCCGACCATGTCTTATAGATGATCTGGTGCATGCGCCCAACCAAATCGTGTCTTCCTTCTTTAAAGCACTCAGCCAGTAGTCCATCAGGAGCAAGAGGTTTGTTCACCTTCTCGTCTTGAAATTCCCACCATCACATCATCTAATTGGAGAGATTGGAGGGTGGTGCAGTTGATAAGTAATACAGAATGTAGGGGGGGGGGGGGAGCGCAGTAGTAACCCCTCAATCGCTGCTCATTTTGGATAAGGGTCATATGGATGATCGAACTCATTTCTGGTCAGCCGCCTTGGTCAGCCCCGTCTTGGTCAGCCCCGTCTTGGTCAGCACCGTCTTGGTCAGCCCCGTCTTGATCAGCACCGTCTTGGTCAGCCCCGTCTTGGTCAGCCCCGTCTTGGTCAGCCCCGTCTTGCCAAATGGAGAGGAATTGTAGATGTTAAAAAGAGGAAATGAGAAGTCTCATGAGTCATTGTAGGTTGGGGGTGTGACAAGTTAGTCTCGCCTAGACCCACTTCCAGGAAGTTAAGATTCGTTCCCTGGTCTAAATTTACATTCCTCCTGATTGTTACAGATTAATCATTCTCAGGTTGCAGACAAAACTTTTGGAACATCGACTTGAAAGTTAGAAAGATTTTGCAGTACTCACCCGTTAGCGAGTGAACGCAACATGAGTATTTTTTGAAGATAGGAGGCACAGGTCCATTGTGGACTGAAGTCTCATACAATTTGAAATCTGGGACTTAGGCTGAGGACTACCTCAAACCGAGTTTCCATCTTAATAAGCAAACAATGGCCCGGAGTCAGCTTGGGAGTGCCCGCTTCCTTGATCAGAGCCTCCATCGACAGACTCCCAACCACACAAGCCTAAATCCACCGGAAGACCAAATTTCATGAAGTGTAGGTGGCTGCTTGGTAGTACAATCGACCAGTTTCCGAGCCTGAGAGCCATGTTTCCCAGCCTCCAAAAAAACACACTAATTAGCAAACTTGTACCCAGCCTCTTCCTTGCTTAAGGACAACCGTCGTCTTCATCAAATTAAATTTACTTGTAAATGTTAAATGCCCGCAAAGAGTGACCTAAATTTTGATTTGCGATTAAAGTCAATTCCTAGAAGGCTCATGAATGAACAGGAACAGAAAATCCCCCTAAAGCCACCTTTAGACCCTTGCCTTAAGTCGAGCAAATGAAATTCGCTTGAAAATCTTTGCTTTTGTAAAGCTTTTCATTAAGTTTCCGTCCATCCGTCCATTCATTCAACTCATCCCATGCCACACAATAAAAAGACATCAGCAATCTGTCAACTGCAACAATACATTTCAATGCTGTGCTCGCGTTGTATGGACGCGCGTTTGTTGTGTATCAAAAAAAAAATTGCTTATAAGCCCCCCCCCCCACGCCACCTCGCAGGATTTCGCATTTCACCTTCGTCAGATTATTTTCGCGAAGCCGCCTTGTCTCCCACCTTCCTTCGTGTGTACATAATCATCTTTATATTCCAAAGGCAGCAAGGCACACAAAAGCAAAAAAACCAAAAAAAGGATACTTTCCCCTTTTCCTCACATCCTTTGACTGCAGAGCAACAAACGTACACAGTGCTGCTAAGTGAAAACACAAACACAAACAAAGACCTGAAGCAAAGCGCACAAAATGTGCTTAACAAGGGATGATTTAAATATGAAAATACACGAAATAACAATCAAACACAGTGAAGTCCTTTCCAAGGAGTCATGCAAAGTCCCAACAAAACAAGACCCCCCTTCACCCACTCCCCGTGAACACATAAGAAAACAGTCCTTGGCTTAAATTGTATTTAAGCCATCTTAGCCAAGACGAGCTGCTGACGGTGTGAGCTGGGTGGTTGATGAGAGGAGGGAGGAGGGTCCTTTGAAGAGTTTCTTTCTTCTTGTTTCGTTGGTCGGTGTGTATGTCTCCTCTTCATTTTTCGGGGGAGATCCTTGCATTATCCCAGCGCTCTACACACGTACAAAGTCCTTTCACAAATGGACAAAGGGTTTCGTTGCGATGAGTGGGAGAGGGGAGGAGAGAAGAGAAAGAATTTAAGCTGGTTGGCTTAATTTAAGGGTTCGTGATGCATTTGCATCGGAGGGGGTGTAAGTGGGAGAGATTTATGCACGAACGGACAAGCGTTGTGCAAGCTAAGTGGGTACTTAGCATTAGCATGAAACAATGCAACACACACTGCAACTGATTTAGCGGTAGCTGGGCTACACCGAAAGTCCTTTAGGCAAGTGGAGGTCTGGTGTGTGTGTGTGTGAATGTATGCAGTTAACTTCATTCAAGGACACGAACTGCATCGCCTGAAGGGCAGGTTTCTTTCTTCTGCTGCTGCTGCTGGTTCATTCCTTGAAATTCTTCGGAATTTGGATGTCAACGTGGAAGTCCATCTGTGAACTATGCACACTCACTGAATGTGACACTGAGAATGGGGGGGGCACGTAAATCGTTGCTGAAGTGGCGAGCGAGCGTCAGCTGAGGTAAGGGATGGGTGATGAATTTTTTGGGGTGAGGAGGCGCTTTTTCTTTCTTGACACGTGCAGTGATATATTTTAACTCCTTCACACAAGCTTTCAAAAACACTTTCCAGGGGAATTGAAGTGAACATACCCTCCGCATAGCCACAAAGGAAGAAAGCCTGGCAGGTGGGAATTTAGGGCCGCTTGTACACAGAGCAATGGCAAATCATTGCTCAGAATTGAATTTTCTTTTAAAATTACGTCTTTGCTTGTTCATTAGCTTAGAGGTTCAAAAATCAAAGATTTGGGTCATCTTGGCCAGACATGGAAGGAGAAGGTTAGCGGGGGTTAGGTCTGAGGTTGCTGCTGACAGGTTTCACTTATCTACGCCACGAGTGGGACCATTGCTACGCATCTTCGGCAGTCTAGGGTCTAGTCAAACTCTACCCCTTCACGACTTGCTTCCCTTAGGAACTTCCTGATCCATTCCACTCCAACGTCTGATAGGCTGTGGAAGGTGTCGAATTCAAGGACTGCGGCTAAAACGCTGGACGGAATTGCAGTCTAGGGCATGACAGGAATGGGATGACTCGAAGTAGGCTTAACTCTTCTCTTAATTTGGTCTGCAGTCTAAATTCGCTAAGATTTGTCTGGATCCCGGAACACTTTGGAATCATGGAAAACAAGATTGCCGATGAACTTGCTGGGCAACGAGCAAAACACGCATTCCAAGCGGCGGAACACGCCTTGGGACTGCCCGCGTCCTTGGTTACGTAAGTCGACAGTTGGGTCTCCGACAGCACGACTTGAGATGGCATGACTCTTTCTGAAGGCTGAAGGATGCAGAGTGACCCAAAGGTCAGCAAGAGATCGCCTGCGGCTTTTCTGTTATTTCTAAATTTAGAAAAACTGTGGTCGCCGCGGCCTGGTATTCAGTGTGTCGACCGCCACGCAGAAAGTCTAGGTTCGATTCCCGGACGGGACACCACCTCCTTCGAGTTGCTGACAACACTCAAGGAGTATCAATTGCCTTTGGACAGCTTCTCAAATCTCACCATTCGGAATCGGCAAAAAACTGTAGGTCCCTTCTACTCGTGAGAGAACAGTTCTACACGCACATCACGAGTAGTTTTTGTAGAAACTAGGCCGTGGTCCCTTGTGGGCTGTAGAGCCACTCAATTACTATTATTAAAAGGACTTGACTTGACATGCAAACGGGACACTTCAGCTTCGCTAAGTGTTCGTGGGCTTAAGGATGGCACCCTATGCCGCACATGTGGAGAAGATGAAGACTGCAGTTCACTTTCCACGTCAATGTTACTCCAGGGGCTGACGTGGTGTGAGCTTAACCCGTAGGCTCTCTATCACAGAAGTGCTTGCTGGATTTGCTTTTCCTTGGAAAGACCAAGAAATGGCATTTAATGTAGATTGCTGCCTTGTAGTTCAAATGACAAAATTTTGTCATATGACGCTTCTCCTCCAAGGGCTTGAATGAGTGCCTCAAATCTAGTAGTTCCACATGGGTTTTCTTCAAGGAAAGGGCTCAAATGGGTAAGTCACTATAATTTGCGAAAACATTCCACAATGTTCACCCCAAATCGAGACCAAAATTTCCCCCATTTAAAGCACGTGACTGAAAATAAAAAAACTGCGGAATTGTTTCATTAAGTGCCAAAATTAAGGATCTCCCCTTAGGCCTGTTGAACTCTCCGCCCGCTTGCTATAGTTGGGCCAATTTGTGTCCAACAAAACGGCCAAAAAACCACCAAAATTTATGAACAATTCAAACAGAGTGCGATTTTAATTAACAACACGCTGCCCATTTAAGGCTTAAATCCAATCTGAATACTAAATCCTCCAGTCGCCCGTAATTATTCATGGAGATTTTCATCGAGAGCACAGAGCGAAAGCTTATAATTTCCATTCGACTATCTTATTAATTTTCCATGAAAAACCACAAGCACAAAATTTCACAGCAAATTCAATTCCCAGCCCCAACACCAGGTTCTGTCTCCCATAAGCCGACTGCACTACACCCCCCCGCCCCCCGCATAAATAATTCTAAATATTTCCAAAACCGCTGTGTGTATAAAAATTGGCAGAGAAAGAAACAAAGCAAAAAAAAAAACTATCCAGCATCTGCTCATTGGATTGTTCCCATGAATACGTAATGAATTTCACAAATACCGCATCTCACTAACTCGGCCAGCGCACTTCGTGTCTCAGTTCATCCCCTGGTCAGGGGGCTGTGAAATGTAATTTTCAAAACATTTTCCGGGGGATGTTGCCATCGCCCCCTCACTGGAGCCTACACATACCATATTGAAAAATACATAAATAAATTATAAAACAATTCCACAACAAAATCGGACAGTTTTTTTTGTTGTTGTTGTTGTTGTTCATCCTGCTGCCGCTGGCAGCAGCGAAATAATCATTACCGTCGATGTCGAGCGTTTTTCCCTCCTGTCCTGCGTTGCTATTCCGCGGCGAAGGCCATGCGGCAGAGACAGAGCCGATGGCGGCGGTAGAATCGTTTAGGAAGAACTCGTCGGCTGTGCTAAGGGGGGGGGGGGGGTGGATCAGTGGAATGTGGTGAGTTTTTCTATTGAAAGCATTTTCGCGTCAAATAATTTATTTACGTGTTCCCCCCCGCAAAAAGTCCCCGGCCCTGCATCCAGAGACACCAGGCCGGATGGGCTTTTCATTCTCAACTGCAGACCTGTTTGGGGGCCTAGATAGTTGCAACCCCACCCCCGCCAGTGGATTGGGGGATGAAATGGATTTTTAGAATGACATTTTAAATTTCGATCCATTCTATTGCACTCTCGTTCGGTGATTGCGCCCCGTTTTTGAGTGGCAAATAGTTTTCGCAAATGAAAGCGTGGGATATGAAAAATGCACAGCGGGGATTGCTGGTAATGGCCGGACTTGATTGGAAATATTTTGTGCATTCAGTTTTGTACTTGGGAAATGGCGGCATGGTCGAGTGAATTTTACTTTAGGCGCGATAGACGGCATCAATTTCAATCAAAAACACATCTGGTTTGGAGTTTATCTCCCCTGTGTCATGATTTTGTGCATTTTTTACGAGAGTTTAGGAAAAGCTTTTAGATGCGGTTGCTGGGGTGTAGGATAATGGAGGAATATGAGGAACAGACGACTGTAGCCATTTGGTTGGAGATAAAGTCACGGGGCTGGGGTGCGTCTTAGTGTTGAAGTGAAGATGGGTGCCTTCATCTGTTAAAACTGAATATGTCAAAGAATGTGCCAAATTTCATCGAAATTTCTTATTCGCTTGAAATGTCTTACCGTGGATGAAAGAAAACATAATTTGAACAAACGCCCGCCCACTTCAACAAACGACTGCCCTCTCGCCTACGTACGAAGAAAACTTCCTTTGGACCTGAACATCTTCAATTAGCCTGAAATGAGCGCCTTCAGCTCTTTAAGGTCACGTTCCAGACGGTTACTACATCTGGAGTGGGGTCCTCCTCTATCGCATTGACCCTCGGGGTTGGACCTCAACAACCGTCCCAGCCGGATCTTACTCGTAAGTGTCCATTCTTCCTACATGAACGAACCATCTGAGCCGAGACAATCGAATTTTTTGACGAGGCCAACGTCGTCGTGCAGCTTGGAGTAGAGTAGAGACTATTTTGAACGGCGGCTTCAAATAGATTTAAAATGCATTCCCAGGACTCGGTGCCCCGCAGCGTTTTAAAGATCTTTCATTAGTTTCCTCTTTAGTTTCTGACTACTTCAAATAAATTCTTTTAGGGAGACAGAAAGAAAGTTAAAACGAAACCTTCTTTACGTGAGTAAAAATTACTCTTGCCATCGTTTTTTTTAACAACTGTCCAGTAGGACAAGTGAAACTCAAGCTGCAGGTTTGGCGACATTCGATGTGTGGTCGTCACTGCTGCAATGAACCTTCTCCTTGTTCTTAGGCGGCCTCGACAACGAACCCTTCCCCCAAACTATCGATGATACTCCCAAGCAATGAAACAAATCCCTCCATTCTGCTAACGAAGGACACTTGCTCTCGTGTGATCAATGATTCCGCAATTAGTCTTGAGTGAATGATGATCATTGACAAGGACAAGGACGTGCTTCTCAGGACTGTTTCCTAGTACCTTCACAACCTTATAGAAATCGTAGCAAATTGTCCGTCGTGAAAGAATAAGCATCCCCCCTCAGGCGGACAATCTTACATGACGGAGTGCTGGCTGTGGAAGCCTGTGAATTGTTAAGCACCTCTCTCTGCCTCTCTTTTGCAGCTCTTCGACCCGCCCAACTGAGCACAAAACCAGTTAATTGCCAAGAAAAGAGCTGCATCCAAAAATTCCCAATCTACATTCAAGGCCGGGGGGCATGGGACGTTCCTTGGGAGTCTTATCCAGGTCCTTGAGGAAAGCAAGGGAGCCCATTGGAGATGTTCCGACAAAGTTGTTGCCGTCCCGGCGGAGGGAAATTAACCAATTCCACGCCTGCTAGATCAAAGAGTTGTTCCTCTTCCCTTCGTGTGTGCAGTTGGCATCATTGTAATTCCACAGAGCACCGATTTCAGTTGCTTTAGGATGTCCATGGCCATCACATGCCTCCCGATTTTCCTGAATGCACTCCTGTGCTGGTTTAGCGCGTGCAATTCCAATCCCTGGTGGGAGACGTCCTCTCCCAGGTTTTCGCCTGAAGCTTCACGTTCTTTGTGCCAAACTGGAGGAAGAACACCCTCGAGGCATAAACGGTGGCCAAGTGAAGTAGAAACCACCGAAACTACTGTGGCTGCTATTCAATCACTGACCATTGCTCAGCGCTCTCTTCTGGTTCGAATTGTTTCCGGCAGAAGGCGCATAAAACCCTGGAGCTCTCGCGACTGTTGATGAGACTTGTGAGTTTTTTTTTTGCAACGACACCAACAGTCCAGTTGAGTAGGTTCGTCTTTGGTTCAGCATGAGTAACCAACAAGATTTCTTTCATTATGGGTGCCGCAGGGTTGAGGGATATTTGCACAAGATGTCGATGCCATTGAGTGCCCAGAGTCACTAAGAAACTCCAGGGAGGTGCAGCGGTGTGTTGAGCTCTCGAATGGGTACCAGGAAAGCGGTCAGACGCCTATAGATGTCAGCAGGCACATGCAACGAAGGGTAGACAAGAGCAAGACTGCAGGTCTTGCGCAGATTTTGCATCCACCAGTTGGTTGCTTGGAAGTCCGACGTATGCGGGATGAACTCCTTAGACTTAAGATCGTACCTGGCTCTGGGCATCTCTCATTCGGGCAAAGACTCCTCGGTGATCTTGTCAGCAGAAGTTCTGTCCCCAGAGCAAGTATTTTCTTTCTGACTGTTTGCCTCGAAGTCCGCGGTGTGCGGGATGAATTCCTTAGGCTTTCGATCGTTTGTGGCTCTAGTTCTCATTCCCGCGCATCCTCCGTCTGGGCAAAGGCTCCTTTGTGATCATGTCAGCGTACTTGAGCAGGCGATCTGTCCACAGAGCAAGGATTTTCTCTGAATTCCTCAGGCTTTGGATCGTACATGGATCTAGTCCTCATCCATGGTGAATTACGCCAGTGAACTTGTGCAGGCGATCATTCCCCAAAACAAGGATCTTTTTCGGAATGATTTTCTTGTAACCCTCGTTGTCTGCAGGAACTCAAGGACACAACTGGTAGCGCAATAAAATATTTCAAAGGATGAGAAAGTGCAAAAAAAAAAAAAACCCACCACCCGCAGATACCAATTCCAAAATGGTGCCCAAACAATACTCACCCCGAACATAAAAAGAATCCCGAACATCCTGTCGAGAACGAATAAAAATTCAAACGAACATCAAACAGCGGCAATCATTCCCCATTTAAATTCCCTTCAATTGACTGAAACGAACTTTAGGACGCATAAAGGCATTTAAATCGAATAAAACTTTTGAAAAGGTGTGCATGCGTTCAACGTGCGACAGAAACAGCGAAATCAAATAGCATTCAATGTCCCGAGCACCCCCTACCCCCACCCCCCAGCTCTCACTCACCAACGGCAACAAAAAGCATTTCTCCCTCTAAATGGCCCCATTTTACGGTGAATGTAACAATTTTACGCTCACAATTTGTTTTATATTCCCCACCGTCCCCAGCATATGGTCGATGTGTTTTTTTTTTTTTTGAAGTTCCTTATTCAGATCCTTCCGCCTGCCTGTATCGGGCGAGCAGCGCGACACAAATTCCGAAAGAACAGCATCTAGAGCGAACATTAAACAAAGATTTCACCTTTTCACTTTATGACTTAGCGAATGACAGCAGTTCTTGTGCCGTTTTTCATTTTTCTCTGCGCTGCTTTGTTTTTTATTTCCCCGCTCCGGCGGTGGGTGCTGCGGCTGCTGCTGCGTAACGGTGACAAATGTACGCCGCAGAATGTTGGGGAGCACACCCCCGGTGTATGGGGTGCATGGCGAAATTCAAAAACAAATTAATGAGTTTTCATTAAATTAACACAGAAACACACACACACAGAGGATGCGGAGCAAAAAAGGATAACAAATGAGAGGCGAAAAAAATACACGCCCCCCATCTCCTCCGCCTTGTGTCATTCCGACCCTCGCACAAAACCACAACATCCGCACTAATAATAATCTTCTAATTATCTTTCTCGCCTCACCTAGGGTGTAATAAAATTTATATCCTGCGTTTGTTACGTCTCATCCCCCCTCTCGCTTTGGAGTCTGCCTGCCAGCCACCTCTATTAATTTACTCTGCGGTTCTGCTGTTCAACAGAACTGTGAGGGCTAAGACTGCAAGAAAAAAAAAGGAGTACGAGAAAAGAGGGAGAGAGAGGGAGAGAAAGAGGGACGGGGAAATATATTTATGACCTTAAATTAAGTGATTACGTCAAACACAATGACACTAAAGCGTGCCCAGCGAAGAGTCCTTATCGCATGGCGGAGGTATAAAAACGGAAATGAAAATGAGACGTCACAAAAAACGGAAGAGAAAGACACAAAAAAATTAAAATGTCACATAGAGAGAGAGAGGGGTTGTAATCCCGCTCGCATTCACCATAATGCTGGAACGAGGACAGATAGATCTAATCAAGCGTTTGGTGGGTGGTGGAGAAATCTCGGGCGGGAGGGATTTTTCTGTTTTTTTTATGACCAATGAAGGGGATGAAAACAGGGGATGATGAAGGGATTTTTTTTTTCTGAAAATTATGTTTGCTGGGATTAGCGTGTGTTGGAAATGTGATAAGTTTGGAGGAGGGTGGGGGTAGGGGATTTCAGAGGGAACGTGTATGACTTGCGTCGAAATCAGTAAGGGATGCGAATGGTCTTCGAATTTTTTGAATCAGTCTAAGGATGACCGGGGAAATATTCATAGGAAAGTTGGATGCACGCACTTAGAGAGGCGCTTTCTCTTAGTCTTGCGATACAACCCCCACCCTCTCCCCGCAGTCAAACTTGTGCAGGGATGACCGAAATGGTATTTTCCTCGATATCACAGACACAGATCTGCAGTCTTCATTGTTCTTTTGTCCTTTGAAGGTAAACACAGATTCTTCCACGGGAGGAGTTCACATTGCATGGGCCAACTGCTGCTCTCAATTCACAGAACGTGAAGGAGGACACAACACATCTTGCGATCGGCTTGTGAGGAGAATCCTACGTTGCCTTAGACAGAAATTTCAGAACGTCGTCTGTATTCAGGTGACTAAGACTTCGATTGAAAGATGAAGACCCTACCGCAGATCCTGCTCCACACAGATGTGAGACCTCATTTGTATCTGTTAGAGGTTGACACCATTTTTCCCCTCCTGTGCAACTGCCAAGCTCTTGTAGAAAGAAGGACTCAACACTTAAGTTTGTACTTCCTAAACAACTCGGCGATAAGAGTGTTGAACATCTCAAGAGCTACATAGCTAGTGCAGACTGGCTTGACGGCCACTAAGGGTGACTATCCGTGCTGCGTAACAAACCACCCAAAGACGGTGTAGTTGCCCAGCGACAACCAGCCGATCGAACTTAGCCTAGCTCCGTTGCGTGTCAACTGAAACTGGACCTAGTTGTTATGGATTCCCTTTTTTCATCCGAAGAAGGATGAAGGACTACCCTTTGCCTTTTAGAGCAAAGACGCAAGAGGCATAATGGTGACGGCAACACTATTCAAAGAAAATGACTTTAGAAGTGCGAAGGAATTAAAGTGGGCGGTGAAAAGTGCATGAAATACGGTGACAGATGTGAAATTTGGTTTTACGTGATCACCTGCCTGACGGCTTTTAGCACGGGGTCCATTTTCCCAAGAGTCGTAGATAACGCAAGTCTAGACACCTTATCTACCCAAGTACCAAATAAGACCAAGCTTGAGGGACACTCACAGCACCTTGGTATGGAGCGAGGCCTTTCAAAAACCTCTGCCGCTCTATGGGTCGCAGAAACCGGTTGAGATTGCAACTCCACACTGGACCGGGAAAGTCACCTAACCGCCTGGCCTGATTCAGTAAGGTGAACAAGCTGATTCAGACCAGTCAGCACGGTACACTACCCACAGCTCTGCCCGCGATGTGGGTATTAAACCACAGCCACCACGATATTCCCACAAGGAGGCCTGACGCGCAGTCAGACTGAAACCGAAGTTTTAGGGGCTCCTGACCTCCCGTGGCACCAGAAAATATCCTCTGGTCAAGCTGTCACTACCAGTCAAGTTCCCTCAAAACCTGGGAAGCTGGTATCCGCCATTCCACCACCAAATGGACTTTGGCTCCATCAGTGATTCACACTACACTCATAATTGGGCTACTGTTGTGATTTTGGATCAAGTGATCCGGATAAAGTGACTGGATTACATTATCCGAAGAAATCCGGTGATAGACACCAAACATGTGTGTAAAGGTTCCTAAACGATTCCTGACCCGCCGTCAAACTCAAACGTCCGAAGCCAGAGTTCAATTAGACTAGACCTTTCTTCGAGTAGGCTCCATCTTGTTTCAGGCGCTGATATCGCGCCTTGCTCCCTTTCATAAGGATGATAAGCACGGGCAAGACCTGAAGTTGCTAAGGAAACTAGGTCTGGTTCCTTCTGGACCTTACGACAGCTATATTTATTTGCTTACTACAAATTTGATTGAATGAAAGACTGAATAAATGAACGAATGAACGATAAATGAACGAATGAATGACTGAACGACCGAACGAATGAACGAATAAAAGAATAACCGAAGGAATGAATGGATAAAGAAATGAATGAATAAATAAATGAATAAACAAGTAAATGAATGAACGACTCAGTGAATGAAGGAACGATTGAACGACTGAGCGAATGAAAGAACGAACGAATGAGTGAACAAAAAAATATCAGAAGGAATGAATGACTGAATAAAAGAATAACTGAATGAATGCTTGTATGAATGAAAGAATAAATAAACTGCAACCCTAAAGTCACATCCCCTCCAAAAATTCAGTTTGACTTTTGCATCTTTGAGCCACAATCCCAACACAGAAGTGAATAAAATTTCTGTCAAATCGAATCCTTTTCCCATATCAATCCTGTTAACCTTGTTAGTCCACAGACCCCCCCTCGCCCCCTTTCAATTTGTACTCCCTACTTCCGCTCCAATTACACCGCAAAACGAATCAATTTACAAGCGCAAGTCTAAGCGCAAAATTTCCAAAAAAAAACCGCTGAGTTGTCGAAAATACACAACCCAGTGACCTCACTCAACGCCTTTTCAAATGCAAAGGATCAACTCCAAAATGCCCATAAATGCAAAGGCAATCCCGAGTCGCCCTCCATACAATCACCATCAAGCCGATTAGCTTGCCCATGCATACTTAAGTTTCCAACCGTTCAAACCACCACTTCACCCCCATAAATCCCCGCTCTTTCATCACAATTTCATAATTTTTTTTCTCTCAGTCTCTTTCCCTCTCTCTGCCCTTTTTGTTGTTGTTGTGTTGTGCACTGCTTTTGTTATGACAATGATGGTGCGGTGGTCGTCAGGAAATGTGTCCAAGCTGTGCTGAGAACTTAGAATAAACGGTTGCTGTTGCTGCTATTGCGGTAGCTAACCACCGCACTGTGTTTGTTTTTGAGTTTTTTTTTGCTGTTGTTTTCTTCTTTCTGCCTGCCTTAATTTTTGCCGGCACAAAGCGCCCCGAACTGTTGAGTTGAAGGACTGAAAGGTAGAGCAGTAGGTACTAATGCTAAGCACTTCCTCCACAGAGCAACCACGACGACTACGACAACACGCAGTGGTGGAGGGGGTGAGCAGAGTATAATGCGGAATACCGCTGTGAATATACAAATAGCCCACAGCCGGAAGGACCTCCTTTTTCTCTGAAATTTCATTTTTTCTTGCGTTTTATGCTTTTCTCGTCATCCTCTGTTTTTGATGAATAAAAAAGAAAAATACTATCCAGTGGCCAGCCGGCGGTGGTGGGCATTGAATGAAGTTCCGAGCAGACCGGACACTCCCCCCCCCCTCCCCTCATCAAGGCTCACCCAATAATCATTAGGAAATCGTGCTTGCGCGAAGCGGCAAGTCTCCTCTTTTCCAAGGGACACTAAACATAAATGTGCAAAACGGGGGGTGAAAAAAAATGTCAGCCATGTGGAGGCGATCTGAAGGACACACCACACGATACTTGTTGAAGGGATACCCAACCACCGCAGATTTTAAACCTCCTCCCAAAAGCGTGCGAGGGGCGGAGAGAACCAAATCAAAAAGGACATCGCATGCTGTTGTCCTTGTAAACGACGGGGGGGGGGGGGGAATGGGTGGTGAAGAGGAAATGATACTTTTACGCAGACCTTCCCATTCAGCAAGTTAAAACGAGTAAAAGGACATCAAATGGATTTAGCGGCTGGACTGGACCCCAAACAGCAGTTGTGTTGTACAACCCCCCCCCCCCCACCCCTCTCCACTTCTATTCCATTTCCATCCACAGTGTGTTTTCGTTTTCCTCCGACGCAAAGAATTCTGTTTTGTTTTCCCCGGGATGAGTGTAATAAAGGACATTAAAATGAATTTGCTAGGATACTTTTTAATAAAGCTGTTATGTCCTTCGTTTTGCTTTCACTCACTTCGCTCTCGTCGTCCTCTCGTCTCGCTGTGACGATGACGGGAAACACAAGGACGACGATGACTATGACAACGAGAACGAGAACGATGACAGGCAACGTGTGTTATGGGTGCGGTTTGCTTTGCTGTGAACTTGGTCATAATGGAGGAATGTGGCGATAGGGAAATGACCGAAATTGAGTTGTTGAACAGGAGCGGAATGCCGCTGAACAGAGAACCAAGAAAAAAATTTGCTTAACGCGATTTGGTTGGAATATTTAATGGAATCACCCACAGTTCTGGCAGCCACAAACTGTGCTGGCGCTGTGCACGTGACGCGGGGGGCGGGGAATCAATTGGAATGGACGAGGATTATGCTCCCAGAAGAGACCACTGTTTTGATGGGATTTGTCGGTTGATCATCTGCTTCAAATGGACGGACAGTGGTGGAGTTTAGAAGCGGTTTTGGGTGGGGGAGTTGTCAAAATGGGATGATAAGGGACTGGGTTTTCAAAAACAAGCTAAAACTCATTTGAGAGTGTTCCCTGTTACCTGAGGTCCTCTTGGAGAGCTTCTGAGTTTTTTTTGTTCTGACATCAGGTGGAAACTGTTTCGATTCTCTGATGGAGGGGCATATTTTTGAGAGGTACTGCGAAGAGACTGAGAGAGAGATGCCAGTCGTGACATCTACCACAGTCTGCAAGAAAGAAAGGACACTTTCCCATTCAACAGTACCAGGAAACGGACTTTTAAGGGGATCAAAAAGAAAATCCTAGGTTCTGCAGCGTTTGAATTGAAAATGCGCCTGCCTGTGAATTGCCCTTTTAAAGATGGATTGCCTAAGGTTGAGGTGGCTACTTGAACAAGGCTACTGAAGCTCACTTAGTCTACGACTTGTCGTCTTCCCGGTCCTCTGGATTTTTATAAGAATATCGGGGTAGAGCGTCTTCATAAACATATCTCCCCCCAAAAGAGCCAAGTGGCGTTAAATAGAACGATCTTGGCGGACAAATCAAGAGTCTATAACCTGAAACTATGCGTCTCCTTCAAAAAATCATTTTTATCACGGCATGTGTGAGATGCTGCTCCATCACCACAATCTTGTCTTGGACCTATTCACTGGACCTACGCCTTGCCAGGTGCTGCTGTGACCTCAATCCATGCACGAATCAGATTTTTTAAGCACGCAAACCAAGATCTTCCATAAAGTGGATGGACACGTATCCAACTTCTGTGTACCATGGCGGATTCGGGTCTTTTTCTACGCTGGATTAGCCAGTTTTTTTCAACTAAGAAATGGCTTGATTTTTCCTACGCTGACATCACTTTGTTCATCTCGGCTGCAGTGGAAGTTGTTTCCGAGATGGACAGGTTCCTATGTCCTCTTCCTCGCCTCAGCAACTTTTACAGAAGTCATTGTGTGCAATGTGTAACTACCCTGGATCCATGAGACAGTGCTCTGTAGGTACGCCTCTAAGCAGACGTTTCTCACTTTTGCCTCGTCTAAAGCGCTCATTTGTCTAAGGCGCTCACTTTTGCCTAGACTACTCAGTTTTGCCCGCAAAGTCTTTGATTTACCGCACGTATCCTCTCAATTTCATCTGCGATTAGCACTTTCGATGGCATCTTTCAGTCCTTTTGTTTTCAGTGTTTGACTTGGTGAGGAGCGGTGCTTCATGCTTAACTACCACTGACAGACTCTCCCTTTTTTCTGACTCATTCGTCGGCTGTTTCATTGCTCAATGTACGTACCCTTAGGCCCAGGGTGGATCTAAGTACTATCTCCTTAAAAGCAGCAAAGGTCAACCAACTGAGATTTTGGTGATTTCATTTGTAGAGCCCTTGTCTATCATCTATCGCGTGCATTGACAGAAAGTGACGAGCCTCATCAATAGCCTCAAAGACTCAAAGACACAGCCATGGCCGGGAAGTCAGAGTTCTGAAGACATCTTGGGTGAGCTAGCAAACTCCCCTGTGGCTGTCCTCTCCCTCATTTTGAAGCCATCTGTGTAAACTCTGGGATCAGTAGAGCTTATGCCAAAATCCTAACTCCACAGTTCTCTGTCTGGAATTCGGACTTTAAAGCAAATTTCAAAGTCCTGACGAGGGACACTGTAGTTAGTACGCCTTGATAGTTTTGAATTTCGGAGAATCTCCCTATGTCCTGCTCCAGAGTTGCGCCACCGTCGACTGCTGCAGAGTTGCACCAATCTCGACTGCTCCAGAGTTGCGCCACCAGCGACTGCTCCAGAGTTGCGCCACCAGCGACTGCGCTAGAGTTGCGCCACCATCCAGAGATCCAGAGTTGCGCCACCATCCAGAGATCCAGAGTTGCGCCACCATCCAGAGATCCAGAGTTGCGCCACCATCGACCGCTCCAGAGTTGCGCCACCGTCGACTGCTCCAGAGTTGCGCCACCAGCGACTGCGCTAGAGTTGCGCCACCATCCAGAGATCCAGAGTTGCGCCACCATCCAGAGATCCAGAGTTGCGCCACCATCGACCGCTCCAGAGTTGCGCCACCATCGACAGCTCCAGAGTTGTGCCACCATCGACTACTCTAGAGCTGCGCCACCATCGTCTGCTCAAGAGTTGCGTCACAATCGACTGCTTAAGAGTTGCGCCACCATCGACGCTCCAGAGTTGCGCCACCGTCGACTGCTCAAGAGTCGACCGCTCCAGAGTTGCGCCACCATCGACAGCTCCAGAGTTGTGCCACCATCGACTGCCCTCCTCCCCCTTATGAAAGCCTCCACGGTGGGTCTTTTCGTAGGTGTCGATGGGTTGCTGAGCTACTGACAGAGTCTTTTCGAATTCACTAACCGAGGAACACTCACAAGATCACACGCACTGACCTTGAACACAATTGCAAGACGTGGGTCGTGAAGAAGTACATCGACTCAGAGACCCACCATCCTCGGACACACTTCTCAGTTGCAATTTTTGGAAAATTGAATTTTGGCTAGACGTCGAAAAGTGTGTTCCTTCCTACCTTTTCACTGAAAACAAAATCAGACGCCCAACATCTCCACTCAGCTTGTAAACATGAGAAAATCTCTTCCGGCCAAATTTATTTCCCACACCACTCCTTAGTTTGTTCCCCCCCCCCCCCTCTCATCCTTTCATCCTCATAACCCATTGATGCCAACACGACATTATACCATGTTAACCACATCCTAATTGATTCTCAGCATCCCTGCGGCTATTTAGGATCCCCTTCGTGTGCTCTCCAATTTGGCGAACATCCTCTCACAGCACCACAAAAAAAAAAAGAAAATACGCAAAAAATTTAATGAACCCCACAAGAGAGGGGAGAGAGTGAAAGAAATTTGCTTAACAACTCTGAACATAACCTCAATTCATATTTAAATTATCCTTTAGGGAAAAATTAACAACATTTGCATAGAAAAACACACACACACACACGCACACAAGATACTCTCGTCCTTTCTCTCTCTCTCTCTCTCTCTCTCTCTCTCGAGCGCGCGCACACACACACAAGGAGAAACAATAAAATTACAATTCCGTGAGCATGTGTTAATTAATGTCGAATGCCGTTGTTGCCGGTGCTACATCCAGTCTGTCGTCGTCGTTCTCGTCTACCAAGGCATATGTGCGATGACGAGTGAAAGGACCATGCACGCAGCAGCACAGCACAGCACAGTCCAGGCCAAGCTGAGGGCGAGGAGGGATTCTGCACAAAAAGTTTGCACAAAACATAATTAGACTGCGCCCCCGGGCACATGTACTAGTTACTCGGAGCAGAGGTGACAAAGCGAAATGGTATGTGTGGGGTTACGTTTGCAGCTGCGAAATACAACTGTCGCAGCGGCAGCAGCACCACACCCGTGTCATATTCGAACGAGAACACCGAACACGAACTGCCACGAGTGGCGAGTGGCAAGAGGCGGATTTCGGTTCCTGTGTCGAAAGTAAGGATTCATCTCAACTCCACCATCATCCGATGCGGGTGGGCGCCGCCTGATGTTGTTTTCCTCCGCAGCATGGCTACAAATTGGAGAACAAGCTGAAGGAAAAAAAAAAAGTTTCGTTGTTGTGAAACAACGACACGGTGGCGGAGGAGAATGTCTGTCTGCTAATTAGGATGCAATTTTGTAAAGTTCTCAGATTTTAGGCCACTTAAGGGATGATGATGTTGATGATGACGACGACGGCGAAGACGAAGCAAGAAGTTTCCTAATGAGAACAAGGGAAGACACAGAGGAGCGTCGTAATGAGACGGGAAGAAGTAACATGGTCTGTGGAATGTGAAAAGATTTGAATTTGCGGGGGAATGAGGCCTGCTATGGTTTGGGGGTGGAATGCTGATTAGAAGTGGGAAGGCGACGAGTCGAGAGGGTGGTCTAAGGAGACGATGAAGGGTTCGTGGGACGTTGAAATCGATGGCGTTCATGAGGTGTTGAAGGAAAGTTTGAAGATGAATGGTTTTGGAAAGGAGTTGTTGGAGTGCCGTAGGAGTGTGACCTAGGCACCGCATTTTTTTTTTGCCATGATGTGAATTGAATTACCTAACTTTCAGAGGGGATATAGTTGGGTTTTAGTGGAACGGATATCACAGATTCGGAGGCAAGGACATGATCTGCAGTTTGGCAAGGATTTGAACTGTAGGTTTGGCAACTGAATAGATAAGAAGTTGGGCAAGATTTTGAAACAGAACCTGAACAAAGACTTCAATAAGGATTTCGACAAGGTTTCGGGCAAGGCAGTCCTGGGAGGAAATCGTTGAAATGCCACAAGAGTGTCACCTGGGTACCGCACTTTTTCGCCATGATGTGAATTGAAGTACCTAACTTTCGTACCGAGTGGGGTTTAAGTGGATCGGACACCACATTTTGGGAGAGGGAGGGAGGCAAAGATAAAAGCTGGAATTTGAGCAAGGACTGCAGGCTTTGGAAGTACATGCAGGATAAGAAGGACAAGAATTTGGACAAAGATTTAGTCTAGAGTCTGGACACAGACTTCGATAAGGATTTCGACAATGTTTCGGGTGAGGCATTGGACAAGAACTTAGACAAGAATCTAAGCAAGAATTTGAATAATGACTCGGGCAAATATATCGACATAGGGGCCGACTGAGGCTAAATAAAGGACAGATATGACCTAACTTCCTCTAGATCAATTTTTGTCGTGTAAGCTGTTGCGCCCTTACGGGTGAGAGGGACCTGCGGTTTATTGCTGACTTCAAACGGGGAGATTTGAGAAGATTTGACATTGACAATGAGTGCTCTTTGAATGATGTCAGAAACTTGAAAAAGATGGTGCCTTGGAAGCTACGTCAGTTCCTGAATCGAACCTTGGACCTTTGGCGTATGAGCTGACGAACTTACCCACTACATCATGGCGGCCACTTAATAAGAATTTCTCTGAAGAGCTGATGAGAAATGAATGCCGTTTCGCAGGCTTCCCACTTTGAAAATACTCGTAGAAAGCAGTAAATTTAAAAAAATTAAATAAGCCCCACCAATGAGCAACCATCGGATGTAGTTCTTTATGATTTCTCATTCCTCCAGATGCATACGCACAGTCTGTTGAAAGGATGCACTTGCATCGTTAATTGAACCCAGGACGAGTTTCAAAAGAATGTCGTAACAAGTAAAGGAAAAAAAAAGGATCCACCAAACTTGTAATAAACAAAATTACAAGCAATCATCAGACATGCACTCTCCCGCACATCCTCATCCACTCATGCATACACGATGTATCCTTGTCGGAAATAACCGAAATTCCCACAACTACCATTCGCATCCGAATTGGAAGCGAGCACAAAAGTGATACTCAAGTTAATATGAACACAGCTTTTCATACACATCAACCTCGCCTGCCACTCGCAAGGCTCCCCAACCAACAAACAACAACAGCAGCCAGAAATGAAAACCGAAAAAAAAAACGAAGTATCCTTCGTGAATGAAAATAACTCAGCGCCCGTCAATGACAAGGGAGAAGAATCCCTCAAAAGATATACAAAAAAAAAAAGGACGAATTCCGCATTCTCTTCGTAAGCGAAAAACATCCATCCAACATCAGCACGCCACCATCAGCGCCACCGCAAACCGAAAATCTGTTCACTGTGCGCTATTTTGCCCTTTCACTCCCTCCCTCTCCCCCTTCCTCTGTGGAATGCACAGCACTCAAGGACATAGGGGATGTGTGCGCTGCCGCTTTGATATAAACCATGAATTATGTTCGCTCCTTAAGGTTCATTCCGGGTAACGAGAATTCTTGACCCACCTCAATGACCTACGCCGGCAGGCAAACACAAAAAAAAAAAAGGATTGCGCCACCTTCACATAAAGGACAAACTTTCGAAATATCACAGAAGACCACCAAATGTACGGGCAGCGTGCAGCGAGCGGGGCGGTCTTTCGCCTTGTCGGAGGGTGGGAATTTCGAACATTCGTCAGTATGTTTTTTTTTTTTCGTGCAATTTCAATTTTTCAAAGGACGCTCTAACTTCACACCCGGGCGGCGCGGCGGTGAAAGACTCTTTGAGTCCGTAGCACGTCCGCTAATTGGGAAACTTTAATTTTGCTGGCGCCATCTAATGCCTCCATCTCACCACCTTGGCATGCTCCAATTTATATTCACCCCCCCCCCTGTCCTCCTCCCACCCCTTTCGGCGATACTGTTGCTGCCAATGTTGATCCTTTTTATTCTGCGACATCCCCCCCCCCTCCGCCCCAAATTTCAATTTGCTGAGTTTGATCCAATTTTTTTTTTCGTCTTTGTTCATTTTTTTTCCTGCGGAGGAGTAGTGAGCCTGGCGAGTCGAGTGAAAGCAAGCGAAACAACGGTCAACGGTGTGGAACCTCAATTTCAGTTCGGTTTCAATTTAAACGCTCGTTTTGATACTCTGGCAAATGTGTGCGTGTACGTTTGCCTTTTTGTCTCTGTTCCTTTCGGGCTTTAATTGTATTTTCAGTGCGTTTCGGTTTCGGTTGGATTGTGAAATCTTTTCTCCGGAGAGCCTAACATAATTTGTATCCTTTTTTTGAGCACCTCTCATACACACGCACACAGGAAAAAAGTTCCGCATCCTAAAACAACAGGCTGGTGGAGGACGGGCGGAGGGGGGGTGCTTTTGTGTTGTGATACGAAGGGCACCTAATTTTTGTTTTTGTGGGACCCACGCTTGCGAGGACAAATGAGGGTGGATGGAGGTGGGCGGAGATAATAATTATTTGCACACCCCAGCCCCAATGAATTTAGGTCGAAATCTTGATTAAAAGCACGGCGCAAGGGTGGGCTTGGTGGGCGCGGAAATTTGTTGCTATGCGAGATTCAATTTGTCCGCCGGACATCCTTGGAGAGATTTGCCGTGCGAAGGGTGAGGAGTGTTTTTGAAATGTTCACGGTGACCAGATTGTTGCGAAATTTAACGTTAGCAGCAATGGTCTCCGATATGGAACAGATTTTGCCATGATTTTGAAGACACCTCCCATGGGATGTAAAGGAAGAAATTTTAGTTTCGATTTGGGTGACCCTTCGGTTTAGCTGGTGCCTTGGTTTTACTAGTGCTGTAGCTTAGCTGATGCTTCGGTTAAGCTGACGTTTTGATTAAGCAGGGGCTTCGACTTAGCTCGCGCCACAATTTTGCCGGCGTGTCGGCTAAGCTGGCGCCTCGTCTTAACTGGGGTTTCGGTAGAACAGGCCCATTTTTTTTTTATTTTGCGATTCGGATAAGCGTGTGGTTAAGCTAAGAGGCCCTACAGCTAAGCTGTCGCTTTGGCTAGGATGGTGTATCAATTCAGCTGGTGCTAAGATTGCTCTTCGGCTAAGTTGACGTTCCGTATTAGCTGGCTCTTCGGTTTAGCAGGCGCTTCGGTTAAGCAGGCGCTTCGGCTTAACTGTCGGTTCTGTTTAACTCCCTCTTTGGCTTAGCTGGCGCTTCTGTTAAGCTAATGCTATGGCTAGGGTGGCATTTTGGCTAAGCTCATGCATCAGCTTGGCTGGGGCTTCGGCTTAACTGTCTCTTCGTTTAAGGAGGCGTTTCGCTATAGCTGGCACTTCGCTTTAGCTTGTCCCTTTGTTTAGCTGGCGCCTCGGCTTAGCTGATGCTTTGGCTAAGTGGACGCTCTGGCTTAGCTCTCCCTTAAGCCTGACTAGCGCTCCGGTTTCACTGGCGCTTCCGTTATGCTTGAGCTTCGTTTTACTTGGGGCGTCGATTTTGATGGCGCTTTAGATTCGTTGGCGCTTCGTCTTAGCTGAAACTTCTGTTAGGCTGAGGCTTTGGGTTAGCTTGCGACTGGGCTCTTCCCACATATGGCTTCTTACCAAAAAGGCTGACAGTGTGTTGAGCCACATTGAGGCCAACCTAGGCTCGCTTTAATGCCACGCATAGATCCCTTTCTCTCTAAAAGCAGCCACAGCTTCCGGCGAGAAGACATGCTGCTTGTGCAGTGCCCTGCAAAGAACACCCAGAATCGTTCTTTAAAGCTAAATCAAGTTTCAAGCTGAGGTTGAGTGAGTTGTTCTGTCTTAGAGGGTCGAGCAAGTGCCTCAACACCCTTACCAACAACTGTCTCGCATTGCACCCTCAGAGGGGCACATTCAATCTGTGTCACACAAAATTCGATGTCCTTTTCCGAATTCCCAAAAGGATTGAATTTCTGAATAAAATCACCTACATGATCCAATTTTCATCTGAATGTGGCCACAGACCACATTCCAACATTACACAGACTCCTTCTTATGACACTCAAGTCGGATCTTAAGCCAATTAAGTCGAGACAACAAGGAAACGCTGCCGAAACCCTTGTAAGTCCTTCCCAGCCCAAATATTTACCTCGACATCTTGTCAAATTTGCATTCGTTAGGACGAAAGTCCTTCGGCGTAACTCACATATTTCTCACATTTTTCATCCTCTTACATCGGCCTCCTTTCAGCCCTCACACAAGGGGCAGAGACGCCTCGTGTCCTTGCATGTGTGTGGCACACATCTCAATTATTCATTTTGATGTCTCCCTTGATCATTTCTTCGTCAACGACAACTGACTGTATGAGTGTGTGTGTGTGTGTGTGTGAAAGTTGAGCAGAATTATTTGCCATGACACATGTCCTTCGTGTTGTATCGGCATCCCAGAGATGCGAGAATCAATTTGCAGGGAAAGGAAATCTCATTTGTTGATTGAATTTGTGTTAATCGACGAAGATCTGTGCCTACACACACACACACGCGCTGCGAAAGGAGCAGGAGAAATTAAAGGATCAGTCTGCGAGGTTGGGCGGCGGGGCGGGGAGATGGCATTGAATGAAAGAAGACAAACAACACGTATCCACTCTGAATAAGGATTTGGAAAATTTGTAGACTCGCGCTAAATTCAATTGAATTCGCTTTTTTCACATTCTCATCTGTATGCAGAGGACTTGAATGCCCCGGCTGGATATCCAGCCCACACACAGGCTCACTCCAGGATCAACTGAGATTCGATTTAATTCGATTTTACTCCTTTCACTCATGCGAGTGTATCAATCTTCGTTTTATTAAACTTTTCTGTGCCAAAGAAAGGTCAGGTGTACACACACACACACGCACAGGACACATGTGTGTCCGACATTTATTTGCATTGAATCCTGATGTGAACAAAGGATATACGCAAAACTAGAGGAAAAGTATAGAAGGCATGAATAATGCATTCGAACCGTAGTTGGCTCATGCATATGCGAGTCCTCCCAGCCGCCCAGTTTTGAGATCGCAACCACATCGCTTGGATCCTTGTAACGGAACAAACTAGGTTGACTGGATGATTGTTACATATTTATTCAACTCTTCATTATTGCCAACGACAACGACGACGTCGATGACGGTGACTGAGGACGACTGTGGATGGCTCCGTGTGTGTACCCGCCCGCCCCATGAATTGGTAATCCTGTCGGCTTGATAGCCCCACACAAACCACTTGACAAGGAGTGGAATATTTAGGACGGGACTATTGTTTCCGTTGGCGATTGAGTGGATAGGAGGAGGGAGACATTGCCAAATGATGATGTTGGGGGGGGCGGTTTTCGGATACTTTTCCTCCCCCAACCAGATGCCAGTCGGAGTCAAAAACTTTGGAGTCACTTGTTTCTTTTTTGGGGGAAAAGGTCAAGGGATCAAGCGAAGGAAAAAGAAAACTTTCCCCCTCCCCGAAATTTTGCAAGCAGATGTCACAAAATTAAAATCTATGACCTTCGCATTCCCAGACAAAGTTTCTCCGTCCCGGACGTGAGATCAACGGCACAGTCACAACCCACGTCACACAAGATACGATCGAAGTTGTCACTGACTAGGCGACGGCGGCAATGGCGCCATAAACGTCCAGGGTCACAGGCGCAGACATTGTGACAGCCCAGCGATAAGACTTAACTGCCTCTTGCCGAGAGCGGCATTAATCCACAACCCTCCCCCACCTCACGCTAAAGACTCGATTAAGTAGCCATCTTCTCACTCCATAAACGTTAATCCTTTTCCATGTTAATCCTTCGCATTTAAGTGCCTCATCCGCTGTGATTGTGCAGCCACCACCCCGACTGTCACCTGTTGTTCAAGGGGAATACAATGTCTCAGCCGTGCACACCCCTCCGTTGATTATGACAACCGAATGCGCCCCTAAATTAAATCGTGTGTTACACGAGTGTTACACCAGGAGATTTATCATGATTTACAACCCGGTAAATAACAGCACCGCCAGCGAGCAACCGAACAGGCGCTGACGACAGACGATCTTATGCGAAAATTTTTACGACCGCATGTACACTCATTTCGAAAGAGGGACTTTACGACCTTCCAAGACTCGGTTTTGTGTACCGCTTGCATGGAGTGTGGCCACCGCAACATTGTTGAGAGGGGGAGCTGTGCATCCATCGGTACCGTGGTGCAGCTTTAACGATTATAAGGAGAGACGTAGATTGGAGGGATTCTATGCGAGGGAGGGTGGCGATGATAATTTGTTTCACATCGAAGGTACACGCCTTTAAAGAGGGCGAGGCAGCAGAGCTTATTAAATTCTTCAACGCACAAGCAGTGCAGAGGGAGTGGAGGTAGAGGGGTCTCTGTCATCATGAACGTCTGCGAACGTGGAGGGGACTTGGGAGGGGACTGGACCCCAGGTACACAGTGACGAATGAGGAGCCAAGGTCTCTGTTGGATGGAGCCACTGTGGCGTATGTGGAATTTTTGCCCAAATCCTGAGCCAAGGCGGCCGCTCGACGGAGCCACAGTGGCTGTTAGGAATTTTTGCCTGAAAACTGAGCCAAGGCCACTACTGCACGGAGGCACTGTGGCGTATGTGGAATTTTTGCGCAAATCCTGAGCCGAGGCCACTACTGCGCGGAGACACTGTGGCGTATGTGAAATTTTTGCCCAAGCCCTGAGCCAAGGCGGCCGCTCGACGGAGACACCCTGGCGTGTGTGGAATTTTTGCCCAAATCCTGAGCCGAGGCTACTACTGCGCGGACACACTGTGGCGTATGTGGAATTTTTGCCCACATCCTGAGCCGAGGCCACTACTGTACAGAGACACCGTGGCGTATGTGGAATTTTTGCCCAAACCCTGAGCCGAGGCCACGACTGTACGGAGACACTGTTGCGTATGTGGAATTTTTGCCCAAATCCTGAGCCAAGGTCTCTGTTGGACGGAGCCACTGTGGCGTATGTGGAATTTTTGCCCACATCCTGAGCCATAGCGGCTGCTGCACGGAGACACTGTGGCGTATGTGGAATTTTTCCCAAATCCTGAGCCAAGGTCTCTGTTGGACGGAGCCACTGTGGCGTATGTGGAATTTTTGCCCAAATCCTGAGCCGAGGCTACTACTGCGCGGACACACTGTGGCGTATGTGGAATTTTTGCCCAAATCCTGAGCCGAGGCTACTACTGCGCGGAGACACTGTGGCGTATGTGGAATTTTTGCCCAAACCCTGAGCCAAGGCCACGACTGCACGGAGACACTGTGGCGTATGTGGAATTTTTGCCCAAATCCTGAGCCGAGGCCACGACTGCACGGAGACACTGTGGCGTATGTGGAATTTTTTCCCAAATCCTGAGACATAGCGGCTGCTGCACGGAGACGCTGTCTCGTATGTGGAATTTTTGCCCAAATCCTGAGCCGAGGCCACTATCTCTTGTTGGACGACACTGGAAACTAGGGGGACATCTGACGTTAACCTAAGCAAATGCATCTGTTGAACAAAGAAGCGCTTCAAATTGATATCCACAATCCAAGCCAAGGTTTCTTTTCTGTAAGAAGACACTGACACCATAGTAGAATTTTTTTCTGACCTCCTTTGGCGTGATGTGGCATCAAATTGTATTGAATCACCTCAAGGCTTCAGGCACCTTGAATCATAACTCGTGAACGAACGATACAAAGAAAACCATCGAAGCGAAGATTGCTTAAAGAGAAGCGGAACACCAGTATCCGGTGAAGCATCACGCAATCTGCCCCCCCCCCCCCCCCCCCCCCCCCCCCCCCCCCCCCACCACGTCCTCAAGAAGAAAGGCTGCCTCGAAGCAACTAGTTTCCAGGAAGAGAAAACGAAACAACCCAAGACAATGCCCACCCACCTCCCATCTCATCACATCACATCGTGGGCCAGATCCGCTTCAATGCTCCCTTGACTGAGGAGATTAATTTTAAAAATTGCTTTTTATTGATCACCCCTGAGGCGATGCGAAGCGAAAGAGTGTAGGACCAATAAAATATCCAACAACCGCATCGCCGTGTTAACGGCGGTGATTTATTGTTGGCACACACCCGTCCCCCCATCCCGCCGCAGGCCACAGCCCAATCGTGCAGTGTCTTGCGAACAAGCGCAACTACGACATGAACGATTACGAAAGTTGATGGGGACGAGAACACCGGTGCCGGGGCAGAGGTAAGGAAGAACAAAAAACGTCCTTGGTCTGAACGACGTTTAAAGCTTCGTAAATAAATCGCGTAAAATTAATTTCATCGAATTGGCTCGGTTATGGCCTTTTATGGCTGACAACAATGCGGACATTCGATAACATTGTCATTGGTCACGGTGGAACATGGTGTCAGGGGCGGGGGGGGGGGGGGGGGGGGGGCTTTAAGATGTTCACATACACAAGCCCAGGCAGCAGCAAAGGAGCAGAGGGTCAGGAGAAGAATAAATGCCCGAGTAGGAAACTTCAACTTATCGCGCCATTAATTTGGGTTGATGATGATAAACAGAAGAGGACGAGTGTGAGCAGAGAGGAGACGAGGGTGCCGCCGCCGTAGACGACGTTTGTCGTGCCAACGGAGAGAAAACGGAAATAGTCTCCGGCCGGTCCGTAGTTAAGATAGAATCGCGCGCGCCTTTCGACGAGCTCCGTTTAAATGGCTTATTGATGGTGTGCTGGTGGTGGCACATTTAGTGGTGGATGGACTGTTATCCAATTAATGTTTGAATAGCTCTATTAACACCTTTCAAGTGGGGAACGGGGGAGCGGCGATGGCA
Organism: Eristalinus sepulchralis; assembly: GCA_944738645.1. NCBI lineage: Eukaryota > Metazoa > Arthropoda > Insecta > Diptera > Syrphidae > Eristalinus > Eristalinus sepulchralis. The sequence goes on along the minus strand of OX122886.1, from coordinate 4,882,924 downwards.
ATCGAAGCAGGCAATCGTGGGGAGCACGTTATTGCCAAACGATTGAATGGAAATTTATTGGTCTGGTGGTTGATTGTGGAAGTGGGCAGTAGTTTGAAGAGATCTTCGCAGATTTCTAGGCAAAACTCGAAGGCCTTTGGGGTGTCTGGACGTCTCTCTTCGGAAATCAATGGCTTGAACGAAAGGGTCAGATGAGGATTCTGTGGCGTGTGTCAAACTTCTGTCGGAAGTCTGTGCTAAGACGCCTGTTCCTTGGTGACACTGACGAGTCTGTGGAACTTTCTCTCAAAGTCTGATCCCAAGTGTCTGTCTTTGAAGGACACAGTGTCATCTTCAGAATTTTTGTCCAAATATGGGGCGCAGACGTCTTCTTGTGGTTGAAACAGGCTCGTCTGTGGAACTTTAGTTAAAAGTGTGATGCCAGACGTCTGTGTTTTGAAGATACTAGCACATCTGTAGAATTCTTGTCCAAGTTTGGAGCCCGGGTGTCTGCTTGGAAGGCCATACAGAGGTGTCTGAGGAATTTTTGCTTTAAGTGTGATCCTAAGTGTGTGTCTTTGGAGTACTCTGGGGCACCGTTTGAATTTTTGTCCACATATGGGGCGCCTACGTCCTCTTGCGGGTGATACAGGCTAGCCCGTGGAACTTTTTGTTTAAATTCTGATCCCAAGTGACTGACGTTAGAGGACATTGGAGCATCTGTGAAATTTCTTTTCGAATTTGGGCCCACGGCGCTTGTCTACAGAAGAGGCTGGCATGTATATGGATGTTTTATATCAAATCAGAACCAAGGCGTCCGTTCGTTGGTGACAGGTGAGTGTATGGAACTTTTCCTTAAATTCTGAGCGGTTCAGTCGTCTTTTCAAAGGCGCTTTTAGGCTGTTTGCAAAGTTTTTGTCACAAATCAGGGCAGAGGTCTCTGTTCTAGGAAACAGGAACTCAGGCGACTGCCTCCAAGAGACACGGCTACCTCTGTGGAGGACTTCTGCAAGGCGACGGGCATCGTCATTGACATTGAAGTTCGCCCAAAATTCGTCTCCAAGGACACCGCGACTTAAAAAACTGTCTCTAGATGACACAGCAGCATGTGTGACATTTTCCCCCTTATTATCCTTCGATGTGTTTGATAGGTCCATCAACAATCTCCTTCTTCCAGACGTCTGGGAAGTAACAACTCTTTCCCAGCGAAGAAAGATTATCGTCGTCAATATCTCCTCAACCAATAGCCAATCCCCCAAGGTGCTCCTAAATACCATCGAATCTAGGATGTTCCCAAGGAAAAAAAAAAGACCACAACCAATAATCCCTTTGAGATGAGAAATATTTTTCAATCTGCATGGATTATGCAGTCAAGATGTCAGCCACATAATCAATTTAAGCTTCACCTCCTCATAGCCCAAAGATTTCCATCTCCCATCTCCCATCAATCCGTCTCCCCTCTCGCACATCACCGCAACTACAAATCGCAAAGAGGGAGAGCCGGAAAAAAACTAGTATCTTCCTGGATTTAGAAACGCATTAAATCTCCATCTCATCCCCCATCGAGAACACCGACTGCTTGAAAATGAATTGAATGTACTCGAGCGTAAGGGGGAAAATCAAATACTTCGACATCGTCGTAGCAGTGCTACCGCCCCCCCCCCCCCCTCTCTCCAACTCACCTCTATCCACCTACTCGTTGAACCATATCGAGTACCGCGTCATCCGACTGAAGGAGGTGATAGTCTAACATCCATCCGTAGTCGCAAAGGATAAGCGTTTATCCATCGAATGCTACTTTCTTCAGGTTCGTCGCTTCATCTCGGGTTATGAGTAAAAACCTGAATACCGAATATCTGCGCAGAGATATGAATTGAATTCTTCACACACACACACACACACGCAAACATACAGCCACACCATAGGAACACACAATTTGAAAGGCAATATCATGGCAAATCCATGCGGAGTGGAGATACCAAAAAGAAGAAAAAAAACTGAATTTGAGACGGAGGGTGGGTGAAGAATCAACTAGATGGATTATATTCCAGCATACAGGTGATTCGAAGGCATATCACCAGCGACAGCAACAGCACCAATAGCACCAGTTCAATGAATAATAGAAAATCCTGACAAATATCCTTGATATACGCTATTGATTCAGTGTTCATTTGATTTTCAATCTTCTGATGGAATGTATATTGTATCTGCTTAGCGAAGTCAATGAGAGAATCCGAGATGAATTGAAATGGATGGGCGGCATCAAGTGACGGTAGGAATTTGAATAAAGTTCAGATGTCACTTAAATGTTCGTTTGTCTCATCCGATAAGATCAGCCTGAAAGTATTCAGTGGAATTTGTCGTGATGTGCTTGCTCTGGGGGGTGGATTTAACATCCTTTCTAAGAAAAATGCAAATTTTTTGAAGTCTTGCAATAGATAGAATATGCTAGATGTTGACTATATATTTTTTGAAACTCCTAGAAGTATGCTATTTGGGATTAAGTAAGTTCGGATAAAAATTATTTAGAAAACTGAGTTTGAGTGATAAAGACAACGTTCAGAACCTTTTCACTTACATCAAGCTTCTGAAAGTATGCAACGAAATGAGGACATATGTTATTAAATGGAGATACATATTTAATGCCTCTCGCCACAGAAGCAAATAATTCTTAAGTTGAGTCTAATAGACAAGTCCAGACGTTGTACTATATATATATTTTTTTTGATGAGCCTAAAAGTATGCAACAAAATCTATATTATCAGCATCAATGAAGGGGCTTGGTGCTCTCTTTACATAAAATAAGGATAATTTGTCAAATTTGAAAAAGAAGCAACTACAAATTCAGTAAAGTATACAATGAAATCTGTTCAGACAGGGTTAAAAAGATCAAACCATCAAGTTTTTTCGCGAATAAGTGTGATTTGTGTTACTCTACAACTTGATTCAGGCAAGAACGATTTTTTTTTATCAAAATCACGGTTATTAAATTTTTATGTTCCTAAAAGTATGCACTGAAATCTGACAAATTATTGAAAACATGACTACCAAACCATCCCCATTCAAAAACTGCACATTGCCTAGCATCCCATTACGAGTTTTGACAATATCAACGAATCCACTTCCACCCCCCTCTCCACTGGAACCTTTTAAATCCCCAAATGCATCCCAAAATTCCAACTAGAGATACACTTACCTCAACACGGCATCGTGACTGCCGTCACAACAGCTGCAACAACACACCACGTACACAAAAACGCTGACACCACTCTAAAGTGTCTGAGTCGTTCGTTCCCAAGCAGCCAGCAAATATAGAAAATCCAGCAAAATGCCAACGAGATGAGATGACGACGAGCACGAGGATGGGGACGATGAAGACGACGGCGATGGCGGCGGCGACGTCAACCTCTCTGAAAGAGGATGACAACAGTCTAATTAGCTTTATGCAGTGACAAACGTGCACTATGTCAGGTTGAGCCTATCACTGACGTCTACGTTGTCCCCGTGCCGCTGCTACGGTAAACCCAGTCCTGCCAGCAGTCTGTGTGACGGGCAACATGAAATTTCAATTCTCCGAAAAACCCAAAAATAAATTTCATTCCCCATTCCTTATTTTCTCCCCATCTCGCTTGCTCTCCTCTCTCTCTCTATCGCTCTCTCTCTCCCTCTCACATTCACTTAACCCCTAATTGGGCGACGGTTGGATACACGTTTTACAGTGACACTGGTATTTTGTGATTGCAACAGACTCGAAATCCACTCGAAACGAGACGAAAACGACGATAGAAAGACCAAATCAGAGACTGCCATGTGTTGCTGCACAGATTTGGAGTAAACCCTACCCTCCCCCACCCCACCATTTTACGGTGAGGATACGTTTCGGTGTGTATGCATGCTTTGGAAAGAGCTTCAATTATACCAATTAACTTAAGTGCACGGGAAATGATATAAACGTCCTTAACGTGCACTCGTCGCACACAGCCCCACCACCAGATGCAGCTGCGACAAACTCTCCATCCTTACGACGACTTCATCCATTTTCAATTAGGCTAAAATTCCACGATACTTTCAAGAGGAAGCCAGGGGCATGACAACACTGAAGCCGGGCGTCCGGGCGACGATGGCCGACAGGAGGTGATCCATCAAAGCGAGCAAAGTATTTCCAGCCTCCGCACAATGGTCCCCAAACAGGAAAAGCGCATAAAATCCCAGCGTAAATGTCAAATTAACTAACGACACTGCCAGGAACGCAGCTCCGGGTGCATACCAACAAATTGCAAATTCAGACGTTCGCCGGTTGGACTCTAGATTGGTGTTGGTCAACTAGCGACGGCTGCAGGAATGCACACAATGGAGTGTGCCTGCTTCGGCGGGACAAAAATCCACCAGGGGAGGCACGATGGTGAGAGAGAGGGGGGAGGGGGGCAGGGACAAACAGTTTGGTTTTCAATTTAGCAGATTCGTGCAAAATATTTTATTGGGTCATTCTACACGAGCACTTCGCACAGCCCACAACCACACCGGTGCCCGGAGAACCGCACACAGAGAGAGCGCCGCTTGAAGATGGGCACAGGAGGCCTAAGATTTATTGCGGATTTTACAACGCAAACGGAAAGGTTTATCGGGTGACGAGCAGACGGGGACGAAGCGGATTGAGTCGGACGGGGCACACTGGTGATTTATATCTTCGGTGACAAGTGAATTTCGTCCATTCACAAGATATCAAAATAAAGATCTTAATGAGGAGTGACACTTTACGGTCAACATATTTACGGGCTGGCGCAAAGGGGGCGGCAAATTGACAGATATAAACCAGACGTGACAGACTGTTGCTGTAACTGGAGACACTTGTCAGGGGGTCACTTAGGAGGTTTCGAAATTGGATAAGTCAGTCTATCTTGCTGAACTCGAAAGCGGAATGGGGGGGTTTTTATTTCGAGGTGACTCAATCGAGGGATCTGTTTTGAATTTGACAAAGGATGTAGTGGAGGCTTTCGGCTTGGCTGAGGGGAAGACAAGAACAAGTTTTTAGAGTGTCTGTAACCTGACGATAATTTTTTGAAACTTTCACTGGTTTTCAAATGTTTATAAGTTCTAACGGGATGCAGCGATTTTTATATAGTCTTTCAATGAAATGGAGCCTAAGGTGGTGCCTTTCTGGCGATGCAAAGGATTGCTAGATGGAGTAACTACAACCAGAGCTATTACATTTTAGAGCTTTTTTATTGCTTGAAATGTCAATAAACTGCTTCAAAGTGGTGTTAAGGAAGAGGGAGAGCCCAAACATTGTCTTACATGTTCAGGACCTATCTAGCGCTTACATGCTTCAGATACACATACTTTCGATGACATCCTGCTAAGCTTACTTACTTACCTATCAGGCCGGCGACCCATGAAGGGACAGAGCCTGAGCAATTGCTGCCTTCCATCGCTGACGGCCCTGGGCACGCTGCTTCCAGTCATCAAGGCCAAGCTGTCTTACATCCGCGATGACTTGGTCTCTATACCGGAGATTCGGTCGTCCTCTTCTTCTCGAACCAGGAGGCTCAGATTCGAAGACCCTCTTCGCTGGAGCGTTGCTGTCCATGTGTTCGATGTGGCCGAGCCAGTGTAGTCGACGGATTTTCGCGTCCCGGACTACATCCACATTTTGGTACAGCTGCTAGAGTTCGCGGTTATGTCTTCTCCTCCATTCGCCTTCCTCGCAGATGGGACCATATATCCGACGTAAAATTTTTCTTTCGAAGGCACCAAGAATCAGCTCTGCAGACTTGCTTATCGTCCAGCTTTCAGCTCCATAAAGCAGGACTGGCAGTATAAGGGTCTTGCAGAGCAAGACTTTGGTCCTTCGAGTCAGGAGTTTTGACCCCAGTTGTTTCGACAAACCAAAGTAGCATCGGTTGCCAAGGGTGGTTCTACGTCGGATCTCCACTGTGATGTCATTTGTGGAGTTAACGTTTGCCCCGAGGTAGACAAACTCCTTTACTACCTCGGGCATACTTTCGTCTTCCCGTATTCGGCGGATAATCTGGTGCATGCCACCTACCAGAACATTGCCATGCTGCTTAGCGCTTTCAATGAATTCAGAAACGCTCCTTCTTCCTCTTCTTGTGGCGCTACAATCCGTGGTGGATTTGGGCCCCAACCAACATGCCTCTCCAGTCAACACGATCTTTCGCCATCTGCCGCCAGTTGCGCACTAAAAGTTGATGGAGGTCCTTCTCCACTTGTGTGCGCCACCTTAGCCTAAACCATCCTCAGTTGCGTTGTCCCAATGGCCCAGATTTGAAGACTTTTCAGGCCGGAGCAGTGTGTCCATACACTCTACATGGCCTTGCCATCTTAAGCGTTGTATCCGAAGACGCTTGACCAAGCGCATGGCGCTGTACAGCCCATGGAGTTCATTGTTAAATCTTCTCCTCCATTGGACTCTATGTAGCACCTCTTCATTTGCTGGCCATCGACTAAGACGATGAGAGGGCTTTCGGTGGAGTCACCAGGAAGTTAATTCGGATGGCTTTGTGGATAAGGAGTATCCTGAACGAATCCAAATGCCACATTCTGCGTGGAGGACGATTACGAATTTGATGTTCAAAGTGGAGGCAAACGGAGGGATTTGGTGGACTCTGACATCTAATCTGCAAAATCCCAATTACGTGGACAATGTATGCTCACTCTGATCACCGGTCTATGGATCGCTATGAAGAGGCAATGAGGGTGGAGAGGGAAGCAAAACCTCAAGACCCAGCCAAACTGTCAAATAAATATTTCTCAACAGCCGTCTGTATAGGGAGGAAGAGAGGGTCCTACTTTGTAGTCTCTCCTGAAGTCTGAACCGAACAGTCTTAATGGAAAAACAAAGACTGAGGGCAAAGCAAAGATTTGAGGGAATAGTTGTCTCTGCCAAAAGACCAGACAACAACTTTTTCTGCCCAATGTACGGAACATCTCGAAACTCATCACCAAAAGGCCGCAAACGGTTTTAAAACATCCCAAGGGTCTGTCCATATCGTGTATCCAATGAGGAACCTCACTGGAGAACGGGTCAGGAGATCACACTGAGTCTGTGATTCGAAGGCGTAAATGGCAGTGGATTGGACACACACTTCGAAAATAAGCGTATTGTAAGTCAAGCAGTGGAACTTGCTCAGGTGGTAGACGAGGTGGTAGACGAGCTGGACGCCCGAAAGGCACATGGCGCAAAATACGCGAGGAAGGATCAGTGTCACTTGAACAGAGTCAGAGGAATCTGACGAATAATGCTGGCAATCGTAAACGATGGAGCGTTGGGGTATACAAAGCCCTATGTCCCCAAAAGGATCACCCAGGGAATTGATGGGTTTAAGGGCCTAAGAGAGAGATATGATGTCACAGAGGGAACCTGGGCCTCTCTCTTCAGGATGAATGACTCGTTCTTGCTGCACGGAAGAGGCTCATTCCCGGAGAAGTTTGAGGTGGTCCGCGCTTTGGTGTTTTTTAGTGCAAACCTTCGACTTCAAAATACTTGTGAAATCCATCGAATTTGCATCCGAAAACTTTGCAATTCTTTGTGTCGAAGGAATGACGCGTGGAATATTGTTTTTGTTGACGCGTGCTTTGTGAGAGTATGCTGGGTCTCATTGAAATCTCCATGAAGTTTCTGTTTTCCCATAACTTCAATTCTGCCTCAAAGACATAGATTCACGGTACACGGTCGCTTGAATTTTGATGCCACAGTCTGCAGACCACGGATGGCAGACCTCCATTCATGCAAAACTAGTCCATTAATCCACTTTTCTCCTAGCATTCCAGGGAATTCAAAAAAAAAACCTTCCTCCCCCACCCACCCGGGTTAAGACTCCGATCAGCCATATTTTCCATCCAGGCAAATGTACTTCTAATCCCCGAGCTCCACGACCAGCATCGTGTGTGTATCTTTCCCCCTTCTGAGTACACTCTAGCTTCCAATTAGGTGTGAAAGCATCCTTGACTAAAATAACTCTTTCTCTCCCATGCCCCCCACCCGCCACCAGCCAGATCGTCCGCAATCCACTTAGAACGCTGTTTAAAACACACAACTCATGCGACTCAAGTGCCACTTAGGAGCATCGTACCACTTTCCGAGTGTAGTCCCGCACCGCGTCGGAGGTGAATTTAACTCCCCAGTGCAAACAAGCACCAGCGTGGCGCTGTGCATGCGGTCGCGGTTGCGAAAAAGGGGGTAAAAGCCAAACCAGCCTTCCCCCAGCTAAATGAGTGCGATTATCTCGCCCTACGGTCTGTTATTACTTTTAATTGCTTATATGCAACATGAAAGGTTAATAACTCTACACACAGCGAACATACGATTATCGTCACACACAAAGGGGCCGCCAACGAGGACGATCCACTGGCGGGGCTGCATCTGCACTATCTATCCTCATCAGCCCTTCGCGCTTAATCTCTCTAATCCCCGGTCTTATATACTTAAACTTCGCGGTAGTGCCGTTTGCCGCGTGTGTGAGTGTGCTGAAGTGGAGTGCTGTGGGCCCTGGTGGACGGTTGGGGAAAGGGCGACAAATATGGGGGCAGTCACCTAAATTCACGTTAAGCGGAGTTAAGTGGATCAAGCGGGTGATGACGATGCTGCGGGTGGCGGTGGTGCTTGGCGGCGATGCTGGGGCGTGGTGATGGTGGCCAAGAGCAAAGCGAAGACCCGCTGCGCAAGTGTTTGAGTGAGTGCGGTTTAAAAGGGTAAACAAAAAAAAAAATGGGTGGAAACTGGATTCCAGCAGAACGATCCGCGGAGGATTACTCATTCCAACCAGACCAAGCGCACTTTCTTTCGCCCACACCCACAGACTCACGCACGTTGGAGGACGCACATAACGCAGGGAATGGTGAAACATCGTTGATTCTAAGAATTGTTGTAAAAGCCACTCACCCCTTACCGTTGGTATGTGCAATTTGGCTTCGGGGCAACACAGTGCCGCACATTCCCCCTTGCAGGGCGCATAGATGTGCGCATTCTTATCCCTCCCTCTCTCTCTCTTGGCCACCCCATCACCACCCACCACCGCAGCAGTGAAACTTTTGTCCTGGCATTCTGCCGCACTATCACTGAATGTTTGCTAATTCGCCGTACCGTTCGCTGCCAGACCAAGAGCGCAGAGCCGGCTCCTTGTCGCCGGTGCTTGTAGGCTTGGTTAGCTGCGCTAACAGTAATTTGCATTCTGGCTAGAGTGCTCGGAGAAAGAAGAAAGAGCCAAAGAAAAATGGGTGAAGATAGCAGCGGCTTGACATTGGTTGTGACAACTGTGTGCCTTCGCACCGCATTCGTGCCGCCCTTTGAGGGAATGTGTGTGTGCAAAGGGCGTGCTCTGTGTGTGCGCCTGGTCCATTAATTGCACTCGAGATAATTAATCGTGTTTGCGTGGAGGACATAGTTGTGTGCATCGTTAGGTAGCTTGCTCCTTGGCATGCTCGACATGTGTCCGCCACAGAAGAGGTCACATTCGGGTCAAAAGGATAACAAAGTTAAGTCGGGGAGGGGGTGTGTCGTTTTTTTTTGCAAAATTCCTGATGGAACTTGCTGTTTTCTTTTGTGCTCGTTTTGGCAGGATGATGCGAGGAATGCATAAGGGTGATGTGGTGATGTGACAGTTTGGCGCACGTACAGCACACCCTAGTTGGGCGCCAGACCGCAACGTGTGGCAATGTGTTGCCGGGGCCGGGGACCGAGTGAAAAATCAATTTGAAGTTCAAATATTTGCCATGCATGACTGAAAAGCATGAAAATGAGTTGAAGTCGAGGTGGGAGGGGTGGTGGGTGGTTGTGTGGGTTTTTTTTTTTTGTTGCAATAATTGCCAGCAGAAGGGAGTGTTATAGAGTCCAATGAACCTGAAGAGGGATCGACGACACTGCTCAAGACTGGCTCTTCAATTATGAACTATGGGGTGTCGGGAAATTTCAGTCTGAAAGGATAATTAGTTTCGCTGAATTGTGCATGACGATAGATCAGGTGGCGTTGAATAAAATTGAAATTCTGAACGGGCATAGGAATCTCTGCGCAGAACCGGCTGCATTCCCGGGAAGTTCAAGTCGGTGTTGATGGAATTTCCTGCAAGGTCCTTTGACTTAGTGAAGCCACTTGGCATCAAGCGACATTCTGGGTTTTCCCTGAGTTGCGCCGACTATTCGAGCCGGGTTAACCTCTTGAAGCGTTAACCCGGCTCGTCATCCCCTTCCCTTGCTCCTTCCACCTCCCACTTCCACATCTCCCACGTCACTCATAAGAATAATTTAGGAGGCAACGAGCAAACGATAGTTTGACATGACTTTCCGAAAGTGCCATCACTGCATTATTCAGTTGACCTATCTCAGGCATTCATCACCCCACCACCCTCCATAGGCATCCCTTAGGCAAACATCCCTCCAACAAAACCTGATAAATAATTTTCAATTTCATTTGAATCTCTCTCTCTCTCTCTGTCTTTTGCAGAATTCGTGCACAGTTCCGTGCGTTACATCGAGATGTCACACACTCACTTGCAGAGCGTCGACGACGAGACATTCCAAGGACTTCGGCTAAAAACTCTGAAATTGATTGACAATGAACTGCAGGATATATCGGATCGAAGTTTCAGGTAAGCACTCTATCGCCCATCAATTCGAAAGTGCGGCAATCATCGCAGCTGGAGTGAGATGCGTGGGCAGGGGTAAGTTGGTACTTAAGTCAATAAACCATGCCAGCAAGTGGAAGTGGATACATTTTGCAACAAAGGACGGCATAGAAATGAATGTTGGGGGGGGGGGGCGGTATGTAGCCTCATCACAGGTGTCCGTCTCTCTCTCAAAAGCAAAACCATTCAATCCAACTGCAACACAGTCGTCGTTATGAAAGAAATCATTGCACGCACGTGTACACACGCTCCAAAGATGAATTTGTTCGGATAGGAGAGTGCGTCGGGTTGCCAAGAGAAGATAAGCGTAATTAGGACTTGAAATGGATACTTGTCTGTGAGGAGGACCTCAACACAAGTACCCCACGTCTCGACTGGTCAGTGGGGGCGTTCATTCAGCAGTCTTCGTGCTCCTAAGCCAGCGCTTTGAATGTGCACCAGCAAATGGAAATTGTCACCACACGAGTGGGACATGAAAAGGATTTCGAGGAATCAGTGACACAGAAGAAGTTGGAATTAATTGAAATCTGTGTGGGGGGGGAGGAGATGTTGTCTTTGACTAGGACGCAGAGTGGGTATCCGATTCCGGTTGGAGTGCGTCAAAGGAAATAAATGTCAATTCGGAGAGGAGAAGGACTGGAGGCGTGAATGAATTTTAATTTAAAAATTTGCAAAAAAAAAGAATTCAGAGACTTTTATCAAAAGAATGACTGCCAGGGACAAGGTGAAGGCGGAAAGGGTTCAACAGGCATTTCAGTGCTTAGGCGGATGACCTTCTTTCGGATACCGATAGTCATTGCGAGTGGAAAAGTTGATACGTTTGGAGGGCTTCGTCGTTAAGATAATTCTGACTCTGAGCAGCAGTAGGGTTTGACTCCTAAGGCTTTTAACTGGGAAAGTGACCAATGGGTGCCGTAGGAGTGCGATGGGAGGCACAGGTGCTGTGGCTTCGACACCTCAATCGCTTTTGGTTGCATCCAAGATTGGCGTTGCTCCAAAAGACGCTCTACTTCCCTTATTATAGAAAGTAAGGAGTGATTCATCGTGAGGTTTGCTGGCGTGCGGGTTTGCTGAATGACCTCACTGGGACAATGTGCTTGAATTTCGAGAACCACATAATCCGTCATTATGGCCAAGCTGACGACAGCTCGATTCGTCACTGTCATTGCGATCACTCTCAGCTACACCTGTAGTCGTCTCTTAGCTACATGCTGGATGTGGTCTAACCGGTCGACTATCATACACTTATGTAGACTGCGACTCAAGTCTGTGAATAGCAGTAGTGATTTCAGTAGGTCCATTATGGTCACAGCAAGTTCCTGAGTCGAAAGAAAAAACATTTTCCACAAAATCTTAATTTTCATAGTACAGCTGAACAATTTGGAGACGGTGTTGTAATGTAAGTTTTTTCATGATGACTTGCCAAACGATGCTTAACAAAATTTGTGAATCAGTTTGACAGGAGTCACGTGTGATCTGTCAAAAGGAGCATTTTGAAGATCAAACCTCATGATGAATCACACTTTTATGTGATTTCCAGTGGAGTTTGTAACATCCCCCGACGTGCTGGAAGTTCCAACGTTTTGTCCTTGTATCTTTTGGACAACTAAACTTGCTAGGTTTTTCCTTCCGGCTGCAAGGACCAGTTTAAAGGCCTGTTAATAACTGAATGGCACTACAGCCCACAAGGGACCAGGGCCGAGCTACGACAACAATTAATCGTGTTGTGCGTTCTCTCATGACTAAAGGAGACCTACAGTTCTTGCCGACTCCGAACGGAGAGATTTGAGAAGCTTCCCGTAGAAAATTGACACTCCCTGAGTGTTGTCAGCATCTCGAAAGAGATGGTGTCGTGTCCCTTCCAGAAAGTCTTCGAATCCAAACCACAGTGACAACGCAACAGAGGACGCCCTGCCCTGAGATGGCGGACACAAGTGGAAAAGGACCTCAACCAACTTGGAGTGCGCAATTGGAAGCAGCTGGCAAAAGATCGTGCTAGCTGGAGAGGCATGCTGGTTGAGGCCCAGGTTAACCCCGGACATTAGCGCCATCCGAAGAAGAAGTCCCTTCCGGGAATCGAACCTAAACTTTCGGCGAGTGTGTCGACGCACTTGCCCACTACGCTAAGGCGACCATTACCACGTAAGAGCTTGGTAGCTTCCCAAAATGTTTCTTGTCCAAGCAGAGCCTACTGTTACAAGGAGTTCCTTTAGAGCCTGTTCAGTGGTTCAAACGGCGTGTATGCTCTATTTGTTAATCCTTGATGGACGCTGTGGTTTAGTTGGCGCTACAGTAAGGATGTGAACCCACAAAAGCTGTCTTTTGGACTTGCTTTGCAGATTCTTTGCCTGCCCAATGTGTGTAGGGAACCAGTCAAGTTTGCAGTGCATTGATTATGGAGTCAACAGGGTAGATCTTAAGCGCAGCTTGGCTGTCCGAAAACATTAATACTTCAGCATGCACCCTGGAGAAGTTATGTCCAGTGCAGTTTCGATGACGTGAATTTCGTGTTGGAAAACATTTCGATTTGACTAGTTCCCTTGGTCAGGCTTTGGTCAGTTGCCATTTTCGGTCAGTCTGTGCACCATATTGGACTTCTTGGGTCAAAATTTTGAACACCATTTGGACCAATATTTCCGGTTCAACATCTTTACTTCCAAAGGCCTACAGAAACAATTTTGTGCAACAAAAATGGCTGTCTGCACTTAGGCATAGAGATAAGGTGACCCACTAGAACACTTGGTTTAAGGTCAAACTGCAGTTCCATTAGGCCTACAAAAGCTGCATATCTCACTCTCATCTTGAACACTCAAAATCTCGAAATATTCAGAAAAATCCCCAAAAGATGAGGTATCTCTTTGAAATGTCAAAAATTCCAAGACATCTTCAGAATGCCTAAAAATGTCGAAAACCATTGAGAGCTACAAACTGTTATCGATGGCACTTAATCAGTGGCTAAGCATCAGTGCTTCACCTTAGGGTTCAGCGGTCGTCCAATGTTCTGTTGTTTGACGTGCTTTTCACACTCTCACCCATTGTTCCGACCATCGAATGGGACTCGTTTCGCGAAGGAAAAGACCGAAAATTCCCCCCAGGCCTAGTCCTCCTCTCTGTCTCTCATAACTCGACGCCACCTCTTTCCTTTCCTAAACAAAAAATCCCTGCATCACCTTGAGCTGTGCACCTCCTAGAAGTCATCTCGTGCCTTCTCCAAAAAAAAAGATGCCTGCCTAATTGAAAAACAGCCAAACACCAAAAAGAATTACAAATCCCCCGCACCGCAGAGATTGCACGCTGCCCTTTTGATTAACAACAACAACAACAACAGCAGCAGCAGCATCAGAAGCTGCAGTAGTAGCAGCAACCATGGAAGCGGCTTTCAATCGCCTCAAACAAACAGTCGCAGTCGCATATGTACCCCACTCGCCTTGCCGTCGTGTATTTTGAGGTATTCTCTTCATATTTTCACAGTCTGTCAACCATGGCACTGTGTCGACCTAGTTTACGTCTCACTCACGCACACACACACACAGGATTCAAGTATTATCCTTTAAATTTTTTTTCTCTGTGCAACATTTGTTTCGTTCTCCAACTCACGCTGGGACCTGGGGGTGGTTGCGGGCTGGGGGTCCAAGGACACACAATAATAATTGTGTATTCTCCTCCGTATCCTCTCACTCGCGAAAGCGTGTAAGCGTGCGCTTGTGTGCGGACAGGTTTCACTTTGTGATTGCGTGATGAATACACAGGACAATGTCATCTGCGAATGCAACAACAAAAAAGGACATTCTTCTGCTTCGTAGTGTCGGCCTGTTTTAAGCTGAGGGTGTGTGTGTGTGTGTGTGTGTGTGTGTGTGTGTGTGATTGTTTGTCTGTCGTCCTTGCCTCATGAAACTCTAGTGATTACAAGTCGACTGCTTTCTCGTGTATTTCTGCGCGCGATGTTCATCCGGTGCCATTGGCGCTTCATGGCATTGTCGCGATAACCTCAAAGGACGATGCCTGTAATTCGCATATGATAGGTAGTCCTTTGCATATGATTTACACATATGATAATTAGCAATGAGAGAGAAAGTTTCTCATTTGATGGTCCTCTCAAAAGCATCCCTTTCGTCCTTTGAACTCCCCCCTCTCCCACTTTAGCCGGCCGTTTACATTATCCTCGCTCTCATGGACTGTCTTCTGATGTGAAAAGGAAACAATTTCAACTCAAGTGGAAGCCAAACATTCGATGATTGAATTGACCGGCAGTTTGAAAGGCTACAGCTAGCTTTCCGATGAACTGCACTGCACTCCACTGGCACAACAAATTCCATCCAAAGTCCGGGTCAGGCATCATCTGGTGGTCTGTGTGTGGTTCCCATATCCTTTCATCGTCAACCTCATCCTTGTTGTCGATGTCCTGAAATAACGGTAATAACAGCCTAAATGGCTGAAACTCATAATAGCCATCATCGGAGTAGAGTCGTTTGTTGGACAACATTTTCTGTGGCGGAGAGGGGGAGGGGGTGGGTTTTTTTTGTTGTTCCGCCTCGTCAATTTTCGTCCTTTGTCCCCCCACTTGTACCTCATTTCTGGAAAAAGGATACGATTCGGCATTTTGTAAAAGTCTCCCCTGCAGTCACCCCCTCAGTCCACCGCTATTGTGTTGCATGCTGGAGGATGTGCATGCTCGCTCTGGAGAAACCCTCACAGGATCAATACGTATTGTTCCCGTTGAATGGCTGGCATTTTTTTCTCCTGCAAGTCTCTCGCTTACAAACAGCTTAAAAAAACGCTCCCACCCACAGAGCGTTGACTGAAAACAGAAAAGACGAACTTTCGCCCGCGATACTCAACCCTTTCTCCCCAAAATATGCACTCCCTGCCATCATGGTGCAAAATAGTGATTTTGTACGGCCTGTGTGTGCGCCGTCGCCATCGTCGTCTGAATAATGAAACGACGACACACGGTGCCGTGGGATGCCCAGCTTGCGGGTGCAACGGCCGACCACATGCACAATCTACAGGCTCTGGGTGAATTTCTGAATTGTTGTCCTATCAATTTGGCAGATTGTTATTTCATTGATTTCCGAGACGAGCAGAGCGACGAAAGTTTACCTGGCTGGCTGGCTGGCTCGGGAGAGGCCTTAAATTATGCACGCGCAGCTCGCAGGGAAGACTTGTGATGCCTGGGGCATTTCCCTTGTATTGGATTTTGCTGATGCAAGGCGATTTTGGGAAATTTGACCATTTTCCGGCGCTTGGGCTGGAAGTTGTCTCATGTTCTCTCATAAAGAACATTTCTGCGGCTTCAGGCAGAAGTTTGAGGAAAAGGTGGGAAAGTATTTCTGTTGGCTGCGCTCAGGAGACTGTAGAGTGCACAAGTCACATGCTGACAGAAGAATTGTACTTTGGCGCGAAGTTGCAAAAGACTGAACAAATCTCCCGGTTGACAGACGAAGTAATGACACTCTCTGGTAAAGCCCACTTTCTTCACGTTCCCATATTCCTTAACCACTCATCCGTCTTCTGTGTCTTGCAGTGCACCACTAGGGTGCTGCGTTTGAAATGCATGTCCTTTAATTCGAGCTTATGCTCTCACCGTAGAGCCATCTCAGCCACAAAGGTGTTTTCATGGTGTTAAGAAGACGAGGGAAAGGACGAATTCCCTGTCAGACGCTACTGGCCGTAAAGGCCTTCCTGCCAGAGACCACTTCTGCCTGAGCGTTAGACGTATTGCCTCTACCTTGCTTGGATCCAGCATCTCATCTCCGCACTGCTTGAAACTGTCTGGAAAGACCGACCGCCATGTAAGAGCCTCGGATTAGAGTCATGAGTTCGTAGAGACTAAGGCACCGATTTCATCAAGTGGGAAGCTCAGTACAGCACGTATTACCCCCAAGCGGCGTACCATACTGAATCGGATCTACCCTTCCAAGTAAAAATTCCTGCCCTGCATCTAGTTCTTTAAACCAGTGACACGCTGATGGATTGACGTCAAAAGGCCTCAACACCTTGTCAAGATATATTTTGTACGAAGGGCAGGGCACTGAAGTAAACATCGTTGGAAACAGGAGTTTGGACTATGAGCCGTAAGCTTGAAGAACCAACTTCCGTACTTGTGACGTTGTAAACACTAGGATCAGAACGTTTGACTTTCCGACATGAATTCCAAATGAGAATGCTCCTGCAGCTCTTGACAAGTTGAGATGGGTTCCTGAAAGGTGGATGTAACGCCTAGGCAGAAGATGGTCAGAGTACACCACTTTTCTTTAAATCGTTGCCATCTGCCCACATTTCAATTTTAAGAAGTACATCTTCGAACAATAAGGATAGGCTACTGTGCCACTGGAACATCCTCCTCCAGGCAGGGCATCCCACACAATAACTTTTGCAGGAGCTACGGAGACAAGGAGGACGCAGAATCGATCTCCTCTGTGAGAGACAAGCTCTTGCGAAAAGAAGGAAGAAGCGTCTCGGAAAATAATTTTTGAACACCTTAAATGAATTTAATGGGTAGGCCATGTAGATCACATGGACACTACTTCTTCGAATATAAGCCATTGGGACAACACAACAGAGGACCGCCTAGGCTAAGGTGGCGTACACAAGTGGAAAAGGACCTCAACCAACTTGGCGGCAGCTGCCGAAAGATCGTGCTGGATGAAGAGGCATGTTGGTTGAGTCCCAGGTCCACCCCAGACTGTAGCGCCACAAGGAGAAGAAGAAATTAAGGACACCTCAACCAGTGCATAGAGGACTCACAATTGCAGAGAATTATCCATCACAGCGTCTAAATGGGCTCAATGTCAGCTTAATTGAGGTTGCCTCACAGGCAACCAGCGGTTAAAGAGTTTATCTACATCGTGGCGAGCGAAAAGATTGTGTTTACAAGACGCTTGTACGAACAGTCTTGTTATACGGAGCCGAAACCTGGACGATAAGAGAAGGGTGTCAGCCGAGCTTGTGAGAGAAAAATTCTTTGGTGGATATGTGGTTCTCCTTGCAAGGAGAGGGAATGGAGAAGAAGGCACAACCGCGTACTCTACGTGCTTCACCAAGATGTGGGTGAAGTCTGGAAGGCAAGATGACGTCGACTTCACTGCCTCAGCCACATCGAACGGATGAACAACAAGGCTTTAGCTAAAATTGAATTCTAATCCCAGCCTCCACATTCATGGAGAAGAGAATGACTGAACCTCTGATAGAGGACGTGGTTTCGATGACTAAGAACAGCGGACCAGGGACCGTCAAGAATGGAAGGCTGCGTGAGCTCTTGCTTTTTTTCTACGTGGGTTGTCAGCCTTGCATGGATGCTTTTGCATCCATGAAGAAGGAGGCATTGGCATCTAGGACCAGCATCAATCACCATTCCGCTGGGAAATATAATCAAAATCGTGGCCCCACCCCTCTACCACACAAATCTCAACGCCATTCAAATCCTAATTGTTCGACCAAAAAGGGCACACTCCCCCAAAGACCACAGCTGCCTAAATTCATTACCACCCTGTCAGCATGGATTTTCCCAGCCATCAAAACAAAACACTTGGGCGCCCCTTAAATCGCCTATAAATCAACAAAATACACGAAGAGCTCTTCCCGTGCCAACAAGCACACCCACTCCTCCTCCGACGACAACGACGCTAACTGAGCCAGAAAATGCCCTCGAACCCCCATTAGCACACTCCGCTCGCCATCCCAGAGTGCATCATCATCAGCGCGACACACACCTTGGCTGACCTCTTCCTCTCTCTCTCTCTCTTAGCCCCGCACGTAACGCTGCTTATTCAATTTTCCTTGAAGTCGAGCCAGAAAAGCACAAAAACGCACCGAGGCACCGCCAGGTCAGGCAACAGCACACCACACGTCCAAATAGGCTGTTGAGTCCTCTCGGGAGTAACTCATCACTGCGCGGTGCGGTGTGTGCTCCCACACATCACAAGACCATCCCGAGAGGAAAGTTGACAGAAAGTCGCAACCACACACACACACACACGCACGAGGACATAGTTCTCCTTTGTGCGAAATATCTCAGCTGTCTAAATGGGAATTTACGTCGCGCTGCAGATATGGAGGCGGCGCGCGGGCAACGAGCATAGTGTGAAAAACTTTGTTTTCCAGCCGCGCGCACTTGATACTCTCTCCGAGGGGCGGTCGGCGCTTGGCGCGGAGGGGAGCCGGTTGGCATTGTGGTGCATACCAAGTTCCAGAGGTGGAAACCTTCAAGTGAACAAAATTCCTTCCACTTTCATTCACATGGAAGAGTGTCATTGTGGATCCCATATGTGACGAACGTCAGGTTCCCTCGTTTAGAACAAAAAAAACCAAAATGTCATGGACGTCCTTCCGCATGTGCGAGGGGACGCCTCTCAGGCATGTGCCTATGAATTTTCCGCCATGTCACAGCATTGACGATGTTGGCAGGCAGCACCACTCGCAAGGATACAACTTCCAAAGGGATCACTCCACACACACCCACCCTACGCCGTCACAGCCACCTCCATCGTTGGTCTTCCTTCATTGCTTTGTGCGCCCGCCGGAGACCAGAACCAGGACCAGGACCATGGCGCAAAGCGTCCCTCTAATTGGTTTTATGTAAATTCCATGTGTGGTTGCGGTAAGTTACGTTGCAGGGGCGCACGCGGCCAAAGGATACGGCTCTTGCTTTACATTCATTCACGAGTTTGCCAGGCGCCCCAGGGGGTGTGCCGGTTGGGGGGTGTGTGGGCCAAAGAGAAAAAAAAACCCAGAAAACTCCTCCAAGTGACATAATATTAAATTCAAAGGAATTTCTGCGCTTAGTTTTCGGAATTGCAGAGCGCAGCGCAACCGAGGCGAGGCTTAAGGGAGGCGACTTGGTGGGCGAGTTAAAAATTCTGAATTTGAAGTTTTTTCCTTTTTTTGTGATATTTATGGGTGACTGGGTTTTTGTGTGTTCTCTTTTGTTTTTTTTGCTCGTCGACTTCTGCCTCTCCAGTCGTCGTTCGGTTCGCTTCGGCTGGTGGTCTTGTCTTCTGGGTGGCGAAGGACATTTCATCGAATGACGAGAGGCATTTTTATACATGATTGCGCAAACTGTAATTGGTTAGAGTTTTTTTTTCCAATGGATTCCTTCCGCTTGGAAGGAAGTGGACGAAGAACAAAAAGTCCACATCATCCAATTTTTATTTCCACTCTTTCGTAGCCTTGGAGGTGGAGGTGAATGATCGGGAGAGAGAACGAAGGGAGGACATCGCACAGTGCCCAGCATGAAGTGCAGTAACCGATGAGGAAGCGTAGACGTCGGAAAATGGAGCAGATATCGATCATATGTCTTAATGGATTCGAAATAGATCCTTGGGGCGTTACCTCCACCACCGCCGCTGGTTGAATCTATTTTTGAAGCAGAATGACGATGGAAACTAATCTGAGTAAGAGCCGAACACACATGTGAAGGAATGCTGGGGAAAATCCAGGAGAGCAGGGCAGACATTCAGTGGATTGGCTCCTCAGACAATTTTCCAACTAGGAATGTCTGCCTCTGGAATGGAATGCAAGCTTAAGGGTGTCCTTCATGGGGGGAGTTATGCAAAGGAAAGAGACTGACTGGAGGCATCTCATCACACTTCAATCTTACATTCGTTTCCTTTCAAAAATTGCTTGAACTGTGGACTTCATTAGGAGGTTTCATTTTGAAGTCATCAGTCAGTAGGCAAATTTTCAGAAATTTTAAAATTCTCTCCGCACTCCAACTCACACCCACATGCCATTAACTTCACCGCCCCTCCCTCTTTCTTTTCAGTACAATGACACATTCCCTAATGACACTCGATATATCTGGGAACAAAATGCAGCACATACCGCTGGACGCCTTGCAGAAGCTACATTCCCTCACCCGTCTAGTCGTACAACGGTAAGTCAAGCACCATCCCGTCAAGCAAATCCCATTCGACTTGTTTTCCCATTTTTGTTCACAGAAACCACATAACAACACTTGACGGGAACTGGGAGAGTCTGTTTGACAGTCTGCGAAGCCTGCACTTATCTGGAAACGAAATCACCGAAGTTGCACTTAATTCCCACGACGACGGCAGAGGCGGCAACAACGGATCATCGCCACACTACCCGCTTGCAGTTCAGGGCCTCCAGACCTCCTCATCGTCGACCTCATCTTCACTCAACTCCATTGTGAACGGCCTCAGTCACAACCACATCACACGTCCGTTCTCGCGTCTGCAGAAACTACTCTGGCTGGATCTCAGCAACAATCGCATCTATCACATCGGTTCGAACTTCCTGCCCCGCAGTCTGGTTACCATTGATCTGTCCAGCAATCTGTTGACCGCGTTTCCGCAGCAGCTCTTTGAGCACCTGTTCAGCTTGAGGATCGTCTCGTTGCGCGACAACCTCATCAGGACCGTGCAGAACAAGGAGATTGTCCGGTTGATGCGGATGCACCTGGAGAAACTTGACTTGGGGATGAACTTGATCGATACCATCGAGACCGACTGGTTCCAGAACAACTACAGCGACATCCATGTGAGGGCGCTGAATTTGGAGAAGAACTTCATCCGGCACCTGCCTCCGGGAGCGTTCCAGAAAATCGGAATCATGCACCTCGTGCTGGCCTTCAACGCCATTGAGAGGATCCATGTGAACGCCTTCGACGGCATCACTGACACTCTGGAGTTTCTGGACCTCGAACGCAACGAATTGACGGCCGTTCCGGGGGCGATCAAGTCCCTGCGCAAGCTGAAGTATCTCTATCTCACCTCAAACTACATCTGCCACCTCACCAACCTTCCAGAGTTCACGGGCAATCTCCGCGTCCTCAGTCTGAGTGGAAATAACTTCTCCAGCATCCCAGTGCACGCTCTGCGCAACTTCACTGAGCTCTCATACCTGAACATGGGTTACAACACGATCAGCGAGATCCCCGAGAACATTTTCACCACCTGGGGCAGTCACCTGCAAACGATCCTCCTCCGGAACAACAAGATCACCCACCTCCACCCGGGCTCCTTCAACGGTCTCGAGCAGATCACAGAGATCAGTCTCAGCTTCAACGACATCACCATCACCAACCCGTACATCTTCGAGAACGTCTCGCAGACCCTCAAAATCCTAGAGCTCTCCTTCGCCGTCTTCCCGGCCCGCAGCCTCGAGTCCATCGACCCCCTGGATGCTCTCAATCCCCTCACCGAACTTATGTGGCTCGGGCTAGACAACAACAACTTAAAGGTCCTCTCCAACGAATCCTTTGCCACCATGAAGGACCTGGGCTACATCAACCTCAGCTTCAACCAGCTCAAGCAGCTTCCGCCGGGCCTCTTCATCCCCGAGGTCCACAGGCGCCTCTTCGAGATCGACCTCTCGTACAACTCCATTGAGGTTCTGCCATCGCGGGCCTTCTACAACCTCGGAGACCTGCAGACCATCAACCTGCAGGCCAACAAGATCCGCGCTATGGAGAAGCACGCTTTCTTCAACCTTGAGTTCCTACGGTCCATCGACATGACCTACAACCGACTGAGGAACATCTCGAACGGCGCTTTCAGCTTCATGCCGAGCCTGGCCAGTCTCGACCTCATGCACAACTCCCTGTGCGCCCTCTCCTTGAAGATGTTCCACTACGTGTCCAATGCGTCCACACCGCTGCGGCTCAACGTCAGCCACAACCAGATAGCAGTCTTCGAGGACGAGCTCAGCTCCTACATGTACATCTACCACCTCGACATCAGCCACAACCTCGTCTCGAACAGCCTCAGCTTCAGCAACCTGGGAAACACCCTGCGCATCCTCAACCTCATGCACAATGAGCTGACGGCCCTCGGCAACCACGCGTTCGGCGACCTCGAGTTCCTGGAGGTCCTCAACCTCGCGCACAACAACATCACGACGCTGCGCCGCCGGAGCTTCCAGGGCCTCAACAGTCTCCAAGAGTTGGACCTCAGCTACAACCGGCTGGACCAGCTTCAGGTGGAGCAGTTCTCGAACCTCCGCAAGCTGCGAATCCTGCGCATCCGAAACAACCGGCTGCGGGCTCTGCCCCGCGAGGTCTTCATGAACACGCGCCTGGAGTACCTCGACATCTCGGAGAACTTCCTCACCGTCTGGCCGGTGCCCGCCTTCTCCGACGTGGGCTTCACGCTGCGCAGCATCCAGTTCGTGGCTAACACGCTGGAGTACCTCGACTCCAGCATGTTCATAAACTCGCAATTCCTGTTCGACCTGAACCTCTCGCAGAACAAGATCACCGTGCTGCCGGACAACACGTTCACGTTCCTAACCAACCTCACCAACCTGGACCTTAGCTTTAACCCCCTGGTCACCAGCAACCTGCGCGAGGTCTTCATCCACACGCCCCGCGTCCGCCGCCTCAACATCCAGAGCATGGGCCTCTACGTCCTGCCGCCGCTCAACCTGCCCTTCCTCTCCGAGCTGGACGTCAGCGGCAACCACCTGCAGGAGATCTCCTCCCTGCACGCCATGCGAATGCTCCGCTTCCTGGACATGTCCCGCAACAAGGTGACCAACATCAGCAGCGTGGTGGACCACCTGCCCAGCTCCCTGCGCGTCCTCGACCTCGCCCACAACCCCATTCGCCGGATCACCGTGCACGACATGATTGGCCTGCGGCACCTCAGCGAGCTGAACATCCTCGACGTAAAGGTAACCAACCCAGTCGGGTTCTCGAAACTGCGCAGTCTCCGTCGGCTGCATCTCTCCTCTGCGTCTAATCTGGGCGAGATCGTCTCCCGCATCCCGGGCCTCCAGGAGCTTCGTGTCCACGTCGTGGAGCCCAACATCGGCAGCAGCCTCCTCTCGAAACTAGTCAACAACACGAAGCTCAGCATGGTGGAGTTGTATGGGACAAATGTGCAGACGATAAGCAGCGATGCCCTTGACGGGCTGGCGCGCAGCCACAAGCTCACGGTCCGCATACGGAACACGAAGATCTCCGACCTGCCGCCGGGCATCTTCTACACCCTGCGCTCGGTGCCTCACCTCTCGATCGA
The DNA here is from genome assembly GCA_944738645.1 of Eristalinus sepulchralis. Taxonomy (NCBI): domain Eukaryota; kingdom Metazoa; phylum Arthropoda; class Insecta; order Diptera; family Syrphidae; genus Eristalinus; species Eristalinus sepulchralis. Next base: position 4,859,324 of record OX122886.1, on the reverse strand, counting down.
CATCTCGGACAACCGGATAAACGCGCTGGCGGCGGACAGCTTCTACCCAAACAAGACCTACTGGGACACGGTGGGCACTCGCAGCATCATGGGCGGCCTCGACACGTCGAACAACCCCCTGGAGTGCGAGTGCGGTCTCGTCTGGTTCGGGCACTGGCTGCGGCGGTGGCTGCGCGAGACGGCCCAGATTCAAGTTATCCCCAAGGACGATATGCGACGAATGGTTCAGGTGAGTTGTTAGATGGGTGGGGGGGGAGGGATCTTTTTTGATGAGAACTTTTCGTTGTTTTGCCTCTTTGCAGCGTGCCCGAGCGAACACCTGCCACGACCCGACCACCGGCAAGAAGCTGCCAATTCTCAAGATATTCCCCGAAGACCTACTCTGCCAAGCGAGCGCGCTCAGCAGCTCCAGCGAGAAGCTGTTTCTGCTCTCATTTGCCGCTACAGTACTGCCCATCTTCATGGTCTCACTCCGATTCCTGTCATAATTGTAAATAGTCCACACACACACCACCATCACGACGTGGAGGGGTGGAGGGGGAACGGGGAAAATCGGAAATACTGTAACATACCCGCATTGAGAAAAAGGCTGTCATATACACTTGTCCGAGTGATATATTGTAAATATGAATCTTTTCTTTGTTTTTTGTTTTTTGTAAATACCTAGATGAAGGACACTGCAAGGGGGTGGGGGGTGGCGGTGGCCAGGTTGGAAGTCACCCACAAGAGGTCTGTTTTGATTTAAGTTTTGTAAGGGCTACGATTCCTAGAGCATCAGAATGTTTTAAACAAAAGAAAAGACACACAAGAGAGGAAACGGAAATTCCAGAGATGTAAATACCACGAGAAACTTTCCTTTTTCTTTCTTAGCCGAAATATGATACATAGAAATAAAATGAGAAGAGGTCCTTGCCACGAGAGGATGTCCACATTGAGAGCAAAAAAAAAGAAAAAACACGTTTTAAGTTGACGTTTTGTTTTCGTTTTTGTATAGGAAAATATAAAGTGCACTGAACAAGTAGAGAAATAAATGCAAATACAAACCGTTATAAGGAAAATGTTTAAGGAAATATACTGTAGTCAAAATGTAGTTCAAGGATTTTTTTTCTTACTTTCGACAACAGAGTGTGGTTTGGTTGAAGATTTGACTTGCACAGAGCTGATGAGTTCAAGTCAAGTTGGGCAGGTGCAAGTGATGAATTTTTTAAGGCTTGGGGGTGCACATATTTGGAGGAAGTCCTTGTAGATGCGATGTCTTTATATTCCCAGTCCTTGAACTGAAGTGTCCCCTTTTAGAGCTGAATTCATAGATACTGTGACAGACGTGATTAATGGAAGGGCGGCCACTCTGAAACCTGACAACTGATGTCGACAATACGTCTTCTTCTTCTTCATACGGCTCTACAGTCCGTGGTGGATTTGGGCCTCAACCAAAAAGCCTCTCCAGCTGTCACGATCGTTGGCCATCTGCCGCTAATAACGCATACCAAGTTGGTTGAAGTCCTTCTCCACTTTCGTACGACATCGGTTTCGAGTTCGGCCGCCCTCTATTGCGTTGTCCGACTGGTTGCGAGTTGAAGACACTTCAGGATGGAGCAGCAAACCCTGGCCTAGCCATTATAAGCATCCTGGACTATGAGATTATTGAGGAATGACCTCAGAACAAAACAGGTCTTACATGCGATGCTTGGGAGACTTTTCCCTCTGTAGTGGGAGCAGTTGAAGGTGTCCCCTTTTTCATGGGTCCTATTGTATTCTTTGGCGGTTGCACACGTTGTCCCTCTGTGCTTTTATAGCCAAAGACTAACACAGTCTGCCAAACTTCACTGAACTTGTGAAAGCCTCTGTTACCTCACCGTAAGTAGTAGCAGTCTTCAGGGGCACACGTTTGAACGACACCATTTCGACAAGTGGGATCTTCACTTAGATGTTATAGGGTCGGCAACTGTCTCTTTGATTTTCCATATTTCAACAGACGTCCAGCACAAACCCAACCGATCAAACAATTTTTTTTACTGATTGAGAGTTGAAGTACTAACAATTAAATAAAAAAACTTGCTTGACATTTCGATTACGAAAGCAAACCTTACCTAACCAAGCCTTCAACGCTTAAGATGGCTAAACCATGTAGAGCGCATGGACACCACTGCTCCGGCCCGAAAAGTCTTCGAATCTGAGCCATTGGGACAACGCAGCAGAGGACGGTCTAGGCTAAGGTGGCGCACACAAGTGTAGAAGGACCTCAACCAACTTGGAGTGCGCAACTGGCGACAGCTGGCATGTTGGTTGAGGCCCAGGTCCACCCCGGACTGTAGCGCGAAGAAGAAAAAGAAGCAAACCTAGCCATCTATGAGTGAAATCGCCAATTTCTAAGTTGCCTCCTGTCACCTTGAGGAGTTCTTCTTTTACATCACTCTTCCATGAGTAGTACGAGTATTGAGGAACTAGGAACACTATCTCTCCTCCACTCAGGGCTTGAAGTTTCTGCAGACAGATAAGTTTTGATCTGTGGATGAGGGAATCTATCGCCGTGATGGCAGTCCGACTACCTGACTTGCGGCACTTAAAGGAAACATCCTAAGTGCCATATATCAGATAGTCGTGATGGGCTCTAATCAAGATTCTACAGTGCAAATTTTCCCTTGGTAAACGCTGCTGCTATTGTCCATCAATGGCTTGAGCTCTCTAATCGTTGCTTTAGATATCCCTGTCCCAGTTCCTAATCCAACCGTTTGACGTATTATTGCGTGGCTTCTCAGTCTTATAGAACTGCTAAGATTTTTCTTGAAAATGATGTTCAAAGTTGCGTCATCCTTCTGAAGAGTCACATGTGGTAGCTTTTTGACAAGTGCATCAAATTGATATTTTTTCAGGGCACCAAATCTTTCGAGTTGCTGACACACTCAAGGAGTATCATTTGTCTATAAAAAGCTTCTCAAATGTCGTCGTGATGAGTCGGCAAAAAACTGGAGGTCCCTTCGTGAGAGAAAGCAGCACGAGTAATTTTTGAAGAACCTAGGCCCTGGTCCCTTTTGCGCCGTAGTGCCACTCAATAAATATTATTATCGAATTGACTTGATATCTGTCTCTTCACTCATCTTCTTTGGCCATTCTTAGGATCGTGCACTCTTCTCTGTCCCTTGAAACAAAGGGCTCAACTGAAGTGGCCATAGTTGGAAATTTTTCTCATGTCTGACAACCTTGGCACACTGTTTAGTGCTACTCTTGGAAAGGCTAATTTTCCTTTTTTCTTTCCAAGAGTAGCACTAAGCAGTGTGCCAAGGTTGTCAGACATGAAAAAAATGCCTAACTATGGCCCCGAGAGTTCTGTTCATGTTACTGCTCCGCTCAACTCACTTAACTGCGTCGTCTCACACGCCGAAGGTCCCAATTTCAATTTCCGGACTGGACACCTCTCATTTTTCAGGGCACCATGTCTTTCTAGTTGCTGACAACACTAGCTAGACTGGGCTCTGTTCCATTGTGGGGCATGGCTAACAGCAGCAATGCAAATATGTCTTTGAACATGTACTTGGACGCGCACCAGTTCCCTATCGATCACTTTAACATGGATCGCATTACAGGATACCTTGTCCTCCTAAACATTTCATTAACTGATGTAAGTGCTTTTCCCGGACAGACTAATTGACTTAAGTCGTTCGACTTTTAATTCTTTAGTGAGAGGGTATGCAATGGTTTTTGTTAGATGAAGTAATTGTCCAATAAAATCGGAGTTGCGCTACAGCCCACAAGGAACCAGAGCCGAGCTTCGACAATTCGTAGAAACAAGGCCCTGGTACCTTGAGGGCCACTCAATTAATATTATTGTTGTGCGTGCTACTGCCCTCACGAGTAGAAGGGACGTACAGTTCTTTGCCAACTCCGAACGGCGAGATTTGAGAAGCTTTCCGTAGACAATCGATACTCTCTGAGTGTTGTCTGCAACTCGAAAGAGGTGGTGCCGTGAAAAAATGCGAGGTGTCCCGTCCGGAGATCGAACCTAGACTTTTTGCGTGGCGATCGATACACTTAACACTACACCAGGGCGTAGTACCAGTCCTTTTCTTAACTGTCTCCAACAAGCCAAATTGATGTACATTCCAAACAGCCATTTTTCTCTTACTTTACTGCAACAGTCGCTCTTCAGTATGCATAGTCTTGTCCTACAATTCCCTCCAGCAAACCACAAACTCATCAGCTATTGCCCCAAAGAACATTCTCTATCGAACTGACCCCAAGAAGAAAAATTTAATTAAATCCGTCTATAGTTAGAGATTCTTACACAAAGTGTAATAGAATAAAACACGAGTGTTTTTCCTCACCAGAGAAGCATCAATTTATTTAAAACAAGAAAAACCAAAAAACAAAAAGGAAATTTTTAAAAAAAAGGACAATCGTGATATTAATTGTAGAATCGTTATTTGTCATCACCAGCAGAAACCAACAACAAAAAGTAACACCAAACAAATATGATCCAAGAAACAAAAAATGTATTTATAGTGAATACCGTTTTCTACTAAGTTTTGTACGTACGTATGACCAGAGTTAAGTTTAAAACGAGATATCCGTTCTTTTGTTAAGAGATTTTTTAACGACTATTCCAAAATCAAGGAAAAAAATACCGTTTTTGTAACCAAAGAAAAAAAATTAAATAAATAAGTTAAACAAGAAAAGAAAAACTATAAGGGAAAAACCTACAGCAAGCAAAAACGAAAAACTACTTAAATATATGTATGACAGATTAAACGAGATATGACTTCCTTGAGAATTAAAAACAAAAACGTCTCATTCTTAGTAAAAATAAAAAAAAAGAAAAATGCAAAATAGCCCACTACTATAAATTACTAACAAGCAAAACAAACGAATATATATATATATGTATGCTTAAGTGAATGTTCATTTACTTGGGAGTAAAAGTTTAAGGATACTAATAAGAATATGAAATAATTATGTAATGTATTGCAATTTAAATTAATTTAGAATATAAATCACAAGGTGAATAATGATAGACACTAAATAAAATTAATTAATTTAACAACAACAACAACCAACAAAAAAAACAAAAAAAAAAACATAACAACAATATTTTTAACAAACGAAGAGGAAAAACAATAAAACGTGAAAATTAAACAAAAATTCATTTAAAATTGTGTGTTTTAGTTTTTTTTTTTTTTTGAAATTCTTGCAGCTTATTTTGGGGGACTTGGAGCACGCTTCAAGTGAGTTGGTACCAATGGCCGTCCAATGGAAACGCACGAGAAACACAAGATCAGATTTTTTTGTTTCATAGAAGGATCAAGGCTTAGGTGGGGCAGACAAGTGGAGAAGGACCTCAGCCAACTTGGAGTGCGCAGCTGGAGGCAGCCAGCGAAAGCTGGTGCTGGCTAGAGAGGCATGTTGGTTGAGGCCCAAGTCCACCCAGGACTGTAGCGCCAGCTACTCCAGAAGGGAAAGTTTCAGAATGAGAAGCAAGCACTCGAGGAGATTAAGAGTTGTTACCACAGTCCACAATCAGAATACTGTCCTAGCCTCCCTCAACATTCCCGACTAATCAATCCTGTCGTGCACCGCAACTGTCCACACCAAAGCTCCGAGTGTCCTCGTCTATGACATACCTCCAGCGTAGGCTTGGTCCTCCACGCTGTCTGCTATTATACGATTTGAGACCGGGACGGTTTCTTTTCTTTCATGCTAGCTAAGTGTTCTACGTAGCGGAGTCTACCGAGATAAAGTTTTGTCACACAGGGTCCAATCCTCCATCAAAAATTCTGCCCTATCGCTCAATATGAGAGCAGACGCTATTCAGCAGCGCACACCAAGGCTTCAAGCGTCCGCCATCTCCCCAGCATAGGCATATCGTCCACTGTTTTACTGGACTGTTCCTCTTCGATCACTCAAGCTGGATGTCCTGTCCACCGGAGTCTATTGAAATTCATTTTTGTCACAACCTCACAGCAGATCGCACCACAGATCGTGGCACATTCGACAACATTCCTCCTCGCATACAGTTCGTAGTTGTAGCAGCTCCGGAAATGTCCATCCCTTCTTTCGGGTCTGGAATTCTTCGTTAAATTCTATCGCAAACCCAAGTGTTAAGGGAACTTGACTGGTAATGCCAGCTGGCAGTGCGACAGGAGCCCTGGAACTTGGGTTTCAGCCCGACAGTGCGGTAGGCCTCCTTGTGGGTGCCAAGTCTGTGGAGCTACGAAAAGCACTTGTAGCATCCCAGGTCCCTTCAACTCGTGAGAAAACTGTAGCACTCACAAGACGATTAGTTGTTGTAGAACCTTGGTGCTGGTCCCTTGTGGGCTGTAGTCCCACTCAATCTATGGCAATTATGTGTGAGACAAAGTAGAGGGCAAATTCTCGCCACGATTTCGGTTGCAGACTTCTATCCAATGGTTCACATTTTCAATGTCTCTGAGACCACATTAAGGTTCAATGTCATGAATGTGCAGAATTATCTCATCCTTGAGCTCTTTATGTGGTCTTCGCTTATTGGCGTACACCTCTTCGTTTAACTATCCCAAAGGAAAGACGTCCAATGGTGCCAAATTACAAGATGGTGCCCAAACATCGCCACCATATGAGATTACATCCAGTCATTTCGTTTGCTGTGTAACAGGTGCCACCATTCTGTTGGAAGCGCATGTCGTCCATCTCTACCTCCTCAATTTCTTGCCACAAAAAGTCCCTTGTCATTTCGGGATAATGACCACCATTCACGGTACCTACTCAGCCGACCTCACTTTCGAAGAAGTACGACCCAATGACGCGGCAGCCCATGAACCTCATCAAGCAGTGACTTCTGGTGGATCCATCGGCTTTCCAACAATCACTCGTGAACTCTCATTTCACAGAAAGCGGATAATTTGCTTGTTAGCGAGACCACTGAGTTGAAGCAAGTCAGGGTTCCCCCCTAAAAAAAACTGCCAAAAGTGGTCAAGTCGCAACTCTGACCTTGTCTTGACATCACCAAGTCGACTCATAACAAGATTTGGGAGTTTGGTGCGTGCAACAGTCATGGGCCTTCTGTCAAGACACACCATCCTCCTTTATGAACCAGAGATCGTCGGTGGTGTCCATGTCTTCAATTTGTGTGAAACAAACTCTTCCTCACTCTCATTTGGGTGGAAAAATTGTCCAAGGGCACCACCACTCCACAATACCCACGAAACTGTCACTCTTTGTCGATACCAGCCTCCGATATGTAAATGATCCCCGTCAGAAAACAAGTGTTGCCATTCAAGTTGTCCAAAGGTTCCAGCTCTGAGGAAACAACGAATCGGAATGCCGCCCCCTTTCAACTATTGAGCCAATTGGTCCTTTGTAAGCGAGTAGGTCGAATTAAGAATTCTCTTCAGGCCAGTCCGTGAAATGTTGACTTCTTGAGATAATGTTCCTGAATGGAGACTCACACTCTCGGCCTCAGCTGTCAAATTCCCTTTCACACCATACGACGTCGGCAACCATGAGTGTTGTCCACCTGCATACCAGTCTCACGAACTACCTCTACAAGCGCCTGTACAGTAGTCGACGTGGATGCGTCATTCCGGTCGAACTTTCTTCTTTCAAAAACACACTGCTTTGACTACACAACACTGTCTTTTGAAAGAGGTTTTCAAAGTTTCCCGATGTTCTTCCAACGTAAAGTGGCCCATTTGGTTATTTGGAGGATTTCGAGCGGCAACCAGCTGTCAGTCTTATTTTGAAACAGACAGCTGCTGCCTGCCGCACCCTGTATGCCCAACAGGAAATGGCGCCCACAACTAAATCAAATCCTTGTATTTCCTAGATGATCATCAAACTTTAATCAATTTTTCTGATAAGCTATTGCTCTGTCCTTGGAGATGTGCAGAATGAACTGCGATGAATAAATGACCAACGAAAGGTGTAAGCTACCCAACTGCAACCCGAATCTCCAGATTTCATCTTTTGGTAACATTTCAGACCAAGGGAAGATCAGCAGGAATATCTGATCTTCATTTGGGAAAATTTCTCATGTTTGATGACAATTTGAGACAAGAGAGCGAAAATGCCGCCCAATAAAAGACTGAAACTTCCAAAAAAGTAGACTAGAACCTTAGCAACGACTGCCTCTTGTAGAACATGATTCCTAAAGAAACCTGTGCATCCACTTTCAACAGCAGAATCACGCCGACAAACAATCTGTGACCTTTCTTCATTCCCATCAACCATCAAACAAAAAATTAAAGTTCATCCACCTGCTGCAGAAAAAAAATCCAAAAGAAAAAACAAACACTTCCATCACTGTCAAGGGATTCTGTTTGCTCTCCCCCTCCTTCACCGTTCCATTCACTTATCAGATAATTAAGATTATTCAGGAATCGCGTTCACAATCTGTCCACAAAATGAAAGACAGCGCAAAAAATCCCGACAGAAAGGTTCCATCGTTTACAATGTCACCATCTAGCCGGGCAGGTCCCAGTTCAAACAACAACAAAAGCAGGAAAAAATCCTTTTCCTTCGTTGTTTCTTTTTTCTCTCTTTAGCTGACGATAATCACCCTCAGCTCCGTCACTGGCGATGCCGCTCAATTTTGTCATCCTCGTGGGGCAATTTAACTTCGACTAAGAGCGCTGGGAAACCCATAGCCGTGGGGGGAACAGAGCACAGACGCTGCTGCAGTGGTGGGTGGTGGCGGGCAGTGGGTGGCAGCAGAAAAATTGTGAAGGAAGAAAAATCTCTTCCGTTTACTCTTTTGGTACTCCCTGATCCTTTTATCCTCCTTGTCAGTGAAATATCATTTAAGGGGACAATGTCGCATCCTTGTTCTCGCCACCACTGTCACTGTCTCGTGGCCGTCGTCATCGTCATCGTCATCGCCATCGTCGGCTAAAGACAGCTCACTGACGACTCTACCGACCGACGATGAAGGACTCGCGGCTATGCGGGGGCAAACAGTGTTTTGTCGTGATTTCGAAAACGCCTAGGCGCGTCTGGGTTGATGTTTTATGATTCCTTTCATTCTTTTCCCATCCGCTCATCCCCGTTCACGTCTAATTGTTCCACGCTGAATGGGGTGGAAGAAGAATGGAAGGGAAGACGATTTAGGGCGAATAGAGCGTGTCTTGGGAAATTTATGAGGCTCAAAAGTTTTCCTCGGAAACGAGATGGTTTAGTGTCCTTTTGCACGGCTAAGCACAGAATTTGTCGGCAACAATGGGACGTCGAAGTTAAGTCGGTGTTTTGAACTTTTCAACTCCGAGCACGCACACCGCTCTCAACTCTCAACCAGGGATCGATGAAAGTTGACAGATGATGAGAGTGAAAGTGCCCAACAACTGTAATTAGAACTTTGTCTGGCCTTTCTGAGACCTCCGGAGGACACGCCCTAGCACTGATAGGACTTCGCAAAAAGAGTTCGATATCGTTTTGTGGTTTTATTTGGAAATCGACACTTTCGGCCTCTTTGAAGGGCAAGGACATCGCCAAGGATGGCCGGGGGTGAATTTATGTGGTTTCCCGAAATTTTTTCGATGTCCCTTAGTTGTGGGCTGAGCTCGAGTTCACATGTGAGTGTGATCCATAAAAGGGACTAAGAGTTTCATTTAAGGGATTACGGTTTTGTTTTCAATCTCCCCGACATCCCCTCTCCATGTGGTTTTCAATTTTGAGCGCCGTGTATATGGCTGGGGGTGCGTGTTTGGGGTGCTTTCCACATTTGGATATTACTTGCGGGAGCAGAGGACTAATCGTATTTCTTGTCCTTATGAGCAAACACAGGATATGGGCGAATTCTGAGAAGGAGGCAATGGTGCTCGAACGCAATTACGGGATACACCTTTGGTTTGAATGGAGAATGAACCGTATCGTGTTTGCTTTTGGATTTGTTTGCAAAGGACTTCGATAATGACGCTGACGACGGCTCTGAACACGAATTCGACACAAGGCTCCTGGAAGGGATTACACATGCTTGAAAGGCAATCTGTGGGAAAAATAAGGAATTGGTTCATTTTTCTTTTGTTTTCCTGTATATATTGCGCGCACGTGTCAGTTTGAGTGAAGGTTTAGAAGGCATGAAGAGGTACCCAGTTGAAAATTCAGAGAAGCCTCTCCTTTAGCAGGAGACTACGCGGCACAGCTTGATGGGAATTAGTTGAAATGTTGAACCTTCTATTTTGTCCACAGAAGAGAAGAATTGGCTGTGAAAGAAGCACGAGCTTAGAAAAAATTGAAAATTGGCGCCCAACGAAAAACTTAAACTGTACATAAGTACCCTAGATTCAATATTTTTCGGCATAATTTCATATGAATTGCAAGTGGTGTTGACTCTTGAATGAACCGTCTTACAATTTTTCGAGAATTGACCAAAGGCACAAAAGTGGAGGTGGCGCCCAACGAAAGACCTCTCATATAAAATGAAAATCTATAGACTTCTTCACAAAAAGCTACCTTCAATAAGGGACTAGAGCCCTATATGCCCTTCAAGTCCATTTCAAAATCCATCGTCTGCTCACAATCCCCCCCGGAACCATTAGTTTCATTCCAAGCACCGCTTTTCTCCAAGCAACCATGGACACAGGACCGTGCCGCCACGATCCGCAGTGGAACTCCGTGTCCGTCCAGATTGCGTGTCAATTTGATAATTGCTAGTTAAAATGCAACTACGTCTCCTTCTTGGAATCCTGATCCTTTAAAGTCACTCCTCTCCTCGACTGAGATTTTCCTTCCAAACATCCACTGTCGGCGCTGCTGTTGAATGACCCTGACCGGGCAGGTGAGTGTCGAGATTTCAAGCCCACCGCCGCAGAGGATGTTGAACACGAGTGCGAATGCCTCTTTGCACTGGTATCCTGTGGAACACGGTGGGATTTTTCTTCTTCTGAAATATTACATAAAATTCTCTTTTGGTTGTGCCCATCCTACCTCCCCCCCCCACCAACCATGTCCTCATCGACAGAGCAGCGTACAGTGAATAACGACGGGTAGTGGGTGGAGCTTGCGGTTGAGGTGCCTCGAGCGGGAATTACAATTCAACGGGTTCACTTACATTAATAGCCCCCCATTGCTGCTGCCTCCACGGAATGCCGTACAATGTTCGAAGGACGAGAGTCCTTAAAAAAGAGAACAGGAGGAAACCCAAGCGCGCAGCACCAGCATCGAGAGACCGACAGACCGGAAGGTGAACCCTTTTAAGGAAATGATATACAAAACACTCGGTTGTTGGGCTGCGAAATCTATGGGGAATTTCCGAGCGAAATTAATGGCCAGCAGGCACTTTGAAAGCTCAAGCGCGCCGCTCCGCCTCACACACACACACGTGAATTTATGCATTCGCATTCGGCTTCAATGTGCGCACGTGAAATTCTCAGGCGGCGGGGGGATGGCAGATACACGGCGGCGTATTGTGTGTGGCCGTCCATCGATTGTGTGTGTGTGGTGGGCAAGGATTTAAATGTTTCCTGCTGAGGGCGGTAAAGTGGATTAGATGATGGAATTGTTTCTAAGACTGTTGGCGGCGATGGGTGGACATGCAAATGGCTGGTTGTCATCTTGTGGCTTTCTGATTGCAGATACTTTGCTTAAATGTCGACTTAAGTAGATTTTATCGGGGCGAGGGAATGAATGAGAAACAGATTTGGGAACAGATTGACTGAGGATTTGGGAGGGAGGGTGCTATAGATGGCGGGGGAATGTCACATTGTACCTGGAAAGGTGTCATCAGGAATGGGTGGGCAGGGAGAGGAGGAGGTGCTCAAGGTAAAATTTTAGGAATGCCCATGAAATGTGTGAAATCTGTGGGTCTCCATTGAATATTGAAATTTTGGACCGATTTGGACAAATTTGGACAAATTTTTGTTCTGAAATGTCCTGGGATTCAACATACTCCACATGAGTTCCTTGTCCTGGGCTCTCAAATTAGAGACTTTGGACCACTAAGGACTGAAGTTTGTGGGCGGATATTCAATTTTGGACAATAAAGAACAAATTTTGCTTCGATCTGAAACAAATCTTGTCCCAAAAAGTCCAAAAACCCAGTAGGTCCACATAAATTCATTTTCTTATCGACAATCTGATGGCAATTGGCCACTGAAGATGGCTCCCTCAAAACAGTTAATAAATTTTTCACAAATTTGGACAAATTTGGACTTGCACCGGATCAGTATTCGTTGTTAAGTTCTGCACAAGGGTTAAGTTTAAATAAATAAATTTCTCGTTTGTCAAAATCACCCAATGGATGTGTTCCTGTCTAGAATATTCACACCGGACCCTCAGTCATTGTTTAATTAACATACGAGTGCAGCAATCATGCATCATCTTGTACGACACAGTAACAGTGTCGTTCATCACAAATTTAATCCACAACGCACCGGCCAACCCTTCCCTCTAATTAAAGATCCATTAGGCACAGTCACAGGCAACAACAACACGCCACAGTGCAAGGATAATAAATCTCCTGGAAGGTATATTAAACCACTTCATGATGAACGTCACCACAACTTCGCACTCCATTACATCGGCAAGATGATGGTGAAGAAGGGCGATAGCAGAAGGACTCTGCCGCACAAGGGTTTTGCTATCAATTTGAAAATCTATAACTTGAGTATCCCACGTGGATTGCATGTAACGCATAAAATTATGCGCCAGGAAGCCACCAACTCCGACCAGCGCGGCGTCGACTTCATCAATCACTAACTTGAAAGTGTGAGCAGCTGGTACACACCGCCTCTGCTATCGGCGCCACAGGAAGGAGCTAAATCGAGGAAGAAGAAAAAGGAATTAGGACAAGCAACATGCCACAACTATCAACTTAGAATGAGTACGCATCCTGAGTCGCCTCTGAATGGGCTGTGGCGGGTGGTAATTGCCACCCATCCCACTACGAGCGGCTAACATGTGAATTGCGTGATGATGACTTCAACTTTCAATTAAAAATCCACATCGAGCTCCCCAGGCCGTCGCCACTGCTAATCCACTCAACAGACCAAAAGGTGGCTGCCGATGACGCAGGTGAGCTTCAGAGTGAGAGGAAAACTTAATTTTCCTGTCCATCAAAGTTTTGCTGCCAATCCTTGGCACAGACTGATGGATGGGAAGCCGGGCTGACGAATTTTGTAAATAAGGGCATCCGAAGAGAGAGAGAGAAAGAGACAGATCAGTCCTTGGGATATGAATTTGTAACGCCTCTGCACTTAATCTTTGAAATTAATTCCACAATCGCTTCCTTAACGAGGAGTGGGCGATGAAATCCGGCAACAAGAGCTGGGGCGAGATGACGGGATTAGGGTTTAGGAAGAATTTCAAACGCACGTCAATTGCAACGGCCGCCCACAAGGTGCATGGAGATATTTTTAGAAGAGAGGTTTATCACTGGGCGCCACACGGTGAAGAAGAGGGAAGCAGAGAAAGGATGTGGAAGATAATCGGCAACAGGTCAATCGTTGGGCGCCAAACTGCCACCGTCAAGATCCAAATTGTCACCGTCGAGACTCAAACAAGGAAATTGAGACCAGAGGTGTCCAGTAAAAGCGACGTTAAGTAGCAGGGGAACAATGAGAGAAATAGATGGACACCGCTGCGGGGTGTCAAATAAAAAAGAAGGGTCCAGCTCTACATCCAGCCTTTCAAGCGGACAGCGGGAAGGTGACTAAAATAGACGCCATCCGGAATACTGCCGGGAGCCAAGAGCTAAAGAAAGATCAACTCCGTTCTTCAATCTAAAAGTTCAAGAGTCCGTCTTTGAAAGGGACAAGGGTTTGGAGCCATGTGTCAAACAAAGAAGAAAATGAAGAAGAAGGGATCAAATCAGCCACTGCTAGCTGTTGATCTGGAAGGCAGACGAACGACGAGAGAAACCGAGAAAGAATGTAGAATTGAAGAAAATTTAAAAATGAGGGACACTGCTACAACCCCCCACGATGCGTAGCGTCCGTTAATTAAGGCGCACACTGGTCTCACGCCTGAGATTTGACGACTGGTTAATGCGAAAAATGAGATTAACAATGCTAATCGTCACTAAGCCGATTAGTGGGACCAAGGATGTGACTGTGGCTGAAAGTGTGACTGCGTCTGGGGACTGTGACTAAATTCCTCAAGTAATTACACCACGACGAGATGGAAGCTTGAGGAGGGGATGTTTTTAAAACAAATTTTCAAGAGAAATTAGGTGTAAAATATGATTTAGATTAACGACTACCACCCCAGACAGTCCCCGGTGTATGGGTGTGAGGGTGACATTGCCAGTAACGACACTCTGGGTAATTGGATGAGTTAATTACATTCTAAGTGCCTAAGATGATGAAATATTACACATCACGGTATAATCCCTGCTGGGAGATACAAGGAGTTTTGTTTTCTTTTTCCCCTGAACAGGCACTTGAAGTCAAATGAATGTCGTGCCACTTTAAACAGGCCTCGCTGTCCCTTTCCTCCGTCACCACCTGCCTTTGGCAGTTCTCCAAAATCACAACCCTTTGGCAAAAGCAGTTCCGTGCTTGTGTGTGTGTGTGTTTAGTTAGACTCCTGTCTGCTGGCACAGTCCCACTTTGATTGACACAACAGGCGAAACAATTGCTGGCAAGCCCTCGCGCGAGCACACAACTACAGTCCGTTGTCGTTGCTCCCTCAAAAGAAGCAAATTGCTGTCGCTATTAATAACTGTCATATTAGGCTAGAGTGGCAAATTAATTTCAAAAAAAAGTTCAAGTCAAAAGGACATGGCATAATCCTTGAATGCAATTTCCCTTCCGGAATGACTTATGAGCCTCTTCCGATGGGCATCGAATTGTCATGAATTATTGGTGGATAATTAAGTGACAGCCAGGGAACAGGGAGGATTTTCAGGACTAAGGACTGAAGACTAACCAACAGTTGGGAGTGAAATTTATTTCAAGAAGTTTGTGAAATCGATTGAAGTAACTTTGACTCGCGCAAGAGCTCTCTAGGTAATTGATTTTGTTTCTGTGGTTAAATTGCGTGTTTTGATCCGATTGTGGAGAGGGGTCGTTCAGCTACAACACACACCAGCAGTCAGCAGTCCTCACCGAAGGACGATAATCGATGGTTATTTACCGCACTTTGATAGCTCAGCGGTGCGGTGGTGATGATGATGATGGTAATTACGGTGGTATCAGCGATATCAAACGGGAAGGATAATATCTGTGGTTACAAAACCGGGTGAGGGGGGGTGCAGGGTAGTGGCAAAGGGGGCTGCGTAAATAAATTCTTGTGTTGGCACATAATTTCGGGGTATTAAGCCACTTGAGAGAACGTGTAAACAAAGGACTTTCATTGAGAATGTGAATGATGGATAGAATGGCACAGATTTGGACTAGTTTCGGATCAGTTTTTGAACAGGAAAAGATGGGATTTGGACGAGGTCTGCAAGGAAATCGGTACGGCAAGCTTGAAAAGAAGTCTGGAAAAAGGGGAAAAATTACTTTGCAAATTTTGGGAAAGGCGTTTATTGCTTAGCTACAATTTATTGATCAGAAAATCAGAAAGGATTGGTCTTAAGGAAAAAAAATTGGACCTATTAGGATCAACATTCTTGTCTGAACTTTATGGAAATTCAACCAACTATCCCCAAGTATTAACTTTTTGTGGTGAATGTGGTAACTTTCAACTTGTTCTGGGAGGTTGAGTGGAGTTGGACAAAATTTGGACTTTTTTGGAGCAATTTTTGTTCAGAAATCTAGAAAAAATTTAACGGATTCAGCACACTCTCCATGCCCATGCCCACACGTCTATTGCAAATGGTCCTTAAAGGTGTGGCCTTAAGCGAGGGAAGATCACGATAGAAAATATTTTGACACTTCGGCAGATCCTTGAGGAAACTCAGGAAATGCATATCGACACCCATGACCTATTAATTGATCTTAGGTTCGCGTTAAACATGTTATTCAGTGTCACGTCTAATATTGGCATATCAACCAAATCCATTAGGGTGACCATGGAGAAGGAAGCTATTGTGGAAAGAACTCCGTCAGAGATCCGTAACAGACACACCAAGCCCTTTAATTTCAAAGAAGGATTAAGACAAGACGATGCAATGGATTACAACATTTTCAACATCATTCTTAAGAAGATCGTGCGAATCATACAAGCCAACACCAAAGGCACGATCTTGCAAACGCCCTTTCGGCTGCCTGCTGGATGATTCGACCATTCCATTAGGCAAAAAAGAGCCATCAACGAGGCGTTCCAGAGTATTGAGACAAAAGCAACGAAAATTTGTCTGGCGGTAAGCGATGTTAAGTCAAAGTATACGCTGCAAAGGATGCTCCACAAGTTTTTTAAGTGAGCGCTTCAATGAGTGGAATAGAAGCTTAAGGTATTCAAGGACTCTCTAACTTTGCAGCGGATAGGGACAACAACATCTGAGACCACGTCAAACGCTGTCTATTTTCACTCAAGAGGATATGGAGTATCAAAGGTCTTCATCTCTCTTTCCTCTCTTTTTCTCTTACTCACACTCTCTCTTTCCCTCTCTCTCCCTCTCTCTTTCTCACTCTTAAGTGAGAGCAAGCCTCGGTCGTACAACACTTTCGACATCCCTGCCCCACTCAATGGTGATAAAACGTGAACGTTTCCAAAAGCGCATGAGAAGGAAAATGTCAAGAGAAAGTGGTTCTGCTTGCGATTCTTGGTCCTGTTTGCGTTGATGGCATCTGGAGGAGAAGATTCAACGACGCCGCTTATGGGCTGTACGACGGCATACAGCTGGACATGACTAGAGCATACCAGCACCACTGCTCCGGCCCGAAAAGTCTTCGAATTCGAGCCATTGGAACGAAGCATATGAGGATGGCCTTGGTCGAGATGGCGCACACAATTGGAGAAGGACCTCCATCAACTTGGAGTGCTCAACTGGAGGCACCTGGCAAGATATCGTAGTAGCTAGAGAGGTTAAGTCCAGAGGTCCATCTGGACTGTAGCGCCATAAAAAGAAGTAAAAGAGACCTGGGGCACAACATCCCTCTCCACAGATTAGAATGACGTCCGAATCAACCTTAGCAGCCGGTGTTACTTCGGTTTGTCGACTGCGACTTTGCTCAACTCCTTTGCTGGATATACTTGGGCTTCTGCTTGAACGTTTGAACAGAGAAGAAGCCATAAGTTGTGGATGTAGTCCAGGTGGCGGAAATCCGAGTCCGAACACCAGCACACTGGGTCTTGAAGTTCAAACTCCCTACTTCGAGAAGAAGAAGACCGAATCTGGGACGCAAGATTGTCTGGTCTTGATGTGTGCCTAGGGCAGTCAACGATGGAAGGCAGAGATATATCAGGATCGGTCTCTCCATGACTTGCCAGCCTAATAGGGATGTAAGTAACTGCAGAAGGCCCAAACTGTTAGCTCCCTTCAATGCAGACTTTCACCAAGAAATCAGACGTTCAACTCGATATTTGGCAAAGTCCTTCTCCGTCTCTCAGGAAAGACGATTTAAATGCTCACGATATTGCTGGATGGCTCTCCTAGTCCTTATTTCAAACGCAAACATAACTTTCTCCATCTTCTTAACTTCCCTCTAACTAACTACGAAGAAGGAAGCCCACATTGTCCTGAAAATTCGCTAAAATCACAAGATTTCCGCGACTTTTACCGTAAAAAACCATCAATTCCGTCAAGCTTCCCTTCATGTAAAAAAACCCAACATCCCCACCCACTCCCATTCAACCCCTTCCACCTATTTAAAGCACTTTCATTAGACTCATCAACAATTCATTAATTAGCTTCATTTTCCTCAAGTATGAGGTAAGACCCCCTTCTCGCTTTTTCTTTGACCATCGTCCCTCATCAGAGGGTTGGATCATTCAGTGACAAAGTAACACTCGCGTCTACATCCTCGCCTTGGCAAAAGCAAACATGAAACCGAGCTGGGTCATGGAGCTGCGAGCTCAAAATACACGTCGAACTCTCTCTCTCTCTCTCTCTCTCCATATCGCATCTCATAGAAGGGATGGATGAAAAACTAACAAACACAAAGGGCGCAGAGGGGGGGGGGGGGGGGGGGGGAATACACACCCGCAACGTAGGCAACCACCATCAGTGGACTGACACCAACAACCGAGTGAGGAGGACGACGTCAACCGCCGCCGTCGCCGCTGCCACCAAAGGAGGATGGTAAACATTCTTAATTACAACCCCTCATTAATTTTTAATAATTTCATAATTTCCACTTATTCGACAGGGGTTGGGCTTGCACAGCAGGCGGTGAGATGAACGATGCGATGGATGGGAGGGAGAGGGGGGAGGGGTGGTTTTTTAGTTTTTCCAGTGTGTCCATGGTTGTAATTTGATCACAGCTGCCCTCCACCAGGATGGACATAACTCCGCTTCACACACACATGGTGGCAATGAAAATTTCATAACGGTATCTCATTTGATATTAATCGCATGATGTAAGAGAATTTCCCACCCCCACCTCACCCCACCCGCTAAGACAAGACAAAGTTGCACACCTTGGCTTGGCTGTGGATGGATGATAGTGCCGATGGGCGTGTCAGAGCTCATCATTAGGAGCGCTTAGCTAGTCCTTCTCGTCTGTCAACGTCATCGTCATGTAATCAAGTAATTTTACAATCAATTTGTGATTAATTTATGAAGAGACGAACGACGATGGACGTGTGAGCGCTCAGGAAGGACGACTGGCGGTGGGGTGTGGTTAAATTCTGAGATGACTATGACTGTGACATCGTCAGAGGATTTCCTTGAAGCACCGAGCAGTCCTTAAGACCCTTGACTATCCTAAGGAGCTTCGTTCTCAATCCAGAACAGAGTGATGTCCCAAGGACATCTCCACAAACATCCATTTAAGAAACCCACCCTCCACGGGAAAAAAAACAAAACTCATTTCGTGTCCTTGATGTCCAACAAAAGGATATGTTGGAATAAATGGAGAGATGTGTGTAAAATCAAGGACAAATCCATTAACATCCTTTCAAAGTCATAAAGTCCACTCCACTCGTTCCGTTGATCTTGGCCAACACCACCGTCATCATCATCAATCTATTGATGTTTCATCCTTCTACTGAGTGCATCAACAGGACATCAACTTTGAAGAAAAAAAAAACAAAACCATCGCATCGATCCAACAAGAGGAACTTAACATCAGACACGAACATGTCTTTAATGTCCCTCCACCCGATGTGTGTGTGTGTGAGTGTGTGTGCGTGATATAAAACAGGCACATAAAACATCCTTAAACTAACCGAAAAGGGAAAATGCATTTAAGGAGCAGTTTTTCGTTTTTTTTTTTGGTTGTTGTTGTAAATTGCAAAAGAAAAGAGCTAAAGGACTCTACCACTGGTCTGGTCTAGAGTGTCCTAAGTGCGCAAGGGAAGTAAAATGAAATTGAAAAGTACCCACCACACCGCAGCCGGAATCAGGGACGAAGGGACGAAGGAGGAGAATAATAAAATCGGGACTAGTGCTGCAGGTTCAAAAAACCAGGCAGACGAACTTCTCGCCAGACGGTTATTTCCTGAACGGGGCACCACCCATTCACTCTTGCGCCGAGGCGCTGTGTTCTCGCCTCGTTTCGCGTTGGCTGCCGGAAATTGCTTGTAATTAGATTGCAATTATCGCTACGAACATGAAGTCATTTTCATCATATTACCGTTAGGTGGAAAAAAGGAAGAGGAAGCGAATTGAGTGTGTAAGTTTTGGTGGATGAGAGAGAGAGAGAGAGAGAGCAGGACCTTTTGTGCGCGAGAAAGTGACTTCACTTAACTTTTGACGGTGGAGGGGTGGTTGGGGTCTGATTGTTTCTACTTTCAGTTTTTTGCGCAGTCAAATGTCGATGACGGGATGTGTCACGAATGTGATCGACATCGAAGGGGGGGTTTGTGTTTGTCGTCGTCGTCGTCGTCGCGTTCGCTCACTCTTTATGGTAGTCCTTCCAATATTGATGGGTGCCTTTAAAAGGACATTAACCGATGGTGGGATGGTCTATTGGTGGATACGGCGAGTTTATTGATTACCCCTCGAATCAACTCCTCTTCCCGGTGAGCGCGAGAGAGGGGGGGGGGGGGAGAGAGACAGTTCAGGATATTGCAGCAGGGAATGCTGACAGGATGAATGTGAAGAAATTGTTTATTTCATTATCGCCTCAGGGCAGACAGGATGTTGTTCGATTTGAGTCTGGAAATCGTAAAGAATGAAATTTATGATTCAATTGAACGCTGGTGTGGGTTGGTGAGAGGGGGGCGGGGGGGGTGTGTGGTCACAGGACAGAAAGAATCCATCAAAATGAACTTAAACTGACGCCCTAACCTATGACAAGCCAAGATGATGTGGAAATGACTCAATTCAAGGGCAAACGACAGCCGAAAGAGGGACACTTATCGAAAGGTTTTACGATCTGGAAGGAATGTTGCAGTAAAGGAGATGACATTTCGGAAAATCCAAGTGGGTGTGGATTGAGTCGCGCTTTAAATGACAGAAGAAGTGTCTTCTTTTCGGGGCGCTGGAGTGGTTAATCTGATGATGAACCAGAGAGCCAGAGCTTATCCTGAGATAAAACTGATCTCAGTCCGATTGCAGAATCTTGCGAGAATCGCCTAGATGGCGCTAAAGGTCCCATCGCTTGGTGTCAGCTTGATTGAAGGCAAGAGTCTGAGGAAGGGTCTTCAGATGCTGATCAACCAGAAACTCTGGAGAGCCCAAAAACACACCTTCCGCCTAGAAAAGTCTCAAATTCCGTCTAGGGATCAAGAGACGTGTCTTCGGGTCCCAATTTTGGCGGAAAATGACTTCCGGCCAGAACCTGAAAATCAGTTTTCATAAGGAATTGCTCTTTAAACGATTACATCTTCCATTTAGGTAGACGGCGCTTCTTTCCTAGATGGCGCTTCTTTCCTAGATGGGGCTTCGTTCCTAGATAGAGCTTCTTTCCTAGATGGCGCTTCTTTCCTAGATGGCGCTTCTCTCCTTGATGGCGCTTCTTTCCTAGATGGCGCTTCTTTCGTGGATGGCGCTTCTTTCCTAGACGGGGCTTCTTTCCTAGATGGGGCTTCGTTCCTAGATGGCGCTTCTTTCCTAGATGGCGCTTCTTTCGTGGATGGCGCTTCTTTCCTAGATGGGGCTTCTTTCGTAGATGGGGCTTCGTTCCTAGATGGCGCCTCTTTACTAGATGGCGCCTCTTTCCTAGATGGCGCTTCTTTCGTGGATGGCGCTTCTTTCGTGGATGGCGCTTCTTTCCTAGATGGGGCTTCTTTCCTAGATGGCGTTGTGCTAATGTGGACTTGGAACTCAGTTCCCATGCGTCGTAAGCCAACTGTCTTCAGTTTCGTACAGGGCCTTTCTCTGCCACTTAGTTCCTTGAGAGTTTGACTCGAAAACTCTTCGAGATGGAACGTCGCTCTAAATGGCTTAACTTACTCGAGTCATTGGAAACCCTTTGATAAGGTCGATGCTGTCATATGACTCCTAGAATGAGCCGTTCAATCGTCTCCATCAATCAAACAACCCTTCAAGATTGAAAATCACAAAACCAGTCACTTTCCAAGTGCAACCAACTCAATTCTCAGCCATTGTGACGCTCAAAACTTACCGTTATCGCACGCTTAAGAAATGAAAGAAAACTTTCAATGTAACTTGATAGACAAATCAATTCAAGGATCACCACAAACTCTCGAATTTCTCCCACAAAACCACAGAAGTCAATGACCACTCGAAAGCGGGTAAAGTACAAGAAAAATATTTACTTTTCGTATTCCCAAGCAAGTCTGAGCAAATATTTCTTCAAAAGCCAGCCATGAAAGCATTCCAAGGTGTTAATTGCTTTGAAATTCCATTAACTGGCAGACTGTGACGACTCACTGCACAGAGTCGTCGTCTGCCGCCGTACTGTGGACGACTTCAAATTTCGCACCCTCTCCAGCCTCCGACTACCGTAAACATTGTTGTAAACAAAAACACTAACCCTAGCTAAATCATCAATGAAATGAGAGTTCCTTCTCAAGCTTACCGGTGGCGCCCAGGGGGTGGGAGGAGGGGGTTGGTAGCAGCAGGCCACAAAAATAACAACCACTTTGGAGCACTAGAACGACGTCTGACGTCCAAATAAAAACACCATTTAGACCTCCGTCCCCCCAGCCGCTCCCTCTCGTCATCGCCCACACACATTGGTCTACTTTGTGTTCGTGTGAAAGGAAAACATCCTCATTTCGTTATATTCACACTGTCCGCCAAGTTACTAAGGGAACGGAGCATAAGAAAACAACCAACAGCCGTAGCGGCAGTCAACACGGTCTGTGTGTGTGCGCTCGTCAAGTGGAAAATATCCCTTTTCTGGTTCTCGCAGCATGCCCCAGCCCACATTCCTCATCTCATAATTCGAAATGATGCCTCTAGGGCACTTCTATCCGATGATGTAGCATCTTCACACTGGCTACAAGTACAGTTGAGAGTTTATTTGACCTCCCGTCCCTTACACTTCACCCACTTGCCAGGACGACGATGACGACGACGACGACGGACGGTTTTGGGGCAGAAACATGTGTAAACATTAAGGACCTGCAAATAATTCTCGCAAAGAAAAGACGAGGACTCAAGCAAGTCACATAGTTAGACGCTTCAGGATCCAGCTCCCCCCCAACCCCCTTCATCACCACTCCTAGACAACCCCCCAGAGGGTCTTGATATTAGAAACGTGACGTTTTAGTTGTCCTATATCAAATTACTTCACTCACACACGCACAGACAGACAGTGAAAGGGGGGGGGGGGGGGGGGGAAAGCGAGGTGGATGATGACTTTAATCAGCAGCACACACATCGGCAACGATTCAATGACTAGCCAAAAGGGTTGCCGAGCAGATGAATCTCACACAGGGGGCATATGAAGGATGTAATAAGCGTTGAAAGGATTTTTCAGTCGTTTAAAGGGTTCGTTCCTGCCATTAAGTTTATGTCATGCCAAGGGAGGATGAACCGACCAAATAAATCACATTCCTTCTGTCAGCAAAACAAGAAGAAAAAATCACGCTGCGTACAAGAAAAAAAAAGTCTCCCATTGCACTGCGAGGACGCGACGCACCCGAAGGACACCCTCGCCCCGAAAGGTACAACATAAATTTTATTAGCACTTGGTGAGCGCGAAAGAGAGAGTGCCGCCGACGAACTGCGCCGTAGACCGTCTGAATGACATGACCTAACTCTGCACTTGATTGCCAGGAAGGATAATAAATCGTGGACAATAAAACGAAAAGAAGTCCACAAAAAAAAAAAAAAAACAAACAAACAACTAGACTGCCGGTGGATACGCATCAAAATGCCTCGGCGGCGACGGTGAACGGATCTGCAGTCATGGCAGCGGATCAGGGAGATGCAAAGTAGCACTCAAATTTATGGACAACCGAGGGAGCCGAGGGCAAATGGAAAAACGAAATGAAATGAGATGAGAATTCGAAATAAGCATCGCCTCGCAGTTGGCAGCGCGCATCGCCATCCGACGGCGCTCTGCGTTCCTCTGCTCTGAGCTCATTTTACAATCGAAATAGTGCCGTCACGCAGAGCAGCATTTGAGATGG
Source organism: Eristalinus sepulchralis (assembly GCA_944738645.1). NCBI lineage: Eukaryota > Metazoa > Arthropoda > Insecta > Diptera > Syrphidae > Eristalinus > Eristalinus sepulchralis. Next base: position 4,835,828 of record OX122886.1, on the reverse strand, counting down.
ACGGCAACGGAGCGCGCGGTTTATTTTCGCCGTGCTTTTATGACAGGTCGTCAAGAGTAGGGAGGGATCCTGTTTTTACCGGCGGAGGTGGTCATCAAATCTTTTCAATATACAATTTCATTTCCACTTCCACCACTTCCAGCGAGTGAATGTTGTTTGATGGATCGTTTCGCTGAATCAAACTGAAATGCAACTGTGTTGAGTGTTGGAGTTTGGGGGGGTGGGGTGGTGTTTTTTTTGTTGTCGAACTCGTTCATCATTTAAACTGACAAGTTGAAGGAGGGAAACGGAATCATTATGGGGAGAAGTTTGTTGATGACGTTAGAAAGGAATGTTGCGGGATGACGATTGACGCGAAACTACCATTCATCATGAGCAATTTTTCGGCACAAAAGTCACTGTGAAACAGTACACCAGAAAAAGGCAATACGTCGAAAATCTACAACTTCGAAAGGACGAAGGTGCTCAGATTCTCAAGAGGAACAAAAAAATGTTAAAGCTTAACTCCAAAGTCCAAAAAGGCCCAAAGTTGGAACAAAGTTCAGAGCTCGTTAAAGCAGAAGTGATAAGGTCAGAATTTTGAAAACATCTAAAATATTAGAATTGCAGAAGTTTCAAAGTTTCAAGATTTCGAACCCAAACTGAAGGCAGTGTCAAGAAAGATTTGACTTGAAAATTGTAAGATTTTGCAAAGGTCCAAATTATGAAAAGCCTAAAAAGTCTTTAGTCCCGCAAATTCGAAGAAGGCCCAAATTATGAAAAGCCAAATAAATCTTTGGTCCCGCGAATTCAAAGAAGTACCGAAATGGATTTTATTCAGAAAATACAAGCATTCGAAAATTTAAGTTTCTGAAAACATCAAAATCTCAAAAAATTCAGGAATTTCGAAAAGCCTAAAATGCAGGAGCGCACACATTTCGAAAGATATGAAACTTTAAAGAAGGCATAAGTTGTTAAAAGTCTAAAGTTCAAAATAGGCCTAAGACCCATAAACCTAAAATGACCAGACTGCCCGATGGTCAAAAATCCATAAAAACCTAATATCACAGTGAACCAAAATCTGTAAAGAAAATATCGTTAAAGTCGGCTCCTCAAATACCAAAAGGTCAAAAATGTTGGAGCCCAGAATTTTGCAAGATTCGAATGTTCCAAATTCTGAAGAAAGTACGACTCAGAAAGGCAAATAAATCTGAAGGTCTCGCTTTCCACAAGAGGCCAAAATCAAAACCCAACTTTGAAAGTCACAAGGACCAGAAATCTTAATGTTCCAAGACCGACAATGTAAAAAATTCTGAAAATAGACTAAGAATAGACCATTCGAGACCCTGAAGGTCCAATATTCACAAAATATTTTAAGTATCACATATTCCTGAAATCTATGTGTTTAGAGCGGCCAAAATTGTGAGCAACTCAAAATCTAAATAAGGCCAGAATGTCTAAAATTCAAAAAAGTTTATAATTCCAGTAAACATGAAACTCAGACAGGTCCATAATCTACAAGAGTCCAGAAAGTGATATGAATTTGATTGATATTGAAAATAAAGAAAGGCCTAAAATGTTTATACTCCAGAATCCAAATCCAGAAAAGCCCAAGATTCTGCCCAATGCTGGAGAATGCCAAAGACACAGAGAAAGTTAAGATTCTGAAATCGTAGTCATCTTATAAAGTTCCAAATTCCTAAAGCATACAAATAAAAAGAAAACTGCCCTGTCCTAAAACTCCAAGGCTCCGAGGGCCAAGTACAAAAATGCCAAAATTCGCAAAACACTTTATCACCGAGAAAATCCCAAACAATCAGAAAGTCCCATAAAATTCAAAAACCCACGAGAGGCCAAAATATACAAAATACCAAAAGCCTGAGAACCATACTCTCCCCAACAGTCCCAAGTTGGTAAGAGTGCAACACCCCGGAAAGCCCAAAAAGGACCAAATGCAGACAAACTCAAAATTGGAACACGCAGCCAACCACACACAATTTGATCTAAGACTTGAGAAACTACGTTTCAAATTCATACTGGTTGCGTTCCATTAGAAATTGCGTGCCACATATCCAAATACCACATTCAGCTGTATCTCCCGGTTTGACTTCATTGTCCCCATTGAATGCGCACCACTCCCTGTGGCCATTAGCACACAACATTCCATAAGTGCGCTGCGTCACGAAGCCCATTCATCGAGATGAATCCAAATCATCTCATCAATCTCCCTCTTCAGTCAACAGCTGCCTCGAAAGAAAGGAGCCTCATCAAGACTCGCGCGATAATTAATTCCTTTTCGTCATTCGTAGACTGCACACAAAAGCCAGCCAGCTCACTCACCCAAAAGCCCCATAAAAATACGTTCCCGTGTCACAATCCCCAAACCAAACGACACCCCCTCACCCCCTCCACACATTTGCACCGTGTCGCGCCGTACTCGCTCATCCATTAGAACGCTCGTTTAGATCAAAGGATAACCCCAATGCGCTACGCTAAACGCTTCCTGTCCCAACATCGTTGTGCACATTCATTGTTCATTGCTGGCGTGTTTCAGTCAACACCGTGTGCCATCGCAGTATTTTTCGCCCTTTAACACAAGGACGTTGACGACGTTTCAAAGCTCTCATCCTCCTCCATCCCATTCGTCCCGCATGTAAATAGGTTTTCAGGGCCCCGCTCGAATGTGTGACGCTGCTGGTCTATCATCACCTGGTCACCGAAGACCCCCCCTCGGCGAAAAGGGGGTTCCAGGTAAATATCAACACTTGCATCCAAAAACAAAATTCTGCCGCTGCTGCTGGCCTTTGGCTGGAGCGCGCAACTTTATTCCTCGCGTACCCTCAGCAATGGCTGGGGAAAAAATAAAGCAGCGCGTACTGGCGAGGAACAAACAAGCACAGAGAGCTCCATGAATCCCTACCTAGATACACGCGCACCAGCGGATAGGATAGTGGTTTTGCGCGTTGTCATGGTAATGGCATTCGAAATTAACGAGGTGCAAAACGAGTACTGCCAGCACATAGTACATTTCGTGGCGGCGGCGGCGGCGGCGGAGACCAAGTGCAGATGTGAAAAAATATCGCGCAAATGAAATCCTCTTCGAAATGGCCGTGTCAAATACACACAGTCAGTTGGGAGGCCACACTGTATACAGTTCTGCTAAATATTAATTAAAACTGCAACACAAAACCGACAGCATTAATATTTCGCAGCGCATGTCATTTCTGATGCAAACCACACTCTGCCCTGGTGGCAACACATTTCCCAATTCCACTCTTCCATCTAGGCCAGTGGCACTCGCTCTCGCTCGCTTTGCGGCCGTTTTGGAAGTCAATGTGGCCCCAGAGGCAACAGACAACAAAATGCGAGAAGGAAAACATGTTGAAAGCATTGGGGGCAGCGAGCCTTGTTTTTGAAGATTAATTTGATTTTTTTCCCCGCGCGCGAGAGAGAGGATTGAAAGTGGACTTCAATTGGAATTCATTTAACCGTCCCACTGTCTTCTGTCAATTCATCCCTTTTGACATTCCAAAACCGTCTGTAATTAAAATAAAACACCCAAGTGCCTCAGGAACTTATTTAATCTGCAGTACCACAGGGCTCCCATCTCAGTCCCCAACTCTTGAAGCGCCACAAAAATTACTCTTCCCTTGTCTAATCTCTCAACCTATTGTGTGCCAAATTGACTTCCTTAAAGTCAAACTTGGTCCTTAATTTAAGGGCCCCACCCCCCATAACAATTCAACCTCAAGATTCATTTGTAGGGGGTCTAGAAGACAAACGAAGCCACCATCCACCCACCCACCCGCCCCCTCTCCACATGGCTCAACGAATGAATAGAAGAACGGAAAACAAGAAAAATTAACAAATACAAATTGTTATCGTTCTTTCACGGCTATTAAAGGCGGCCGACATAAATCCCACTTCTCAAGACAAAAACCACGTTACGCTGCTGTCGCAACACCAACAGCCACCCTCCTCAACCCACCGCCCCCCCAACCCGACACCATTTTGAGAATGAAAATTTATACACCAGAGCACTGTTGGGGAGACGAATGTAAAACCAAATCACACGCCCATAATGAGTCTCGTGAGTCCAATAAACAACTTCCACTGCAAACAATAAATTCTCAATCTCATCACTCTTTCAAATGTTATACATGCCCCCTACACCTCCCCCACCATCCACCCACACAGAAGTGTTGAAGAACAAAGCGCCCTCAAGGAGTCGACCATAGACCGCAGCGCGTTCCTACTTTCCGGCAATTACTTGAAACAAAATTTCCAATTAAATTTAAGTAGGTGCTGCCAGGATGCGCCGCAGCAATTCTTTCGAACCATATCACCGACATCATCGCCATTACATTTTTGGGAGGCGCGGACGTTTGGTTCTCACGCTCCCATCCCCACCACCCGCCAGTGTATCTCCTTACAGTCTTCATCTCCATTACCCAACACACACACACACAGACAGACAGACAGACAGAAATGGAGAGAGACACAGGAATTGTTTATTCCATTCAGGATGCTCAAGTGTCACTTTGCTGAATAAATATTACAAGCGGCGAGAGCGAGAGCAAGCCATTGGATTTATCACTGACACTTCGCCCGAACGCCCATAAATTCTTGGCCGCCGCTCCCGAACGGAGAGATGAGCATCATCGGCATCGACTGGAATTAATGGTGTGAAAAAGAAGACCAACCTGGCGAACAGCAAAAACGACGACGACGGCGGCAGTGGCGGCAGATCATAGTGACTGGCGACGATGATAGCCCACCACCACCCAACCCCACCCACAAAGCAAAAAAAAAAATCCCCTTTGCCATTCAAGCCGTAGAAGAGAGAAAATCGGAACTAATTCTCTAAATTACGAATCAGAAGTTAGTAAATCTTTTTCGCCTAATGACTCAACGGAATTACTCTCGTCCTGGGTGGGGGGGAGCTAGAGGGGGCGATGAGAAAAAGTTGGACTACCCCGAACGAAGTGGATTCGGAGTGTTGGAAAAGTAATACGGTGACTTACTGGCTTGTGTGCTAGTCGAACGATTATTATTCGCCCAAATGGTGCATACACGAGCACCACCATCAGGTAATTGTTGAGAGCACTCCGCTTGCCCGTGAGCGAGGAATAGAAATCTTCAGATTAGCACCGTTGTGGGAGGGAGTGGTGAAGTTAAGTGAAGCGAAAAAGTTAGCCGACCAAATTTTTCGCCGACGACAAAGATGTCTGTTCTGGAGGGAAGAACATTTTTAAAGGACGCGTTCCACATTCTGATGGCGACGTCTCACAGATGAGGGAAAAAGGAATTTCAGAAATTTTTTAAAGTTTCTAAAATTTTATAAATTTTCTTCTACAACAATCTTACATCCAAGACGAAGCTCTGTGACTGTACGCTGTGCGGCAACCCGTTTAGCTGAGTGAATGAATGAGGAGTTGCGCAAACAGGACTGCGCCATAAAGCGGAGATCGCATAGTGACCCCTTTCTTAAGACGACAACAGCAGACAAGTGTCACTTGTCCGAGGTCTGAAAGCAGAGTCATCAATTATGAGGTTTAGAAGGATGGCGAAAATTAGGGTACCACCGTAAGGGGAGGTGGTCTCCCGACACCAGTATGGACAAGGAAAAAAATTTATCAATTCCGTGTTTAAGGTTCCACTTATAGAAACAATGCATCCGTTTGTCACATTTTCCACGTCAAGTAAACTTGCGATTTGACTGAAAATTAAAAAAGAGGTGCATTGCCCACGGTGGTCAACATCCACGTTTGATAATTCAGGATTTAGGGTCATTTGTGAGGGTGTGCCCATATTTGAGAAGATAGGGCACATTTTAAGATCTCAACCCATCCCTTAAGATGCCGACCAACAGCTCTTTTCAAAGAAAATAATTGTTCCCTGGCCCACTATTCGATTGCGAGAATCATTGGCCTCAAAAATTTTAAGAAGCGTGCCCCCTCCCTATCCCAGTTTCCACACCGATCCAAAATCAAAAAAACAGAAACAAAAACATAGCTTTGATGAGGACTTTTAATGAAAATCAAATAAGCTGAGCAGTTTGGCTTACATTTTTTTGGAGGCTAAAGTTAATCTTTTTCTTGTGGCGCTATAGTCCAGAACCTGGGCCTCAACCAACATGCCTCTCCAGCCAGCACAATCTTTCGACAGCTGCCGCCAATTGCGCACACCAAGTTGTTTGAGGTCCTTCTCCACTTGTGTGCGCCACCTTATCATAGGCCCTCCTCTGTTGCGTTATCCCAATGGCTCCGATTCGAAGACTTTTCGGGCCGGAGCAGTGGTGTCCATACACTCTACATGGCCTAGCCATCTTAAGCGTTGTATCCGGAGACGCTTGACTAGGCGCATGTCGTGGTATAGCCTATAGAGTTCATCGTAAAATCTTCTCCTCCAGATGCCACCAACGCAAACAGGGCCAAAAATAACACGTAAAACTTTTTTCCCGAAAAGACTGAGAGCTTCCTCATCCGTTTTTAAGATAAAGTTAATCAGTCAAGGTCATAAGACTCGAACTATAGCCTCCACGGACGATAGAGGAAACATCTCAACATCGCAGTGAAGCCACAGTCGATGCTGGGGATATAAAGGAAAAAGTGAATGGCGACAGTGAACCGAATCAATTTAACTGGTAGGAGGAACCATTTAAATCGAAAGAAAGTGACGATGAAGATTAACAAATCCGTCAACATGACCTGGAGGATTTGACAGCCATACTAAAACTTAAGTCCACCAGGGCTGCTGGAGCTGACAGTCTACAACCGTACTCTGCAAAGCGGCTGGTGATGACTTAATGAAGAGCATACACCAACTCATCCGAGAAATATGCCGCAGGAGTGGGACTTTAGCATAGTTTGCCAGATCCTTCTTTATTTGCCATAACTATAGGTGCATCAATTTCCTTGCTAAAATCTTATCGTACATACTGTGTAAGCGCCTAAAGTAGTTTACGACCTTTTTAGAGCAATCTCTAGTTTTGGCTTCCCTACAAGTATTCATTCAATTTGTGTAGAAGGACTATGAAGAGTGTACGCTCCATCTTCAAGGTCGGTAAGGACTTAACTCAGACCTTTGAAGCCAAAAAGAAGTTTCAGTCAGACTTCTTTAATATCCCTCTTAAAAATATTGTTCCAAGACCCCTTCGCCATCACCAGAGGTAGAATATCGAAGAAGTCCGTTCATCTACTCGCACATGCTGTATTCGGAAGAACACAAAGTGATGTTAATGACGCTTTTGTGACCATTGCATCGAAAGCCACGATGATGAGTTTAAAAGTTAATGAAGGCCAGACCAAGTGGATATATGCTGTCAACGAGGAAGGACACCCAACATCGACTTCTTAAAGAGAATGTCACAATTGAATGCATACAACTTTGAGGTAGTTAGAGGCTTTAAATATCCAGGAACTGTTTTAAGCTCAAGTTACGACACAAGCTCTGAAATAGGACGAAACTAGGACACTTGACAAACGAAAGCCCTCTCCCGGGCATGGTGAAGAGGCATGAACTTCATCAAAAGCGGGTCAGGTTACTAATTACTGCCTTGAGAGAAAAAACCTTCGTCCCTCCACACCCCAAACGGACGGCGCAGTAGAGGAAGACAGCGACACATGTGGAGCACGTAAGTGCATAAAGATCTCAGCCAACTATGCTTGAAAGTGAAGCTAGCTGTCAAGCGAACAGGGTGAGTGGAGATTGGAGTTAATATTTCCCGCTAGAACCTCTTTAAGCCCTTGCGTCTTGTGAAGTAATTATTTTGCTTAAGTCTGCTTCTACCACCGGAACTTACCATCGAACTGTAGCAGACATTCTGTGTGAGGCCATCGAAAAGTGAAAAAGTGCTAAATAACCAAGGAAACGACGACAAAGTCCAAATTATTTGCATGCTCTTTAAAATTAGAACGGAACCCTCTATGTGCGAGAGTAGCGCACGCATTTTCAATCTCAAAAATTTGATGTAAGAAGTATGCACCTCACACTGATCGAGCAAAAACTGCATATGCCGATGAAATCACGCACAAAATTTAGCACACTCCACGCATTAGCGGTAACTGAGGAATCGACCACTTTAAATAAAACTGACGTCACCAAGAAGCACAACATGAGGCAATGTCAAGAAGCATGTCCGCAAAATTTTCTCTTCCATCCAAAAACTTTTTCGCCCCACTGTCACCAACCACCCAGCACCCAAGAAGTTGGTGGTTCAACCATTTGAACCAGAACCCGACCGATTACAATTTGCAGGGCACAGCGCACCGTCAAAAGATTTATTCTTTATTAGTCTCAAACTTGCCTCAAAAATTTGCTCTCCTTCCAGGGCGGCGCTTTCTTTTCGGCACTGCAGGTGCCTGATAACAGCTGCCACCGCCACCATCGTTAGCAGCTGAGCAGCTGCAAAGTAGAGGAAGGAGTACAGCGATCCCCAGGTAGCTCTCGTTAGCCGATGAATTCTCATTGACTAAGCCACGTCGAAGAGGAGAATTGCACGTCGTGTGCGAGGCGCATTGGCTATCGGTGGTGGTGGGGGTGCCAATAAATTAAACCCCAGGACCTGTAGAAAATCCACTACACCAAGCCGAGTGCAACGGCAGGATGTACTTTGAAATCCCCGACCGGTCGATGGCGGCGGGGGGGGGGGGGGGGGAAGTCATGGTGTCCGGTACTTGAACAATTGAGCTCAGCGCTTGTTTCTACGAGGAAACGAACAAGCAAATGAACGACAATACATGGCGGTGCAGAGGTGCTCAACGAGGCGATAGTTAACCGTGTACCGAGGCGAGTATTTTTCTGCACAACACAACACGGAGGCTATAGTTTCGATAATTTACACGAATTTGCTTCAGACTACAGGTGGACGGGTGGGGGGCCATAAATCACAGGAAATTTGTGTGTTTGCCGCGGGAGTTCGTCCTTGTCGGTGGTGAGGGGGGGCGTCTGACAGCATAAAGGATAAGCCGAAGAAACGGCCACCAAGGAGGGTCATCAGAGATTATTAATTTTGCGCTGAGGAGGCGAAAGTCCTTGAAATCCTCTTGATTTCTTTTTTTTCCCTATTGGACTTTCATTGTTTTCCCTCGCCTGCAATTGGCAAGGATATTCCTGTGCGGACGAACTATGAATAATAACTGACTAGGATAAGAAACCAGCCACCACAAGATAGAGAGAGAGAGAGAGATCCTTAAAAAGTTGGCCGCACTATCCGAAGGAGGAGAGCAAACTTTATTTTTCCTTTTTTTTTTCGTTTTACTTCACTTCCGCAGAACTCTAAAGAAGGAAGTCATTGAAAGGAAATGATGGAACCAAGCGTCGTAATAAAATTAGGAATCACTGAAATAGAAGGAAGTGTATGAAAGAGAGCGCGACCGGCAGAGTGGGAAAGTGGAAAGTTAAGAAATACGCGCACTCTTGCAGAAGGAGTGAACTGGAAAATGACATCTCCTTACAGTGGTAATGGACTGCGGAACATTGAGCGCGTACCTTCCGCAGCATAGGATCCGAAGTCTAATGAAATAGGATTAAGACCGGGAGAAAATTTAAGGGACACAGAAAAGAAGAAACTAAAAACTTAGCGGAGATGGTATAGAACCCTGTGGCACTCCAATTTTATCAGCTTTCTGGTTCATTTTCCGGTCGATTTGTTGGATTATCAGATGGCTTGTGAGTGTTAATCAGACTCAATGATCCTGAAGAACGTCAATTTTCCTATTTTAATCCCCCCAAATCTACAACAAACCCCTCTACCACCCCGTCATCACCGACAACAAAGTCCTCGCCCGTCGTCAACATTCAATCCCCGCCGTCCTCTCGCTGCTTAAGTAGTTTAATTAATTTCAATATCACAGACCTGTGAGGCTCTCTCTAGTCACACCCTCCCCCCCCCTCCCCTTGTCACGCGTGGCGCCTAACTGTGCATCTTATAAATTGACATTTACCGCTTCGGGGTATACACGCATCTAACAAGCACGTAACGTAGCACGCGAAATGGATTCGGATTACACACGCTTTTCGTTCACAATCATCCCTCGATCCTCCACTCACTCACGCCACACCACCCACCCTCTCACATCTACCACTTGTCGTACAATCCCTGAAGCGAAATAAATGTTCAAAACGACGAGACTATACATCGGCACGTAGCACCTACAAACTGACAGACTCCCATGTCGCTCCATTGACTGTTCATCTTGCCGTTGACGGGGGCGGGGGTGGGGGGGTTTGGAAAATCAAATGTCACCCCGACATACAGCATTGATCGTAATTATCCAAACGGATTAGCGTAATTGGCAGGCGGCAGCAGCTATTTGTAACCCCGATGCAACTGCTAATAAATCTCAACAAACATACCCCCACCCCCCACCGTGGCACTTCCCGCTGACTGAGTGAATATGGGCCCGCGGCAAGGAACTCCACACACACATCATGCAACAAACATAAAAGCTTGCTGTGCATCCTTGTTAATTGGGCGAAATAAATTTTACAGAGGGCGATGTTTGCGAACTGGAATGGATGTGGACGACGGATCTACTGAGTATCTGTGTGCCCGACACATCCGGCATGAAATCACAGAGCTGCTGCCCGCGTCACTCGGTGAGCGAAATGTGTATGTGTGGGTGTGGCAGAGGCAGAGCGGAAGTATCCTTATTAGACCAGCGAGACTGATGCAAATGCAAGGCATGTGCAGCGAAGTGGAATGTGATTTCAATTTCGCGGTTTTCCCGCCAGCGAGAACCAAACAAACAGTGGGGTCATCGGATGGACGATGGCCGCGGATGGAATGACAAGTCAGCCTGGAAGAGGCCAGCAGATTTGAAGTTGAAGTTGGCCATTGAACAAAGAATCCTTTACAATTCTCCTTAGACATGTAAGTCCTTAGGCAAAAAGGGAAGAGAAGGATCCTTAGGAAGTGATGATCCTTAGATGGATGGGTCCTCAAAGTAACCAAATGTCATAAAATTTAAAAAATGTCTTAAAGTCCTTGAAGTACCTTAAACGAAGTTTCACACATTCACCCCACAGTCTCATCTCATCCCCCGAACCGCGGCAAAGAGTCCCAAACAAATCACTCTCAACTAGACCCGCCTACAGGACATCGCGCAATCAATATCCTCCTCCGCGATCGTGGTCCGAATTCAGTCAATGACCCGACACCAACGTCGAAACCAATATTGGAAATGCTAATTACGACGCCAACGCAGACTGCCATCAGGTGTGAGGAGGACAACTTTGTTTCTCGCTGAAAGACTGGCGTTACCACATTGCACCAGCTCAGCGTGTAGCACTCGTCCGCCAACCGCTCGGCCGCTCTGTAGTCTACCAAAAATTTAGATTACCCACTCGTGTTCGCTCACCTGCAGATTCGTTTGGTCTGGGGGGCAGGGGGTTGGTTTTCGCTGGCCAGATCGTAGGCAGTTCGAGTGGGAGTTAAAAGAGAGTCTAGTGAACCTGCTAATGCCATTCATCGAAACGGAAACCAATCGGCTTTGATTTTCCAGAAAATCAACTCCACCAATCGTCCCACATTCACCGACGCCAACTCCTCTCCTCCTCTCCCTCTCCCGCCGTCCTCTTGACCCCACCGTCCTCGGTTTCCGAATTCGGTCGCACATCGTGTTTGTGGCATCGGGGCGCGGCAAGAGCAATCAGTTTTCCAGTCGAGATGCTATTTCCGGCGTCGATACACAGAAAGACCTTGTAATTATATGCCACACATCCTGTGTAGTCCCAGCCGCCTGCTCCTTACCGTGGCAGCCCCCAAAGTCGGGGAGACGATCGTCAGAGATCTACTTTAGGGGTTGACTGCATTTGTAAGCGAAAGAGGATTCGAAATCGTCTGCAGTGTCTTGGTGTGCGGTAGGCATTTGGGCAAATAGCATTAAGGACATGTTTGATTTCTCGCTTCACAAGGCGTCTGTGACATCCATTCGGATAATTTCTCGAGAGGAAAACACACACACACACAGAGACAAATGGCGGCGTAAGCGAGTGTGTTCTGAACATGTCCCTTATTGGATTTATGCGGCAAGACAAATGTTTGATTTTTTGTATCCTTTGAGAGGCGCAGTCCTTATGAACTACTCGTTTGTTTTCAGACGAAAAAAAAACAGACAGCAGACGAGGGCCACATCATGTTGTCACCATTTTTATATTCAAGAGACATATTGCCACTGGTGAGGCGAAGGAGATGGGACTGAGCGAGCGAGGAAGGGCAAATCGTTTGCTGTACGGTTTGTTTAATAAACTTGCTCTGTGTGTGTTGTCCTGTCCTTTTTTTATATTTGTTATTGTCTGATACGGACGTGACGCTGTGAAGGAATTTAAATGGAGAGAAGTCCTTTTGCGAGAGATCAAAAAGCACGAACTGGGTACAGAGAACAGAACAGACACACAAGTAAAATGAGTTTTCCGCTGCACACTAGTGTGGATTTTCAGTTCAACAGCGGCAACAACATCAGTAGCAGTGACAGTGGCAGCGCTCACGTAAAACGTTGTTCATGCGGTTCTTTGAGGCACGGAAATGCAAGTCGAATGCGAGTCCTTTGGTTTTATTGGGCAACGGGAACGGTTATGGGAAGCACGAGTCTCATTACGTGGCCAACTTGTCAGAGTCGAGAACGGGAGAGCGTTTGAAGATGTAATTGTACGAATTGGAAGGTTGTTGGGGATCACTTTGTTGTGGGAGTGGGCGGGGGGAGAGGGCAGGTCTAGATCTGTCACTCCGGGAATGGGGTTGCCTAGGAAAAAATGCGTGTGTCGGGAGCACGAGCTATTGGAAAACTGAAAAGGCTGTTAACAGAGTGCAACTCCTAAGGAGAAGAGAGTTTAGACACAATTTTGAAAACTGGGTCTTCCCACTCAACAAGTCCCGAGACATATAGGGGACGACACTAACAAAAAAAAAGTATTTAATGAATAAGTTAAGTGGCGCTTCCTGTTAGTGGCGCCTCCTGTTAGTGGCACCCCCTGTTAGTGGCGCCCCCTGTTAGTGGCGCCCCCTGTTAGTGGCGTCCCCTGTTAGTGGCACCCCCTGTTAGTGGCGCCCCCTGTTAGTGACGCCCCCTGTTAGTGGCTGCATAGGAAATGTTTTGCTGCTTCTTGTAGATGATCTAAGGAAAGGGTCGTTCCGTGGTCGCTCTTTTCTGGAGCCCTAAATTTTTTCTTTCACAGCTGAAAGGATCAAAGTGAAACCGAGAGTGGCGGGCCTCCACATATAGCCTCCTCGTAACGAGCACTGGATTGAACCTCACAGTAGCCTCACAATTAGAAGGCGCGTCAATGTGTTCAGCGAAACGCCTCTGCTGGCTTGAAATATGAGCCTGACCTCCCAAATCCCTTCTATGGCGCGGAAACCTGGACGCTACTAAAGGACGCTGAGGAAGCCCTTAGTCTTGACGAGAGAAAAATTGTTCATGCGGTTTTTGGTCCTGTTTGCGTTGGTGGCATCTGGAGAAGAAGATTTAACGATGAACTCTATGGGCTGTACAGCGACATGGGCCTAGTCAAGCGTCTTCGGATACAACGCTCAAGATGGCTAGGTCATGTAGAGCGCATGAACGCCAATGCTCCGGCCCGAAAAGTCTTCGAATCTGAGCCATTGGGACAAAGCAACAGAGGATTGCCTAGGCTAACGTGGCGCACACAAGTGGAGAAGGACCTCAACCAACTTGGAGTGCGCAACTGGCGGCAGCCAGAGCTAGCTGGAGAGGCATGTTGGTTAAGGCACAGGTCCACCCCGGACTGGGGACATTGGCCTATGCACACGAGGCAACGGCCTTGATAGCACTCAACATGGCGAGCTGACAAGGCTATTCTCGTCCGTGCACAGGTCAAGTTGACATACAGCCTCCCTGTGGCACCTCCTGGATAGCCATCACAGCATCCGTTGTGTGGTGAACCAATGTATTCAGCGACTGGCCTACCAGTCTGTGAGGCTTACTCCTAACTCACCACACAAAATAACCGAGTTCAGAGACAACAACATGCCTCGGATATGGATCTTCACTTCAGCATGAGGAATATGAGACCTCTTAACGAATAATTTCCGAACTCTCAGCAATGGTGCAAAGTAGGCATAACTGCCGGTCAGGAAGTGTGATGAAATGAGCTCTAAGAAGGGAGAATGAAAAACTGTGACAGAGAGTTGTAGCAGCACTTATTGGGATGTTAACTTGTTGGTTGAGTCAAGCTTAGGCAAAAGGTCTTACGACACAATTCTGTAAGAGAACGTCTCATGACAATCAGCGAACGTCTCCTCACGCCATAGTCGGGGACATAAGAGTGACTTGCACTCACGCACCAACAGAGGAGAAGGATGCCCATTTAAGGACATCTCGACGCACGGCTGAGAAGGCTAATGCCATTGGGAAACTCGGCCTACACAGCAAAACATCCAGAAACGGTCTCAGATTGATGGAACTGTCTCTCCTTATCAGTCAACCGTCAACCAAATTGATTTCGTTGCGATGGACGTAAGGCACTTGACAACTTTGGTAATTTTGTCGATGTCCGAAGCCTCCGAGGTGTCAAATCGATTGCCAGCTGGGAAGGGTATGTTGGTCCTTACTTAGCACATCGAGCGCATGGTGACTCACGCTCCAGCAGAAACGGTCTTTGAATCTGAAGCTTCTGGTAAGTAAGTAAGAGAGTTCCTTTTTGGACTGCCACACCTACCTTATTTCAGTGTTCGGACCTATAGCAGATGACAAAAGCGTGCCACCTAAGGCCTGGATCTTGATGCTGACCATTCTACGCAGATTTGCGAGTTGTGGGTTGATTCCTGGAATATCCAGCCTTGGGTCGATATTACAGCCCTCTTCCGCAGGTCCATCAATTGCCTACCCCGATACCCTACACAGTGTTCTCGCGTGATGTGGACCAAAGGCCAAGAACTCATTTTTAACAGCTGGTGACTCGAAGCGATTTGGTTCCACTTCAGAGCGCCTGTCTGTCAGTACAAGTTGCATTTCAGTATCGCAGGCATCTTTGCTTCAAGGGACTTCATTTGAATTGCCTCCGGAAGTCTGTGGAGTGGTGCAAGTTTTAGTCCTTCATGGACTTATGCCCTGACCAAAAAAGAACAAATGGTTATGGTCGTTTTTGTTTGGCACGTCGGAAAACTTTCAACTTCAGCGGCATCTATTTTGCAATATTTACCTTCCACAACAGCGCGATGGGCCAAGACTCAAGTGTTGAAGCGATAAAATTGCAGACAGCAAGGATGTCCGCACTACAAACGCGCTCTCCAATCACCTCCAAAACCAACGAATATGGAGCGCCACAGGGTTACAGTGCTGATGGGAATAGAATCACGTCCCCAGTAAAGTGGAACGACAAGTGGAACAAAATCAGCTCAGCAACCTCATTTGCAACTTTCAAGCCACAAACAAACCACAGACGACAAGGCGCCTCTCCACCCTCTAAACCGAAACCAACAAAAGAGTCCTGTCACTTTGCAGTGCAATGACAGAAACAGGATCCCTACAAATTGGATCCCATAAAGCCCGTCAATTCTCGTGACTGTGAAGGCAGGGCGTGCACGAAATAACGAAATCCCCCCCTCCCACACCCTCCATTTCATTGAGTTTCCCTCGCCAACACCCACATCTAATTATTTCTATGTCACACATACACACCTTCGCCATCGCACGCACTCACGTCCCCCCCCCACCCAACCAACAGCAGAAGCAGGCGTCAAGAAAACAGCAAAAGGACGCAAGGAGAAGGGAAAACAAAAAAACAACAGTGCAGAAAGCAACATAAATCCAAACAAACTTTGAAGGATTTATTGTCCTTTAATTTGCTTTGTCTACATCGATTAATGGGGTGCGATAGCAGGCAAATAACGAGTCAAAGAGTCAAAGCAAATGAGGGCGGCACACCGGCACTCGGATGAGATGAAACGATTGCAGGTTAAGATGATGATCGGATGTTGGAGTGAGGAGAGAGTCATTTTTGCTTAGAAGCACCCACTCAAGCAACAAAGGCCACCATCAGCCTGTGCTGCTGCTGTTGCCGGTGGCTTCTGGTGGTGGTGGTGGTGGCGGTACTTTTTCTCGAGGACCCTTCAATCTCAAGTAATTTAAATGCAAATTCTCCCTATTCTCTCTCCTCCCTCTCTCTCCTCTCTCTCTCCACTCGCCGTCGTTCCATCCATTCCATCCACTCCATCGCCTGCTCCGCCTTTCAGTCTATTGTTTCACCGTAAAGGTCGATGAAGGGGAATATAAATCTTTTGCACCAAAGAGATGGACGGCATATTGATGGACAAGAAAGAACACAAGGATGTTGTGGAGGGTGGCGAGGTGGGTGGGGGAGGGGGGGGGATGACATTTATGTTTTGGATCAAATTTGTGTTTTGATTGTAACTTAGTACTTGTCAGGGTATAGTTCTTCGAGATGCTGCTTTGGAATGAGAGGGCTTCGTCCTTTGATGATCTCCAAGTGGGGCGGCTGCGAAATTGATTATCGACGAGCTTGTTGGGTTTATGAGTGCTCCTTGTCATCGGAGTTCAATTGGCTGCTTGAAGAGCAACTCAAAGGAAAAGGATAACAAAAGCGAGAGGTGAAATCATTTGGCTTAATTGGCTTGGAAGTACTTGGAAGGAAACTAAATTTGATGTGAGAAGGGGTTGTCGATGGGAAAACTTTCCTGAAGGAGATTTTGTCGTGGCGTGGGAAAGTGGCGTTCCACTGGGTGGCTGTGGTGGACCAAAAAAGTCGATCTCTGTGTTCGAAGGAAGGCATGAGCCATAACAGAGGGACGACGTCATGAATTTGTTTTCAGGCAACTGAAGAAATAAAGAGGCAATCCTAAGATTCAGCCCATTACGAAATGACAGCCACTTTAAGAGATCGAACTCGAATGGGTGACTAGCAGGACGCTACTGGGACGGAATTTAAAGGCTTAGACCACACCACCATGGGATCTTCACTCTCTCACTCATCATGGCTCTCCACTTCCTCCAACTAGATCATCCGTTCCAGGATCTCTGGCCAACGCCAACCACAACTGCAGTTGGTCCTCATTCGAAAATCTCCATCATTGGAAAACGGACCAATTTACTCTAAAGAACAGAAAATCTTCCAGCAGTGACCTCCTAAAGGTCTCCTGCCTTGACTCACTTCCGAGCGAGGGAATTTCAAAATTTCCCAGAAATCTTGTCAAAACTTCCACGAAGTTATTTAAATTGAAACAAATTGCAGCTCAAATCACCGCTTCGCTCACTACCACCCGCCGCCTCAAACAGACTCGCTTTGCGCACGGACATGCAAGAACGTTAAATGAACGACAAGGCTCTCCAGTAACCGCATGTGCTCCTCCACTGGAACTGCACTAATCCCCAATTCAGTCGTGTGTTGTGACGCTTTGTGTGCTCATTCCTCTACTGCCCTGGCCGCGGGGTGCTTCCGAATCAGCCATTCGCTCGTTAAAGTTCCTTGCTTGAGTGACGCCCTCCCTCCTCTCCCCCACCCACAACCAACCAAGGATCGACCACCCAGAAGACACAAGGTATGAAGAATTTCGTCAGTCCTACGCTCCACACATCGCACCGACCACCGACCGGGTTGCGTGCTCGACACAAGTTAAGTCAGTGTTTAATATGTGTTCAAAGGCTTAATTGATTTTGCCTGATATTACCCTAGGGTGGCTCGTTACCCGCCCACCCCCCCCGTCCGCCGTGCCGGTGTGCCGTGCCATCATCGGTTGTGTAGTTACATTCACCTGGTTGGATACTTTTTACCGGGTGAAGTGGCTTTCCATTCACCACCCGGGGGCTAAAAACAAGTCCTTGGAACGGTTCCCTTCCCACCGAAGGAGAAAGGGCTCAAGTGTCCTGCTCCCTGCACGGTGGGGGTGAACGACAGAGAACGAGGGAACAAAAGATTTGGCAGCTCAATACAACTCAAACAAACGGCGGACGGATCCTGACAAAAGTGTGCATGTGTGATGATTCGCATTCGAAGGCGCTGTTGTTCGACGTGTTTACCCTCGATGAATAAGGCTCTTTGCGCAGAAATCCTTTGCAGGTGGTTGGACGGAGGCCTTTGTTTTGAACGTCAATGGGTCGATGACGACTACGACGACGACGACGTGCAATCGAATGTGAGTGGCGGTGCAGGTATTGTGTGCTCTGTGCTCTGTGCTCTGTGCTCTGTGCCAGGGAAACTCTCGAATGGAAATTGATTTTTGAAGATTCCCAGGCGCTGTTGGTGTGTCAAGGCCTGTCAGTGGGATCACGATGCTTCAACTTCCATTGACTTGATGGGGCGCCCCGCCCCCCTCCCCCCCCCCCTCTCCAGCTGAAGCAGTGCGTGGCAGTAAGACACACATTCCATTTGCATGCGTTTTGGGTTGTTAACTTCCTGCAAACCCTCTCGTCCCCACTTAAAAGATCCCGTATAATGCCCCAGGATTACCGCACTTAGTTACGGCAACTAATTGAAGTAATTACAACACACGAGCCATTTGCCAAATCCGAGAGACACATCCGAGAGAGCACACACACGCACCATACAGAGCCGCATCACCGCACAGCCGCACACACCAGAAACCCCAAAACGCCGACAACAAGGACGCATCCCAACCCCCTTCCCATTGTACCTCGGTCAGGGGAGTTGGCTATTAAAATAAGGATTTCAGGTTGTCCCTTGAGATGTGCCTCTGTGCGCAGTGCAAACAGATGGGGGGCTGGGGACGTGTGTTAAGTAGGACCACCCTTACAAGTTGAAGGCGAGAAATTATGATGATGACGTTGAATGCGGCTGCTGGTGGAGAAAATTGAGCGAGACCGAGTCTCGCAGCCAGGGCGGCGGTTCTTCAATGCAAGCAATCAGGTTAGTCTCGGCCCCGATGGGGATTTATCGCCACAATATCCTTATCAGCAATTTATGGTGAATGCGTGTAATAGATCTTGTGGCGATTGTAATTTATACGAGCAGAGATGCGCTGGCGGTGAGGGGTGGTTTGCGGGTTAATCGGATGACCGGGCAAGGGCTTTACAAGCGATTTGTGGCTTCCTAAGAAATTAGGTGACACGGTGTGAGGCTTAAGGTGCTGATGAGGAATTTCAATTACTTTGCGATGCGGACAAACATCATCTGGCCAGAGATTTGTTTGGCTGACGGATTTGGCAAAGTTTAGAAGCTTCGGTTCTCAATTTTTCTTGCTGATAAGGAGATGATGAACATCTGCCTTGAACTCTTCGTTGGATTCCATGGTTTATATAGAAATTGTAGCAGCAGCAGCAGCAATGAAGAGAGAAGACCAATGGGCCCCTTCGCTTGAGGAGAAACAATTGAATCCAAGAAAAGTTTGATTGATTGGCGACCATTCCTCGGTCGGTCCCAGGTACACCGCCAAGACGAAGCTCTCTAGCATTCGCCACCACTTGGTCTTTATACTGGAGATTCTGTTTTCCTCCTCTTCTCGGAGGTTGGGGTTCGAAGACTCCCCCTATTTTTCTTGGTTTAAGCACTGCACTGGAGAGCCCTCAGATTCGAAAACTGATCGATTCTACTACCAGGCAGTAACCTTCGTTGACTGTAGTTTTTTGATCGTTTCAGAAGAAAGACCAGCAGGCAGTTCTTTGAACTTAAGTTTTCAGCTCCCACCATATCAGCGCCAAACAGCCGCCACCTGATACAAGCAAAGGCGGGGCATTGACCGAGAAAGTAATCCAAGGTGTCTTCACCTTCTCCACAGCCGTCGCAAAGGATGTCTTCACCAAGCACAAGTAGACTAAGGTGCTTAGCGAAGTTGAAGTGTCCCGTTTCTGTCAAGAGTTAACAGAAAAGCCGCGCATTTCTTGCTGACGTTGGGGAGCATGCACTTGGTCAGCCTGCATCCTGGAGAGTCATACCATCCCTGGCTGTGCTGATGGGAGAGGCAACCGTCGACGAAAGCCCTAATCAAAGAAGCGGGTAGTCCCACAAGGTGGGTTCGAGCCCTACGAATGCCCCTTTAGAACCTTGCCTAGCCAGTTCATCAGCAATTTCGTTTCTCCTGAAGTCCCAGGACCAAGACAAGTCTCTGCGAATTCAGTCCTGTAGAGCCTATGGACACCACGGCTGCGGCCCGAAAAGTCTTACAATTCAAGCCTTTGGGACAACGCAACAGAGGACGGCCCAGGCTAAGGTGGCGCACACAAGTGGAGAAGGACCTCAACCACCTTAGAGTGCGCAACTGGTAGCAGCTGGCGAAAGGTTGTGCTGTCTGGTAAGGCATGTTGGTTGAGGCCCAGGTCCACCCCGGACCGTGGTGGACCTGAAGTTTGTACGTCAGCACGTCTATTTGCGGTTGAAAATTGTCAAAGGACTAAGGTCTCACTTACTCTCGACAAACTCCTCCTCCCTCATCCGATCTGCGTTCAATCTCAATACAACCAATTGCGGAATTCATAAAGGAGATCCTTAAATCCCTCCCAGAGGACATTGCCTCGATTTATCTCTTTCCCTGAATTTAAATCCCATTTCCTTAACACCTTACTGAAACCCGAGACATTATTTCAAGTCTACTGCAAACTGCCATGGCAATTATAAGCACTGCAAAAAAACAGTTATTGAACCTAATTAACTTAACCTGCAAGCCAAGAGCAAAAAAAAAAACAGAGAGAGAGAGAGAGAGAGAGAGAATGCTCCACTTTGAAAGAGATTTCCGCGCAACCAAGTCTTTCACCGAGTTACCTTTTCAGTTGAGGAAAAATAAACAACAACAACAACAACAAAAAAATAAACACGCAAAATGAATTAAAAAGGAACCTTCATCGTCCAACCAAAAGGATTTCCGCTTCGAATCCCTCCAGCGGACACGGCACACTTTTAGCAGCAACAGCACAAAAACAAAAACAAAAACGAGAAATAATAAACGACTGCAAGTGAAAAGTTACACAACAAAACCGACAAAAAAACAGGAGCCGCTGCAGTGAATGAAAGCGCAGGAGGGTGAGCTTGTGCGAAGGAACTTGATTATGCGTTGTGCGCGCGTTCTCATATGTTTTCCACGTCTCTTCGTTTGTCCGACATTTGAAAGGCAGCGAAGTCTTGCAAAAAGATTGCGTCCTACAAAGCAACCTTGTGGCTGTCCGCACTTTTGTCCTCTAAACTCTTGTTTGAGCGTGTGGGGGTGGGGGCAGAAAAACACCCTTCAACATCTGGTGACATATTGAAGAGTGTTGTGTGCCCTTTTGCACATGAAGCATACTTTGACTGAAAGTTGAAAATATTTTTGGTCACTTCTCTTGTTGGGAAGTTGAGTATGCATACCGTTGGGCGTGGATGACATTCAAAAGAGATTTGAAGGGGAAAATGGTTTTCTTGTGACTTCAAGTGACGCTATGTGACAGACTTTGGCAGAGACTGAGAGTCTTTCGGCGTGTTGTTGGTTTCTTTGGAGGGAACAATTTAATGTTGTTCAATTGAAGGACATGGAGAGACATTTTTGATGGTAAGGGGGGGCTTTGTCTCGAAGTGCTTTTTGGACTGCGGTTGGCGTCGAATTTATGCCCGTTTATGGAAGAGACAATTCGATTTTCAAAAGTGATTAGCTGATGATCTCCTTAAGTCTACGGGTTTCCTAAGGATTGTCGTGGAGTCTAGTCCAGGTACTGTCTGAGGTAAGAGTTGCCTAACTGAACATCTGATCTTTCTTCTAGTCCAGTTAGGAACTTGGATGAATCACTGAGTTTTGAAGGGGAATCGTTTCGAAATCGTTTCCAACTGCATTTGAGCGACATTTATCTCCTAAACATGGCTGCCTGTCTTACAAGGAATCTGAGATTCCGCTACCGAGTCAGCTGTTAATTGGTATCAAAGGGCGGTATAAGATGTCGTTGATGGTTTCTTTCTCATTTTGGTTCCTGATGTCCAGAATCTGCGACAGAAAAACATTGAGACAAGCTTCCCTTGAAGAAAAACAGTTTTTAAAAAAAACGTGTTCATCCAAAAAATTTCCCCTACACATAAGTTCGTTATAAAAAAAAGCTTGACTGTCCTCATTTGTTATAAAACTTTAAATTTTATTTTTGTTTGCATAATTTTTTTTTACCTGAATTTCGCCCCAAAATTTTCTTCAGTGTAAGAATCGTTCAGGCTGTCAATTCTCCAATTTTCGAAACCATATCAAGGCCTACATATTTCAAGATTTCCGAGATTGGGAAGATTTGCAAGATCCGAAGAATATTTTGACAGTTACTGTCAAATTAACTGTCAAAAACCAAAGTTTTTGAAAACTTGAACATTTGTTCCTTTGAATGTGCTTCATAAAAAATAAAAAACGTTAACAAATCAAGGAATCCATCAAAACAAAGAATTTTTTTTTAAATTTCCTTCTTTCTCATAATCACACAAAAATTTTTTCTCAGTGTATGAATTCTCAATTCACATCGAACCATCAGCCCAAAAGCACACAAAACTTTCTGGGACAATGGAGATCTCGCAAAATTCTAAATAACATTTCGTATTCATGGTCGCCTACCTGGTGTGTCCTGGTGTGTCCCGGTGTGTCCTGCTGTATGCTGGCAAGTCCTTTTCCCAGTCAGGACAGCTGAAAAAAAAGAAAAAGCCAATTCCATGAATGTATACTGTGCTCAGCCACAAATAAAACTTACTACCCACCGTACACCCCTCACATGCATCCGCTCTTGCTCCCCAAAGGACACCTCTATTCGTTTACGATGCCACTTCTGCTGTCCAACGACGACCACGAGGATGGCATTGTTGCCAAGTGACACAGGTGCATTGAAGAGCTATCGAAATATTATCGTCTGTCCCCTCGTTGGGGTGCACACGTGTCGCAGGTGTTTAATTGGCCAAAAACACACCCTCCCCCTCTCTCTCTCACTCTCTCTCTCTCTACGGTCGTTTAAATCCACTTTTCATTCATTCGCTATGAACTGCCGTGTTGTGGGGTCTTTTTCGCCTTGAAAATTCAATTTGGCTCCCAACTGTGCCACGTGTTGGTGGTGCTGGTGGTGCCAATTTCAAAACACAGGCACCTTGATTCGTGCGGAGAAAGTCGACTGAAGACCCGAACAGTCGCCTTAATTGGACGTTAATATGCATGCTCATTGGGGGCAGCCGCACAAATCTTCGGGCACACATTCAATCATCGGCGTCTCTATTTGTTTGGCAAATTAGACTTTGTGATGGTGACATGATTGGATCGGCATTGTGTGTGCGGGATGACCGATAATGTGCTTTGAAGCCTTTGTCAGAGGGGAGGGCTTATGTCTGCTTTCATCTTGATTCCCTCCCCTCCCGACCAAAGTGCCATCTGCTAGACCAACCACCTCCCACAGGCGCCAGTTTTTTTCCCCGCCCCCGGCGTAATTGAAATTGATGGACGCACGCACAAAGCTAACTCATGTTACTGGTCGATTCCGGCTCATTAACTTGCATTTGGAAACATGGCCACTTATTTATTGGCTTGCACAAGCTCATTACGATCGGCGGCGGCGATTGTGCACGCGCTCTCAATTCTGATCGAATTCGGTGCAAAAACATCCGCGCACCTGACGTGCAATCCCTGACCATAACGACTGTAAGCAGAGTTCGCGGAGCGTTCATGTGATTGTTTGCTTTGGTTTTGTTTTCGCGATTTTTTTCTTTTTTTTTTTGTTTGTTGCCGCCGCGCATCACTTCATTCCTTTTTAAGCGATTAACCTAATTGACATTTTAATTTCATTCGATGGCAACAAACAAACGATTTTCCATAATGCGAACCGGTGCAGCGCTCCTGTCAACCCGGCCAGGTGGTCGACGATATTTTCCGACAATTAATTGTGTGGGTGGCGGTGGGCGGAAGGATACGCATATGAGTTGAATGAATTGCCGGATGTTGTTTGTTTGGCGGGGCGTTAGTTTCCATAATCATCCTTGCTGGCAATATGATTTGGGAGGACTGGACTTAAAGTTGGCAACAATATTTGGCGGCCATTTTGTAAGCACACCTCCACACTCTCTCAGACAGAGGTGATGCTTGCACATCTTGCGTTTCGTAGAAGTCGTTGATTGGCCAATGATTCAGTTCAGGTCTCTTCATCACTCTGCAAATAGTCCGTGCGCCTACTCCACCACTTAAGATGCAGTGCTTCAGTTTGGAGCAGTCCTATGCTGAGATAAGTGCTTGAAGAGTATCCCGGGCAATGAAGGGGCGATAAATTGGCAAGGAAAGGACGCGTCAACGAAGAAATGCAAAGTTTGATTGAAAAGCCGTCGGAATTCCACAACGGCTACTTGAACAGATGCACCACTTGTTCGAGAGAATTGACAAGGAAACGACGCGAGTTTGCCTCTGGTAGCCACTCTCACCCTCTATTCAAATATTATCGTCATCATTCTTGTTAAACCTCGTGTTCTCTTAATAGAATGCACGCGCCAGAGACATTCGACCGCCCGACATAGACTATAACACATCAGGAGCGACTTCCATGGGGAACCAGGCGTGCTTATGGACTCAATGTAAACACTTTGGCTTGGGTCTGCCGAGCGGTGCCCTACGTAATGGAAGCCTATCTAAAGCACGCCTCAGAAGTCGTGAAGAAGGAGACATCCGTACCATATGGCCAAACTACCGAAAATAACCCTTTTCATCCGAAGAAGTGGCCGCTCAACACTGAGGTTCGCTTGAACTGTTCCCTTTCTCAGTCGGCGAGTAACCCCCAAATGAGCAGCACGAAGAAACCCCATCTCGGCAGCTTGTATTCTTTCGATGAAATTCCATGACCATAGGATGAGAGCTGGAACAAACACGGAGTTCAAGGCCGATTGGTTGGCTTCACCGCACAAGCTTGGCCTTCCTTGCTATTGATCTTCCAAGCTGCTTCAAAATTGATCCAAAAGCCTGCCATCGCAAAAATGACCCCATGCATCGCACTAAACACTGTTCATACAATAAGGTTAGACATCCCATACTTGTATAGGGACTGCCAAGAGGAGAATTCAGAGGGAACCGCCCTTAGCAACCTAAGAACCCGCCCCTCTCTTGCAGCAATTCAAAAGACTACCATAAGAAACTACTTCCTCACATAGCCTAGACGAAATTGCCTCCTTAGGGGCTAACTTCAAGGATATTTATTATCTATCTCCGTTCATGTAACAACCCTATGGTTTCACAAGTGCAGTGCGTGGGATTCAGCGTCCCTAGTCAGAGTAATCAAAACTCTGACGGTTGCAGGTATTGATGAGTTCATTATTAGCAGGCTCCATGGAGCAGCTGAATCAACGACAGCCAACTGGACAATGTCGCCATATGAACTGTCAAATTTGAGAAGTTTCCACCACTGCCACAGATGGGTGTTCGAAGAGAAGTGATTTAGGTTCCATAGGTGGACTGGGAAGATGAGGGAAGAGGAGATCTTCAAACGAACGTGATCCGAAGGGAGTGAAGGAAACAGAGTTAGGATTAAGACAAGTGGTTGGGTCGTCTAAAGAGGTGGGAAGTTGAAAAAGGATTCAGCATGTGTTGCATATTTCTGGATTTTTGCACATATAATCAGTAGTAGCATTTAATGTTGTTGTAGGACATCAACTAAATCGAAGTGCACAACTGGAAACAGCGGGCGAGAGATCTTTATAGCTGAGAAGGGATGTTGCTTGAGCCCCAAGTCCATCCCAGAGAGATTTGAATAAGGGCTCGCACATAGAATGAGAATAAGACTTCAACATTGACGGAGACTAGACTTGGGCAAGGACTTTGTACTGAGTGAAAGAGAGAGAGAGACAAAGATTGGACCAGGAAATGGAGAGGCGATCGAAAGAGAGCTTAAGTAGGGACTTGGACAAGAACATAGTCAGCCAACTGGTCAACAACATGGGCAGGGGAATTGTATCCAGACTTGAGCAGAGAGATCGACAAGCAATTGAATGAAGATCTAGACAACGACATCAAGGAGAAATTAAACAATGGTCCACAGCAGACTGTAACGCCATTAAAAGAAGCAGAAGAAGGTAGTTTGATGTTGTTGTATAGAAATTTGTTCTGAACAACTGCTTCAGGGAGTCAACGTCATCAGGGGCTCAAGGTTGCTGGCATTAAGTTTCTGAAGTCCGGTAAAGTCCACATCGTACCGTGATAGTCTATCTGGTGACTGGTAATAATAACTCGGCACTACAGCCCGCAAGGCACCAGGGCTTTGCTTCTACAACAAGTCCTCGTGTTGCCCATACGACTGTTCTCTCGCAAGTAGAAGGGACCTACAGTTTTTATTGCCGACTTCGAACGGGGAGACTGGAGAAGCTTTTCATAGACAATTGGTACTCTCTAAGTGTTGTCAGCAACTCGAAGGAGGCAGTGCCGTGAGAAAATGCGAGGTGTTCCGTCTGGGAATCGAACCCAAACCTTCGGCATATGGGTCAAAGCACTTTCCCGCCAAGCCACGGCAACACACGGTCTATGACTGGTATACCGTAGAATGTGTCGAATAAGGTGACTGTCTTACATCGGGACGAAGGATAAGTCGAATGAAGCGACCATTGAACATCACTGTGAGAGGTTGCATCAGGTGTAGGAGTAAGTGAATTGGCGTCTAGGATCTCAAACTGAACTGATAAACTGTATTTCGATGTGCTACGTGGAAGGCCCTCAGATAAGTTGTAAAGTTTGTAGGAGTTGTCTAGTCTAGAGGTTGCCTTATGTCCAGACGAGGTGTCAACAAATTGGCAACTAGGTATAGCCCTCCAAGGGTATCATCCAAACAAGTGGGTTGCTCACAAATAGAGGGCTAAGAGTACTTGGAAGCGCTCTGGAAATTGCATTCAACGTTCCAACATTTTTGGGTAAAGACACTGAAGCAGCTAGGGTGAGAATTAGACGTTCCTGGGTTAACAGTGCTCGAAAGGAGAAGATGATAGGACAAGATGGTGACAAAGGCAAGGGCTGATTGAAAAGACGTCTGAATTCGATGACGGCTACTTGAACAGATGCAACACGCTTTCGATCTCTGCGCACTGGATCAAAAATTGAATTCATTTACGAAAAACTTCTCTTCCCCCCAAAAACCGTCCCATTCACCCCCTCTAAGCATCCCCCCAATCGTAATATTTGAACATCCCCACAAGCTCCTACCCCCCGTCACAATTAATTTCTTATTCTTACCCAAACTGCTCGCCGTCCTCGTCAAGTTCCCATCTCTTTAAATAAAATGTAAATCCCAGCACCAAAGTACACTCAAATTAAAGTTAACCTCCCCGCATAATGGATTCGCGCAACCATTCGTCGCAACTCGGTTCGAGCTTGTAATTACTTCTGCTAATCACCGTGTCCTCAGAAATGTCCTTAATCCTTCATTTCGTCCTCGCACCGTGCCAGTGAATCGCCCGCCGCCGCTGGCAGCAAAGAAAAAAAGGATAATGCGAAAAATATGGAAATTCTTAAGCACGAGGAGGAAAGCAGAAAAAATTAATAACTCCTCGTGAGCAAAAGTAAAATCTAATTTATTATCCTCTAACAAAACGCGGAAAATAATACAAAGGACAACGCGGCACAACAGCAGTCAACTAGCGGGCAATTGTTGTCGCATCGCGCTACCGTCGCCATGTCGTGACCGTCAACAATTATACCGACGGCGGCGGCGGATGATTAAAAAACACCCACTTTCATCCTTCAATTAGCCTAATCCTGCGTACTTTTGTTTTGTCCTGATTGGGTTCATTTGCCGTGGCCGTGTCCTTTTTCATGAGCTCCCGTCCGCCTTTGCATTGTGAATCGGATTCAATTTAGGGATTAATGCGATGGAATCGTTTCCTGGCCAGGTGGGGTACGGCGTGGCCTGATGAAGTGTGTGCTGTGCCAAGTCACGTCCTAGCCGGCAGTCGTCCTTGAGCACGGTCATTGGGAAAACTGGGAAATCTTTCTGCTGTCTTGATGGTTTCTCTTTGAATATTAATTGAAAACGTATCCTGCCGCAGAACAATGTGAGACAATCTTCCCGGTTGGCTCATAATTCACTTCCTGTTCGATGGTGCAGTGGAGTCCTTTGCCTGCATCTCGATGTATAATTAGAGTGGGGTGATGAGGTGTGGCGAGGGGTGAATTGACCTCAAGGAGATGTTGGTGGCTTTGAGATGGGAATTCATTGTCGATTGGAAGGATCCTGGAGGCGATTAAATTACCACTTGAGGTCAGACAATGGGAAATAATGAGGAATCAGTCATCCTCTGGAAGGATGGTGGTAATGTGGAAGGATTTCAAGGATTCTGAAGAGGATAATGAAAAGAAATGAGAAATAAGACGCACACTTAAGGATTCAGGTCTCTCGCTTCAGGATTTAAGTTTTCAGCATCAAGATTCATGACTCTATCGTAAAGTTTAGAGGCTCCTACTCAAGCTCACGTCAAGACTTAAGAAGTTTCATGTTCCAAAGTGCAACACTCTCACGTCTCCAAGTTCTCCACATCAAGGCTCACGACTTTCGCTTCAAGATTCAAGACTCTCGCTTCAAGATTCTCGACTCTCGCTTCAGGACTTAAGGTTTCAACTTCAAGGTTCATAACTCTATCCTAAAGTTTAGGGGTTCTTACTCATGCTCACGTGCAACACTCTCACGTCTCCAAGTTCTCCGCATCAAGGCTCACGACTCTCGCTTCAAAATTCAAGACTTTTGCTTCATGGTCATGGTCTCTTCTTCAATATTCAAGGCTTCTGCGCCGATGTTGACTAGCATTGACTTACGCCTCAAAAAGGAACATTTCCACGTCAACAGATCCTTCAAGTTTGACGCCTCCCTCCCTAGCCCATAACTTCATAACTGCCACATCAAGACTCATGACTTTCCCTTCAGAGCTCATGACAGCAGGAGGTACCCAATGAATCAGAGCTTTGTTGAAACCTGTCCACCTCTGAGTCCAGCTGACACATCTCTTTATTTGCCATCACACTGACCAACCCTCACGCGGCCACAGCACGCCCCCGACATCTGCGTAGCCACACTGGCAGTCACTCGAAAATCAAAGATGTTCCGCCTAATTCGGTGTGACTTCACATGGAAATGTTTCCACTCCAACGGCAGGTCCTTTCCGCCCCTTTTCGCACTAAACAAGCACCGCAGCGGGTGTCTCAAAAATTGCATGAATAAGTAATGCCCCACTCACTCGCTACCGCAGTCACAATCGAACCGCAGCCAACTCAATTGTATTCCACGCGTCGTCGAGACCAGATGACTCCCAGCAAGGCGCTCCTTATCCTGCTGCTGCTAGTTCAGCACCGCTCCATCCCAGTGTCGGGCATCCTTAATCGAATCCTCGACTCCTGGCACCCGAATGACGTTTATGTCATCTTGAATTCTTCCGCCGCCCGGCATACGGCAGCTCTCGCCAGCATGGCGCACCCTCGCTACGTGAGTGTTCGTGGAGACTTCCACCGCTTCATCCAGCACAATCCGATTCTCTCCGTTTTCCCGGACAACTTTGTGCTCATCCTGCTCACCGATGACAGCTGCCGCGCTGTGGTCCCAATTTTGCGAGATCAGCTATCGCATGGGACCATCGTCAACCGATCGAAAGTCATCGTCGCCACACCGTCACCCATCCAGGCGGCGCCCATGGCGACAGAACTTTTCCGCGACCTCTGGCGAATGGGGCTCCTGAACGTCCTCCTCATCGACACATCCTTCATATTCGCCTTCAATCCGTTCGCACGGGAATTCCTCATCCAACTCCCGGCGTCAGAGTATCGCCGTCTCGTGATAGTCGACCGGGCGGCCAACATGCACGGCGCTCGCCTTCGCATCCCGCAGATTGAGGTGTACCCGGGTTATCAGAACATCACTCGCCACGGCCGGCAGCTGATGACTGGCGAGAACTTCTATATGCAGGCCCCCTTGGGGGAGTACTTCAACGCCACGCTGTCCGCATTCCCTCCGAAAGAGATCAACTTCGGCTTTGAGTTCTTCAGAAACGCCACTTCATCCGTCGTCCACCCGGGCATCGGTGAGGAGCTAGTTACAGGGCGTGGTGACGCCAGTCTCATACCGCGCGCCTACGCCACGTCAAACTACTTTGACTTCCTGTCGCCGCTTCACTTTCGCGACTGTATCCTTCTCATCCCCAAGTCCGGGCAAATACCCCAGTACACCATCGTGGCGTCGGTGGCATTCAGCTGGGTTGGCATCTGCAGCATCATCATCTTCGCGTCCATTGTCCTCTTCGCTGTGTTCATCAAGCATGTCCTCTCGGTGGCCAGGCTCGACATGGTGCGTTTCTTCTTCGAACTCGGTTCGGTGTTCTTCGGCCAGCCATTCAGCTTTCGTATCCGAACGATGTCGATGCGGTTGGTCATCGCCTGCTGGCTCCTGACGTGCATCTCCCTTGGAACGCTCTTCAACGCCGAGATTGTGACCAGCTTCATGGCGACAAAGTTCATCGCTGATGTGGACTCCCCATTTGAGGCGATCCGCGGGGAGGGCTTCAACGTGTACACCTTTGATGATTTCGTCTACTACTTGAGGGGGTGAGTGAGGCGTGGCAGAGGGGTTGCAGAGGGGGCCAGATTGCATTCTTGTATCTTTTCAGGAACTCAAAGGTGCTCTTCCCCTCCGAGGAGGTCTTTCAGCAGCTGCTACGGAAGCTGAAGGGTGTGCCCAGGGATGAGTTTTTCGATCGGGTGATGCATCCCAATGGTAAGGACATGTTCCTCGTCATGGCTATGGGCGCAAATCTTGTGGAGAAGACCAAGTATTTAACTGAACAGACGTATACTTATCACAGCACGAAGCCATTGTGTGAGTTACCATCCCTCTGCCAACCCTCTAAACCCCCTCCCCACCCCATAGAATTTTAACTATCAGTTACAGAACCGAAAAATCCAATTGACTCCGACAAACAGAAGCGATTCCGCTTTTTGCTGAATTTTCAATTACTGCGTTCGAGATCGAAAAGGATTTGGCACCACTGCACGACCTGAAACAAGCACTGAACCCCTCTCCCCTCCCCCCGCAGTCCACCAGCCCAAAAACAGAATCCATCTCCGTATTTCTCCACCACCAGCAACTCTCTCTCTCTTGCCCTCTCGTCTTCTCTTGCCCCGCTCTTGTCCCCCTCTCCTGCCACTCTTCGTCCTGCAGGTTCTTGTATAAGTTTTAATTAAAAACCAACAAAATAAAGTTCTTTTTTCGCCCATTTCCAGTCATCAGCCTCACAGCGAACATTGTTCCCCGCGGCTCTATCATCTACAATCACTTCAACGACTTCAACTATCGCATTTTCGAGGCTGGCCTCCTGCAGTACTGGAAGACACTCGAGCTGCTGCACGAAATAAAGTTTGGCAGCGGCAACGAGGCGCAGCAGCGGTCCCTAACAATTGAGGATTTGTATTCCGCTTTTCTGGTGCTCGGCCTTGGATACGCCCTGGCGGTTGCCGTCTTCGTTGGGGAGACGCTTGCCGTCACTGTCGCTGCATACGCCGTTGCACGCTGGCGCCGCTAGCGTATGGACGAAGTTTTTCCGTGTGGAAACAGAGTGAGCGGGGTTTTTTTTTGCGGGGGGGTTAATGGCGCCATCTATTGGCAATCAATTGTGTGAATTAATTTAGAATTTCCTTCATGAAATACACTGCATGGTGGGGGGAGGGGGGGGTTTAAGGAAATCAGGTCATTTTAATTAAATCATGCCAAGGAGACCAACCACCACCATCTACACCACCCCCACTAGAGGGACGGCTAAGGGTGGTGGTTGAAATTAATTGAATCGAAGTCAACTGGAAGTAGGTACACGAAGTTTCGGTTCAATAATGTCCCTTCAGGGATGAAATCAGAGCACCACCACCACGACGACAGACGGAAGGATATAGAAATCTCTGAGAAATCCTCGTTACTAGATTCAATCATCGGCAATGAATGCGACAAGGACGAGAACGGTTGTGAGTAAACAGCCAGTTTGCCGACCTGCCCTGCGGCGAACGTGAATCTAGTCGGGCTTAAAGTTTCCCCGCACCTTCGTCCGCCCGAGACACGTAATGAAATGAAATTTAATTATACAGTTGTTGGCCGACTGCCGACTGTCGACTGCCGCCACCGTCACCGCAGTCACCACAAGGCCATATCTCCCGCGGGAGAGGTGACACTCTCTGTGCTCTGTGTTCTGTGCTCTATGCACTGTGCGGTTAGTCGGTTCGTTTCTGCTGCTCTGCTCCTTCATTTTCCACACGAAGTCCTCGAAATTAATCCTTTTTCTTTTTCGTCTCCACCCCAACTCTCACAGGCGGGGCGCTCCTCCTTGGGGACTGTAATGAAGCCGCTGCCGTTGCATGGTGGCACCCACCACCCCCTTCTTGGCGGGGTGCGGTTGAACAATTTAAAGATGTTGCAACTTTTAATGAGGTCGACATTAGAAAAATTTTCCAGAACACACACGCGTTTCTCTCTCTCCCTCTCTCGCTGCCACATTGTCTGCGACACGACCACCACCGCCAGGACGACACAACACACCAGAGCTCCAGAGCAGTTTGCAGTCAAGAACAAACAGCACAACTATTAGCCGAGTGTGTCGCTCTACGTAGTCCTGTTTCCGGAGCAGTTTCTCAGTTGATTCCCCCTCGTGCATGCAGAGGCCATGTCGTCTAATTAACTTTATCTTAGTGCTCCGCTGGCCCCGACAAACGAGAGGAAACATCCTCTCGAGCGCCTTCCATATCCACTGCGTTGTCTTTCTTCCACATCGTCTCCGTCTTCCTGTGACATTCTTCTCTTCTTCTTTTGTGTGCATGTTTACTTGGCGACGTCTCGCTGTTTCCGGGAACGGCTTTCAGACTCGAGCGGAATGCAAGTTTGTTATCCTTGAGCGGGGGGATTTTCGTTAGTTTTGCGCTCCTCTCTGCTTTGGCTTTGTGCTTCGCGCGGTAATTAACACGAATTGCGAAGAGCGACGAGCTGAAATTTAAATTTATGCGGCAGCGACGGCGACGGGATTAATTCGAGTGGAGAATCCTTTCACGCGCTGCGGCCAAGCCAAAATGCCGACACTGCCAGTGGTCTTGAAGTGCGAAAATCTGACGGGTAAGTGACAGCGCGATGGCGTGAGTGGCTTTGCCATCAAGCGACTGCCATGGAGTGGCTGGAAGATGAAGACTTTAACGTGGCGGTCGAAGGAAGTAGGTCAGTGGATCAAGT
The DNA here is from genome assembly GCA_944738645.1 of Eristalinus sepulchralis. NCBI lineage: Eukaryota > Metazoa > Arthropoda > Insecta > Diptera > Syrphidae > Eristalinus > Eristalinus sepulchralis. Next base: position 4,802,739 of record OX122886.1, on the reverse strand, counting down.
AAAGTCCGGCTAAGGGTGAGATTTCCCTGCAAGTCATGGAACTCTTTTTCAATTTTAACCTTTGGCCAATGACTGTCAAGGCTCTCTCTGGTTTTAGGTGGGTTGTAGGTGCTGGGAATCTTCAGTTCACTCTACGGCGCAGAAATGTGACCAGAAGAGAGTCATAAGGGAGCTCAATAGAAAGCAGAGGCTAGCGTGCCTATGCGCAACCAAAGCAATGGCAGCATGTCCTTCTACAAGGATGGAAACAAAATTAGACCTCACCAAGCAAGCTAGAGTTCGCTGGTGAAGCGGAACATCTAGAGATCCTCAGCCTCTGGGGAAGCGGAGCATCCAGAGAACCTCAGCCTCTGGTGAAGCGGAGCATCCAGAGATCCTCAGCCTCTGCTGAAGCGCAACTTCTAGAGATCCTCAGCCTTTTGGATCTAACTTGCCTCATGCCTAGAAGAGAATGTAAAAATCGACGTTTGAGTCCTCCCGGTCATAAGATGAAAATGTGTCTCAAAAGCCACGATGAGGAGACTTCTCTTTGTCACAGAACACAGTCGGGTAATTTTGGGGGAACTCTTGTTCCATGATATCCACGAAATTGGAAGGAAGTTCCTTTTGTAGGTTTATCAGACCAGAGCTGAACCGTGTCGTCGTTACAATCATCACCAAGGCTTTGACTGTTCGTGATGCATCGACTAGGAAGAGGCCTACAACTGCCTTTAGGGCATCACAATGGGCTCTTAAGGACCTAAATGAGGCGAGACTTGCCCTCCAAGCGAACAGCCAATCAACCCGTTCCTTCCGTCACAAAGGTCTCTGAAGGGTGTACCCCTTGCAGTGTGGAGTGCTTAAATCCATCATCAACATCGAGTGTAAATCGTGCATTGTGAGCCACTACTTCCTCATCTGGACTTGGCAAACAGTTGTTCTATGGTCTGCAAGACATTCGACATTTGGAGGAGGTAAAGGTCTTGAGAAGAGTCTTTGAATTCGAACCACGGACAACGCAACAGAGGACGTCCTAGACTGAGATGGCGTACACAAGTGGAAAAGGACCTCAACAAACTTGGAGTGGGCAATTGGAAGCAACTGGCAAAAGATCGAGGCCCAGGTCCACCCCGGACTGTAGCGCCATCAGAAGAAGAAGAGGAAAGGTCTTGAGACGGCCGGCCTACCCGGAAGTGGCTCTGCGGTCTGTTGGGTAATTCCCAAAGTTTGAGGTGGTCCATACTTTGGTTTTGAGGAAACCTAACTGGCAGTGACAGCTTGACCAGAGGCTTTATTCTGTTGCCAAGGGAGCTCAAAAGCCGCTGGAATTTCGATTTCAGCCTGACCGTGCGGTAGATCCCCTTGTCTGAGCATCGTTGTGGCTGTGGTTTAATAATAATGTCGCGGGCTGAGCCGTGGTTAGTGCACCGTGCTGACTGCTCCTATTGATTCAGCCCAGGCAGTTAGGGGACTTACCTGGCTCAGAGTGAAGTTGCATTCTCAACCGGATGCTGCGACCCATACAGCGCCAGAGGTTTCAGAAATGCCTCGCTCCACACTAAAGTGGGGTGATTGTCCCTCAAGCATGATCTCATTTGGTACTTGAGTTACTTAAGTGTCTGCGTCTTCCGTTATCTACGACCCTTGGCAACATGGATCCCGTGATATAAGCCATAAGGCAAGTGATCGCGTAAAACCAAAATTTGAGTTCACGGTCTAGACAAGAAGTTGGTTGCAGTTCGAGACAGTCACGGTGTACGTTCCGTTGACTTGCTCTAGAAATAGCCCTCGGGAAGACGAAGTATAGCAGAGAGTGCCTTCGAGATCGAGCGAAGCTGTTGGCGCGTACCGGACTGTGGAGTGGCGATCATAGGTCATCCACTCGGCATTTTCCATCCCACTGGAGTGGTAGCAGCTCTCCATTATTTCAAGTGACGTTGAAGGTGTCCTAGGGATGGCATCTAGCTTAGCGTTCTAGTCTAATGCCATTCTGGTTATGCTGGCGGCATTCTTCCTCGTTGGAAGGTCGTTTCCATTTTTATTTGTGTCTCTTGACCTCTTTGCTTTTTCTCTTGTCACCTCCAAATGTTCTGAACTGAAGAAAAGCAAGAGCCCACGATACAAAATCCTCCACAGACCGATGAAAACAATCAAAAATCTCCCCGAGATCCAGACAGTTTCAAGGTTCGTATTCAAAATCAAGACAGCAGTCACCCCCTCCCAAGCACCACAAGCAGCTGTTTCAGTTTTCAGCAACAAGTCATCAACACAGATTCAGATAATCCCCCGAGAGCATTCGCTTGCCACACAAAACGCGCGTGAAACACTTCATTTAAAGTGGGCAACACCTTACATTCAAAGTAGCTTAACCCGTCCCCGATGATCGCTCTTCATTAAGACGCCACCCCCAGCCACGCCACCCTGCGCACACAAGTATCCGTTGCTAGGCAAGACGCGGAGTTTCTCAAATCTCACCTCGGCACACGGGGCAACCTGAATCCCGGTCGCGCTCGCCTTCTCAATTAACTCCGTCCTAACGCTGCATCTTAATTGAAAAGTTTCGACGAAACTTTTTCGATTGAATTTAAATCGCGGCCAACCTTTACCCGTCGTCTTCGTCGTGCTCTCAAGACGGTTATTATCCTTTCCGAGCACACAGTACACAGGGAAGGAGTGATGGGGGGTGGGGGGCTGACTGCTTATCCTTAATTTTGGGCAATTAACGAGGGTTCAACCTCAGCTGCAGCGCGCGCACAAAAAAAAAACTAAAGGCTCGGACGGGACTGAGAAGGCTGAAGAAGAAGAAAAAATGGAGGCCAAGGCGACAGCAAGAAACAGCAGCAAACGAGCGCAAAAAAACAATTCACGTAATTATCCTGAATTATTAAAATGTTCCAAGGATTCGCGTCCTCGCGTCAGTGAGGGTGGCGGGCGCGGCGGCGTTGGTGGCAACGGCCTGCCGGCCGGCTTCGACACGAAGTATTCTTGTAATTTTTCATGGAAATTTTTTCATCCCTCAGGGACGATGTAGACGGAGGAGGAGGAGGAGGAGGATGTAGGACCCGCTCAAACGGACCAAAGATTTGCATGCCATCAAGAGCTAATTGTTTTCTAAATTTGTGTCGAATGGAACATAAGTGGACGGGAAGCGAGGCCCCTTCGGCTGTAGGTGGCGATGAACGCTCTCGTTGAGTCCTAATGAAGGAATTAGACACTAATTAATTAAATCAGGTCCTCGGAGGAATGAGCGCGTGGGAAGGGGATACCTCTGGAGTGGCGATCGTTGAGACTGCGAGAGCGCTGGAAATGGAGCTGGTCGAGATGAAGGATTCTTCCGCGGGGTGAGTGCACTCCGGTGTGTCCATCCATCTCCATGCCCTGTGTGATGAGTGGACGTCAAGTTGATTTGGCAGAGGAACGATAGGCAGTTGGCTGATTTGCAAGAGGACAACAGGCGGACTCGTTAAGGATGGTGTTCGGTCCTGCCCTTCAAACGATCCCTAATAAGATGGAAGGCCACACAGAGAGAGATGAGTCCTTGTCGCGTCATGTCACCCTTTTCGGAACCTCAAATGACCGCCAAACACATGTCCACCCTCCCTTCGAAAAAATCAAAAAACCCTCCCCATCTCACCAGACACCCACCAAGACACCCTCCGTCCATTCTATTAAATTATTTATTTTCATTTATCGTTACAATTACAATTTACTCTCTACTTATGCGGCTAGCAATAAAAAATAAACACTTAACTAGGCTGAGTATAGGTTTCAAGCTGCATCTAGGACTACGTGCGGTTCATATCCTTACCACCTAAGCTTACGCGACTGCCGACCTCTTTGTCCCCAAAGTCGATCCAAGATTCAAGCCGCCGTCGGAGCGGGGGTAACCTCAGAACAAAATGGACAAAGTTCGCTTACAACTAATCCATGTGTGTGTGTGCACTTCCCTAGGCTGTCACTCGGAGGCCGCTCTTCACGACAGCCTCGGATGGTGTGGTGAGTGAGAAGCGCCTGCCTTCGACGGGAGCCTTGACGACGGTGTGCGGGCGAAACGTTCGAATGCCGGAGTTCGATCTCACAGGCAGGAGGGTGACCAGTTTCGGCATCTCTGTGGTGCTCGTTGGCGACAGCAGTGGGATCTGCGAGGACTTCAGCATCTCCTCGTACTTGTTGGGGTCGATTACCTCCACCTCCGCTTCGCCTTCGATCACTTCGGGGAGGAGGAGTGGGTCTTCTTGGACTTGAGGCAGCGGCGGCGGCGGCGGTGTCGTCGACGTCGTCGATGTGGTGGTCGGCGACGGAGTGGTCGACGTCGTTGTGGACGCGGGCTTTGCCTTGGTCTCGTTTTTGTGGGAGATCTTGAGTTTATTGTGCGAGAAGTTCGGCAGCTTGGTGGGCATGTTCGGCGTGATGCCGAGCTTCGAGGCCAGGGTGTCGAAGATCAGGGAGATGTCCTGGATGTTGGTGGCGTTGTTGATGCGGGTCTTGATGTCGTTTAGGGTCAGATTCTCGGTTTTCTCGATGTCCTCGGAGACCCAGGCCTGGAGGGTCTTGTTGAAGACCCTTCGCATGGATCCCGTGTGGCCGTAGGTGTTGGGGGAGCTGCCGTTCACGAACTCCCACTTGGACTGACTTGGGAAAAGGATTGAGTCGTCCATTATGCCCACCGGCTTTTGCGGCCTCGACGGTCGGATGCGGTTGCGCTTGGTCGTCGGTGGACGGAGGGTTGTCGTGGTTGATGTTGTCGATGTTGTCGATGTCGAGGTGGTCGTCGTCGTCGTCGTGGTGCTGGTGGTTGACGGGACCGTGGAGGAGTTGGTCGATGGCAGAGCGGATGTGGTCGAAGTGCCACGGTTCCTCTGCAAGATAATCTCCTTGAGGTTCATGAAGTTAGGCTTCTCCGCGGACTCCCCTTCGATGCGGGACTCCAGCTTGAGGTTGGCGTGCTCAGTTTCGTTCTTCTCCTCGTTGGGCAGCTTGAGTAGGTCCATCAGGAACTCCCCGATTTGATGCGTCAGCTCGGAGGGGGTCTTTGAGGTCTTGTCTGGTTTCGCAGGAGGCGCTGCAGTTGTCGTCGTCGTCGTGGTGGTTGTGGTTGTGGTCGGCGCCCTGGTGGTGGTCTTGTGTGTCTCGTTGTCGTGTTTTTTGACGATGACGCCACCGCCGAGGTGCTCAAACCTCTCGCCGTCGGCTTCAATCTCGAAGGGGATCTTGCCGTTGGTGCCAAGAGTCGGGTTCAGCGGCTTGAAGGCTGGAATCATGACGTCATCGATCAGAGGCACCGGCAGTGGGTGTGGTTTGACGTGGGCGGCGCCCAGGGGCTCTATTCCATCGATGCCGGGCATGAAGACTGGTCCGCTGAAGCCGTGATAGTAGACCATGTCGGGGGCGCTTATGTCCTCGCGGGTCTCCGGGGTGTTGAAGTTCGGTTTGTTGAAGAATCCTGTCGGGAAGGGCTCATGGGAGGAGGGAGCTTGCGCCATTGGTGGCTTCAGAGGTTCATCGGGGACCGTGGAACCGTTGGAGGCCTCTGTCTGTGTAGTTGTCGGCTGTGGGCCTTCGGAATGCTCGGATCCTGGTCCTCGTATCGGCTTCCAAGGCTGGGTGTCCAGCACTGGGGCGGAGGTGAAGAGGTTCGCGTCCAGTTTTGGCACCACCACGGTCGTTGTCGATGGACTGTTCGTCGAGGGGTAAGTTAACGATGGAGGAGGTGGTGGTGGGGGAGGGGTGGTAGTTGTGGTTGTCGTGGTGGTGGTGGTTGTTCTCTTCGTCGTTGGCTTGGGTGTTGTGGTCGTGGTGGTGGTCGTTGTCGACGTCGTGGTTGTTGACGTTGTCGTCGTCGTCGTGGGTGTGGTTGATGTGCTCGTTGTCGAGGGCTCCTCGCTCACTGGCTTGGCGGAGACCTTGTCCACGGTTGGCTTCTTGGGTTTCACTCGCAAGGAGAATGGTGTCACGGCTTTGGGAACACTGGTGTATGCCTTCGTGGGCGAGGCCTTCTTCCTAGTGATGTCTGCGTCGGTCTTAGTGATCTCAAACGAGCCCTCGAAGGAGCCCTGGATGACAGGAGCATTCTCCACGTCGATGTCAGGCTCATCATCTACACTGTGCGGCTTGGCGGGCTTCGCTTTCGGAGATACTGTCGGCAGGGTTTTCAATGTGGGCTTGTCGAGGATTCCGCCCTTCTTCAGAAGCCGCTTCTCTAACTGCGTCTGGCTGGTTGGCGTCATTTGCTGGAAGAAAATCCCGGTCAAATTTTGACCATTCTGCGGAGGAGATAACTTACAGTCTCCCTGGAGAGGGATGCAGACTTCACAAGCTGCTCGTCAAGGATTCTCTTCACCTCCACGGACTCCGCGTCAATTCTCAATGATCGGTAGAGGGACTTGAGGGCCGTTGTCTCCAGGAAAAGGGACTCCTTGATGTACTCCTCAACGCTGTGGATGTTTCTGAAAGGGAATTCAAGGAGATAGAGGAACAAGTTGACCAGGGGAGCTTCCAGCACACTTACTGCGGCAGCTTCCTCACGTCGAGGAACGTCCTGAAGTTCACCTTGATCAGCGGTCCATCCCCGAATCCAGCGACGTCGACACGAATCGGTTGCAAGGCATTGTCCGTCAGACTCCGCTCCACGAAGCGCTTGTAGAACTCGATCTTCTGCTTGTAGGTCGTGGTGTGGTTGTACTTGAGGCCCGTCGTGAAGAGATCCCCTTTCGCGATGCGGAATGATCCCTCGAACCCGATAACAGCTGCAAAAAGACGAAAGTGTGAAGTGAAATGTGCACAAGAGACTGATCTCATCCCCCTCCCCCTCCCCTCCCACTTACTGTCTTCCATGTTTGACTTCATCGAGCTGAAGTAGAATGCCAGTCCGGCAATGGAGATGACGGCCAGCAGGACGATGAACGCCGCCGTTGACAGAATAATCGAGAACGACTTGGTTTTGTTGTGCGGATGATGCGGTTTCGCTGAGAATGTTGACGGCGCTAGGTTCCGTCCGTCGCGCCACATGCCCCAAGTACTGTAAGCCCCACCGCCTCCGCCCCCTCCTCCGTAATGACTGCCCAAACTGTGCTCGTTCGTGAAGGAGGGCTGCTTGTTCATGTGGTAGTACGCCCCGAGCGTCGAGCGCCGGCCCAGTGTGTTCTGATAGGAGTAGTCATTTGTCTGCAAAAGAGAGAGAGAGAGAAAAGGTTGCTCAGTGATACCGGAAATGGCATTCATTCATGAGAAGCGTTCAAGTCCCACCCTCCGGGCAGAGCGATCCTCGCTGCTGTTGCAGTGCACCGAGGAAAAACCACCGTCGCCGCCACCACCTAGAATAATTTATGCCCCAGCCACAACTAGTCACGAAGATGAAGACAAGAAAAAGGAACCCAGCTCGACTGTGGAGGAAGAAACACTCTCACGGCGAGCATCCATCCATCCATCTTTTTGCCCCATCGCCGCATACATTGTCCGTTCGATGAACCCGCTGCTGCCCCGCTCCCAGAGCGCACCGGCTGCCAGTGCGCCGCTGATCTATAATTATCCACCGGACTCTGACGGGTTTGCGCGTTTTCACACATGGATCTCGGAGCTGCGGCGGATATCTTATTGAATTCTGATCGTGCTCGTGTCCAGCAATGGAGTGTTATGATAACCGATGGTTGGGCACGATTGCGCTTTCGCAGAAACGAGGCAACTTTACGATATTCAGGGGGACTGTGGGGAGGAAGAGTGGTTCGGAAAGAGATCTGGACTTTGTGATCGTTTGTTTATACGTTTGGAAGTGGAGGAGGAATGATATCGGGTTCTGAACGTGATTTGTAGACGAACGTCGTTGTTTTTTTGAGGAACGAACTTCATTTTCATATCATCTGTGATTGGTTTAGGTGCTGAGTTTGTTATTTTCTGAGCGAATTGATGTCACTGACGTTACTTGGTCGACGTCTGGCAATGATCTTTAGCCAGGGATGTCGTAATAATGGCCAGCTAATAGTGATCCTCTGCAAGAAGCCGAATACCAGGGATTCTTTAACATAGACACTCTGCTAGTGATCTGCCAAAGATCCTCTTCCAGTGATTTTCCATCGGGCACCCTCTGCAACTGTGAGCCAGTGAGAGCTGCAAGATGTCCTTCGACAGTGGATTCTGGACAGCGGGTGGACAGGATTGGTGGACAGCGATTCTCTGATCTGACAGTGGCCGTCTTCCAGCGGCCGTCTACCAGTGGCCGTCTACCAGCGGCCGTCTACAAGTGGCTGCCTGGCAGTGATCCTCTGACACAGACCCTTTAATGCTTTAGAACAGGCGTCCACCCTTTTGCAGCTAGCTTGCCATCAGAAGTCTCTGCAAGTGATCTATCGAAAGATATCCTCTGCCTGATGTCCAAAGTCCTCTGCCTACCCACTGTCCCCCTGCCAAGGGCTCTACGCAAGTGATCGTCTGCCAGAGACGTTATGCCAGCTACCTGCCCTCCCTCCGCTAGTGACATGCCAAGAACCCTCCGCCATTGTTGCACCCACATAGACCTCCTGCAACAGATGTTTTATTCGAACCCCTTCGTGAGTGATCCTCTGTCAATGACATTCTGCCAGTGATTCGAAAAGACGCCTTCTGAAAGTGATCAGAGTGACAAGAAGCCATCCACAAGTGTTCCTCTGCCAAAGGTCCACTGCAAAGGATTCTCTGTCAGACGTCCTCAGCAGGTATCCTCTGCCGCTGATCCACTGCCGGACACGCATTAGTGGTGATCTGTAAGAAGCACTCGGCCAGTGATCTACGTACTAGAAGCCTTTCGCTAGTGATCCTCTCCCAGAGACCCTCTGCCATTGGTCCTCCATCAGAGAACCTCTGCAAGCGAATTGCCATCTGATGCCCTCTGACAATGATTCTTTGCTGGAATAACTCAATCAGTGATCCTTTGAACTTGTGATCTACAAGGGCCCGTCCAGTGATCCTCTGACAGAGGTGGTTCGCTGCTCTAGCACAGAGGCCTCCTCTCAGTGAACTTCTTCAAGAGATCCTCTGCCCATGATCGTCTCCAAGAGACATTTTGAAAGTGGTCCTCTACAGGAAACCCTCTGCAAGAGACCCTCTACAAGCGTTTTATGGGAACGCTCTGAAAACGAAGTCATTTCCATCTGCACTTCCCAGCAAGTTCCCTAAACGGTAACGATCCGAAAACCGAATAAAAACCGTTTAAGTCGGATGGACATTTAGTTTCGGATGACCCTACGTGAGGCTCCGCATCGGTTCCGAGTGCATTCACTCCGATCGTAAATCACACGTCTGTTCCACAGCCTCTTGCGTCACCTGATGCAATGCATCCGCGTCCAATTAGAGCAGCCTTACAAAACTTCTCTTAGGTAGACCCAGCCGCACTCAGTCAAGGTTCAATGCGTCTCCCAATTAATTTTACGTCGCCTTAACCGAAAACTGCATTTCAGGCAGGGAAATATGAAAACTAACGCACACGACGACGCATCGCGCCGTTTATGGGCGGACGGCGGACGGCGAACGCACACCACGCAGTGGAAGGAGGAAGAACTTAGTCTTCGGTGCAAGCGTTGGTTACCTGCCCACCGCACCAGGGCGTTGAATTATTCATGTGAATGAATCCGAAAGGAATATCAACCGAAACGCGTTGCATTCCTCTGCCGTCGCCACAGCAGAGTGATACAAGCGCGTACGGCGGAGGGGACGCACACGAAAAGTCTCCAAAGAAAACGATCTCTCTTCGAAGCGATATCGTCTCTCTTTTGAGATCGTCTTCTCACTCTCTCTCTCTCTCTTGAACGCTGTCTAGGTGAATCACCTGTGGGCAATTTTTTGACGTGACAATGAAACACCAAAGACGATGATGGCACAGACCTGAGTCGCGGTGCATTCACCTTTTACGCGCTCTCTTCCCCCCGCCTGTCCGTTGCTTCTTTTCAGCTATTCTGCTCCACCCGAAAAAAAACACATAACTGAGTAACGGTGCCCAAATCTGGCTCCAGCAAACATTCGTTCCTCGCTCTTTCTTTGTCGCATTGCCTCCCCGCCGCGCCGTCTGCTTTGCATTCCTTCCAATTGACTCGACCACTGTGTCACTGGGTGTCGCTGTGTGGTGGCTGTCGCCGTCGTTGTCGTCGGCCTAATGGTGACACCGAACAGAATGTCGTAACGGTTAGCTGGAGGTTGGTAAGATATCGCAGATAGACGGGATGATATGACATGTGCGAGCACTTAGCCGCGCACCGAGTCTGGATGGAGCCACTGGAGGGGGGAGGGGGCGTATTGTTGTCGTCGTCACAACCGTCGCTAAGTGATTAGAACGGATCGTTTGCATTTAATTCAATCAAGAGATGGGAACACGGTTTGTGACGACTCCCGGAGATGGGAGATGGGCCGCGACAGGAAGTTGCGTGTGGAAGGTAACGGAAGAATTGCCCAAAGGCATGGCAGACAAAAGTCATCGGGACTGTTTGTGGTTCGTCGTCTGGCAGTGGATCGGCGGGAACGGTTGGATTGTGCGGTGATGCGGTGACACCGCGGATTTGAATCTGATGGGAACCGCTGTTCTTGTCTCTGACGGAATGTGCGCAAGATTGATGTTCTGACTGATTTGACCCAAAAATTAGTGAAGACATCGAAAAAATCGCTCTGGTGGCTTTGTCTTGACTCGGAAACAGTCAGTCACTCACCCCATGCTCCAATTGACTGTGGAGCGAATAGAGCAGACAACTATGTAATCCACCTCCCAAGAGGATTCCATTTTCCCCCACATAACCTGCCACCCATCAAGTCCGCACAACTTAAGCTCCCTCTGACATGCGATCAATTTGTGTGAAGTACACCACCGCCGCCGCAGCAAGTTTTCAGACAGTCAGACGTCGAGACCACCAGACCACCATCACCCCAATTGGAGTAATAAGACGTTCCGACGTTTATTTCATCTCGAAATGTGCAAAAAGTACGAACGCCAGGAACAAACGCCACATTGAGTGGAGAGGAAGGAAATTTATTAGAAATCGACAAGCACGCATGCCGCCACAGGCACAGCACAACAAGTCGACCCTATGACACATATCCAGTCGCTTGCCTGAACCTCGAGCGTTTATCAAGTCAAAGGGAGTCCTCTGCAGGAGGGCGGGAGGCAGAGGTTAACCAACAGTTCACCCGAATGGAGCGCAGATCGTGTGGTTGGGCGAAACAAACTTTTCCTCGGAATCGTTCAATGGGAACACGCTCTCTAGACGCCTTTGCCACGGAGTTCTTGTGATTGCACACCACTGATCCCTAAACGATGATTTCCAAGAGTTCTCATTTTTCGGTTTGTTTTGCGATGGCTGCCTCTATTGCGGCCTTTGAGGGCATAAGCGTCACGCTCTGCTTCACAAAGCCACAGCCACACACACACTCACACAATCAGTGCCGGCATTAATAGAGGGCAGATTTAATTGGTGAGCAGATATCACCCATCTGGGCGCACTAGAGGTTTTCCCGACCCTACCCCGGCCCTCCCCGACCATCCCCGAATCGGGCACCGAATGAATTCGTATGCAAAGCAGGTGGGGAGACAAAGACGACGACTGCTGCTCGCCCGTGGATTTTATTTTTCGGCCCGGCTTATGGAGTTGATTTAAGTGATAAGGTTTTTGGAGTGACCCGTTGATGAAATGTGGGTCAGATGGGAGAGATGTGTTTCAGGGAATGGGAGAACTGCCTTCGGAGTTTCACGTGAAAGGGCTTTTCACGGATGATGGACGACTGAGAGATACGCTAGACGTGTGCTCTGTTTGTGAACGAGGGCAGGGTTGGATTATGAGAAATCTGGCGGGTGGTCTGCTGTAGAGAATCACTGGCAGATGACCTAGGAGGCCTCCGACAGCGGCTCAGCTGGTCTCCGGCAGAGGATCACTGGCAGAGGGCCTATCGCAGAGGATCACTGGCAGAGGGCTCCTGGTAGAGGATCACTGACAGAGGGCTCTCGTAGAGGATCACTGGCAGAGGGCTCGTGGTAGAGGATCACTGGCAGAAGGCCTCTCGTAGAGGATCATTGGAAGAGGGCTTCTTCTCGAGGATCACTGGCAGAAAGCCTCTCGTGGAGGATCACTGGCAAACGGCCTCTCGTAGAGGATCACTGGCAGAGGGCTTCTAGTAGAGGATCACTGACAGAGGGTCTTTCCAAGAGTATCACCGCCAGAGGGCTTCTTCTCGAGGATCACTGGCAGAGAGCCCCTAACCGAGGATCACTGACAAAGGGCCTCTAGTAGAGGTTCACAGGCAGATTTCCCCTCGCAGAGTATCACTGGCAGAGGGCTCCTGGTAGAGGAGCACTAAAAGTTGGCCTCTAGCAGAGGATCACTGGCAAAGGCCATCGACAGAAGGATCACTGACAAAGGTCCTCTAGAGGAAGACCACTGGCAGATTTCCCCTCGCAGAGGATCGCTGTCAGAGGGCTCCTGGTAGGGGATCACTGATAAATTGCCTCTAACAAGGAACATATCTCTGGCTGTGGTCGACCCTCATAGAAGACCAAGTAGACCCTCGTAGAAGACCATTGGCAGCAGGTCAGGTTCACCGAGTGACGACCTCTGGCAGATCAGAAGGCCACTGAATGGACAGCAGCCATCTTGTGAGCCTCCAGTTCGTATGTATTCAATCTTTAATTGGTAAACTTGGCCCATTACGAGGTCATCCTCCGCCCCTCTCTCCACTCCACAGTAATGAATGCAAGCACTCCTTGAACTCAATCAAGACAAACATCAACCATCCACCGCCAAGGTCCACCAACTTGCACCATCATCGCCAAACAGATTCATTCCACTTCATCCCTCCAACTCCCACCGCTCTCTAATCTTCTTCCCAGAACACTATGCACACCGTCTGCTGCAGCAAGTGCGACTTAAGTCGATTGCTTAATGCCGGAAAAAGAGTTTCCCACTAGACTTAGCAATTTCCCAAAGTCATGTCTCCCTTACATCACCGACACCGACAACGACACGACGACTACCAAAAACGAAGGGAAAAAAATATAATTACCTCACTCAGATACATCACGTGGATCTATCTGGGCGCGTCTGTGCGCTGGATGGGTGCTGTATGTGGAGCGGCTGATGGCATTTAGAACGCACATCACCGGTGTCGGTTAATTCTTTAAAGTGTGTACCTCGCCGAGATGCGAGATGCTCCTAAGCCCCGAGTTCAATAACCGCGCACTCCGACACGACTATGAGACGAATTTTCGCTGCGCAGCACCTCTCTCCGGCTTTGGCTTTAGCTTTGGCCACCGACTCTCATACATATGCATGAGCCACATAAGAATCTGTCTGACGGAGATATGGCATAACTGTAGCAATCCCGCCGTGGATTAGTGGGGCCGGTGAGAGGGGTGGGGGCTCTCTTTTATTTCTCTGCCTCTTCCCGCTTAGCAAGTGCTTGCGAAAAACTTTTCGCGCGATGATTAATTATTCACGCATGACGTGTGGGATTTGTTTGGCAAAGAATTCACGTTTACGAAGCACTTACCGAAGACCTGTGGAAGGGAAGGAGAGGTCCCAAGACACAGGAGTGTGTGTCTGTTTGCTGTTTTAGGGGATTACACGGTTAGGCTACGGCTGGGATCGGAAGACACACTGGTGGAGGGGTGCTTGGATGAAATTTCATTTTGCGTGTGGATTTTGTTTTCTTTTGGGAAATTTTAATGAGTCTGAGAGGGAGTGAGGGAAAGACGCAAATTTTGCATTAAAATGGGAGTCGGGAGAGCTGCAGCGGGATGAAGACCGAGTTGAACATTGGGGGGGCCTATCAATGCGGTTGCAATCATATTTGTGTGACACTGTGCTGAAGATGGGTCTTCCTTTCATTCTGAGATCCTTTCTGTGTGACACTGTGATCCTTGGCAGGATCCCTGAGAGGATGGATGCTGTTGCTGAAGATGGGTCTTCCTTTTGTTCTGAGACCTGGGCTCAGTCAACCTGCATCTCCAAAAAGAACGGCCTTATGTCAGGCGTCTCCAGTTTCCCACTCTCGACTGATTAAGGTCCCTTTTCAGCTGAGGACGCCACCGGAGGTGCGGTGTTGTCCCTCGGTGTTGAACTCGAAGACTCTCTGAGTAGGATCGCTGACGTCCCTTGTTCTACAAGACTAGGTCCACGCCATCATACAGTTCTCTGTTTAATACCCTATAAGCTGCTTCGTCATCAGCAAGACCGAATATAAGTCGAAGGATTTTCATCTCAAAGCGACCAAGGACCTTTCTTCGGCAGAAGAAATTCTCGGTTGTGCTTTGCGCTGTATAATAGGACTGGACATGGGAGGACAATTGTCATCTAAGCCCAAAGACTCAACGGTTGGCAAGGGTTGTCCTTCGTTTTATTTTTCTGTGGTTATGACATCTGTGGTTCTGTGCGAAGCGTAAAGTTTTTGACTTCTTCGCAGTTAACGACGGTTTGCCCCAGGAGCTAGTGGTGGTCGACCTGACAGACATGTATTTCGTTGCTCCCCGATTTTTCGGAAGACCCACCTAGCTATGGATGAGTCGGATACATATGTTCATAGCACTCATTCCACTGAGCCATTAAGGAAGGAGGATCGAAACGAAGCCGGTTCACAAATAGGAAACAGATGGAAACAGACGGATGGACATCGGGAGCCCTCTGCCTGCTATGAAATATAAAGACAACCAAGCTCTTGTTAGGACAGGACAGACGTAGGACTTCTTGTGCAGGCTGCTAACCATGCACTGGTCCATATACAACGATGCAATGTACCACACAGCGACTACTGAAGAGCCTGAAGAAACCAGGGAAAGAAATAGAATTCGTCAGGCGTCTGGTCTACGATTGTCGAGCGCTGGCCTGAAACGTCAAAGTAATGTCTTCCTTGCACACCAAGAGGATCTGACTAACTCCGAGTTAAGGGACATCCTGTGATTCATGCACAGAAATCGGTCTTAGACGCCTCGAGATATACAAGAGGGTCTCACGACGCTCTTAGTTTCACAGCCAATGCTGAATTTTAGGGCACAGTAGAGCTGTTTTGTTCGTTTAAGTGGAGCGCGGCTTCATCTACATGGACACCTTCCATGGGGCCGAAGAAAGACCAAATTGATCATTCACCGGCCTCTGAGAGGCCGATTTCAGTGCCCTGTGCGGTTGAAGCAGGTCAAATGAAACCGGCCTCTGAGAGAACTGAAATCCTTGACGAAAGACTGAAATTTTTGCCGTTGCACATCAAAGGGATCACAGAGCTACGAGCAGGCCTTGCAGAACCGTTTCTTTTTTGACTGCTCCAATGGCACAGCCCACTGAAAATATGAAGATGCCCGATAACGTATGAACTGCTGTGGAATGGAAGCAATACTCGTACACATAAGAGCGTCCCAACGACCATACTGATGTTCGTCATCTGACTCAAGTAGGTCTACCCTCAAGCGGTTCAATCTGCCTCTTCATTTCAAATTCGATTCTCTCTTATTGTCGACCACCCCAATTCGCATTCATTCATTTCTTTTTCATCATAGGCAAAAACTTCTTCAGGCTAATCCCCAAACTGGTTCAACGAGACGTCCACTGCTCCTCTGCGCCTCACCAAAAACCAAATTAAAAACCAAATAAATCCGCAAACTTGCCAGCCAGCTCAGCGCCGATAAATTTAAGGTAAAACCTCGCGCACAGAAAAAAAACCCAACGCCGTCCGTCCGACTACAATAACGAGTCCTCTTAAAACTTCACAAGCTGTAACTTTAATTTAACGAAAAAGCGTTCCAGCAAAACCAAATAAAACTCTCATTACGGCGTAATTGAATTTCAAAGCAACGCACACCCCCGCGCAGGCCGAACGAAGAAAAAAAAGGTCGAAACGTGCATAAGGGACGATCCTGCATTCCGCACTAACAAAGCAAAAAAAAAAAACCGCTACAGAGTTGCTCCTCTGTACAACATCCATCCTCCACTTCACGTCCTGCTTAGTGTAATTGCATTCAACCTTAACCCCGAGATAGAGGGAAGGAAAGAGAGAGAGGGGAAGGGGCTGCACTCTCCTTGACGATAAAAAGTAATATCCTCCGAATAGAAAAGACTACAAGACGGACGGATGGAGGGGCGCAGAGCAGGAGCGCAGAACTGAAGCTCAATTGAGAAAGCTTGACGTGCAGGCCATCACCGGGTGACGGTGGTTCTAATAATCTTTAATGCACCTGACCAGCATCCCTTGGCAGCGCTATCGCAGTCGAGAGCCGCCGCCCCCCCGGCATCATCATCAGCCACTGATTTGCCACTTCAGGAAAGAAAGTGGCAATTTTCTATGGGAAACAGACTCGACTCTCGTCTGTCCCGCCGTCCGTCAGTCAGTCAGTCCGTCGTCGCCGAAAAGTGCTGGGCAATAATTTAATATTCTCTTAAGTCCTTCACTCTGCACTTGAATCCGTGCACTTCAGTTTGTGCTGGGCATTAATGTATTCACAATAAGTGCTCCTTCCTTCCTTCCTTCCTTCTTGCACTGCACTGTCTTGCTCTCTCTGTATCTAACCCCCCCTTCGTTGCGCCGTCATTGCATCACCACCGCGCCACCTTCAGCTCTCCGTGATGGGGTTAGAAAGGACTCAAAAATTGATTCGACTCCCGGTCATGCTTCGGGTCATGCTATCGGAGGATCTCTTTAAAAACCCATCATGCACCTGGAGCGTTACATTTTTTTCCTTCTTCTCCTTAGCTCCTCAGTGGGTTCCAGTGTGTGTGTGTGTGTGTGTGGGTGTGTGATTTTTTTTTAATTGAATTACCAAAGTTTGTGCTTGGCATACTGAGTCCTGAGATCTCCGTCCTTAGTCGCACCGCCCCTCCCGCGTTTCCACTTATCCTTTTGCTTCCCCAAAGGATGAGAACGCCACGCCACCGTAACGCAACCAAAGACTTGGAGTGGAACGTGTGAATTGAAAGAGAATCTGCGTCTAGATCGTGCCATATTCTCGTGAAATTTTCGTTTCGTTAAATCCTTTGATGTCGAGGTTCACTGAGAAAGTTGCCAGAAAGGGATATTTCCTTTCGGTTGCTTTGGTTTTCGGAATTCTCCGCAGCCGCCCGCCCCTGCTCGACTGTGTTGCTGCAGCTGGATGTCGTTTTGGTTTCGTCTGGTGTTTGCAAGAAGGTGACAAGTGTAACCTTGTGCGGGGGTGATTTAATGTTCTTTCTATAGAGGGGGAGGGGGAGGGGGAGAGTGCATTTCTTTAAATTTCATTTACCTCGTTTGAGTCAATGGAGAATGTGCTTGAGACGGAGTCGCATACGAATGGTTTGAGACGACGCTGTTGTTTGGTTTTGTCGCTTTGAAGTTCACTTATGGAGTGGGTGGTGGGTGGCTTAAGAATGAATAGGAATAAGACGTCTTCTTCGGAAAAAAAAAGCCGAAGAAGGAACTTAGACCATAGAGATCGAGCGTTTCAAAGTCAATTCTAGACCTTAGACCTTAGACCTTAGACCTTAGACCTTAGACCTTAGACCTTAGACCTTAGACCTTAGACCTTAGACCTTAGACCTTAGACCTTAGACCTTAGACCTTAGACCTTAGACCTTAGACCTTAGACCTTAGACCTTAGACCTTAGACCTTAGACCTTAGACCTTAGACCTTAGACCTTAGACCTTAGACCTTAGACCTTAGACCTTAGACCTTAGACCTTAGACCTTAGACCTTAGACCTTAGACCTTAGACCTTAGACCTTAGACCTTAGACCTTAGACCTTAGACCTTAGACCTTAGACCTTAGACCTTAGACCTTAGACCTTAGACCTTAGACCTTAGACCTTAGACCTTAGACCTTAGACCTTAGACCTTAGACCTTAGACCTTAGACCTTAGACCTTAGACCTTAGACCTTAGACCTTAGACCTTAGACCTTAGACCTTAGACCTTAGACCTTAGACCTTAGACCTTAGACCTTAGACCTTAGACCTTAGACCTTAGACCTTAGACCTTAGACCTTAGACCTTAGACCTTAGACCACCGAAAATCAACAACACCGGGCTGAAAGCCTCTCCAGTCTTGTGTAAGCCATTTCCATTTCCATTTCCCAAATTTAATCAGTCCCCTGATACTCTGACTCTTTTCTCCGTCTCCCTACAGAGAAGGCATTCGAACAGACGTCACGTAACGTAACGTTTACTTCGTTTCAATTCTCTTAGGCAATCCTTTAAGTCTCCCGCCCCCTCACTGAAGCACGGTTCGGTTGATACATTTTTATTTTATTTCCACAGCTCGTTTACGAGTCTGCACACCTTTCCAGAGGCTCTCTCTCTCTCTTTCCCTCTCCCTTGCCCTGGCAAGGATACACCATACCATGCATTTTTTATTATGTCCCGTCTCGCGGAAACCAATGAAAACCTTAATCCACTTGAATGCAGGATGCAGGCTAGTCTACGGGGTTTTTCCACTTCTCTTCCGTCTTTCGTCTTTCGTCTCCTTTTTGGCCACCTGGCGGGTCGATTGAAAGTTGCAACGCAGGCAGCCTGAGACTGTAGTAGGAGTTTGCCGCAACGCCACCCCAAAACTATTGCCACCACCGACGGCAATCGTTGTCGGTTGCCGCGGTGCACTTGGCACATACCGCTTCTCTTCCGCCTCTTGCGCCTCTTGCGCCTCTTCCGCATGCACTTGAATGTGTAGTTGTCGTAGTCATCGTCACAGACTCCGAACGAATCAACGAGAGAAAACGGAACAAGTTGAGAAAAATGCCAGGTTGACTTTTAGTGAATTGCATCCTGAGGTGGTGGTGCCCACCGGTTTTAAGCCAACAACGACAACAATGGGCACCTTCGGCGAGGTGAAGGATAACATCTCACCAGTGGCAGTTCATGGGCCCAACACAGGTGACTGGGTACTCAAACCGCCACCGTCGTCACATTCCCGATCCCTGTTTCCGTTGCTGGAGAAGAAAAGCTGCATGGGTGCACGTTTTTTTTTTCTCATTTTCATTCTCTCTTCATCTCTCTCTTGTATTGTTCGTTCGTCTGATATGCAGTTGTTTTTGAGAGTGTGGAGCGGGATGTGATGGAGACGGAGGATAAGGTGAAGGCAATCCTGGCTGCAGACACAAATTCCTTTCCGTGGCATCGACAGGGTGGACTTAATATTCAGGGTTTCACGACACGGCTTTAAGCGGCGCATTGAAGAGTGCCTTAGTGGTGGATGCTTGGTGATTGATTGGGTGAAGGGACAGGAAAGGAATTTGCTAGGGCAAACAAGGATTCCTTAAATTGAATTGCTCAGAGCTCTGGAAAGGACTTTGGTTAAGAGGACCTTCAACGTTTAAGCTCTATAAACACCAATGAGAGGATACGACAAGATTCTGAATATGAAGCCCCAAGAGAAGAATGCGACCAAATACTGAATACGGAAAGAGTTTGTCGAAAGTCGAGACAACGTGGTCGACGACAGTGCACAGACTTTAGGTTGCCACGCAGTCCAGAGGATGTGGGATTGACCGTGTTCTAAAAGGAAATCTATTCCTTGTTGCCTAGGTAGGACCGTACCTCAACTTCTCTGGGTGCAGACGAAAAACCAAGCATCTGGCACCAAGCCAAGCGTCTCTGTGTCAGGAGCACTAACGAGGTCTAACTAATCATGTGATTCTTCTCCAATACGAAGGTTCGGTGCTTCAACTAAAGCGACATCCACTCATCGACTCTATACTTCGAGACTGAAAAGTTCGCAAAGTTCCCAAAGTCCCCTGGTCTAACAGAGAATAAGCTACGTAAAGAGGACTCTGCTTAATTCTCGGTTCAAATTATAAGCGGTTCAGGTCGGCCTACCACCACAGACCACGGTTCAGATATTCACCCTGAAGCCGCACCTCTGCCCAGAAGTTGGACGTGTCTAGTCCAACTTTGGTTTCCTGAGTCCTTTCATCTTTCAAGTAGTGAGGTGCCTTATAGGATTCGAACTGAAAGTCCCCTACAATCCCAAGGACAGTTTAAAGTCGGAGTTGCCTGGTACATAGGAGAGACATAAGTCTGAGTGAATGCTCCGAAGGAAGTAGCTCGGATTTCGGCAACCAGGTGCGCCAGGAACGTGTCCGAAAAGCTGAAGCCACTGCTGTCAGCACCCGCCAATCTGACCCCCTTCAAGCTGAAGATAGACAAGGCCGCTTTGACCAAGGTTCGTAAGTACGCATGCATCGCTGGAGTCTTGTCCGAGTCGAGTCAGTGTCAGTGAAGCAATGTTTGACATTTTAGTGCAGGGCGCTGCAACCACTGAGGCTGCAACAAGCTCAAAAGCCGGGGATCAGACTATCTAGGATTCATCAGAAATGGTTGGACCTGGTTTTGGTTCAAATGATTCTGACAACGATGATGCTGATGCCAATGCTGATGACGACACCGATGCCCACGCCGAGGCCGATGCCGTTGCCGATGCTGAGAGAGTGAGTGAGTGAGTGAAAGCTCCGAGAGAAGTCCCTCGGATTTCTGCTAGATTCAGTACTGACCACTTTCTCAAGCCCAATAAGGCAGTCTTTGCTCTTCGCAGAGAATGAGTATTCTGGCTTCCATCCACCCCTCTCCACCTCAAACACAATCTGTTGCCTTAACTCCGTGTTACTTGTCTTGGCCCCACGCTACAGCATCCACCCCTAAGTCCGTCGAAATCATAAATTTGGTGTGAAGCACTACCCCCTCACCAACAGGCATCAACAGAATCTCTTCCCCATCAATCTGTTGCAGGTGACATGCTCCCCCCTCCGCCACCAATTCAGTTGGAAAAAATCCAAGCTTCTCTTCCACTTCTCACCCCCACTTGTCTCATTCCCAGTGTGGAACGCAAGTTTGGCTTCTTCCCCGCGGACTAATGTGCCGCCCCCACTGCCGTCAAAATAAATAATCTCTGCTGGAGCTCTCCGAAAATCCTTCTCCATCATGTGCTGCCCAGTCAAACTTCACTCCGACTCATGAATCTGACTCCAATCCCCCATTCCCCAGCTAAAACATACCAACCCAAAGATCTCATTATGTTGAGGGGTTTTTACGTTTCAATGAAGTAGTCGAGGTTCCAGTTTGTGAATCTCACCCCTCCCACTCATGTCGGCTCCATCCAACAAGTCCCTGCGTCCCAGACCACAAGAACAGAGCGTAAAGCAGCAGCAGCAGATAAAGGAGACGGCGAAAATGTGCACAACCTTGGAACAGCGAAGGAATCAAGGGGTTGTGACGCGGCGCGTCGCTCGTCGTAAGAGTGCTTAGGGAGAGATGCTGCATGAAGATGAAATCACCTAGATAAGTAACAAAGACCGCCACGGAACCACGACGAAATCATGAACACAGGCAAAATGGGAGGGGGTGGGAGGTAGGAGGGTTTCCAAAACTAGAACCAGCTCGCTCCTCCACCACCATGTGTAGGAGAATGAACCTTTCGGACATCGTGTGTGCATGCGTTGAAGCCAAACTGGATGGGACAGTGGAGGATCGTTATTCCAGGGCAACCCGGAATGCAGTTTGATGGGATTTTTCTATCGGTCTGACCATGAATGTCGTGTCACCATCTCCACCCACTGTTTACCGAGATCAGACCAGCAAACATCATGCGAGCCAGCAAACAACGAGCCAGACAATTTGCGCAGATGTTCAAACAACGCATTGTCTCAAGCCCTCGTGTCCAGACTTTTTCAATTCAACGTCGCTTCTCGGATCGCGTATAAAAGCCCGAGCCTCACCAGCATCAATCAGTTCACTGAAGCTTCCCAAGCATCTTCTAGAACATCGTAGACACCCTAAGACGCATCCTCAACATGAAGTTCTTTGCAGTCCTCGTCGTTTGTCTGGCCCTTGTGGCCGCTCCATGCCGCGGCAATCCATTCATCTTCGACATCATTGACAAGGGCATCGAGACCGCTGGCGGAATCGCTGAAGGCGTCATCAACGGAGCTGGACAGGCCGCCTCGAATGCAGCAAACGCCGCCAATGGCATCGCCCAGGCAGCTATCAACATCGGCAAGGCAATGGGCACGGGCGCCGTCAAGGCCGGAGAGACTGGTTTGCGTGCCTTGAACAACATGACCGCATCCGCTGTCAAGGGAATGGCACAAGCTGCCGCCAAAATCAGGAGCGCAGTCCTCAAGGATACCATCAAGAGGGTGCAGGACACAATTCAGAAAATCAACCAGGGCACAGAGGCAGTGATCGCAGCTGGAGAGAAGGCCGGAAGCAAGATCAGGGATCGCATCCTGAAGGTTGAGGATCAGATGGAAGAGAGACTGCAATCGTGGGCCGACAAGGCAAAGGCCAAGGTCGCTGATACCGACGATGAAACCAGAGAGGCCGGCGAGAAACTCGTCGACGAGCTCGTCAACCAACGCACTGAGGAGCTGAAGCAATGCACCGACAGTATCCTTGGCCAACTGGAAGAGCTGCAAGAGCAGGCCAACGCCACCGCCGAGAAATACCACGGACCAACACAGGATCTGATCGCAGAAATCGGAAAGTGCGCCAACACATCGGCAACCAGGTGCGCCAGGAACGTGTCCGAAAAGCTGAAGCCACTGCTGTCAGCACCCGCCGATCTGGCCGCTCTCAAGCTGAAGATGGACAAGGCTGCCCTGACCAATGTGCGCAGGCACGCGTGCATCGCCGGAGTCTTGACCCGCTTCCGAGTCGAGTCATTGTCTGTGGAGCATAATTTGGACATTTTAGTGCAGGGCGCTGCAACCACTGAGGCTGCAACACGCTCAACAGCCAGAGATGAGACAATCTACGATTCACCAGATATGGTTGGACCCGGCTCTGATTCAAATGATTCTGACAACGAGGATGAGAGCAACTCTGATGCCGATGCTGATGCTGATGCTGATGCCGATGCTGATGCTGATGTCGATGCCGACGCCGATGCCGATGCCGACGCCGACAACGAAGCCGAAAATGACGCCGAAGACGACGTCAACTAAGCTGTCACCCGCGACTCTGCGCGATTCATTTGTTTTTTGTTTGTCAACCTGCAAGGAACTCTACCTCAAATAAACGCATAAAGCTTAAGACCTTGCCTCTGATTCACTTACCATAGCCCTGCAGGTCGAGGACCTGTAGATGTCGCTGCCGGCGGACAGGCTCTGAAAGTATTTCTTCGTCCCGTACACGGTATCCATGGTGCTGACGTTAGCTTCCGCGATATTGTCTATTGTCTCGAACTTCACTCAAATTCACGTTCGTTCACTTCACACACTCCTCTCACGCTTGATGTCCTTTCGAAGGACGCAGAGAATCACCAGACATTACGTCATCTAAGCACAATTGTCACTTTTCCCTTTCAACCGAGCACCTCTCTGTACTCCCACAGCCGGCGGTGGTCTAAGCGAGAGTTGAGATAAATTACTGAAAATCCTTGTTCCCGATTTTCCGGTATATGCTGCTGCTCCTCAGCGAGTTCTTAAGTCCCCACTCGGAGTGGAGAGAATTCAGTGTTACGTTGTGCAGTAGAACGTCGTCGCTGATGCTCCTTTGGATGGCAGCGGTGAAACCTATGGATGGCCAGTTGCAAAACCGGACTATCCTGTTCTGTGTGCGCTTGTGTACGTGTGTGATGTGGTCGTTGTTGCGGTTGGCTTCTTCCTTCTTGGGGCAGTGGATGGTGCGCGCCGTGTGTGCTGGCGCTAAGAACGTCGTTCGTCGTCGATTGTTCTATCCTCTGCAATTATTCTGGAAAGAGACAAACAAAAACAACACTAGATGAGCGAGTGTTTCGGAATGCGCTGCATGGGAAAGTATTTTCTGGACGCACTGCTGTGTGAGGCGGACAAGCTGAAGCTAATTGTTTTTTTTTATTCTCAAATTGCTTGTGATTTAGATGAAGCGGCAGATTGACGTTTTTACGAGGTGGAAGTTGTAGAATCTAGATAGGCGCGGGTTAATAGATTTTTTTTTCTCTTTGATCTGGGAGGTGGGGTTGTTATGAAAATGGGAAAGTGCCGGTGGCATGTGAAAAGAAAGTGAGAAGGGGTTGATGAGACCGATTATGAAGGTTTCTTCCTTGCTGTTGTTGTCTTTCAAATGTGTCAGATTTTGTATGATATCTCAAAACTGGGGCAGCCTGAGTTTTTGATGACATTTGACTTTCTTCAATTTTGATTTCTTGGAGGGGAGTCCGAGAAGTTAATTCAGGAGGCAACAGTAGAGGTCTTGAATGCAATGAAACGAGAAATACTAAACCGCCAAAGAGAAAAGAATTTGAAAATGATGAAACTTAGCACATCCCAGCGAACCCAATGTAGAGAGAAGACCAAATTCTGAAAATGTCGAGAGTCCAAAAAATTATTAAAATATCCAAAACACATCCAAAACACCGAAAAACCTTAAGTCCAAAATCGTTGATCGAAAAACAGGAAATTCTTTATAACTCAAGCAAAACTTTCTACCTTCTGACCCAAAAATGTCTGCACTCTCTTTTATTCCTTTTTTTATTCAATTTCACTTTTCTTCTCTTCTTCCTCTTCCGCGTTGCCAAATGAGGAAATTCGAGTTACAGAAGTCTATGTCCAAAATGGCAGAGTCTAATATGCAAAAAAGGCAAAAAACAAAAATAATACAAATTTGGAAGAATTTAGGCCTTTCAAGCCTTAATTGCAAAACAGCTCACATGTCCACGATTTATGCGAATTCTTCAATCCAAAATGGAGGAAAATATCAAAATTTCAACAGATCCAAAAAGTTCAAAATTCAGAAAATTCTTAATTTTACAACCGCCCCTATCCCTAAAATGTCAAATTACTGACAAAAACAAGAAAAAAAACGAAGCATCGAAGAGCCTAAAATCTAGAACGAGAGCAATTTCGTATCAGAAGGTCACTTATGTCATAAAAAGGCTCAAGCCTAAATCTCAAAGGCTACTTCAGGAGGACCAGAAACGGCTAAAATTTCAAAAGGGCAAACAATGTTTAAAAGAGAGAAGCTAAATAGATTGATGGGCTTCAACATTTCGGTGCAAATAAACCTCTCGTGACGTCCAAAGTTCCAAATAGTCAAAAATTCCAAAAGCCCGGTATCGCATAATGTCAAATTTCAAAAAGAACGAAAAACCCAAAAGCCACGGTCGTCAGAAGCCCAAAACTCATATGAAGTCTAAAACTTAAGTAAAGCTTTAAACATCTAAAAAGTCAGAAAAACCCGACAAGTCCCGAAAAGTGAAAAATTTCATGTCCAACCCAGTCAACGTTCGCACGCTTGTGCCCCTGTAAAGCTCAAAACTCCCATGTGGATTTAAACATCGAGAAGTTCAAGTCTCCAGAAGGCCTAAAATGTCAGAACAGGCCCGAGAAGACTAAGACAGAAAAATATTAAAGAGTTCAAAGTCCCAGCTTTTCTTCGGACGGGCGATAATGAAGAAAGAGGAGAGAGAAGCTGACTTCTTTTCCATCATTTCGATACCCAGCAATTGCTTGGTCTGCTGAGAGTGAAAATTGAGAATGGTAAGGAGGAGGGAATAGTCCTATATGTGTCCGATGTAAATCGATGGCTGAAAACCAACAGGAGCGAGGTTCTAAAGTATTCTGCTCCTGGCCTGATATCGGTGTTGCCATGAATGAGAACTGCATCGTCTTTCAGACGGTTGTAGCTGGAGTTTGGATCTCAGGATTTCCTGGCAATCCATTTGAAGAATCCTTTACGTAGTGCACAGCCAAGGAGAGATTCTTTGAAGCTTCACAGGAAGAGACCCCCGTGGAAGAAAGAAAAATTTCCTAATTTGGCTGTTGGCTGTTGTTTAAACCAAGTCCCCGTGTAATATCCCTGGTACCCATTTATCCGTTCGTCCTATTATTGAAATGTCCAACTACGTGAGTGTCTTCAAGTCCTGTCAAAAATGTAAGAAGGGTTTCAACGCCATAGCCCCCCACCCCGCGAAACCAGTTGCCACACAACTCATTCCTGGAACCCAACTGGCATTATGAGCTAACAATTCCACGAAGCAGAAAAAGCAACATTCGACCATCTGCAGCTCAATCGCGTCGCCTTACATTTGCTTTCTCACAGCGCAACACAACCGATTTGTAACACTTTCTTGTCTGGCATCTGGTGTGTGTGTGTGTGTCAGTTTCGGTTTCGGTTTCAAGTTCTTTCACCGCATCACGCAAACCTCGCTCTCCCCCTCCCTCACTCTGCATTGGAAAATGAAAATCCTCACCGTCACCATCTGACTGACGCGCATCTTTGATTGCTCATCGGACAGCCAGCCCACGCGCCGCACAAACCAATTGACAAAGTTCCTTGGAATTTTCTTCCCCAGGATCCCAATATTAACAGCAGCGGCCATTACGAGCAATCACTGACGCAGCAGTTATTTTTACACAGCACCGAGCATAGGAGGGACAAACAAAAAAAAAAAGCGCAAACTTTCGGCTCATTTCAAAGTTGTCCCTGTTCCGAAGTTTGGGAAGGAAACCGTCCAAAACTTGCCGTCTGACCAACACCACCACCAAGGAGTTCCTCAACTTTTGGTGGCCACATCTGTTCGAAGGGCACATCTCTATTCAGACGCGCGGTTCCTCTCTATTCGATTGTATTCACGAAATGTCGATTTTCACACCTCCCCTGAGCAGTGGACCCCCTTCCCCCGTCATTACGATGATAAGAGAGTTTTTTTTTTTTCTTATTCAATCAGAATTCTTCAAATACCACGCACACATGTGTCTTCTTCTGTTTCTTCTTCGTCTTGCTGTGCTGTGAAAATCATCTGCACTTCGATGGCCTGTCTGATGATGCTGATGACGATGCCGATGGTGTGGTGAGAACGACGACGACAACGACAACGACAACGATGCTGATGACGAAGAAAAAGTTGTCGCTACCGCTGTGTCATCTTACTTCGGGGCCGAAACAAATAAATGAAATGGAAAGTTTCATGTCGACCAAAAGATACTTTGATACTTAATTTATCTCAACTCCCCCCCCCCCCACACGACCACATACCCAACCACACAGAGCAGCAGACAGAGAGATACTTTTCATACTTCATATCATATCGCGCGCTCATTGCTCTCATAAATGAAAGTAAAAATTGAATTTTTACCTCAATTAACGGTTTTTCTTTGGCATCACCAGCCCAAAAAGCTTCCCATTGAATTATTTAATTTTCGAGGGAAAAAAATGGAAAATTCTTGGAAAGTTTCTGCGCGCTACGAAACCGAACACCGTCGACCATATGGCACTCTTTGGCTGTGGCTGTGGCTGTGGTCGGATGCTGATGTGGTTTTGGTGGAGGAATTGTTGTCTTTTCGCCGCGAAGCGGCGGCAGGGGGTCCGGTAGGAAGTGCGCAATTGATTTGTTCTCCATTGAACTTTCCCAATTCAAGTTATTATGATATTTTGATTTGTTCGGTTTTGTTTGGGTATTTTCGTCGAGATTCGGCGGGTAGACATGACGAGATGTTGTAGAAAATGTCAGAAGAGGTGAGGTGGGAAAGACGCTGTGGCGTTCCTGTGTTTTGCGAACGGAATGAGTTTCGTTTTGGTTTCGTGTGTAAGTGAGTAGAGGTCGGAAATATGTCGAAAGTCATGTACAGGTCATATTTGAGAGCCTGTGTCGGTCATTCAATATTGACGCTCACCAACGAGGCCGCATACTTAAGCATCAGCTAAAATTTAAAGCAAACCTTAAGGACGCATTGAGGAAGTCGCCAAGATGGACATATGGTCCAAATGCAGTTTGCAACCGAAAACGAACGTCTGGACGTATAAGCCTCTTGTAAGCACAATATGGCGTCCCTGCTTGACAGCCCTTGAAAGGTCAATTTTAACGAACGCGTGTGCCTACTTCCACTTTTACAGCAGACCCGAATACCTAAAACAAGACTACAGCAGCCAAATGGTGGTTGGACATGCAGGGAGTAGCCGTCAGATCAGCAGCACTATTCAGGAAAACGTTCCAAAAGTTAATCTCCCAAAGGCTTCCGAATTGTTTGCCTCAGGTTGAAGACAATGCGACGCACAGGGCTTAGACAAAGCGACGCACAGGACTTAAACAAGACGACGCACAGGGCTTAGACAAGGCGACGCACAGGGCTTAGACAAGGAGACGCCCAGGACTTAGACAAGGCGAGGCACATGACTTAGACAAGGCGACGCACTGGGCTTAGACAAGGCGACGCACAGGACTTAAACAAGGCAACGTACAGAACTTAGACAAGGTCACGCTCAGATTTAAGACAACGCGAAGCGCTGGTATCAATCCCAAGAGTTTCTTTAGAAACTCAGAATTCCACCCACATCGGAGAAGCCATCTTCCAAACGTATTTTTAACTACAAGCCTTCGAAGATGACAGAAGTGTTTGTCAGCTTAAATGATTTGACGATAAAGGAATGGAAACTGAAGGCTTTGCTGACCACAAAGAATGACAGACAGACAGACAAAGAGACACAAAGGGCAGCAGAAACATTGAGGTGGTCAGGGGCCGAAATCAAGCCTAAAATCATTCGTGCTTACTGATGGCTCTTTGGGATCAACAAGAGTAGAGCGCTCTCTCATGGACTAAGTTGATGCTGATGTGTGATGTGTCTTTGAGCTCAAGAAGAGCCCTCACTCATAGACCAAGTTGGCTCTGTATAACGTCTTGATCATCCATGTCCTACTCTTTGGCACAGAAACCTGGATGAGGTAGAAAGCGGAAAAGTCTTTTGGAACGTAGAAAGTAAGCGTGTGATTTTGCCTTGGAGGCATCTGAAGAAGAAGAGACAACGTAGACTCCTATGGGCTGTGTGATGGCAAGCGCCTAGGCAAGCGTCTTCGCATACAATGCTTAGGATGGTTAAGTCATGTAGAGCGAATGGACAACTGTACTCCAACAGTCATGGGGACTATGTAACAGACGACATTCTTGTCCATGATGACGCACACAATTGGAAGGAGGACCTTCACCAACTTGTGGCGCGAAATTGGCGGCAGCTGGTGTGAGAACTTGCTAGCTAGAGAGACATGTTGGGTGAGGCCCAAGTCCAACCCGGACTGTAGCTCCAACCCAAGTCAAAGAAGAAGTCTCTCACATCGTTAGCGGTCATGTGCAATTTGCAGACGCCATAGTATTCCTGGCTACAAAAGAGTCGACGAATGACCGCTGCGGGAGGCAGGCTTGACATTCTCATCTAGTCAAGTGGGACCCTAGCATTCAATTCAAGCCAAGGATGGATGGAACGAGACAGCTGCAAAGCAACAAAAACAGAAATTTGGTACTAGACGTGGCTGGGACCAGGGTTATAACAAGAGCCATCACTGAACACTACCCTGGACAAGATCTGTGTGGTGTCTAAAGGCCTATTAGTTGAGTCACTTACCTCCCTCATTCATGGCGGACCACTCAATCACAGCCAAAAAACTTCTAGGAATCAAAGGTCATTTCACCTGTCCTGCCATTTTTCTCATATCCTCTCAAGGTCCCTAAAATCGTACCTGAGTACAACATCCTAGTCCAAGTCGCCTCTTGCTCCCTTCCTCCTCTGACTAAGAGTCACCCGAACGTGACTCTCAAACTCGAAAGAGCGCTGACTCACAGATCCAATTCACAGGAATGAATCTACAAGCGTAGTGTGACGTGATTTGACTGATATTCGGCACACTTCCATGGAAACGTGGTTCGTCGACTCTTATCGCGCAAAGATCTCCCTCCACTCGTCGAAGTCGTACCGTTGTCCCAGGAAATCTCACACTCCATTCTAAGAAGTGTTCTGTCAGTTATTGTCCCTCCGATGTGCCTTTGGCATTTTGCTTCCCCCTCCCCACCTTCCACTCATTCGACACATTCGACATTTGACACATTTGACAGCCACGTGGACGCAGACCTGCCAATCTGCCCAGATTCTCAAAGTCCACGTGAACTTCCTAATTCACTCAACTAATCAAAATCCCGCACCCACCCGCCCATCCACTTAAACATCTAATTTTCTCTGATTTCCAGATATAGACCGAACTCGTGGCGTATCCCATGCAATGACCTGCCAAAGCCCGAGATACGCGCCTCTTGGGTGTTGTCTTCTCTAATTGCATGAAAGCTACACCGAGACGCGCCCCGGGGGGGCAGGCACGCTCCATTCCGGCCGGCTTCACCCAATGAAACATCTGAATCGTCGTTGACCTCTCATGAGATGGAGTCTTGGGAAGAGCACATGCGAGATGGGATTTTTTTTTTTTTGTGTGGAATCGGGGGAATGTGGGTCAAGATTGTCAGGCAGGTTTCTTCACTCCGCCCCCATGATACGGGGAACTTCTTCATCTTCTTCCCCTCTGCTCCCTTGGAAGATGGAAATTTCTCCATGACGTGGTGGCGGTGGGATGAAGAGAGCGGGTACTCATCAAAAATTGCTTTCAGTGACCACGATGATTGAGTGCCTAGCCGACCCAATCGACTCGCAATCTTCTTGAATTCTTTTTTTTGCTTGCCAATCCCTCGATGAGCGGGCTGCGCGTTCAACTCGTCGACGACGGCGCTGACCCAAATCAAAGAAATCGGGGTTCTATCGGGCCAGTGGGCTGTTGAGGATGATTCACACTTGTCATGCGGTAATTGGTGGCAAGGCTGGCGTTGGAGAGGGGGTGGGAGGGGGGACCTGTTCTCAAAGAAAACTCCTCATGTACGGTCGCACTCACGCACAGAGAATCCCATGGCATTCCACATATCGCCGACACGACGGAAAGTTATGTAAATGGGAGTGGCGGTTGTTAGTTTCTCCCAGCGTCAGATGATGGCATCTGAAGCTGCCAAGCGGCCAGAACTCGTTTCCGACCAGCCAATACGGTGCGCTGTTGTCGATGTCCAAAAGTAAAAGTTACGGAAATTAATTGATTTGACTGCTACACACTGGTTGGCATGTGGCGACCACGACGAGGACGGGTGAAGAGGTTACGATTGTCGTCGTCGTCGTGGTGACCCCGATTCTCTGCCGATGATGAAGTTGTAAAGATGGTGATTTCTGACGTTTTTTTTTGGGTTATTCTAATGACGCCGTGGAGTGGAGGGGAGTGCTGTGATGGATGGACACGATGTCTTCACAAAGAAATTCCCACACACTGACCGGGATTCGTTCTCAAAGTAAATCACCAAAACAATTTCTTTCTAGGACGCCACCGCGTACACACATTTCTGACCTGAAAACCTCAAAGGAAACGACGACTGTTTGGCTGCGGCTAGCCACAGTACTTCTCCTCTTTCTCTCTCTCCCGCACTCTCTGTCTCCATTGTCGTTCGCGCTGCTGACAGGCGAGACCGACGCGTGACCACAGCACTAAAGTTGGCATAGCTACGTGACATGAATTTCGTGGCCAAAAGCCACAACAAAAGACAATCGTGAACGCGGAGCGCTGGCGAAAAAAAAGTGCACCAGTAGCGCAGCGCATGCATGTGCCAGTGCTTCCCCTTTGTGCCTTGCAGAGCGAATTTCAAGTTCAGAAGGGGGGAGTGGTGGGGGATGAAAATTGCTGACAAAACAGGGTTAATTGCAATCTGTCAGATGTACTGGCGTGTAAATAGTTCACTGTTTGTCATACGGACTGCAGATCACTCGGCAAACAGTGCACGCGCACTGTGTGTTCTGCTTATTCATCTGGTTTGCCTAGTAATTTCCTGCCACTTGAACAAACACCAGACAGTAGAGGCGGATGCAGGAGGGGGGCACAATACAACTAATGAAATAGTTTGCGTCTTAATCGGCTTACGGAGGATTAACTGGCCGCATCGCATGCATTTGGCAAGTGAAATCTTCAAGATCTTCACTTCATTCCATTTAATGATGACAGATGGAGTCGGGACACACACACACACACACACAGACGGCCACTGTCGCCCCTCCTTCTGGCCATTTGAAAAACTTCGAATAGATCTCTGGCTGTCCGTCCGCATGAATTCGAGAGAGTGTCGGGTGTCTGAGTGTGTCTTTCGGCTCGGGCTTCAGAGAAAGTGAGGCTAATGCTGTGTGCTGTGTTGCCTCTGCTCTCGATGCCCGTTCGGCTGCTTCCTCTACTTCTTCTCTGTGGCTGCTGGTAAGCTGCCACCTTGCTGCCGCCTCTTCCAAGCCTCCCCAGATGGTGACGATGATGACGACAACGATGCCGAAGAAGAAGACGATGATGATGACGATGATTGTTGTGGCTTTTAAAATCTCTCAAAAATGAGATTATAAGTGGAATGCAATTTTGCCTCTTTAGGTTCCCCCAACTATTTCGAAGTTAAACTGTCCCCCCCTGCTGAACTGAGTTCCTCATTCCCTCCCCCTGGGGAGTGGTACCCCGGCAACCATCGCTGCATGATTTTCGCCAGTCACTGACCACAGAGATGACACACAGATTTACGATAATGTTAACGACGATCTCTGAAATGTTCGATATGTCCACCGGGATGCGGTTAGGAGGCGGCGGCCAAGCCAAGCCAAGACATGAGATATGAGTTTTGATAAGGAAGCGGAGAGGTATTTTAGAAATCGTCGTGGTAATTAATTTGAGTGCACAGACATCTGTGGGTCAGTAGGGGAACGAGTCGTCGAAGCGAAGAAAGTGAAACCAGATAGCCGGGGAGTGGTGCTCAATGAATGTGTGTTTTTGGAAGGAAAATGCATTTTTTTTTTGCAGAAATCGAGGATAGTCGCTTGGTAAGTGATACGAGAGGTGACAGAGATCAACTGAGCGGAAAATGCGTAACGAATTCTTGACCCACTTCAGTGGGATGCAATTTGAGGCAGAAAGTTGCAGGCACTTGCATCTCGATTTGGATTTGTGTGCCGGCATAAATTGGTTGCGGTTACGTTTTCAAATTTTCCATCAAATTCGATGGAAGCCAACGAAAATCTGTTGAAGCTTGAGAGAGGGACTTAGACTTAAGGGGACTTGTGGGGTAAGGTGCCTTACTGTGACAGGGACAGTCAATGATCAGAACAAGGTCGCCAGTCGCCCAAAGACAGAAAGACAGAAAGACTACTTCTTCTTCCAGTGACGCTACAGTCCGCGGTGGACCTCGGCCTCAACCAACATGCCTCTCCAGCCAGCACGATCTTTCGCCAGCTGCCGCCAGTTGCGCACTCCAAGTTGGTTGAGGTCCTTCTCCACTTGTGTGCACCACGTTAGCCTAGGCGTTGTCCCCATGGCTAAGAATCGGAGAGAGACTACATTTTAAGTAAAAAACGCGTTTCTGTGTTTGGGTAGGGCAAGTAGATGCCTTAGCGGCTATCGGCACGGCTAACTTCGACCAAGTAGTTATTACCACAGACCTAGTGGCTATCGCCACAGCTAACATAGACCAGGTGGCTATCACTACAGACCTAGTGGCTATCGCCCCGACTAGCATAGACCAGGTGGCCATCACCACAGACCTAGTGGCTATCGCCACGGCTAACATAGACCAGGTGGCCATCACCACAGACTTAGTGGCTATCGCCACGACTAACATAGACCAGGTGGCCATCACCACAGACCTAGTGGCTATCGCCACGGCTAACATAGACCAACAGATCAGCTTCATTAAACTCTTACTGAGCATTGCCAGTAACAAGAGCAAGATGAATGAAGCCTTTAAGTATAATTTAGGCATTTTAGGAATATCGAAATGGACCACCTTAGAAGCTGTCGTAGCCAAAATTCACACGATATCGTTTCCAAACCAAAATTGGCATGAATTTCCCTTTAAAACGGTAGTAAAAATTTAAAGTTCACTTTCAAAATTATGTTCTTTTTTTAACATTTTAAATGAAACCCTACAATGAATTGCACTTTTTTTCGAAGTGTTAGTGACTCAAAAAAAAGTTTCTCACTCTCTCTGAGAATCTGGGTGGTTGGCTTATCTGAGATTATGAGATACACAAAATACACGTTTTTTCCAAAGAAAATTTTGAAAATTGGATCCTTAACCGATTTCAGCCACCCCACGGCAAAACCATAACTCATCAAGTTTCATCTTCCAAATCATTTCAACCCACTTTCACGGCCCAACCACTCCACCCACTTCCTACTCCACTACTCAATTTTCACAAATTCACTGAAGTCAAGCCGTAAAGTTCATTATTCTTGAATATTTCTTCGCGGTCCTGGTCTCATCGAAATTCCGCCATCAATTCACAAATGACTCAAAGCGAAAGATTAAATGTTCCCGTTCCAGCACGGCCTTCGACCGTCGATAGTGGCGAAGCATCAAACTTCAAGCTCTTGATTAAAACACGAAACACAAGAAAAACAAAAACTTCCGCGTAGATTTTCGTCATCAGCGGCATCGTTGCCGTGGCACCGCCTAATCAAGTCCACGCCCGATTTACATAGTTACGCATCACAGCCTTGCCCAGGGGGCATATTAGCTATTCAAAGAGCCGAGCGCCGCCACCACACACCTCCGTCAACTCAATCATTATTAGATTCTGCCCGTTCGCCCCCTGGACAGACATCAATGGCTGTCAAGGCGATATCATCAGCGTCGCCGGTTGCCGGTCGTCGTCCGTCGTCCTTCGATGTGTTCAGCCAAGCCATTGCCGCAAGTTCTTAATTTCAACAAAACTCCGTCCGAGGGGGGAAGATTTTCCATTTTCGAGGTGACTTATAATCTCCCTCCACCACGTCACCATTCATCATTGTTTTTGCGAAACTCAAACTCACCCAACCGCCCACCACCCCCAGGACCTTTCGCCTTAAATGCAACGCCACCGTATCGACCGGCGACTGCTGAGGAAGTAATTGAGACGTTGATGGGCCCGTGCGGCTCTGTCTCGCCTAATGAGCGTTGTGCCTCGGGGGCACGGCTGCAGCTACCGTGAACCCTTTGTTTTCCTGCGATGCCTTTTTTTCTCGTTCATGTTTACGCAGCTTAAAGCCCGCAGCGATGCTTTAAAGTCGGCCAGACTGAGAGCAAACAATTTCATTGAATTAATTAGAATTAAATCTTTTCCTATGGTTTACCCAAAAACAGGGATGTCACGCTTATGGGGGTTAAGGTGAAGGCTGAACTCTTTCCGAAGATGCGACGGCGGTTTTCTGGTTTAATTAAATATTCTTTTTGACATTCGGGAAGTGTCATTGCTGCCGCGTTGTTGTGCTAAGCCCGTGGCGCGAAACTCCAGTGAACTTCAATTCAAAGGGGTAGTGACACGAGAGACTCGGGGAATGGATGCGGTGGTTGTTCTGTGTTTTTTTTTTGTTTTTTTCGAGGCAAACAGTCGTCAAGAGCGGAAACTCATTTTTGCACCAGGAATTATGGAAATTTCAGCGGGTGTTTGTGCACATCAAAAGGATGACGGTGCGGCAAGGCCTTGTGAGTTCATGGACAGATGTTTGACTTTCATTTCATGCGAATGGCAATGAGGAATGGTGCCGGGATGTCTGTGTATCTACTTAAAGTCGACATCTGTGTACTTGAAACATTTCTGGTTGGTTGCACGATGACTGAGGGAATGTCGATTTCGTAACAGTGACCAACATTAATGCGGCAACGAAGTGGATGTGCCTGAAGTCGAGTTAAGATTCTTGCAGAGTACATTTGGTGCTTTTAAATTTCATGCTGAGTACGGCGACCAAGTCATCTAGAAATGAATCTTACCGCTAAAGATGTTTTGAGTGAAAATTGGGGTCCATTTGCAGCTGCTCCTGAGGTCACTTAACACATACGCGTCGTTGATTTGAGGCGTTTACCTTCAGCTGAAATATTCAGGAATGCAAGGCCATAGTCCATAGTCGAATGAGTGTCAACAGAACAACCACACAAGAAGTCTTCCTCCCCATCGACTGAAGATCAAAAAGGACTTGGTTGTCTTTATATTTGGTGCTGAGCAGAAGTCCTCATTCCTCAAGATTCAACCACGAACTGTATGGGCTGTACGGCGGCATGAGCCTAGTCAAGCGTCTACGGATACAACGCTTAAGGTGGCTAGGCCATGTGGATGGACAACACTACTCTGGCCCAAAGAGTCTTCGAATCCAAACCGCAAGGACAACGCAACAGAGGACATCCTAGACTGAGATGGCGCACACAAGTGGACAAGGACCTCAACCAACTTGGAGTGCGCAATTGGAAGCAGCTGGCAAAAGATCGTGCTAGCTGGAGAGGCATGCTGGTTGAGGCCCAGGTCCACCTCGGACTGTAGCGTCATCTGAAGAAGAAGAAGAGGTCCTCATGCCCTTCAATTGATTTTTCATTTCTCTTTGAGGGGCTAAGTGATCGATTGCTAAATTCGTTTGAATTTAAGAAAAATTCTCTTCACAAGTGTAACTCATGCTTTGACCACTTTGGATTCCTGACAGGACAGTAGAGGTGGCAGTTTGATGGAGTCCACGAATCATCCTTAAGTTTTACTCAGTTTGGCCGCCTACACTCATCACTAAGTCACTAAACCTTTGTTGTTTCAGTACGACAGTCTGTCTGTTTCCACTTCTCCTTAACTAATCAACGATTTTCAAAAAATATCAGGCATGGACACCTCATTAAAAGGAGTACTTATGGCCGCCTTGGCGTAGTGGGCAAGTCCGTCGACACTCTGGCTGAAGGGCTGAGGTTCAATTCCAGGATTAGAAATCTCGCATTTTTGCACAGCATCACCGATAAAATTTCTTGTTGCTGACGAAATTAAAAGGAAAAATCTCGCCATTTGGTGTTGGTAATGAACTCTAGTTTCCCTCTAATCATGAGAGAACGGTAGCAAAGTGGTTGCTTAAGAAACTTGGTCTTAGTCCCCTGTTGTCTGTAGTGCAAACAATTTACAAGATGTGAAGTATAAGCAATCCAAGAATAAAACGAAAATTTGTTAGTCAAAAAAATCACTTCCCTTAAATTTGACCTCCAATTTTAGTTAACGCATTCTGTCTCCAAAAAACCCTCAAATGACCTTGATGATGGCTGCGGATCGATTGCTGATGATAACCTTCTGCTTAACTCCTTTAATGCGTTCCAGGTTGTTGTCATAAAATCGGTTCTTTACGTTTCCTAGCAAAATAAGAAGCCCGGCTCTGAGGCAGTCAATTGATATCGCCAAGAGGCAGGACTAAATTTAGAAATACGTTTTCGAATTGTCCTTACAGCTGGTGACGATCATGTAAGCGCAAGGTAGGAGCAACATTATATACTTTTTCCCCAACCTGAAAGATCAAAATAAAGCTGAGGATCAATTAATACCATTGAGCTCCGAAGTACGCTTTGCAGAGTTATAAAGTGCCAAATTTGGAACAGGTCGCCGTGGCGTAGTGGTAAGTGCGTCGACCGTCGCACAGAAGGTCTAGGTTCGATTCCCGGATAGGACACCTCACTTTTCTTCACGGCGCCACCTCTTTCGAGCTGCTGACAGGCCTCAAAGAGTATCAATTGTCTATGAAAAGCTTCTCAAATCTTCGCAGTTCACGGAAAACTGTAGATAGAACGCACAACACGAGTAGTTGTCGTAGAAGAAGAAGACCCTGGTTCCTTCCTTCTTGGCTTGCAATGCCACTCAATTACAAAATTAAACATTGGCACCCATTGGTCGGGTGTCGCCGTGGAGCAGTGGGTAAGTGCACGACTCAAAAGCCAAGGTCCCACATTCAATTTCCGGATGGAAGACTTTGCATTTTTTTTCACGGAATTGCTGACAACACTCGAAAGGTACTTGTCTACGAAAATCTTCTCAAACCTTGCCGATCGGAGTTGGCAAAAAACTGAAGACCCCTTCTACTAGTGAGAGAACAGTAGTACTCACAACCCGAGTAGTTGTTGTAGGACCTAGGTCTTACTCACTTGTGGGCTGTGGTATCATTTAAATGTTATTATTTGTATTCCATTGAAATCTTGGCCATACAGTGAAGCCGTAATTGATCAAAAACCATCCACTCCTCTGAAATTCAGAGATCTGAAGACGCAATTGTGGAGAGCCATGAGAACAACGAAATACTAAAATCATCTCTTCAGTCATCCCTCTCTACTTTGTTGCAGTTGGGTTGCTACAGCTGTAGCTTTGATGAGGAGGAGGAGGAGTTGTCAACCTGCAACAACTGTACTTATTCATTTTAATCAAATTTTTTGTCTCAAATGTACAATGTGTAAACGGAACCCTCTTTTTGCGAGTGCAATTCGCGCTTGCCCAGTGTTTTTTGTATGAGTTGTAAGACCCAAAGACTACCCAGCTTTTGGCTTCCTTGCTCCTTTTCGATTCCGAATGCTATTGTTATACTCAAATTTTGTACCAAAAATCCCAACCTCTGTCATGGCCTAAGATTGCCTCCTTCTTAGTAATTTTCTCCAAATACAGTCATATCGAAACCACTTCAACAAATCACCGCTGAACTTGAAGACTGCGAACTAAAATCGCGTCCATCCCGCACCCGCATCGTCACACCGCGTCGGATCAACGAACTTTTAACGCATGCAATTCACGTTCCATTCACACACTCACCTAATCGGTGGCGGTGGCGGTGGCGGCTGCGGAGGCAGTTACGGAATGCATATTCAAAACCTTTAATTATCCCGAATGAAAGTAAAAACCTCAAACATTGCATAATTTCCCGGTTAAATTGGCGTTTATTTATTTATCCGCTCACTGCGAAAGCAAAAAAAAAAAATTGTTGCCCACATCTATGGGGCACACCAAAAAAAAAACCGTCAAAAACAAAGAGTCAACAACACACTAATGTATTCAATTATAACAAACAGTTTTGTAATTAAGAGCTATTTGTCACTCCATTAGGTTCTTATGCAAATCAATGCGCCGAGTTTGGGGCAGCTCCGCTCCGAAATCAATTAATCAACAGTTACCGGCACAGTCTGTATGCAAATGTGATTAACGGCCGTAATGACGCCGCTCCATTATTCATTGCCGCAGATGCGAACCAGAAAAATACACAAATCTGATTCGCGTCTATTTCGAACGCACTTGAGCGCGAATATCGGGTCGAGATGACAATCGACAAGCAATCTCTTCAGACTGCGTAGCTCCAGATTCGCGGGCCAATTTGTCTTCTTTTTTCTGCATCAACCAGGGCGACCTTTGCTTCACGTCGGCGCGCTCGGCAATCTGTGTTGACCCAGAAAACCATTGATTCCGACGACACACAGTCAAGGGTCGTCGTGTGCACGAAAGATCAGAGCGAATTAAAGAGACCAAATCTCATTTCGTTCTCTCTCTCTCAGTCTGGGTCGTTGTAAATCACTGCAGTGTACACATGACTGTCTGACTTAACAGTCCTATTCATCATTGCGGCGTGCCTTCGGAGAGCCGCCATCATAAATACGGCCCGGGAAGCAGCACCATCATCGGTCGTTCGTACCCATAACAGAACTACTTCACAAATCAAAGACACCACCACACCAGCTCGTCGCAGTTTTTCCTTTTCAATCCCACAAAAACCGACGAGCTCCAGAGCTAGACAAACATCTAACAAGCTCCCCGGAGAGATGAATGTCTGCAGAGTGTTGGCGGAGGGTGGCTGGGTGGGGATGGGGGAATGGAGGAGGGAATAACCGTTTTTCCGTTAATCTTTTGTTTGCACTTCCAAAAGCGGCATAGACAACAGCCGTTCCGTTTGCTGTGCCCTCTTCCAGATCTGCCGCCCCTGTGGCACTGATGCACC
This sequence comes from Eristalinus sepulchralis, assembly GCA_944738645.1. Classification (NCBI taxonomy): domain Eukaryota; kingdom Metazoa; phylum Arthropoda; class Insecta; order Diptera; family Syrphidae; genus Eristalinus; species Eristalinus sepulchralis. The sequence continues at coordinate 4,763,281 of OX122886.1, read as the reverse complement.
ACCACCACCACGACAAGACATCACATGCCCGCCGTCATTAGTGTTCACCATCACTGCGCTCTCGATGAATTGTTGCCGTCTTTCTTTCTGGAATCTCGCCTCCATCGTGACGAAGAAGACGAAGACGTGCAACGTGCAACGTGCAACAGAACCGACAGTTCGGTTTAGCCGTTGTGCCTGAAATGAGATTTTTATTGTAATCAAGCCGTGACTCGATCGATGGATAGCTGCGCTCCTGATCGATGGCGGGTCGGCATGTGATGGCGACGGTAATTGAGTTTATGAGATGATGCTGGGTGCCGGTGTTCCCTTCTCCGTGCTCTGGTTTCTATTTCTAGTCGATGAGCGCAGGCGACCCCCTTCGCTGATGAGGTATACGATGTGCGACGTGCGGCATAAATTGACTTTTGGTCGTTGGCATATTGATTGCATGGCAGTAATCAATTTGTGTTGGACGAGGTGTTTTGATTGATATTAGATCTCTGCAGTGAAACAGTGTTGCGGGTATTTAGGTCGGAATTGTGCTGATTTCTTGAACTGTTGCTTTATGCTAAGTTCTGAGACAAATGTTTTGCAATCTTTTGATTCCGTTGATTCGGTTGAGCAGGAGTGAGGTGCAACGTCTCCGTTCTGGCTTAAAAAGCTCATCAAATATGACAATGGAGGGAACTCTAGCAAAGACTGCCATCGCAACCGATCTCTGGGATCTTCCAAAAACTCCTCTCAACGTTCGACGCTGCCTGCACTACAAACAGGAGAAGAATGGAAACGTTTTCCAAAAGCCAGGAGAGAAGTTGACACTGATGTGCTGGGCTTCACGTCACCACCCAGAGGGAGCCCATGGTTCAGAGACGCGTGCAGGAAAGCACATGCAGACAAACAGGACGGCTATGAGGCAAGGCTGCATCGAAAGAAGAGAGCTGTTGGTGAGCTCTACTGCTACAGAGAAGAAGGGAAAAAGATCGGTCTCTCAGAAGAAAAATGAAAGATCATGAGAAGGACGCCGTCGAAAAGTGACAAGAGTGAAGTCCAAAAGCGTTACGCGTCGGATAGGGTACAGAGTTCGCACCGAAGCCCACCGGGACCAGTCGTCCTCGACTGGTAGATTATGCTCTGAATTTGGAAAGATCATTTCTGCAGATTCTTAAACGACGATGACGGCTCCACTGTTAGGCAGCATGTTCCACTCAATTTTGTCGATAATAGACAGCACTTTGGTGCCCCGACTAAGACGAGGTCCAAATACCGAGATTGAAGTCAAACAAGGCTACTGTAGCGAACGGCGTGTCCGTAGAGCTTCTTAACGAAGCTGGAGATGTCCTGGTTAGGCGCATGTACCAGCTCATCTACAAGATATGGTCGGAGGAAAGCATGCCCGATGAGTGGAATTTCAACGTCGTTTGCCCGGTTCACAAGAAAATAAACTCCTTCCACTGCACCAACTGTCGTGGAAGCAGCCACCACAACATCACTCACAAGATCTTCTCTGTCGCGTGAAACCGTTCGTCAACAACCTGTGTGGTGTGGTTTCAGGCCAGGAAAGTCCACAATAGACCAGATCTTCACTTTACGGCAGATCCTTTAAAAGACCTAAGGAGCACAGACTGACACCCACAACCTTAAGTCGACCTTAAGTCCGCATAGAACAGCGTACATACAGGGCGAGCTGTACAGAACCATGTCTTGTTTTGGCATTCCTACCAAACTCGCCAGATTCTGTAGGATGACGATGGAGAACTCTTGTTGCTCCGTCAAGGTGGGGAACGAACTCACAGAGACCTCAATGTCAAGGAAGGTTTGAGACAAGGCTACGCACTGTCATGTGACTTCTTCAACATCAAACTTGAGAAGATCGTGCGTAACCCACAAGTCAACACCAAAGGCACGATCTTCCAAAAGGTCGTTCAACTGGTAGCTTACGCGGACGTTATTGACGTGATTGGACAAATGCAGCTAGCCGTCAATCAGGCGTTTGTGGGCAGTGAAATCGAAGTGGCTGTGGAGGTGGAGTAAGTGTGAGAATTGCAGTAAATGGGGGCTAAGCGAAGTACACGCTGTCATCAAGGAAAGTGACACTACATCAAGGGACAACACCTTCTACAGAGCGTCACAGTAGGCAGAAGAAACTTTCAGGTAGTCCTTGTTAACCCCAGCAAGAGGCACAAACACAAAATTTAGGCTAAAGCGGGGGCTAACAAAAATTACAACCCAAGACTTGATTTTTTTGACATCACGAAGTCTCTCACATCTTCAGTCGAGTGTGTAAGCCCTTCTACCAACTCTCAACCTTTTGATGTCAACTCCACTTTGCCTGAACTGTTCCCATATTCAGTCTAGATGTATACTGAAAAGAAGAGACGACGCACCCTCTTCGAAGGTCAACGTTGCCGCCTTATCGCTAACGTGAGAGCTAGTGCAGTATGGTGTACGAAAAGGAAGAACTCTCAGTCTGAGGGAAGCGTCAGATCGAAAGTCTAAGCGTGTCCTTCTCCTTGAACTCTCCTCAAACAGGACATCGACTTCTACCTGCGTAGATGTCAACACACCAGCCCACTAGGTCACATAGAAAAGCTGCAAACTCAACCGCTTGACCAACAAATAGTTCACTGAACAAGTTTCACAATCCAAAAGGAGGTGATCGTCGGTCAGATTTATTTCCGTGACAAATTATTCGCTCTCTACACAGTAAAGCACCACGTTCCACATTCCATTCAATGAGCATCCGCCAATTCAGCATTTCAAGTTGCCCCCCTTTTGAAATTCAGCAAACACTTCCTTAACGGCTCCCAAGCCACTTACCCGCCAGAGAACTTAATTCAACGAGCCATTTACCCCAGTTGCGCCTTCAAGATTCTAATGAGCAGGCAGACACTTTCTTATTCATCAAATCGGCGACTGTTTGGACAAGAATTCGGATACTTTCTCTGCGCATTTGTATTCCCAATAAATCGCCGCGTTGATCATTAAACCATTCCCGTTCTAAGTTTCTCTGTGTTCAGATTGAATGCCTCAAGGTCTTCAGTCAGTCATTAACTTTCAGCAGTCCGCAGTCCATCACCCTTCCGCAGCACAGCTTGGATGGCTGGCAAAACCTTTGGAGGTGTAATTGAAATTTTCCATCATTAGTTCCCCGCCAACGCACACACACACACACACAGAGTTTGACAGGTCAGCAGAACTTCAATTAAACTGGGAAAACGAACGAAAAGTAGTCAGCACCCGCGCGTTTCGATTTCAGCGGCAAAAACTTCAAATCTATCATCAATCAGCTGATGGTGGGGATCAAATCACCCATGGACCAGAGAGAAATACTCTCTGACACCGATTTCGAAATTTGTTGCGCGAAAATTTTGAAGTGAAATTCTTGACAGTTCATTTCCGCAGACAATTAATTCCCGCCGGAGCGGGTGGCGAGTGACCCTAATGGGCAGCAATTAATCATAGGATCAGTGTCAACTTCACTCTCTCTCTCTCTCTCTCTTTCTCACATTGAATGGGCAGCGCCATCTAGCGATGGCTTGGTCAAGCTGGTCACAAATCAGCAGTAATTGGAGCGCGGGGCGCGCGCACTTGTTCCCATTCACGAACAATAGGCAACAACGCCATGAATCCAGCCCCACTTCAATAGTTCAGTTTCTGCCTGGGTTGCTCATATGCTGGGCGGGGGGAGTGATGGCCTGCATAAAGACACGGTTATAATGCAGCGCGTAATGCTGCTGCTTTGGCCAATTTCCTCACTGGAATACGCAAACAGATGCAAATCGATGGCAAAAAAACAGAAAAGAAACAGAAAACTCGGAGAAAGACTGCCGAGAATGGGTGAATGGTGGGCAGAGAGAGAGAGGGAGAGAGGAGAAAGAATAACAACAAAAATAAGGTCACCACAATTATTGACGCCGCCGCGTGTAATTTGCATAAAGCTCGGCCATCATTCTATCTCTCAATCATCGTCATCATCATTTTCTGCTATCTTTTCGCTGGCAGCTCCATCGGTCTTCAGTTTCAGAAAGAGAACAAGACGGTCGGTGCATAATTGGGGAACTCTTTTGAATGGCTTCAGACTGCTTGGGAGTGCTTCGCAGTGGTTGTGAGTGCCTTGGAAGTACTTTTGTGCGCGACTTTATGTTGCGCCTGCAGACACTTCTGCCAAAGTGATCATTTTTTGAGGAGACACAGAAAAAATCGCACAAACTGCTGTTTTGCTTTGTTTTTCCCCCATTTTGTCCGCCTCTTGCCGCTGCTGTGTGTCAGGGCGTTGCTTTGGCATTTGGGCGCGACGACGGTGAAGGCAGTAACGGATGAACGGAACCTTAAGTAAGCAAATGAAGACAAACGTGGTCGTCGTCGTCATCGACGCGGTGGCCTTATGAGTCTTCGGTGGCGTGGGCAAATAATGAATGACTGGAATTTATGTCATATGCACCATGAGAAGAGGAAGGAGGAGGAGGAGGAGGAGCATAGTTGTGTAATGCTTAACGGTGAGGGAATGTTGAACAAGGTGACAGCGAGCTGAAGGCAACTTCCGAGAAATGTTTGCATTTGGTTGTTAAGAGTTGACCCAAAGACTTGCAAATTTTGACGCGGAGTCCGTTGCTAAAATGCATGCAAGTTCATTCGCTGCTCCATCAAGGTCGATAATGAACTCAGCGAGAACGAAAATATCAAAGGAGGTTTGAGACAAAGCGATAAAATGCCTGAAAGTTCTGAGAATTGATGGAAATTCTTTTCAAATGTTTCAAAATTTAGTCAAGGACTAAACGGAATCTACAAAATTTGATAACAAATCGAGTCTGGTCATCGCCAAGCTGCGATTTCTGAATAAGGGCAGTGCTGAAGTCGAAAGCAGTTCAAGAATAGTCCAAAATGTCTCAAAAACACTGTCAAAAGGGTATTATTGGGTATCTCGGTTTTGACGTCAGAAGGAAGATTAGAACATCTCCTGTGGTCCTAAACCATTGCTAAGTGTTGTAAATCCAAGGCAAGGACAGTGCTTAAGAATTTCAGAATCCCTGCCAAAAGTAAAAAGAAATTAAAAATTTGGAGGAAGGGCAACATTGACGTTGAAAAGAATTTCCAAAAAAAATGTCAAAAGGTTTGAAACGTAGGAACACCACTGCTCCGGCCCGAAAAGTCTTCGAATCTGAGCCGCAACAGAGGGCGGCCTTGGTTTAGATGGGACCCACAAATGCAGAAGGACCTCAACCACCTTGGAGTGTGCAACTGGAGGCAGCTAGCGAAAGATCGTACTGGCTGGAGAGGCATTTTGGTTGGGGCCCAGGTCTACTCCAGGCTGTAGAGCCACAAGAAGAAGAAGAAATTTGAAACCACTGTCTGAAGGTTCACATTCTCAGAAAAATCTGCTTTAACTCCGAAAAGAAGTCTAAGACTGTCAAAAACTAACTTCAAAGCAGTTGCAAATTTTCAGGAACAGCCTGGAGAAGGCTTCAGAAAGGTTGAAAACAGGTCAAAATCATTGCGAAGAAATGAAATTGCATTGATTGACGAAAATGGCTCGAAAACACTGTCAAAATTTGCTGCATCTGAGTAAGAACAACACTGTCTACGAAAGGAAGCTTAAAATTGTTCGAAAATGACCTGAAATCACTGCCAAAAGTATACCTAATTGAACATGTGATGTCGAAAAAGTCTGTAAGAAGCTCCGAAATCCGGGCAAGGCCAACGTAAGCGCTGAAAGGAAGTCTCTCCTAAAACTGACTTCAAATCACTGCCAAATACTGTAAAATTTAGACAAGGTCATCGCAAATGTCAAGGAGAAATCTAAAACTGCTGAAAGGTGTAAACGGCGCAGACGACGAAGTTCAAAACACTTCACCCGACCCAAGCCCACCCACTCACCCACCCCAGCGGCAACCACTTAACGTTCAATTTCCAAATTGCAAGCATCTGCACATCGCCGCCGCATCTCTAAAACCAACAAAACGTGTTGCTAACACACGGCAGTGCACACATCCTCGGGCACTCCAAAAATCCGAAATGCAAATCAATCATTTTCAACCACTGCAGCGGCGAGCAACTTCGTTCACTGCCCAGTCGACAGACAACGGCGGCGGCGGTTGGGCTACAACGCACCGTTGACGGACTCTATGACGACGACAAGCAGATAACTTGATTAATTATCCGCAGCGAAAGCGGTCGACGAAGTTCATAAGTCACTGGTATGCCCACAGCACACAGACTCGCAGCACCACTGCTGCGCGCTGTGCACTCATGGGAAACGAAAACTTCCTCCCAGTGCAACCTGCCACGGAAATCATCGAACACCGTCATGACAGACGGACGGAAAACCGGATTGAAAGCTTGTACTCATCGGGTCGACACAATCGGAGAGAAGTGCCAGAAAAAGAAAAAAAAACCTTGAACTGGGCCACGCGAAGACCCATAATGTCATTAACACTCCGCCGCAGTCGCACGCACACTGTTGCTGCGGCGCTTAATTACCCCAGGCGGCGACACAAGAAGCGACAAACAAACAAAAAGCCGACTTCTGCGAAAGAGTCGTTCTCGTGGCTTAATCGTCTTAAGAGCGCTTCGCCTCTGAAAGACACCAAAACCTCCGCAAATAATCGCGAGAGCGGCAGCGCATTGTGGTGCGAGTGATAGATCAAAGATTGCCAGGAAATCGATTGTCAAATCGTCTTTGACACTAATTCCACCCAGCGAGCGGGCTCCACTCCAATCCCACCACAATAATTTGGCAACGCAACGCGCAGAGGAGACGACACAGCACAAAGGGAAGGGAGACGAACGGGCGCGCGGGCAGAACAATTTTGTCGGAGAAATGTGAAAGTAAACTGAATGGGCTTGCGGTGGAGAGATGTGCGCTCATCGAGGGTTAACCAAATGGTAGGCATGCGCGATATGCAAACATCGATCGCGGCAGAGGTTCGGTTCTTCGTCGGATGAAAGTAACTAGTCCGCGGCATGAGTGTGTCCGACCGGGGAGCCGGCAGAGGACTGGCCCGGTTTTATGACTCAAGATTCGAGGAATTTAAATGAAAATGAGTTTTGGGTTAGATTGGATAATAAAACCAAGTTCGGAGCTTTCTTTTTGGCTGCGCACTGCGGACACTTACATTTTCTTCATCAGATCGGCAGGCGCAAGAGAAACGAAGTGAAATGGTCGGCGGCGAGGAGCAGCGCACTTGCGAAAATGTATTCAAAGGTCGTGCGGCAATGGAAATTCACTTTCTAGTCGATCGACGGGGAATTGTTAGTCGGGATGCTTACTAGAACATGACAAGTGTGCTGGGGTGAATTCTAATGGCTTAGAATGAGCTGTGGGTTTCACTTTGGGCGGGATGTTTGTGAAATTTTGCCTTTCTTTGAATCTCTGCAGTTTGTTCAGAAGTTTCCAATTGGAATTTGACATCATTCGAATGACTTTTCAATTCGCTGTCGAGATTTTGTGATTCAGGATGGTGTGGGTATCGAGAAGTGGATACTCGGATTAAGGGTCTAATGGGCCTTATGGTCTTGTGGGTACATGAACGGCGAAAGGAAGCCTAAAGTGCCCGAAATTTGAATAAACTCATTGGAGACGTCTTAAGAAAATCTTAACGTTCTGCAAATGGTCCAAAACCACCGCCAGAAGTAATGAATTGTGAGCAAGCATCAAGTTATTGCCGAAAAGAGCCCAAAACTATCTAAAATAGTCAAAAAATCGTTGCAATAAGTGGGAAATTCCAAGAAGGACCACATTGATGCCAAAAGCAAGTTCAAAAAACACAGCCTGAAAGGAAGTACAACTCTCGACTGTCTGAAAAGACTCGAATTTGTCGCCAAAATTGGTATATTTAAGGCAAAAGCAAGGTAAACGACGTAAGGAGTCCCACAGTGGTTTTAAAATGGTTCTAAACTACACTCAAAAGTTCCAAATTCTGAATAAGCCCATGGAAGGATGTCAAAGGGAAACCTAGGAATTCCTAAAGTTTCTCAGAATCCCTGTCAAAAACTGCAAAATCTGTGACAGGAACAATCTGAACGTCGAAAAGAAGTCTTAAACCTAGAAGTTCTGGAAATGGCCCGAAAGCACAGCCAAAAACTGCAATCTTTTGACAAGAGCAAAGTGACCATCTAAAGCAGGCTTGATTGATTGAATTGTACTAGTTCTGGAAGTGGCTAAAATAAAGCTGTTTAAATCTGCAACCACTTGGGAAGAGCAAAGTGAACGTCTTAAAGGACTCCAAAATTGTGCAAGGTCTGAAAATAGCGCAAAAAAACACTGCAACCACTTGACAAGAGCAAAATGAATGTCTTAAAGGAGTCTACAATTTTGTAAGGTCCGAATATGGCTCGAAAACACAGTCAGAACTGCATATTCATGGCAAGAGTGAAGGTGACGTCGAAATCCTTAAGTTAGACATTCAAAAAATCGAAATGTCGGTACCAGAAGCTAGTTTAGAAGACCGAGTTAGCTAGAAACTCAGAAAATATTTCAAAACGACTAAAAAAAATCCGAAAGAGAGGAAAATTAACGTCGTAAGAAAGTCTAAGTCTAGTTTGAGAATGGCCAGAAATAACTGCCAGTGATTGAAATTTAAGGCAAAAGCCTAGAACCTTGCAGGACCTCTAAGAGTTCAGAAAGGTACCTACTCGGCATTACTGCCAAAAACAGCAAATTCTGGCTAAAACAGGGTTCACGCAAAATGAATTTTAGCACTCCTTGAAAATGTTCCAAAAAACTGTCCGAAATTGACAATCTGTAGGTAGAAGCAAATTTCAAGAGAGGAGTAGGAAACATTTTGAAAGCCAAAAACTAGAACTACCAAAATGTGGTTCGAAATCGCTTTTTGATGAAAATTCCCACGTCATTCAACGAAAGTTGCCCGTTTTCCACAGTCTCATCGCATTAGTTTTCCTTTATTTTTTCGCACCTTCATCCTTGGGTAACATGACCATTTATCAATTCTTTGAACCCATCTCATCCCGCACTGCGTCCCTCTCCGAGGTGACTGTAGTCACAGGTCTCCTCCGGAGCGCACACAGGAGTGTGGAAAAACCTGATCCTCCCCTCCCCCTCGCCCACCGACAGCAAAGGAAGAGAGGAGGATGCACAGGTTAGCAACATAATCATTCATGGATAATCCGCTTGATTAGAGAAGTGTGATGGCGGCGGTATCCTCTCCCTAATGGTAAGTGATGAATGAGGAGTACTTACACACTTGATGGTAAATTGCAGACGAGATCCTGCCGGGAATCCTGTGTATCCTGTTGCTGCTGCTGCTGATGGCTGCAATATCTTGCCTGCTGCCTTCTTGTTCACACGTCACGATGTGGTCCCTTTCCCTCGCTCTTTCGCCACTTGGTTTTGTTTTTTTGTTCGCCTCCTGTTAACTAACTTCTTGGGATCAAACACGGCATGCAAGGAATGGAAACAGACAGAAAAGGGAGAAGCAGAAGTTTGCACTTTAAAACTTGTACACGGGCACTTCTTTCTTGAAGTTCTTCTCTCGAAACTTTATCCTTTTTCTCTCCGCAGCGCACTAGACGATGTGTTTGAAAGATACACCGAAAAACATGAATTCACATGAAACGCGAGCAAAAAACGCACAAAACGACAGGTAACCGCTCGAAAGGACCTCGAACAGGAAAAAAACAAAACAAACAAACAAAACCTCAAGGAAATGATAAATCGGCTTGCAATCCTTGTGCACACACAACAGTTTTCGACTTGAATCGATGTTCAGCGGGCATCCAAAAAACCGATAGATGCGGAGGATTTCTCTCTCGCTCGTTGGCACGTCGCACACTCAACACACAATGTCTGTACAGCGAAAGAAAGAAGTTCTTTGAGGTCTTCTTGCGGTCGAAGACTTCTGTTAACTATCCACACTCTGGTTGGGTCCGCATTGGAGATCATGGCCATGAAAGAACCGGATACCTGCGAGGAGTGGAAGCGAGAAGACTAAAGAAAAGAAAAGAAATGCTTTTTGCCCCTTTCCCTCTCCCCCAGCCCCCATTGGCGTTGATTGTTGACGCTGGGATTGATAATGCGAAGAAGAAGACGACGACGAGGAAGGCGGCGAAGAAGTGGAGACTAAGAGAGAGAGAGAGCGAGTGAGACTCCGGCGGAGTCACGTAGATTTTCATCGCGCAATGAATGGAACGTAAGAGATAAGCAATCGTGATCACGTATGATTTGAATGGTTTTAAGAGAATTTATTGGGGGGGGGGGTCTAGACGGAGAGGCGGAACGCCCCTCTCTCGGATCGAAAAACAGGTGCACTTTATTGTAGGACAAAGTTTGAGAATTTATTCTTCTTCTTCAAACTTATTGCAACTGCCGGTGCCCGCGAGCTGGGGAATTTATGTCCGCATCCTCAACGATTCGAGGTTCGTGCGACGATGACAGTTTGTGTGGTGGACTTAAGGGCTTTTTAACTGGAAGTGGACTGATTTAGGAGGTTGGTTTTCTATCGTTGTTGTCACGCTAGACGGTTTTAGAATGACAAGTTTGGTGGTTAGTAAGTTCTAAACGGCCAAAATCGTGAAATTTCAAATATTGCAAAATATTTCAAATCTCGAAATGCCAAAAATCTCAAAACGCCCAAGCGGAAAATTCTCTTCTTTCTTTTTGCGAGACAGCCTGTCTGCAGTGATTGTCATAAGGGATGTCCACTGAAGCGCCGTGTTCCGCAACTATCACCACTGACACTATCCAACAGACTGACGAAATCGGTTCTGATTCCTGAGAAGGATGTTGAAGATTTTTGCTGAGCAGATCCCTCTAAACGTGACACACTTCTTCAAACTACAGAACGGGCCACATAAAGGGTGGTCCAACTTTAACGCACTATGTTCGCTGTGGCTCAAACCTTAAGGTTAAGATTTTTGTCCAACTTAATTTGACATGTCTTTGAGGTACGCAATTGAGCAGCACCTTGAGACTGTTGACACCTTTTACGAAAATGAACGTAAAGACCCAAAATGCATTTGGTGCTCTTTGTATTTTTGTTTCGGTAAGCTTAAGCAGAGCGTCACACTAGGCAACAGAAACTTCGAAGCAGTCAAGGACCTTGTCTACTTGGCACCGCGGTAAACAGGAACAACAACAACAGTGCCAGAAAACAAACGCAGAACGCACTCCTGTCAGTCGCTGTTTCTTTGGGCTTAAGAATTAAGTGGACCGTATAGCGACATGCGCCTTGTCAAGCATCTTCGGATACAACGCTTAAGTTGGCTAGGTCAAGTAGATTGTATGGACACCACTGCTCCGGCCTGAAAAGTCTTTGAATCTAAGCCATTGGGACAACGCAACAGAGGACGGTCTAGGCTAAGGTAGCGCCCACAGGTGGAGAAGCACCTCAACCAACTTGGAGTGCCCAACTGAAGGCAGCTAGCGAAAGATCGTGCTGGCTGGAGAGGCATGTTGGTTGACACCTAGGTCCATCCAGGACTGTAGCACCACAAGAAGCAGAAGAAGAAGCTTTAAGGATCAAATGTGTCCACAATCGTTGGAATTGCCGAATTTTGTCAAATGACACTCCACGAAGACCGATGCTAATGAGAACAGATCCACAAAGAATGACTGCTTGGGGGCGGTTTGATCCACAAAGGGTGACTGCTTGGGGGCGGTTTGATCCACAAAGAGTGACTGCTTGGAGGCGGCTTGATCCACAAACAGTGACTGCTTGGGGCAGCTTATAGGCTGGCGTCGTCATCGGGCCGTACTTCATCGAAAATGAGGTCGGCCAAGCAGTTACCGTGAATGTTGTTCGCTATAGCGAGATGAGAAGGGAGTTTTTGTGGCCAGAAATTAAGGATGTGGACCTGGTCCATCTGTGTTTCCAACAAGATGGTGCCATTTGCCACACAGCCAACGAATCAATGACTCTTTTGGGCCGAGAAATTCAATGGCCGTGTTACGTCTCACTTCATGGCGATGTTTGTTGGCAGCAACGATCATGCAACTTAACACCGTTGGACTTCTTTTCTTGGAGATATTTAAAGGGAAAAAGTGGACGTCAATATGCTAAGAACAATTCAAAGCTAAAGGATGAGAAATTCGGCACAATAACGACACTAAACCACAATTTGGTCTCAGACTCGTTGAAAATTTGGACCAGGTGTGCCACAGAAGCCTTGGCGAGGATTTTTCCGATATATTTGTTAAATCATAATTGTCACATTCGAACTCGTTGCTGGTTTCGGCCTGCAGCTCATAATTTGCTTGATGACATTGTCCTTAAGTAGCTTCCGAATCAATCCTTCACCTTTCCTCAAAACGTGGGTCAAATCGCAGCTCCAAACCCGCCAATTAACATCGCCCAGACTCAGAACTCACTTTAAAACGAACGTCTTAATAGTTTTTTTGGTTAAACAGCAACCAAAGTTGCATAGTGGCAACCCTGATCAAGAGCAACCGCCAAACATCTTCTTCTTCAAGAGCATCCACATAAATCACTTCTCTTCCACCGCACACATCATCGCACATCTTCCTCTCTGCCAGTCTTCGCAGTCTCTCATTCCACCTCTTCGTTAGTCCACGATTCGTTAATCTCCACCGGACCCTTCTTCTTCCTCTTCCACAGTGTGTTTGATCAACCTGCGTCTGGAACAATTGACTCTCTACCTGTTTGCGTCGCTGAGTGTGAATGTTTTCATTCTTCTTCACCTCGACTCTCCCTCTGATCACCCGCGAGCCACGGGCCCGGTTTGTTTCTTCAAACTCACGGTGAGTGCATGCGTCCGCGTCACAGATGTTTTACCGACACAAAAAGATTTGAATGCGCTCGCTTTTTGACTCGTGTGTCTTCTCCGAAAAACGCATAAAACCACTCGTCTGATTTCCGTTTCGCTTTGCCGGGGAACACTCAGATATTTACACAACCGATATCGCACGATAAACATCGTGAGAGCCTCAGACACTTGCTGGTTCTCAGTTTGATTCACTTGCAATTAACAGATTAGGTGCTTCAGCACAAGCGAGAGAGAGAGAAAGGGAGAGAGAAATCCGGGAACCAGAACAAGTCCTCGAAAGGACATGATTAAAATTTTAAGTGCCCCATGCAAAGCGAGCGAGCACAAAACAAAAGACGGATGAAAGGGTATTAGCCCCATCCCACCCCCCACCCCCCATCCGGGGCTAATCTGAGAAGCACTTTAAATTTTTTACATCTCCACTGGTGCCGGTCCTGTGTCCCTTTGCCAGCTGGCTGCTGAATTGAATTAAACGCTGAGAACATTTCATTAATTCCCGGCAAACGTTTGTCGATGTCCTTATTAAATTTTCACAGTCGCCCCACACAAGCGAGCGTATGCTGAGAGAGAGATTTGAAGTTGCCCCATCCCCCGCAAGGATGTCACACATCCTCGCTTGAAAGCGGATAAAGACGAAATTCCCTGTATTCGCTTGCATAAATAATTCGCCATGAGTGTGCAGAAAAGGAAATTAATAGACCTCAGCCAAGGAGCGGCAGTGACGGTGCTGCCACGATGCAGGATGATATGCATCGCGAAACAATCCTTTGTAGAATTTTCGCTTGCTTTCACCGATTTTTTAACATTTCTGAAATACGATGCGATGGAGGGAGGCTGTGAAGAATGGAGCGAGGGACACCGTAGTCAGTCTTATTTTTATATTGACAGGAGGAGATTTAAAAGGATTTGAAAATTTTTATGACGTCAGCTTGAAGTGACAATAGCACACCAAGCCTTGGTGATGTCCTGTAAGCTCCTAAGACTTGCGAAAAAAAAATTCTTTCGACATTTCTCATAAAAAGTCAACATTTTGGTTAAGAATTAAGTCCTACTGCCTTGTCTGGGCAACAACTCTTTTCCGTGTCTGAGGCTATTGTCCTTGGTGGTACCGGAAACATTGCTTTCAGGGCTTAGAACAGGGTTGTCTAGCATCCGGACTTCCACAGCATCTCTAGCCTAAAGAGGAAATTGCGAAATCTGGCTTTTAAAGACCGGATTTCGAAGTCTGGATTCCGGAGGCTAGATTCCGAAGACTGGATTGTGAAGGCTTAATTCTGAAGGCTATATTGCGAAGACGCTAAACTAAACTTGACAAAATCGAAATGTGCGAGATCCCGCCTCTGTTACGACAACACTTTGAATGCGTGTCGCAGTCTTTCTCCGACACTTGACTTCTCTACGGAACAGAGAATGTTGCAAAACATCCGCCGTCCCAGTTTACGGCACTGCAATTTGACAGATTGGGCAGATTTGGGGCAAACAATCAATTGATATCAATTAGTCGTTGCATGAAGAAGGAGGCCAGAAGCCTAGTCTTTCCTTGCTGACAGCATACAGTCCCTTAAGACAGGTTCATTTTAAGCCATCATTTCTGTGCCAGCAAAAACCTTGTTGGTGGCTCGCTGTCTTCCACAGTCACATCAGTGTCGCTGACATAACCTGTGTTCAACTCTGTGTGTCACACGAGAGCACGTGGACCTGTCAAAGATTAGTTTTAAATCTAAATGTCTTATTGAGTCTGTAAGTAACATTGAAGGAACAATCAAAGTTCTCCAACCTCACTCCGCGCAGCCCAGACAATTTCTTGGAAATGTACAGACAAGGCTTCGCACTGTATAGCTCTTCTTTATACACACTGTCATGTGTCCCCTTAAATTCCACAAATGGACGAAGAGTGTCTATCGGGACTTTATGCACTCAAGGGAACACTTGTTTGAAAGGTAACATGTTGAGGTAGGTTTCTTGTGAAGACAGATGTGTAATTCGTCAATCGTGTTGAAAGTTACACTGATTTGAAAATCAGTGAAAAATCTGAAGAAATTCGCTCGTGCCAATTATTTACTGCAAGAAAAGGAAAACTGCTGCAAAACCTGCCGAAAAATTTGCGCAGCTTGGGGTGAGAAGACTGTGAGCTGGGCCCGGACCTAGGAGTGATTTGCTCGATTCTATTTTGGGAATTTCAATGGAAAAGATGCCCCTCGCACAGGTCGGCCATTTATTGGAAAAGTTGATGAAATTTGGCAATTGATGGCAGAAACCCGGTATGGAACCGATCGGAAGACAGCGAAAGCACTCATCAACCGTATGGTAATTTGGAATCATCTAAAACGAGCAAGCTTCTCTAGGAAGCTCAATGTTTGAGTGCCACATAAAATGGACAGAAAAACCATCAGTGAAGCGCTGCTGAAATGTAACGAAATGGATCATTTTTTAAAGCAATTCATGACGGGATTGGATTGAATTCGGAGAATCCCAGGCAGTTATCTTCACGGTTTTTTCAAGGCGAACTAGGTGTATGTTTGTATGTTTGTTGTAGAAGCTGGGCCCTGGTCCCTTGTGGGCTTTTTTTCATTATTACATCCCAGGCAGATGACCGAACAGAAATGACTTCAAAGCCTGGCTTGAAGGAAAAGAAGGTTATGTGGAGTACATGGCTGTATTGAAAGGGTCGTATTTATTATGAACCCAAGGCGAAGTGGTCAGTTGATCATTTGACTGAAGTTATCAGAAAATAGTCAACAAAAAGATGACCCTTGACAATTCAAAGGACCTTGGAACACTCCCAATGGAACATTTTTCCTTCTTAGCTCCTGTATCTCCTTGTGGGTCCTAGTGCCTTTACTAATCCTACGTTTTTTTTTTTTGTTTTGGTTATTGGCGTGCTTAAGGGATTGTTTAGTACCCTTAAGTGACGGGAATTAAGTCACAGCACGGGTCGAGGGTATAGGGGAAGAGAGGGAAAGGAGGTACCGGTGCACATTGGTTTTAAATGCCTGTTGATTGTAATGAGGGGGGAAAGTTGAGCTGGGAAGAGCATTTCATATTCATGTGATGCGACTGAAGAACTATACGTCGGAAGGCGGGCTTAAAGGTGAACGGGTGGGCATTTCTGGCGAGGCGAGTATTGCGGGTAAATTCTTGTAGGGAAGGGGCATCCCAGCTCTCAGAATGCCCCCTGCACTGTATGGCCAGAAAATCCTTAGTATGCCGCGAAAACTTCTCAATACTACCTGAAACAGATTTTTTTACAAAATTCTTCGAAATTCCATCGAAACGTTTCACTTTTTCAGTCGCTGACTGTTTTCCGGGAATTTTTCTGTTTCATTGAATCCCCACCCACCACTAGCCATGCCATGCATCAGTCCATCAGGAGCACCCATCAAGGCCAGTCTCATTTTATCCCATCACCACTTGCAATTGTGACTCTCGATAACAACGATGGACACATACCCATCCCAACCGCACAGCACATGAAGGAGATAAAAACTCAAAAAAAAAAGTGGAAACAACTTTTCAATAACAACAACAAGCCACGAAATAAGAAGCGCATCCCCTCAGCAGTCGAGCGATGAAATCACCATCATCATCATCATCAGCAGGAGCAGGAGCAGAAGCAGCAGGAGGAGTAGCAACAGCATTGGGAATATATCAAGAGATGTCTGTTTACACCGTGGAGAGGGCTTAATTAAAATAACGTGCAACAGAAGTGAAAGGCACCTACAAAGTGAGCCACTCTCACACCATCGAGAGGATGGCGAATTTATTAAAATATTTTATTAAGGATAAAGCAACGGACGGCTGGCGGGGGTGGCGAGGGTTGGTGATGGTGGAGAGGGCGAAAATGAGATCAAATAGAACGACAACAAGGACGCAGAGGATGAAACGAAAGTAATATGAATGGGAAATGATTACATTGTGGCGGGTGGTGGACAAACGGACGAACGGACAGACAGGCTGTGGACCGAAGTGAAAAGGTACATGAGCGTAATCAATTGGATGGCAGGCACGATGATCCTGCTGCAAAATTCCAAGGAGAATTCATTTCATCGGTTAAATGAACATTTAATTTGCATATGCAAGTGCTCATCGGAATTGAGGAAATTAAAAGGAACGACGATCGTCGGCAGATTACTTGCGACGTAAACTGCTCATGGCTTCGGGGGCGTTTTAAAACAGTCCAATGGGCTTAAGTTCGTCTCTTTGTTTTTCTGCTGAATTGGAATTTTGCTCTGGTCACAGTGTTTGGCTATTAATTCGGAGATGCTTTGCCTGCAAGGACAGTGAGGAGTGGTCTTAGTCCAAGGATGTCTGTGGCACTCTAAATTGACCAAACTCTGATGTGCGACACTGCCCTTAAACAATGACATGCAAACCACCTTTAGTAGCTTAAGACCCTTTTATCGGAAGGCACAGACATCAGGAGATTGGGTACAGGGACACCGGAAGACACAGACATCGGACGACAAACAGACAACGCAAGCAATCAGGAAAATAATCTCGAAGGGTTTTTTTGTAATATTACAGGGCAGTTGCATGCACCTCCTCCAAGTAATTGTTGTATGGTAGCCCTTGCCAAGTGGCGTGTCTCGTCGTTGTGAAGTGCCCCGTCAAAACTACACTTCTAGGAAAGTATTGTTTAGTACTGGAGGACCTTCTACTAGTGAACATGGGCTACTCCGACATAGGCAAACCCCCCTGATATTCTGACGAAAGGGCAGTATCATACCCCCGTCGAGTGATATGAGTCAAACCTCGATGGGGGTATGACACTGTCCTTTCGTCAGAATTTCAGAGGGGCAACCTTGCACGCTTGGCCAACTCTAGAGAATATTGAAAACCTACTTCCAAAGTGAATGCACAGGCCATACGTTCACAAGTCTAAGCCGAGATGAAGCACCCATCGTGACTGCTGTACAAAAGTTTGTGACATTTCAAGAAGCCGGCACTCCTCTCCGTCAGCGTGCGTTAACACAAATTTCTGACCTGTGACTGCTGCGCTCAAGAGGGTGAGACTTAGTTCAGAAGCTCTTGCAGGGACTCCTTGCTCTACTCACCATCGTCCTCAAAAGCTCAAGAATTCTACACAACGGCCTTTAATTGTTCACTTACAAGGTTCAATTGAATCAGGGATTGAAGGCGCCCAATCGTAGGGTTCTGTGTCTTTTGGCAGTTTTGGCCTTATACCAGCTAGAATTGGGCTTGGTTTTCGGCCTTTTCTGGTCGCCGTGGCGTAGTGGGTAACTGCGTCGATCCACCCGCAGTAAGTTAAGGTTCGATGCCCGAACTGAACACATCTCGCAGTTGCTGACCACACTCAAGGACATCTTTACCTTCTCTGACGAAGAGCATTTTTATCTAGGCGGCTAAAACCTAACCTGTGGCTTCTGCCCTTTCGGAGACCTAGAAATTTTTGTCAAGAAGCTAATGCATCCACAGAGCGTCACAGATTGTTTCGTGGGGTGGCCGATTTTTGTTCGAAAATGAGGCTGGGAACAACGTATCGGTCAATGGAGGGCACTACAGAGCCAAAGTTTACCAAAGACAGTTCATGCGGGATGGCTCACCATGACACACGCAATGGCGACTTTAATGCAAAGCTCTAAAATAAAAGGATATTGAGATGCATCACCTAATCTAACCCAGGGCAAAGCGGGCGCTTGTAAGTGGGCAACCACACTTAGGCCACCATTGGACGCCATTGGAGAATTCCTTATAGTCCTTTGAGACTACTGTGAGCTAGATATGCAGCTCCAAAGGTGTCCCACGCTATTGTCGCTGAGTTCAACTAGGCACTCAGCTTCTTCTTCTTGCAAAAGCTTAACGGTCGCAATGGAGATGAGAGTTCAATTCTACCTCGTCTTCGTTTCTGCAGCTTCTGTAAAGTCAGTATCAAGGATGCTGAGTTTGAAGGCGTGTGTTCCAATGACGCAGTGGGTGGTCGCCGTGGCGTAGTGGACAAGTGCTTCGACCCACACGCAGAAGGTCTAGGTTCGATTCCCGGACGGGACACCTCGCATTTTTTCACGGAACCATCTCATTCCAGTTGCTGACAACACTCAAAGATTATCAATTGTCACTCAAAGCTTCTCAAATTTCGCCGTTCGGAGTCAGCAAAAATTGCAGGTCCCTTCTTCTCGAGAGAGAGCAGTAGCACGCACAACACGAGAAGTTGTTGTAAAAGCTAGGCCCTAGTCCCTTGTGGGCTGTAGTGCCACTCACGTATTTTTTTCTAACCAGATTCAATAACAATGACTTCGCAAATTTACAAAAAAAACCCTCTCATCAAATAATAGACTCCAGCCAGATGCATCTGCCTAATATACTCCCATTGGCTGCGGAACTAAATTTTTCGATTCCCACCCAACAGCGTTTATTTGCGGAAAAAATCTCACGTCCCCCTCAAAAGTCCAATTATCAAAAAACCGAAACCGCAGCAACCACATCCACACTCACCCACAAAAAGCAAAAAACTCGGACTGTTTCCATTCCCCCCCCCCCCATCCCGTGAACCCTTTAAGGACACGCTCTAAAATATAATCGAAAATGCTCAAAAATAAATGAGAGAAAAAAATTTTCCAATCCCCCCGGCTTATGACACCCCCTGACAAAGGGCGGTTTGAGAGGCAAAAACAAAAATGAAAGAAATCCATTAATAAATTGTCACAATTCACTTCAACTGATTACCAAAGCAATAAATTCAATTAAGAGTCATATGCCCACCTGGGTGGTGGTGTACGACGATCCCCGGAGGAGGTCGCATCGCCATCGCCATCGTGTATCGCGGCCCACGTGCAAACCTATGCATTTTCCATTAAATAATGAATAGTCAATCAGTTTTCCGAGGCCGTGTTTGGTCATAACACCACGAAATTGAATCGCAGAGGTGCGCGGGAGGGGATGCGATGGTCGACGCACCGCCCTGGAGCCACTTAAACCACTTTCACACGTCTCCCCTAAGGCAAATTGCCGCGAAACCCTAGCAAAGTGCATAAAGTGCCGAGTGCCGGCGGAGAGAGACTGAGGAAGAAAAAAATATTTTTTCGTATATTGACCAACGCAAACCACCGCCCCACCCGTCCCAATATGGCGACTGCCTCTGAGCGTGGCTGCCAATTCCATTTTCGATAAATTGAAAAGAAAAAACGGAATTAAATTATGTTCAATGAATTCGGATAAATAGAGAGCAGATGCACTGCGTGCAGCAGTTCATGTGGGTGGTGGCGTAGTTTTCTCTGATTTTCATCAGGCGAGGGGGGGAGGGAGGGGGATGCGTATATCCTTTTTTTTTCATTAATTGTGTCCTACTTGACAGGCAATTAGTGGAGGATGTTGGTGGCCGAAGGCGTGGAATATGTACTTTATAACAGAATGGCGTGTATTAACGAATTTCGAGTTAAGGGTTGACTGAAATGTGAGTTGGTACCAACGAAGACGATGATGATGAACATTGGTAGACGAGCACAACACATCAGGAAACAAGTTTTGACTGGTGGACTTTGCCTTCAGGTTGACTAGATTAGTCTGAATCAATGAACAATTGGCTTCTTCGACTATACCTCGCACAGTCCTCCGCCTTAAGACCACCGAGCTGTATCCAAAGCATACTTTCCTGCGTGGCACCTTTCAATCAGTAGCTCACATGCTACAAGACTCCGAGCAGTCAAATAGTTTTCAGGGCTCCAGACGGGTCTCTGGATAATGATAGTCTTTTCGAAAGAAAAATGTTGCGTGCGATTTTTGGTCCTGTTTGCATTGATGGCACCTGGAGGAGAAGATCTAACGACGAACTCTATCGGCTGTACAGCGACATGCGTC
This sequence comes from Eristalinus sepulchralis, assembly GCA_944738645.1. Classification (NCBI taxonomy): domain Eukaryota; kingdom Metazoa; phylum Arthropoda; class Insecta; order Diptera; family Syrphidae; genus Eristalinus; species Eristalinus sepulchralis. The sequence continues at coordinate 4,742,746 of OX122886.1, read as the reverse complement.
TTTTCAAGCGTCTTCAGGTACAACGCTTAAGATGGCTAGGTCATGTAGAGCGTATTGACACCACTGCTCCGGCCCGAAGAGTCTTCGAATCTGAGCCATTGGGACAACGCAACAGAGCACGGCCTAGGCTAAGGTGGCGCACACAAGTGGAGAAGGACCTCATGCAACTTGGTGTGCGCAATTGGCGGCAGCTGGCATGTTGGTTGAGGCCCAGGTCCACCTCGGACTGACGAAGAAGAAGAAGAACGGTTGGCCTATAATCTGATTGCTTCTACTGATGAGCTTTACCTTGAAGTGAAACTTTCCCGACATTTTCTTTTTCCCGCATCATGATGTTCATCAATTTTCCAACAAACCTATGAATATAAGAAAATCATAGGGACTGCCATGGCCTGCTTATATTATATGTCCTCGACATGGCTGAAATGTCCTCAACCCAGCTCTCACTGCAAAGGGTATGTTTCTTCAGAACCGATTAATTTGATGGTTACGGAAGTGGTTCAGATTCCAAAAAAAGCGTAATTCATCTTAAAGTTTAATTTGTAATATAAAACAAAACACACAAACTTTAAAGCAAGATTAAATTTTTTACTGTAAGTTAAAAGAGAAATTTATGGCATTTACTTTAAGCAAACAAAATCATGTAAATATTGGCAAAGACTAAGTCTAAGGTGGCTCACTCAAAAGGTTCAGTTTCTGGCGACTCGTTACGATATTTCTCGTGTTATGTAGCACATAATACACATGATGTTGGTTATCAAAGCGTCAATCGTAGCTGACTTGAAAATCCACATATTCCCAAAAAAAAATATTCCAAAGGCGGCCAAGTAAACGCAACGAAACTTAAAACTAAATGTTCACCAAAATGATTTCTCAACAAGTCCTTTGTTTGACTCACTGTACAACTTTTAGCGTGGTCTTGTTGAAACCAAAGCTGAACGAGACGATGTGTTTGAACTACATCAAGTTCAGGTCAGGTTAACGGCCAAGTTTCAGAGAACGACGACGAAGCTCTTCCTTACAGTCTTCTTGTGCACTCTCAGCTACAGCTGCTATAGTCCCTTCACTATGTGCTGGATGTGGTCCAACCGGTCAGGTAACATCCACCAATGACATCTGGGACCACTATTTTATAGGCAAGCGTGGTGTCAGCAGATCGAGTATGCCCACAGTCTCTTCTTCGAATTTCACAAAAAACATTTTTGTCACAAAACGCTAATTTTCGCACTACAGCTCAACAAAATGGAGGCTCTTTTGCAGTGTGAATTTTTCCACCATGAATTGCCAAATAATTCTAATCACAAATGTTGAAGCAGTTTGATAAAAGTCACGCGTGATCTGTCAGAGAAAGCCTATTGAAAATTAAGCCCCACGATGAATTAGCCTTTTTTTATGCTGTCGACACGGCGGAATGTGCACACTGCAAAGGTTATGTTTGTACAGATTCAATCCCTTTGATGGCTACAGGATTGGCTAAGATTCAAGAATTTTTTCGTGAAAGACCAGCCAAGATGCCTTCGAGCTAATGTGGCCACGTTAAGCGCCATATCCAAGGCTTGAAGAATAGGAAGAAGAAAGACGCGGTTCTGTCCCATAACACTCCACATGAGGAGGCCCCGCCTTTCTCTTATAACCAAAAGCACTTCTCTTTCGACTATGGTCCCCACTCTTCTGCCATCTTTAAGCTCTGCTTCACCTCCCTCTCCCCCTATAAGTTCATCACATCATTCCAAATTTGAATGCACCTCCCGCTGAGGTTTCTCAGCATCGCCTCCTCTTTAAACAAACGAGCTCCTCCACGAGCAAAGTAATTTCGGAAAATCCTTCAACTATGACAAGTTCAAATGGAAGTCTTTGTTTTCCTCTGCCACACACCTGCCACGCATCATCATCTCGGCCAACCACCGGTACAACTGAAACACTTCCCAAGAACCGACGCAAAGTTCCCCATTTAAGCCTTGCATGGTACATTTAAGCTGTCACAGCCAAACAAACGAACACAGCCCCTCCCCCCTCGGCTCCCTTACACACCGCAGCGCCCGGAATGTTTGAGCATATGAAAACTTAACAATTTACTTGCCATTAATGCGGTTGAGTAGGTGAGCAGGTGCAGATTCACTTTTTGCGACGACGACGACGATTGTACCGAAATTCCCGATTGTTTGCTCGCCCTTTCGCTTGTACCGTCACCGTGTTTGAAGCACCGCGGTAGTGGTTGTAGTGGCGGCGGCTGTGTCCTTGTCGCCGACAATGACATTTCCTGCTCCCTGGCAAGTTTTTGAGTCTTGCCGGATTCTTCGTCTGCAACTTGGCGTTGGCGGCGTTTGTTCCTTCGGAGGAAGTTGGAACAGGAAGCGGTGCCCCTTCGTGCGCTCATTTGAGTGCCGCTCCCCGGGAGGTATGCGCGAGTATGCATGATTGCTTGCCGGAGTGCATGCATGCGGTCGGGGATTGCTCGTGTGCAAGGTGCGAGGGTATTTGCCGTGCATTACGCGAACAGGAATCGGGAAACAGTTTGTGCTCCTGTCAAAGGTAAAAGTTATACTTGTCAACTATGTCGGCGGGGTGGTGTGCAAAATGGATGCAAGGACCTGGAAGACGTCGACGACGGCATAGACGACAACGACGCGCAGGGAGCGCCAACAACGGATGGATTGACACGGGGTGTCAGACGTGACCTCCCCTCTCCTCCTTGGAGTTTGCATCCGTGTTTGTGGCGCTTTTTCTTTGTAATTCGATCGAAATTCATGTAAATTGCTTGTGAGCCATTTGGGCGGCGACAAGGTGGAATGGGGGAATGCGGGAGAGGAGGGGGGGGGTGGGAGAAGGACGAATCGATCCTGCTTGTAAATAAGAAATTAATGTGATTCATGGCGCTCGGAGTCTGGGGCGTGAGCCAATGCAGTGGGGTGGCTGCCAATGAAAATCCATCTCATGAATTTCGAATTATGGAGCGAGAGCATAATGTTTTCCTCCCGAACACGGGTGGATTTGGAATCAATTAAAATGGGACTACGGCTGCTGGCTGCGTGGGTGGCACAGACATTGGCTGCTCCTGCTGCCTGCTGGGAGCGTGGGCTTGAATATTTGAATTTTCTCCACACACCGGTATGCGTCCAAAATTGACAAAGGCATTGGAGTGGTTGATGTCTTCCAGCGTTTCTTTCTCTGCCTTGGAATAGGTTAATTGTCTGACCTTTGCGAGACTTTTGGGGAAAATCTTTTGAGAGTCGGGATGAAATTAAGCAATTAAAATTGGCTAAGACTGACTGGAGACTTTAGACTTACGAATGGTTAATGAGGATGCAAATCAGTTCTAGTTGTTCCTAAGAAGGTTTTAAATGTCAGTCGTACTTCGGGGGAGGTTGAAGTGGGGGGAAGAAGCCTGGGAAGGAAAAGGAAAAAGTCGTCTATTTGAAGTTGGCTATCATATATGAAGGATTCTGTGATATAGCTACGGTGGAACACCTCAAGCAGACGCGTAGTGTATGGAAGTTGTCTTTCAAAGTGATGGAACGACGAATGTGAAGGTTAGCCCCGGAGGAAAGCTTAAGACGACAAGGAGCGTCTCTGGTGCTGTCGAGAAGTAGGTCCATAACCTAGATCTGGCATCTTAAGCCTGAGGCAACAGCTGAGGCCTTGACTGGCTGAAGACCAGTGGCAATAAAAGTTGTAACTGATGTGCAAGTTGTCATCAAGAATAGACATCTAGACTCGATTGTGAATATCAGGAGGTACATCAGTCGAGTGTGGTCGCCGTGGCTTCCACTTACACGTCAACGTCCCATGTTGGATTCCTGAACGGAATACCAAAAGACTGCATATCCCCTCTGCACGTGGGAGAACAGTAAAATACACAAGGCAACAGAGGACGGCCTAGATTAAGGCGGCGCACACAAGTGGAGAAGGATTCAATCAACTTGAAGTGCGCGATTGGAGGCAGCTAGCGGAAGCAGGTGCTGGCTGGAGAGGCATGTTGGTTGAGGCCTAGGTTCACCTCGGACTGTAGCGCCACAAGAAGAAGAAGAAGACCAGCTACTCCAGAAGGGAAAGGTTAAGAATGAGAAGGAAGGAATCGAGGAGATCAAGAGGTGTTGCCACAGTCCACAATTAGAATACTGTCCTAGCCTCCGTCAATATTTCCCACTATCCAATCCTATCGTGCGCCGAAACTCTCCACACCAAGGCTTCGAGTGTCCTCGTCTATGCCATTTCCCCAGCGCGTAGGCATGGTCCTTCATGCTCTCTGCTATTATAGAATTCGATACCGGGACAGTTTCTCTTCTCTCATGCAAGCTAGGTATTCTACGCAGCGGAGTCTACCGAGACAAAGTTTTTTCACACAGAAATCTATCCTGGCCTCCATCGAAAATTCTGTCCTAGCGCTCAAGGTGGGAGCCGACACTATCCAGCAGCTCACACCAAGGCTTCAAGCGTCCGTCATCTCCCCAGCATAGGCCTGTCGTCCACTGTTGGACTGGACTGTTAATCTTCGATCACTCAAACTGGGTGTCCTGTCCACCGGAGTCTATTGAAAAAAATGTTTGTCACAACATCAGCCTCAGATCGCACTACAGATCGTGGCACATCCGACAACATTCCTCCTCGCACACAGTTCGTAGTTGTAGCAGCTCCGGAAATGTCCATCCCTTCATTCGGGGTCTAAAATTCTTCATTAAATCCTATCGCCCAAACGTTAACAAGGAACATGCTCCCCATCTACCCAGACCCAAATGTTGAGGGAGCTTGACTAGTAGTGACAGCTGTCAATGCGACAGGAGCCTTGGAACTTAGGTTTCAGCCCAACAGTGCGGTAGTCCTCCTTGAGGGAGCCAAGTCTATGGAACTACAAAAGGGATAAGCACCTGTGGCATCCCATTGTCCCTTCTACTCGTGAGAGAACAGTAGCACGCACAACACGGGTAGTTGTTGTAGAAGCTAGGCCCTGGTCCCTTGCGGGCTGTAGTGCCACTCAGATATTTTTATTATTCCTTGTGGCATCCATACCTAGGACCTGGAAGAGGTTCTTGTAGTATCGACATCGGCATCGACTTGTGGCGCTATTCAAGGCCTCTAGAAATATCACTTCAGTGGCGATAATGACCAAACGACCGATGCCAGCCATAGTTATCGAATCCCTTCAAGGCGATGGTGGGCAGGAACTCTACCTTCCCAACCCGAATCAAACTGAAGTCCAGCAGGGCAACTGTCTGGCAAACTCCACTGAGACGATGTGAAAGTAATACCTGATGACATGCAACAGAAGTTTCTAAGCAGACCTGAAGACTAAGACAACTCTCCGTCCCCTTCTTCGTTCTTTGATGAAACATTCCATCTCTTCGCCTTCTGCTTTACAGATGAAGAGGGAGAGACTAGGGGTCTTTACATCCTTTACAAGGCTTTCCAAACTTTTCCCTTAATCAAGTGTCAAAATCATCATGCCTTCGTCCATTTCCCACCCAAATAAAAGACATCACAACCAACTTATACATTTATTCTCATGAATTCGTTTCGTCTACAGTTATCTAGGTCATAGCCAAGGGGCTCCCCTCTTTTGGTCTTCCAATAACAACATTTATTCTACTTAATTTAAAACTGTCCACCAGTTCACTGGGAGTGCGGCTTGATTAATTAAAATCCTTAAAAAAAAAGTAAATGCATCTTCAAAACGGCCATTCCAGTTGGTGCGTCAGCCTGCCGGCCGCATGCACAAGTGAAATGTCCCTTCTCAAGCTGTTTCTCTCTCTCCTCTTTCGCTCTCTCTCTTTGGGTGGCTCTTCCACCCAGAACAAAAAACCAAAAAACAAAATCAAAAAATACCAAAAAAAAAAACGAAATTAATAAAAAACGGTTTTAAATAATTTTCTGGGAGTGTTGTCTGGAGGGTCCTTTCTTTCGCCTCATTCCTCGGTGTATCCCTTGTCTATCGCCTCGAGGATAAATCGCAACGTATGGCCGGCATGCGGCAGCCAATCGAACCAGCCCGCGACGCTCGATTGCTGCTGTCGTCGTTGATTTCGTGGCGTACCTTCGGGCGCTGCTCCCTTGCCAGATGCCGCTGCCGCCTTTTTACTGCCGTCCGTATTGGTGGTGGCATCATCGGTTGCATCCGCCACCGCCGCCGGTGTATCATCAACAAAATCGGAATCATCCGAGAGGGAGCGCCCACCGCCGAGGTAGTCGATGTAGTCGTAGTCACTTACCAGGGGATTAACTTTCGAGTAATAAATTGCGGCAAATGTTGAATAAATAATTAAAATGGCCGTTCCGACCTGCAGGATGTGATCGAAACCATTTATGTGCGCATACCGTCCAGTCGCCAAAGCAGAATTGTGTTGTTTTTTGTTGTCGTCGTTGTTGTTGTTGTTGGTTTTGTTTTGGGCCACCATTGTATGTCATCCAAGTGTGCATTTTATAGCAGTCACCGCAGTGAGCAGGAAGGAGCGCCGAAAAGAAAGCAAAAAGGACACGTATGAATAAAAATGGAAAATTGTGTTATAGAATTTATTGCATTAAAATAAAGGACGTCACTGCACATTCCGTATTAAGGGCCCCACAAATTTATGGGGATAATAAAAGTGCGCAGGCAGGGCAGGCAGAGTGCAGAGTGCAGGGTGCACCAGCACCAGCAGGCAGCTGGCGTTAGTCGCTGTTGTTGCCCAAAGGGATTGGGTATTGTTCGCCTCTTCTTCTCCGTTTTTTTTTCCTGGAGAGGACAATTGATGAATTTCATCGAACGTTGCGAAGATAGTCGAATTGGGTTGCAAAAAGGAATTCCTTGCAGAGGGATAGGCAGAACTGAATGTGCATGCAGCCTTCCCTTAGTGACGGGGGCTGCGCCAGCGGGTGGGGGTGGGCTTTCAAGAATTCTTTGATGTGAATTACTAAAGGGGGGAGTAGAGCACACATGCAATGCTCGATTGGAGGACAAATTTTCCATGGACTTACTGTCTTCTGGCCGAATGCCTGAGAAGGTTGCAATTAAAGTGATCCAGGAGCACTGGGACAAAGGCATAGCAGCTCTTGACTGTGTGCATCATTCCTCTTTACAGTCGGCACTCAGAATTGTCGGTATTCATGGGAGATACACAAATGCCGGCTGCGACTGCAAGTTGATCACAGAGAATTGAGACTTCAGATTGAATTTCAGGGCTGATGGGGCTGAAACTGATGGACGAAGTTCAATAGGGATGGCTTACAAGGAAGGACGGAAATTTAAAAATTTCTTTGATCTTCCCGACCTCCAGATCATTTGATTCAGAAGCACATCTGTTACACTAAAGTCCATTTGATGCGATGGTGGCTACCCAGACCAAAGTGTTAAGGGAACCTGACATTTAGTGACAGTTGACAGGAGCCCTGGAGCCTAGAATTGGGATTGCTGCCCGACCGTGAGATAGGCCTCCTTGCGGGAGTGTCGTTGTGGCTTTGGTGTAAAACGCAATTTTGAGGGCACGGCTGAAACTTGTGTACTGCTGCTGTTGGCTGGTCTAAAGCAGGTCAGTCCCAGATCGGAGAGGACTCTTTGCAGAGGTATATTCTCAACCAGTTTCTGCTACCCAGAGAGTGGCAGTGGTTTTAGGAAGAACTCTGTCCCTGCCAAGGTAGTTTTTCGTCACATAAAGTTGCTTTTAGTAGCATGTATCGTCACTTTAAATAGTGTAAGGACATAGGATGCAGGCACAATTAGTCGCCTGTATCTCATCAAGATGGCTGAGTGCCACAGTATTCAACTCCTCCGGGTGATATTGTGGCATTTCGGAGAATCGTAAAGCCTCACCAGAAGTGGCACCACCTCGCTACTCAATCCACAAGGATTTCTTGTTTTCATACCAATCTCTTCGACCGAAAATCGTTCAAACTAAGACACTTGTTAATCGTGTTTTGTAGATGGTCTATGCGCCCAACTTGTCCTACCACCATGCAGATCTGTCAACAACTAAGCCTTGGGGTCATTCTATGCTTAACCAGGCAGCTCCATGACAAACATTCAAGCAGACTAGACCTTTCCGACGATTGCTGTTGTAGTTGCAGAGATGAGAACCGAGAAGAAAGCATCTTCCATCTCCTCTGGTCTCTCTGTGATGCCACGGTTCACATTAAGGCAGCGCTATGGGGGGGCCACAAGAAGGAGTACCTCTTTGGTCTCATAAAGTAGGCCTTAACATCGTGTACAAGATCTTCTTAGTGTCAACGTCCACGAGCCTTTCATCAAAAGTCTGGTGGAGGAGCTAGACAAGTCCACAAAAAATTACTTCTTTAGGCAAGAACTTCACCATCTTCTTGTCGACCTCTAGGCCACATTCAGTGTGCAATGACAAGCTATCTTGTGTCAAAATTGATGAAGGGAGAAGGATGAAGGAAGGAGGATGGTGTTGCTTCAGCAAGGTCGGCACAGGTCGAACTCTACGAAGTACTGAAGGCCAAGAGAGGTTTTCATAGGGCGATGCGTTGTCATTCTTGTGAAGAGTGAGAGTGTGGAGCTCACTGGCTTCCCCTGAAAACACTATCTTCCAGAAGTCTGTTGCAGCTACTTGATGACGCATTCGACATTGTAGCAACTGGACGTGCACAGCGAACGGTCAATGAGGGGCTTGCTGGCTTTGAAACGACAGAAATGGGGAAGTGTGGTCTCAACTGAGTATATGCTGTCATCAGGGACGAACGAAAGACATTCACATCTCCGGCAGAGGGTTTCATTTGACGGGAACAATTTCTAGGTGGTGATCTCTCACGACTCCCACAGTGAATAGAGTGAACAGCATCAGTGCTGAACTCGAGCACAAAATGCCTACAGGCAGTCAAAGATGCCTTGGAGAAGGCATTTAAAGGATCAAGGTAGACCTTCCTGCGGTGGTGGAAGACTTCTTACAACGCAACGTAAGAAGATGAGGATGCCCTAGATCGTCTGATTTTAGGTCAGATTCGCGTTGGTGGCACTTGGAGAGGTAAGAATCAGGATATCGCTTCACTTCAGAGAACTCGGTGTCAACGAATGGATAGGCGTGGAACACGCTGCAGCGATTTGGAGGTGGGAAGGAAGACTGAGGTCTAGGGACACCAGGTTTTTGTAGAACCATTTTCAGTCGTGCATCACATTCCATCACGCTTCCAGTTTGAAATATGACCAGTTCTCCGCTTATAAGTCTGACACTCTCATTTGCACAGTGAACTGTTGCCGTACGTTATCCTGCCCTGTGGACAATGAAGGATATCAATATCGAGATGAAATGTAATCAAAGAATTCTGAAATGTCTCAATTCGTTGGAAACCAGTAATGATGTCAGTGCTGCGCCTAAAAGACCACATCACATCTGATGTCTCCTTCCTTGACACAATTCATCACATTTCGGTGATTTCCTCCACCACCTGACTTCACTCCACATGCAATCTATTAGCGTCCTGCGGCAGCATTGAAATTCAGAATCCTGCCGCAAACCCGATATCCTTGAATTACGCCATCCAATCGAAACACTCACTGGCATCGTTCCACTACGCTTGCCAATCTAATTGGCGCGAAAAAAAAATATTTATTAATTAAATGCAGACGACGACAATGAACCGAGAGCCTTTGACGTGACTGCACATCCCGATTGTTACGAGCAGGAGGTTCGTTTCGTTGCAACAAAAAGGCAAAAAACTGGCAACACACTACCTCCGTCAGATGCGAAGGGCTGCGGGTGGGGGGCGGGGTTGAGGGGGTGGATGCATGACACAAATGTGTGGTTGACAGTTGCAGGACCAGATATTTTTACTGATATCCCGTGAACTTAAGCAAAAACTGAAGGGAGCGATGATAAAATGGATTTTCTGCCTCTGCGGTGGGACAGGTAGACAATTTTTTCCGGATCTAGGGCTCGATGTGGAGAGGGGGAGGGGGATATAGCTTTGGAGGAATTAATTAAGTTAATACTCTGAATGGTGGCCTCTTTGTTTCGGATATTTACATTAAACTGGGAAGTGGAAGGCTTCAGCTTTTTTATCCAAGTGGTTAAGGGGTGGTGGAACGGGGAAAGTGGAGGGGAATGGCAGGAGAGTCATATTCACTGAAAAGGAACGCCAAAATGACGACCAGTTGACGGAAGGAAGTCCAGAATAGTAAGAATGAAAGGGAAGTCTTGAGTAGGCCACAATAGGAAACACAGAGACAGGGCATGAAAGTGCTGACTAATTGAGGTCAAACGGATATAGATTTGACGCCGATGCAAACCATGACAGTGTCCCCATCCCTCACTGGGTATGACCCAGATTGTTGCCAATTTCCAAGTTCAAACTTGCAAATGGAACTTTGATGTTCCTCATCAGATGAATTTTGATCCTGACTGACGCGACCAATTCCCTGCTTTCAACCTTCAGCTCGTCCTACTTCTGCAGTGGCTTATGGAATAAATTATCATACCTTCCCCAAGCGTGGGAACAGAAGTCCTTTCCAGACCAATAGCCGACTATCCCGAAATCTGAATTTTTCCCAATCATTTGATTTTCTAAACAACAAACCACCCAGTCGAGTCTGTGAATCCCGGAAGTAATCAAAATGCAGCCTTGCCGCCCTGACTAACCAACCAAATCCGAGACAGACTGTCCAATTCTAAGTCCTTCTCCACCTCACCCCCATCTCATCATCTATGGGATCAGCAGCAGGACGAGCTGCAGCAGCAGCAGCAGGAGGAGTGCTAGAAGGAGGAGTAGCAGCACCTCCAAACAAAACCTCTGCTCTGTCCCAAACCATATGAGAGTGGCTGGCAGTATTATTTGGTTGTTGCCCTTTGCAATGCAATATCGCCGCCTCCGCGCCTCCTGCTCTCACCATCAAGGAATCTATAATGATTTCTGAACATTAACTTTTCGGTGGAGCAAAATAGTCGGGGCACACACACCCACACACGGTGGCCCCAGTCATCCGTAGTCGGAACGCAATGGCACAGAGTGGGCCCGGCCAATTGGCTTTTCAATATTTCACGGAATTATTCATTAGACGACGATGCACCGGCGACCACTGCTGCCGCCATCAGCGGGCAAGAGGATTACGTGTGCTGTGCAGAACACACTCTCCCACACCGACACCGACATGCTCCGGATGCGTTTTTGAACAGACCCTTGGACTGTTTTGCATGTGAACGGGATTGGTTGGGAGTCTTAATTTAAATTCAAGCGGATTACATGAGTCTGCTGGATGGATGATGGGATGATGGAAGGGTGGGGGAGGCAGGAGGGAACGGGAGATGAATGTGAATGTTTGGGTTCAACTAGATCTTACCTGAAATGCGGCCCAGAATTTATAGGAACCCTCGGTGATTACGAAATCATAGTAACCTTTTAGGGGATCACCCTTAATGTAACGTCCTTCCGCAACGGCTGTTGAGGGGGTGGACACGGACTCGGATTCGGATTCAGATTCGGATGAATCTAAATCTGATTCCGATGCCAGTTCCGAATCTGATGAGCTTTCCGTTTGGGGGGAGTTGGTTGTTGCTGGCCCATCCACGGATGAGCGTCGTGAGCGATATTCGTCCTTTGCCTGTTGCTCGGCACTGTCGGTCTCACCCTCCCTCTCCACCTCCTCCTCCTCCTCCTCATCGTCGACGACGATTTCGGGTGCTTTAGTGGTTGTGGTGGTTTTGCGCTTTTTGTTCTTTAAGCGAGGACTTTTGGTTGTTTTCCCAATGGGCACTGCTTTCTCAGTGGAAGTAACGGCGGCTGCTGTTGTGGTCTCATTCACTTGCGGTTCATCGCCGAGGAATATCCCCTGGCCGTTCTTGCGATAGCGATCTTCGATGGTCTTCCAAGCGGAATTCATTGCACGGAAGATGTCATAGAATGTCTTGGCCTTTTGCACAAAGCCCATAATTCCTTGGGATTCCTCTTCGTCTTCCTTGGGCTGGGGGACGGTACGGTAGCGATTCGGATAGCGAGGCCTGGAAAGATGGAAAAGAATTTAAATTTGAGTGAATTTTGAAAGGAAATCTGTTGTAAAGGATGTGTTCTTGGCGCAACTCATTTGGCTGCTGCCAACTTCGCTATATTGAGCGCAAAATTTGGTTCAAATTTCTTTTTGAAAATCAACTTTAGGAATGATTTCATTATCAAGCTGAAGGCTGAAGGCTGAAGGCTGAAGGCTGAAGGCTGAAGGCTGAAGGCTGACGGCTGAAGGCTGAAGGCTGAAGGCTGATGGCTGATGGCTGAAGGCTGAAGGCTGAAGGCTGAAGGCTGAAGGCTGAAGGCTGAAGGCTGAAGGCTGAAGGCTGAAGGCTGAAGGCTGAAGGCTGAAGGCTGAAGGCTGAAGGCTGAAGGCTGAAGGCTGAAGGCTGAAGGCTGAAGGCTGAAGGCTGAAGGCTGAAGGCTAAAGGCTGAAGGCTGAAGGCTGTGGACTAAAGGCTTCAGCGAGAAACCGGTAGGGATCGAGGGGCCAGTAGGCATTGAGAGCCCCGGTGGAATTTGTCCAAGAGGCCACGTTAGCCTTGTCCAAGAGACCCGTAGGCCTTGTCGAAAGAATCCGTAGAATCTCCACAAGGCCGTCCTGCGCCTTGATCCTTAATGCGAAAATTGCCCCAAGTCTTCATTGAACCTTTGACCTTAAAAAATCCTGTCCATTGCCAAATACAGCTACACCACCACCATCACCACCATCTCGTGTCCTTATTTCACAGACAAGAATAATTTTCGAATGTCAAAGTTTTTTTTTATTTTCAAATCCCCCCACCTATGCCCCCATGCCCCGCCCGACAAGCCACGTCAAAGCAAATTCATCTGTCAACTGTCGTTTCTATTAGCAGAGTGCAGTGATTCCTTGAACTCGCCGTGTCAGTGGCATGTGCTGAGCTACAAGCTCCTCTCGTTGCAGTGACATTCATTGCATATGCAACGGATGTTGCAGTGCACACAAGGAGACGCAAGAAAAATGTGCAGAAGACATCGAGATCCGGGATCACCACAAGCCGCACACGACCACCACAACCGGCATCCTATCGTGCTGCTGCTCTGATAGTCGAGCAAGATGTTTATTGCGCATTTCGAATGGAATTTCTCTGCGGAACGTCGTTCAGTTACTTAAAACTACAATTACGATCTCCCCAGCACCCCCCCTCCCCACTCCAGCGCCAATAACTGCATCACCAAGAGCATCGGCAGCGACGGCAGTGAATCGTCGAAGAAACATGTCCTGCCTGCTTCTGTAATCCTTCAAGCATCGTCGCAGTGGAGGTGGCAGCGTTGGAGATGGTGGCGGCAGTGTCGGCAGCCCCGCTCTACTCACAGTTCCTTCCAGTGTTGTGCGCGAAGTATCTTTAACCCGAAGCACATTTGTGCAAGGATGTGCAAAATTTCACTCACGCCACCTCCCGCCTGAACATTCAGCAGATGCAGCGCGGGAATGGTGAAAACCACTCGCCCACGTCGCGCCCCGGCTGTGTGGGGTGCAAAATGGCTTAAAACTCATTCACTTGGCAATTTTGCTTGATAATTTGATGATGCGATCATTGGTATCGCGTGCGCTTCTGCTACTCCCAGGACCTGCTGTTGCTGCTGTTACGGGGATGAGGCTCTGCTACAGAAACTGCTACAGCCACTGACACTGCTCCTGCCACTACTGGTTGGCGATGGTGATGGTAATGATGATGAGGATGACGATGACGATGACGATGACGATGGCGATGGCAGTGAGGATGAGGATGAGGATCTGCGCAAGGAGCAAAGGAACCACGAACTCTCGAGTTCAGAGTGAGTGGCAATGGCGATGCCAATGTATTCCACGGTAATGTAGGCCATGCTCATTAGCAAGTGCGCGTCGTTGTCGGCGGCGATGTCTTTGCAGCGCCAACAGATTGTGTGTGCGGTGGGCGGGCGATGTGGGGGGGGGGGGGTGAGGGGACGCAAATTCCCTTCGCAACAATCATCATAAGGAAAATGCAAATTTCCTTTTGGTTTTATGAATTTTCGTAATTCGCTCCTCTCTCAGCGAGTGAGCGCCCGCTTGAGTTGTGAGGAGGAGGTGGATATGCTCCACTCACTCCACCCCTCCACCGATGAGTGTCTGTCTGTCTGTGTGCGGAGTGGAGAGGAGGAAGGCGTTGCCATGACAGACACCACGAGCAGCAGATCCTTGTGGTGCGTGCGGTCTGTGCACAGTCGGAGTGGGTGCGATGGAATTGTAACCGACTGTAGGTGTGTGTATTTTCATGTGTTCGACCACATGTTTGCTGTGCTTGAGAAAATCTAAGCCGGAGCAACGAAGGCGGCGGAAGTCTACAATTTCTTCTAATGTTGCTGCCACTGGCTGCTGGAGGTGGTAGATCCCTCTGTCTGTTGTTGCAATAGTGCGGTGCGATGAGATAAATGAATGTAATCCAGAACACATTCAGTATGGTGAGAGTGAGAAATATCTTCGTTGTGCCGAGGGGGAAGATTGAAAGAAAAACACGAAAATTATTCTCTCCCTCCAGCTGGGTGGTTGAATGTCGGAATGCTACGCAATCCGGCAGATGTGAGAACACTTCATGCGAGAGCTGCTTGTTTTAATTTGACTGCACCACGAAAGATGTAATTATCAGGGGATTTTGCTGTAGTTTTCAAAGGGTCGAAATCTACCGCCGGTTGATGAACTTTGAATCGATATTTTGAGGGGAGTTGAAAGGGGTGAGGTTTAGCTAAGTCAGAAGGGGCCCATTTCTGTCAGGCGTCTTGTTCTTTTGGAGAGACACTTCTTTCAACTTTTGGAGGCGAACAATCCGTTTGCGTGCACTATAGTGAGGGGAAATTGAGCTAACAGGGTGACATTCGCTTCAAAGTTGTTCACTTCATGAAAAGATCAAATTCACTCAAGGTTCAAAGATTATAGAGAAACTTTGATCCCTTTACCAACAGCCGAGGTGAGGAATGCTTCACATTGGGAGATTGAAGGGCAAGTCATCTTCTTTTCGCAGATGGCTTGGTTGTCCCCACATTCTCCCAGAGCGCACTCGATAGGTTTGTGGCCGTATGTGCTGATACTGAAATGAAGATCAATGTGGACAAGCCCGAAGTTCTGGCGACTTTTAAAACCTTGTCCAATGCACTCTACACGTTTCTGGAGTCCGATTGAAGGAGGTGGAGAAGTTTAAGTACCTCGGTGTCTTTCTCACGGGTGATGGGAGAAGCAACACTGAGATTTCCTAAGAGACCGGCCAAGAAGAAACTGTTTGGTGTCAAAGACAAGTTATCGACCTTTTACTCAACGTTCGACCCAACTCTCAACTATGGTCTCATCTATGACAGGAAGAATAAGATGGTGGCATGCAGCCAAGATAAGCTTTCTCTGGGCTATCACTGGAGTTAGTCGACGGGATAGGCTGAGAAACGCAACAGTTCGGGGTGAGCCCAATGTTGAGCAGCCACTTCTTCGGGCGGAAATAGCTTTACTTTGATGGTTTGGCCACATGACACGGATGTCCTCTTCATCACGACCTTCTCGACGTGCCTTAGAAGTAATTCCATTCGGTAGGTGAGCGCTCGGCACACTGAGAGCAAGGTGGTTGGATCCAGCTCGATTGGTTGTGCTTGGGAATAGTTTCTGATGAATACAATTCGACGGCGACGGATCGAACAGCCTTGAGGTCATGTACATTGGCCCCCGACGACTTCAATGGAAAATGGGGGTCAACGGAAATGTTGATACTAGGTCGTGGTCCCGTGTGGAATGTAGTGTCACTCAAAAAAAGTCCCTAGCTTCTTTAAAGCCTTCGTGGTTCACTTTCAGTCAATTTACGAGTTTTTTTTTCGATTTCAAGAGTTCTAAAGGTTGGCAGAGGTCTCTACTGCACTCCTTCAGCCTCTTAGGCTCTTCACTTAGGAGCAGCACTCAACAGAATAACTTTGAGGAGGTCAGCGGCAAGAGAACAGACAACAGACTGCCATTGAAACACAGGACAAGGTGTTTAAAATTCGTCGTGGACCCCTTGCCCTAAAGAGGTCCAACGTTGCTGCTTTCTTTAACCCTTTAGGTCTAAACATCTGTCTTGGGAATTTCCCTATGCCTTATGGGGACATGTTCGTTTCCCAATATAGAGTGTCAGCATAAGGAATATCACTCTTCATCGACCAAGTCAATTACGAACGTCTTTGAACGTTGCAACGTTTAAACTTGCCGCTCCATTGGCTACTGATCGTCGAAAATTTTGAAAAAAGAGATGCAAGTGTTCCCCAAACAGAGCTGCGTCTGTCTCACTCTGCCCCACCACTCCCACTTTGCCTCAATGTTGCAAAGACGCAACCGGAAAGTACTTACTCCTTGACAAATCGACTGCCCAGTTGATCAAATCTGTTTTCCTAAAGCCCAAATAATGTCATCCTCAGTAAATCCCCACTCCAAACACAGCCCTTTCCTCAAACAGATGGCCAACACATGTCGCAAGGACACCTGAGCACTTATTGCCCGTCACAATCTCAAGCCAAGCATCCTCTCTCCGAATTAATTGCCAAAGTCAGTCGCCTTCAACAGACAACAGATTCGATTTTCAAAACTAAATAACACAGATCTCAGCGTCTAATGACATTCGGGTCGACACACATCGATTGCTTGCTCATTTCATTCCGGCCGCCTCTGCCAGTTTCAAGGACCTTTAAATCATTCAATTGGAAGTCGTTAGAGAGCGTTTATCGTGCGCATCAGTGGGGGCGGCAGCAGGTCTGAAGTCAATCAGAAAACGATATTCTCTGTGAAAACGTTGACTTAATGCATCCGTAATTATGACAGCACACACACACTTAACGCAATAGATCGATCCATAAGCTCCTCATGCCACCCCACCACGTCTGCAACAGAGCGCAGCTATAATTGGCGTTTTACAACGAAGGAGACATATGCACACACGAGGAAACCAATTCCGTCTCATCAACACTTCACTTACTCCTCGAACTCAAACGGATATGTGTACATCTCTGCATTTGCATCCTTCCAACAGCAGTAGCGTGCATTGTGTACGCCGCACGGCACGGCACACACGCTCACTGCTGCTCACTTGCAGCAGACACATCTGAATGTGCACAATTTTTCTGCTGTGAAAAACACAATTTGCATCAATTGGACGAGACACACTCGCACACACACACAGACAGGCGATGCATCAGGATCTAGATATGAGATGAGGGATAATCGGTGAATGGAACGGAGTGAAAATCAATTTGAAGCGACGTACAGGGAGCACATATCCCTGCTCATTGCTTTGTGCGATTGATGTGCGACACACACACACACACAGACACACATCCTACACGAATCGAATTCCTGCATCCCCCTGAGCACCCACATCCTTAATGCTTTGTTTGCTGAGGATAACGACGGATGCATATTCTCTAGTTAACCAGAGGGCCAACAAAAGGCCACCCACCGCAAACAGGCTCCGACACGGGGGGGGGGGGGGTGAGGATCAGGGAAGTGCCAAACCTGAAATGCCTTTTAATTGGCATGTAATACGAGATGGCTTGAATGGCAGACGCAAGCACTTGCAGACGCTTTGTTGCACTTTGTGTTAATGAAGTGCAGAGAAAGTGAGCCGTCTCGGATTCCAGAAATCTTTGATTGAACGATGACGGATCTCTGGACTGGAGCTCTCTGTGCGATGCAGTCTTTGTGACATCCTTTCACATACAAATATCACGTATCACTTCACATAATCCTGTCGAGGAAATATGAGTCGCCAGAGGGGGGGCGGTAGAGGGTGGGTGGAAGAAACGAAACTCTCACCGCCAACAGGAAAGTTCACGCTCTCACGGAGAAAGTTTTTTGTTTACCCTCGAGGAGGTAGTGTTTCACTTGGTAAACAAATGATAATAATGCCCTTACACTCAATTCCCTATTATCCGTCGATGATGAGGGGTGGGACACCAACCACCCACCCACTCAGGAGACATTCAGGAGACTTGGCGCGTTTGCTGGCAACGATGCCCTCGAGCCTGATGGAAGAGACTGGATTTTTTGCGCGTACTAAATGCCATTCATCCCTTTGTGTCGTTTAAAGGAGAAACTCCTCAACGCATCCTTCAGCCGGATACACAAGAAAATGCCGCATCGCCGCCGTGTAATCCGGAACATTAATCGAGCCAGCCAGAACGTGTGAGGAGATCATGTCCTCGAGAACTTACTGCATCCTTGGCTGTGTCGACGACGTGCAAACAACTCTGAAATACATCGTCTCCTTTCATTTTACCTCCAACCCACACTTCCTCCCTGCAACACACACACACACACACACACACACACTCACGCAGGCACCAGCATCAAGCCTGCTGTACAGAGAACAATGCGAAACAAGAGAAAATGCGCGCCGCGACTTTTCAACATCCTTTTCAGCCTTCCCGAATGACAGCCCTCCCCCTCCTACACCCTCACACAGGTGATCGGGTCGATAGGAAACACAAAAAGCCGCCCAACCCCCACCCGCAAGGGTGGTGGGAGAAAATATAATAATTTTATTGGCGCATAACAGTCTTCGTGCTTCGTCCTCTCTTTCTTGATCCTGTTGTGTTTGAGCGTAACGAAGGTGGATTATAACGGTTTGGGGGTAAATTTCTCGTGTGCTTCTTCTTTTTTTGTTGCGGACTTATTTCTCTTTATTTATACACACAATGCCACTTGTGTTGGTTTTTGTTTTTTTTTTGGCGAAAGCCGAAGGATATCACTCGCTCCGGCTCGCCTCCCTTCGGTAGGCGGAGGTAGTGTTGTTGTGTTCTTCAATTTTTTAACGTGCGGCTTATTGAAATTCAATGGATGCGTAACAGTTTTATTCAGCTTATATCCTGACGGTGGTGGCGTCGACGGCGGCGTCGGCCATTAATAAATAAAATAAACCAAACCACCAAACAATTTATAGACGAGCAGGATGATTACGTATTCACGTGTGTGGGTGTGGGGCACACGTACGTACCTCTGTCGTGTGTGCGCGCGCTTTATCCCAACAGGGATAAACACCTTGAGGCAATTGATTTCTTACTCTCCTCTTGGGTCGTGATGGGAATTTGCTTTCGTTTCTTTTCTTCTCTCTTAACTTCCTCTTCGCCTTAAAGGTCCTTTTTGCACTTCCCTGCTCTTCTTCATCGCTGAGTGGATGATTTCTTTTCGGGGTTACTTTAAACCCAAGAAATACCGCTCAATGTTCAATGTCCTTGATGTGCTTGAGCAGGGGGACCTGTGCGAGAGGCGTTTAAGGAACGTTTTGCAGATGCTATCAAAAATTCATGCTGCGGCTTCTAATTTTGAAGAATTTATAGTCAATTGAGAGCAGGGACAATGCGTTAAATAAGTGATAAGGACGCTTGGGTAAAAGGAGCAATTCATTTGTGGCCCGGATCAGGTACATCAGATTTGTGTGCACTTGAACTGAGGAGACAATTGATTGAGTTATGAATGCTTTGATAAGGGAGTCGGGCTGGCAGGAGTGGCTTGTAAGATGGCTGCCGGAGGGTTGGCTGCAGGGGGTCACGTAACGAGTGATTTGTGGGATTTCTGACCTTGTTTGCTTTTTCAAAGGTTGTGCGGTCGACTATATTTGCAGGGAGACCGTGAGGTTTTGATTGGTTCAGGGGTAAGCGTCCTTGTATGCTCCTGAAGCTGGACTTGAGGGAGCAAGGATTTGCTGAAGGTCACGTAGGCTCGTATGGTGAAGTGGTGGGCCGTCTCCGAGGCTTCATCTCCTGCACTAGAGGTCTCCGTTCGAGTCCTGAATGGGGTCTTCATTTGCGGTCGCATACTTCAACTCATCTCTTGAAGTGGAGGATCACATCCGTGGTATCATCTCCTACACGAAAGATTTCAGTTCTTGTCTGGAATGGGGTCTTCATTCGCAGTCAATAAGGTCGCCTACTTAAACTCATCTGGGGAAGTGGTGGACCGCTTCTACAGGAAAGCTCTCAGTTGGAGTCCTAAATGGGGTCTTCACTCTTATGAGTTGGTTCACAATGCCGGCAGGAAGTACTAACTGCCTCGAACTTGACATAAGACTCAAAGTTCCCATGCCAGAACATCAACACAGCACCCAAATGAAGAATAGGGTTTGAAGAAACCAATCCCTGGCCCTGACCGCCATTTTTTCGCCTATGTGGGGTTGACTCTTTTTTCAGTCGGTCAATCATCATGGAACAAAACCTCACAAATTTCTACGTATCATACATTTTTCTTGGTACTGCATCGCATCTTGGATCTTTATCACATCCTGGTACAAGTTTACATTCTAAGGAGTCTTCAAGCTCACATCCTGGTACATCGCTCTACAAAGTCACAAATTTTGTCTAACTAGGACATTTGAAGACTTAGGCCTCTCAATGCGGAAAATCACTTGTTCACTGATTTTAGGACAGACGTCCTACTCCAGTTCCCTGTCAGAAAACGGCCAAAAAGTTGCTGTTTTCAAAGTTCTCACAAGTGATACTGTAGTCAGTGTGTCTTGCTGGCTTTGCCTTTAGGAAAATTCGCCTACGTACAGAGCTCGCTGCACCATCTGACTGTTTTCCTTTAGCCTTAAATCCGACAAGGTGACTATCATCTTTCAGTCTACATCGAAGGGAATGGGTTACTAGGCATTCTGATACATGTCAGAAGTTACCTTGGAGGGAGTGATAGAGGTAAGTACAAGGATGTAGTAGCAAATAGGAAGCCGAAGAAGAAACAAAGCCAAGAGAGCGGCTGATGAGTGTAGCTCTCAGCATCCTTAAATTTTTTTACGGTCCACATGGCCTAGCCGTCTTAAGCATTGTATCCGAAGACGCTTAACCAAGCGCATGTCGCTGTACAGCCATAGAGTTCGTCGTTTAATCCTCTCCTTCAGGACCAAAAAACTTTTCTCTCGTAAAGACTAAGGCTTTTTCCTTGGGCCCCTGAAAAATTTCAAATGCCGTCATAGATGAAGTTAAGGTCGCCCACCATCCACAACTGAGACAGGATGTCACAATAGGCAGGAAAAAACTCTGTCTCAGCTTCACAGTAAATAGGAACAACAACAGTAGCCATTTTTCATCACTCTTAAGTGGCGACTGACGAACACAGCCCGGCTTCGAAAAGCCAAAATACCTATCCCAGTCCTCCTGTATGTAACAAGGCCCTGACGGGCCCTTTGGACAAGTCCACAAAGGACGTCCTCGTCTAAAATTGTGGAGAAAGGACCACAGCCGACCAGGTGTAGGAAAATAGAGGCAACAGAATCAACATTTCGCACTGCAGTCGAATACCCTCCTTCATGAATTCTGCTTCCCTTCACAAAAAATAGTCCAAAGCTTGCCGAAGCAATCCGCCTCAAAACTGCACACACAGAACTGTGTCCGGGCCAACACCTCTGCCAGATGCCATTACATTTCATGCAACATCTCAGAAATTAATTAATTCTCACGATGACATGCAAAATAATAAATAGCACACATTCCTTTTGGGCTCCACTGGAGAAATTTCCCTCCAGGACGTGTCCTCTACACCCAGTGCGGGTGGCCTGAGAGTGCCTGGATGTATGCACACACTCGAATGCAGTCGTCATCGTCGTCGTTGTCGCCGTCGGACTCTGCAACGTCGTCACATTGTGATGACAATAAACGAATGTTTAGTTTTAATTTTGAATTACCATTCGACGAGGACAAATTGTGCACATCCGGCATGGGAATGAGGCAGAAGCTCCACCCTCAACCCCACTGTCATCTTCAACTCACCCTCGTCTATTCCAGCCTCGTTGCGGTGGTCCTTTTGAGGGGAACATTGAGGAGGGGAAACGTTTATCTGCTTCAGACGTCTTTTCCGATTGGAAATCCATCTCATCTGATTTAGGCAAGCGTTTCTTTTACGCTCTTCCGCCCCCCTCCAATCGGTTTCTGGTTGTGGCTCGAAGGGTGGGGAAGCATTGAGTTTCTATTTGAATAATCCTTAAGCATATTTCCAAGGAATCATCGCACACACACAGGGGCAAAGAACAATGTAAAAAATACGAAACATTGTACACAGCGTCAGGATAATAGGATTTCATCCCTCATTACCGACCGGTGTGATGTGCTTTGTTGACTAAGAAATGATTAAGGAAGATGGGTGGATTAAAAAATTTGCATATGTGCTCTAAATTGCCGACCGCATTAGGAGGGGTCCTTAATTAAAGAATGAAGACGTTGCAAGACGACAGAGACCTTTTTTTTTTTGTTGAGTATTCCTAGGATCACTGATTGAAGATGTCTGGATGCGAGACCTCGGGATGGGGCAGACAGAAAGTAGTTGATGAGTTCTCTGATAAGGGATAATTGGGATTTAGGTTTAATGGGTATGCGAACTTGAAGGAGTCTTCAAAGAAGAGACAGGATAACTTAATGGATTTGTTTTTTTTGTGTGAGGACTGCGAAGAGGTTGAAGAGTGCTGATACTTTGAAGGCACTGGAGGGGATTAGAATTTGACGTCTGAGTTGTCAAATAAAAGGACAGACGTCGCGATTATGGATTTCAAAGGTTATTGCGTAGCATACGGGATGGGGAATGGACTGAGATGGATTGAGGTATATGTTGAAAAAGGTGAAGGTTTTGTCCTTTAAATAGAATATCAAAGAAAAAACTTTAAATACACATTCTTAGAGAAAATATGGACTCACTTCACATACTTTTAGAAGAGTTAAGAAGACGAAGAGGAATTTTGTTCAAAGCAACTGGTGAAATGCGAGTTACATTCACACATGGAAGGTTTCGTTTTTTTTTTTTTGCTAGACCGCGTGCCTTTTTAACTGCGGTATACTTAAACTCTTAGCTGATCTTATATTCCCTGTTGCTCACTGTTGTTTAATATTCTCGTTAGCCTCTTCAAAATTAAGCTTTTTCAGGAGTTTTCCATGAACAAATTAATTGAGGGTTCTTAAGCAGATCTGTGTAAAACCTGGATAAAGCATAGGAGCTTTAAAGCATAATAGAATAATAACCCGTAATTCAAACCAAACTCTTGCTAAGCCAACTTCATATCTTATAAAGCCGGTGAACCTGTTTTTCTGAGTATGGCTTAAATAATAGCTGATAGGTTCTTAAACGCATTACAGTAAGAAGAGTTACCAGGGGGTTTCCAGACAGATCTTCGTGAAAGTTTGAACATGTAGCATGGAGGAAAATTTTGTTGGTGTCGTTCAAGTGGTAAGGAGGAGCGGGACTTGAATTTTTACCCAAAATTCAAGTCTACTGCAGTCATCTTCAATTGTCACCTAAAAAATCTAACAAGCTGTCATCAACATGGAGAATCCAGAGAATATTTCGTACAGACAAGTGAATGGCCACTCCACACAGTTTTTGAAAACGAAACCTTCAAAAAGCTAAATTTATTTTTTATTAATTTTTTTTTTAATTTTATTGTTTGTCTGTTACTGTTATGAGTCTATGACAAGAAGAGGACCTAGGTTAACTCTTTGCTCTGGCGTCCTGTCCGTCCGCAGCATCTAATTTTTTGGTACTGACTCGGAACCGCTTGACTCCGACTGCTTGATCAAGCAAATTGGAGTCAAGAAAAATTAAGCATGCTCATCCAGCGACTTCTACTCTACGCAGACTACGACCCCAATCGATATACAGAAAATTTTGAGGATCTTCAGCTGGGAGTTCTGCTGCCTTAAGGTCCTATCTGAGATTTCTGCAACTTAAAAGTTTTGTAGTTGAATTCAAGTTAGTCGACATTAAAAATAGGCCGCGTTAAACGATCAAATGTCTGGCAAAGCCACCGCGTATACACCGCGTTAAAGGATCCACAGTCTGACAGAGCCACCGCGTATATACCGCGTTAAACGATCGACAACCTGGCAGAGCCCTAAAAGCAGTACCCACGTATCGTCCTAAATAAGACAAGGAACGTCGTTAATATGGCATGAGAGCAAAGCATCACCTCACCTCAAGCTAGCAATCTTTTCCAAATCGTACAGAAATATGTTTGTATAAGCATTTTCGAGTAAGAACAAATAGAACACTCCTGGAAGATCAGTTAAAGGAAGAACATCTTTGACCATGTCCATGGCTGTCGAAAGATCACGTATAAAAATTAGGAGAATGAAGATCACTGAAGACCGATCACTAACAGCGGCTGCAGTGTCGAATAAATCTTTCGCCTTTAACTTACAGTAGAGAACGATCGAAAGATTGAAAACAGTTGCATCGGCGGTAAAGATCGCTTGAGAAAAACCATGCAATTGCTGAAGAAACAAAGGAAGACGATCATTGAAAGACTACCACTAACAGAAGATCAGGGGCATTAAAGCCTGTTTAAGGACATACAGAAGTTCAACTAGACAGTTGTAGGGTTGAGCGGAAAAAAGACAAAAATCCCTTCCACCGTTGGAGGATCACAAGAAGAAGATCATTGATAGAGGATCACTAATAGAAGAACACGAGGATCAGAGACTGCACAGTTTGGGGAGTCTAAGAAGTTACACTTGCAAATTTTAGTCGCTACACGTCGCTAGTGCGTTAAAAGGAGTAATTTAAAATTTCACGTGTTGTGCTTCAATTCATATTAGAACAGAAAAACCTCTACTTCACAGCATGATTGCCTTCAACTACCGTCATCCACTGAGTCAGGTGTGGGATCAGATTATTCAGACGAGTTCTCCATGCAAGTCCTCTCAGCTCAAAGTGCAACAAGTTACAAACGAACTCATCAATCTGTGCGCAGCACTGAAAAAGGATACCCACCACCTCCCTAACTATCTCACCACAGCATCACCGCTAAATTTATGATGGCGGCGGCATTGCCCTTTCCTCGCCTTTCAATTCATACCACCCCTCATTTGCATCACGCCATCTTATTGGCACAGCTAACAAGGACACTCTGCCGCCAAAGTCCTGGCAATTATATGGGTTTTTCCTTTGCACTCCAGATGGGTGGAGAGGATAAGCGTTCCACCTCTTCCAGAGACAAGAGGGTGTGTGATCCAACCGCATCTCAGAGCCCGAACAGAGGGTGGATGCTAAACATGCGAAAAAAGCACGAGAATTTATTTGCTAGACTCGAGTGCGTTTTGTGTCTGTGTCTGCTGAAATACACGTCGTCGTTAGTGAGTCATTTGAGGACGAAACTCAACTTTTAAACCCTTTTGAATTCGGTGGAGGTAATTATGATAAGCTAAGCTGACGTACGCTGATCCTTGATGGCAGTTACACGGTAGCGGAGCGTTCTGCTCCTTATCTGAGTGGGAGCACATTGAGGGTGATCGACTTTATTTTCCACTTAATCAGCGAGTTGATTGCTCATAAATGAGCGGATGATGAGACGGTAAAGATGTCTCCTCTGAATGACGGCGAGGATTAAAGCGAGAGAGAGAGAAAAATACGCGCACTGTAAACAACCGGAAACCTGACAGGAGGCGCGGAAGGGAAAACAGCTTCAAATCTAAATCCGATTTATTTACAAAATGCCTGCCACTCACCTCTCTGGCGGTGCCGCGCCCTCCTTTGACTGCTCTCCTAGATTCAGCTCCCCGTTCCTCGGTGTGGTTGCGAAATACTTCTGTCGATAGTAACCGTCGGGCTGCTCCTGTTCCTGCTCCGCACCGCCATAGCCGCCACCACGACTCGGATAGAATTGGCGGCCCTCTTCGAAGCGTCCGTCCTCGTACTCCTCGTACGAGATTGAGCCCACACCCGCTGGGCTGCCGTACTCGTCGGTGCCCTCTCGCGACTGTACCTCGTCACTGAATATCGGCTCGTCCCCATCGGTCGCTGGGTCAATGGCGCGACTTGCAGACTCTATGACAACCGGTGCCTGCTCCTCGTAAGTGCCCCAATTAGTGGTAATGACTTTGCCGCCGCCTGGTCCATTCTCCCTGCGATAGCGGAGCCCTCCTGATGCGCTACTGCCGCTGGCATTGCTATCCTCCTCGTTATCCCTGTGACGCAGATACAGTTCGCCTTTGTCGGTCGCAGCGGGCTTCTGCAGGAATTTCAACCTAAACCCCGACTCGGGGGTGCTCTCACTGTTCAGCGACAACGATTCGGTGTTGGGGTTCACACTCGCACTCGCCACTAGCGTATGAAGGAGAACCAATGCGACGGCCAACAGGCGGACCATCGACCGAGAGGCAGGACGTTGCTGTTGCTGCTTCCGTGTCATATTTCCTCCACAAATGCACTTGTGATGACTTAATCCGAGCGTCAGAGTTCTTTTCGGACTGTTTTCGCTTTCCTTGGAACACTCACTTCACTTCACTGCACTACACTGAGGACAATGTCTGTTCTTTTCGATCAGCGCCCTTGTTGCGAACTTCTTCGGAACAATCTCGATTTGTTTATGAATCGGATCGGTTGGTCCAGTTGCTACCAAACCATTGCGGCCACTGGCTTTTTTTTCTCGACTTTTTACCAATGTGAATGGGGCACAATCGTTGACTGCCGCTTGCTTGGCACTCTTGTCGTCGTGAACTTGGCCAAGCCAGCAGCTGGTGGGGGGACGTTGTCGTTCGGCCGCATCGTGTGATGCCAATTAGAGCCTTTCGTGCTCTTTCGTTCGTCGTGGTCTACATTTCGAGAGTGAGTCTATGGATAACGGTTGATACAAATCCCAAAATTAGTGTGTGCCCTCGTCTTTGCCCCCCTTGACCAACATACATACGACGTCGACGGTGGTGTGATGGTGTGCCGCGGTGGAAAACAAAATTCTATGATGGGGAAGCGATTTACAGGCTATGCCCAGTGCTTAGCGGGGTAATTAAGTCTAATGAACTTTCGCGGGCTCCAGAATGTACGCCCTCAATTTACACATGTAACCGCTTCGCTGTCGGCTTGCTTAGAATCGGGATTTTGTTTGCCGAAGAGTTACCGCCGCTGCCGAAGTTCCAAATATTTTTTCCAGCGAAAGTACTTGATGTTGGTGGCTGTTGTTGTGTTCTTCTAAATATTTGCTTTGAGACGTACATTTTTGGCGGCCATTTATGTAAGCGCCCTGGTGACTCAGTGCAGTTTTGGGTGAGTTGTTGAAATGAGGCGGAGCATGAAATTGATTTCAATGAGGTGGAGGTCGCGTGTGCTTGGCTGGACTGTCCAAAGAATCTCATTATCCTTTGAATGAATACGTAATGTCAGCAAGGGACAAGCGGCCAGTTAACAGATAATTAGGTAACCCTTCAATTTACCCACATCCTCGACCAGGACAACCATAACTTTCACATTCACCCGCCAGCTAGCTAGTCAAGTCCGTTACGACGTTGAAAAAGCTGTCAAACCTGTTGGGTAAGGCACTTAAAGCAAGAATTTCATATTCCGGCAAACAGAGCTCCTTAAGCCTTTCCCACAAGAAGGCAACACTCCTTCGCCTCCTTACTATGAGCCCATAAATATAAAACGAATCCTCCGTCGTTATGCTGATGAGATAACGTCATAAAGGCGCCCGGCAACCCGGCAAATCCCCTCCATCGACACAGCCATAAATCCTCGGTGTAATCTCTCCATCCGGGCGTGTGTAAGTTGCGCACACTGCGCCCCGATTAAAACTTTCCAGCTTAAATGATAAATATTTTTTCGCATCCGATAATTAAATCTCAGCACTTCATAATTATTAATAATTAATTCACTCGCCCACCGGGTGCGGAGTCGGTGTTTGTGTGCGTGTGGGGGCACTTACACATATTCGGTCAAGAAGGGTAGCCGACTGATTAATTGCTGGATGTGAGTTTACCAAGTGGGGCAGGACTCCTCGTGGCCCACTAATTAACTTGCGTCCCAAGCCAGCGCCACTTACGGCCCCCGGACGGAGACAGGCGTCCATCGCGCAGAAATTATAAATAAAATTGTGGATTACGTTTCGGATGCGGTGGCGGAAGGAAAATCCACTGCCACTCAAAGGAGAAAATCTCTGTAATTTCACATACCGCAGCAGTGAACGATGACCCACAACGACAACGACGACGATGTGAGTGACGCGACGTGGAGACCGACGCACGGTGAAATCACGTAGGTCATCCTTTACGTGATCAAGTCTTCACCTACGGTGTGTGGACTGAATCACCGGTGAAGGTGATGCTTAATTGTATTCCGGATTCGCCGGAACGTCCATCGATTCATTTGAATACACAGCAGCGTCGCACAGACAATGCGAAGTCCTGGGCAGTGGGTGGGCGCGGCAGATGGATATTCTTTCCAGGACACGGTTGTGGATCTCCTTGTGGATTGTGCGTGTGGGTGGCAGTGTGCTCGAGGATTTACTCGATTTGTGCAGATAATTAAGTGGTCAAGTCACTGGGAGTTCATCGAGATAGTGAGCGATACTGTCTTTAAGTGGGACGACGACCGATGAGAGGGAAGACCGAATGTTGATAGCATCGTCGACGACGGCATCACACAGGCAAGTGATGCTCGGAATAAAGAAGCATTTAGATTTGTGTGAGATTATCCGGGAAAATTAATTGAAAATCTGTGTGATTACATGAGATTAGGACGGGCGAGAGAGTTCCGGGACGAGATTGCAATCTCGGGGTGGATCCTAATTGGTTGAACTTTTCACTTAGCCCCCGCTGTGCTGTGTTGTGTGGACGCAGGGATAGAAGCTTATTAGGAATTCTGTATCGGAACCGATGAATTAAATCGAGTGGAATTTATGGACGATGGAGATTAGGTTTGGGGAGGTGCTTGAATGAGAGAGATGACCATTTTGAATCAACTCGATGCGTTTTGAAATCAGCACTTTCTGTAGTGATTTTCGACGCGGGAACTTGGACGTAACTAAAAGCGGATGAGGGGGCTCTTAGTCTTTTTAAGCGAAAGGTTTTGCGTGCGATTTTCATCCTGTTTGCGTTGATTGTGCGTCTGAAGGAGCAGTATGGCGGCATGCACCTGGTCAAGCGTCTTCGGATACAATGCTTTGGTCACGTAAAACGTATAGACACCACCGCTTCGGCAATTGAATCTCTGAAAAGGGAGGCTACACAATTGCAAGGCAAGGCGTATTGGTTGAAAAAGACGACAACTATTGGGCTGGGATGTCCGAGCAGAAGTCTACAAGTCTTGGGGTGCTGTATGTCCTGTGTGCGTTGATGGCGTCTGTAGGAGAAGATTCCACGACGAACTCTATGGACTGTACAGCGACATGCGCCTGGTAAAGCGTCTTCGGATACATCGCTTAGGGTTGCCTGGCCATGTAGAGTGTGTGGACACCACAGCTCCAGCCAGAAAAGTCTTCGAATCCAAGCCATTGGGACAACGCAAGAGTGGACGGCCATGGTTGAGATGGCACCCAGAAGTGGAGAAGGATCTCAACCAACTTGGAATGCGCAACTGGAGGCAGCTGGCGAGAGATCGTGCTGGCTGGAGAGGCATGTTGGTTGAGACCCAGGTCCACCCCTGACTGTAACGTCATGGAAAGAAAGAGGAAGTAGTGAATCCATGATCATAGGTGTCTGCAAAAGAAAGGGTCGATCTCTTAAATAACTCAAACGAGTGATCATCCGCTGAACTAGCGTGTTACCCAAGTCCCTCAAATGCCTCAAAGTGCCTCCTTCAGCTGAAGAGCCTCTAAATTGAAACAAAATTCTCAAAAGAGCTTTTTTGCAGCTCAAGCAGCGTATTTGAGGTAAAATGAATGGAGGAGGGCCTTGAGGTTCCGAGAAGTAAGAAAGAATCCGGTTCAGCAGTGCCAGAATGGCAAACTTCAATCTCCTCGATCCGCACAAAGACCACTCCCACACCCACCACGTACAAGTACACAAAATAAACAAAAAATAAATTATCAAAATGAATATGACAAACAAGGAACAATCTCCTTCCACCTTGTGCACAGCGCGGCACAATGGAACCGCAAACAAACACAAAAAGAAGCCAGAGACAAGAAAAACCGTATGGCCAATTGAATAAATTGAATAAATAGTCCATAATTTTATTTGAAAGCTGCATAAATTACCCGCGTTCCCGCGCACTCGTGCTGCATACGCAAATACAAAAAAAAAAAACTGTGCTCGGGCTACCGCCACCACATCCTGACAGGGTCTTTGAGAGGATGCGGCCACACGGTCGAAATATTACTGTCTGCCAGTCTCCGCTCACCCACACACACACAAAATTCCGAAATGTTCGCGGTTGACATTTATTACTAATGTAAAAGTTTCACCGCAAAACCAACATCAGCAGTAGCACAGCGCACAGCAACTCACGGAACACACGATGAGGTCCTTTGGGATCAGTGCATACACTACCACGCGCAGAGCGAGAGCAGAGGACGAAGAGCGAGACTACAGATGTACTTCCACCATCCACCCATCGCGGACCCATTTAAAAATTTACAAAAAAAAAATGTTTTTATTTTTTTAAGTGCACTTACCGTGCGACAGAGAGGATTTGAGTGGCGCGCACTTGGAAGGAAGTCTGCACCGCTGGTCCCCGATACAGGGGATGCTAGCTTGTGAGAGCGCAAAAGTTACAAAAAACCCTGCGTGTTGAGGATCCCTTCAGCTGGTGTATTAAAATGATAAGTTCTTCGGCGCTGCATTGTCATCGCCCGATTGGTGCTCTCCCGCCGGTGGGGATGCCGCACTTTATTGTGTTTAATTTCTGACACACGTCAGCTCGCACACAAAAAGGACTCAATTATTTACGGGCAAAAACGAGAAGAAATTAAATGAGAGCTCGATTGCTGAAAAATGCATGGAACGGCTTTGATGTAATTAATCGAGGTCTGGGGGACGGGGATGATTGGTTTAAGCCGGCCGCGATGCGCAATAAATTCGTGTGTAAGCAGCTTTCGGGAGAGAGAGTATAAATATTGCAGAAATTACTGAAAATCGCCACCGCGTCTCAGATTGACATCCGATTTAATTACGCGTCGGTCGGCCTGGGGGGCGACTGAATTCAAAGGCAGACTGAAGCAACAAAGTGCAGAGCTGGTGGCAAGATTGATTGAAGGGGGTGTGGGTTGGGAATGATGCGTTGGTTGGAGTGGGTGAATCTGACGGTAAATGAAGTCAACATATGGTTGGAAAAAACGACAAACGACTGAGGAGGTTGCTGCAGGCCCCGAAGGAGTGGAGGCAATTCAAGTAGGTCACGATAATTGGGCTTGAATCTGTGACAAGGGAGGGTACAGGATTGAGTGAGGCGACAACTATTACGTAGAGTGTCTGAGAAGAAGGCTACAAGCCTTAGGGTGCTGAATGGCATCGGAAGACGCAACGAGGGATAGACTAGAATGTTTGATGAATCAGAAACTGTGCTACGAGAGGTGTATTCCCTTGAAAAAGTCGACGACAAGCTCAGTAAAGTATATGCTGTCGAAAAAATCGAAGACGGGCTAGGCAAAAACGATTGGGAATGCGGATACAAGCTTAATTGAGTCGCATGTCTTCAAAAAAAAGTGACGAAAGATGTACTAGAATGTTAAAGGAGGTGGCCACTGTGCTAAGTGCGGTGTATAGCCTAGACGCTTGAGTTTGAGTGTCTGTGGGGAAGGCTACTACCATCTACCGGTCAAAAAAGTCGACAACTGTTGATCTAGAACATTAGAGTAGACAATTTAAAAGTTAGCAACAGCTAGACTTGTGGGCGCCGTGGCGAAGTGGGTTCGCCGTTCGGAGTCGGCAAAAAACTGAAGGTCCTGTGAGAGAACAGTAGCACACACAACACGAGTAGTTGTTGTAGAAGCTTAGCCCTGGTCCCTTGTGGACTGTAGTGTCACTCAATTATTAAACGCTAGACTCCAATAGAACATTTGGAAAAGTGTCAACAGTGTTAAGTGAGGTGTATCCCCTCGAAAAAGGCGACTACGGCTTGACTAGAATGTCTGAGGAGGTGGTTTCTTAGCCCGGTGAGGTGTATTCCCTTGAAACATTTGACGAGAGATGCACTTGAATGCCTGAGAA
Source organism: Eristalinus sepulchralis (assembly GCA_944738645.1). Classification (NCBI taxonomy): domain Eukaryota; kingdom Metazoa; phylum Arthropoda; class Insecta; order Diptera; family Syrphidae; genus Eristalinus; species Eristalinus sepulchralis. The sequence goes on along the minus strand of OX122886.1, from coordinate 4,710,955 downwards.
AGTGGTTACAAGCCTAACTGAAGTGTATGGCTTCGAAACAGGTGATGAAAGTTGGTCTAGAGTGACTGAGGAGGTGGCTACTGTGCTAAATGAGGTGTATGTCGTAGATAACCTTGACTTCGGCTGGGCTAGCATCTGTGAGAAAGCTGCTTCAGACTTTGGTGTAGTGTATGTCATCGTAAACATTCTCGATAGGTGAGCTGGTATATTTGTAACCTGTAGAGCAAGTTGGGTGGATTCCATTGAAAATAGTAACGAAGACGGGGCTCGAATGCCTGAAAGGGTAGGTGCAGGGCTATATGAACGGGACGCAGGCGAAACAGACTGAATCAACGAGACGCAGAAAAGATAACTGAAACAATAGGTAGGCAGAAGCAACTTTTAAGTAGTCAGAAGCGCTTTAATTCAGCTTCCATTTTAAGAACTGACTCTAGTGACCCTGGTGATAATTAGGAACTTAACAGGCAACAGCTTTCAATGCAGACTGAAAAGATGTCGACCTTCACTTCGTGGATACACCCCAATATTAAAGAAGTAGGGCCCCTCTCCATGCCAAATCCATCTCTTGACGAAAATGCCCAAGTATGTTGCTGCAGCTTTAGTGTGATCTAAAATATGATCTTTAACCCTCCTCTTCCCGGTAAAGAGCATCAATGTTGGAAAGGGATCTGTGACCCCCTTATTATGGAAAACGAACTCGTTACAGAGAGCGTAAATTAGCACAAAATCCCTAGACACAGTCTCCCCCAAACACTCAAGCTATTCCAAATGGGAACATCGGTCCCCTTCGCATGAAAAACTTCACCTTGATAAATTTTGCATCAATTTTGTTGATTGGTGCACAAATTCAGTTCAAATTGCAGCAAATTCGGAAGAGAAAAAAGTCACAGGACCAAAGTTGAACGGAAGCCAAAAAAAATTCTGACCCGTCCAAAATCCAAAATGCCTGGTAAACTTTGTACCGCGATGACTAAAACCTGACCCAAATCAATGTGCAAAAAAAATGAAAATATTTCCAATGAGCTGACAAGACAAAAACACACATTAATCGGCGACAGTGCGATGAGAGCATATTTTATTTTTACGCACATTTGCCGTTTAGCAGATTCGGAACGATGAATAGAGACACACTCAGCACGCACGCACACACATTCTAATTAGAACGAAAGCATTTTCACTCACGACTCGACCCGATTCGTGGCTATGAACGAACGGCGGACCGCGATTTATCGCCTCCATCTGCCGCGTTCACGCATGACCCTTTCCCGATATGATCTTGTCACTAATTGCCCGTCCGTTTTATTATTAATTAATAACGATACCACTTGACAGTTAATACTTTGAATTAGCGCAGCGTACAACTTGTTCAAAAATTCAGACGCGCGCCACATAGGCGACATCATGCGTGGCGACAAAATAACTGCCAACCATCTGGACACTGCGACAAATGGGATGATGTGCGGGTGGCGGGGGGATGGCTTGTTGAAATGAAAGGACCACGTGGTGTATGCCGTGGTAAGTAGTAATTTAAATTAAACGCCAACATTTTAATTGTTGTGCCTTTTTGTTTATTCATGACGACATAACCAAACACAGTCGAGTGTGTGCATTGTGCTCTCGTTAAATTTGTTTATGCTCCCATAATCCGACAGTGGTCCTAGTTGTGGCGTTTGGTTCCGATATTTTCTGCGGCCAATGCACGCACGCACCCACGCCACTGAGCTAAGGAGTCCTCATAATGGCGCGGCAAATGCTGATTCACTTCTGAGTGCCGGCCTAATTAATAACACCGTTACGAACGATTACACACATTAAATCGATTGGGGGATAAATAAATTATCGACTATTTACTGTTAATTGTGTGACATTAAAACAAAGAACTTTAAGTACGAACATTGCCGTACACACACGCCCTCGATTGGCGAGAGAGTCTTTCTATTTGCGAACACATCCCACATCAATGTGCAGGCAAGTGAGAGGGAGCTTTTGTTTTTGCTGCGCAAATAATCATAAAAGGCGGCGAATCGAAATTAATTGTATAACCACCAGTAATGGGAATGGTTTGGTTTGTTTATTGAGAAGTTTATTTGGCAGCATTGTAAATTACCGAGTCATTTTTGAGAGCAGAGCATGTATGCTGCTTGAGAGAGGGTCTTGTTGGATCTTTTGCGCTGGAGTTTGAGACGGCGCAGGAATGCTGAGTCATTTGAAATCAGGATACATACCCTTTAATATATGCAACATTTCTTTATACCTGCACCCTTCATCTAATTTCTATAAATCCTTCAAATTCAAGCAGGTTGCGTGTGAATTGTAAGAACAAAGGAACATCCTTTTCATTTCAGATTTCTGAAAAATGACTGTAAATGTCTAAAATGAAGAACACCAGTTCTCATTTGAAAAGCCACTGTATAGCGAACATCTGGTAACAGCAGGTAACAGCAGAGCCTCCTGAACCCTGCATTTGAGTCTGCTATATGATAGGAAAAAAAGTACAGGATGTGTGCGTTACTGTATGTCCTGCATTCATCACCTCTAGACCAATCTAGTTCGAGTTAGAGGGTTATGATAGATTGGTGAGTAGACGCAGTACGACTGACCATGGATCCATGTGGATTCATTGTGATTCCAAGAAGAGGGGAAATGATTCCTGTCCATCTAACCTGTAAAATCATTTAAAAATACGATATGTTGGTTAAGATTGCAGCGTTTTAGTGAATACACGAGTTGTGAGTGCTATTGTTAGTTAGTTCGTTACTTGAATGACATTAGAGCCCACAAGGGACCTGGGCCTAGCTTCTACAATAACTACTCGTGTTGTGCGTGCTACTGTTCTCTCATGATTACAAGAGGCCTACAGGTTTTTGCCGACTCCGAACGCCGAGATTTAAGAAGCTTTTCATAGACAAGTATTGTTCAAGTGTTGTCAGCAATTCAAATGAGGTGGTGCAGTGAAAAAAATGCGAGGTGTTCTGTCCGGGAATCGAACCTGGGATCTTGGCGTGGGAGTCGACGCACTTCTTCACTGCGTAACGGCGACTATGCTATTGTACCCTCAGGGAAATAGGATACCTACAGGTTATTATTGTTAGAACAAACGGTGAAATTTAAGGAGACCTTCACAAATAGTACTCTTTGTGTATTTTCAGAAACTTAAAGGAGGTCTTGCTGTAAAAAAATACTAAACCAGGATTCGAATCTAGAAGCTCCGACCTGTGAGTCGAAAAACATACCCACTACACCACGATGGCTGTTTTGCCAACCTTAGAAACCTTGAAGGAGCATTAAAAGGTTTCTCTAATACGAGTATCTTGAAGTCCCTTTACATGGCACTCTACTTAAGCTTCTAGCGTCATCAGACTAAGATTTGGTACGTCGTAGAGACTCTGAGGCGTATCTTCTTCCCCTTCTTCATTCCCTTACCATGCGCGAATGCGGTCGTCGCTTTTCAACTAAAATCACGTCTTAAACGTATTTTTATGGAGCAGAATTTTTGCACAGTGTTTCTGGAGCCCAGAATTCGTGCTTTCGTACAGGGTGTTGAGAAGTGCCACCGATTATCAGCATTCCTCCGCAAATCAGCTAGCGATGGCTTAATCCACTGTTATGTCACCATTGAATCTATATAGACCCCTTCTCTATGGAAGAACATCAGCTAGCCCATTGCAGGTTATGTCCCCATGCTCAGGAACCCAGAAAGGAGTGCACTCAGCTAAGAACCTTCAGATCTTAGGGACAGTTTGTAACTAGCTTGAATAGACTAGACTCGATTTTTATGTCAAAGATAGTCAAAATGATCGGTACACTGTTAGACAAAATTGCAAAATCAACTTTACCATTCCGCACACCTCTTTGACAGACCATTTGAAAAACACTGCTGTGATCAGGTGGTTGATTTCAAGGCGCGAACAGCTTCAGAGTTGTACAGTTTCAAGAATGGCCACCTTCCAGGTGGCGGTAGGATGTTGGTGAAAAACTCTCCTGGAAGGGGCTTAACGAGAACTTCAATGTATAAAAAAATATGTTCAACTAGGAGTCGTGTGACTTTTGATAAGGTCGTTCGAAACTCACAAATCAACACCGGAGACACGATTTCCCAAGAGTTCGTTTAGCTACTGGTGTGTGGGTAGCATTGGTGTGACTGGGCGACCACAGCGATTCTTTAATTAGGTGATGTAGACACGGAAGATTTTGGCGGTTTATCAGGACAAAATGACTTTACGGACAGAACGCCGCAATGGTAAAGGACTGCATCTACCTCGACTCCGTAGTCAGTAATGGCAGTAACATCTATGATGACATCAAGAACCGAATAAATTTTGTCAATCGGTGTGTCCTTGGACTGAGGAGACAACTGAGCAACAGAACCCTCTCCCGCCGGTCAGCTGAGAAACACAATTCTTTCCAGGTAAGCCAGTGTGTTATCAAGCGTTTATATACCCCTCTGATCATTACAGTCCTTCTTGGCGGCACAGGGGCAATTACGTATTCAGCCCGATGATAGTCTTGGTTTTGGTTTTGAGAAAAGTTCTGCGTGTGTTCCCGCATGTACTGATTGCATCTGAGAGGGAAGATGCAACGACGAACTCTATAGGCTGTACGGCGACATACGCCTGGACAAGTGTCCACGGATACAACGCTGGACCATGTAAAGCAAGTGGACTATAATGCTCCTGCCGGAAAAATCTTTAAGTCCAAGCCAACAGCGCAACAGAGGACATCTTCGCCTGAGATACCGTACACAAGCGTAGAAAGGTCTCAACCAGCTGTGTGCACGAAATTGAAAGCAGCTGGTGAAAGACTATGCTGACTACAGAGGCAGTTGTTGGTTGAGACCCAGAACCAATCGGAACTGTAGTACTGACCACCCACCAGGTAGTCTGAGTCTGTTCACAAGTCAACTTCATCCTCCTCAGTCCTCCAAAACAAAGTTTTAAAATCGATACCAGACCAAGATTTAATGGTTCATGGACAACTAACCTTGAAAATGCAGAAACCAAAAATGCAAAAAAAAACTAGAAACAATTCTCAAAGCCCCCGGGGTGCCAAGGTCCCCTTCTCATCTTCATTCGGAAAATAAAAACCATCCCACTCGTGCACCATCAAAATGAATGTCGAACACCGTCGACAATGACGACAGCAATGAGAGCAAGAACAACCCCCGACCAACTGATACCACCACTCTTGACTAATAACACACCGAGAGGAAGCGGGAACTTGATTACGCCGCAATCAGAAATTCAACTCCTCTGGGAAAAATGAAATCTCTACTAAGTTTCAAAATACAGTTTACCCCAGTTTGCTTCATAATTGCAAGGGTTTCAATGGCGGCCAGGAGACCCCGGCATCCGAATCCATCCCTCGTGCAAACACGGTTTCGGAATTGATGCAGTCCATGGTCCGTGATGGTGATGGTGGTGGTGGATTCTGTTTGGAGCAGAAAGGGGGGGGATGAGCTGCCTGTTAAAGTATTCCATCACATTCTCGGGGCAATCGTTCTAATGGATGAGACGAAAAGGGAGGGGGAAGTAGGAGATGAAGACATTCGCTGTGTATGCTAAATGGTTCCTTTCGTGGGGAGGGATGTGCTGCTGCTGCACAGAATTACATCGTGCTCGTCTTGCGGACAATATGTAGGGAAAATATTGTATCCTGGATTTTGTCCTTCTCCTCTCGCGCGCACACACACACACACACACGCGCGCCCCATTCATTGGCTTCATTTCGACGTGATTGCGAAGTTCGTGGTGTTAAATCTGCCGGAGATCCATTGCGAAATTCGAAACAGAGAACTTTGCGGACCTGAGAAGGAGTTCACCTTACAAAGGCGAAGCGGAAAAGTTCCTGTTCGTTTGTCTGTGTTAGATATGGAATGCCACACTCATCCATCCACACACAAACAAAATAATGCTCGGGCTGTGGCTGTGGCGGTGGTGACGACGACGACGGTGGTGGTGGCGGCGGCAGTGACAGAACGCTACAATGGTGGCGATTGAACCAGTAACCACTGGTAACCATCGGGGTATGTTATCCCATACATTCTGTGCGCCCTTATCTGGTGCTCAGCACTACTGCTGGTGGTGCTTAGTGCTCCTTCTTTGCGCCGAAAACACTGCCAACGACGAGTTCTCCGAACACAGCCGCAAGAGACTGGAGTCATGGGAAGCAGAATGCGGAAATGGAGTGTGTGTGTAGTTCGGTGGGTGGATGGCACACACTCACACACACACATACACACAAACTCCTACACATCGTCAAGTGGGAGGCAAAGGAAAAATTGTAGACCAAATGAGAGGGAGTTGAAGTGGCCCGGTTGAAGATGAAATTTCAACTGCTGCTCTGCGGTATGTTGAATGTTGTATGTGGTCGTAGTGGTCGTAGTGGTTGCCTCCTCGGTGCGGTTGTTGGGTAAGTTCTGGAGCACTGTGTGCGGAGAGTTGAGGCTCCGTCGGTTTGGCGTTCTTTTCGGATTGAAGTGAAGTGGAGCGAGGAGCGAGAAACGAGAAGAGGAGAGCTCTTGGTTTCAATGTTTATGGAATTGGCCACAATCGCTCAATTCGAACGCGCTCTACGGAGGATTGCGCTGTAGTTTTGTTTGTTGTACACTTCTCTGTGTTTCCGCTTTTTTTTCTCTCTGCCCTGCTTTTCGAGATTATTTTAATGCTTCCCATTTATTTTTTATGCTGAAGGCAAGGTGCGTACAAGGTGCCATGAAATCTCGTCTACAAGACCGACCGACCGACTGCTGCTGCTCGAGTCGAATGAAAAATTTACAAATTGTTGTCTGGTAAATTGAAAAAGTTTTGCATACAAATTAAATAATTGAATGCGAGCGGCCTGTGGGAAAAGCCATGTGTGAACGGGGAAAATTTTGGATGGATGCACTGCAGTGGGATGGAAAGTGGAATGTTTTTTTTTGCAAACAAAACGAATTTTTGGCGTTTGGTATTGCAAAAGTTGAGTTGGATGTTTTGAAATATTTTTTGTTTGAAGTGGCGCCCGGCAAAGGATCACTCTTTTGTAAGCGGCGGCGGTAAAGTCGTAGTAATTGGTGGATTTTCGCTGAATGCAACCTTTTACTTGACATTTGTAAAACATCAATTGTCCCAAACGGCCATTTATCTTAATTCAGAAGCCTGTGGGTGGGCCCAGAGTCCACAGACAGCTTTCAAATTAAGCACACAACTCAGGTGTCTCGGTTTCAACTTTGACAGATAATTTCCACAAAGACCTAGACCATTTTCAGTCACTTTCAAGGCTAATTACGGTAAAATTGTATGCCTCAAACAAATTTAGCAAATCCCCAACCTCCTCCCAGGTCGGCGTAAACTTTTCGTGTAACTACCAGCGAACAACTTGGCCAAACTTCAATCAGATTCAAATTTAATAATTAAATTTCATCCCTACAATCCTCTAATTTCCCACGAACATTTACAATCTCCCCCCCCCCCCCCCAGTTCGCCGCATTGTTTGTCTTCGTTCATAGCTTCCTTTGCTCTGCCAACGTCGTGGCTTCGTGTCCTTTGCCATCATCTAGGCCAAGTCCAAAAAAGGAAAAGGACTCATTTGAATAATGTCGCTGCCGTTATGTCTCCCCTTTCGCGGGCGAAACCAAAATCAATTAGATCCCCGCACAAAAACCTCAACAGCAACCACCGTCACCTCTGTGCCGCTGTGCTTTCAATCCCTTTTCGGGCGCCAATTTTGTGACAACTCTCGTCTTCCCTAGGCCAGAACATCAAGTGTGACGTTTGGAGCCGCCCGTGAAGCATCACTTTCGACACTTTCGAACTCGTAATGATTTCAAAACTCTTGACAGAAGTTAATTCTTCTCATCATCAGTTTTATCTCGCTCTCTCTCTTTCTCTCTCTTGCCTTGAATTCACTGCCATGGGAAATGAATGAGCGCTCCACAACCGTCAGGAGTGATAAAGTGGAACACTTTAGTCAGACAAAAGGCTGACATCATTATCCCGTTTGTATATCGGGATAATCCTTTTCCTGCCTCTCGTTTGATTCCCCGGAAAGAGATTTATAATACAAATGCTGTTTGCCAACTTAAGCAGTGTGTCGGCTTATGGCTCCCCCGAGGGTGGGGTGCATTAAGAAAGTTTCTGTGACACACGCACGCACATTTTCCGGAAGAATAAGATCCCTGCCACGCTTCAAAATCGCTTACATTCCATCGGGTGGTTGGCCTGAATTCCGCTGTGGATTCTCACCGGTTATGCACCACAGTCCGGCCGGGGAGTTAATTTCAAAATCATGCTGCGCCCGTGTCCGACGACTCGTGGCTGTCCAAATGATTTGGTCAAACACCTCGACGAGCATAGATTCTTCGCTGCCGGTTGGTTTGCCTTGTTTCTAACTGTTGTTCATTCAACATTTTTTTATTGGTTCATTATTGATGAGACGCTAATTTGGATGGACTTTCGGTTGAACTGTTCCCTCTTCTTGGTGGGGTGGATGGGGGGAAGGTTGTCATGGATGACACGTCGAAATGTTGATGACTCTATTTTTCGTATGATCTCGATAGATGAATGGACACACGGCAAGATCTGGGTTAATCGTGAGCCGGCGATGGTGACGTGTGTCGCGCGGTTGAACAAATTAGCTCATAGTCTAAAGAAAAGACAAATATTTGCCCCCAGAGCGGCGACAATAAGCTGGAGAGAGAAACACAGTTCGTTTTGATTTGGAAAATATGCTTACAACGGGATTGGATTAGAAGTTAGCGGAAGACGTTTTTTTTTGTTCTTCTAAATTGGTGATTAATCTTTGATCGATTTGATGTGTAACTGGACTGCATGGGAGTGGTCAGCTGATGGGGGAAGTAGGTCGCTTGTCGGTACATGAGAACGGAGACTGGGAAGACGGAAACAGCATCCACCCTGCGAATCCTGTTAGTTAGAAACACCTAAAAAGGGGAAATTTCCTCGCCTTAGTTGGGTGAGTTTATTGATCACAAGCTGGTGACCTGACCTCTAGAAGTCTGACAGATACCAGAGGTCTAGCAGACGCCAGTCTCAAGAAGCCCGAAGGACGACAGAAGTCTCAAGGGCAACAGAAGCCTGACGGACGCCAGATGGCCGACGGAGGCAAAAGTCTGACGGACGACAGAAGTCCCAAGGATGCTAGAAGTCTCAAGGACGCCAAAGGTCTCAACGACGCCAAAAGTTTTAGGGACGCTAGAAGTGTCAAGGACTACAGAAGTCTGACAGATGCCAGTCTGACGAAGCCAGACGGACACTAGAAGTCTCTAGAACGCCAGAAGTCTGAAAGAATCCCGTCTGGAGAAACCCGACGGAGGCAAAAGTCTGAAGGATGACAGAAGTCTCAAGGATGCTATAAGTCTCAAGGACGCCAAAAGTCTCAGGGACGCCAGAAGTGTCAAGGACTACAGAAGTCTGACAGACGCGAGTCTCAAGAAGCTCGAAGGATGACAGAAGTCTTTAGGGCGACAGAAGCCTGACGGTCACCAAATGTCTGACGAAGACAGAAGTCTGACGAACGCCAAAAGTCTCAACGGCACCAGAAGTCTGACGGGCGCTAGAAGTCTGACGGACGCCACAAGCCTGACGGGCGCCAGAAGTCTGACGAACGCCACAAACTTGACGGCCGCCATAAGTCTGACGGACGCCAGACGTCTGACAAACGCCAGAAGCCAGGTGGTTAATGGCTTTCAAGACTGGCGCCCAACGGAAAACTTGAATTTACTTGATTATTAAGGACGATTCCAGACCACATCTTAGTTAATCGCTGAGCTTCTGATTATTCTTTACAGATAGGAGCGTTTAGCAGCATTTGACAAAATGGCGCCCAACGTTGGATTTAAATAAAACATCAATTTAATATCAAGCCCATCTTCTGGCTAGATTTTTCTCTTCATATTTCATAGCAACCAACTAGATATCTCTGATTACAAGTTGGCTTCGACGTATTCCTGGAAGGACATATAGACGCCCACTCAACCTTCCATCCATCACCCACCCCACATTTCATCAGAAGCTTCAAATGCACAACCTTGCAAACTTCGAAAGTGCATCACACACACACACTTCCACGTGGTCCACAGTCGCAAATAAAATCGTAAAACCGTAATATTGCACTTCGAACGTTTGTACATAGCTCTCTACCTCGTGTTGGGTGTGTCTCTGGATGCAGATGCAAAACAAAACTAGAGATTGAATTATAGGCTCCCTCCGAGAGCAGTCCAAAGTAACCCTCTGGCTGTCGATCTGATCCGAACCCAGTTACCAATCTGCCACTGTGTCTGCTCGAATGACAAAGATGATGATACTCGTAGTTCACTGCGAGAGAGAGGACAAATCGATTTGACTGACTCGCAGCAAAAAACCATCCGCACCAGCAACGCACTCCTCCCTCTCCCATCCACTCGTAGTCGCCGCCGCCGCCGCCGCTGTGCAAGTGGCCTGTTGAAGGCGGGCAGGAAAAAAAAACCTGGATTTGATACGTTTTTTCTACCGTACTCCCTGTGTATCCTTCCTCGCATGCTGCATGCGAATTTAAACCCTTCGCCGGTACGGCTTTTCTCTTCTGTGTGTTTTCTTTTTCCTGACCCGCCCAGTTGTTGTTGTTGTTTCCCTTCAACTGTTGTAAGTTAAAATCGTGATTCCATCCATCAGTGACTCCACTCTAGCTATGACCATTTTCAGTCTCCAGTTCACCAACAGCGGCCAGCAATGTGCACTAAATGGTTTTCACTTCAAAGGGGCGCACTGGGTGGATGTGGCGTTTGTGTGTGTGTGTGCATGGGATGTGGATGTGGGGGGAGGGGACAACCGCCACGAATGTCTGGAAATGCAGATTGAATTTTAATTGAACATCCGAGGGATAAACTGATTTTTTTTTCCAATGGGGGAAGGAGGAGGATTGGAGTCCTGATGGAGGAGGAGAATTTGTTTGGCAAATGAATCAATTCAGAAACCAGGAGCAGAGATGTGAGTGAACTCTTGGATAAAATGTTTGCCGGGAAGTACTTTTCAGAAAGAGATAAAACGCCCTCTTCCACTTTCATCCCTCCCCCCCCCCCCCCTCCAGTGCAAGTGGGAAAAACAACACTTGGGAAGTGTTGGAGTTGGACAGTTGAAGAGATGGATAAACATGCGCTCTTCACACAGTCCATAGGGAAACGAAAGCACGAAGCGTGTCCTCAACTGCAAACAGATTCCGCAAAGTCAACCAAAGTAAGCCAGGCAAACTGCATTTCAAGGCGAAATCCCTTCAACAAGCTGCAGCATTTGGATTTAGGAAGTCAAAGGAGCAACTGAGCCTAAGGAACTTGCAATTTATAAGATGAACCCCATAAACAACATCACCTCGGAGAGCAGTCGAGGCCGGTCCTGCTTAAATCCAACCTATGACTGTGATTCCATTTAGATTAGGCCAACGAGACACTCCCCTCCATGCCCCAGTTCATTTTTGAATCCCTCCGCAAATACACCCCAAAGGACCCTAAGCAACCACATGCATCAGTGCATGCGGGCACTCGTTTGCAGAGTGCAGCCACATCCAGGGCTCTCATCATCAACAGCAGCAACAACAACACAGCAGAGCGTTCTTAAGGGTGCAATTATTTACTGCAGCCATGCGAGAGGATAACTTATTGGATAAGCAAAATTAAAATACCCAGGATATCACCGACAATGAACCGAATGTTGCCGAAGCCGGAGTGCCATGCTGGCGGTGCGCCACTTGGGTGTGTTTGTTTTTGATACCGATACCGAGGCTCTCTCCATCTGTTTATTTATCCCTTCATGCGAGTGGGGGGGGGGGGGTGGATTTGAATTTTGATTTCTGTTTTCAATCTTTTGGGAATTTCGACTAAACATTGCGGCCGATCAGAGATAATGTACATCTGATAGTTTGCCCTACCCACACACACCCACACACGACCAATTGCGCAAATAGGACGAGGGCTTAACCGGCCACACACACACAGGGGACCGACGCAATTTCCAAAAGTGGATCTTTGACTGGTTTTCGAATTTGCGTTTCCCTAACTGCCGATCTGTGTCATTTAGATATCAATTCGATTTAAGTCCTATCTCCCCATCCCTCCGATTTGCGTGAGTATTCGCCTGTGTGTTTGTGTGTACACGGAGAGGTCTATCAAAACCTTCCCATTTTTGGAGGATAATTGAAAAACTTTTTAATTAGAATTCAGAAAATGATTTTTCCGTTTGGTGAATTTGCAAAATCTACCACCACTGGGTGATGGGTGCGTGAAAACTGAAAAAAAAAACGCAGAAAAAACTTGTGTATTGTAGTCTTAGGTCGACGTGAAGCGCGAACCGCAAGCAGGACTCCTCTCGACGGTTCGGTGTGGGTGGGGACATTGTGGGGGGGGGGGGTACTTCGTGTGGTTGTTAAGGAGCCACGGGAAGGTAATAAAATTAACGAAAATGAGGGTAAATAATGTCTGGGAGCGTTGCTAAGCGAATAAGTATTTGTATTCGGTTTTTCATTGTGTTTTAATTGCAGTTGGATTCGCGTTCGTTTTTTTGCTTGCCTTTGTTTGGAGCACTCGAAGCGAAGTGTTGTTGGGTTGATTGGTTGTCGGGCGGTTTTTTTTTTTTGTTTCTAGTCAATAATGAACTACAGTTGATGAGGCACTTAGCTAACCGAACTCGATTAGTCTTCTATAATTCTCTTGAAGAGGCTACTTAACGGTTAAGGGGGAAGGGGGGAATGGAGGGTGTTCGCACTTAACGATATTCAACTGGTACTTCAGATTTAACTTCAACCGAAGGGTTTAGAAGAAGTTTGAAATCGAGAAGTCGGGGGAAACTGCTGAATGTAGGTCCAAATAAAAGTTTTCAAACTTGTTAACCCCTTCAACACCTGGAGCGAACACAGCATAGGGGATTTTGAAATGTGCCACGAACACATGAGGAGTAGAGAGTGCAACACAATGAATTATTACAGATTCCTGAGTGAGTCAAGTGCTTTTGCGGTCTGTGTTACCTTTTGTTGCAGTTGGGTCTAGCCACAGAAGGAGGTGAACGGGGACACAAAATATGCCAAAACCTACCGAATCTGGACAACAAGGAAAAGGAAATGCTGACGGAATCCTTGTCTTAATTTGACATTGGGCGAACAGAGGATATATGAAATGGAGGTTGTTCAAAGCCTATGCCCCTACCACCTGCTACATCACAGCTTTGCCCTTGATAGACTCAACTTTGACGCTCCAACTACCGATTGATCGAGCTGCCAAGTCACTACCAAACTCCATTCATGAAATCTCCGCACATGATGCCCACGGCAAACATTCGAGTAAATTCCACACATTTCCCTTCACCGACGCAGCGCCTTTTGTACCTTCCTCCCAAGTGCGCTCCAATTCCAAGCAACCTTCAGTACACCGCATCACAAGTAAAAAAGTAAAACGCTTGAGGTTTCGAAAAGTGAAACAAATCTACGCTCGATTGCAGGCGAAAAAAAAATCTCTCAATCCCGTCACCACCCTCGTCCTGCGGGTCTAATTGCTTAATCAAATAAAATTGCCACCAAATATGAATTAGCTGCTCTCGCGTCGCGCTCAAAGAATTTTCTACTGACCCCATTCTGGGCAGCTGAGGCAGCAGCAGCAGCAGCACCAGGAGACGCCATAGAGATAGACATCAATCCGTGTGTGTGTGTCCACCAATTTGGATTGCCCGCCTCACACACAGTGACCGGGTCAGTGGATGGCCGTCGGATGGATGGGAGTCGGTCAGGCGGCGGCGATGGTGTGTGGCGGTTCGTCGTTATGTGCCAAATCGATAATCAAATAACGTTAATAAATAATTAATTTCGATCTCATTCCGAGAGCTCGTGTTGACTGTGGTGGGGATGGGCGGACAGTGGGTCAGCAGACGACGCTCTGCCATGCATCCAGATTCCATTCATCCACAATTAACACCTTCCAGTCGGGCGTTTGTGTGTGAAGATGTCCATAACTCACGGTCTACCGGGTGGCTCCATGGATTCTGGATCTTCCGATACTAGAGAGAGCAGCACACACGTTAAGGGTTGCTAATTATTTTCATTTGACGCCTCTCACCTCCCTCCCCCCCCCCCCCCCTCTCTCTCTCTTACTCCCTCTCTCAGTCACTCTCACGGGATCTTCACGGATTCTGGAACAAAATCGATGGCCAGTTAGCACTGATTTAGTTAGAGAATGTGGGCCAGCGGCGGTGTGTACACTCACCAACACTTACCCAGCGCCAGCGATTGTGGGGGGGAAAAGAACAAAAATGCGCGATGGGGCCGCGAAGAAAAAGTGCCGTGAATGTCCATCGAGGAGCTGTTTATCATTTAGTAAGGTCGCACAAGTCACAATGACAAGACCATAACAAAGCTTGGAACACTCGCTGCACACAGAAAGGAAAAGGATATTTTGTTTTCCGCGTTATTCTCGATCGACTCACTTTTGTTTGACTAGAGTTTTGTGGTGCGTGGAAATTCCGAACTGCCCGGGAAAAGTGAAAATTTCGGATTTTGTTGAGAAACGTGAGAGAGAACATGATTACGAGAGTTTTTGCGTTAAGCTGGCTCCTCCTTCTCACTATTGGAGTCAGTCGGGAAGTGCTTGGTTACTCGCAAGTGGCGATCGCTGGTTCTGGACCTGCCAACGACGACGGACCGAAGGTCTTCAAGGCCCTGAATATGGACCTGATTTATCCAAAGACGTAAGTTTTACGAGGGATATGCAAGGATCTCGAATTTAACCGCTCCTCTCCGCAGTTTCAATTCAAGTGAAAATCTGCCCGCAACAAAAGACGCAACACCCCCAGAAGTCGTTGAATCTTTATCGGCAGCAGATGGTGAATCTCCACCCGAACGCAGTTCATCAGATGTGTCATCGGCACAGCCACCAGCAGTGGCAGTAGTCACTGCGGAACAACCACTGTCAGGTGGCTATTACACCTCACCACCAACGCCACCGTTCTTTGTCACTCCTGCAAACCACGCTTACAACGATGACGACGCTGGTGCTGCTGCTCCTCCTGCCGCCACCGCTGATGAGTCCGGCGAGAGTGCAGCCGCACCACCATCCGCCCCAACAACGGCAGCTGCAAGTGGACGTGCTGTTGACTACCGGCCAGCTTATCCCTTTTCACAGCTATTAACACCGAACAGTAAAGGTTACAGACCATCAGCACCAGTAGCAGCAGCAGCCTCGTATCCTCCAATGCGCTCACGACCGGTGTCCAGGCCCAATACTGCCTCTGCAGTACGACGTGTTGTTTATCCAAGCTATCAAGCGTCGAGGACGCCCAGCCGTGCTGAAATTGATAAACTAAGCGGAAAAGGTAATAATCAGTTGTTGTTGGTGGAGGATTGGACGGGTGGTCTGTGCGTGTGCATGTGGGTTTCCTGACTGGCTCTTGTGTGTGCCAGATGATGTCTGAAGTGTGAATGGAGGGTTTCTTTTTTTTTTTTTGTTTGTTTGTATGACTGTGTGGGTCAGGGTAAAGGGAAATCTCGTTGAATCCTTTGAGTGTCAGAATGGAGGTCACGTTATGAAGATTTTCCAAGAAATCTAGAGACATCTGGAGACATCTGGAGACGGCTTTTAAGAATTTTCCAAGGGGGACTTGAGGGAACTTGACCAAGCGCTGTTCACTGAAGGCAATCATATCGTCGGTGACAAGGAGATTATTGCCTTCTCGTAGCTGTTGAAGATTTTGAATTGTGAACCCACAGGCATTTTTAAGGAAGCTTGGTCTGTTCAACATTCTGGCGACTAGCACATTGTCGGAAAGGTAGTCGCATAATTCGAAGGCTGCGAATACTTTGCAGAGAATGGAGAAACCTGAGTTTTCGGCGGCTTTGAAGACTTTCGCCGGCGACGGAAGTGATGTCGGTAAAGCAGTGATGTGTACATATTAGTACTGTGATGCAAAGATAGTTGCTCATACGCCACCACTATGAGGAAAATATTTTTTTTTGCAGTAACTTGGTCATTTGTCAGTTCTAGAGGCTTTCCGCTGTTAGTTTGTGTCGAAAAATAATTTCTCCTCTTGCAGAGTTTGGACAAGGACTGCCACCTACGACAAATGTACGACTTCTGCAATAATTGAGCGACCAATTAAACGTTTTCATAGAATTCACGATCATTTAATGTCTCCAAGCAATCTGATTGCATTTTAAGAGACTCCTTATCCGTCTCCTCGAGGTTGAGACGCCGAAACCTTAAAACCAAAAGGATATCTCAAGCAAGGAACTTTCTTCTGCACCAAGGTTAATCTTGTAATGCTCAGCAGAAACCTACGGAAGAGTTTACACTGAGATTCAGAGTCAACAAAGGCTTTTACGAGATTCTTTAGAGAGTCCTTAAATTTTTGTTGACTGTATGCAAAACCATCAGAAGCATCAACAATGAGGATTCAAAGATATGTATCTTTGGCACAGTCCCCAGTAGCCCTTAAGCTTGCAGAAGTCTTCCAGTTGAAGATATCTTTGGCACAGTCCTGAGTGGCCCTTAAGCTTGCAGAAGCCTTGAGTTCCAGGGAGAGGCAATTCTTCAAGCTGTACACAGAAATGACTTAAAGCCTGCCCTGAACGTAAATTTTACATCTGACTTCATAAGCATTTAAGTCTTAAGAAGTTCGAGTTTCAGTGGATTTTCCAAGCCATAGAGAGCTCTAGACAAGTCTGCTATTGGCGCCAGTTATGGCACTTTTGTCGGGAGGTTCAGGTTGTTGTTGGATTTTGCTGAAGAGTCCAATAGGAGACTTAGCTACATATCTGCAGAAAGCGCCAATTTTTGTATTTGTTTGAGTATTCAGCAGAATCCCATAACTGACTGAACATTGTTCCTAATTCAGCAACGCGCTTCACTTGATTTGCACCGGGTCCCTATTCAAGATTCCTCCAATAATTTGTTTCCTGAAGATTCCCTTAAGGTTCCCGCCGCTTACCTTCAAGAAGAACACTGTTCTAGCGCAAAGTCCAAGCAACCCTTCTTTGAAAGTCTAGCCTCACCATAGGATCATCTCAAATTCATGTCCAAGGACCCCTTCTTCTTACGATCTCTCTTTCAACTTTCTTTCAATAAAATAATTTCTCCAGTAGAAGCCGAAGTCAAGCCTGAGATTGCTGCCAATTTTCAGATCTCGGGTTTGACTGGATTTCATTTTTTTACGTTTTCTTTCTTTCCTAATCTCTTTCTCTCTCCTCTCTCTCTCTCAGGGTCACCCCACGCCACTGTAATCCATTTCCAAAGCTTCCTACTAACCACCACTCCCACTCTGCCACCTTAATCTGCTCACTCTACCCTCTCTCCCTGCGCACGTTCTCCAAATTCCAACCAAATTCCAACAAGAATGCATTTTTTTATCTAACCTAGGTGACTCTCCCGACCAAGCCTCCCGCCTCATCGGACCAAACCCTACCACCGCCCAACAACTCTACATTCCACTCCAAGCATCCCAGCCAACCACTGCCTTCCTACCGCCAGTCCTGCGACACCTGGTACCCCAGCCACGTGCCCTCACCAGTGAACCGAACGAAACCGCTGCAGACTACGCACGCGCTCTCAACTTGCCCTCGTCGTCGCTCCTCGGCAAACTCTTCGAGGCCTTCGCCGAGGCCAGAGCGTCGCAGGCCCGAGTCGACGGCTACAGCTACTTCTACATCGCCCAGTCGCTGTGGTACGGCCCGCTCTACTTCTCCGTGTACCTCAGTTTTTACATTCTCTGGTTGTTCTATAAGTCGATAGCAAAGCACGTGGTAAGACCTGGTCTGCTCGCAGGACTCTTCCGCTCGATCGGTCGGAGTGTGTACTGTATCTCTGTGTCTCTTTCAGTCCGAGCTGCCCGACCATTACAAGTACCGCGTCCCACAGCGCAGCTTCGGCGGCATGGAGCCAAGCCAAGCGGAGGTGCGGGAGGTGCTTGACAGGCTGACGCTGGCCGTCATGTACGGCATCGACCGGTTCAAGGCGCAACACATAGACTGAAATATGATTTGGAATAAAGGGAATTTTTGTTGAAAACCGAACTGTCTGTCTATCTTATCCTTGAGGTCGTGTGTTCAACGGGTGGTAGGAGGCGGGCGCGTGAATTGTCGGTGGGCGAGGGCGTTGGGCGCGACGGAGCTTGGGGGCTTGTGGCATTTTAACATTACATCCAACCATCCTCCTGCTCTTGCAACTTTTGAATAATCACAGTCTTTCGTTTCTCTTCATTTTAGGGTATTTTTCGGACCGCTTCACGCCGAGTGAAGCTGTGGTGTCGGCCGCCTTCAAGCGCAAACCAGACTCCAACCGTCCTAAGCCCTCAAACTCCCGCCCCATGGGACAGCCCTCGATCTCCCGCCCCGTTGGACAGCCCTCGAACAAAGTATCGACAATTGTCGCGCCCCAAGACCTCTACTCCTTCCCACCGAACAGCAATGCTAGGTACCCCTCGCCGTCGGATCAGCGGCAGGCGTCTCCCTCGGACACGGTGAGTAGTTATTTGCCACCGCCAGCTGGACCGGCCGACGGTAAGTTTTTGGGTCCCGTGAATCCCGATCTGTTGCCGAAGCCGAGTGGAGGGGACTCGAAGGATATGACAGGCGGAGGAGGAGACGGCTATCACTACGACCCCCCGCCGATGAGTCCGCCTCAGCCTGGATACCAATATGAGCCGCCAAAGGCACCGTTGGACGCACATCTTGATGTGCCGGGGACTCCAGCACCGATGAAAGACGATGGGTCCATGATGAACATGGATTCCATGGACCATATGCAGCCCATGGACCACATGGACCACATGGATCATATAGACCACATGGACACCGCCCCAGCTGCTCCAAGCGATGCAGGAATGATGGACGATGGCGCGCCACCGGACGATCACGACCACCATGGCATGGAGCACGACATTGGCGGCTACGTGGACGGTAAGGAGTACCCAACCCCTCCACCCGGCTACATGGCAGATCATGACCACGATCACCACCACCACCCCGACATTGACTTTGCCCACGGCCCCTACTTCCACGATCACCACCACGACTACGACCACCACCACTATCCGGATATCGTCTACGACGACTACCACGATCACCATCATTTCCACGACGAGCACCCAACCATGCCTCCGATGATGATGACAACCATGGCCCCCGCCCCACCACCACCTCCGGCCCATGAGATGCCACGTGTCAAGAAATACAGCTACTTCTACATCGGCCGCAAGCTCTGGTACATCCCCTTGTACTTCACCGTCTGGTTCACGTTCTACGTCCTCTGGCTGATCCTGAAGTCGATCGCCAGACATAAGGTAAGTTCACCGCACAACTCAGTAGACTTGTGCTCATTTCTGACCATTTTCAGGCCAACCTCCCCAATCACTACGTGTCCCGTCGAAGCGTCGAAGAACTGAGCCACCGGGAGGCCCGTGAAGCCATCGACAAGCTGACGGTGAAGGTGATGGACGGCATCGAGAAGTTCAAGGAACGCTTTATTGGATGAATTTTTTGTTGTGAAATGAATAAAAGTCGGGATCTTTCAATCAAACTGTGTCTAAGATAATTTCCCCTTTGACATGCGCATTTGGCTGTGTCCGTGCTAAAAGTGGTTTAGCTGAGACTTAAAACATAAAATCAATTGTTGACGTGTGCTACATTATCGACATTAACGAAAGTCCTACATGTCGGTATCTTTTCGTTGACAGCTTGCCGTCGGATGAAAGGTCTTTCAAATTTGCTTCCTTTTGCTTGAGAACTGTTTTAAAAGTAAAAGGATATGATTTCTTTAAATAAGCTTTATTCCTACAACAAGCCAGGCGACACACATCAAAAATACCCAGAAATCATCTTCATCCCCACCCAAATCCCCTTCATTTGATCTTAAATTCCCGCACAGAGATTCCATCTTCCTTCAACTGTTGCAGCTTCGGCAGTGTAGTCGGTGTAAATCTCAGACCAGACGCCTCCATCTCAGCCAATTCCTTCTTATGCACACGCTTCATGTGGATTCTCTTATTTGATCCATCGGCAAACGTTCGCTCACAGAAATTACACGAGTACGGCTTGATGCCGCTGTGAACGATGAGGTGCTTCTTGAGAGCTGTCACTCTTTTGTACGCATTCCCGCACATGGGACACTTGTGTGGCTTTCGATCCGAATGCTTTATCATGTGCAGACGAAGACCTCGCAACGTTGTCGACTGACTGCGGCAAATTGTGCAGATGTACGGCGTTTCACTGTGGATGTCCATGTGGATCTGCAACAAACGTGTTCATCAGCAAATGCAACACAAACTGAAGCTTACTTACAAGTAGATTCGTTTTAGTCTGAAATCGTCGACTGCACTTGGTGCACTCGTAGGGGAATTCTCCAGTGTGACTGATCTGATGTGCCTTCAGGCTGCTAATGGCCTTGAACACAGCTCCACACTCCTCGCAGACGAACTTCCTCTCGCCGTCGTCCATGTGAATTGTTCGGATGTGGGCCTTGAGTGTTTGCTTATTCGAATAAATCTTCCCACAGGTATCACATCGCACGGGTTTGTTGAATTCCGGATCATCGTGAAGTTTCAAGTGCCTCTCATAAGATTCCTTCTGCATAAACTTGCGTGTGCACTTGTCACATGGGTACTTTGACTCTATGATGATTTTGTGTGTTAGTCTAAGGTGAAGGCGGAGGTATCGTTCCTTTGTGAACCGCTTGTGACAGATATTGCACTCCTCGGGATTGTCGAGTGCGTTTTCTGGGAGAAATTCGGTGCTTTGTTCACTAGCTTCGGTTTTGATTTGCTTCTTGGGCGATTTCTCCACTTGCGTTGGGCGATTTTCTCGTTTGCGGACTTTTCGTTTTTCTCTCAACAAACTCTCTTCAGCGACTGCTTTCAGCGGGATGTTGTCGTCGTCTGAAGTGAAGCTGTGAGAGCTTCCCGGGTATGCTGGGGAACAGTCGAACACATCATTTGATTCGGATTTGATAGATTTAAATGATTCGAGACGCTCGATGCGCGGTGCTGACTTTTCCTTCTCCAGATTCGTCTGCAAGTCGACCAGGAACTGCTGAGTCTTCTCTGCCACGTCTCGAAATTTAAGGAAGTTACCAAGGTATGTGTGACAAGTTGAACAAATTTCTGTCGGAATTGAATCTGCTTCTGCGATCTAGTTGGGAAGTGGGGTAAGTCAATTGTGTGTCGTGCTTTAACTGGCAGCTTACCGAAATATGAAGGCAATCTCTTATAACATCAGCCAAGACGGTATCGTCTTCGGACTTTATGAACACATTGAAGGAGCATTTCCGTTCCTCCCCACATAAGCGGCAGAGATCGTGAAGTGATTTATCCATGTCGTGGGGTTGAATTATGAAATATTGAACACGGATTTAATTTACGCGACATCTATTTTTAGATGAAGTTTTTAAGGGACCCCAAAGTGTGTTGGTCAACAAATTCTCATCTGTGGGAATAAACAAATGAAATGTCACTGATTGGAGGGCAGTGATGCCAAATCTGAGCTCAGCATTCCAAGCAATTAAGTTTGGCATCACAGTGAAGAAACGTCAAATAACATTGATTGTTTTTTTAGCGAAAGCAAAATAAAAACAAATAGGCTCCGAGGTTTCTTTTGAGGATAAAATGCATCAGAGATTCAAAAACTGGTGCAGGCTGTGCGCCAAGACAGAGGGGTGCACAAAGGATTTGTTGGACAAAAGTGAGACATCAGTGGAACTCCTCGCAACAATCGAAAAACATTTTGCACTGCAGGTTAGATCAGCTGAAGGCGTTTCTTCTTGGAAGTGAAGTTCTAAGGTTTGTCTCTTCCCATTCAGATTGAAGCCGACGATGACGGCCCGACAACAATTTGCGATAAATGCTACGAGATGCTGGTCAAGCTTATAGAATTCGAAGAGACCGTCCTTCGGTCCCAGTCAGTATTCTCTGCATTTGTTGGCGACGACAACGATGGTGAAAGTTTCGGACTTAAAGAAGAAGAAACTGAACTCTGTAAGGAGTTTGAAGGCAATCCAGGTGATCTTCGTGAGTCTCTGCTAGAAGTAGACTTCAGTTGCTCACAATGCGAGCAAATTTTCCCAACAGACTCCGATCTTCATCGCCATTTAAAGACACACGCTCCTTCAAAGCTGATCTGTGATATTTGCGGGGCGAAATTCGGAAAAACATTCTCACTTCGCAATCACAAAAAACTGGTGCACTCCAACATCCGCCCATTTGTCTGTGACGAATGTGGGAAGGCTTTCAAGCGGTCCGGAGACTTGACGCGCCACAAAGAGTTCCACAGGGACGACACACCGTTCGCCTGTAGCATTTGCGAAAAGAAGTTCAAGAGCAAATTAGTCGTCAAGGTAAGCATTGATCCTCCCAACAGACCTCTGAATACAGTTTAGTGCTTGCAGATGCACGAAAAAAACCACGAGGATCGGAAATTTGTTTGCAACATTTGTGGACAGGAATTGAAGAACAAGTATACGCTAAGAGGTCACATGCAGACGCACTCGGGAGAGTTGCAGTTTCAGTGCAAGTTTTGCATCAAAAAGTTTAGGTACAAGAAAAATTTGAACTGCCACCTTCTGACGCACACAGGATTACAACCGTACGTGTGTGCCTTCTGCAATCAGGCGTTTTCGTTGCGATGGAACTGCAGGACGCATCAAAAGAAGATACATCCGGAAGAAATGGATCAGTATGAGCTGGAGGGAAAGCCTACTGTTGTTACGAATTTGGTTAAACAGAAGTTTGCGTATGTATTTGAAATGTCTCTTTTGGAGGAAGTTAGCTAATCGGCGTTTTTTCTCTAGATGCGGCAGAAGGCAAACACATAGGAAGGCAACAAGTGCAGAAGTTGTCTGAACATTAGAATGCCGCTTTCCATGGGATTCTTTTTCATTCAGGGTTTCGGTGTCTGAAGACAATACACTCTTTGCAAAGAATGCTTGTTTGGCTGACGAAACGACACTACAGACGGCAGCCTGCACATGGATCCCATCGAGTGAAAATTGTCGCCAACACCAAACAATTAAGGATGCTTCTCCGGTTCCAAGACAGTGATTGTTCTCGGCACAGCCACACTGGAGTAGAAATCAGCGCCCTTCACAGCCCCAATCGCAGCAAACAAAAATCCAGCAAAGCACACAGCACTTCCAATTAGACTCCGAACTTCCTCGAAATGCATGCAAATCACGAAACAACACGAAATTATTGTTTTAAAATAAAAAAAAATATTTATTATAATTAAACCACACTCATCAACGTTCTCCTCTCATTTATGCAATGAACTCGTATGGAATTGGAGCCAAAGCAATTGGTTCCTCGAGTTTCTTAACAAAGTGTGACTTCTTGGGTGGTGTTGGCTGACGTTTCAAATTCACCCAGACTTTCTTCTCCTTGGCATCCTTCAACAGACGTTCGTTTTCCTTCACGCGGCGCAGGAAATCCTCACGGCACTTTGAGTGATGAACGTGTTCAATGCGAACGTTGATCCTCTTTGGGATGATGCGTCCGCGAACGCGTTTGTTGACGATGACACCAACGGCATGAGGGGTCACATTGTATACACGTCCGGTCTTGCCGTGATAGGCTTTGTAGGGCATACCCTTCTGGACAGCACCGTGTCCCTTGATGTCAACGATGTCGCCATTTTTGAAGACACGCATATAGGTGGATAGGGGGATGACACCATGCTTGCGGAATGGGCGAGAGAACATATCCCTCGTGCCGCGACGATAACCCTTTGAGTTGGTCATATTTAGAAATTATCCCTAAAACAAGAAAATGCACAAAACTTTAGTATTTATTGCGAAAAATTGCAGAAAATAAATTATTTCACTAACCTAGCTCGAAATGACGTCCACGCGGTAACGAAGTTGGGAAAAAAAGAAAGATGGTGACCAGAGTGTTGCCATGTACAAAGATTTGAAGGAAAATTTCCCGAATTTCGAACATCTTATTGGGAGAACAGGGATGGTTGTCAACAAAATTTTCATGTGTGTCAAGCTGAAATGCGACTTAAATTTAGCATCAATCCTATTTTATTTTAAAATTAAAACACTGATCATTGTCTCCAATTGCATACACAATCCAGCAATTCGCTTGCAATTTATGAAATTTTGACGCAATTGTAAACAGTGGTCAGCTGTTTTAAATTTTAAAAGACTTACCTTCAGCGCCATTTAACCTGACACATTGCTTAAGTTATTGAAAGTGCCCGTATCGATTTCCATTCAAAATCTAAAAGATTTCGAACAAATTACACTTTTACAGCAAAATAAATATTTTTCACATCTTCGAAATCGAAACCAGCCCCAATTTCAATTCTGACGAAACAAGAAACAAACCTCAACCAACTTCACATCGAATTGACAATTTGACATTTTACGCCAAACAGGGTAGTGAAAAATATTATTGAAGTACGTATTGTTATTGGACCCCGACAAAACTTGGAGCAATTTTAATTAAAAAATTCAGCGATTGAAAGGCCAAATAAAATATGTTCTCCCTTAGAATATAAATCCGTGCACAAAGTACATTCGATTCTTATGAATAGTTTGTTCGTGGCTGCCCGGCGGGAGATATTGCAGAAGTTTTAAAATTCAGTGCACGAATCGATTATCTCAAAACAGTTCCAAAAATGGTCAAACTCTGGCAGCGATGGTGTCGCCTGTGCGCGAAGGAGGACTCGAACAACACAAACATTAGTGTGTTCCTTAAAGACGAGGAGATCTCATCACTCTCGGAGATCATAAACAAATGCTTCTCGGTGAACGTAAGCGGGGGAGGATGGTTCGTGCCATTGCTTACAAGGGCTCAGAATTGTTTACCTATTTACAGATTACCCACCAGGACGATTGGCCTCAGACGATATGCACAAAGTGCCACCAGCTTGTCACAACAATATCTACCTTCTCTCAACGGACGTCCAAGGTGCAGGCGATGTTCAGAGAGCTCTTCAACAACTCCAGCTTGGAGGAGATTGACGCAGGGCAATTGCGGGCTCAATTCGAACTCCACGAGTTGGGGGATGTGGAATTAGACCTGAAGCTTTTTGCAAACAGTCCAGCTGTGCAGCTGTTTGAATCAAAGCCGAACATGACCACCGAGATGGCAGAGCAGATGATCGATCTGGAGGAACTGGATTACATTGACGAGGAAATGCTGAATCCGACAAACATCAAAACAGAGAGTGCCGACGAGGATATCATCGAAGAGGAACGTGATTCTGAATGGAAGGACAAGCCGCCATCGCCAGTGGAAGACGACACAGAGGAAAATGACTACAACGCTCCGAAAAGCGAGGGGGACTCTGACGAGTCGTATGAAGAGCCCAAAAAGAAGCGACGAGGGCGACCTAAGAAGTATGCGGCGAAATTGAAGAGGGAAAAGGAACTGTACTCCTGCGATGAATGCAAGAAGGCATTCGCTCGTTACCCAAACTACCGGCATCACATGCAGGCAGGGCATGGAATCGCCCTCGATCCACCCCTTTACCCCTGCACAAAATGCAACAAAACCTTCGTCACATCCAGGCGCCTAAACGATCACGCCAACACCCACCTGCCTCTGGATCAGAAACTGATAATACCCTGCCCCTACTGCGAGAAAAAATTCACAAAGGCTGTCGTGGTGCAGTCCCACATCCGTGCTGTGCACATGGGCGAGAAGCCTTTCGTGTGTGAGGAGTGCGGTAAAACGTACAAGACTTTCGGGTCCCTGAAGGAGCACAAGCTTACCCATACAGAGGAGAGACCTTTCAAATGTACCTGGTGTGACAAGCGATTCAAGAATAAGTCTCGCTTGAAAGTAAGTCGTGGCTGGTAGTGGCTGGGAAAGGACCCCTCTAACCTGCATATTTATCTTTCTAGACACATGAGGACACTCACAATGACACAAACTACATCTGTACCATTTGTGGTCTCCAGCTAAACACCCGGCGGACCCTCAAGATGCACATGGTTGTGCATTCCGATCAGAAGCGTCACAAGTGCGATTACTGCGGCAACGAGTACAAACGTGCCAAAGCCTTAAAAAATCACCTCATATTGCATACAGGCCTCAAGCCGTACACGTGTAACTTCTGCGAGAAGAGCTTCGCCAACGGTTCCAACTGCCGGAGTCACAAGAAAAAGGCACATCCCATCGAGCTGGCCGCCATGGAGGCGGCTGGCACAAAGAGCATAACTACAAACATTCCGAAATTGGAACAACTAAGAGCTGTGTAAGTTGAAGCCAAACTCCTGAATGGGCCTGTTTCTGACTTTTCTCTTTAGGACGTCCAACAAGGCGGTGATTGTTCAACCATTCGATCGTGACCAGGATTTCGGTGAAGGTGTGACTGTTGTGTCACTGGCCGACGATGTAGAGTCCCTAAAGGAGCAGGACTCCTCCGCGGAAGAACAGATGAATGCGCAGCAAACAGATTTTGTCCATGCGGTGTTTGGTACGATGCCGGCGAGCTAAAACTTTTAAGCCTCCTCCACACAACTTTCTTCTCTTCGTTTCCCAGTAAAATGATTTTAGTTTGAATTCGACACTATTGCAATAGTTACCTTTGTCTATGGCTATGTACGTACTACAGAAAAAGAAAACAGTGAAAATAAAAGTACATGTAAAATGTAAAGCAACCAAATTCGAGTTCAGTGTTTTTTTCCAAATCGAACAAACTTTGCACATACCACCACAAATCTGGCAATGCCTCACAACTGTTGCGCATTCCCCGCTGTAAATTCCATTCTTTGCCTACGCTCGCTGTTATCTGTCAAACTGTAAATGTCAAAATATTTCGAATGGAAGAAAAATTTGTTTTTCGAAATGTTTGGTCTTTGTAAAATTTATCCATACGACTTCCCATAAATCTTCACTCATCTTGCCACTCGCATTAACATAAACTTTGTTCATCCCTGTAAGTAAGACGTCCTTGCCGCCCCACAAGCATTCAAAATTGTGTGTGTGTGTAAAACTTTCCCTCGTTCATTTCATTTCATATTCGCACCGTAGACAGAAAAAAAGTTGCCATCGACCGTTTGCCCTGTCCACCAAAAGGCGCGACGCCGCACACAGAATGTCCATCAAAATAGATCGCGCCTCAATTCAGAAGCTGGGCCATGAAACGCAAGAAATTCGCCTCCGCACACTTGAGCAAATCGAAACGAAAGTCGCACGTGCTCTAACACACAACGAACGAATCGACTTCCGTCCGGGAGAACTGATCAAGTACTTGATACGATGGTTTGCCTTTCAGCCGCTGCAGGCCAAGGATATAGTTTTGAATTTGATTCTGAGAATCATAAAGAGTCGTTATCGCGAAGAGGTGATCAACTACCTGGGTGTGGAGCGACTGCGAAAGGAGCTGTGCAAGGTGAAGATGCTGGTCAAGAATGCGCCAGAAGTGCAACTAGTCGGAGACATTTTGAATATGCTCGAGGGCGATGGGGAGGTGATAGACATCAGTGACACTGTGAGCATCTCAGACACGAGTGAAACACTCTCACTTCAAAATCTTGAGTCTGACTCGGACAGGGAATCGATGAGCTATGAAATTGCGTGGTCGAAGGCCTCAACACCAGACTTCAATTCCCTCAAGATAATCTCTGACATTTTGAAGGAGAAGAACTCGCCGCAGGATCTGCACAACGCTCTGCAGCATTTGCAAATTACAATGGACGATTATCCAGCGGAATACTTTCTACAGCCGCCTCACATCTTCAAGAATCTCCTAGACCTGTTCGAATCGGACAAGTGTGCATTCGAAGATTTATCCGAGACCTTCATATGCTTCAGCAAATCACTACTTGGCCGCTTGAGAACGCGGCGAAAAGCAGTGGCATTCTTCTCCACAAAGGAGCAGGGCGTCCCCGTCAAAAGCCAGCTCTGTGTGTCGTCCGTGTGCACGCAGTTGCTGGAGCTTTGCATGAGCTACCTTAAGTACAACCTCTTCAACATGGAGAAGGGAATATTCAACGTGTTCCGGTTGATCATGGAGGTCTTTCGTATAATTGACATGCTGCCGAATGATGAATCTCCGTCCATTGATGCGATCTTTGACGAACTTCGGATGATTGTCAAGAATCTGCGCGACTCCTTCGACAGGGACGACTTCCCCGTTATGAACAGAGTCAAATACCTCCTTGTCCTGTTCACGATGCGAAAGATATTGGTGAACGAGAAGTACGCGAATCTCGAACCTGGCACAGAACTTAAGATCGCCCTACTGGACCTCCCACTCTCGAAGATCCTTCCCGAACAATATGCTCAGATTCTGAAAATCTTTGGCGATCAACAGCTTCTAGATTCCGACATGCAGACCCTCCTGAAATCGCCAGAAATTCTCAAGTATTCCATGGAAATAATTAACAATCCAAGATACTCCGCCTCAGGCATCATTGAGAACTGCTCCACGATCCTGGAGACATTTGCCATCCACGAGAATATGGATCTGGTTGAGAAAATCTTCAAAAGCATCCTCAAATCCGTTCCACTCTATTCTGGTGACAAGAACTTGAGGCAGAATGCAGACAGGGCACTGCTGCAGATGTTCTCCCACCACAGCATGAAAGTGAAGGCGTTTGTATATAAGGAATCAGCCACTGCCATGAAGCGATACTTCGCCTGCCTCCTGAATGGAGAGAATGCCTACTTCGGGATAAGCAACACGAAGCTAGTCGAGGAGCACATTCTGGGTCTCCCCCTGACGAGCAGGCTACTGACAGAGATCGCCAGCATCGGGTATCAGAGTCCTGGACTGAAGCAGTTCGCGGAGGACATGATCTCCCTTCCGATCAAGGGACGCGCAATGCTAGGTGAAAGCTGGACAAAAATTTTCGACATGATACTGCCCAACATTCCACTTTTCCAATGCCTTACCGACTCTGAGAAGATTTTGAAAGAAATCCTGACACTCCTGGATCCCGATGAAGTCTACCTTCCAAAGCTGGACATCTTTCAGGGGAATCTTCGTTTCCTGTTTCATCCAAGTGGCAAGATCCGATCCGAAGCCCTGTCCCGGGTCATATACATTGTCACGTCGCATGGAAACGCCTCAAGTCTGCTGCCAAACGTGATGGAGATCAGTGACATTATTCCCAACGACTGCTGCGTCCTCCAAGTGCCGCGGGAAGTCGACCGCATCTTCTGCGGCGCCCATTTCGACTCATGCACAGTGCCAAACTTGATGCAGATCCTCATGAGCCCCGAAGTGGAGCCACTCATCAGAAAGACTGTTTTGTTGCAGCTAAATGTTGTGGGCCAGGAAGAGGACCTCAATAGAGCCATCTTTGATGCTGGCGGTTGGATGATCTGCCTGCAGTCTCTGGAAGCGGCTCTACATAAGCAATCACACTCCGATTACCCAGATTCTGTCGTGCCAATCGTGGGAATTCTTTCAAAACTCCTCTTCTGCGACGCGCAATTTCGACAAGAGCTCTCCAAGGAGGAGAACGTGCTGATCCTCCTGATCCGATGTCTCTTCCTCTACGTGAACGACATCGCCCTGAAACAAGATACCTCATTGTGCCTCTTTCTGCTGCTCTTCAGTTCGTTTGTGGTGGGCAGTAAGTCCCTTACAGTGCCAAGTGTTTTGCAGAATCTCCATTTGCCAGTCAAGTGTCAGTCGCAGACGCTGGTGGCAGGTGATAAAAGTGCCTTAGAGAAGTTATATCTCGCCGAAGAGTCCTCTTCAGCCGATTCCAAAGCAATTCAGCGCTTCACCCGCATGATCCTGGCGGATCTGAAGTTCGTGGGTGGACTGGAGAAGGCAAGGTTTTGTACAGAATATAGTCCTAGTCTCACGAAAACCGATCTCCGGCTCATCAAGTCCACGTCGATGTCGGAGAATATCGCCAAGTTCTTGAAGTACGCATCCAATGCCACGGAGCACGAGAACATCGTCAATAGCATAACGTCGATGAGATTGATTCAGTTGCTGTGCGGAGGGAATGTCATCAGCACGGAGCTGGTCACAAAGACATTTCGCAGGTTCATCATGAATCCGAGTCAGTTTGTCCTGCTGGAGAACATCGTGGAGCTCTTCTCCACCCTGGTGCAGGTCAACAACCAGGCAATAATTTCGTGGTTGATCGCGTCTCTGTCCGAGGAGCAGCCGCCATTGCTTCATCTGCTCAGCAATGGGACGTAAGTAGATTTGAAGTTCAAACTGGAATCCATTTCCCGCCTAACCAGTGCCTTTGTTTGATCAGGGACACTCCACTGAGTCTTTTTCGGAAAGTCTGTGCCCTTCTCTCGGAGGTGTTCCAAAGAGCGCCACTCATCACGCAGCCGGCGCATCTGGAAGCAGATGTCTTCGAGGCCTTGATGTGCACCACGGAGGTGTACTTCACGAAGCGGGACTTGGATAGGACACGATGCGTGCTGGGTGTCCTTCAAGTCCTCTCAGGCAGGAGGTCGCTGCAGAAGAATCTCACAAAGAAACAGGTCTACAGCACTTGCAAGAAGCTCTTCCTCTTCACCACCGCCTTAAAGTCTTTCACTCAAACAGGATCGGACTTGCAGAAGAACGCATTGCTTATCATTTCCAGTCTGTCGTCGACAATAGAAGACTTCCAGTTGACGGGGAGCTACTTGAAATATCTTTCAGGCCTTGGCGGACACAACGACTATCAGGTTCGAACGCTTGCATGGTGCATACTCGCCAGGATCGCGAAGAGCGACGAAGGTGCGGACACACTCATCATGGAACTGGCATTTCTTCCCGGGGGATTTCGCGCATGCTGCCTAAGTACGCTGCTCGACACCACGGAAGTGGCCATGGTCCGGCAGCTTGCTGGACTGCTCTTCGCAGACTTGCTCAAGAACGTGACGCAGTTCGATCAGATCAATCAGATCCTGCAAAAGCACGACTTCTATCGGATCGCCCATCAATCTCTGCAGCACTTCTTTTCCGGCGAGCTCCTGGCGCCTGGAGAACGAAAGGAAATCACTACCTCAGACATAGTGAGAGCATACTGCATGATCTGCAATCGTCTGATCGAACTGAAGCCAAGCTTCTGCGCGGAATTGTGTGAAAAGCCGTTGATCACGAATCTGTATCACCTCGTGAAGAGTCCCCCTACGCAGCAGGAACCGCAGAAGTCCTTCACTTCTATGATCGGTGAGATATGCAATCTCTACTCTCGCTTCAGCCGAAATCACTTGTCATTCCTGCAAACGACCCTTTGCCGTGATCACGAATTCCTCAGCCACTTGTGTACATTCCTGAGCACCTCCCATCCGCAGCAGTCCCTGATGAGTATGCTGAATCTGCTCATGGTCCTGTCCAAAGATCAAACCGGATTTAATTACATTTGCGAGAGCTTTGCGGAAAATTCTATGAAAATAGTCAACCTAGTCACCGTCTCCCTGGACTCCTCGCTGAGCAACTCTCTTCTCCAGCCCACATGTTTGGCGTTCATTACATTTCTGCTCATCAAGTGTCAGCAGAAGCACACGGAGCACAACTGCTTCAGCGATGCCTTGGAAACCACAGTCATACCGCTTTCACAAAAGAAGTACGCCGCCGAAGTGCTGTTCCTGCAGATGAACAAACTCATCGCGCACAACTTCCCTTCGAATTCAACGAAGTTTGACATCACTCCCAGCGCGTCAAAGGTGCTGCTGTGCGAAGCTATAGCCGTCCTCCTTAAGACGTCGGATAAAGCCCGCCAGGTGGCCAAAAACATCAAGTTCGTGGACAAGGTTCTACTTATCTTCAACGCGCTTCTGGATAGTGTCAATGTGCCATGCACCACGTACGTGCGACGATATGGAGAGGGCAAGAAATTGGCCATAATCAAGCACCTAACGCTGTTGTGCGGGATATTGCAGAATTGGTTCTCTGCCGATGTCATCACTGACGAACTGCAGGTGGTGCAGGTTGCGAACGTCATCATCCGAACCTGGCCGTGGCTAAACCACTCGAACGACCTACGCATACTCTTCCTGAAGACACTGGCTTTCCTCAGTGAGAAGTCCGTTCCCATGTGCCGGCAGTTTTCTGTCCCAGTCGCCAGCAATGCCAACACAATTCTGCAAATGCTCGTCAAGTTGCTAACTGCGGAGAGCAATAAAGTGAAGAGCCATGACTCCAACTCCGTGTCACTCATTAAAATCGGACTCCGAACCGTCATGAATTGCTGTTGCTGCCATGAGGGTCGCCTTGCCCTCATAAAACTCCACGTTCTGGACATTTTCGACTCCCTGCATCCATTCAACTTGAAGTCACCGAAGGCAAAGAACGACATCCTCATCGCATGGCTATCATTCTGGGAGCTCTTCTCTCGCTACCCAGAGGGCGCAACCAGCCGCAACCTAATCGGTCTCTGTACAGTCATCAACAAGTGCCATGATCCATCGCTCCGTCTGATCGGACTGAAGATACTCCGCAATATGACATTCCTACAAACAAATCGTACAACGCTTCTCGCCTCCGCCGACTTCCTGTACACCGTGAACAACATCATCACAAACAGCGAGTGCAACTCGGAGCGGCTGATAGTCTGCACTGCGATATGGCGGCTGATATCGGGAGGTGCGAAGTACGCCGCCACCATTCGCAACACGAAGATGGCCAAGAAACTGAGCTCGATCCTAGAGGAGATGCATCTCAACGAAGCGGAGGCGCATGCGGGCGCCTACAACCAAGCCAAGGACTTGGCCAATGTTATTGAAATTATTCTCAGAATTCTGAACAGCTAGCGCTGGTATTCTCGTGTACATTTTAAATGTTCTACATACTTCTCGTTTTATGTCAATGTGTCAATTTGTTAGGTTAAGTTTTGTACGCTCGTCTCACTTCAAAGAAACAAGTTATCCGATATTTTTATACGATGATTTTTAACTTAAGCGATGAATAATAAGATTATGCATCTAATAAAATGAGGTCTTTCATTGGAGCCAGCATCCCAGGCGCGCACTCTCTAATTGCGGCGGAGTTTGGATAAACTTTGAATTCAGATGAATCGTGATGTTCCCTGAGGAGAATTCGCTGCCCGAACCCCAGTGGACATTTCTCCTTTCTCATTGTTTGAAACTATAGCATGTCACCAAGAGCAGGAGCAGCCTCAGACGAGGAATGCTGCCCGATCTATTGTTGTGTCTGTCAATCGAGTGAATTTTCAAAACGCCCCTTTGATCTATTATGCGCCACAAAAATTTAACGCGTTTCTTCTGCATACACTCTTCCTCCCCGTCCACCTTTCAAGCTCCATCTGTATAATTTTTCACTTTGCCCCCAAAACGATGAGTGTGCCACAAAAGGCAGCGGAAAGCATTCCAGAGAGGCAGGGAGTTGCAAACGGGGAGACCAGTCCCGTGTGCAACTTGTGCTGCCACTCGTCGTATCTGTTTGGGAGTTGTATCATAGAGGAGATTGTCGATGCCCGTATGGTGGTTGTTTTGTTGTCTTCTTCTTCCCCATATTCACGTTAGAACACTTAGGCGCCCCGATAGAAAACTCTCTCAACAGACAGGTGAATGTTGTCGCTTCTACTTCTGCTTCTTCTACTTCCTCCGCCTTAACCGTGGAAAATTCTCTGGAATGGAAAAACTCAGCTACAAATGAAAATCAACCGATGGCCGTTGATTCATTTTGAAATTTGCACTTGAGCTGATCTGTTGTGTGGAGGAAGGAAACTCTCTCGGTTTTCGTCTGCCTTCGGTTATGATAAGCGGAATCTAGTGTGAACAGTTAGACGTAAGTTGATTTTTGTGAAAAACCAGGCAAAGGATAATTGCGAACGGTGTTGGGTTTGTGAGAAAAGTGTTCCGAAATCGAAAGGATAATTCGAGAATGAATAGTGTCTGTTGGATAAAGCGGCTAACCCTGATTGGATCCTTTCTGGTGAGTTGTGTGTAAATGAAATGAAATCTGTGTCTAATTGTTTTGGTATCGAATTCGGTCCAAATTCAAATGCGATCACTGATTTATGGGAGATGATGGGATGGGGGCTGGAAACTGGGGCAAATGATTTGAATATCGGTGCAGCGACACATATTTTTTATGATTAGTGTGTGTGGTGCGTTTGAACTTGTCCCGCTTTATGAATTCGTTATCTTTGGAAGTGCATTCTGCTGCGGAGTTTTGAATTTGATTTGCATTTGGTACGCTACAGTTTTGTAGCGACCAGGTGCAGCGGTAGCCGATTAACTGTTCAAAACGTGTCCACTTAAACAGATAGTATCTTGATGGCACGGTTTGCTGACAATTGGACCCGAGTCAATTTATTCTGAACGTGTTTCAAATTTATGGACTCCCTTTTCGGTTTTTTTATTTGGGCACACAAAGCTTCCTGGATTTCAAATTTAAGAAGAAGACAAGTTACTCATCTTCGCCCAATTACATGAGTGCATATTTGCCGGGCTGAAATTTTTGCCTTGCACTACAAACGGAGGTGGCGATATGGGTCCTTAGGTTTTCCATTCTTTCTGTGAGTGCTTTAAGTTCTCAATCAGTAAATCCTTCCATTATGCGCAAACATCGCGTGTATGCCTACAATACAAAAATGAAGAACTCTTGTTTCCAAAAACTCCAAGCAGCAACTTCCATTGCGAGAATCAAAGTGCCAGGAAAATGGTGAATGGTGAGGTAAAGAAGTTGTGAAAAGAAGATACCTTTCAGACAATCGATTCTTAAAGAGAACAATCCTGTAGATGCCGTCAATCCTTGGTGGTCACGTCTTCGCTGCCTTCAGTCTTCAAAACTAAGTTCCCTTTGCCCCTATGGCAAAGGTTACTCTTCTTCTAGAACCTGGAGCCGCAACGACCAGCATTTCCTCTAAGTTGAAGAAGATAGTGTCTCTTGGGTTAATACCTGCCCTTCGCACTATCCTCTCAAGCATAGAAGGCACAGGAGAGCGCATTTCCTTGCAAAAATCTGGTATCTGGTTCCATCATCACGTTTGTCAAAGTGTGGAGCGGCGTTACCCAATCAATACTTCAGGAATGCTGAATTTTCTAGCGCATCACAAACTTGATAAAATGCTGTTATACGCTCCTATGAAGGTACGTGTTCATTTGAAGTTCGCTGACACTTTTCAGGATTTGCCTTTGCCTCCAGATATGGTCTTGAGTCGATTTTCCCAATCAGAAGACGCACCTGAGGATTAGTGCACCGCGATACTGTTTTCGACGTTCACGCATTATGCTGGACAGGATTTTCCTGGTGACATTCAACAGGAATACACGTCAACAGCTTTTCCATGCGGTTGAATCGAATTGTTTGTTCATGGGTGACATGAATCTGGTATTTCAAGTTTCTTTTCATTCCTAGCCAAGACTGGATTCTACTCCTTAACCACTCCTACCTATTCCCAATTTCGATATGACCTTAAGTTTCAGCTTGTTGCCCATCGATTGCATGGCTCACGCTGTTCATTGCAAGGCCTCTGGCATCACGAAGCCGATTAAAGCGTCACCCTGTATGCAGACAAGTTTTTACGATGATCTTTGTTTCAACACGATTTATGGAGCAGCTTTTGGCTGCTCACTTTTTAAGAAGAGTCCCCAATCATACGAATGGAGGATCAAATTTGGGACTGTACCACTCTAGATCTCTTGTCTTTAGAGACGTACATATGTATGCAGATGCAAAAATCAATGACCAGGAACCACCGAACCACAATTTCTTTACAAACCAACGAACAACCTTATAATTAGCATGTCCCATTAGCTTTCTCAGCACCGCACCAATCTCTTTCACAGCAATAAGGAAACAATTACATCGGCCTTAACCTAAAATCAGTTCCCAAATGACAGTTTTTCACTTAACCCGAAACCATCATAAATGTAGCCATTAGCCGGAATCACTTCCAATTTAAATTAATCACGCTGTCCCGGAAAGAAAGAACATCGGAACAGTCACTATTAACATAATCTTCACACTCAACGCAGTCGTTCGCAGTCAGTTACGGACCTATCATCAACAAAACGTCACCCTTTTCAAAGCGAATCCATCAAGCGCTTCGTTACCAGTGTCTTACTTATGAATACAACTGCGACAGTTGTGTGTTTCCAGCGCTTTTACCCGCCCCATCAATTATTTCAGGAATTCCACAGCAAAGTCTCCCCGCACAGGCGAACCGTAAAATCAGCTCCAGTGACCCATTTCGAGTCACTCAGGAGGCCACCTAAGGCAACGCAGATTTTATTATCTCACTCTCGTAAAGTAAGCCATACGACAAGGTAAACCGGGCGCGAAACCGCAACAAGACCGACAGCCAACCAAAATAAAACAAAACACTCACCTCGGCACACTCTGCTCGGTGCCGCGCACGGTGCACGGAGCGAGCGTGCGCGCGAACCCGCCTGCCATCATCAGCAGCAGCCATCAAGTTGAACAAGTTCAAAGCCATTTCGCCTGTTTGCCAGCATAATTTGGATGCGGAAAACTGACTCTTTGCAATTTAACAGTTCTCTCCCTCTCTGCGCGCGAAATGCTGTTTAGCCTATGCAGCCACAGGCGACGCGGCCCGGTCTCCAGTGGGACGTGGGCTTGCATGATGCGCGCTAGATATGGCATCTTAGACGTTTTTAGTGTTTGATGGTCGCATCGGCGCTTATGAGATGGCTCAAGCAGGAACCGGTGTACTGTTGTCGAACGGAAATGTCTCGTTTGCATGCGCGCCGATATCTGATTGAGAGACGACGCGAGGGAATTTTCCAGAAGCTAAGACAAAAGAAGGGAAAAGTGGAGAAACCTCCCATGGAAAGTGCAATGCCAGCACGATCTCCGCAATTAAGAGGACTACGAGAGCCCGATCGACTCAGACGCTGGCAGCAGTAGCCAGTGAAGCCCAATCATACCTTTTGCGGAAGTTAATTTGCGCCGTGTTGGGTATGATCTGCTTTCGAACTCCCATTTGCAGCTCGTAATTGGATTCGACTACGAAAGGAATCCGAAGAGGGGAACACTCACAAACACGAGTCATCCATGATCCCTGATAGATCTAATTTTCATTTAATTGAGAGACCCCATC
This sequence comes from Eristalinus sepulchralis, assembly GCA_944738645.1. Taxonomy (NCBI): domain Eukaryota; kingdom Metazoa; phylum Arthropoda; class Insecta; order Diptera; family Syrphidae; genus Eristalinus; species Eristalinus sepulchralis. Next base: position 4,674,018 of record OX122886.1, on the reverse strand, counting down.
GCTCTGATAAGTGCACCTTTAACCCGTGAATCAGTAACTCTCCCGCATCTAATGAGCAGTCAGGGGTGTTCCCTGTGTAGCGGAGCGGTGTTTTTTGATGGTGGCTGGACGACTGAGATGTTATTCCACTTTTTCTCCTTCACTAACTGCAGTGGAAATTGACTGATCATTTTGCCGCTGATAGCGGTTAAGTTGTTGGTGCTCGTTAAAGGGTGTTGATCTAATCCACAGCAGTGAGCATTGAGGGCAAATGGTGCACGATTGAGTGTAGCATTCGTTGTGGGCGCGGAATGCATTTTTGCTTCTGATTACATTGATCCTGTCGTTGAATGTGGAATGTTAAACTAGACGAGGATACAAGTTTTCGTTTTTCGTTTAGATTGATTCTTTTGATTCCAGTGAATACAAGGTATTTCTCGCAGAAGGAGTGAATTGAACAGATTAAGATCGCTTAAGTGGTCACCGTGGCGTAGTGGTAAGTTCTTCGACCGCCACGCAGAAAGTTTAGGTTCAATTCCCGTACGGGACACCTCGCAATTTTTAAAGGCACCACCTCTTTGAAATTGGTGACAACACTCAAAGGGTATCAATTGTCTATGAAAAGATTCTCATATCTCGCCGTTCGGAGTCGGCAAAAAACTGTAGGTCCCTTCTACTCGTGAGACAACACGAGTAGTTGTTGTAGAAATCATCCTGGTCCCTTGTGGGCTGTAGTGCCACTCAATTATTATTATTATTAAAGTGGAGAATTACCTGCACTTTCTTGGTGTTCAGGGAGCTATCTTGTTGGCTTGGACCCAAACTGTAACGAAACACTCAGAAAAAGAGGACCATCTCACCACTTTCTGGAATTTGCTTTCGTTGTTCATTTGGTCCTTCACCAGCTGCAAGACCATGACCATAAAACCATTTCAATTTTTCCAAAAAATTCAAAGAAATTCTATTTCTACCACACCTTCAACATATTTGAGCCATTTGAACCATTGGAAAAACAATAAAAAAAGCCACACAAAAGTTTCACATGAATGCCCTTTATCGCTCATAACATCCTCAGTGCACACACAAAAATCTCTTAATTGAATATTTCTCCCTACATTCTGCGCATTCTGCACACACGCAATTATGCGCTGCAGCGCTGACCGAAATAACTCCTCACATGTCCAGTTTCTCAGAAATGGGTCACTGTTCCAGAGTCCCGCTGCAATCGCCTCTCTCCCATTCCCATGGTCATTCATGCAGTTCGTATTAATCATTTTTCGCAAGCGACTTTTTTTCGTATTTTCTGTAAGAGAATATTATTTTGCAAAAAAAAGAAAACCTTAATCGAGGCGAGCACCACCTTATAACACCCCCTTGCGCATTGTTGTCGTCCACCGCATCGATGCACATCAGTTGCATTCAAACGGTTTTTGTGTTTTGTTGTCTATTCACTTTCCTCCTCCCTCTCTCACTCTCTTGTTTTCTCTATCTCTCACTCTTTGGCTCCCTTCTTCCGTCTCCGTTTTGCGGATATGTGTCAATTAGTGAAAAAATAAAGCAAAAAAAATGCAAATCACCATCAACAGTTTTAATATCATAATTAGGAGTTTAATACGTTTTCCATTTCCCCCTTGTGTTGAGACTTGAGAGTGCTGCTGCAGCATACTCGTGTCGGTCACTCTGTGAGGCTCTGCTGATGCGGGGAATGGCGGCGAACGCATGTTCGACTGTCCAAGATACATCGGATGGCTGCTTAATTGCATCGCATTAGACAATTCAATTGATGATGACAAGTGCGCTTCACAGAAACTAAGTCAACAACTCCAAGGAATGCTTCTGGTCTTCTTTTTGTTTGTTCCTTCTCTCTTGCTGCTGCCGTCTCTTGTGGCTGTTGTTAAGTTGAATCCGATATGCGATGCTGGACATTGGCACCCAAGTGGAAATGATGCAACAATCAAGTTGTGAATTAAGTTGCATAACGGAAAGGAAGCGGTCAGTTATGCTCTGCGCCACTACGAAGAGCAGGCCACACGCTAGCTCCACATCTTCACTCGAACATCGAGGAAATAGACCGGCTAGCTTGAAGAGGAATTAAATCCGCACCCCTTGCCACGCGTTGCGTTGAGTGGCGTGCTATTGTCTTCGATTGGACGCAAACAGACACATACTTTTTTCCGTTGCACCGCTACTGGTGGTGCGCTCCATTCTTGGACATGAGATGTCATTGTCAATGAATTTCTTGTCGCCTCCTCTTCCACTCCTTTTTTTTTTTTTTTTGTTTTCATTTCACTTCTTCTGGAGCTTTGTGAATCTTTTTTTAGTGTCGCCAGATGCCGGAGATAGCTGTTGTGTGCTACGATTCCAGGATAATTGTTCCGGCATTTCGGGGTAACAGTTATTTGGCGTTATGTACGCCATTATGGTCATCAATCAGATATCTCCGGGGAGGCATTGTTGTGTTCCGCGTCTAACAGGTGACTTAATGGCTGTGCAATTAGCGCCGGGCCTTCTGGGGAAGACATTCAATCGGTGCGCAATCAAGATGCCTCTTCTCGGTTTGGCTAAGTGAAACGAGTGAGTAATTATGTTAATTTGCTCAGGGTTAATGGTTGGTAGATTCCGATTCTGGTATGCACGGGCACACTTCTAGAATTCTCACAGTCCCTGCGCCATGACAAGCGAAAGTGCCTGTGGAATTCGTTTGATGGGTAAATTGACTTTTTTTCTCAAGTCTGAAGCCTTGTTATGAAAGGGTTGCTACAAAGATTTTTTTCTCAGGGTGTTGAGTACCGCTAGTTATTTCGTATTCCCAGTTTTAAGGTAATAGCATCGCCGCAAAGCTTAGAGCTCTTGATTCTCTTCCACGAAGCTGGCTAATCTTTGGACATCTTTTAAAGATCGAAAACATCCACCATCCAGAGAACGTGCCTTCTTACCACTTTTATGAAACACAACAGTTGGACACAGAGAAGTTAAGCTTAAATCCAGAATCCTCGTCATAGTTATTTCTACACCTGATACACTTTACTTCTTCCACATTCTGTAAGAAACCGAATTTCCTGAGTTTCACTGCCTCCAGCCAGCTCCAAGCAGATCTAAGCAGTTCATCGGAGTCCCCAACTTTCATTGAATTTTAATTTGGAACGCTGTTCGCTGGCATTGTGATTCCTCAAAGCTCATTTAAATAATTTTCTTCCGCTGCTTGTACATCAATTCCAAATCAGGTCAAAACTAATGTCTCAATGGAGTCCCGACACAGCGCCGAGCGTCTACGGTGCATCAGCACACACACGGCCAACCAGTTGTTGCCTATTTAAGATGTCTCGTTCGTTGTCCAAATTCTATGGACAACGGATTCCAATTAATTGCATTGTCTCTGAAGCGGGATAAAATCCAGTTCTCTGTCCAATAGTCATAGTGAATAGATTTATCCAGATCAGATTCGGCAGGGCACTAATTTCCGGAAGAGAATGGCGCAACAAGTCTTAATACAATTTGGTTACCTTCAGTTGCCTCCCACTGCCTGACCACGGTGCACCGGTTGCGGCGGCGCGTACTTTCACCAGCTCCCCTTCGGGCCATGTTTGGTGATAAATGAAACGAATCCAGCCCCCGGGATTGTGGATTCCAAAGATATCACACAGGCATTGATGCGGTGGCGCTCACAATGTCTGCTCTTTCTCCGGTTATTCAACATTTCTAACGTTCTCTTCTGTGTGTTCTCCCCATCTCATGTATTCATTACTTCATTCCAGGCAATCATTGGATGCAGCAGAGCCCAAGATTACGATGGTAAGTGCTGCGTCTTTGCTCTGCTGAGAGTGAGATGTAAAATTAAGGCAGAAACTAATTAACGGTAGCACGGCTACGCATTCCACAACATACTACACATTCTTACTCATTGCACCGCACACGATCTGCGCGCGTTTTGTTTGAATTTAATTACAGTCGGTGACATACAGTGCTCGTTTTCAACGGCTCCTGGGTCAAGTGTGGATGATTTGATAACGGCTCGGCTGAAGCGTCCCGCTGGCTTCAAAGGCGCCCCCCTCTTCGCGGACGATCGCAGTGTGAACCCAGAGACAGATCGCAACTGTGCAATCAAGCAAGATTTGAACGATCCCGCTGAGCTGACGTACAATCTGCGCATCACTGACTTCAGTCGATGTGGCGTGCTGAAGCGCAATGTAAGCGAAGCATTGGTGGGGAGCAGTGGCACTCATCGAATTGAATTGATTTTCCTTTGCAGGGCTTTGTCCATGTTAGAATATGGTTCCCGCAGTTCCCCGGGGTTGTGATGCAATCCGACCAAGAGCTAATTATCATGTGCAAGCCACCGGAACCGACGGTAATTGAAAACAAAGCAGCAGGATTTGCTGGAAGCTTGTAAGTTGAGGAGTTGATTCTGCGAATGTGTTTACCTGAAGTCTTGTTCATTTCCATTTCAGTCCGCATGGTGCAAGAGTGTCAGGAGTGGTCGAGGAGACACCTGGGCGTTTGGAGTACGAAGTGGCCCTGTACAAGGAGGCTCCTCCGATCGCCAGGATCAGCGGAACCAATACCCCGGTCAGCACGACGAAAGATCCACCCGCGTCAAGTGAGCTTCCCGTCGATCAGGCAGTTCCAATCGGAACAAAACTTCAGCTCCGTGCAAGAATAAGCGCGCAGTCGGTCTGGAAGTATGTGAAACTCATGGAAGTCACAGTCTCTCCGGACCCAGACGATCCGCACGCTATGGGCGCAGTGTCGCTCGTCCGCGATGGGTGTCGCAATCGAGACTTCGCCACGATCATTCCCCACCAGCCAGCCCGCTACCGCGACCGACACAACGAAGTCTTCCTCGATTTCGAGGCCTTCCTTCTCAGTTCGATGAAGGAACGAGCCACTCTGTGGATCCACTCACAAATCAAGGCCTGCATGGACCCCACTGACTGTCAGCCAGATTTCTGCATGGACCTCTACGAACCGTCTGGACACGGCAGGCGCAGGAGGAGGACAATTGATCTGCACTCAAATCGAACAGAGTTCACGCGGTTCAAGGAGAACATCGAATACACGGTGATCATGCCGGGAGAGGTGGAACCCACTCCGGAGCAGGAGACGTGCAGAAACATCCTTGTCGCTGCTGGGTTCCTAGGACTTCTCCTCTCAATCTCTGTAACTTTTGTAAGTTTCCCACGTCCAACAGCTCTGTGCTGTGGCTCATTTGTGTTCTCTCTCTCTCTCTCTCTTCTAGATCTGCACTCTAGCGGCACGACTTCAAATGGAGCAGAAGATAAAAATGAACCAAATGGGGCCTGGTTACACGTCGGGTTATGCAGCTCGCACAATGGTGCAGTGAAGCAGGAAGCAGATTCGAAGCGAATTTTATAGGTTAGGTGTCTCCCCCACGTCTCTGGAGCTGGTCTGGGTATGATGCTCGTGACGAATGCATTTATCAAAAATTCTTATAAGTTTTATTCGGTTAGATATTGTCATTTAAGTTGTAAGTTTAATTTAATCTAGTTAAGCGCTAATGAATTGAATAAATGCGACTGATAGTAATGGTAAACTGGATTGGTGTCCTTTATTTGGATGATTTAATGGGGAACTTGGTCACCGTGACGTAGTGGGTTAGTGCAAAGTTAATGGCGAACTTTGGAAGTTGCGAATTTCAAATTGGTTAGAAAGAAAACCTGCTTTCACCAACCTTCGCTGGATAAATCTGGTGAATGTATCCAAGTCTAGTTCACTTCGTATCGCTCTTGCAGATAGGAATGGATCCTTTTATACTACACGGGCTATTGCGGGATCCTCTCGTACGTTGGTTTTTCGAGGACTTCCGCCTTCGTGGAATGTATATGTAGATAAGTAAAAACAAATATTTCACTAAAAATTTCATTTATTTATGTTTTTCATTTTTCTGATTATTATTTGGTTTTTGTTTTTATGTTCACTACTATTAACAGTAATTCTCAATCATAATTACCTTCTTCAATTTTTTCGATTTCTCTGTTTTGTTTTTTTATAAATTCTAAAAGCTACATTCAAATCATAACAAATTGCATAGGTAAACATTTTCATTCATAAAAAAATACAGCAAATGATATAATTTGGTTTTTCATATACTGAGTATGCACTTCTATATATTCCCTACATTCTTTGGCTGTTCTTCAAAAAAAAAAAACCGTTAAAACAATGAAAACCAAAATACCCAAATTTTCGTCCATCTATGTATTTAGTTCCTATGAGTATTTTACACATTAAATTGTTTTCATATATGAATATGTAAAAAAATGTCTCGCTTTATTCTCTTTAAGGTAAAAAAATTATTAGTTTGTTTTTTTACTTTTGTAAATATTTAACATATTCTTTTATTTTTTTTTTGTTTGTTGGTTTCTTGTTGTTGTTTTAATAAAAATACAAAATAGTTTGTTTTAAGTTATTTTGTCTTTCTTACTTTTCTTTTGGTTTGTCGTTTTGTGCTATGATTTAATAATTGTAGTTAAATAAAAAATATACAATGTAGTGTTGTTGTAGGTTAAATAAATATAAATATAGATTTTTATGTTGTTGGTTAATTTAACTTAATTTAATGATTGTAGCGTTGTTGGTTTTTTTTGTTGTTCATGATTTAGGTTTTGCAGGTGTATACAGAGAGAGAGATTGTGCAGAGGTATGATTGAATTAGAGTTTGTTTCGTTTTTTTTTTGTGGTTTAACTAAGTGTGTGATGAGCTGGACAACCGGAGGAAGGTTTTGTGTTATTTTTTTCAGAAAGGGTGTGTGACAGCGGCGGTGTTTGTTAAAGGCGAGCAAAAAAGAATATTGAGCGGCGGTTTTACAATCCAAACTATGGTCTAACTTCTGGCTATGTAAGCGTTTGTTTGTCTACGAGTAGATAAGTGTTGTCAGATTTTTTCTGAGTTTGAGAAGCTTTTACTACCTCAAGGACATTTGCGGTAAAAGATGCCATGACAACGACTAGTTTTACCACCAAAAATTTAATGCCCACTTGGTTTCTAATTTTTGAGACCCCTCCCAAATGACCCTCCAATCATCCATCAGCCAAAGTCCATCATCACATCACTGTAGGTGGGCGAAATAAATGTTAATTTAGATCAATATCAAAGCTCTCAAGAATATTTAATTGAGACAGAGTCTGGTAGAGGCACTATCAAATTCACAACAAATTCACATAAATTTCAATGTCAAGGAAATCACTCAAGCGGCAGATAACACAACTTACGAGATGAGGCCTTCTTGTGACTCAAATGAAGCGGCGTTCAAAACAAAATTCAATTGCTTCGTGTAAAGAGTGAGTGTTCGAAAAAAAATTTTACAAGATATTTCGTGTGTTTGTATTTTTTTTTGTTTTTCTGTTTTTTTTTTTACAAATTCAGTCAACCGAATGACCGTTGTTATTATTATTCCAAAAAGTTTTCATATAAATATAGCTATTCTATGTATATCATGCAGTTACAACTATGATAAAAGATGATTTTGAAAAACAAAATTGTATTTTAGTATCTCTAGTGTATGTCTTTGATATTTTTTTTCTTTTTGTTCTTCATTCATTCTATATTTTATTTATTCTATTTTTCTTTTCATTTTTTGGCTATTTTAGTTTTCCATTTTTCGTTTTTCTTTGTAAAATGTTTCATTTGTAGAGAGAAATATTGAGAGAAACATGAAGAGAGAATTAAATCAAAAAATTTAGCTATATTTACTTTATGTATTTCGGTTTAAGTTACTTCAGTTACCTGTTTTCTATGTTTAAAGTGATAAGTTAAATTCAGAAATTGAGTTTATACTGTTTTTTTTTTTGGTTTTGTTTTTAATTCTTGTATTTTTTTTAGTTGTTTGCAGCAAACTTTATGGTCCCAGTTTTTGGGTTGGACTTTAATGTATGTATTCATATGTTTTGTTTTTATAATTTATGTATCTCAGTATGTATGTTGCAGTCAATGTGAAGAAGTTCGATCTAGTCTGTGTTTGTTTATTGATTTTAAGGATTTATGAATGGCGTTGGTAACAAATATTGGCAAATGTCTACTGTGCTCTCTTTGCCTAAATGGAAGGTAAAATTATTTAAAACAATTCCTCATTTTTAGGCACTTGGATTTATTTTCTGAAAAGATTAAAAATTGAAAACAACAGTACAGTACAGTGACTTTGTGATGAATATCGTGATTCGGGCTCAACCGTCGGTAGGGTAGTGAAACTCTGGAGAATCACAATTTGTGTGTTTTCAGTTTTGGAATTGCTAAAAAAAAAGTATTTAAGAGCCTAGTAAGAGGAAATGTTGGAAATAATTTCAGATTTATGAGTATATGAACAAAAGATGACTGTCAAAGATATGCACAGTAGTTAGAATGTGCTCGACTCTGAATTGGTCAAAAGGCGCGCAACACGCAGACAGATATTGAACACAAATTAGGCAAATATTGTGTGTAATTTTTAAGTGTACAAAAGCAAGGTTCGGTCTGCTACAAGCCATGCTCTAACTCGCCAAATTAGTGTGCAAATACAGGGACATTAATCAATTTCTTCTCATTAAACTTTCAGCGTCTGGAAAATTATGGGAAAATTTATAAGACATCTATTCATCTGACCACAGATTCGGTAGCACTATTCAAAAGGAGCCACTAGATGATTTCAACTGTATTCCTTCAAAAAGATCGATCTTCTTACATTGACTGCGTTAGACATGAAAAATGACTTTGGGAGGATAGAGAGAGAGAGATAAATTCAACAATTCTCGGTAGGAATGGTACAATTTTCAAACAAACAAAATAAATTTTCATCGAATTTCTTTTACACGAGCACACGAACGTATATCATAAATGCTTGAAATAAACAAATCTTAGAGTGTGCTGCTCTTGCAAAAATGTATATAAAAAATTTGTTGTTTTTTTTGTTTTTTTCTTTCTAACGTAGAAACTAAAACTAAGTAAGTCACATGTTACAAGTGGGTGTGGGATATCCCATAAATTGACTACACTTCTTTTCATTTATAATTTGTATGCCTAATTATTTAATATTATTTTTTATGTACGTACCAATAATAGTAGTTTTTTTCTTTTCTTCATTTATTTTTTTTCTTTTTGTTTAATTTTGTTTCAATTGTGATTGCTTATCTGGTGTTGAGTAACGTTTACTCACTTTTCAAAAAAATAACACAAGAAACTTGTATCGAAAGTTCATTTAAAGCCACTTTACACAATATGTTACCCTTTTGATTTCTGATTTAAATTCATCGTGCTTTGAGTGTGTGTTTTTATTCATCGGAAAAATTCAATTCAATTCCTTTTAAGTCCAAACATTTTGAACGTTTTTAAAGGAGCAAGGTGGTGATGGATAAATTTAACAAAAGTGGATGCGTTAATGTGGATACGAAACAAACAAAAAACGCATGCAGATAACCAACAAATATCGTTTTCCTGCCATACACAGCAGGCTAATGGCATTTCAAAGGAAGCAAACAAGAAACTCACAAAATTCAATGTCACCGCCACAATTCTATCACCTTACAATGGCAACAAGCTTCCATTCCATGCAGTGCTGCTAATTTACATCAGCAAGTCAGTGACGGCTTAACTGCGAGACAAAACCTAGTTCTCTGGGTGAACATCTACCGCCTTTTAACACTGCTATTGAGTTTCGAAAATCAAACAAACTGTGTCGACAGACCGGAGGGAAATCTCCTGGATCTTCCCTTGTTTAAAGAAAATCAATTTTCGAAACCCTGCACCAACGTTTTACCATAAGAATGCACATGAATAGAGATCACAACTTTTAACACACCACTGGCTGTGCACAGACTCGTAAAGGACATTGCTTTTCAACACCGATACTAAGACTACTCATTTGCGGCATCAATGTCACTCGGACAGCCACAGCCATGAACTGGGTTAATCGTTGGTTTCCCGTTTGTAGTATATACACAGAGCATAAAGGATTACTCTGTTGACCACATTAAATCTTCTGGAATTCTTTGGGAGGAAGATTAATTATAGAAGACTGCATTACCGTCATACGTAAATCTCTCGGTCTTTTGCCAAAAACTTACTTTAACTTGGGTTGAGGTAAACAACTACTACTAAAATAAGAATGCTTTCGAAAGTTTTGACCGTTTACTAACAGGTCGAATAGTAGAACAGTCCTTTCACATGGATGCCGGGCAACTATCATTCTAGTCACGCCTGACATTTGAATTCAACTACAGTTGGAAACCCTATTTTTTGACCGTTTCTATAAGCAAGTTTTGACCGAATTTACGATCAAAGTCAACAACGAACTTAAGGCAATCTGCACATTCGAAAAAATGCCCGAAAGGTCTAAACTAGATCTTTCGACTTGAGAGCAATTTCGTATACTGCAGTGACAGCGTTAAAATTCCATACAGGAACGTATACGTTGGGGAAGGCTTTATATTGTTTTTTAACTGTTCTATAGTTTAACAAGAACTCCTTGCTGTTTGACAAGATAGAAGAAGACTACGATCTACGTTTGGTGAAACAGGCAGGACGTGGTGCATTGGAAAATATTGAAAACTCCACCTAAAACATCCTTTTCAAAGCACTCTCCAATTAGCAAAGTGACATCAGACTTTTTCCCTTCATGCTCCAAGTTGCACAAGCCAGACTCCAGAAGTTTGAATAGGAAGACTATCATCCCTATTTTCCAGACTTTGCAACGAGGTTACTTGGGATCTACTGTTATATTTATCGGGTCCTTGTTAAAGTAAAAGTTGCTTAAATGGAACGAACCTATTCCCTAACGCAATAGTCGCACACTGCTGCCACTCAAACGCAATCAAGTTAATCACAAATTTGCGAAAAAAGTGAACACTTTACTCACACCTCAGCACGCAGAATACATTTTCCTCCCTTTCAGATGCCTTTTCTTCCAATTGACCAGAAATCAACTTGAAACTGAGAGAGCGCTTCTTCCACAGGGTTTCTCTGTGTAAATTTGGCTTCAGAACACTTAAAGCATACATTTTGAATGTACAAACAAAAAACAAAAACTCCTCAAAGATACAACTCAAAGTCAACTATTCTAACAAAACACCACTCTCTGGCTCTGGCTCGCACTACCTGCTCTTATGACTTCCGACCCAGCTTCCGCACGATAAACTCTTTCAGCGGCTGATAGTACTGATACCGCAAGCTAATCATCTCAGGTAGGTTACGTATGCGTTCAAAAACTTCAGACTCTGACTCTAGTATCAACACAGCCGATATTGCCATCGTGACCACAACAAATATGAACGACGGTATGAATGCGTGAAGCAGCTTGAACTTGCGCACGTTCTTTGCGCTGTTCGCGGCGCTCTGCAGTCTGTTCTTGTCCTGATGGGCTGCCGAATTGCTGTTACTATTATTGGAAGTACTTGAATTGATGGCCGAATTGGGCAGGGTGAATTGCTTTCCACCGGCACCGTAGAGCATGTGCTGTTTGTTCGTTGTATGATGATGTAGACGCTGCGTCGGATCCGCATAGGGGTTCGTCAGACCACTCTCTGTCGATGAATGCTCAACCGAATCGCGGAAGTAATAGTCGGGAAGGTCGGGCGCCCCACCGCTGGCGATACTGCCGCCCGCGCCAACGATCCCATTTAAGCTGTCCAAATTGGAGCCGCTGCGCAGGCGGGCCGCCTCCTCGGAGACGGGCTCCAAACTGGGTGGAATTTGAATCCCGTCATGAGGAATCGGACCGTAGATAATGTTACCTAAATGATCTGTGGTCGCGGCCATAGTACAGTTGCCCAACGGTTCAGACATTGTTGAACGCGGTAAACTGCTATAGCCTGTATCAATGATACGAGGAGAATAGGGGAATTTATAATCGCTCGATATATATGAGTTACGTAATAGTTTACGGATTTGTGCGAGATCGCCTTGCGGACTGGACGGTGTGGCGGGTACACTGCTAGCCTTTCGTTTGCTCGCCGTAGAGTTGGTCATCTTTTGCTCGCGCAGGGCGTTGATGCTCTCAGTGAGGATTTCACGTTCGGTGCGACCGGTGTACTTGAATTTTGTGCCCCACGAGAAGAATCCACCGCCGGAAACCACTGAAGCATTTTGGCTGTTTGGAAGTCTGCAAGTAAGGGAAAATGTATCTTCATCTGTGCCGTACGGTTGAAGGGGGGGTGCTTACGTGAAAAATAACATCTGCTCGATGGCACAGCGCCAGATGTACCGGCAGGCAGCTCCAGATGGACACTTGAAGCCTATAGTGTGTTTTTTCTGCAAGATCAGTGATCAGTAAGCGGAATTCGGGAACATGCCGAGGTAGAGGAACACTTACCGGCTCTCGACTGGCGTCGGTATAGCTCAAATGCGCAATGAACATTTTCCCTTCGAAATTCAACTTGTGCACTTCGGACCACCGGAAGTGCTGCGATCGTTTCCCGGATATAAATGTGCTGATACCCGAGTGATTTATGCCGATGTACAATTGTGATCCTCGATGATCTTTCACCGGGTGAGGATCGATGCCGTAAGTTTCTAGGCCCCTGGCGATACCCATGAATTCATCCATTGCAACCGATGGATCCTGACCGGGTTCACGTTTTTTATGCAACTCCATGACCTTCTTCTCCAGCGCATCGGTTTGTCGAAGAGCCAAATTCATTGAGGAAACATAATCACCCACGTGCAGTTCACTGTCATAGTCTCCAAGTTCCTCTAAATGAAAAACAAAAATGGGGATAAGAGGGGAATTTTTGGAGGGTTTGATCTTTATTGAACCTTGCACGATTAGAGCTCCGAGAGCGGCGGCTTCACCCATCGAACAGTAGAGACGTCCATGTCGCAGATCTCTCTTGAGCTGTTGATACAACATCAGGCGACCACTGCCAGTCAGTCTGAACGGATCGGCTGGGTAAAATTTGACACGAAAGGAGAACAAGATTGGATCAATGTCTGCAAAGAGATGGAGAGCAAATTTTCTATGAGAAGGTCGGCAATTCAACTGATGAAGGATTAAGGTGGGCAACAAGGGCAGTTTTCGGACGCCAGCGGCACTGCGGTATTTTTTAGACTCTTTATTTGTGCTTCCTTTTCTTGCTGAAATTGTGCCATTGTTTGCATGTCTTTCCCACATGGCTCCACACTCCACAGTCCTTCAAGTTTGACCCTGGATGAACGTTATTTATGAAAAAAAGGGTCTAATTGCTTTCAGAACAAAACTATATTCGTCATGCAATGGGATGCTTTATGGCAACACCCTCTTGTGTACATTTCACACACGTTCTCGCTTTCGTTAATTCCCCAAAGCTGCCTTCCTCCTCGGGGTCGTGGTCTAGAAAGCCATATGTCCAGTGGTCTGTTTGGTAAACAAATCCAGCACGACATCGGGGGGACAGGGAGAAAGGAGAAAGAAAAGTAAACATTCCCTTCTTCACTTACCCTTCACTTGCTTAATAATCGACTTGGCCAAATCCAACCAATGCTGCAGAGGAAAGAAACGCAAGAAAACACACGGCGAATTAAGAACGTTCTGTAAACGCACACACACACACACAGAAACAACATACCCTCTGCTTGCCGGTGTCCACATATCTGAGGCCGAAGTAGTCCTTCTCCTTAATCTCCAGTTGATCGCATAAATATTCTATGAGAAAGCTGCCTTTGTGGAAGGGCTGCAATTGCGAATTGTCACCATCGCCACCAGTACACCAGCAATCATTGCACGAGGACGAAGAATGAAAAACAAACAAAGTAACGATGAAAAATTGCATATTAGTCACTTCATATCCAAATCCCGGCAATTAAAACGAAAAATCCCTGAACACCCAGTTCACAGCCTAGAACGACAACGGCGACGACGACGACGACGTCGGCCGGATAGATGAATGGCAAGAAGCAAAGGACCCACGAGCCAAAACGAAAAAAATCTTGTGAAACTATTTTGCTTTCATTATTTCATCCTCTCACGCAATCCTTACAAAACGCAAGCAGCCGCGAAGTAATTAAAAAACACAAGCAAGGGAGACCGCGCCGCGCCACGCCGCCAACTTTAACTCCCGTCATGAAGTCATTTGCATTTCTGGGAGACGAGGAGTTGCCGTCGTCGGGAGTGAGAGACACCAACCGAAGGACACTCTGAAACACCAACAAGCGTGCCTCAGTTTGTGTGTCGCATTCTTTGCTTTCGCCCAAAAATCAATAACAAAACAACAGAAAACAAAAAAATGAAATAAATGCCACTTACTGGTGTGTTCGTTCGCCTACTGTTATAATTATCCCTGTTTTGAACAATAACTAGTGTTGATATGTTTGTAACCCACTCCGGCCGGCATACACACAGACATCCTTGGTCTCGGAATGATGTATGAAATATGGTACAATTTCCACTCGCTGGTGGCCACCCCACAATCGGTTTAGAATGGCGAGGGAATCTTGCGCTAATAATTGAAATACGCCCCTCCCCACCGCCCACCAACCACTCACTCTCGCAACATCAATAAGCCCTACACGCTCGGTCGAGGACTCGTTCGAGGGCCGGAAGTGCAATAAAATATTACCGCATACGACTTCATAGCATATTTATGATCTGACATTTCAGGATGTCTGGGCAAAAAAGTCCTTCTTTGATTATTATTATAAGTGTTGCCATTTAAATGGTTTCCCTTTTGTGGACATGATTGAAGACCGTTATTTTGTCATGGCACAGAGGGTTGAGCATGCTTCTGTCCAATATTTGACTGATTGACTGAACAGAACAGATTTTGGCCTTTTGTGGGTCTAGGGCTTCCCTGATTGATGATCGCACAGAATCGGCAGAGTTTGGAGTTAACCATCGATTTTTATTTGATCTGTGAATCAGGGGTATTTTGGACAACGCAACAGGGGACGTCCTCAGTTGCAGGGGCAGTCACAAGTGAAGGAAGGTCAAAAGCAGTGCGATGTGCATAGCTAGAGACAGCTAGCAATAGACTGGAGAGGGTTGATTGGAATGTGGGGATTGCTAGCTGTATTGACAGCGTTTGTCCTTTCAATTCTTGCTTAATATTGTAACGAGATGGTGACCTGTATTGTAACACAACAACTGGCATTGGCTTTGATCACTTTTGTAAAGCTTCTTTCACTTGTTCCCATTTGAAAGTAGGGGGGACTACAAACCAAATTTGTACACTTAAGGTCCGTTCATGACTTCATACATTCACCTTTCAATCCAAACAAAACTTGCTAAAATTATTCTCATATTTCAGTCTGTGCCTGGTGTATGTAGTTAAGTAGTACTTCTTCCCCGGGGCAAAGAGAAAACTTTATAAACGAAACATTGGTGGAGGTTTGAAGCATTGAAGTATCACCCTTGACAACCAATACTACTTTGATCTGCAGAAACAATAAGTGTCGACACATATGGCTGAGAGGTCTACAAGACGCTTACTTATCCATATAGAGGCAGAGACTGGACGATAGGCAAAGCGGTAGAGCTGATACTTGGTGCCTTTGGAAGAAAATGTCTGCTTTGGATATATGACAAGTGGTGGATGAGAAAACAGAACCGCGAATTCTACCAGCTGTAACAGGCGCCGCGTAGGCAAAATACTGTCGACAACTTACACCGATTTGGTCTCATCTCCAGGATGTGGACGACCTTGGTCCGGATAAGATGGCCTACGAATCCGCGTCTTTAGGTGGGAGACGGAGAAAAAGACGGAACTTCCGGTATAAAGATGAAGTCAGCGAGGAGCGCAGATAGAAGACAAGATGGTTTTAAAGACTGGGAGCAGTGTGCCCTGAACCATTAAGGCTGCCCTAGCTGAGTCTCAGACATTCCGTCGTCGCTGGAACTCATTAAAAGAATTGTTCATTTTGAATGAAAAGCAACCCACTCACAATAAACAGTGAACGAATTTAAACTAAACTCAACCAAGGCTGATGCATGGGGGGTGGACAAAATTCCGAAATGCTCAGAATGCAGAGAAACCAAATCTGGAAGTCGTACGTCTTGACAATTCTGCGAGCATGATGGGAGTTTGGATTATCCGAATTCAACATCTAGCGAAGTGAACCCAAACAGGCCTGCAGGCCTCTCGAAAACTTTTCTATTTAATTTTATGAATTTTTCGAGATTTTTCGACAGGATTTTAAAGACACACTTCGGTTGCTGAAGTCGACAATTTATTCCGTAGGAACATCCATTCTGAGGATCCAAATCATATTTGGATGGAGTCGATTATTGGACCATGAGTGGAACAGCAGCGTTGATTCTTGGTACCATCGAAACAAATGTTTTGCGAGGGAAAAAGAGTCCTGTCAGCAAGAAAGATAAATAAAGTAGAATACATCAATTGCAGTCCGATTAGCAAAGAACCATCTACTACACCTACTAGACCACATCGAGCGAATTATTAACAGTCTTTCCGAGAGAAAAGTTTTGCGTGCGATTTTTGGTCCTGTTTGCGTTGAAGGCATCTGGAGGAGAAGATTTAACGACGAACTCTATGGGCTGTACAGCGACATGCGCGTAGTCAAGCGTCTTCAAATACAACGCCTAAGATGGCTAGGCCATGTAGAGCGTATGGACAAAACTGCACCGGTACGAAAAGTCTTCGAATCTGAGCCATTGGGAGACACAGAAGTGGAAAAGGTCCTCAACCAACTTGAAGTGCGCAGCTGGCGGCAGGTGGCGAAAGATCATGCTAGCTGTTGGTTGAGGCCCAGATCCACCAAGGACTGTAGCGCTACAAGAAGCAGAAAGCCCCTTGAATCCAAAATTTTTGAAAGTAGCAGAATAGTGGTATACGTGGCGTAGTGGACAAGTGCGGCGACCCACACGTCGAAGGTCCAAGGTTCGATTCCCGGACTGAAAACCTCGAATATTTCACGGCACCATCTTTTTCGAATTGCTGACTACACTCAAAGGGGACTAACATTCTATGAAAGTCTTTTCAAATCTATCCGTTCGAAGTTGGCAAAAACCCTCTACGCACAACACGAGTAGTTGCTAAGGAAGCTAGACCCAGGTCCCTTGTGTGCTGTTGTGTCAATCAATTATTATTATTGAAGATGATGGCACAAGGCAGATATTTTGAATATCAATCATTTGAAGAGGGAAGTGGAATTACAAAGTTCTCGTTACTTTAGCCAACTGAATGCGCTCAAGCATCTTATAGCCTTTGCCAGAATCTCGTACAAGCATCCAAACTCGATGGATCTAGCAGTAACATGAAACAAATGAACACTAATCAAACTAGTCTCAAAACATCACGCGACATAGAATGCATGGCCAAAGGTGTTGCATTGCATGCTAGAGATGAGTCAGGAATCAAATCTAGCGCATAGAAATTATTTGTTTTGGGAATTCTTAGTTAACGGTTTTCCCTATTTAAATTCTGACAATCCATTCAAACCGTCTTATCATCAATGTAAAAGCAAATCCCTCGAATGGCTGCAAGTCAATAAACAGGAATGCCTTTAGTGTCATACAACGGTTTATCGTTTTCCCTCCATGTGCTTTCAATCTAAAGCAGTAAAACTTTTCCACAGTGTCCTTTAGGTTCCCTTTTAAATTCACCAACATTTCAATTCAAGTTCATGTAGCATTCAATGACAACCGCAGGACATCCAAGTGTACCGTCTTCATTTTCGACCGTTTTTTTTTTAAACAAACCTTTGGCCAAAGTGGAAATCTCTTACAAATGACATTCAAGAAATGAAAAATACTTCCACTTATCGACAACTTAGATCCTGTCCATGACAAACCAAGGTGAATGAGAATCATTAGGAAAGCCATAAACCACCTCTTGAATCCATCAGATGATGGTGTGAAAATTCCATCAATGACTTTCACTTACACATCGCTCAACCGTTGACAGGCAGCCCTTATCTGGCAACACTAATCCTGTATCCTTGCCACTTCATTCATGTCAAACAAATTTGGAATGAGAGAAAAGAAAACGAACCACAAGGCAACAAAAAAAAACCGAAATCAACCGAAAGCACAAGAAAACCATCGTCCTCGTAGACGTTGTCGTCGTCGTCGTAGTTGATGGAAATCGTTCTTAAAGAGGCGTACGAGCTGCCCACTCACACCCGACCAAGAGTTATTGTTATTTAAGGGATATCGGGCATTTCTTTTCGTTTTTTTCTTTTTCTCATATTTTTGTGCCCTTTTCCTCCCTCCATCGCATTGGAACTCGCGATTTATTTATGGATCATCTTTGCTTCCCACCCAACCGCCTTCGCGGACGGACACACTCACACACAAAACGACGTTCGGCCAGAGTGCCGATGTGGGGATTTAAAAGAGTTTTTCACTGGTAACCGCTTTATCTCTCACCTGAAATTCACACTCGAGGACATCGGAGTCCTCAAGGAGCCGCACTGTACACTTATACACAATATTGCTTTCATTTTTATTTTTAAACATATTGACTTGTGGGCGTACGTGGTATGTGCGCGTACGTGTGTGCCGGGCTTCGGAAAGATACGGCCTCCCCCTGTTAATATGTATGCTCTCCCGCACCCCTTCTCTCAGCAGCAATCCACTTCAACTTTTCGTGTTATGATTTGCACTATGCCCTCTGAAATCCGGAAAAAAACATTCACCGCTGTCGTGTGTGAATTTCCTTCTTCTTCTTCTTCACCTCACTTTACAATAAAACACATCCTGCTGGCTGATTTCTGTATATATCCTGGGACTTCACTGGGATCCTCAGCTTGTTTCTCAATTGAGATCTGATTGGATTTTTTTTTTCTTGTTCGCAGATAGTGCAGAATAGAAAAGAACTTAAAACGAAAAATGATATACAAGGAAAAGAAAAGTTTTCCACCCCTGCGAGAACACCGAGTGTCTTGCGGAAAGTCCTTTCGGTACTATTTTCGATTGGAATCAAGAGAAAAAAAAAACTATAACACCCTCGCCACCGCCACCACTGCCGCCAATGAATACACTTGTCAAATTGGGAAACGTCGTCGTCCTTCGTGTTATTGAAGTGACATGAGATGAGAAGTGATTTTAGGCGTTTTCATGGGTACATGTATGCGAGATAAAAAGAGACACAATGAGAGGCATTTTCTATGTGTGTGTATTCGGTCTTTTCTTCATTGAGTAAAACCGAGGGCAAAGTGTTCCTTGCAGCACCACCATTCAATGTGACAGCTCGCCACGAATCCTTTCTGCAGAGGGACGGTATGGTAAGGCAGTGCAACGCATGAGTTATTCACGACGCAAGAAAAAAAATAACAAAAAACAAACGGAACGGAAAATCATTTCTCATTATTTTCGGATTCAAATGACAACAAAAGAAAAAAAAACCACACAAAGCTGGTGTTTCCCATACAAATGTCACTGTGACGGTCAGATGAACTCACAATCATATTATTGTATATGAAGCGTATAATCTAGGCTGCAATCTAGCGCGCCCCAGCTGCGGATTTTAGTTGATAAACGGTTTTCCGCGAACGATGTCACTGCGTTGGGGCATTGCGGGCGTCTCGAAGATCGCACATGATTTCTGTGTGGCGTTAAATTTCAAGTTCACGCTACACGATCATCAAATCGTTGGTGTGGTGAGTCGTAGCAAGGAAAAAGCAACAAAATTCGCTGAGACACATGCGATTCCAATAGTTTGGACGGAGTATGAGAGTTTAGCGACAAACGATCAAATTGAAGTAGTGTTTGTGTCGGTTCTGAATCTCTCTCACTTTGAGGTGTGCAAGCTGATGATTGAATGCGGAAAGCATGTGGTGTGTGCGAAGCCGTTGGGCATGAATTGGCAGCAGGTGAAGGAGATTCTCGAGTTGGCCAAGGAGAAGGGCGTCTTTGTGATGGAGGGATTGTGGTCACGGTTCTTCCCTCTCTATCGGTACCTGTCAACTCTGTTCGAGATGAAGGCTCTAACAAATGTGAGGGAGGTGTATGTAAAGCACGGATACAATGCAACAGAAATCGAAAGGATCATCAAAAAGGACTTGGGCGGTGGAATCAGTCTTGACATCGGAGTGGATGCTATTCAGTTCGTCATCTTTGTTTATCAAGAGGCCCCAAAGTCAATAAAGGCGACGGGGAAGATAAATTCTAACGGAGTGGATCTCTTCATTCAAGTGGAAATGGAATTCTCCGGTGACCGCAAGGCACACGTCATCTGCTCTGGACTGGAGGCGCTTGAAAATCAAGCAACGATCATCTCGAGAAATGGACCTATTTGCGTGAGTCAGATAAGAGAGACAAGCATATTTCCATTTTTTTGTATATCCCGAGTTTAGATTCCAGATTATAATTGTCCAACGAAGCTCTTCGGTCCTAAAGGAGCACACGAATGGTCGCTAATTAAAACAGATGCCCACATGAATTTCAACAATACGCTGGGACTGCGTTTTCTGGCAGACGAAGTGATGAAATGCATTCGGTCGGGTCAGTTAGAATGCAACATTGTACCATGTAGGGAGATGCTACTGACTGCTCAGATACGAGACGAAATAAGAAAGCAAATAGGTGTGCGCTTTGACTGTGATAGAAATGTTTACTAGAATTCTGGGAAACACTCAAGATTAAATTTTGACATGGCCTAGTTGACGTGTACATTGATAAGGTGATGCAAATATTTAGATTACATCATGAACTCTGTTATGTTGAATATGTGCATGAGTATGAGTTATCAACCTTGATGTTAATAAAATATACACTCGTTGTGGACATCTGTGTTTTTATTGAATTTTCCGTTCTTTTACTTTCAATTTAACGTTTCTTGTTCTGAACAAAAAATGTACCAGGAAATTGAAATTACGTTCTCTCTTTGGATTCCCATAGTGACTTGAGGTAGTCATGATCAAGGAAACACAGAGTAAAACTCGTTTTCGTGACGTCACGTAGTTCATATCATTAAGGAAGGACGGAATTGTGTACTCCGTAATCTGTGACCACATACGTAATTTGTAGAATATCAAATAAAAATAAATAAAAAAAAAAAATTATGTACACAATGTGAATAATTTGCCAATTAGATAAATTATAAATAATTTACAAATGGCAGCATACAAAATTTGGCATCACTGAAAAGTCGCATTGCTTTGAACGAAACTTCAATTTGAGTTTCGTTGACATTTTTCTCGCAATGTTCATTTTTCTTTGAATGTGTGATTGTGTGATTTCGTTCCTCGCCGGGTTGTCCTAGAATGAGAATATTCTGTGGCGAATTTTAAAGCAATTTACCTTGAATTGTGTGTTTGCAAGAAAAGTATTCATTGACCCCCACATTAAATAATAATATTTTCCCCGTGAAATCAACATAAATCGACCCCACGAACACATTCTGTTTGTCTGTTTGGAAGCGAAGAAGGCTGCAAAAAAAAAAAAAAGTTCAACCAGACAAAAAAGGAGTACTACGTTTTTTTTCTTCTCTTTATTTTGCAAAGAATCAACGGACAGGGGAGTCCCACAGAAACAATGGCGTCCCATCAGTACCATCAAATTGCAAATTTGCTGGAAAAGGTAAACGCTAAAATTTTCCTCCAATCAGCTCATTAAATCATTCTGTGGATTCATTTTTTTTCTGTGGGGTGAATTCTATTGTGTGTAGATGACGTCCAGTGACAAAGATTTTCGGTTCATGGCCACAAATGATTTGATGACCGAACTGCAGAAGGATAGTATAAAACTGGACGATGAGTCGGAGAAAAAAGTCGTGCGTATGGTTTTGAAGCTGCTCGAAGATAAGAACGGCGAGGTGCAGAATTTAGCGGTGAAGTGTTTGGGACCACTGGTGAATAAGGTCAAAGAGAATCAGGTTGAAACTATTGTGGATTCCCTGTGCGCCAATATGATTTCAAACACGGAACAGCTTCGCGACATCTCCAGCATTGGCTTGAAGACCGTCATTTCGGAGTTACCGCAAGCGTCGAATTCCCTTGCGCCGAATGTCTGTCAGCGGATTACTGGAAAGTTGAGTAATGCTATCGAAAAGGTTTGTCCGGATTTCATCAATGAACGAAAGAGATATTGATTGTTGTGCTTTGTAGGAGGATGTGTCTGTCAAACTTGAAGCTTTGGATATTCTTTGTGACTTGTTGTCGCGATTCGGTGATTTCCTTGTTCCCTTCCATCCGACCATTCTTAAGGCATTGGTTCCACAGCTGGGATCCTCACGACAGGCTGTTCGCAAACGTACCATAGTTGCTCTTTCTCACTTGCTGACCTTGGCGAACAACACGGCCTACAATGGAGTCATTGATCACCTGCTCGAGGGTTTGGAGAAGCCACAAAATCAGGGAGCCGTTCGAACATACATCCAGTGCCTGGCTTCCATTTGGTAAGTGTTGTCATCGCCATCTGGGAAACGTCGACTTACACGTGTTTTACAGCCGCCAAGCTGGTCACCGCCTTTGCACTCACATTGAACGGGCTATGCTTCTGCTAAAGCAGTACAGTCAACGAGACGATGACGAACTTCGCGAGTTTTGTCTGCAAGCCTGTGAAGCTTTCGTGCTGCGCTGTCCCGATGCGATTCGGCCACATATTCCTATGGTGAGTGAACACGCTAACCTCCCCCCGGCTTTTCCTTTCACCATGAACCTTTCAGATCCTGGAGCTGTGCATGAAGTACGTGAGCTATGATCCGAATTACAACTATGAAGCTGACGATGGCGAGTCAGGCGTCGCGATGGACACTGAGGAGGAGGAGTACGTTGACAGCGAGGAGTACAGCGATGATGACGATATGAGTTGGAAAGTCAGGCGTGCAGCAGCCAAATGTCTGGAGGCTTTGATTTCGACGCGTCACGAGCTAATCGAAGACTTCTATCGCGACCTGTCGCCAGCCCTGATCTCCCGGTTCAAGGAGCGCGAGGAAAACGTAAAGTCCGACATATTCCACGCGTACATCGCTCTTCTGAAGAACACCAGGCCAGCGGATGACATTTCTCACGATCCAGACTCCATGGAGCAGGTCCCAGGGCCGATCAGCATGCTCCAGGACCAGGTGCCGCTAATCGTCGAGGCCATTCAGCCCTTAATGCGAGAGAAGTCAATGAAGACAAGACAAGACTGTTTCTTACTTCTGCGGGAGCTGTTGAACGCACTCCCCGGGGCACTGGGAAACCACTTAAGCAGCATCATGAAGGGAATATTTTACTCCCTCGGCGACAAGAACTCTTCATCAAACATGAAGATAGACGCTCTGAGTTTCCTCTGCAGCCTCCTCCAAGGACACAGTCCACAAGGATTCTACCCCTACATTAGGATGCTGGTTCGTCTCACCGTCACCGCAGTGTTCGATGCATTCTACAAGATTGCAACAGAAGCGTTGTTGGTTCTGCAGCAGCTGGTAAAGGTCATGCGTCCTCTCGACGTGCAGACAGACTACGAGGTAGACTCAGCCGACCTGCGGGAGCTGTACTCGTCAACCTTGCAGAAACTCAAAGCCACCGACGTTGACCAAGAGGTAAAAGAGCGAGCTATAGCCTGCATGGGTCAGATAATCGCAAACATGGGTGACCTCATACCGAAGGACGAGGAGACGTGCCTTCCAATATTCATGGAACGCCTTAAGAATGAGGTAACACGCCTCAGCTCCGTCAAAGCACTCACAATGATCGCGGGATCACCTTTACGCATCGATCTGTCCCCGATTATCAACGATATTCTTCCAGCTTTGGGATCCTTCCTCAGGAAGAATCAGCGTGCCCTCAAGTTGCACTCGTTGACCCTGCTGAACACTCTGGTGGAGAACTATTCACACATCTTTGGTCCACAGCTGCTACAAATCGCCATCACAGAGATCCAGCCCCTCCTCACCGATTCTGACCTGCACGTGGCTCAGTTGTCGCTGGTTCTTCTCACAACCACCGCTCGCCGACAGCCGCAAGCTCTCGTTGGCATTCACGATCAGTTCTTACCGTCTGTACTGGTCCTGGTTCGGTCTCCATTGCTGCAAGGCACCGCCCTCACCTGTACCCTCGACCTGTTCCAAGCTCTCGTGCAGGCGAAACTAACAGGCTTGGGTTACCACCAGCTGCTGGAGAAGCTAATGGAACCCATCGTGCACGGAGCCAACTCCGAACAGCTCCACAAGCAGGCTTATCACTCGCTGGCCAAGTGTGTCGCTGCACTGACCCTTCAGTGCCCAAGCGAGGCCGTCCCGCTGGCCACTCAACTGCTCGCTGACCTCCAGAAGAGACCCGGAGACACGCACTTGGTCTTCTGCCTCCTGGCCATCGGAGAGATTGGACGGCACTTCGACTTGAGTTCCATCGACTCTCTGCCCAAGATCATCATCGAGTGTTTTGGGGCGAGTTCCGAGGACGTCAAGGGCGCAGCAAGTCACGCCCTGGGTGCGGTCGCCGTCGGCAGCCTTCAGTGCTTCTTGCCGCTAATTCTGAAGGAGATCGAGGCGCAACCAAAGAGGCAGTACCTACTGTTGCATTCCCTGAAAGAAGTTATCTCGTCGTTGTCGAACACACCCAATGGACTTGAGCAGCTGCTGCCATCTGTGCCGTCCATCTGGGGGCAACTCTTCAAGCATTGCGAGTGTTCCGAGGAGGGCTCCAGGAACGTCGTGGCAGAGTGCCTCGGCAAGTTGGTTCTCGTCAATCCGGAGGAGCTTCTGCCGCGTCTGCAGCAAGCCCTGCACAGCCAGAGTCCCCTAATGAGGACCGCCGTCGTGTCGAGCGTGAAGTTCACCATCTCCGACCAGCCACAGCCTTTCGATGTGCTCCTCAAGCAGTGCATTGGAGAGTTTCTGTTCGCCCTGCGTGACCCGGAGCCGTCTGTGCGAAGGGTTGCCCTGGTTGCATTTAACTCAGCCGTACACAACAAGCCAAGTCTGGTAAGGGATCTCCTGCCCACTCTGCTGCCCTGGTTGTACTCTGAAACGAAGGTCAAGGTGAGTTTGAGCTGATAGTAGATGGGGCTAAGATGGGGGTGCTAACTGATTTGTTTCAGGGAGAACTTATTCGAGAGGTGGAGATGGGACCCTTCAAGCACACGGT
The DNA here is from genome assembly GCA_944738645.1 of Eristalinus sepulchralis. Taxonomy (NCBI): domain Eukaryota; kingdom Metazoa; phylum Arthropoda; class Insecta; order Diptera; family Syrphidae; genus Eristalinus; species Eristalinus sepulchralis. Next base: position 4,649,111 of record OX122886.1, on the reverse strand, counting down.
CGACGACGGTCTGGACATCCGTAAGGCGGCATTTGAGTGTATGTACACCCTGCTGGAGCAGGGTCTGGATCGGGTGGACGTTATGCAGTTTTTGGATCACGTTCAGGCCGGGCTGTGTGATCACTATGATATTAAGATGTTAACGTACTTGATGACGGCACGACTTGCTGTCCTGTGCCCCGATGCTGTGTTGTTAAGTGAGTGCTGTGGTCTGCCGCAGGAGTTTGAAACTTGGCTTGATTGCTTGACTTTCGTTTTCAGGACTGGATCAATTTGTACAACAGCTACGTGATACCTGCACTCACAAAGTCAAGGCGAACTCAGTGAAGCAGGAGTACGAGAAGCAGGACGAACTAAAGCGCTCAGCTCTGAGAGCCGTCTCAGCACTAGCACAGATTCCTAAAGCCGGTAACTTATCCCCCTCCGTTTGAGCGTCTGCAATCGGTTTGTGATACCCCTCTTCATCCACAGATAAAAATCAACAACTCGCCGATTTCTTAAAGTCGATCAAGGACACCCCGGAACTCAACAAAATCTACGACTACGTCCAGAAGGACTCCCTGTCGAATAACAACACCGAAAGTGTTTCCATGGATCAGAGTTAGACAGAAGCGAAACTCTGCGTATGTTAAGTGTTAGGCGATTAATTTAATGTGAGTCCCATCCCTCGAACAGCAGTTGCCATCCCTCTCTCTAACCTCACTTCCTCTGCTTGTCTCTTACAGATTCTATTACTTGCAGACTGGTGTCAAGTTAAAATATAAAAAAAACACGTGAACGAACCTAAATTTAAAACTCTTTGAAAAGATGAATTCGGATAACTAACAATTACTCTCTAGTGGAACAGGAGACATCTTCACTAACCAATGTAGGAGACGGCACACCTGCTGGGACTGAATTTATTACCCCCTCTTTAAGTTTACTTCATACTGTTAGCTTGTCCCCTGCATTTAAGTCTATCTGTCTGTGCATTAAGTCTGCGCCTCAGTTATTGTATGCTCTGAACATCGGTCTGTCGGCGGTATGGAGGAGGGCGCGCTTTCATTTGTTTTCAGTTTCTATCGGCAAAGCGCTCCACCACCTCACCAATAACTTATATTTTCTATTTGTTTGTGTGAAGTACGACAGTCATCAATAAAACTACAAAACAAACAAAAAATTCAATGCATTGCAGGCATTTAACTATACATAAAACAAAGATGAAGAAAATCGGAAAACAATAAAAAAAACAATAAAACGTTCAAACGCAACTGTGTTGTAATTGTTGAGGATGCCTGTCAGTAAGTATGGGTGTAGGAGAGTCTTCCAATTTCTCGATCACTCTATAAACATTGAACCTACTCCAACCTGAGGCAAAGCTTCAAAGGTGGTCAATTCGCGGATCTTCAAAAGGGTCAGAAGTGCAGGCGCATCGCCCTTGTATCAATTACACAGATTCTGCTGAATTCAGCGCATGGACAGAAAAGATAGCCTTCGAACCCTTGTCATGTTTGTAGAAGATTGCCTCTGAATCCCTGAATCGGGGCACCAGATTTTCAGGAAAAGCTACGCCCATCTCAAAGGACTACTCAGTCCAACAGGATAAGTAAGAAAAACACAAAATCTGATCAATATTTGCTAAAAATTCATTTTTATCGTCTAACCTAACAGAACGTTATCAACAGTCACTCAATCAGATAATGGTCTGTTCCCCCCTATCCCGCTCCTGTTGCTCCTCCGTGGAGACCTTCTTCACCTGTTCGGCGGCAAACGGTGGATGCTCCAAGACCTGATCAACTAGCCCAAACGATTTCGCCTCTTCAGGTGACATAAAGTTGTCACGCTCCATTTTGTTCATCAGAACATCGAACTCCTGTTTGGTGTGCTTCACGTAAATCTTCGTTAGCTGGTGTTTCAGTTTAATAATCTCTTCAGCTTGAATTTGAATATCTGTTGCTTGACCCTAAGAGGCAAAACAAAATGTGAAAGCGAACAGCAACGCGTTGATTGGATATCTGTACCTGAGCCCCTCCAGATGGTTGATGAATCATAATTCTAGCATTCGGCAAGGAGTATCGCATTCCTGGTTCACCTGCCGCCAGCAAAAGTGATCCCATTGAGCAAGCTTGTCCAATACACCTGAAAGAGTGTGTTATTTATTTTCCCCTGATCTGATTCTGTTACATACCAAGTGGATATGGGTGGCTTAACGTATTGCATTGTGTCGTAAATTGCCAAGCCAGCAGTGACTGCACCACCAGGAGAATTGATGTACAAATGAATTGGTTTGTTCATATCTTCTGACTGAAAGAAAGAGAAGGTTTTTCGAGGCTCATTCAACTTTCGAAGCTTGTTACTTAACCAACCTGCAAAAACAACAACTGTGCTACAATCAGTGAACTAATTCCATCATGGATAGGGCCCATCAGACAGATGATTCTTTCCTTAAGAAGTCTGGAGAATATGTCGTAGGCTCTTTCGCCACGACCGGTTTGCTCAATTACCATGGGAATAAGCAGTTGCTGAACTGCTGCTGTGGACGAAATGGATTTTTGAATGTCCCACCGCACTGGGGTAGAGCGCTGGAAAAAGTTTCAATTGTTCGTCACTTACATGAAGAGGGGAAAAATGAAAGTTTTGCTTACTATGAATTTGCTGAAGACATTTGTTGCACTGCGTAACATGTTGCTTGTCTAAATCACGTATATTATTGAAGAAATGGATAAATATAAAAATACTACAACTAGAATGTGAAAACAGAGAAATTTGATAACACTGCAGATAAATTGTCAAATGAGTTGTCAAATTTGGAGGTGGCAGCTGAGGAAGAGACTTTGGATGTGTTCAGTTAGTCGAGTGTATTCAGACTATTAAGAAGGGAGATTTTAAAATAAAATAAAAATTAATGGGTAGGTTTGAAAATATATATATTTATCTCGGGTGTATAACAGTAAATACATTTTTTTGAAAGTTGGTGTACACAAAGAAGTTGCCAGCATATGTGGTCCCGAAAGAAAAAAAAGTGTACAGCTGTTTATTTTGGTGAGATCATTGCATGTGCTAAGTGATGAGAGTTTCATCATTTTTTTACAGGATTTCTTATCTCTCGTCTGTGTATAAGTATTTCTCCGACTAATACGATTGAAGCAACAATCGCTGATCCTACAGGAAAGCCAGGTTATGTTTTGAAACTGAAAAATTGAAAAATTCATTACCTCCCAGAAGAAAGAATGCGCTATTTACTCCAGAAAAGGCCACAGGATACACCGTATATCCCGATTGACAAAGAGGTTTCTCCTTCTTATAAATCCTCAAGGCTCTGCTGACTATCCCCACTTCCCTGGCTCGACACATTCTACAGAAAGACCGCCAATAGAGACAAAGCTACACTAAACCCACTACTTACATAATTCGAAAGATTTCCCTATACATGCTGTTTTTGGTAACAATCCAGTTGATGACTTCCGTCTCCAGAAGACCAGTGACAATTCTCAGATCACAAATTTCATTAGCATCAAAGAGTCGAGCGATTTCCGGATACGCATCGACAAGTTCACAATGAAAGGCGTACTCTCCGCTCCTTATGTACGGAATGGCATCCATGACGTGAGTGAATGCGGGCAATTCATTCGGTCCACGTTTTGGGAGGACCTTTGTTCTGTGCATCCGATGAACGAGAGGCGATTTGCTGTCCTTAAACATCACCTTGTAGTAGCCGATATCTTCAAAGGCCAACTTCAGAGGGCTGTTTACGATGTCTGTCACAGTTTTGGGTCCCTGCCCGGAGCTGTTCAGAAGTCCCCCCACCACCGACGACGTGTAGTAGTTATACATCACCAAAGTGAAGATGAACAACGTCAACACGATTGTCCTTGAGGATAACCCTCTTGGTACTGGATCTAAGCCTTGAGAGAGACGTTTCATTTCAAATTCGAGATGTCTGTACGTTCTTGAACTTACCCTGTTGACACACCGCAGCTACTGTCTTCAGTATAAAGTTATCCTCGTTCTCCCCCCTCCCATCGATTATGCCACTGTTCAGCCACACAACCAAGCGCCAGATTATGATCACAACCACCACCATCGCGCATGAGAAGGCCCAAACTTCAAACTCGAATGGTGCCAAGAAATTGCCACTCTTTCCATCGGTGTTCACATCCGTGGTAAACCGATACACGAAGCCTGACTCGAATTTCCAGCTCTGGTGGATTGTATCGAACTCGGCGAAGCGGTTTATTCGATTAAACGCACCCGAAGCCCCGACATCGACTTCATTACGCATCACAATGCCGAGGAAGCCCAGACGAAATTTCCCACCTAGCCGGCCGGCCCAACCGCGGACGTTGCGATAATTCGCCGTGAAATTCAATCGCTCCTGCAGGATGGAGAGCAATTCGTAGTGATACTTAACAAAGGTGGTGACGCCATCCTGCCGGAAAGGACTCGAGAGGAACGAGAGCACTTGGTCGTTAGTGGTAATGTTGTCACGATCGATCTGAAAATTGATTAGATGAGGTCCTGCGGGGATGGGAGAGTGCGTGTTACAAACCACACTCCCGACACGAAGCTGAAATCCATTGAATTTCCCCCGTCGCTCGATGCCCTGGAGCTTAGAGATGTTTGCGTGGAGAATGAGTTTTCCATTCCAATCTGCAAAGTGAGCCACTTCGAGAATGTCCTTCAAGTGACGGCCCTTGGAGTGAATGTCGAAGAGAGACAAGGTGTTGTCGTCGGAGCGGTTTACGAATGTCATTTGGGTGTTGGGACCGATGTTCATCACCCCAGAGAGGAGATCGTCCAAACCACGGTTGGAGGAGTCCCACACCATCCATTGATAGGTTGTGTTGAAGTATCTTCGTTCGGAGGAGATGAGGAGCACCTCCCGGCATTCAGGACACGAGCAGTCGACGATCACTGACGTTTTGGCTCGTACGTGTCGGGTAAGAGTGCTTCGCAGGGAGTAAGTTTTGCGCAAATCAATCACTTGGATGACTTGATTCCACTCGGTGAGGGATTTTGCAACTTCAAACAGAGCTGGAAAACCACAAATGCTAGTTGGGGATGTGACCTTGTTTGCACTTACCCTCTTGACTGCATCCCAGGACCACTGCGTGAGGTGTCTTCACCAGATTCACCGTGAAGTTTGAAATTAAATGGCCATCGAGACCGTGAGACAGGGGGAACAGTGAGAACAGGAGAATGAAAGGTATCATGTTGTGAAGGGATTACTTGGACATCAGAGAGCTGGGGGCCTTTTTATGCGATTTCTGCACACATTGCACGCTTGATTGACGTCTTTCAATTATTCAGCGGACGCTTTACGGCATTAAACGCCAATTGCGGCCACTTAAACCAACAAACCTTCAATCAAATGTCACAACAATCAAATTGTGTTTTTGCACTGTCTCCTGGCATTGAAATGGACTGTGGGCACATTGAGCTTCCGCTTCCACAGGTCATGTCTTGGACAAAGATGTTACACTCCTTGCAGATCTCACCCCACTCACTGGCCATTTGCACATGGGCCCATTAACTCTAGCGCTGCTCTCACACATCGCTCGTTGGTGTTGAGTGGTGACAATGTTGATGGGGATTGCGTAGACAAAAAGGGAAACTACCCTACTCTCCCAAGCTCCCTTTCCCCTCCCTTCCTCATCACCACCATCATCCATTTGTAGTTGGTGAGAGAAAAAAAACTTGTCACAAAAACCAAAAGAAACGTAAAAGACCAACGAATGGGTGGAACGAAAAGAAAGGAAGTGCAACCGAAAAAAAATCGCGTCCCATGGACAAAAAGAGGCACAACGACAATGCTCCAGTGTAAGTCACACACAGAATTGGCGCACACAACGCGCTCAACGACAGTCCCAGAAGGAGCTGCCAGAACCAGAGTGTAACAGAAGCGGCAACCGCAGCCGCAGCCGCAGCAGTGGCGGTGGCAGTGGCAGTGGCAGCGGACCTCTCGACTTCCTCTCCCAGAATGCAAAGCGAGAAGAATGGCTGTTGGGGTTAGACGCCGCCATCACCGCCGCCGCCGCCGTCGCGGATCTTCTTCGAGGGAAGACGAAGAAGTGCAAAGAAATTCACTCACTCACTAATGAGAGCAAATTATATTTCCCTCCTCCTATGTGTGCATAAGGCGACATGATGATGATGAGGAGGAGGACGACGACGACGACAACAACGACGACGATGATCGTCCTCTCCTCTCCCGTGAAACTATTTAGAGCCACCTTCAATTGAACCTTCGTACGAGATCCCGAAAACTCGACCACTGTACGTGTCTTGACTGCTGTCGTTGTCGTCGTCGCCACCGCCACCTTCACTCCGAACACACGGGGGAGTCCTCGGGGTCTGTCGTGGCTCTGCCTCTGTGCCAGTGCCTGTGCTCTGTACCTGTTTTCTTGTTTCTTTGTTTTCTTTTGCGCAATCCCGTCCCCCTTCGCATTTTTTTTTTCGCTCCTTGAGTACCAATTTTCTGGTAGCTGACTTCAGTGCAACGCAAAGAAATCAGTCAACGGTGAGAAAATTGTGAGCGAGAGACGAAGGATGATGATGAAGCTTCAGCAGAAGCATCTCTTAGAGCGAGCGCGCGCGCGCGAGCGTTTATCGAACCACCACCAGGAACAGGAAGCTGCATAGAAGCTTCAAGCATCAAAGAGATCAGGCGCGCATGCGCGACCATCTCCAGATTACATTGTCGATCGGAGCTCTCTCAAACTCACCTCGACCGAAATTCACCACCACCACCACCACCACTGTCGTTGTCGTCGTCGCCAGTGGTGGAGGGAGATTAAATTGTCACACATGTTTGATCTCAGACTTGGATCTTTGGGAATATGCTGCCCTTTGTCATCGTCGCGATGCACTCCGTTTCTCCGTTGTTTGTTGTTGTTTCCTTTTTAATTAGTACATACACAGAAGGTGGTGAGGGGGGGTGGCGAGGGATGTCAGAGATCGAAAGCGGAGGAGAAGGCAAACCGAAGAACAGCACTCGAAAGAGGACCACATAAATTTCAAAAGAAAGGCAATAAAGCAAAAGCGAAAAATGTTGCAGTTGAAGTATTGCCACTAGAGTGCATTGCACACACTGACCAGAACTATGTAAATGTAAACAAATACATATTTAGCAGGCAGTTTAGTGAAATCTCTGCGCACGGGGCTGTGGGCTGCGATGGGAGCTGTGTCGCGTACGACACACAGAGCGCAAAAAAAAACACCAAATGAAGGGGGAGGATGAGGCGAAATGAACAGAGGGGACCGTTGGTGGATGATCGATGGAGGTGGATGAGGAGGCGGCGGAGAAGGAGGAGGATGATGAGAAGCAATGCATAGAGAGACGGAAATGAAGTGAACACATAAAATAAAAAATCGAATCACTTTTTTGCATGCTATGTTCATTGGCGATCTTCTTCTTTGTGGGCTTCACGACGAGAGAGTGAGATGAGATGAGATCTGTTTGGGCACTCAGATGAAAGCATGGAGTTAGGAGTGGAGATGGAATTGCATTTGAAATCAAATTATTTTTTGTTGGGGGGGGGTTCTTGTAGTATTAAGGACTTTTTCAAAGGCTTAATAGATTCGCAGGATCAGTTTGATTTGCGTTCAAAATTTGACAGACGAACTTAGGCGTGTATAACACAGGCTGTGGCAGGAAGCGTGACAAAGTGGAATATCACCAGAAAACCGACGGGTGATTGAAATGCAATCCATTCCAGTGTCTTTATGTCCTCGTCGTCGTGGACATGTTCGTCACTATGTCCTAAAGGTCCACACGGATGATTTAGAGCTTGAATTGTTAAGGATAAAAAAAAGTAGTCCACCTTGCATGGTTAGATCGGATAGTTAGAGAAATGTTGAAGCTACAGAGAGTGTGGACAGACAGATTGCTAGCTAGCCTACGAAGGCTCGAGAAAGGAAAAAGGGTATTTAATCGAAAATCTTGGCATACTAGCGGTTGCTACCATTTTCGGTTTTCATACCTTATTGGCCCAAATTTGTAGTTTAAGATCAAGTTCCAATTTTTTGATGTCTTCAAATGACCAGCTGGCAGCGGTTAATCAGTCAGACTGTGAGCCATTGAGTGGAACACAGAAGGCGCAATATCCGAAAAATATGACGAAAGGGGCAGCGCTCCTTCTCCTTATTTGAGCGGTTTTAAGAAGGTTTCAACGGACTTGAGTACACGAGGTTTAGCATTGTCGAACTTCTCCAGAATACAAATTGAGATGAATGGTTGTTGGGCTTAAGAGTCGTCCCCGGTGGCCTGTGTTAACAATCGTCCTTCGCACTATTCTTTATGGAGCAGGTTTCGATTGGTTTGGATAATAATAATAAAGTGGCAGTCTACAAGCGACCAGGGCCTAGCTTCTACAAGAACTACTCGTGTTGTGTGTGCTACTGTTCTCTCACGAGTAGAAGGGACCTGCTGTTTTTTGCCGGCTCCAAAGTGCGAGATTTGAGAATTTTTTCCATAGACGATTGATTTTCTTTGAGTGTCAGTAGCTCGAAAGAGGTGGTGCCGTGAAAAAATGCGAGGTGTACTGTCCGGGAATCAAACCGAGACGTTCTGTCTGGGGGCGACGCATTTATCCACTACGCCACGGCGACCACGATTGGTTTGGATAGCCTCAAGGGGCCTTCTTTGGCCGTAATTGTTTGATGTTTCAAACCTAAGTATGAAAAATAGGACACACCTGGTGGTATAGTTAAAAAAAAGCTGAAGAATGTCGACCAAAAGTGAGAAAACACCTTAAAACCGAATTCGAGTAACAGGGAGTTGGAGTTTCATCGATGGACAGTCTTAATAAAGTCAAGTGACCTCTTTCAATGTATTTAATTGAATGAGTTCAAAAAAATAACCAAAACTATCGATCTGCTCCTTGTGTGACACTTTTGTTAAAGTGTGGTGAACCAGTACTAAACCAACAAACTTTCTTCACACTATCATCTTGAGTCCACCAGCAAGGTCCTCGACGACGTCCACCCCTGTGCTGTAACAATGGCCTCCAACTTAAAGCTTATAACAAACCAATCTCCTCCAAACATGATTTAACCATCCCATCAATTTCTAATTGAAATGTGCTCTTGCCACTGTGATCATTAACTGAATCCACACGCACTAGATCTTATCTGCAACACTCACGGATTGGGTAAGTAAATTAAAGGTGTCATAAGCAACCAATAACCCAATACAACTACTGAATCCACTCTTTACGCTTCGCTGCAATAATCTGCAACAAACTTTCTGGGCTCCTCGCCAGGTTAGGCCGCAGACAGCCAGCCGGCCGCAGTCGCAGAGAGATGCAATAGATACTCTCGGCTGGTACATGCACCGGACCCAGCCTCAAGTGTCAGAATGTTTAACAACTAATTTGGCTCAAGTATATTTGTGTTTGTTATTTGTTTCTAACCGAAGACGACGATGACGATGACGACGACTTGATCGCACAGTTATGAGGCGGAGGAGGGCGACGATGACGACCACGATGGGAAAGACAACGACAACGACGATGACGATGACGACTATGACGGTGATTATGATGATGGCAATGAAGATGGTGATGAGGATGAATGCGACGATGACGATAGAGGTGGATAGTAGTGGCAATGGGACATTGTGACATAGTCCACAGTGTAGGCACTATAAGCACACTTTACAAATACAATTCTAAGCTTCATATGTCATCCGTTAGCCACCCCTCTCCGTTGCCCACCCAGCAACTCACAGCCTCCTCCATCAAAGTGGTATAAGTAGTGCGTTTCCTCTTTTTCTCTCCCTCTATCTGTTGGAGTTCTCTCTTGCCCTCGCCATCATCATCACCATCACCATCACCATCACACATCGCACATCGAACCGAACCAACAGCAACAGCACACACAACTTGTTGTCAGCAGCAGCAGCAGCGGCACCGACGAGACGGCAGTCTTGGAGGGGCCACCTCTGTCTCCCATCGTCGTCGTCATTCTGAAGTCCAACTCCAGTCAGACTTGCGCAGCCGTTCATCCACTCAGTTGTTACCATAACTTCATGGTAAGCGGTCTTGAATTGTTGCTCGAACGTGCGCGCTCTCCACACGCTGCCCCACACTCACTCACTTATTGGGACTGCTGAGTTCAGCTACACACGAAAAGGCACACTTTTCGCTGCCCAGGAACTGTTGGTGCGCCTTCACGGTATTTTTGTTTTTTTTTTCACTTCGTTTCGCTTCTGTCTTCTCGCTCGCATTCGGTTGCGAAATTTGCGCATTTTGAAAAAAAATTAGGAAAGCCGTCACAGACACTCTGCGGCGAGTATCGAAGAGGCAGTTTTGATTGTCGTCGGTCGCGAGGTGGAAAATGTGAGTTAGCGCTGGTACGGCTGTCAGTTGTGAGCGTGCCAACGCTGCCAGGCATCAGTCGCCCAGTTGCCCAGTTAGTCCCGACGTCGTCGATGAGACAAGCACTATTCCAGTTGGTTTTTGATTTTGCCTAACCGGGGCACGTAGCTCGTGTGAATTTATCGAGAATCAATAAATCTGTTCTGATATTATTCATAAATATTTGCACACACACAAACACGCAAACACACACTCATACAGCGCCGCCACCGAGTGATTCAACACGCCGCGCGACTCCCTGCAGAAGGCGAGAGGAGGTGAAAGACCGGCTGGGGGGCGAAAGGTATCGCTCAGTGAGTAAAGTGCACCACCGTCCGACCGGTGGGAAGTATCTTATATTATTTACCTGTCTTGAGATTTTTTTTTCTCTCCACCGTCGTCATCGTCGTCGTCGTTGTCGTCGTCGCCGCAATCGTCGCGCAGTCGTCGTCTTTGTCGTCGTCACCGTACACTCTGTCCATTGTACTTGCTCCAAGTGCTGCTCCGCGTTTTGGGGGGCCGAAGGGAAGGGAGCAAATTCCTCGACCGCTTAATTTCGATTTTACTATTTTTATTGTGCATTTATTACTAGTGTTGGGTGAATATTTTTTTTTTGTCTCGTTGATTCTGTGTGAAGTGAAGTGTTTTGAATTCGAGAGTGTCCACTTTGCGGCGAGAGCGAGGAGAGGTGTGTGCGCCCACAGGGGAGAGGGAGAGTGGCAGAGATAGAGACTGTGTAACGAGAGGGAAAAGGTGTTGCATCCAGTATTGACCATTGTCACATGTAAGTGCTGTGCTTTGAATACTTATTTGTTTAAATTACTCGCCGATATTTGTTTGACTGTCTGTTGTTGTTTCCTGACTATGGACATCTTCGTCTTTGATCTAACCTTGACTAGAGTTGCAGTTGCAGCTGAGAATGGACTGGAAATAGTTCAAAGGCGAATTGTGATGGCTTCGCGATAGATGCTCTGTGATGCAGGTTAAGAGTTAAGATTCCTTTTCCGCTTTTGGAAGAGTTTAGTAGGCATCCATAAGTTTAACAAACGAAGCGGGTATCAATCCTGTGGCAGACACAATTCTCTTTGTTGTCAGAAAACGAAACCTTGCCTAGACTGTCTAGTTGGTTGGTAACAGAACTGCACTTCTTAGGCCACATTCTGTGGTACAACATTTAAGCTTTCAAAGGAAAGGCAACATCAGACATGCTAGATGAGCTATGACTAGGAAGTGAAATAATCCCCAAACAGTGAACACCCTCTTAGCGGGCATCCCCCTGAGGTGAATGATTTAAAAGACAAATATGAGCTCAGTGGTTCGTTGCAGTGCATTTCCTTATGTTCCTAGTCCTCTTAAATGGATGACACTATCAAGTGGACCTGGATTGCAAATTGCCATTGATTTGCCTAAAAGATTGCTTTAACTCTCTGTGAGGGGGAAAAAATGTAGAAAACGGTTGAATTTGGTTCAGTTTTACTAGATTTTACTGAACAAGAGGTTTCATAGACTCACGTGCAACATAATCAAACAGAGCGAAATACGGAGGGAAAATTTATTTTTAACATCGAGTTAAATTAGTTCTCCTCTTCGCCCTGAATCAGGTACACGTTCAGGAAAAGTGTTGCTTTCAGTGGCAGGAACTATGGAATACCGTGGGTGAATAAATCCCACATAGCACCACATTTTGATAACCTCATCAATGAGTTGTGCTTGGGTTGAAGGAGAAAGTTGTGTACCTTGATCCTTGTAGAAGTAGATTCGAGCGAACACCTATTTATTTTCTTTCAACAAAAGTCCTACTCCAATTTATACACTCTGTAGCAACAAGTGAACAGTCTAAAGCTGACAGAAGAATGAGTCGGAGTTTTACTAATTCTCTCCAAATTCATTTTTGAGTTTAAAAGAAAATGTTCTGAATTTTGGTAAGCATACTGTAAAACAAATCCAAATGACAAAACGTCTCCGCATAACTTTTGAATAAAAACTAACTTCTAACACTTTCATTTAAATCAAGTAAGTTAGAGAGTGATTCAAACCAAAAGAATTAGTAACGATTAGTGAAATAATAAAAATATGCATGGTGTACCTCTGTCGAATGGCTTCGTGGTTCAAGTTTTTGAATCAACCAATCTATTCTTTGACAAAAATTTAAAAGAGGAGATTGATGAAGACCTCAGATAAAGGAAAGTGTAAACATTGACTAACTTTTAACCCTTGTTAAGACTTCCAAAAACTCGCTGAAACAACAAGTAGTATGAGAATGTAAGCTTGCTAATGTAATTGGGCGTGGAATGAATTATAACCTACTACAAATTATATAATAGGCTCTGGAATTGCAAGTAGCTGATTCCATTAAAATTTTGCCATAGAAACTTTGATATCAGCAGTACTCTTATACTTGAAGAACCTGCTAACGAAGGAAACATCTTACCAGTTTTGGCAGGATTTAATAGAAGTCAATTAAGACAGCTATGGCGTGATCTGTAAGTGCCGTGACGCATACACGATTCGATTCCAAAACTGAATGTTAGACACTTTCTCACGGCACCACCTCTTTCGTGTTGCTGACTTCGCTGTAAGGGTATACATTGCCTTTGAAAAGCTTCTCAAGTTCCGTCGTTTAGAATCGTCAAAAAATTACATATCCCTTCTTCTTGTGATGGAGCAATAGCACGCATAACATGAAAAATTGCTGAAGAAATAAAGTCTCTTGTGTGCTGCAGTGGCAGCCATTTTTTTATTTCTTTTTTATTTTGCAGGAAGTATGGCCGTTTCTAGACACCCTTCGCCAATTAATCATCATCAAGTTGGGAAATGGTGGTCACCACAGCCTTGTGAAAAGGTGCGTCAACTTACATTCCAAGATCCCATGTTCGATTTCCGCACTAAACACCTCCCATTTATCACGGCACCAACTCTTTCTGACAATACTTAAGTAGTACTCAAGTAGTACTTATTGCCATAAAAAGCTTCTCAAATCTCGCCATTTTGTGTCGGGATAAAACTGAAGGTCCCCTCTACTCGCGAGAGAACAGTAGCACGCACAGCACAAGTAGTTGCTAAAGAAGCTAAGCCCTGGTCCTTTGTGGGAAGTGGGTACATTGGCTTTTTCAAATGGTTGTGATATGAAGATAGAATTGAATAACATTCGCACATCCATATGATTTCAAACAGATAAAGGTCCTCTTGTACGCTGAAACGTCTTCTTAACATATTCACATCAGATCTTAACTGCAAATGATGAAAGTTCTCTCTTATGAGTATACTGACCTGACTAACCACTTCTTAACAAATTTTATAATACTTATAGAAAGAAAAAGAAGTGTACATCTCTTTTAAGAGTTCATCTCTAAGATCGGTCTGAGGCACACAACTTTACTGTATAGCTAGCTCAAACTCAAATCGTCAGCAAATGACCAATCCCTAATAAGGAGTGTTTGCAAAACAGTTCCGTGGTTTATCACAAAATCGATCTTGCAGATCTGTTTATTTTGTTCGGTTTTTCACCAGTTTTCTCAACTCAAGGATCAGAGCGTTACTTATCTACGAAATCTAATCTTCAGACTGGCGGACTTTGCAGGAAATTTTAACACAGTCAGGAAAAGAATGTTCCGCAATCTCTCACTGGTCATATTGTATACCAACACAGTAGACTTCTTTCACCAAGCTTAGTTCTACAAAACAAGCACTGGTTTATCCAGCTAATGTACCATTTTTTTTTAGATAATGTTAGAAGTGCCCCATAATCCCAACGTTCAGCTGAGTCCTTGCCGCATGTCTTTCCGGATTTATTTGCAATTGATGGCATTTCTGCGATATATCGAGAACTTACCACTAACTTCTTCAAAACCTTAATTATTGCTATTTGTTGAATGCAAAAATTAAGGTTTAAGGTCTCTCTGCACATATGCCAGGATTCCATTTACTTTCCTTTTCCACATTAATTCCCATAACTGCCTCTTCAAAACTAATTGATTGCCCCGATCATTCACCAATTAGCACAATCCATTCAGTTTTACTCCCAGTCGCACAGAAATCCACAATCCCCCAGAGAACAAGTTCACTCGTCAACCGCTTCTCATAGCTAATATACCTCTCGAATGACACGCAATTACTTACACTCTAATTAAATTACCTTGCCGCAGTAATTTTTCTTTCGTACGCCTCGCCGCCCACCCGGCCGTCTGACATGAACGCTTAGAGGCATACTGCCGCCGCCCCCTCGCATTCGCAAAACCAAAACAAATCAACCATTCACGGTCCAGCAGCGTCAGCGAAATCAACACCCTAACCAGAAGGTTAAATCAACCGAAGATTGAAACTTAATAAGTCAAACCGCACGATGAAAAAGTGCACAGTACGCGTATCTGGACACTTGGAAACGCATCTATCACCCCCGGTGTGGTCAACGAATCACCGCTAGATGCAACTTTGTGAGAGGAGTGCATTTTTCTCGACTCTTGCACAATTTTATGTGCGATTCGATACTGCGCGTCCGACCTGAGCCAAGTGTGGATTACTGGCAAAGACCTGCACTCGGGTTCCTTGATTTTCCCTCAACCATCCATATGGCACGCGAAGTGAAACCGAATGTCGGAATATTTGGATTTAAATTTCACTACGACCAGATTCTGACGAGTTTTGCATAAATTTTGGCCTCCCCTTACTCATCGGCATCGACAGCGAGCCGAAATGTTGCAACAATCCACACAGCCACAGTGGTAGTCGCATATCGCGTGGCGGTGAATTGTGGCAAGGCCTCGCGGAGATGTCATTGCGCGCGCGGATAGCAAAACTGTCAAACTCTCCTCGACTGCCTCGAATTTCCATCATAAATCTTTTTTTTTTGGTTTTCGTTTGTTTTCCGTGCACTGTGGCACACACTTGAGTTCGTTGTCGTCGATGTCGATGTCGCAGTAGCGCAGAGACCTTGCGTAATATTTATTTTATTCACAAATTGAATAAAATACTGCACCGTGCGGTGTTTGTTGCGCAGATAGACATCTAACGGTGTAGGAATGATGGCGGTGGAACGCGTGGACTTAAGTTGGAGGAATGTTTTTCTGTTCGAATTGGAATCATGTTTCGTTTGAGTTTATTAATCGAATAGTTCTCATATTTTAGAAGCAGAAAGCAAATTGCAGCGAGGTGCTGGTAGTTTCGTGCGTTTTGAGGTTAGTTTATGGGCTTCCATCTGGAAATCATAATTTTTCGCCATATTTGTGCATTTCACGCAGTTGTCCCCGTGCATGGACCGTAAATCTGGTTTGAAATTGAAATATTCTCGGTGATTGAGAGCGAATCATACCGCGAGACTGTTATGAAAGAGTTTTGATTTATTTCCTCTGATTTGTCAACTAATTGGAAACAGGAATTTTTTGGATTGAAAATTGAGGTTTTTTGTTTTGCTGGATGATTTGAGGTGTTCAAATGGTAGGGACGCAGTAAGTGACACTTGTCTGCCCCAGACTACAGCGCTGCACGAGGTATAAGCGCCTGCAAAATTATTTTGAAGCTTCAGTTCCAGGTCAGCACTCATAGCTGTCAAAGAAACTCTGTCTGAAGCTGAAAAATAACAACGCCGCAGACTTTACTTCAGAACTTCTTAAAGTTGACGGCAATGATCATCCTTGTTTAGGAGGCAAACATCCTGGACAGTTAGCACAACTTCTGGTGAAATATAATTGATAATAATTGAGTGATACTACAGCTCACATGCGACCAGAGCTTCTTCAGAAATTACTAGTGTTGTGCGTCAACTGTTCTCTCACGATCAGAAGGGACCTACAGCATTTGGTCTACTCCAAAAGGCGAGATTTGAGAAGCTTTTCATTGACGAATCGAATCGGGAATCGAACATGGGACCTAGAACGTAAGTCGACGCACTAACCCACTAAGAGACCGCGATCACAGACATCTGGTATACCAAGCACACACCTTTGGTACACGAGCCCTGTTCACCGACTCTTGCAATGTCCTGTATAGTAAATTGTGTGAATCTCTAGATCCATTTTGCAGCACTGAACAAATTAACAGCTTCTGTCTCCAATATAGACCAGATTTTTGCCCCAAGTTAAGCCTTAAAAAAGACCAGAGACTTTCGAATTGCTACGTACGACTGTTTTGTGCGAAAGAGCTTTTTGCGGCAATGGCCGATTTCAGTATCCCGAGAATCCGGAGCTCACACAACTACGATGCATCATGCAGATTGGTTGGAGGACCTCTGGACCTGTGGAACACTTGTGTCGTAGTGCGACTTTTGTTCAATTAGAGAGTGCTAGAGAGGATAGTGCGAAGGGCATGATCTGCAAGTTGGACACTTGATATCGCTTGGTATCGGCGGTTTCAAGTAGCGCGTGTGGTACCGTCGAGGATAGGAAGCTGTTCTAGCTCCAACTTAGACCCTGAACACTTGCCTGGCTTGATTAAGATTTTTTTAAATCCCCAACACATCAAATGAAATCCTCGATGGGTACAACATGAACCCACTGTGTGACTGGGCAGGTTTCCGTTGAAAAGGGGCACCTATAGTGCCAGTGCTTCCATGCAGTCGGGACACCGTTCTCCAGAGATCGCACGAAGATCGTTCTTTCGTTCTGGATTATGGGGACACAGACTTGCTGATCTGTGCTTTGTATACCACAATGGATAGCTTGCCAACATAGAAGCTACTCTGTTCCGAAAACCCTCGATGGTCTAGTTCTCGTGCTAATTACGCTAATAGCCAGTGGTGATGTCCTTGTTCCATGTCACTTCAGTGCGAAAACATGTTTTGAATCTTTGTCTGCCACCTTCTCTACCTTGACTAGTTTTATTCCCTTTCTCGATGTCAATCATTTTTATGGGAAACTTGGCGAAAGATGTCAAGAAAACAGAGGTTTGTGGCTGTCTTGATGGGTGACAGTCGGAAAGGATCAGCATGGAAAAGTAGAGTGCCCTTTTGACAGATGACCAGAATTGCTCTTTTTCCATTTTTTAAAATCCGCAGACACGTCCCTGTCTTCAGGACAAAACTACAAGTCTGATTTTGCTGAAATGAATTTGACAGTCTACGAGAATCTATTTTGAAATACTTTTCGAACACCTCTTCGATTTCATAACTTTTGCCAAGTTCACCGCTTTTGCTCTAGTGAACTTCTACTTGAAGAAGTGTCTGGAAGTTGATATTTAGCGGTAAGGTGCCAGCTAGTGTCCTCACCATTTGTTTTCCTGAGTATTCATAGTTGAAAATGGTACTTGTCGTTACAGTCGTCATTGCCATCGTCGTCATTACCGTCATCAACTCAACAAAAAGAATGCTGAGAAATGAAAACAAGAATGAGATGAAAATCAACAATCCGAACAAAGAACAAAAATCAAAGAGTACAAGTGATAAAATGAGAATTTCCCACGACGAAGAAGCCATTGCCACAGCCACCATCGCCACACACGTACAACAAGCACTCAGCCAGGAGCACAACATCCATTCCCTCCTCAATCAGTGACTGCAGAGAGATGGACAGAGAGAAGAGCACAAAGCGAAAGAGATTAATAGTGTGTAGAGGGGGTCTCCAGCACTGTCTCTATGAGATGTCGGAACGATAATAAAGAATGACCCCCATAGTTGGGAATGTAATAATATAATCAGCACACAAATTATTGAATGAATCCGGCCACCGCGCCACCGGTCGCCCGGTGGTAAGAGAAGGGAATGAGCCTTGGCCATCAGGCGCGGTGGTAATGAGCGGTAGAAGGTATCATAAACCGATGAGTGACGTTTATAACGTTTTGCTGACTCGACTTGACTTCGAGAGAGAAAAAGAAAACACTTTTGCTAGGACTAATGAACCCAGACGTTGGCATAGGTACGATGAATCTGATGATGATTCACCACATGAATGAATTTATTGACAGGAGCGACGACCGTCACTGGAGGGCACTGTTCGTTCGGGTATGATTGATCGGGGAGAAAGTGAAAATGGATGTGAATTCTTGGCGTGCGTGACCAACTCCCATCTGTCACGATTGACAGGTGCCATTAGGCCTCCAAATGACATTCGGAATTGGTATCACATGTGGGAGTGATCACTCAAAACGGGAAAACGTCAAGAGAGAAGAAATTGCGTGTGTTGCTGAACAGGTTCGTCGATGATCATCATCATCTTCGTCGTCGTCGTAGTTGTTCTGGCATCACCCGAGGTAACAGAAAGAGTGGTGAAACCAAAGAAACACAAAAAACGGCACACAACCGAAAACAATAACTTGTACCGAAGGCGGTCGAGAGTATTAATCTGTTATGAAGACATATTTATGAGTGTTTAGCGAGTTATTTCCTGCCGGGGAGTCAATAAACTTGTGCGTGTGGGATCCAACTGAAATGAATGGACGAGTTTTGCGTGTGCCCGAGAGAGTGTGGAATGCACTCAACTGTCAACTATTATAACAGAAACTGCAGTCAATTCAAATCAAATTCTCATCAAACCAGCACTCGAAACATTCCTACAACTTTTTCTGCCGGTCCGCGTGTAGAAATGTTTGCCTCGCGTGTGGGTTTCTGTGTTCTTGTTGTTGTTGTTTGCCTTGCTTTCGGTGTTGTCTTTTATTTTAGCACTTCCAACTGCTATGTCCTGATCACATTACGCAACATTCCCCCTCAGAGTTCAGTGGGATTTTATGGCCGTGATTTTATGATCCAATTAAATTTCATTATCAATTTCATTCGCAACATTGTTGCCAAGAAAAGAGGAGACAAACCAAAAAAATACAAAAAAAGGAAAAAATTGAACACAAGACAGGGACGACAAGACAACCGTCACAGAACCACACACTTAAGCGACTCATCTCGGCCGGCTGACTGAAGGGTGTGGTGTGGAGTCGGATTGAGAACAGGTTGATGGTAGTGCTTAGAATTGCTCCCCCTCTCACGAGCACTTAAAAGCCAAGCGAGCAAACCATGTTACCACTGCCGAAGAATAATGTTTCCTGAAAGTATGTCGTGAAATTGAAAAGTTTTCCTTGTCCACACAGAGTTCTGTGTTCGTACAAACAGCTCCATTTCAATTTTTCTTAATTGCAAGCCATCCGAGTTCGATCCTGGATCACTGAGGCCATCGGCAAATTCATAAATCATTGCGCTAAAAAGAATTCATAACCTAAGAACTTCATTCACCTCCTCCTAACCCCCCGCCCACATACACACACGCCTTTGGTTGTGGCGTCGCGGCGTCCACGGCCCACTGCTGAATGAAGAAGTGGAAGAGCGACGTGAGTCTCGCTTGGAATTTAACTGACCATTTGACCATGCTTGACGCACGATCATTAATCAATCAATGAATTGGGATGCAGATGACTGAGACTGACTTCGCGTTGGTTGCGAAAAATTATACTAGCGGTATTAACTGTCAGATTGACAGATAGAATGCTGTCTACAGTTCAAGGAACTAGCAGCGGTCATTAGGAACGAATGCCTTGTAAACTGTCAAAAGTGACATCACCCTCGACTGTCAAACGAAACTGTCAAACCAAATCGATTTATGCCGAAAATTCCCAATAAATTCAACCATACACGTCAATATTTCATTAATTTTTTTTTCTGTGTGTCTATCAGCTCATTGTAATTTGTTTCGTTTATAAAGATGTCTTCTTAACGAACTTCTGGGACTAGTCTCACTTTGACATTTATATACGCGCCACCGCCGCCACAGCCACCGCGCCACCGTACACACATGCCAGCCTATTTATGTATGGTGGCGGGGCGAATGAATTATTCATTTATGTTAAGAGATTCGCTGGTTTGCCGGTGTGTTTAATCTGATTACAATATAATATAATCAAACGGAGTTGAGAGGCTTATTTATTATGTGGGAATATTTTGGCATTTGTGTGAGAGAGTTAGTTCCATCGCGTTCCACGGACGGTGCAAAGATAATGTGAGCAAATTAAGATTAAGTGTGCTGCTCTCGCGAGAAAACTTGAAACACCCTATGCCGATTCGCCAACGCCGATTAGAATAATCAAGACGGAAGTTGACGTGACGTTTCGTCTTCATTTAAATTAGCGAAAGATCAATAAACTGTCAGTGGGGAGAGCAATAACTTTATTTTTATGTGCTTATTTATTTTTTTCTTGACTGAGGTTTATTGCTTTATTTTTTACTTTTGGCAATGATTTGTGGATGGTTTTAACAGGGATCTGAACTTTTTTTATTTCGTGGTCTGATTTGCCAAGTGATATCGAATGTTTCTTGGACACACTCCCTATAAGAAGGACTAGTGCTGGATTTTAACTTGACGATTAATGGCAAATGTTGTTCCACATGCTTAGAACTAAAAGAGTAAAGCAACTCATCTCTGACGATCAGATTGGACTATCGTGTTCTTCTCCTTAAAATAGTGTTACAGTCCGGTACTGTGCCTCAACCAACATGAGTCTTCCTTTCAGTACATCTTGGCAGCAATCTTCAATTGTGAACGCGTAAGAGGGTGATGATCAGCCATCTTTAATTGTAAACGCCTTAGAGGGTACTTCCTATTTGAGTGCGTCATGTCAAACGAGCACTCTCATCCTAACCTTGCTCCAATGGCAGAAGCAGCGTTATCTATGCGTTCTTCATGATCTTGCCATCATAAGCGTTGTATCCGCAGACGTTTGACCAGGCGCACGATGCCATACAGAGGATGGATCTACTCCTCCAGGTGTTACCAAGGCAAACAGCACCAAAGATCACGTGCTGATCCTTTCTCCTTAGGACTTCCACATCCTCTTTTCGAACTTCTAGGTTTTTCTTAGTGCAGGACTTAGGCAAGAGAGGGCCCAATTAAAACATTGCCATGAGCTCAAAGAAACAGCAAATGTTTTGGTACTAATACTGGACGAAGTCCTTGGAGACCTCAAAGTTCTTGAGGCGCATTGTGTTGCTTTGCCCGAGACATCGGTGTTGTGCGTGCTTTCTCTATTTCATCATATACTTCGTTTCGTCCTCTTTTACCGACACAACCATTTTGGTCGCCTCTGCCAGCTGGATGTTTTTTCAATGTAAAGCAGCTGAATGGACTCTTGGAGGATCGTTCAGCAGCTCAACGAAATCTTGAAGGATCGTTCAGCAGCTCAACGAACTCTTGAAGGATCGTTCAGCAGCTTAAGGGACTCTTGAAGGATCGTTCAGCAGCTGAAGGGACTCTTGAAGGATCATTCGTTTGAAAAGTCACAGGACAGCGCAGACTTTCGCAGAAAATTTTTGAGATTGAAGGTCCTTGTGAGCTTGTTACGGTCCATGACAGAGGAACAAGACCTCATTATCGTCATCCTAAACAATGCCACAAATTGGGAGGAGTGCCAGAGCCAGATATGACACTTTATAGTGCCTGACTATGAGCGCTAAAAGGCGATGCTTGTCGATCTACACTTCTTCAGTCTTCTCCAAGAACCGTCACAGTTTGACAATTTAGTCAATTGTGGTCATACTTTGTCTGAAACCAGTAGAGAGAAAATGGCAAAGAGGTTCTAATCGGCTCCTCCGCAGTTGGTGCAGACGAAGATATTGCGTTTCAGATACACTACACTGAGACTCCACTTCTCCGAGAACGTCAAACCTGGTCATCATACTTTGAAAGTTCTAGCAGCTTTGTTTGCCTTCAGTCTCAATTTTGCCGTCACCTCACTTCAGGCGACGGAGTTGTGGTCGATCGGCCCCGTCTTAGAGCAGCAGGTTTGCTTGAACACAGTCTCAATCGGATAAGAAGTTTAAGTAAAACGACAGAGAGGTTCTGACTGATTTCTCGGTAGTTGGTGCAGGCGACCACTCTTTCGACCCCATCATGCTTCAAAAGATCTAGCAACATTGTTTGATTTCGTCTAAATCCAGGCAACGGAATTTTTGTTGTTCGACCCATGTTTTCAACCCTCTAAACCGAAGATAATGAACAAAATTACGTCGATGAATACAACGGTAATGACAACGTCGACGATGATCATAACGATGACCACAGCGTCAACGATGAGGGTTAGCGTGGGGTCTGTTTTTGATGAAGAGTATAAATTAACACTTTTACGGCCAAATACCTTCGTTCCATGTGCCCGCCCACACCTGGGAAATGTCAATTTCAAGAGCTCCCTTGTGATTATTCAAATTGACCGCCACACAGACGCGCCGCCGCCCTCGCCGCACCGCCTCCACCACCGGTAGTGGTGTGAACAAGAGTCGTCATCCCATATCCGGGTGGTCATCGACTTAAGTGAAATCTCATTCTGATTGCCATAATTGGACACGGTGTGAGGCGTAGATGGCAACACCGCGCAGACACCGAAAGGGACTCCGGGTCAGTTTATGAGTGGAGAGTAACTGATTGTTGTTTTTTTTTTTTCTTTGGAACCTTCTCTCCACCGTCTTCGCTCCTTCTCCTCCGGCTCGCGTCCGTCCCTACTTCTGTTCGAACAATCGATCAAATCACGAGAAGGTGCGATATTGATTTCGAGTGATTTTTTTTTTCTACCCGTCCATCTTCTCCTCCTCCTTGTGTTGTGCTTGGCGCAGTCTGTGGGGCAAAGTAGGAGACTCCTTTGTGTGTGAGCGAGCGCAGTTGGGAGTCGGAGACCGTGTCTGAGTCACCCGATTACGACATTTTTCCTCGCGTCTGAGCAGGGATTTCGGATCGAAATTAGCGAGAGATTGTTTTTTTGTTGCCGTTCTGGTCGGGTGGGTTCAAAGAGTGAGTTATTATGCCGATGATGTCGGATTAGAGCACAGACAGCGAGCGGCAATTTGTCACTGGATGTGACGTGACCTTCGAGGAATTTTCTCGAATTCCCACCAACGAGTTGTCAGCACGCCGTTCGTCGCAATGCAAATTCAGTCAGTGATCTGTCATAATTTGCGCATAGCTAGCGGTCTGGAGCTGTAAAATGCGCCTTTGTGCGCTGCATTCAGACACAGATTGAGGTCCGCAATGAACTAAATTTTTTGCTTCAACCGCGGCATCTTCACTTCCTTATGTCTCCAGAGACGCGAGCGATTGTGTGCGTTGCCCGTCCACCCGACAGTGAGGAACCGAGGAACACAGTCACCACTGCCACGGCTATTAACCATGTTTTATTACTCACCTCGCATACCGATGGAGCAGTCTGGCCGAGGAACGATCACTTCCCCATTGTGTATCACCTACTAACGCGGATCGCACAGAAATCGTTTTGTTCGCCTCTAGACCGTGTGCGAAGAAGTTCACCAACCAACCAACCAGCCGACTCCCCGCCTCTGCATTCTGAGGAGTCTGAGGCAGTGCTGCGGCTGCGGCTGCGCGGAGGAGAAGCGACCAAACCTGGCCGAACATATTGGCTCATTGGTTAGCTATTCTCTATTTCTGGACCGTGGCGGTGCAGCTCCAGAGCAGCCACCAGTCATTGTTGCTGCGCACGGTGGTAGCTGGTGTCGCCTGTTCGCTGGTGGCTGGTGACTCTGGCTGGTGGCTTTGTTTTGGGGTTTTCCTCGCGCACTCATAAAAGCGAAAAATAAGACGAGGAAGGAACGCTATGGGATGCATGCAGATCGGCTATTTTGGCGACGGTGGCGTTGGTCGTGGTGTTGGCGGTGTTGGCTGGAATGAAAAGCTTTTCCGAAGATTTATTGTCGCCAGAGTTCGTGGGCTTGCATAAGGTTAATATGGTTGCGATACGTATTTTCATTTGTTTGCCGACGACGACTACGACGACGACGACCACGATGACGATGAGGAGATCGGGTCGTGGACCTCAAGCCGGAATAGAGTCCCCACTCTAGTCGCCTGTGTGTTGAGGTTTTCATTTCGAAACTCCCCGCAGTGTGCGATGGTGGTGGCGACAACAGCGACGGCGGTGGGGTGCATGTTAAGTGGATCTGTTTTGTGGTTACCTTGTCGCAGTCTTCTTTGCTTGTCCTCTTGGCAAATGAGTCAATTTATTGGCTGGCATGGCGGCGGAGGTCGGTTTTTTGAATGGCCCACAGCACTGGAAGGCACTTGCTTCAAAATAATCGTCAAGACACTCCTTCGCCTAGTTCTTGCCAGCCATTAAACTGAACTCGTTGTTGTCGTTTGCATACACGTTGCACTGCACAAAGCAGGGAGAAAAATAATCAACTCCGAGCCTAATTACTGGCCATGGAATTTTTTTATGATTAATTACTTTGATACCCAGGCCTCTGCCTAGGCTCCGTGAATATCCTTCGCTCGCCCTCCCAGCCCGACATCACACCGATCTCGGGAACAAGCGCAATTATCCCCCTATAAAATGTTTGTCCTGGATAAATAAAGTAAAACCAACAACGACGCGAGGGAGACGTGGCCCTTCGCACGTCCCTGGCATGTCTCTGATGTCTGATGTATGCAAATTAAGTTCAACCGCGCTTCCTCCGTTTGCTTCGGTTTCTGCCGGAAGCCGAAGCTTGTTTTTGTTTGTGTGCGCAGGGGACTGTTGATGGGAAGTTGGGCTTTGACCGAACAATAACGTCCGCGCCACGTCCGATGCCTGGCGCTCATTTACTGATTGTCTTCATCTTTGGGACGATCATGACCGATGGGTTCTGGGATCATCATCATCATCGTCATCGTCATCATCACCTTCAGCGTGGCTGGGTGATATTGGCTAGGTGTATGGATTTCTGTTGTCTTTCGCTTCTTTGTTTCTTTCCTTTCTGTAGACAAAAGTCAATCGATTGACGGCGCATGGAAATTGACTTCCTGTCTTTATGGGAATCGAACAGGTGCGTTGTTGAGATTGATACGGCGACATGGAAATAGGCAATCACCGAGGAAAGGAAATTCAATTCTGATCAGATTGGATTCATGTTAAGGATGGTGTAGGTTCAGAATTGATAGACAAACTCCCGAATCACATAATCCCAGATATGGAGTCAAAAGAGACCTGTGAGACTTCGGGAAAGACTAAAGGACTTCCTCCCCGCCATTCGCTATGATCATCTGAAACCATTCATTCTTTTTTTACAGGCCAGGATAGTCCACCACAGATAGGCTTTTCGTATTGCAGCACATTCTGGAGAAGACGTAAAAAGTACAGATCGACCCTCACCATCTATTCAACGCCTTCAATGACACATATAACAGCGCGCATTAGGCCGAGCTCTAAAAAGCTATGTTTAGCTTTGTCAATTCTACCAAACTGCTCCAAGAAGGTCAGTAACGAACTCACCTCGGCCCTTGATGTCGAAAAGGGCTTTGGTGGCGCACTAAGTTCAGCATCTCTCTCTCAACATCGTGCGAAACTCACACGTCAGCACCAGAGACACAATCTTCCTGACAGCTCCACACGACTTACGCAGATTAGCGTGGAATCACCCTCGCCAATCACTGTTTCCTCGGGCTTAAAGATTCAAGAAGTAGAGCCAATTTTTGATAGACCAAGCTGACTGTTATCTTAATCATCCCTATATAAAGGGGATGAGGAAGCCTTTGGCCTTTTTTAAAGCAAAGCTTTGCATTTAATATTTGGTCCTGTTTGCACTGATGTCATCGACGAAGTTTATAAGCTATATGCTGTAAAGCAACCAGTTAGGCATCTGCCCAACACGATGCTAAGGATGGCTTAAGCATGTAGAGCGCATTGACAACACTGTTCCGCCCAAGAGAGTCCTCAAACTTGAGCCAGGTCCTCGTCTGAGACGGCACACACAAGTCAAGCAGGAACTCAATCGGCTTATGATGGTCAATTTTTTTTTTCAAAGTTACATGACTACCGACTACCGACTGGCGACTGCCCGACTGCCGACTTCCTGATTTCCTGACTGCCTGACTGCCTGACTGCCTGACTGCCTGACTGCCTGACTGCCTGACTGCCTGACTGCCTGACTGCCTGACTGCCTGACTGCCTGACTGCCTGACTGCCTGACTGCCTGACTGCCTGACTGCCTGACTGCCTGACTGCCTGACTGCCTGACTGCCTGACTGCCTGACTGCCGGACTGCCGGACTGCCCGACTGTCCAACTGCCGACTGTCCGACTACCGACTGTCCGACCACCGACTGCCCGACTGCCCGACTGCCCGACTACCGACTATCGACTACGAAAGAACAAAATGGTCAGGACTCTACTATGCCGAACATTTGTGTCGATTTGACACTGAAATGCAGAGAAAATGGTCGCACTTGGCAAAGGTAGTCAGTTCTGCCGTCGTCACGGCTGAATTTGACGAATAAAGCTCCAACGTTCTTCTCCATCTACCGTGTTCCCCAGATTTGGCGCCGTGTGAATTATCCTTCTTTTCAAACTTGAAAAAGTCACTCGCCGGGCAGAGATTTGAGTCGAGTTTATCGTGGCCACGGAGACCTACCTTTCAGACCCTTAGAAAATGTATGTTTCAAACGGGTTAGGGAGTTAGAAAGTTCTTGGGTCATGTCTATAGAGTTAGAAGGAGACTGTGTTGTTTCGGTCATCCCATACTTCAGGGCTTGCTTTTCTTGTTGTTTATTTTTTATAAAGAGATCCGTTTCAAAGGAGACTCTCAGCCAAACTTGACTAACTTTCCTCCTTTTTTCCTTTCAGAACTTATCAACTTTCACCTCAGCCTTACTGGCACATCAAGCTCATCGTCCTCCTAAAAATCGATTACTCTCCATCAATCAGTGTGAATTCCAATCATGACCAATCAAGAGAATGTCCTTGCTCGCCATCAACCCACCGCACACGTATTCGCATCGCTCACACCCAGCAGCAGCCGATTCGTTCGATCCCACTAAAGTGATGAACACACTAAACCCCAGTGACCTGGTGACATCGCATAAACTGAACCAACTCGGCAGCCAACAGCAGGCACATCTCCGCAACAGCATTCGTTTCGTGGGCAAAAAGGACATCATCGATAGCGCCAATAGTAGCCGGAGCAGTAGCAGCCTAAGCACGCTCGCTAGTAATGGTAGTGTCGTTATAATGAACAGTGGTAGTAGCGGCACAAAACTCAATCAGCGACCTCAACTCAGTTCACAATTGCATTTGACCAGTGATCATCGTCAGCAATCAGCAACAGTCGCATCAATGGTTGTTAAAAAGCAACAACAACAGATTCAAACAGGAACCCCAACAGCAGCAACAGTGGCAGGAGCAGGAGGCGCCTCATCAGCAACAGGAGCAACAGGCACAGCAACAGTGGCAGCGGCAGCAGCGGCGGCGGCGGCGGCGGCGGTTGCAGTAACCGGCGGCAATCATTCTGTTGTCCGGGGGAATGGTAAGATCCAAGCACCAATGCCACCGCCACCAACATCGGGTAATGTCCAGACAAACGGCACAACAGTCGGCACGGCACCGGATGCACGGGCCAAGCAGGTGCTGAAGGAGGCCGTCGATGCGGTGGTAAATAGTTTCGCCAAACACACGCAGGGATATGGTAGAGGTGAGTTTTTGTTTTTTTTGTACTTTTGATCGATTTTTTGGTGCTTGAGGGGGGGGTCTGTTCTAATGTCAAAGAATGTGTCGTAAGAGGCATGCCAGTGTGCTGAATGCCTTGTCAGAGTATATCAAGTGGCGCGGGGCCAATTAATCGCTCGGCACCGGTGCCACAAGAACAGCTGTGAAGCTGGCCCCTTAGTTGCACGCGTGTTGAATTTGATTTCGTGGAGAAAAACAAACTTGAAGACAGATTTTTGTCCGTGGCGGGTAAATGAAATCATAAAGCGGAGCGCAAGTAGTCAAGCTATAGCCCGCTTTGGTTCATAACCAACGAACGGTGCAGCAGGGCTGACCTGCTTGAGGAGGTGCCATGCGGCCAACCGTGCACAGGCATTGTCTATTTGGAGTAATCCCAAGTGACCAGTGGCTGGTTTTACCGTGGAAATCACTCGAGTGAACAATTTGCTCGACAAAGGTGGAATTAATGAAGGTCAATGGGCAGTAGGGGGAAACAGGGTTAAATACCCGTGTGGACAGATCTTTTTCAGCGTCGATTGATGAAGGGATAAGCCCGCCCTCTTGCACTGCTGAATTGCATTTCGTCCTTGATTTCGATGTCTCAGCACCAATGCTTGTGTTGTGGATGGCTCAGATTCACGTCCAGAAAGAGGCATGATCCAGTGTGTGGACAAACAAGAATTCTAAGTCTTCACTGACTTACATACAGTGGCTGCAATTCCTCTATTCAGTCCACCCTTTCTGCTCAATGGCACACATCCTTTGAATTTGTTCAAATATTCCCTTAGATGTGCCTTGAAAGGCGACAAAGAAGAAATACTCTTCGAATTTAACCTCGTCCACCTCATCGCACGCATCCTTTGAGTACGCAGAAGAAAAGAGCAAAACGGCAAGCAAACCACAAAGTTCACGAACAAATGACTTGAACGGATTGAACGGACCCACACACTGGTTGTCGGATGTAGGCGACTGAGTATCCAGGGTCCAGAGTCCAGTTTGCGTGCTTTTGCTGTCTATCCTCAGCCCACTTCCAAATGGGGAACAATTCGAGTTTTTCCACAACCACCACCTCCGCCACCATCGGCACCGGCGGCGCATCGGCACCATCTCTAGCCACCGGGACACCAGGAAAATCGGATAAAATTCATGGTTAATCTGGTTGTAGAACGGCTTGTGTCTCTGCAGCAGCAGCAGCGGCAGCACAGCAGAGAAGGGTGCAGGACGAGGAGGACTAGAAATTAGATGCGACTGACACCGCGCAGACTTTCCTTTCGAAACAGTTTCCACTAGCAAATGACACACATGCGGCAGTGGCGGCCCCACGGCCGGCGGTCGGCGACGGTGTGTAGGTGGTGTACGCGTGGCCGCCTCTCTTGCATCCCATGTCACACATGCCAATCATTGATCATTTTAGTTCCTATAATGGAACCCTGTGGTAGTTCATAAATCACTGCAACAAGTCCACCGCTGCCGCGGCGATGGGTCGGTCGTCATCGTCGTGGTCGTCGCGTGTTGGCTTTCGCAATGACCGCGCGCTTGCGCTTGCACACAAATCAAGTCTTCACGGGATTCGCGGAGGAGGAAGAGCGCGCGCCCGCGAAGGGTCGGCTGCGGATTAATAAAACAAAAATCTTTCTCTCCTCCTGGGTGGGTCAGACAACTGGGACGCTGCAGCGGCAACGGCAACTGCAACGGCGGCGGCGGCGGCGGCGGCAACGGCGGCTGGAGTGGTCTCGTATTATTTGTAAGCAGTGCCGGACATGACAGCCATCTACTGATTGAGTGTGCGCCTGTGTGCATGTGTGTGTGTCTGTGAGTGAGAAAAGGAGCGAAGGGAGCGCTGGTGGGGTGGGAAGCGGGGGGAGGGAAATCCGGGAAATGGAGAAGAGACCAAGATGAATTGAAGACCGGAGATAACATCTGGAGTGAAGATAAAAGGATTTCGAGCTGAGAAATACAGGAAGAGATTGTGTCTGATGGACATTTTTATTTGGGACACAAATGTGTCAATTCTGTGGATTGTTAATGGATGCTCCATCGCCGCTGCATCCGTAGATGGGGAGAGCTTGTGGAAAGTGTTTTGTGCATTCTTCTGGGTCAGAGAGTGTCAGTGTGGTGTGTGTGTGTGTGTGCATGTGGATAGCTAGGGTAATCAATTTTCAGGACAGGGTGTGGTCTTTTGTTGTGAAGAAGAATGCAGACAAGGGATGCAATTGACGGCGGCTTAAAAGGTCGAACTTTCTATCTGATTGGAGATGTGTCATGTGTAATGGGGTCTTCGCTTATCACTTGGGAGGGCCTTGTCAACAGTAGTCAGGGACATCTGTGAACGGTAGTAAGTGATTTAGTGGATAGATTGATTGGCCACTTCAGACCCAATTCCATTGACCTTGTCCCTTTGGTGTGAACAAACTACGGTCTGTATCTTAGCACATTGTTGACCGCCATCAAGTTTTTTGACAGCTAAGTGTGGGCTTCTGTAAGCTTTTCAGTTGTTAGGTGTTATTCGCCCGGTAGATGCTGCAATTGAGTGACTGTCTTTTTCAACTTGATGTGATCGAGTTTTCTTGCAAAGTTGAGAGCTCTTGGTGCCAGTTGAACACTGGGGTGTTCAGTGAAGTTGATTAAGGTCGAGGAGGGTTCTCCAGTCTTAATGTTGGCATGTGGGCAGCCTATAACTTTTGTCAATCGATCGGCTTGGAGGCATGCGCCACTCTTTCAAAAGCGAAAAGATGCGCTTTTTCTTCTTGCGAGGACGAGAGATTATCAACCTTTCGCTCATCAGTGTCCAAGGTCTGATTAAATTGACAAGATGGGATATCAGTCCACAGGTGACTAAACGCCATTTTAAGACATAATTCATGCACTTGACCCAAAAATAAAACTTCCCACAGACCATTGGCGTTGCTTCAAAAACATCCGAACCCACATAAAAGATGTTCCATCCACTGTAAGTAGCACTTCCCACATCTCGAACAAAGCTCCCCAGCCATGATCTCGGTGGATTAATAACCCCTCAGATCTCTCCAAAGTACACAGTAATTTGCAGGAGTTAAGTGAAAAATTTGTTGCCCCTCAGACGGCATTCATTAAACATCACCTCTCTGCACAGAAGTAATTTATTTTGAAATTTCCTCATCAAGTTTCACAACCCAGCACACCGTCTGTGCGGGTCTTGCACTGTGCGCGCCGCTCTGTGTTAGCTTTTGTGGGCTTACCTCGACTCTGCCGTAAATGAGTAGATTTCTGTCGAAATGTGATTTTTTTTTGTTCGTCTGCGTTCACAAAAGAAATTGAGTTCCCTATGGATTCTCATAATTAGGCAATCATTAGCGAGAGAGAAAGAGAACCTTTTGGTGAGGTTTACTTATCAAATTATACGCCTTAACTCCTCAATCAAACCGAGAAACAGTTACATATTCACCGCCAAAGCATGTGTGTGCAGCGAGTGTGTGTAAGACTGAGAACAGCTATCCGTGGTGTGCTGTGCCAACGAAATATCCTCCTTGCCTCCGCTCCTCAAAGATTTATTTGCAGCTCTCCTACACTTGTTGTCAATTTATCAAATCAATGTGTGAATACACCCAAATCGTGTTGACCGATTTTTCCTTTCCCCGGCAACCGACTCGCTGCTGTGAGCCGGCATTTTGCGCGGCGAAGGCTCACTTTAACCCCACGCAGCAGAAAGATGACTGTGCGGAATGACACGGCGGCGTATCGATGTGTGCTTCTTGATGTAGGTCGTCACGGTATCCCGAAATGATGGGAGAGAGTGCAGAGCGAGAGAAAACAAGCTGACGATTAGCACCCAGCTCAGTCCACAAATTGTGGATGAATCGCCGTCCTCTTGCCTTCCTCCCACTCTTTGAACGCGTATGCACAAGACATTCCCGTCGCCCCAAAAAAGAAGAACACACAGTACATTTCGCGCGCATTGTCATGATGGAGGAGGATGAGGAGAAGGAGAAGGAGCAGTGTCCAGAAATAATATCCTGGGCCTTCGTATCTGGGGGCTTTCATCCTAATGAATATCCATCCGTGGAGCTCTCGAGTGCGCACTCTCCACCGCCACCGCCACCGCCATCGCCACGGCACAACTTTCTTAATTATCAAATAAATCTCTGGTCACAGGGTACACAAGGAAAATAATTACCACAGATTGCATGGTCACTCAGATAGAGAGCTTCAACGCAGCGCGGTGAGCTCGAGATCGGGCGAGAGAGTACGGGATGGGAATGGACAGCTCGATGTGGGATTGGCGTTTAAATTGATTAATCATGTTTTTTTGCGCGTTTCAACTGTGAGCGAGCGTGTGCACTCAACCAGCCACCACCACTACTACTACATCAGCAGCAGCGGTCACCGCGGCCACACAGCAAATATACACCACACCGGAGCAGCGAGTGAGATTAAATTGAAACGAAAAAGAATTATTGCCACTAGTCCCTTGTGATATGGTATATCACTTCTCTCTGACACTGCTGTGTCGTTCATTTTACTTAAATTAGTATGAAGCGTGGTTGGGGGCGTGCGGGGTCTGGGTTCAGCGCATCCGTATCGTGAAAGTAGAACAAACCAAACGAAAGAGTTGGGCAGCGAACTTTTGTGCGGACTGGTGGTGTGGTGCGTTTGAGAGATGCAACCGAGGTGCTGTCCAGAGATGTTTCCTTATTTTTTTTTCTTGTGCCTGTGTTTTCTGTTGTGCATTGTATGACGGTGGGCCTCTTCGACATATCGCCAACGTCTCGCCTGTCATGGGATAACTGTAAAGAAGGAAGCAAGCAAGCAAACTGAAGAAAAAAAAAAAACAAAAGTTTTTACTTAAGCGTTGAGTGGCTTTGACTTATACATATTTTCGCCTGATTGCCAAGTGAAAAATTGACTTTTTAATTGAATATTTTCATTATACACCGCTCTGAGTCTGTGCGAGGATGAGTGTGAATGTGTGCCTCCATCCTGCTGAGGTGGAGAAGAATGCGCTCGCTGTTTCGTTTTCAGTTTTCATTAATTTTTTGTGTTCCCTTAGTTGTTGCACACTCACAGACATATTCAAATTGAGGCACAGATAAAGGAATGTTGGAATGCACTTCGAAAGGATTTTTTTTTGTTGTTGGCATTTTCGTTGGTTCGTTCTCCTTTCGTCAGGGAGGGCGAGCTGTCTTGCAGTTGTCAATGTCTGGACACGATGACACATTCGATATGCGTGGAATGTAGTGGCGCATGCATAAATCTACGTGTGGAGTGTTTTTTTTTTCTCAAAATTTTCCCCTGAAGACAAAACGTGCTTTGACTGCACTTAGCTAAGCTGCTATTTAGCTGACATCTAAACAGTCACCGGTGTGGTGGTGTCCTTCAGCTGTCGCTCAGTGGCTGAGAGTGACGTTCTGCGAGCGCGAAAACGCGTATTTTGTTTTGCCAACGCGTGCGCTAGCACTTGTCTAGCAAGTTTCAAGGGGAGAGGGGGACAGTTAAATTACACACGGACAGGTGCCAATCCCCATTCAATATTGCATCAAGGCCTAACCATCGCCGGTCATACCCACTTGGTGATCCTTAGACAGACAGAGCGAAAGTCTAAGGAGTGGTTTCACCACCATATCGCATTGGACCCGATTACCATTTGCCAACGCAAATAAAACTCTTCGCCACTGATTTAGCAACTTCTATTCAAATGCATTAAGAAGTGTCTTCTCGTTCTGCCTCTGTTGGTGGAATGTCTGAAATCGCAATGTTACTTGTATCACAGTGCTTTGATCTAATGTGTGTGCATAGGGGCAAGGATATGCCAACTAGTCGGCAGGAAATGGCTGTGAGCACCATACATTACAAGAGAATGATTCCGAACAGCACAAATATGAGTGCTGGCATTAGGTGAAGCTGTAAATTATGGTCTAACGATAGACTGTAGGCGATAGTGGACATGCGCCAATTTCAAAGAGACCTCTTACGGCAGCTTTGATGAAGATATCAAAGAGGAAGAGGCTTATCTCGTTTCGCTGGCGATTGAGACTTAAGTGCAATCAGAAGTTATTGAGATGTCTCCGGACGATCGGTGGGCAGGCGATCTTTTAAATGGAAAAATCTGGTTGAGATGAGACTCGTTTCTAAGTTTTGTCGTAGATTTCCCTACCAGTAAGTCGGAATTTGTGACTCACCGCTGCTCTGCTACGGATCCTTTTCATCTCACTGAACTTTTGTGTGATCGCTGATGTTAGAGGATAGGATCAGCTGCATTTCTACATGATAATTGATCTAAGTGATCTCTGAGAGGACTGACTGAGGACTGAGGAGATTGTATGGCGCTCCATTGCAACCTCTGTGCCTTGGCTACGAAATAAGGCGACGATCAATTTTATTATTGACACGATCGCCGATCTCAAAGATTTCTAAAGAGGGATTCCATAAGTTTCTTCATTGTCTACGACTAAATGGCAAACATTCAGTTCTTTGTCCGATCACTGATCATACACTGTTCGCTCTGAAAACGGAAATGCTGAAATTGCAGAGGAATCTACAAATGTACTGATCAGATCAGCGATCGATCGATATACAGACAATCCTCACGTCATACAAATCTCTTGACAGTTCATTCCGATCGTTCCTCTACAGACATTAAGTAGCCTTGGCACCTCATTACCGGAGACTGCCTTGTGATCGCCTTTTGCGATTATCTCCTCAATGCCATCTATTAACTGAAAGGTCACAACCAATGCATCGCTGTCATCTTTGCCTTCTTCCTTCGCATGGCGTCCCTGTGTGAGCTGATTGTTCTCTTGCGCAGCTTTGCTATAAATAGACGAAAAAAACAATTCCACTGCATAGTCTGCGGTGATCTCCAAACTTCTTGAGTCATCAGCAAGGGGCAGAAGGAATTTCTAACTCAAACTGGTTTCCTCCCTGAGCCAACTAGCACACACACATATGCGCAAACAGCTCAATGTGCGCTTAATCATCGACCAGAGCAACAAATAGCAGAAGCAATAGCAACAACAACAGCGTACATCAGCCCGCTCGCTGGCAAAGAGAAATTAATAAATAAATCCCCGCAGGTAAATCAATCAATTTATTGTGCAGTTGCATCCCATCGGGCGAGCGCGCGCGCGCACGCGCACTCTCTGTTCCGATATCCTTCGCGCATACACAGCGCGACAGGCGAACAAACAGACAGACAGACACACGCAGTTAACAACAGCTCCAGAGCTTCAGGTCCAGCTAGCCCATCCGCCATTCACTCTCGCGTCGTATCTCCTTCATCCATCTGATAAATGTGTCCTTTGAACCTTTCAATTTATCATTGAGTGGTCGATGTGTGTCAGATGAAAATGGCGAACAAGAATGAGAATAAAAAGCGTTCCTGAGACGACGACGACGACGACGACGACGATGTGGATGTGCATGAGGATGAGGCTGAAGATGATGGTGATCGGCCGACAGTTCTCGTAGCTCGTAGATTGCGAATTCGAATGCGGACCGATTCTCAGATTCGTAATGCGTGAAACCAGTTTAGGATTACTCTGGCGGCTTTGTATCCGCATCCGATGCGATGGCGCGGCGGCGCAGCGTGCGGACGGAGCCGAAGTGAGGTTGTCAAACTGAGAGATACTACCAATCACCCGGGCGCAGAGCACAAAAGCAGCGGAATTAACCGAACGCGGATTACTCACTGTCCGCGCGCCGTGTACAAGCATTAACCTCGTGAATTGATCTAAACCGTTAAATAGCAAGGATCAGCAACAAGCCAGTGTGCCCAGACGGGAAGATCCAGAAATACCATTAACCGGCGCAAATGGCCCGGCACTGGATTCACGTCGTTTTTATGATCTGCTGCCGCCTGGCAGCATGACGATGACTAACCCGACACAAGAGAGAAGTCCTTTTCTGCTTAGAACAGCCGCACAACAACACAACTTCCTCTTTTTGCGCAGTGTTCTCCTCCATCCATGATTCCGTTGCTTTGTGTCTGCTTTCGATCCCGACTGGGCCGCAACAATGTTGAAGAAACCACAGACGGTGGTGCCACCACCGAGTCCTTAGAGAGGTGCGTGCGTATGCACGCAATCAAATTATCCGTAAGTGTGCTGCTGAGGATGCTGTTGCGAGGATGGCTGCCGCCGCTGCTGCTGCTGCTGCTGCGGTTTCTGCTGCCTCTGCTGCTGTATCGCCGAAGGGGTGATTCGTTAAAAGTACGAAGGGGTTAACCGAAGGAGGAGGCTCTCGGGACAGTTCACATGGCATGTCCGTGTGTAAATTTGATGGAAGGCTTCTTGGGAATCGCACGGAGGGGAACGTGTTTGACAACTTTCCGTTCACTGCGCCGGTGCGTGTGTGTTGTGACATCTGAGTTGACGAATTTGGCACTTTAATGAGTGCGAGATCGTCGATTGACTGCGAAAATGGGCGGTGATTAGTTGGATTTTTGGCACGATCCCTGATCTCTGAGGATATTGTAAGAGTTCAGTGTTTGGCCGCCGAAATGGTCAATGATCTGTAGGATTCTTGGCACGATCGGTGATCTGAGAAGATTCTGAAGTGGGTTTCTGTTAAAATTTGTGGTCGCCTATAGGTCTTAGACTGCCGAAGTTATGGAAGATGACTCGGAATAGGGGCACGATCACTAATCCTATTAAGAGCAGGATTCTCAATAAATCAGACAATTTGTTGAATTAATCGGCTCGATCATTTGGCCAACATTTTGCCGCTTGCTTAATATGGTAAGGGGGAACATCTTTGACAATCTTCCATTCACCCTTGCGGCGGCAGCGTCCTCCGATCTTTGTTGTCCTAGTCTTGTGAAGAATTTGACACTTCACTGAAAGCACAAAGATTCACTCTCTAGTTCATTCTTCCTCCCGAAGTCTGCTAGAGTCTGAGAAGATCTATTCATTGCGGTGTCGTTGCTGTCCACCGTCAATGTGTCATTCTTGGAATTCTTGGGTTTTTATTTGTGCCCACTGATCGACTGCACGACGCTGTGTCACTCTGTCCGTTGCCCCTCCGTCCGCTCGAACGTGCCACGATGGCCTTAATGAACAGAACAAACGTGAAATTCCTTCCCATGATGACCCACGCATTTGTGATGCTCCAATTAACACATCGACACCGATAACCTCTCCTCTCTCTATCTCTCTCTCAAAAGAAGAAGAAATGAGTTCAAGTCCATATCAAAATCGGACGTTCGCTGCACATCCACAGAGACACAGACGCACTGCTCGGCCCTCTAATAAATTAAACAAACGCCTCTCGGCGCGCGCGTAAGACTGTGTCTGCAACGCTAAACGCCGAACGCCGACTGTCGCTTCCTGGATTTCTCTGTGGGTATCTAAATGCGTAGACAAATATTTACAAGCATCAGTGTCTGGAGTAGCAGAGTATCATCTCTTCGGCTTCATGTACACCACAACGCGCTTCGGTGGCTGGCGCGGTGCCGCCGTAGTGGAAGAAGAACAAGAACACGAAGGCGAAGAAGTGAGCGCGACTTGCTGGCACGTCATGTTGCATCATTCATCACGGGCACACAGAAGGATCAAAATATGTCTGCTGCCCATCATATTCCTCATGTTTGCGAGCGAGGAGCGATTGCCCAAGCAGATTCACATCCAATGATACACGGAGTGGTGTCGCCGTCTCCCACCACCGCCACCCCATATGGAAGCCTCCGCCATCACCGTCACCATCAACGTCGCCAGCGTCGCCATCGTCTCCATCCTTTCCATCGTCTCCATCGCCATCGTCGTCATCGTTGTTGTCGTTGTCGTCGTCGCCCCTTTCGACTTGAAGGTGTTTCCTGCGCGCACGAGAGGAGATGGGCCAGCAAGCGAGATAGCTCAGTGCGCTGCTTCACGCGTCTCATGTGTTGTATAATTTAATCCCGTGGAATTTAGTTTAAACATTTGTAATGCGGCGGCGATGTCGTCGGCACACAGGCCGAGTTCCGGGAAGGTGCTCGCCACCACCGAAGGAGAACGCGCCGAACGGACGAAGACGCTGCCGCTGCCGCTGCCTATTTGCCATGGATTTCGAGTTCCTCTCTCACTCTCTGTTTAAGTATTCTATCAGTTGTATCATCATTTGTCCAGGAAGGGGAGTCTGAGGAGCATTTAACAAACATGGGCTGCACCTGATTAACATGACGGTTTCATTGTTGCGTCCTTCCTGTGCGGAATGATGAGTCTGTGGACATTTTGGTGCACACTTGGGAGGTGACTATTTATTATGCAACAAAAAGTCAGATGGCGGAACAACATGGACACCGTGGAATGCCGTGCGGTATTTGAGGAGTAAATGTTTGCTATGCAATTTTAACCCTTACATGGGTGGTTGCCACTTATGCAGGACCATCCTGTGTGCTGTGCTGTCCTATGCCGCGTGATCTGTCTGCGGCGATTCGGTGAGAGATGTCGTTCTGTTGGATTTCATTAGTGCTCAGATGTGAAGATAATGGTGGAAATTTTTTTTTCTTTCGTCGGCTTGTGCCTTGACAGTTGTCAGTTGGCTATTTGTGGGAATCCTGTCCTCTTCCTAAGGCCAGCATTGAAATTTAATTAGATTGATACAATTTAAGTGATTTTTTTTGTTTTAAACAGGGCGGGGCTTGATTTGAAAAGGGCGGCTGTAGTTGTTTTTTGACATTTAAGGAACTGTCAGAGTGACGTGAAGTACTTTAAGGGTATTAAGTGACTTCCAGAACTCAAATCTGATTATAAAATCGGGGAATGCCGTCTTAAACAGGTGGGAACCCTGTCTGACTTCGTTTAGATGGAGATTCCTTATTGTCTCATTTTACTGGCTGATAGATGGTTTTAGATAAGGCGACGTACTGTCATGTGACTTCTTTAACAACATCCTTGAGAAGATCATGCGTAATTCACAAGACCAGAGGCACGATCTACCAAAAGTCAGTTCAATTGCTAGCTTACGCCGACGACATTGACGTGACTCTGCGAACACAGCGAGCCGTCAATGAGGCGTTTGCTGACATTGAAGCGGCAGCGGTCTGGTGGTTAATGAGGGCAAAACGAAGTACATGCTGTCATCAAGGAAGGGCGTACAACAACGACGTCTCGGGCAGAGCGTCACACTAGGCAGCAGGAACTTCGTCTACCTCGGCCGCGGTAAATAGGGACAACGACACCAGTACCAGTATCGAAATCAAACGCAGAATCACTCTTGCCAATCGCTGTTTCTTTGGGCTCAAGAGGGAATTGAGTAATAAAGCCCTCTCTCGAAGGACTAAGCTTGCTTTATATAACAGCTTGATCCCACTCTATGGAGCGGAGGAAGCCCTTAGTATTTTTGACAGAAACATTTTGCGTGCGATTTTTGGTCCTGTTTGAGTTAATGGCATCTGTAGGAGAAAATTTAACGATGAACTCTATGGTCTGTACAGCGGCATGAGCCTAGTCAATCGTCTACAGATACAACGCTTAAGATGGCTAGGTCATGTAGAACGTATGGACACCACTGCTCCGGCCCGAAAAGTCTTCGAATCTGAGCCATTGGGACAACGCAACAGAGGACGGCCTAGGCTAAGGTGGCGGACACAAGTGGAAAAGGACCTCAACCAACCTGGAGTGAGCAGCTGGAGCCAGCTAGCGAAAGATCGGGCTGGCTGGAGGGGCTTGTCGGTTGAGACACAGGTCCACCTCGGACAATAGCGACACAAGAAGAAGAAGAAATTTGGTGACACGTCCATCACCCGGGCGATCACCGTGATAAAGCCACAAAATGTTTTGGAACTTGAATGCCCATGTTTAACTTCTTGGTTTTTATCATTCTTTAAACACATGTTACAAATCTACCCAAGCCCATCAACATTTCCTCGAAACTTTGCTCAAGTTATCAACCCCCAGACTGAAGCTAACAATCGTCTGCAAACCACTAAGTCACAGGTTACCATACCATCATGTCACAGCCGTACCGTCACGTCTCAAAACATCAAATTGAAGGAGTCAATCAACTTTAAGAGAACAGCTTCGAATAAAATCAACAAAGCAGCTCCACGAACAAACCCTACATTGGATAAAGTTATTAATTCGTGCCTCGCTCTGTTTGTCTGTGCATACGCAGACAGACAGCGGACAGAAATCCTTTTGTCGTTAGCAAATTATTAAATTACCATCATCTCGCATCTGGAGGCAGTATGACTGTTTTCCCTTGTTAACAAACCCCCGTCTGCTGCTCCGCCCGGCGATAATGACGATTCGGTTCATGGCATCTGATTCAGCTACTGTGATAGAGGGAACCAGCAATGATGATGACGACCACGACGATGACGACCTCGTTTGTCATCCACATCGTTCTATGTCCTTGAAATAATTCTTTACCCTTTTAATTCATCATAATTCCATCTGCGTGATGAGAGTTGAACAGCAAAACAGCAAAGAAAAGAGATGAGAAAAACAACCAACCAGGAGTAGCACAGAAAATGTGAGAGGGTAGAGGGATGAAAGGAATTTTGTGCACAAGTGTCCACAAAGGACGACACAAAATTCAACGACATGCATGCATACGTAATAAGTATCTTAAGAACATTATTCCCACTCCTTTCTGGCTGTGCCCCGTACATCGGGATGGACCCCCGCCGCCACCGATCGGGCGGTTGTTGGTGCAACCTGAAAATTGATGCAACATGAGCCAACTGAATGGCCAGGAAGGCACTGACAAACAGTGACGCAAATTGAAGTGAATTGAAGAATTTGCTGGACTTTGGAAATTCCAAAGGGATGCGTGGGATTTAAAATTTTGAGCGACTGGAACTTTGTTGGAATGTGAGATTCAAGCTGGACAGACATATTTTTACTTTTTCTCAATGCTTGGAAATAATTATTCTTCTGCAGGCCAGGTTTGGCAGCACTGGCTATGCTATGTTCCAATTTCAGTAAAGTTCCCTTATTACACAAGCGTGCTTTAACTATGCGTAGGCAATAGGAATTTTTCTATATCGTGAAAAGAAACCGTTGTATGCTAGTCAAGCTTCCATGCATGCAACGCTTAGAATGGCTCGATCATGCAAGTTATGAGACTCCGGTTTGAAGAATTTTCGAATCTGAGTCAATGCTGGAATGCAACAGAAGAAGTCCAGGTCCAAGATGGCGGATACAAGTGGAGAGGGACTTCAATCGACGTGGGGTTCAAAATTGGAAGAAGCTGGGAAGAGAACGTGTCAGCTGGAGATGCAAATGGATTAGGAGCACCTCGGACTTGAGCAAAAACTCAAGAAGAAGGGTTGAAATAAGACGGTGAGATGTAGCAGATCTGACTTTATGTGCAATTCAAAAAGTTGTTTCAAAAATTAAGCTATCCTCCAAGATTTCTTCTGTCGCCGCCGTTTAACAACACAAGGACATGGAATTTAAGTCCAATATGGACAAGGATTTGCACAAGAAACTGCACTACAACGTGGACAAAAGCTCCTACTAGAATTTTGACTTTCTACAATTTCCAAATTCAACCACTCACCATCAGACTGTGACTCACTGTAGCTTACGAACTTAATTTTACCCAGTTCCCAGTTCCCAGCACTTGAACGCTGTGTGAAACAAGCGCCCGCGCGCCGTAAAGGAGCAGTCTCTGTCCTGCATGTAATAGGCAGTCGAGGGGGGTGGGGGGTGTTGTCCTCTAGCCGTCTCTACCTCTTCCATAAATACCCTGCCTCTCAGGGTATTCATGTTCTTTTTGTCTTGTTGTGAATTTTGTTCCTTTATTTTTTGTTGCTTCTCCTCTGTATTTCGGGATTCTGTATGTAAGCATCAGCAGAAGCAGGCCCGGAGCATGGCATCGAAGA
Source organism: Eristalinus sepulchralis (assembly GCA_944738645.1). Taxonomy (NCBI): domain Eukaryota; kingdom Metazoa; phylum Arthropoda; class Insecta; order Diptera; family Syrphidae; genus Eristalinus; species Eristalinus sepulchralis. Next base: position 4,607,628 of record OX122886.1, on the reverse strand, counting down.
TGAGACGATGACGACGACGATGACGATGACGAAGGAAGGAGAGAATCTGAAGAGGGCGGTCAAGTTGGTGGCGGATGAATTACGCACAAGTTCCTTGAATCTTAATTACAAAATAATCGTCGGACATGACATATAAGTTATGATCATACCTGTGAACCTCTCACCGAAAAATCGCTCCGCCTCGCCTCGCCCAGTCCAGACCCTATGGTAAAATGCAATCAGGGAAGGATGAGAGATGGACAAAAAAATGGAGACGGGCAACAAAAAATTGCAATGAATGACGAAGAAAACTTTCTTGCTGAAGACGGTCGGTCGGTCGGTCGGGCGGAGTGATGATGGAGATGCGGGAATTGCCTTGTTGGTGCTTCATTCAATTTCCGTGGGAAATTTTCACGTTTAATTGTTTCACGGATGCGCTGCTGCCACCGCCACCGCATTTGACCCCCGTACACGTCCTAGAGAGATTCAACCACACAGTCCGGTGTGTGTCTGCATTCCGCTCCTTTCTTTTCGGAATAATTTCATCCCTTCCCCTGACGGCCGGTTAACTGAAGCGTTGCATGTACTTAAGTGCACTGCGCACTTTTATAAATAACCTCCGAGAGTCGAAGGATGACGCGCCGAAGTGGAAGGAAATTCAATCTCTGTGCGAGCGTGAGTGTGCGTGCGGCATGCTCATGTGTTGAGTCATTAATATCATGCATCAAGGAGGAGGAATTTAATTAGTTCTCATCCCATGCGATATGTACGCTGTTTTGTTTCGCGTGTGTTCGCGCGTCGTGGGGAAGAACATACTGATCGATAGAGGATGTCCCCGGCGAGGGACAGCGGCCGGGCAGCAGCGTGTGGCAGCATTCCGCACACTTGGTGTATTCCATTAAAGGTAATTGCATACCTCAGTATCGGCGTGTGTGTCGTGTAAATAATCGAGGGTTGGCCCGGCCCGATATGAAGAAAGCACGAGTGCTGCGCATTGATTAATCTTTCTCCTTTCGAGCGGGCCAACAGCCACGGCCGGAAAACCGAAAATTGGGTTAATTGGGTTTGAGAGCTGTGGGCTTAAACTTTCCCTTGACTGGTGACAACCTCTGAGTCTTGTGGTGTCGATTTCTGACTGCTGAGGGCTTCGATTAATCACTGCAGACTGTATGGAATGTCGGAACAGATGATCTTGTTTTTTTTTCTTTGGCTTTGTGGGGCGCTAAAGTCTATGGTAGACCTTACAAGAACATTGTTGACTTCTCAAGTCTGATCCCCTTATCCTCAACCATAGAGGCCTTTCTTTAGAGACCTTTTTGAAAGCTCTTAACAGTTGTGTAAGTGATACCACGTCAGCTAGACGTTCGGTCTTTCTCTAGAAATCGAGTTTTAAGATTATGATTCGACTAGAATCATGTGTGTTCTCTACAGTCAGTCATGAGCAAGCGATCTCCATTTGTATCCTTGCCTGATTCTTAAACCACTCAGCCAGGGTTCAGAGATCCACTTTAATGAAACCAAGCTATGCACTCACGATCGATTGATTTTGATCTTGTTTCAGGAAAGACAGAGAGAGAGAGAGAGTTTCTGATCTTGATCTGGATTCAATTGGAAGTGAACTTAGAGTTGAAATTCAAGACCACTTCCGCTTGAATTCGAGATCACTTAATGGCGAAGTTTTGTCTTCTGATTCACAGAAATTTAAATATCACTGCCCCAGGTTGTCAAAATCTAGATGTCTTGCATTTGTGATCACTCGACAATCGTACACGAGATTTGGAGTTTCTCTAATTTTCGAGCACTTCTCTGCTCTTCTGATTGTTGGTTACGATCACTTGATCTTTGATCACTTCTGAACGATCATGACATGGAGAGTCAGATCCAAAGGTTTTCTTACATTAATTTGCCATCACTTAGTATCCACACCGCAGTTTCAGCCAAGTCATCCTGTTTGCTGTTCCTGGCTCACTTCATCTTTGATCACTTAGTACTGATCTATGTCTGGGGAGTGGGATTCCAAAGCCCTTGAGTTGCTCTGGAGGTTCTATTGTCTCCTAAAGTCTGGAATTTTAAGACTCGTGTTTTATTCACGATCATTCGCATCTACGATCGGTTCATTTCTTCAGTCTTCCCCTCGTTTTTTAGCCTGAAATCTGGAGTTACTGCGATCGCTGGATCAAATCGCCAAAACCAAGTTTAGTGCGATCACTTGAACGGATTTGTCTGAGACTCGTAAGGTGGGACTTAAGAACCCTTCGATGGGACAGAAAATGTTGGCTCCCACCCTCATCTAAATTCTTCTTCTCCAGCAAAGCAAATTCGCCATCATTTACTCGAATTCCATCCCATTTGTAAACAACCAGACGCTACCTCCCTCAGAACCCAGTGATCATCGGTAGCCTTCGCCTTCATCCACCATCTCATCTTTCAGCACAGCCATCAGAGAGCTGTCCACCTGCTTGGTGGGCAACAAATTAACTCTCACTAGAGAGCCGCCGGCTCCGATAAACATGATTACTCTTTACCTAACCACCACACCTGATACTTGGCGAAGTATTCGATTTCTGTCATTCTCCCACGGTCTCCCATAAGTCCCGCAATCCCCAACCGAATTCACTGAAACCCAATCCAATCTGTGTAAATTTAGACTGCACTCCGTCTGAACTTGACTCCTGACTCGATTCCATCCCTTCTCCCCGCCCGCCACCCGCCACGCATACGCACAGAAGTGAACATCCCCCGACTGCTGCGAACTTCTGCAACACTAAACAGCCGTCGCCAGTCCCGTAACACGATCTAATTTGCGTCATATCGGGTTTCCACGGCACGAATCTAATGTCGCCGCTTGAATGGACTTTTATCGGTTCGCTGCACGATATTCGGACGGACCTTCGGAAGCGCAAAAAAGAAAAACAAGAAAACGAGAACACTGCCTGAATCTGCAAATGTCATCATCTTGCTGGCAGAGCAGTGTGCCGCTGGCAGGTTTCAAAAAGGCCAACCAGCTTGCGCAACTCCGGCCGTATTCTAAGTTCCCATGCGCGCAGCCATTCCAATCCATTTTCTAGTCCACGTCCGACCGACAGTGCAGCTGTCGCGGCGGTGGTTCGGGTTCGTCATGACATCTTCACAGGCAATTATATACGTTTTGACATTGCAGCCGAGAGAGTGTTGAAACGTTTGCGCCACATATCCAGCGCACGGCACCGCACACACATAGATTAACTGTGACACAGCCGACTCCGAGAACCCCATCATCATTCACCGATGATGCGCTGTTAGAGCATCGCATTGACATTATAATTCCTGCACCTGTTTTTTGCAACATTTGTGCTCCAACTTGGCACGGCCACAAATTGCTGCCAACTCGTGTCACATGGCATCTTCGTCGTCGCATCTGTATTCTAGCTGTTGCGAGCGAGTGAGAGAGAGAGGGAGAGAGTTTCCCGGATGGATGGATGGTTAGCTGGCTGGCTGGCTGACTGGATGGATGGATGGATGGATGGATGGATAGATTTGCTCTTACCATGTTCAGTCAACTGCGCGTAATTGAATAAGTATCTGCACGACGACGACGACGAATATCCGAGACTCGAGTGAGATGATGATGATGACGAGCAAAGATCGTGGAGATCCGAGCATCCGACTTGGTTGCGGTGGTCCGCTGCTAGCTAGCTTCTGGCTAGAATCAAAATCAGCGCGCTGGCGGGGGGACATGAAATGAACACGAAAGTGAAGGGATGAGGGATGGGGATGGGGATGAGGAATGAGGAATAAGCCTCGAGGATGAGGACTGATTCGTGGTGTGCCATGGCGGAGATGGATTTGATTTTAATTGCGCGCAAATGAATTAAATTATAGGTGTCACACGGGCAGTAGTTGTATCTGGCCGATAAGTAGTGCTTGTGCGCCAGAGCAGCCGTGCTAGAAATGCGCATCGAAATGGAATTGTAATTGATTGTGACATGAAATCGCTGTGGCGCTATGCGCTTCAAGCTGAAGATGACTGCTCGACTGGGGGGAGGGGAATATCGGTTTGAAGTGTTGCCCAGGGAGACGGGCTCAAATTGAATTGATTTTTTTGAGAATTCCCGTTCTCTCTGATGAACTGGACACTTCCTCAATTCATCACATGGCCAACAAGTTGTGCCACACACACACACTTTGCTACATTTGTTTATGATAAACGCGTCCAGTCTCCATGTCTCCCATTAAGCTGGACAGATAATGACTTTCCGGGGTCCTTTTCTCCGCAAATTTATGTGCGCCGTCACCGCTGCCGCTTCCTCCGCATCCGTTCGGTGTAATCTCCATCAACGGTCGTTCGATAATTAAGTATCTCCTAGATCTGATAGATCTTGACGTGCTTCCTATGTCTAGGCACTGTTCAATGATCTCCCTCTCTCTCTCTCTCCACCCCTTTTCTGCGTCATTAAAATGTCTTTCATAAATCGTTCAGGATTTTCCCCGAAACGATGCTGATGCTTCACAAAACAAAAAAAAAAAAAACACAAAAAAGTGGCTAATCACATCCCGAACCACACACACCGGCGACAACCTGTCCTAACCTCTCTCTCTGCAGCGGGGTGCAGTGGATATGTTCAATTCACAGCTACGCGCACATATGCGTGGCGTGTGAGTGGATGCCGGCCGGTCAGTGTGATCGGCTGTGTGCGTGTGTGTGTAGCTTGCAACCGAGACGCGTCCGCTAAATGAAGTCATTAACATATTTTGTGTCGGGTTGCATCCTCACACAGGCCCGCTGCCCTCACGCACACACCACCGCACCGCCAATAAGGTATATTAAAATATCTATTCGACCGACACATACGTCTTAGCGCGTCTATACACAAGTCCCAACGCACCCTCCCTCTCCGGGCTTCCGAGAGCCCCATGAATCCCGATGCATCCCATGGATACCCGTGTGGAGTCCGAAACGGCAGCCGTCTCCCGTGCATATGCAGCATACTGACTTTATTGGTGGCACTCAATTTGTATATTGGCCAAGAAGTACGAGATGCCACATAAAATGTGGCCGAACGCACCACACACACACACGCACACACACGTCCGTGAGAGTGAACGCTAAGCAGCGGCGACAAGAGTGCGTTTCTGTGTGGCGAACTGTGGAAAATTGAATTCGCAAAAAAAGTTTGAGGGATGCTGGGGGAAAGGACACGCACACACACACGAGGGTGCGCTCGCTGAGGACACCCTTCAGGCCGCTGCTGCTGTTGCCAATATCTTTGCGGTTATATCTGCATCCATAATGGCAATAATATAAACATTCAATATAAACATTGTTTTTAATTGGCCCATTAACATTGAAAACTAAGAATTCTTTTTTTTGTTTTTGGGTGGCTGAGGGGGACGGAGGATATCAGCAGCTTCCTGCTGGTTAGGATTTGTCTCTCGTCTTGTCGTGTTCGTTTATTTATGCGGCACTGCGTTGGGTCGATTGGGTCCTGGCTGGCTGGCTAGCTGGCTGGCTAGTTTGTTGGTTGGTGGCTGTGCTTAGGCCATTGCCGTCGATTGAGACGTTACGTTATTTAAGACGCTGGCCAGATGAGACGCCGTGTGAGAGACTCTCGTGTGAGATTCCCTCACTCGATTCCAGTTTCATTTCGGATGGTCTTTGAAAATTATTCCGTTGGGTATTTTTATGGCAATTTCTGCGCAGAAAAAAAAAAGGCAAACACGCGTGTTCTGGGCGGAAATCAGTGACGCACAAAGTGACGCAACTAGATTTCAATGTATCGCAATGTTCTGTTATTTCAACTTCAATAAAATATTGTTAAATAGTGCGAATTGGTTTTTTGCACTTAATTAATGATGATGTTGATGATTGGACGCAGTTCTCTGGGGAAGGTCGGGATGGATGAAACCGGATCTCGTAGGCGGAATTACGCATATTTAGCGAGAATACCAGACGTTCTGGTTGGTCGTTGCGGTTCGGTCGCTTGCGCGTTCGTTGCACAGTCGCAGGGTGGGGAAGTGAAGCTAATGAAATGTTTAATTGATTGGTTTTTGGAAAATGGAATTAAATTGGTTTCGACTTACGAATGTGGGAGGCACAATTGCGGAAGTTGTTCTCTTCGATGACGACGTGGGAGAGTTTTGGATTCTTCGTTTTCTTTTGCAAGTTTAATAGAAATTCCTTTAGAACTCCTACAGTACAGAAAATTCATCATAGCCAATGATTTCAGTTGAGTCACTGGGAAACAGCTGTAGAGGGTGTCTGCCATCTTTACAGTAGTTTCGAGTAGATGGATGAAAATTGGAGAGACACTAAGGCGACAGACGTTAATTCAACAGTTTTAAGCTCAACAGGGTCTTCTTTCCCCGCTAATTATTCCAAGCCCGTTCCCCTGGCTGTGGTTTTGCTACAAAGTAGATACGGTCAGGAGGAATCTCGTTAATCCATTCATGCGAGTCACTAATTAGATGACGAGACATCTGATCCTCTTCCTGTCGGAACTTCATGTAAAGGAGAAGTAATTTGTTATTTTGAAATAAAATAAAACAAACAAGACTGTCTATAAATTGACACTTAGCTTACTTTATCTAAAAGACAATCTTCTGGCATTATAATTTTGATACCACTCCTGGCAGGTGATCGCCGGGGCTGTCTCGGACATAGTCTCATTTTGAGTTCCAACTTTCGTTGACTTTTGTAAACATTTGAGGCCGTACTTTGCCAACAATGCGGCGAATGTTGTTCACCTAATGGTCATTCGTTTCGAACTTACCGTCTAACACAAGATCTGTGCCGCTTGATTATTTTCTGTGAAGATATGTGAAATATGCCCTGAAAGAAAATGGTCAAGCTGCATTAAATCGCACTATCTTGCAAGCCAAATCACTGGTTCATAAAGTGAAACTATGCCATTACCAAACGTTTCCTTCAAAAAATCAATTTTGGCGCGAGCTGTGTGATGTGTTGCGTTGTCTTATTGGAACAACAGCTCCTGCACAAAGTGGTTGTTCCATTGATGAACGAAAATCTAAGTAATCATGGCTCTATAGCGGTGACAATTGAGTGTAATGTTCTACCCAGAGGTACGGACCAATTATTCCAGAAACCCATAAAGGACACCAAACAGTCCATTTTTCTGAGTGTTACGGTGTCTCAACAGACACTTGAGGCTTACCATCACTCAAAATGATGAAAGTTTTGCTTATTGACGAATCCATTCAATCAAAATTGAGCTTTATTGTTAAACAAAATTCGCTAGTAAGAATTGGGATCAACGGCAATGTTGCTAGGGACCAAATTTGCACAATTTGGAAGCGTTGTTCAGGCCTCAGTCCATAAATGTTGAAATGTCAAGCCAATCAGTAATAAAAAAAAAAATGTGGTCGCCGTGTCGTAGTGGGTAAGTACGTCGACCCACACGCTGAAGGTCTAGGGTCGATTCCCGGGCAACAGGCAACTAGAGTAATCACCTTACGATCCAAGACAGATTCTTTCTCTCAGCAATTTCAGTGCTCGAACCTTTTGAGGTGCCTTAGTCTGCTGTAGTCATGACCCGCCCAATGCAGTCGAAGGAGGACAACATGGTTTGACGTTTCAAAGCTGCAACTACAGGGGGTAGCCAAGAACGTCTTCGATTAAATCTCCCTGAAGCTCTGGAAGTACGGCGATGCCTGCACGTATAATGAAAATATTGTCAAGAAGCCATAAAGATAAAGTTACCACTGACGATAAAAATAACAATTGAGTGGCACTACAGCCCACAAGGGACCAGGGGCAAGCTTCTTCAACTACTTGCTGTTGTGCGTGCAACTGTTCTCTCACGTGTAGAGGGGTCCTACAGTTTTTTGCCGACTCCGAACGGCGAGATTTGAGAAGCTTTTCATAGACAATTGGTACTCCTTGAGTGTTGTCAGCAACTCGAAAGAGGTAGTGCCGTGAAAAAACGCTGTGCTCCGTTTGGGAATCGAACCTTGACTTTCTGGGTGTCGGTCGACGCATTTACCCACTACGCCACAGCGACCACTTCTACTGACAATGTCATCAAGAAAAAAGATTTGATGAGGAATGCAGTCAAACTCTTCCAATCAAACGTGCAACACTGCATCGAACGATGAGAGGAGTTCGTGGGCTCTCTTTCTAAATGAAGAAGACAGGAAAAGGATTGCCTTCTCAGAAGAAAAACAGAAAGCTTGTAAAAAGCGCACAATCGAGGTGATTCTAGATCTTATGATGACTTACGGTATGAATGAAGTTCAAGTCCCTTGACTTTAAGATGACTGCTGTAAGGCACATGTTGCTAAACAGGGGACCTTTGGGCCTTCACTGCATGCAACTACGAGAGGTGTTCGTGATCTCTTTCTTCACTATAGTTGATGAACTTGACTTACGAACTTCTAGGGATACTAGCTATCAATGCCCCCTCCATAAAAGAAGTCCATTGGTGTTAAATCATTTCGATCTAGGTGACCAGTTGGCCGAATTTTATTCGACTTAGGCATCTTTCGTCCTTCTCAATGATGTTGGGTCATTTAGGACGGCCTTAGCAGCAGCTACATTCCCCTTGTTGCACTAGGTTACTCAGTCGATGCCATGATCGAAATTTGGCATCAAGACCCTTATGCCTTGCTTGCTCTCACCGTCTGGAAAATTTCATTGCCTGACGCAGGACACACAATAACTAGACAATGTGCGCCCGGGAATGGTCAGTTGATGCGTTGAATCTCGTAAGATCGCGCGTGAAGGAGGATTTTCTAATTAGAGCTTAGATAATTGATCCCAATTGGAATTTGCCATGACAACTCATACTTCATATGCCCTCAAACTTCACATGCCACCCTCATCCACTCACATTTCATTCCGCAAACGAGTGCACTGAAGACCGCCTCCAGACTCGCCTGCATCCCTCAAGTGAATATCCCACCGGTGTTAGCAAACATTTTGCACTCAATCTAATTACCATTCATTACCGCGCAATTGCCCCTGAGATGCTGATTGGCCACACGGTGTAGATCCGTATCGGTCTCCTGCTTTCATATGATAATCGTTTCTCCGCAGCAATCACAACAGCTCTGGTCTCAGCGGTGGGGGGACACCACCACGCTCGGTTCCGAGTCGATCTAAATCAAACTTAATTTACTTTCATTCAAATGAAGCACAGTGCAGTGGAGTGCCGCGTTCTGTTCGACTTCATCACCTCCTACTAACGCTGTGCTGCAGTGCGGTGCTGCCGAGGTGGAATTTCGCTTATGCCTCACGGGAGGATCGAACAGAAAATAAAAGACGACTGAAAAGAGAGAGAATTAGATTCCTCGGGCTTATTGATCATTGATTGCTTAGTCGTCTCACTGCTCCTGCTTCGGTTGCAGCCACCTTCTGTTGGTGGTGGTGGTGGTGGTGGCGTATGGGCAGCGCTCTGGCAACGACCATAACCACCGACGATGATTATGATGTGGTATGCTTATGATCTTTTCGATAAATATTTCGGAGTTCCTCATGGAGGCATATGTCTGTTGGCATGGCGCTGCTGCTGGTTGTGCTACCACAAGTGAGGAATTTTCGTGATTAAGTGATCATTTGACGCCCACTTCGGCAGCGTGGCGTTGGTGGGCGTTAAGAGGCTTTCGGAGGCTTTTGGGAACCCAATCAACATGCACAGTGCTGCCGTCTAATGAAGACCTTCTGCATGTGTGTCTATTCAAATTGAATTCGAGTTGAAGGAGTGAACGCGTCCATGATAAATGCACGCGGCGGGTGAGAAGTGAAAATCTCACAACGAAGGCAACGGGTTTTGTGCGCCGCACCGCCACCGTCGCCGCTTGTGTGTGACCAAAACTGGATCGGGAAATCTCGTTTGATCCACGATCGGGGTCTAAATCGCGAGCAAGTGCAACTTTCGTATGCAAGTGAAACGGCGGCCAAATATGGAGTTTTCTCTGCAGGTCACCCGGCGACGTGGAGAAACTTTCTTCTGTCGAGTAAACGACCTCAAGTTCCATTCCACGATCTCATCTCATGGATTCGCGTCATAATTCGCAGAATTTCCGACACATACACACGCGCGCTCGCCATCCGCAATCATCCGAAGCGTCAATGCTAGGCATGGCTATTTCGCACGAAGAGCCCAACAAATCCCCGGCATTCGATGATCGTCATATCGCTGCTGTGACAAATATCTTCTGTTCGATGTGTGCCTGATAGAAATTGTGTGCTGCACCGAGTGTCGTCGTCGTCGACGAGCCTAACAAATTCCCCTAAGACGATCGGAGCGCACATGAAACCAGCTGCCGATGTGGATGATACATTTTTCCCCGAGTTCTCGATTCTCATAATTTGCTCCCCATTCCGCGTGGCAGCCGCCGGAGCACAGGAAGGATGTCTGCGGCAGAAATGTGTTGTATGCTACATGCCGCACGGGCTGCGCTAATAAGGATAAAGTGCGGTGGCCGCTTTTCCGCGGGAAATTGCTCGTCATCTATTGATACAAGCTGTTAAGAGATGTGCATTCGTGTAGCGAGTGATTTCCTGGAGAATTCCTGCGTCTGGAACGACGTGTTGCGGGCACCGGCCATAATTAGCGGTCATTATGACTCATTAGTGAGCAGGTGGATATTAAGCGTGCAGCTGATTTAAATGGTGCCCTGGCTGCGGCTGGGCTGTGTGCGTGAAGGCAATTTGTTTCCAATTGCGCAAATCGCGGCTGTTCGACGGTGATTTGATCGGCGACATGACTGCAAGTATGGTTTTCTGTCACCCGCCCTTCTCTTTTTCCAGCGGGCGCACATGCCGGCCTCCACAGAGTGCCAAGTGTTTCTGCTTATTTCTCCATCTGTGGCTGTCGCTGTTGGAGCACACAGAGCACACAGAGATAGGATCTAACAAGTTCTTGGTAGGTAGCCCCATCTATCTGTCTGCGGCCACGCTGAAGACTTATTGGGTCACTTTGTCCCCAGCATTTGCATGTTAACTGACAGATATACCACCGCACCGCCGAGACCAGCTGATAGGTCACAGGTATCTAGAAATGTGCAAACAGCTCCTAAATCAGAACACGCTCCATGGCCGCCGCAAAGGCCCTGAGAGACTGTGACTGTGAGGCCTTAACTTCGCCTTGCGACTGAGATATCAAAACAGATGAACGCAGGCAGGTACGAATGTGCGGTGGACCCACCGGCTGGGCTATGAATCGACAAATCACCCAATCGACCAGTGGACCAACCAGCCGCCCGTCGAAACGATCGTCAAACCAACCCCGACCGACCGACAGACGGACGGACATCTCAAAGCGTCGACGACGACGACGACGACGTGCTGGTGTCGAGGTAAACGCAATCTGTGTAAGAATCTGTTAAAATCAATTGAAAGCGGCTACAAGAGCGCGAACGGTGGACTTAAATTATCGATCACGATCTCGCGGACGCGAACGATCGTTTTTGTGTTTTTTTTTTCTGTTTTTCTCCTCACTCCATACATATACATTCCGCTTTTTGTTGTGTTTGGGATCTGCTGTGTGATCTCTGTTTTGTTTTTATTCAATCACGGTCTCGCGCCCCGAGATAATTCGGTCACTCCTCTGGGCGAACGAGACAAGATATGACTGACTGTCCGGTAAGGGACCAGAAAGTGCGTGCCATATCCGTCTGAGGACGCTCCGGATGAGGCCTCCTTGTGGATGACGGTGGACGAGCAGTGGATGTTTTCATTGATAAAGCGATGCACTGATCACGAATTTGTTCCAACTTAAAGGGTAATTACTTTATCATACAGACGCGCACGCGTTTGCGCACCACCGCCGTGCCGCTGCTGTAATTTCAATTTGTGAAGCGCGGCAAAATGATGAAATATCCACCAGGCGGCATGCACCTCTGTGGTGGCTGGCGGCAGCGGTTGGCGTTGCCCAGGTGAGAAATGGATAATGGATGGCGTTTTAAGGGAATAGGCGCAACCGAAACGAAACTGAAATCAGGATTCATGAATGAAAGGGAAAAATGACGTCGGCAGGATGAGAATCGAGGTGATGTGGTTAATGATTGGGGATTTGTTGATGGTGGGCAACACCTTGTCCCTATGCAGGATAGTCCATAGAAGGGAAAGTCTAGACTATATGCGTTTACTCTTTAAGAAGCGAGACATGTGGAGTTCAGTTTCAAAGATGTCGTGTCCTCCATACCGCCACAGGGTTGTCTTGGTGTGGTAATCCACTTTGAGTGGATATCCATGAAGAATCTCTCTAAGGCTTTACTATCTCATTGGGGCTTCACAAGCTTCCAACTCCCAGCACAAGCATCTCGTGCATAAAGCCTCCACTAAACCAGGTCTTTTCTTTCACCAACGCTTAAGGTGGCTAGGCCATGTAGGCCAGATGGACAGCACTGATCCGGCCCGAAGAGTCTTCGAATCCGAACCACAGGGACAACGCAACAGAGGACGTCCTAGACTGAGATGGCGCACACAAGTGGAAAAGGACCTCAACCAACTTTGAGTGCGCAACTGGAAGCAGCTGGCAAGAGATCGTGCTAGCTGGAGAGGCATGTTGGTTGAGGCCCAGGTCCACCCCGGACTGTAGCGCCATCCGAAGAAGAAGAAGAAGAAACCAGGTCTTTCTGCCTCAGAGGTTGAAAAGATTGTATGATGGCGTGTCACTGGGATCTTGATACTGTGCTTGAATAGATTGCACGGCGGTGTGTACATCGAAGTCATTTCTGTGACGTGACAGTTGCTTGTACACCACCGAGCTAGTGAAATATGATATTTCCTGGAGAAGCTGGTTACGTATGTTCCACATCCGCCCTTAACATGAGCAATATACGGAGCAGGTTAGAAACAACGACTTTTAATAAAAATCTCATTAAACATCATTAAGGACATCATAAAACTGTATCAAGAAGCCGTCCTCCTGTGTAGCAATCAAGGAAACCACCGCGTCTCTCGAAATGGCGCCCACTTGTTGACGTATCAAATTTCTGTGAATAAAATCTCAGAACGGATGTGTTCACGAGGTGGAATGCTAACAAATAGAGGAAAACAAAAAAGATAGCACCAGCAGATACCACCCAAACCTAGCCTTAAATTATTCAATCTTTCACCACAAACTTACGGTATTGCGATGAATTATAATGAACTCAACAATTAATTTCAACACAAAAAGAGAAAAACAAGAGGGCCAAGCAATAAAATATTTAGGGCGTGATAAACTTATAAACTGGATCTCCCAGTCCGTCCACTCCATGCATATGGATTCGAAAATAAAAGGAGATGCAGGAAAAACCAGCAAATAAACTGAAAAACAAAAACCCATAAAGATGAGCGGAAAATAAAATCGATTAGTAATACAACAATGGCCGATGCCGGCCCCTACCCCTACCTCCCCCCCAACCGAATCGAACTTATTAATTTCGAAAATCTCGTAAAACAATACACGACCGCGCAGGGAGAGAGTGTGCGACCCGATGAATGGAATGCGGTAATTTACCACCACATCTCCGGAGCCTTTTACGACTCCGGAGACGAGTTTTAGCAATTTTATGAAATTCTAATTTTGCCATAAAAACCCAACGACAGTGCCCACATTAAAGCGGGCAGGACTGTTAGAGACGGATTTCTCTTGGGGCTTGGTGACATATGTGTCGGCGCGAGGGCGCCCTCGATCGAACGAGCAACGTGGATCATCAGCGGCCGGCTTAATTGCCGCTGATCCATCGGTTATGTGGGAAAAGTTTTATTGATTTTCGGCCGAGTGTGGGCACTCTGACACCGGTCGAGGTTCGCTTATCTTTGTCTTCTGGTCTTTACTCCCGACCACTAAAGTGCCATTATCTGAGGGTTCGATCGGGGTCAGCGGTTTCCTGTTGGAAATTTTGGAAATTGAAGCGACCAAGATATCGGATCAGGATTACTTTGGAAAGCCTGATTGATCTATTACCGAGTGCGGTCGGTTACCGTTACTGAGATGGGAAGACATTCGGCCGGGGATGGACTGCAAGATGTAAATTGAATTTATGCGTTTTTGACGAGTGTTCTGTGATGAGGAATTTGAATGCATCTTTGGGCAGATTACGAGGCAATTTCGAAGACAGGTTGAAGGAATTAAAACTGAGTTAGGAGGGGAATCAAAATTTTCAATCGCCTGATTAAAGCAGCTTGTTACGAGCAAACGACACGAAATGTCTTTTAAGGACATTATGCAGGTTAATAAATTCAACTAAGACACCGCATCTGAGACTGATTGCTTGTCTTAAAAAGTTTATGAACAATTTCTGTCAATCAAGAGTCTCTTAAAAAGAAATCTATCAATTTGGGCAGGGCGATGAACTTAGAAAAATGCTGTCGGCAAGGGTGCGTTGATGTTATTGATATGACGGTTGAGTTTTTGTGATGGGAAGAGTGCATCCTTAGGGGACCGCGATTGAGACACGGAACTGGGGGTTGTGGCATTACAGAAAGGGAGGGAAAGTTGTGGCATAGGTGGTTTTGCTGAGGCACTGCAAAACTTTGAATTTGAGCAACTGTGTGGGGGTGTCCGCTATACAACCCTGTGGGTGCAAGTGGACCCTTATTTGACTATGAGGTGTAAAGCACGGAAGAAACTTTCCTGTTTTGGACTTGAAGCGGCTCGTAACTGCTGTCTGACTCCAGAACGGATCTTGGGTTTGTTCATCTTTAGGATATTGTTGTTTTTTGGTACACAAAATGTATTGTGTCACATTGAATCACTGACTACGCTCAACTTTGCGCATACTTAAGGCCCGTCCTCAACTAAACAGTGAATATTTCCAAATCCTTTCTCCCCATGGGAACACACTTCATTTGACTGAACTGACTCAAGCCGTGAAACGTCACTGAATGAAAACACAAAAGTTCATTGAGTGATGTTTCACGGCTTGAGCTATAACTTGTGAATTTAATACCTCGGGCGGTCATGGCCGCCGCGATCTCTCAAGAAATAATACTTTCTGATAATTATTCACTTTTCTGGGGACAAAAATATACAAAAAAGGAAATTTCAAAACAGGAAATTTCAGGACAGATTGTCACTTCTCCTTGTGCGTTTAGAAGAAAAAACTTGAAAGACTAGGCTGCAAACAACGGGCAAACAGCGGGCAAGCAACTGTGTGTCTACTCCTTGTTGATGCTGCAGTTTCTGCATTTTTTTTTTGTGTAATCACCTGGCATAGCCAATGGGCTAGATGTGGGCCATGACAGCGTTACACCATGAGGTCTATTTGCTCAAGAGTGGGAGCGCCTTAGTTACCCAAGTACCAAACTGAATTCATACTTGATCGATAATCGCTTCACCTTGGTAGAAAAAGGAACACTTCAAAAATCTTTGCCGTTTCATTGGTCCCAAGATCCGGTTGCATTGCAACTCCACACTTAACCGAGAGAGTCCCCATAACCGCCTGTTGCCTGATCAGTTCAGTAAACAAACTGAGTCTGACCAGTCAGCTCGATATACTTACCGCAACCACCAATATACTCCCACAAGGGGGCTACTGCATGCTCAGGCTTAAATAAAATTCAGTGGCTCCTGATTTTCCTTGACACCAGAATACAGGCTTTGGTCAAGTTTTCATTACCAGTCAGTTTGCCTAACCACCTGAGTTAGCCGTTATCTCACCAAATGGTCATGGGTCCATCAGTTGATTCGGTTGACATACATATGTATGAACAACTCTAGGGCAACACACGGCTGTCTAATTCCCCATGGCCTGGGTACCACGCTCAATTTGATCAATGCCACAGATTCTTTTGTAGTTTGTGGCTTATTCGCTATGACTTAGGAAATCCACACAAGACACAAATGGTGTCAAATCGCACAATCATAGGTGAGGGGTCACGTCACTTCCACTTGAGGTGACTATACTCTTAAATCATCTGTGCTGAATGTCCAATGTGTTATCACTTTTATGCCTCCATGTAGAGAGCCTCCAGGACAGCGTCAAATGTGAATGCGTGTGAAGTTGCTGTGATCTCTTGGATGTGGAGAATGGTATATTCTGTGAGCTCTGTCATACGTAGCATCGCTATTTTGTGGATACTAGGGTAGCCGCCGTCTATCGACTCACAAGCTGAAGGTCCCAAGTTTTGTTCTATTACTTAAATTGTTTACATCGCCACCTTTTTAGAATTGCTGACAAGACTCAAAAAATAAGATTCTCAGTTCAGAGTCAGCAATAAACTGTACGTCTCCTCCACGCGAGAGAGAACAATAGCTCGAGTAGTTACTGAAATAATTATTTCATGGGTGTATTGCCAATTTATAATTTAATATCCATTAGAGTCTATATCGACCAAACAAGGTAAAAGGGAGATGACTCTGCAGCCTTCGTGGTACCACTAGCTTAAAATCTAAACCAACCAGCGACTTGTTTAAATGCGTCCTGAGATTATTGGGAGATTGGTGTTGTTCCAATGTCGCATATTCCAATTGGAAATTGTGGTCAGTTTCTAGCTGGTCCAACGCCCTCTTAGCCAACACACACATCATGGGCTGCGGTCGGTCGCAGTCAACTAGCTGATTACCTAAATTGAGTACAGAGTGCAGACCTAAGTTATGAAACAATATTAGCCGGGTGATAGGAAGCAACAGGCCAAGACCTTGCGAACTTTGCCACTCATTCGGATTTCAGATTGAGCACAGCAGACTGAAAATCAAATCGACAGACAACACCATGAGTCAACTGTCAAAGTTCAGAAGGCCTTATTGTGCAGACGCGCAGCAAACTGGTGACAGGTCTACAATACATAATCGACTTTCCACAAGAAGTGGTGAACAACCAACCAACAGTATCCACAATCTGTGTCGGCAATTTCATAGCCAAAATCAATGAGCAGTAGCAGTCAATGCTTAGTACTGTTGTAGCAGTGGATTGGATACAAATCGTTGAGGTACGAATCACAAAATGAAAACCTCTCAAAAAATTACCGGCTTCCTGAAAAGAAGTTAAAGACTTAAAAATTTGGCCATGAGGGGGGGGGGGGGGGAATTCATCACTAAATGTATTAACCAATATAAATGACAACATTTTGGTTATGATTCATGTCAAAATGCTTAACCTCACAGCCGCCAATTTCACCCTGTAGGGCTGAACACAACTCACTCTAAACAGGGCTACAACTCTTTATTCTTTATTTCACGTTTGGTTACTGTCCCTTACACACCGGCAGTAAATTAAGATCCCTTTGTATTTTCTAGTCAAACATTGATAAGATTACGTGCTCATCCACTTCCTCCCAATTCACCTCTGTAAATCTGCTTATCAAACAGCCTTCTAATCCAAATCTCTTTCTTTTCTCTCTCCGCAGGTACGTAGAGCAACAGATCTTCAAACAAACCCATGCCCACACCTCGCAGTAAGTTGTCTTTATTCAGAAGTGAATCTTAATTCCACATGTTCAGCAGTAGGTGTCGCCTTACGCGTTCAAAGGAACCCCACAATCTCCGAATCTCTCGACAAACAGAAGTTCCTAATCCTATTAACAACTTAATACCCAATTTCTTATCTTTCGTTCTTTCGTTCGTCTGACTGCCTGTTGGCTGCCTGCTTCGACTCCGACCCACCTACAACGCGCGCACTAATTCTTCCCCCACATCCAACAGATCCAACTTGCCATCAAGAAGGAAGGAGGGCAATGCGTCGCTACTTGACAGCCTCCCACGATTCCTCTTCATGCAATCCCGATCACATTCCAATTGGAATGTTGAATCTTCAACGAGTTCTTTCTTCTGCTTCTTTTGTTATCCTCTTGTCGTGGGCTGATGCGGACTCGAAAAGAGGAGAATAATAGGAAAATCCGTGAACTTGTTGGGATACATTGCCTCGGTTTGGGATGGCAGCTGTCGCGGAAGCGCAACGATAGACCGGTGAAAGTGACTTGTGCTGCACGTGATAATGATCTCCTCCTTCTCCTTCTCCTCCCCGTGGGGGAGGGGATTTCGTCACACACACACATACACACACAATGGTTGAGAGTGGCGAGGGCGGCTTTGTGATGTAATTGATCGATTGAAATGGATTTCTTCTCACAAAAGGGAATGTTTCGTAATTTTGTTGGTGGTCTGGGTGGGATCCATTTGATGATGCGGATTCAATAATTAATTGTAGACTCCAAGTACATTCACAAAAAAAGGCTCTCAGCGTTGAAGAGCACCTCTTGGGGTAGGGCCTTACCGGATCAACCAACAGGCAACTCTTATTTTTTTCAAATTTCATGGTAAGCTGACGGACTTGGCAATGATTTATTGTTTCGATGCCCATCCTGTCTTAAAGCGAGTACAATCTATGTGGGACCTCAGCAGGATATGCAATATCATATTTCTAAGAGCAGTCGCGTCGAGTGCATATGTCTAGATTTTCCTTAGATTAGGTGAGGTTAGATTGGAAGGGCTTTATACCTTCGCAAGCAAATGCACCCAGTGGTCGTAAAGGCCTTATAAAGAGGCGTGCTTAGGAGCGGCTCTTGCGGAGGCAGCGTTTGGTAACCAGAACCACCCCAATCTAAGTGTGAACTTCTTAAGGTCAGGGACCTGCACCTTCCCCCCAGAAGACTGATCTCATGAATAAAGAGTGTTCAGAGACGCAGCAGAGTGTAATTTTAGCCCTTAAATCTCTTTGATGGACTTCCTGTTTTGTTGGAGGTTGTGAAAAACTGCATTGGAGCGCTCAGACTCAAAAACTCGCCCATTGTACTACCAGGCAGTAACCTTCATTTATTGCAATTTTCTAATTTTCCAAAGAAAGACCCACAGTCGCTTCTGGGCTAAGGAGCTTAAGTTTTCAGCTCCCACCACATCAGCGCCAAACAGCCGCCACCTGATACGAGCAAAGGCGGGACATTGACCGAGAAAGTGCTCTGAAGTGTCTTCACCTTCGCCACAGGCATCGCAAAGGGTGTCTTCACTAAGCCCAAGTAGACTTAGGTGCTTAGCGAAGGTGATGTGTCCCGTTTGTAAGCTCACAAGTTTTCTGCACCTTTTCTGCTTAGAGATAATTGAGAAGCCGCGGATTTCTTGCTGACATTCGGGAGCATGCACTTGGTCAGCCTGCATCCTGGAGAGTCTTGCCATCTTTGGTTCTGCTGTTGGGAGACTCAACCGTCGATGGAACCTCTAAGCAAGGAAGCGGGTAGTCCCAAGGTTCGTTCGGGCAATAAGAATGCCTCTTTATAACCTTCCCTAGCTACGAGTAGTTCATCAGCAATCTCGTTTCCCGTGATGTCCGGGGACCCACACAAGTCTTAGCAAATTCAGTCTGACGGACAAATTAAGGGAAGACTTGCATTCCTGAACTATCTTGGTAGTGGTTAAAGGGCTGTGTAAGGCCATGAGCACAGCTTGGCTGTCGCTGCAGACACAGATAGAGTTAATAAATTTGGATTTCAATGCCTTCAAGGCTGCTTTATTGTCTGTAGAAGAAGGGATTTCCAAGTCAGAAAGGTCCATATGGCTTTCTTTTGGCCATTACAGACACAAGTATGTGGCATTTCAATCAAAAAGTTTCCGTTAACTTAAGACTTATCCCCCTGAACCTTGAAAAATTCAAATGTAATTAATTTAAACCTCTTCGTCAACCTCCTGTTTTCCTCACCCATCCCCCTTCCACACCCACATTCTCTTCTCCATTCCTCAGCATCTTATCCACCGCAGATAATCTTAGTCATTCGCTCTTGTCATTTTCGGCACAAAAATCTCATTTTATGATCCATCGCTAATTTCGACGCAGCTCATCTCGAGCGCGACGTTGATGTTCCGAATCGGTGGTTTAATGTCTCGTTCAAATCAATCAGCGAACCCATTCCTAATGGCGAAAGCGTGCAAAGAATCGCGCACATCTGCATGCCGAACAACGATCTGTTATCGCGCGGTTTTATCGCACACTCTTCCCACCAGATCAGACGCTGCCTAATGTGCGCTCAAGTCGAATCCCGACTGTATCTCCCTCTGGCTTAAATAAGCTATTCTTTACTAGGTTTTATGAAGCCATATTGAAGTCGAAAACAGAAAGAACACGGGATACTTAGCCAAGAAGAAATAAAGACAGCGACAACGACAACGACAACGGCAACAACCGATGACGATCATCGACGGCGGCGGCGGCTGCGGCGACGACAATCAACGACTTCGATGGCGACGGCCGCCGGAGACAAATGAAACGAAGAGAAAGAAACAGTAATAGAATCATAAAATCAATAAATTTAAATAAATGCTAAATAACAGGCCAATAATATCGTTCCCAAGTGTGATATAAAATTCCCCTTTATCGTCAAATTGAATCTCCAAATAAAGAATCAGAAATTCGACGGAGACGCGGACGGAAAAGAAAGCCAATAATAAAACAACAAACAAACAAACAAATAAACGCGCCCAAGTGCAGGGCCCCCTCAAGGGCGGGAGCGAGACGCAGCGACGATGAATTTGTTAAACTATTTTATTGCAGGCAGCCTTCGGGGAGAGGGCCTATCGCGGTCGCCGTTGTCGTCTGGAGATGTGTCCCCGCTCGCGCACTTGTTTGCTCAACCGGCCGATTGGGTAAGGGGCGCACACAGTTTTGTCGCCGGCAGCTGGCAACTCTAGACCACCCGAAAATAGTCTGCAGTCTTGTTTCACTCTCTCTCTCTCTCTCTCTCGCTCTTTGTCTCTCTGCAACGCACAGGTTGCTCTTTGTTGCATTTCGGTTTTGATTTGCATCACAAATTCGTGGGGGCCCAGAGTGAGGGCGGGGGTGTCTGCCGTGAATTTTCCGCGCAGCAAATTGAATTTGTTTGTAGAGGAAACTCACAAGCGGCGACGAAGACCTGGATCTAGAATGATCGGCGAGGGATGCTTCGTCACATAAACCAGATTGCTGGTGCTGAGGAGTTTGTTGCATAAAACATGTTCTCCGTTTCTTCTTCTTCTTGCGCCCGTTCGCTCTCTTTCGTTGTATGAATACTTTTTTTTTGCGCGCGCTCGCACAGACTGACAGTGAACGGGGGACAGGGAAGGCGATCGTGGTTGAAGTGCGGGAAACTTGCACTTGGACAAGTGTTCCCACTGCGGAGGAACATTTGATCTTAAATCTTTGGCTATTTGACTTCAGCGATCATGAGCGATAGGCTTAAGTGTTGAGCTTGGAAGGATGTGAAGTTTAAGCACTAGTTCGGGAGCTCTGCAGCTTGGGCTGTGTAAGGGGTTTTCTATTAAGAACCTACTTTCTTAACCATCCAGCAACACATGCAGATTTCGGAGTCTATAATTTCAACTCCCTTGGTCTTGTTCTTTCCATTTTCCTTAAAATCACAGGCTTTAATTTAAAGATCTTTCTATCTGAAAGGAGGGGGAGGACGAAGCAGCATTCATCTTAATTGACGAGGAAGGCTTAAGGTATCCACCATTTTTTATTGGAACCTTCTTCAAAGCCCTCTTTGAAGAATTTCAGCAACGGAGTCAAATTTGACGGCGTCAGCGTCATCAGCAAAAATTATAACCTTTTACATAATTTTCATTCTGGTTACTTACAGCCCCATTTTAACTGAATTTCTAGACAAATTGTTCAAGAAATACTTCAATCTGGCCATTGTCCATGCACCCATTCAATACACCCAGCTAAACAAACAATTTTCGCCAAAAAATATTCAGTTTACAAAAAAGTTCGCACACCAACTCTTTCATTTCATTCAGCCCGCACCCCAACCAACTCGCTCGAACGCCTTTTTTAATTATCGAACAATGTTCTTTGCCAAAAAAAACGAGGAGAATAAAAAAGAATTGAGAAAAAATATCATCCCATTTCACCCTCTCCCCTCCAGCGCACCACCGGCACTTTCTGGAGTTGAATATCAAGAGCACATTCACCTCTTCGAATTTGCCTCCTCATATACATACCAACATATGTATCGATTGCCTGTTGCACTAAATATACAAAACACGAACCAACCAAGAGAGCCAGCCACCTTTTACCTCACTCAATGCGCCGTTATCAAAATTTTTCGATTACTTTTAATTTCGTTCCGTTGTTCCTTTTCGCCTCACAAGACCCCAGATGTGAAAAAAAAACCCACACACACATACACGTCGATTAAAAGAAGTGAATCGAAAATAAGAAGAAGAAAATAATTCTGTTAAAAGAAAATATTGCTCAAGCACAAGATATCAACTCTTATCTTAGCACCGATAATATTCCTCTTTTTGAATACACACTCTCAAATTAAACTACAAGGAAAACAAAAAAAGAAATGTTATAAAAAAATTATAATCAATGAGAGCAACAGAAAATGAAACGGCGGGGGGAAATAAAACAACGAAGAGAGGCTTCGAAAACTGTGGGAAAGAGACTAATAAGAAAGACACGGATCAAGAAAGAGAGCACAAGCACGACGCTGAGTGAGAGAAAAATGAACAGACGGACTGAGAAAAAAAAACAAAACAAACAACAGGTACTTTTTTCTCTCTCTCTGTCGCTCGCTCTCCGGATACCTGAAGCCTCCGAGGTTACACCATCACATCTGAGGAAGACCATCAAAAATAAGACTTAAAAAAATTAAGAAAACCCCGAAAAAAAAATCAACAAGCGAATGCCGCTTTTCCTTCTCTCTCGCTCTCTGGGACTTCTCGGGAGATGTTTTTGATTGCAGACGCCTGGGCAAGTTCGTCGTCGTCGTCTTCGGTGTTGTTGTTGTTTTTTTCCCATTGCTGTACTGTTTTTTTTTGTTTTTATTTTGGGGAGACTAAGCGCGTTTTCTTATGCCGCTGCTCATAGTAATCGAATATACCTGCAGGAATATCACGAAAAATTTTAAACACCCTGGCAACCCATAACATCTCGTTTAATATGTAGTGTGTGTACCCTGGGATAAGGTAAAACTCTCTCCTTTTAGTCTTACATATGTGTCGAGCGTGTGTTGACGTGAATTTTTGTGTGTTACTCTAAAGTGCTACATTTTGTTGTTGTTTCCCCCCCGCTCAATCAGATTTGACAAATAAAAAAAGAAACATCCATAGAGGTCTTAAACATTTAAATTAACAACACTGTCGCCCGTTTTGATGGTGATTTGTTATCTGAAATAGATGAAATTCGCTTAAAACTGCCTGAAGTTGCGTCATTAAAGTGAAGAAACAAAATAGATACAGTCGTTCGGTTTTGTTTTATTGTGTTTTTTTTTTTTTTTTTTTTTTTGGTTTTGGATATCGAGTGTAAGAGAGTAAAGCTTGTTTTATATTTTTTTTTATTTATTTGCTTTTTTATTTATTTTTTTTGGTTTTTTTTTCGTGTTGGATAGATCTGCTACCATTTGTAGGTTTCCTTTGTGTGGCTATTTTAAGGCTTTTCAACTTGTTTTGGTGTTTTTCTGTTGCGTCTCGTTGGGCACTTGACTCTGTTGAAGACACTTGTACTTGTGGGAGGGCAATTCTGTATAAATGGATGTTCTTGTATAAATTATTGCAATTTATTTTTAAATCACTTGGGGCCTCAAACAAATGGTCTGTGGCTTGAAAATTAATAGATCGTCAGTTTTGCAAACAAATTAAAATCAAATTTGAAACAGTTTTGTATTAATTTTCAATATGTTGCGGCAACATGTTGCCAAACTCAATTTTTATCCTCTAAGATTAAGGAATTGGGGTCTCATCTTAGACGTTGGTTAAGAAGTCCCACGATAAAGAGGTTAACGATATTTTCGGGGATTATAAGAGCTAGGTGTTGATATAATGTGCAACCGAAATGTGCATAAATTTAGTCCGCGTCTTATTTTTGGTACTGGCAGCTTTCTTTGAAGCACTAGCCACAGAAATCACGGCTTATTAGACTAAAAACGAAAATGATTTGTTAAAAAATTTGTCTGAAACCAATACAAACGTTCTCATTGTAAGTTTATACCATTGCAAACAAAGATTTTACTTAGCAACATGTTCCTAAACAATGTTTCGTGTGAAAATGTTCCATCCCCAATGAAAATTTGCACAAATTTACTGCATTTCGAATTAAAACCGCTGAAAAGTTTATAGTGGTGAAATGAGTCTTATTTCAGCAACATGTTGCTAAGCCAATAGGATCCTGAAATCGAATATCCGGAAATGTCAAAAAATCTCAAATGCCACAATGCCCGAAACATCAGAAATCCTAACAGTATAGCCAGCTGAAAAGTTTCCCTTTTGTGCTATTTTTGAAGATTACTTATTCAAGGCACATGTTGCACTAGAAACTAGAATCGCCACAACATTTCCTACAAGAGTTCCCATCTGTTGCATCCTTGCGCAACATGTTGCTAAGCAAAATAATCGTGCATTCACTAAGAATTTTTCACTTAGATCTAAACCATGCCCTAATTTGAAAGAAATTGAACTCAAGTCCCTTCAAAATGTTGCTTGGGAGCTTACAGCCTCTTTTTAAAATGCAGCAACATAGTGTGAAGTGAACAAACTTGCACAGAATTCATCTGAAATCACTGATCAAAATACCCCTAAAAGGAGTCTAAGACGTGCTTTTTCTAATCCAACCCCCTTTTGAGTCCATCTGCCCCCTTCCTTCCACAAAGATTTCATTCCCTGACGCACAGTTTTGACTGGAGTTCATTTCAGACAGCACAAACTGTATGTTTCATTGGCGATTTGTCGCAATATCGAGTATCACCACATCAGCAAATAACATCCCAATATCTCAGACAACTCGGTGGCAACATCATTACGCCCCTGCCCCCCCATGGCGGTGTTGGCGACGGCGTTCGAATTATTTTTCAGTTTCAGTTTATTAAAAAGGACACACAGAGCGAGTGAAGAAAAAAAGAACGATCAAGCAAATAAAACTAAAAACAAAAATATTTGCGCATCCAGCCGACCGGCCAGTCAACCAACCGCCCGGCAAAAAAAAAATACGCCACCAACATGAAGACAAAGATTGGAATAACAAACCACCTCGCGCAACAACACACAGAGTGCTGGTGCTCGCTGCCCACCGCACACAGATTCTTCATCTTTAAGACAACGTTTGTTGTGGATCTGTAGATTCCTCCTGTGCCCCTCGCCACCCCCAACCCGTTGCCGTTCACCTTCTCGGCCACCGCTCTGTGATACATCCTCTGCGCAATGTTCGTTCCTGTTGTGTGTTGTGTGATTTTTTTTTTTGTTTTTCTTCTGTTGGTTTGTGCCGCTGCCACTGATGCTGCTGCTGTTGCTGTTGCTGTTTCTGTTGCATCGCGCAGCATCGATTTATTTTTGCGAAAAAGTTGAGTTATTTTTGAGACGTTTTTTTTCCGCTGTGCCTCAGTGTCCATATGCACTCTCCATATATCTATGTTTGAATAACGAGACAACTGCAGGACGACTTTTGTTCGTCGCTATAAATAAATAAACCAAACCAACGGCAACAAAAACAAATAAACAAAAAATCCATCTTACCGAGCACACCTCTGCGTGCATATCTATAGCCGGCTCTTATGTGAGAGAGAGCGCAGACCAAAGGCAGACCGTGTGTGTGCATAGTACGCCTTAAAGGCCAACTATTTATACTGCATGTTGTGTGTTGTGTTGCCTCCTGCCTTGCTCCTGCTCCGACTGCTGGTGGTGGTGCTGCTGCTGCTGTGAAGCTGGGATGCTTGCTGCCTGTTGCTACACATCTTTGGGCCCAGAGCCGGGCCGGGTTCTGAGTTCTTTGTACTTCAAGGGGGATACAAATCGCTGGAGAGTTAGTTGGGGTGATTTTTCCTAACTGAAACGACACTCAACTTTGTGGGTAATAAAACACATACTCGTCTGAACTGGCGACTAGCGGCTGGGCGGCCTGGGGGCTGGGGGCTCGAGGCTCGTGCAGTTTTATGTAACTCGTTGCCTCTCCTCCTCGTCTGCCGTTTCATTTTGGATGAATTTTGTGTACTGACCAGGGGGATACAATTTTTGCAAGCAGTTACACTGCACACAGCACAAATTCATGTTCCCTCAGCTAGCACCACTCCACCGGCTAGCCATCGCTCTGGGTTCAGTCCGGCTGCGGAGAAGTCAGAACGTTCTTGATCGAGGAAAAGGGCACCTAGAGTGCGGCAAAATTTAGTCTAAGCCAGTGGATGACCGAAAGAGTGGGTGGCAGCGGTGGACAGTTTTAATGATCGACCATAAAAAAAAATTTAAATGGTGTAGTTGGAGGGCATTTTGTGCTCGGCTCACATGGAATCTTGTGACCATGTGAACGTGGAACTAATTTAAAATCAAAATAAAAGCAATCTCCTCGGCGACCAATGGGGATTTCATTATGAAGTCGTTGGGGAAAGGTTGCGGAAGAGGTCGGGAACGATGATGTTTTGACTATCAATGGTTGTCGTTACTTATTCGTTTAACGGTTGCGTGAAATTAATCACCAAATATCGCTGGTTTTATTGGCGTAGAGACATGGAATGATCTTGTTCTCAGTCGGCACTGTCGGTAAGTCATTAATATGCTGTGGAGGACTTAGCTTTCGACATGTCACATACAAACTCGGCGTTTTAAAACATTTTCTCATCAAGAAACTGAAGTCATTCCTCTGCAGTAGGCTAGGTCAATGCTCAAATTCGGGTATCCGCACCAAGACACTGCCTATACAGACATTGTCTTCTCAGTTTTGTTGAGTTAATGCTACGCTGTCAGTTTAACAAGCCTTTGAATTCCTTCACAAGCCAGGAATTGAATCTTAGACTTCCGGTGAATTTGCCGAACTTACCCAAAACGCCCACAGAGTCCACAAGTCTAGAGTGTACAGAATCCTTGAGGAAAAATGCCGATATCGAATCCCTAGGCTTTGGAGCAATATGAGTTGGACATCATTTTTTTGTTACTCCTCGTTGTTGTATATTGGTGTTAATGACAAAGTTGATGACATTTTCCTAATTCAAGCAGAAACATTTCAAAAACTACTCGTTCTCGTTATTCAAGCAGATTCAACCAAAAATTCAGTTGAAAACCACAAATTTTTCGAAACTTCTTCCATATCCCCGAACGCCCTACAACATTCTCTTCAAATTCGAAAGTCATCATTAGCATTCCTCCTCTCCACAGCACGTGTCCTGCTGTCCCCAAAGGAACCACAAAAATCTCTCCTTTTCCATCGTCACCGATTCGAGGCCACTTTCAAATTCAGATCTAAAGCGAAAAATCTTGTTCTCCCACTTTTTTTTTCGACGGCCAAACTGCAGCGAGGAAAAAACTCAAAAACTCTTATCAAGCATGTTCCGTCTTGTGTACCAATCTTTTCGATTTTATTTTTTGGTCTTCTCCTTTCTTCGGGCTTTGAAGAAGCTATCCTTCCCCATATCTGAACCACTTTAAATTGCGTCGTCGTCGTCGTCGTCGTCGTCGTCCCTCCAGATTGTAATTCCTCTCGTTTCTCATTTTAATAACACTCGCATGACTTGAAACCAATTTATAACCTACTTACTGGGCGCACGGTGTCTTGCCGGATGAATTTATGTGTAAGGTCTTCAGGAGTGCGGGACAAAAAAAAAAAACAGAAAGAAAACGCCAAGTCCAACCACCACCAGCAGCACCAGGAGGAGGAGGAACGCACAAGAGTGCGGACCGAAAAAAAGGAGCCTCCAAAAGAGACAGTGCAAATATATTACTTATAATTGTTATCATAAAACTCCTGGGCACCGGCTTTTTTATTCCTTTCGCCTTTCCTTGCATTTTTTCCCTTCGGTGCGGTTCGTGCCGCTCCGCGATGCGCCGGCGATCGGGGAGCGAGCAGACGTGGAACAAAGTAAGCAATTGCTTTATCGACCATATTTTATATTAAAGTTTATGCACGTTAATTGACCTTAAACTGCTTCGGTGTTTTGTTCACCTTCCGGTGGGCACTTTGCGGGCTTGGTTGGACGATGAATTTCGGTTTTTTTTTTGTTGTTTTGTTTTTGCATATGAGCCGATTCGTTGGATGGAGGAGGATGAACAGCAAAGTAGAGGGGCGAGGAAATTCAATCAAAAAGATTCCTTGACAGTTAATTTAATGACGAAGGATGGGGTGTGTTAAATTTCGTATGGAAAGTAGGTTTGAAAAGAGTGGTTTTGAAAGGTTTTTCAGTTTGAATACACAAGTTGACGAGGTGTCATTTTTAGCTATTTGTGTCTCTTTCTATCTCTCCATCTCTCTCTCCCTCCCTCTCTCTCTCTCTCTCTCTCTCTCTCTCTCTCTGTATCTTTTGTCAGGGCTGACACTGAATACAGTAGTCTGGGGGCAAACATACCTACTTTGGTAGGTACGTTTTGCCACCTAGTCCAAAAACTGCTACCAAGGCCATCTGATGTCATATGCTAGCACCACTTATTAAGCTGTTCGTCTCATAAATTGACCGAAAAGGAAGCCAGGAAGTTCACAAACTTCCAAAGGCTCCGTAGTTCCGAAAGGGTTAAAAAGACTCCAAAGATGCGGACAAGGGACTGAAACGAAAATTGTTCGTGACTGTGTATTCCTAAATACAAAAATTTGGGACAAAATTTGGTCTACAAAAATGAAGTCACAAAAATGCTTAAAATGGCGTCTAATAAGCCCAGAAGCCGACTCATAAAATGGAGCACCTTGGCATCTACTGTGAAATTCAAAATGAATTGACAAGAAGAGTCTTTTAAAGGCTACCCAATGGACTTCATGCCAAACTTAGCATTGAAGAAAATTTCTATGTCTCAACTCCAAGGCCTGTTGAGCCTCTTTTTGGTCGTCAATTTATTGTCTTGTCCAAGTCTCACCCCGTTTCACCAATTCCTGTCTAGAGGCTGTCACACTTCTTCGTTTAATACCTCAATTCATAGATCCACCAACTTGGCTGCACTTCCGATTGCCTATTGAGCACCAGATCCCCTCTCCACAGATTGAGCACCACATCCCCTCTCCACACAACATGACTAAGCCTTCATAAAATAATTGCCAACGTTTTCCTTGCAAGACTCACATCGAAGTGTTAATCTTCACACCCGAATACCCCGCCCCTTTCCATTTCCTGACAAACTCGCGTCTCATATCCTAAGTCTCACAGTCGAGAGATGAACCTCAGAAGAGACCTTCTCACAACTCAATATGCATGTCAATCAAAACTGAAATCCCTGGTAATGCATTGACAGACGCACCGCACTGCACACCCTTGCAGCACTTGATTGGACGTCGGGGTGGTGGTGCCGACGGTTGGATCTGTGATCTGCGGCCGCCGCCGCCACCACCACTTATCGATTGTAACGACAGTTTAATTGAAAAGCGTGTTTAATCGCCAATGTACGAGGCACTTAAGTGCAAGACTTTTGTGTGAGCCTTGTGCGCCGTCCGGTCTGACTGTGTGGTGTCTCCTTCTGCTCCTCCTACTCGCCAATTCCATTTTCAATTAAGTGCACTGAGATTGTGCATTAAGATCTGGTATGTCTTTATTCATGGATCACTCCCGGTGCGCATGGATTGCAACTGTCACTGAGAGCTGAAGGCAGACATGTGAAGGCTTGAAGGCGAGAAATGCAGACCAAAAAGGACTGACGTTTCATTTTTGTTCGTTTAAAGAACTTTTCATGTGTCTTAATGGTTTTTGTGAATCGTCGGAAGTCTTAACTGGACTGTGGACTAGACTCATATTAAGGGTAAGAGGCCAAAAGGCCTGAAATCATAGAAAAATCACCAGATTTCCAATATGTCTACATAGTGTTCGCGTCGCCCAAGTGTTCTCTTGTGCAAGTCCAATGCCTTCATTGTCAGATTGGAGCAGATGTCGTAGGTTTGGTCTAAAAATTCGAATAACTCCAAAACTTTGTTCTATACTTTCTGACTTTTTTGACTTTTATCTGATCTGGGGGTGCCGAAGTACGGGACACTTGCATCTTGAGTTTTACGGGACTAAGACGATTCGCGAACTTGGTTTTTATAAAAATCCAGTTTTTTCTTAAGATTTTTGGGCTTATTTAGGGCTTAGGACCTTTACAAACTGTGGTATTCAGGTTGTGAACATTTTGGAGCAAGCATAACCTTTTTGGTGTTTTGGTGTCTTCGAGACTTAGGACTTTTCGTAGCTTTGCCATTTTTCACGATTTTGTAATTGGCTTGATTTTGGGCTTCAAATGACATTTTGGTCTAAAATTTCGAAAGTTTCGTCTCGTAGGAACTTGTGGCCTAAACCTTTAATCCCTGCAATTTGCTTGTTTTTGTAGAAGTATGCCTGTAGCTTTTTGGAGTTGATATGACATTGGCGTTTTAGAAATTTCGGTATAAGACTGCGTAAGTTCAATCTTTTCGGGATTGTTGGCCTTTTAGAATTTTAGGCTCGTCTGCAATTTTAGATTTTCTGTAGCATTAGGCTCCCAGTATTACTGCCTCAGGGTCTCGGACATTTCATAATTTAAGACTTCTCCGGTTTTTGGCTGTATAAAGAATTTGGTCTCTTAATATTTTTGGCCTTTCGACATTTCCCGCTTTTGGTGCCTAACTTGTTCGCGATTTAAAGCTTTTCCAGACTTAGATCAATTTAAATTTTTGTATTTTATGGAATTTGCAGACCTTTTCCAAATAGCTCGAGACATTGTGAAGATTTCAGAAGTTTTCTCTACTTCCACCTACTCCTAATTTTTGCCGCCTTCTTTTTGCTTCTTAATTTGTTTTCGCTTCTAAGTATCTTGGGTTTCTAGGGCTTAATGTCTTTATGTAACTTTAAGATCTTTAGCTATACGGATCTAGGCCTTCTTTGAAATACAGAATTTTTGAAATTCTCAAAACGTAAGCTCCTTTCTATTCCGTCGGAGTATCTGTTCATCTCTTAAGACACCACAAGTAAACAAACAAATTCCAGATATCCAAAGCCTGTTAGAAAAGTAGTCACACAAGAGGACAACTATTACCAAAGTCAGATCTCCTTAACACAAAATTATTCCTCACTCTCCAAATAGCACTCACATCTAGTCAAATCAGAAACTCTATCCAAACAAATTAAAGAACATTTTACGATTCAGTCAGTGTCCGTGAATTTTTCAATGATGATGGTTTATCCGGAAGAGCCCTTTTGGGCACTACCAACTGTTCCCGGCCTCTACGACGAGAGCGACTATCGCGGTAAGTGTTTCATTTCTTATCCAGCATCATCTAAATCTCTTAAATCGGCATTTCATTCGCTCCACTCAATCGATCTACATACATCTACAAGCAATTACTTGTCTAGATCGATTCTGGTTCGCCCATGTTGATCCGTCTGTAATAGCTCCATTACAGCCGTTCAACTGTCAGTGGCGGTGGCGGCAACGGCGGTAAACTGCAAGTATCTCCGTGGGTTATGGAATTCGCTTGAGTGTTGATTGAAACGTTTAGAAATGCAATCAGGGGGAGGGGGCGACTGTATTTCTGAGCAATTTGTCGTGGTCTTGATCTGCGCGGAAAATTGTTTAATTTTTTCGTTAATTACACGGTGGCGCACAGATTTGCATGCAGATTACCGCAAACGAACGTAACACTAATCAAGACTGGTCTAGCGTCTGCGGTCGAAGGGAGGCTATGGAAAGTTATCCGCAAACACAGCTGGAGGCTGGCTTGATAAACGATCGCGAGATGTTTGCCGATTTGCACATAATTTGCAAATACTCATTTATATGGAACTGTCTGTGCATGTAGATGTATTGATGAGGGAGATGATCTTCGTTAAAATTCATAAGTGATCGTCGATGTTTGGAGACGTGAAAGTGATCGTGAAGCAAAGAATTTGTGTGCACATCATCGTTTGCAACACACTTGTGATATTGAATTCGCCATGCATTCCCTTTGCCGTGCTGACCGTGACGGCAACAAGGTCAAATCTTTGATCACTCGCGATCTGAAAGCAATTCCCAATCCAAAGCACATCTCGCCAGACAGAAATCACCACAAATATTTATTTTTTATCAACAAATCATTCCGCTGAATGACATTGTTAGCACTTCGCGCACACAGCACACCTACAACTTGATCATCCTTGAGGCGACCGATCATGTTCACACATACACACACACACAACAGGCGAACCGAGCAAAACGAAAATGAAACGCGAATGCGAAACCAGAAAACCGGACAAGGTGCCAAATAGCTTGAAGCTGCTGCTCATTGACTGGCCGGTTAGTGGTTTGCCCACCAGTCCTCCAGTCGCCACCGCCACCACCACCTCTTCTATCGAGAGACCCATTCAATTACGGTCAACAAAAGATCAATTCATGTCGATCGAATGATGGAATTATGGTTTTCTGCACGCCAACCGCACGCAACGATACCGCCACGACCACCGATCATCGACCGCCCTGAGCAGACGTCGACCATCATCGAGCATGTGCCGCTGCCACCATGATTTCATGATTTCAACGAAAAACAATTTCGCTCGACACTTTTCAGCTTTTCGCACGCAATTCTAGAGATTCAATCCGAATGGCGTTGGAGGCGCAAGTGTATGACGGGAAGGCTTACAACTTAATTTACGCGACAATTTCGACTCTAATTTGAATGCTGTCTGGCTTGTGGGAAGATGGAGAGAGGGAGGGGGGGGGGGGGTTATGACTACTGTGCCACAGTGAGAAAATCGCATTCGATCGGGTGTGCGGCGACCGGGTGGCACGTCTGGATTGCAACATGCCACGCAAAGTATGTAATTGCGTCATAATGACTGCGAAAATATGGAGAAACCAATTAAAAGGCTTTGCAGTTCTGCTCCAGTTTTGGCTTGTAAATTTGTTCGGTTTATGCATTCGCTGGGGAGGCGGCCGAGAGTGAAATTAAGTTTGTTATTTATGGACGGTGAGTGGAAACTAATTGAATGGAATTTCTGTTACTGGCTGGCTGTGGTTGTTCGACACAAATGGCTGACAGATTGGGATGAGGAATGAGCGGAGCTGTTGGCTTAATTAAATCTCATAACAAGGATGACAAACTCGCGGCGAGATGTTGCGCGGGGAATTTGTGGACAAATTTATGTGGTTTCGGGGTAAATTTGAACATTTTATGTGGTATGCTTGATTCGACTGACAAACATATCCTCACGCAAGAATTGAAATGTTCCGCAATAAATGCGTGACACTCTTGGTAACAAGTAAAGGGATGAGCCTAAAGACGATACGACTACGTGCCACTTGAACCTAAATGCAATGCAGGTTGTTGCTGGCAATAAGCTGTCTCTTAGCAGTTCGAGATTACATGACTTGAATGTACTATTAAAACCCCAAGCTATCCACCGGAACTTATCTCTTTCAGAAGCTGTCATGCGAGCCATTGTTTCTTCCGAGTAAAGACGGCCTGCAGCTTAATGCCAACTTTGAACGGCCAGTTCTAGTGCCGCCAGCAGCTCGAAAGAGGTGAATCCGTGAAATATGGGGAGAGAAACATTTAGTACAGACATCAAACTAAAAACTTTCGGCGTGAAAGTCGGTACACTTTCCCACAATTTCCCGGTGGTCAGCTGTCCTGTCCTAGTCTAACGCATTCTGGGTCTGACTTGCTGTCTTTTTGACCCGAATTCTTTTCGAATGAGTGGATTGGAGCTGTGATGTCTGTATGACAAGTGTCAGTATCAAGCTAAATTTCAGTTCATTGGGTCCTAGGAGCTGTAGCTGCAGTGGTATAGGCATCTTGGCTTATTAAAATCCCGTGTTGCTGTTGAATTTGAGTCCACTGCTGCCTGCACGATCTGTAAGTTCAAAATTGTATGTGTTGCTGCTTTTCATTGTGAAAATGTCCCTCATAGTCGCCCCGCACATCCTTATTTCAAACTTCACTGTACACTGGTTACTCTAGCTAGGTCATCAGCAGAACTTTATTGCAAATGTCCACTGAAGACGTCCTTAGTAAAAAGCGTTCTTAGTGAAACATGCCCTTTGTACACGACATTCTTAGTGAAAGGCGTTCTTTATGGGAGACTTTCTCTACTCAAGGTGCCCTCTGTCCCTGCGTCCACTCTGTCCTGGCGTCCACACTGTCCTGGCGTCCACACTGTCCTGGCGTCCACACTGTCCTGGCGTCCACTCCGTCCTGGCATCAACTCTGTCCTGGCGTCCACTCTGTCCTGTCGTTCACTCTGTCCTGGCGTCCACTCTGTCCTGGCGTCCACTCTGTCCTGGCGTCCACTCTGTCCTGGCGTCCACTCTGTCCGGGCGTCCACTCTTTCCTATCGTCCACTATAAACAATGTTCTCTGCTGGAAGTGTCCTCGATTGAAGGAATCAATTTTTGAAGGCTTCCTGTAATAAAAGCGTCCTATAGTGAAGGCGCCTGCTGTTTAACGTTCCCCCTGTTAAAGGTGTTCTCTCTATAAGGCGCATGGACGCCGTTCTCTGTCATGGGTGCCGTTTGAAGGAGTCCTTTGTTAAAGGCGTCCTCTGTTTAAGGTGTCATCTATGAAAGATGTCCTCTTTCTAAGAAGGTTTCCTTTGCTAAAAATGTCCTTTGCTGAAGGTATCCGCTGTTTAAAGCTTCCATGGGTAAGGTTTCGTTTGTTGAAGGTGCCCTCTGTTGAAGACATAAGGAAGGTGTCCCTTGTCATCCTCCTATTCAAGGAGGTCTTAGTTGGAGGCTGAAGTCCACTACACCATCGTCCATCCATAAAGATCAATTGACGCCGCCCATTATGCAATTCAAGAATCAATTCCAAATGACATCATTCTCCTGACAACAACGCGATTATTCCGGGCAAACGCGGATCACAATCGTCTTCCCACAGCGATAGACTGGAAATTCATTAGCCATTCCCGCGCATTGGTTCTTACCATAATTCGCTCATTTGTATGCCGCCGAACAAATACCCACGAGCAGATAACGCTCATTTCCAAACAAATTTCTTAATAAATTTTTGAGGAGCAGTCGTGTGTGTCCAGAAGCCAACAACCGGCCGCCAAATCTGCCCGAGAGAGCAGCCATCAGCAGATCCATTCATTCGCCGACTCATCGGCATTAGTGACCGTTCCTCGTGCTAATTTATGCCTCCGACGAGTTATTTGTTTAATTCTCGGCTGATTGGTGCGGCGAATCAATCTTAATTAATTCCGCCCACCTGGACGCTCTTATCCTTCTGCGCCTTGCGCATTTCGCTACAATGTAGTGGCGTCGTCTTCGTTATCTCGCAGGCGAAACTATGTCAAATAAAAGGAGAAACAAAACAGGAAAACCACTGGTAATCCGACTGAGAGAGTATCTGTATCTGAGAAATGTTAATTTGTCCACCGAAGACGTGTGCGCGGTACAACAGACCTGCGAGAGATTAAATTTTCCTCAGAAATGTCCATCCAATAAAAGTTTACTACTCCGTCGGCTGGGGATGAGTGGGGAGGGGGGCGCGGGGAAAGGTGGGAGCGGTGACACAGTCAACACATGGATACAGTTAGAAATGCGCAGGATCAATTAAAAGGAAAACAACAAGAATCCCGGACCGAAATGAAGATGGAGAGCGTCGCGAAAAGCGGACCAACCTAAAAGTAGGTTAATTTGTGCGAATGAGTTGTAAGCGCTGTTTGCATAGATGCCTTTGTGCGCCGTATCTGCACCGTGAAACTGGTTCATTAATAGAAACCTGCATGGTTTATCAAATTTAATTCGTTTCGCAGTCCCCACAAGAGGTCCGTGCACCACCCCTGCCTCTGCCCGGATGGATGCAAGGAGAGGTGTCAGGCAACATTGTACACTTTTTTTTTGTTGTGTTTTTCTGCTCCTCACTGTGCTTGGCCGACTCGGCCGGGAGAGGCATAGAAATGGAGAAATCTGTGTATCCATGTGTATCCATGAGTTAGGTACATTCATGTTGGCGGTTCATAAATTACTAAAGGAAAGCACACTGCCAAGGGAGTCGAGGCCGCACAACGAGCTCCACGACGCCGGTGGAGAGCGAGACGCAAGAGATACATTTATTGTTTAGCAATTTGACAAATTCTCATATTTATTGTCGAAACATGCGGTGCATGTGTGCGCCGAGCGGTTGGGACGTCAGAAACAATTAAAATTTATGCAATGACTAATGGCCGATGAGTGGTTAACCCACTTTCGCGGACGGGACGGCATCGACAGCTGTGAATGTGATATTTGCGAGAACAGTGAGGATGAGACTGATGGACGAGAATATGATGAATTGCCAATTTGGAATTTCAAATTGCATTTCTGTGAAGGGGAAGAGAGTGGAATAAAGATGGGGGAAGAATTTTACATTTTGCTGTTGAGTTGAGTCAAGGAAAGAGTGCCTCGTCTGTTGGCTGGGGTCTCTGATGAGGTCATCCATCGTCGAAGACTCTAAAGGAGGACTCTGTTTGCTACTGGTCACTATGATTTGAACACATTGCCTGTGGTGAGCAAGTGCAATGGTACAATTGAACGGGAATCTTCTGCTTCAGAAGTCTCAAGTTTAGCTGGGTTGAGCTACAATCCTTAGTAGAGCTCACTATTCTTTGTCGTAGAGGATTCTAGGTGTGGGTGTCCTGTTGCGAGTGTCCTCGTTTAGGACCCTTCTTCTTCTTCTTCTGGCGATATTCTCATTCAATAGTACCTTATTACGGTCGCCGCCGTTGTCTTCTGGAATGGCCGCGTTCTGTTGCATGCGCACTCAACATCTAGTTCCAGAATTTTTTGTTTCAGTCCCATTGTTCTCATGAATACAACTACGGCTCCAAAGTGTGTCCTTCGACGGGCGCTCCCTTCATCACATAGCAGGAGATCTGGGCGTTGCCTAGCAAATACAAATTTATTGCCAATCCCTGCACGACGTCATTAGAAACTGAAACTGAATCTAGCGTTTGGTTAAGAGAGCCTTTCAGTGTTCATAAGCATCAGCAGCCTCTCTAGAATTCAAAATAGAATCTTATTGTTCTGCGAGAAATCAAAAATGAAGTCTCCTTTGTAAAGAACCAGTGTTCCAAGGCACACGACAACTTTAACAACCCTCCTGTCGTGGCGGGCTTTGCGATGACAGCTCCACTTGCATATCAAAGATTCTCTTCCCTAAAGGCTGAATCAGAAAGTCTCTTAAGGAGAAGAACTAGCGATTACCTTCGACTTGGTCACTGGTCAAATCCTAGACACAACGGCTTGTATTTCAACAAAGTCGAGACTGATGGGAGAGCAGACAACAAGAGGTTCCGATTCAAGTTAATTTAACTTTAAACAGAAGACTCCATACTTTTGGCACAAATCTGGCTCCGTCAGCGTAGACGAACTTGCTCACGTTGAAAAAAAAGCTCATTATACCATCATCCAAGATCGCACTCAGTTTCGCAAACAATCTCAAAGCAATTGCAACAATGATCTCATTTCATCAGCGATTACCTAAGCTGCAATCAGAGGCAATCTCACTCTCTCATACAGGCGCAGTCACGCGTAGGCCGATAAAGTGTAAATTTGCTGCTCCCAAGGCGTATATCTCGTTATCCGCACTGCCCCAGAAAGGAATCTCTCAACTAGGTCGTTATCTGCCTCCCCAATCACCGGCGATTCGCAATCAAGTTCT
Organism: Eristalinus sepulchralis; assembly: GCA_944738645.1. Taxonomy (NCBI): domain Eukaryota; kingdom Metazoa; phylum Arthropoda; class Insecta; order Diptera; family Syrphidae; genus Eristalinus; species Eristalinus sepulchralis. Next base: position 4,570,281 of record OX122886.1, on the reverse strand, counting down.
CCGTTGATCGGCTGCCTCTTAATTGGAATGGAAGTGTATTAATCCACAAACAACTGTGTGTCACACATCCCGTGAGACGTCTGCACTGCAAGTTCACACTCAAAACGCACTTTAGCGCACGTTTCACAATTCCCACCGAATCGCTAAATGCGATCACAACCTCCGTCCCGCGTCATTTGTCTTCGCCTATCTGTAAACGCTTGAAAATAATTCATTTGCCCGTGCTGGGCACGTAAATCCTCGGCGGAACCTTCACGAATTTCCAGCGCACTCATGTCGATGCTCTGCGATGCGCAGCACCATCGCGCCGCAGCTGAATGATGCAGATAACCAGGCGCTGATAGCGATTATACGCGATCGTAAATTAATTTGCGTGCTCGCGTCCATTGCGGAAATTGTTTTAATTAACCAAAGTGCGAGGCACTCCAGTAAACTATATCAGCGGCAGTGGATGGGAACGCGAACGCGAGTACGTGAAACGAAGTCGATGCGCTTGTGTTCTAATTAAGAGGGCGCTGTGTTTTTGCATCGCGGCGCAGCGTGTTAACTGGATTTAGCAGTTTGATTGATAAAATTCAGAGATAAGCGATCGCGCTACGTTCGATTTGATTCAGTTCTTGTGGATGAAATGAGGCTAACAAAGATGGCTGCTGCTGGAAGACAGGATCTGTTTTTAATTGAATTACATTGAATTATGCGCAAACCTGCTGCTGAGTGTCACGCCTTTTTCGACATAATTCAAGTGGACAAGTGTATGTTTAACTTGCGCAATGAGGGTTTCGATTGTACTAAATAAAAAAAATTCAATCGTTGGAGTTCGAACTTGTATCTTTACGGCAGAATACATTGAATCCCAAACTTTATACTGTCAACATTTAGTGGCATAGAATTGGTATTCCTGCGACAGACAGATACACTTCTTTCACTATGAAAGACAGCAACAATTTTTTTTAAATCATCTTTATTTTTCTTTTTTTTTCAGTAAACGTTGTGGAAGCTCTCCAAGAATTCTGGCAAATGAAGCAAGCCCGAGGTGCAGACCTGAAGAACGGGGCTCTCGTGATTTACGAGTCGGTGCCATCAAATAGTCAACCGTACGTTTGCTATGTCACGTTGCCGGGCGGAAGCTGTTTTGGAAGTTTTCAAGTAAGTCGCCATGCCATCGTTTCAATGGAAACAAATTGAAAGCCATTTTTGTTTCCTTTTCAGAACTGTCCAACTAAGGCGGAGGCACGTCGAAGCTCAGCGAAAATTGCGCTGATGAACTCGGTATTCAATGAGCATCCATCGCGGAGAATAAGCGATGAATTCATTGAGAAAGCTGTACAAGAAGCTAGAGCCTCATTCAAGGGTGAAGCTCAGGAGGGTGATGGCCCTGACACTGGCATAGGTGCCTTTAGGTGAGTTCCCCCACCCTTCCTCAGAGCATTCTAAGCATGCTTACTCACATGGAATCCATTTTGCATTTCTTTCCTCTAGATTTATGCTAGAAGCAAACAAGGGTCGAACAATGTTGGAATTTCAAGAGCTGATGACAGTGTTTCAATTGTTGCATTGGAACGGCTCACTGAAGGCGATGCGTGAACGTCAATGCTCTCGGCAGGAGGTTGTCGCACACTATTCAAATCGCAGCCTGGACGATGATATGCGTGCGCAGATGGCTCTGGACTGGATTGCCCGCGAACAAGAGAATCCGGGGGTGCTGGGCCGGGAGTTGGCACAGGCCGAGAGAGAATTAGAGACTGCACGGCTGGCTGGACGTGAGCTGAGATTTCCAAAGGAAAAGAAGGACATACTGATGTTGGCGCACACTCAACTTGGCGGGGGGAACGCTATGAATAGCTAAAGTTGCGCTTAACGGTAATCCTGAAATGAAAAGAGAAAACAAAAAATGAATTTATGAAGAGGTAGAATGTGGATGGTATTAGATAGAAGAGAAGGGAAGTTTTTGGAAGGATGTAGGATTTACTTTTTTTTTGATTTGAAATATTTAACTAGTGCCTGGTGAATATTTGTTTTTTGTGCGAAAAGTTGATCTCAACAACAGATGATGTTCGGCACGGAGAGGGTTCAGTTTTTTTTAGTTTTTTTTATGTCTTTTATTTTTAATAGCTTGTGAGTGTACGGGGGAGGGTTAAATGGGGGCGTTCTTTGAGGTAATCATGAGACCTTTAAAAAAGAAGGGGACAAAGAGCGCATAATGACTGAATGTTGTCGATCTATTGGCAAATTTTTGAGTTTCTTCATAAGAGTGCTGAAGGGTTAATTTGATTCAGTGTCGCCAAAAAATGGCTTGAATCTGATTTGATAATGAATTTTGTAGGTACTGTGGCATTTGTTCTCCCTGACGTTGCAACAGAGCTGAAGCTGTGCCCAAGATTATGTTTTTGAAGACCCTGATACAAGAACAAAGTTGGTCCTCAGTGCAATCGGGTACTTTTATAACTTCGAAAATAAAATTTTGTTGGAGATTGAAGGGAGCCTTCAGTCAAACAGAATTTGGTCCAAATCTTTATCTGTACAAGACTTTGCTTCTGCAGATTTGGTTTTATAGCGCCCAATTCACAAAATTAAAAGAATCGATCTTGAGTCAGTTTCTGTTCTTTGTGTCTGCTGCTATTCTACACATACTTGAACAACGAAGTAGGGCTCTTAAGACTCCTCCTCCAGCAGGCATGGTCTTCCTTCGACTAATTCTGCTTCGCCCAAGGTAATTCAAGAAATCTGAGTGAACCTGTATTGTACATGTATTCCTCCATTGACTCCATAGACTTGACAAGGTGGCAAAGTGCCTTTAGAGCTACAAGACCAGCTTGGTCATTCAAGAGAGTACTTTGAGACTCAATTGCCTTTAGAGCCCAAACGAACAGCGATTTGTAAGAGTGATTCCACGTCACTGATGCTTGTGTCCCTGAATGCCGGTGACTGAAGACACGACGAAGACTTAGTTTCTGATGACAACCTGATACTTTTTGCAGCACATTGGGACGATCTGTCCGAAACGTCGTCGTCTCTGTTGATGGTACCATAAAATCTATTCTGCCTCCATTTAGCGCCAGGCCCATTTAAGCCGCTTTCGCTTCAATGCAATGCAGAAAACGTCTCATTAACTACTTCCAACGAGTCAGTGTGACCTGTCGAACAAACTTTCAAAGGGTCATGACTCTGGTATTTATCTGAGAGCTTCGTAGAATCTTCCTGAGTATGATGTTGCAGGGATGGCAGAACGTTGACTTGATTAAAATCATTGAAGAATCTTGTAGGACGGTCACAACTACACATGGTGCTCCTTCTATGAATGGCACTGCACCATATCAGCAAATAGGACTTGGATTTGAATTTGCCTGCAAGGATTCTAGCCTCAAATCGAAATATGATTACCACGTTCCATTCGTAACACTAGAACGTGTGTCTCAAAACTGTTTCAAGGATGTCGAAATATCCCAATAACCATACTTGCCAACCCTCTGTTGCAACTAGTCTCATTAGAACGTCTTGATTCTTTAAAGAAGAAGATTTGGCATTATAATGCTGCAGTCCATCGCCCTTCACACTCAACTTAATCCACTTTCCGTACAAATTCACTTACCTTCAGTTTTGAAAGAAAAAAATAAAAACAAGATAAACTTTGCCGATGTTTGAAATACTGTCAAGCTCACACGCACAAAATACTATTCGATTAAGACAGTCTGCTTAGAGACCATTTGGCCCGTTTTCAATTTGTATAGGAAATTCATAAGTTTACGTGTAACTGTATGTTTAAATATTAGACAACCCACTACACACTAGGTCTTCTTCGAACGTGAACAAAGTTCACTTAATTTATAGGTTAATCTTAAGCATAGCGGCTAAATTAACTCAAGACAGAAAAACAATTTAAAATTTAAATAATTAATTTTAAGAAAGAAAAAAAATTAAAAAAAAAATAAATAAATAAAATAACTTTTAAGTCGTAATGTCTAAGTAACACGAAGAGAATTTCAAGCTCAAGTGAATGTGATTTATTTTTTACAATAATATATATTTTTTTTATATATGTACACACATATCAAAATACAAGAAAAAAAAACAAAAAAAGAAAAGAAAAATCAATTTAGTTAAAATATTTCATAGTGTTAGGTGATATGATAAAGAAAAAATCTGCTAAAAAAACGATGTTTTGCTTCAACTAATAAAAACTAGAAAAAACCACATTAACAGAAAAAAAAAAAAATAAAAATAGCCTTAAATTGCACAAAAAAAATAAAAGAATCACTTCTGCTGAAATTTAAATAATTTCTCTAATCCCTCTTCGAAAGCTAAACCAAAATTGTAACAAAATTTTTAATTTTACCTTAAATTAATTTTTTTTTGTTTATTTTTGTTAAAATTCATATAGAGGCATTTGAAATTTTTTTTTAATGATTTTTATTTTGTATATTTAACACAAGAAAAAAAAACGGTTTTTTGTTCTAGTTGTTTAAGATCAAAATTTCGACCAATGCCATTGTTAATATGTGATTCATCTGTTTCCTTATTGTAATTTTTTTTTTTAATTTTTTTGTTTTGTTAATTTTATTTAGGAAAATTGTGAAAAGAGGAAAAAATCGAAAAAGAACACGAGAAACAAGAAATCGAAAAATGCAAATTTTGAAATGCTTGAAATATGCACCGAATGCGGATTTAGGACAATTTTTTTTTTTTTTGTTTTGTTTTTTTAGGTCAGTTAAATGAAGATTAAGGAAGACAGAAGAAATAGGAATAGTATGATTTAAATGGCTTCAATCAACTCGTATCGTATTTGCTTGTCCGTAAGATCTTATATATTTTTGTGTAACGATTCTATCTTTTTGTTTTTTTTTTGTGTATCGTATTTTTTTGTGTTTTTTTTTTTAATCGTATCTACTAATTTTATTTTATTTTTTTTTTTGTACACCATGCATGCAACACTGAAACAGAGAGAAAAGGGGAGAAAACGAAAAGAAATTCTTTCAACTTATGTAAAATATGTGAAAAATAAATAAATATTCTTTTAATTTAATTGAATTTTTGTTTTTTTGTTATATCTGCCTGGTATTTCTAATTCACTTCTTACAGACCTGTAAGTATTGTCGTTCTTTAACACTTAGTAATCCTATCCTTAGTGTGTAAGTGGCCTGAAATGCTGTCCTCAGGAAAATCACAATCCATATGTCTGAGGACAGAATTTCCATCGATTTCCACCAAGATACCATTTAGAGATGGAAAAACCTTTCTTCATTGCCTGATGACCTTTCACTACAATATTTCATCAGTCACTTAGAAGATTAACAATAGAGCTACCATTTGAACGGCTCGGCGGTTCTTCGTGAAAGATGGACAATCAAAGGCCCTTTATGTACCTGCGAATGTGAATACCAGGAATTAAGATGAAAGGATATCCGCCCAACGTATCGTTCCATAGTGAATTCACACCCTACTGTCAGGTGTCCTCATTTCCAAGAAGTTCCAAATCACAGGTTAATTTCTTCTTTTTGTCAAGGGTTGTCAAAAAACGGAGGACCATGGGGTCCTTCTCCATAATTCGTTTCTCAATATTCACACCTAATCAGAGATTAAAGAGAAATAACATTTATATCATTCACTGGTCACAATCCACCTATTTTCGTAGTTAAGAGACCTTGGCACAATGATCACCATTTTCTTGACTAAGCGACTGTTGTTAAAAGTAGTCTAGTCTCGTTGTATAGAGCTAAATACAGTGCGAACAGACACAGCGCATGGTCCTATTTATAAGAGGGGCAAATAGAGACGACAAGCGCTATGGACTGTGGCAAGATTTGAAGGAAGTCAGAAAGGGAAACAATTATTGACTGCACTGATGCATCCACATCTAGCGCGTGGCTAACAAGTGTGTAACGAGTTTGTCGCTTTCATCGACCGAAGGCACCTTTTTCCTTTCTAGTCGTCCTACCGTTCGTCTGATACTTTCTTCACGTACTTCTGCTGCCGTCTTGTTTCTCCAATCCATAGTTTAGTATTTCTGTTGCCCACCCTTCATTCTTTCATCCTACAATCTGGCAGTTGCCTCGTCACAACGTCAACCAGGTGATACCAATTTCGGTACCTTCCTTTCCTCCCCAAGTGGCTAGGGCACTTGAGCTTGTTCGGCTACATTCACCAGTTTTGTGTCACACTCCACTCCAAGACTGGACTGTTAACCAATCCCTCGATGAACTGTTGGGTGCATTTGATAAAACGATGAGGGTCTAGCTTCCTCCTCATCGACATCGACTGACTCTAAACGGTGAAATCTGAGAAGCATTTACTAGACTTCTGAGTGCAGTAGAATAACAACTGGAAAGAGTCTGTATATTGGAAAAAATGCAAGATGAATGTTCAGTTCAGGAATCGAACCTATTAACTACTGTGACACACATACCGACTACGCCGCAACGACCATAACAAATGGCTGCTCTAAAATTCATTAGTTAAAGGCTGTAAAACGGAACGTAGATCTAATGAATAAGTGAAAGCAGATTTTAATGGAACAACTTTATGCGCTCGTGACTCATAATTTTATCTCGCCCATTCGCAGTTTTTAATTGACATTTATGGACGTTCTCCATGACGGGGCTTGAGGTCTTTCACTTTAAGGTGGCTGTTTGCATAAATTCTGAACCCAATGTAGTGCCCGACTTCTGCTTCTTCTATATTCTGCGCCGCAGTTAACGACTTGTGGTGAGAATGGTTTAGAAAGTTTAAATTAAAGGAAAACCGCTCAAGACCCTGAGGTCTCGGTAGCCCCCTTGCAGTTGTAGCACCAATAACATGCTTGACGTGTTGGTTCGTTCTTCAGTTCTAGCTGTGGATCACATTGCGGATATTCTTTCAGTCTGGTACTCTTTCTGGAACTCTTGCCTCATTCTCTTAGTTTTTCTGACATGCGTCCCTTACTCTCGCCGTTGACTTGGTCTTCATTGGGATAATACTGCTGTCTCTCCTTAATTCTATTCATTAATGTGAATTTTAGGGACGCACACAGCGTTAAATAGCGAAATCCCAACGACACACTACTCAGCGTCTGGATTTGGTGAGTTAGTGCTCAACAGCAACAGTAATCGTTGCACATTAAGGTTTAGGGAGTGTTTGAAAAGAAACGGAAAAGGATTTTCAAGACAGTCTCGCTCTGGTACTTCTTTCCCCTTAATGCTGACAATCCTGCAGTAGGCCTAGGAGTCTCATCGTCCTAATGGTTCCTCTCAAACGCTTCTCATTCATGCCCTTTTACCATCATCACTAGTTGTGGTCTGCTGTACACTACTAGGTTATCCTCATGTCACCCTAATCATCATACATTTCCTGATCTCATTTATAATCGGAAACATTCTGTAAAATCAGTAACTTTCTAATGGCGTTCTAGTTCTCCGGTCTCCGTATTTATACTTTCAGGCATACGATAGCGACTTTAACCTAGTGCTTCGTACTTTTTCTGGTCCTTTCGAAAGTCATAGTCTTAGTCATCGTTGTCACAATGCTAATAATGCCATCGTCTTAGTCCCTGTACTTAGCCACAAGCGAAGCGTTGTTGTGCTATTATTGCCATCATCCTGATTTTCAAGTTGTTGAGCAAATCCTAAATGGTCATCCAGGTACTTCTGTTAATAGTGTAATACTCCATGATGCCTGAAATTCGTCGCCTTCGGACTGTATCCCCTGTATCCCCTGTTATCGCCCCAACATTTATTCTTGTTGTTGCCTTAGAATTCCCAATCCAAGTCTAAATCACCCTGGATATTCACTCCTGTACTTCTGCACCTAGTCTTCATCGCCACTTTGAGGTGGGCTAAATCAGATAAGAGCTGAAATGTTGTAAGCACAAGCAGTTCACTTCAAGATACATTGTGATGTTGCTCACGTACCTTAAGTTATAGAACAAGGGAACTGACAATGGAGGTATGAGAATGGAAGTCACACAGAATTTCATGAATCTTACATCCCTTATTCATATTTTTTTCGAAGTTGGCACCTTCCGTCATTCTTACAGCGACCTCGGACAGAAGCATAACTCTTGACCTCTTGCTGTCATATTCCTCTATAGTCCCAATCGCCGTCCTCATTCTCCTCCCCCAAAAGTCCTTCCCTTGATTGTTATTCTAAATCGTTCGAAGATTAAATCACAGATTTCGCAAGTACACATCGTTTCCACTTGACCACATCTAGTTAGTTTCCACCTCCACATCTCGAATCACATCCTGTCGTCCCCATTGCCCGCGTCTAATACGTGTTGAAATTAAACTTCTTCTCACGTCCACTTTCCATCGCTGGACCCGACCAAGACGAACCAGTCCCACCGCCACCGTCACCACCACCAGCGCATTCCAATCTGTTATATAACGTTAATAGACGTTTACCAGCAACATGATAATAATAATTGCTTTACTAGTACCACGACACGTAACCGAGCGTCCGGCCATCTAGCCGGCCACTCAACGACCGCCAGCCAGCTAGCCGACCGCTCTAATTATACAGAAATTCGAATTAGCATCCTGCCCCCGTGGGTCGTTCGAAAATGTCCGCTGGTCGTGAATTTACATGCATCCACGGTTGCCCGGCCTAGGCAAGGACGACAAAGGGAAGTCGTCGCCCAATCAAAACATGATCTCAAGACGCAGCCACCAGCTCTCTGGCGGGACTATTTTTAATTCAGCTTACGCGGGCAGCCGGATCGCGTTTATTTATAGGCGAAATTATGGCTCATCACAGTGATTGATCTTTATAACCACAATCTGAGCGATGAATGGATTCTGATTTAATGCATAATTAAATATAATTAAGAATATTGAACAGTGTACATTGGGGGTGGAGAGGGGGGGGGAGTGGCAGCAGCGGAATGGAGGCAGGGACTGACCGTTGAGTGATGCCTCAAATGACCGTCGAGATACAATTACATCCGCATTATCACCTACTTGCGGGGAATGGCCGCAATGCAGCGCATAACTGAGCGCTTTTCTCACGAAGAACGCACTCAACGGCGCGGCCCAAACTCAACTCGAATACCGTCCCGAAGAGGAATCCAACAAATTTTTCGAGCCAAAAAAGGCGCATTTCCGTATAATTTACAACAACTACTTACATCAAATTCACTCGTCGTTTTTCATTCGGGACACGGCCAAAAAATCCCCCCCTCCCCCCCTTTGAAAAAAGGCCCAAAACTTGACGAGACACGGAGAGGCAAAACGAAACAAAAACGTCAAAAAAGCGACACAACAAAATGCATGCATCCATTAGTATCCAAACGCGCATCAGCAGGAGAACGCCAACCAACAAGATACAAATGCATTCTGGCCAAAATGAAGAAGGGTACGAACTCTTATAAAAACAAAAACAATTACCACGACAGCGACAACGACAACGACGAACACACAGTCCACTTTCGCGAAACGCGATATCAAAGGACACCGAGAAATCCATCCCAAAAACGATGATATTCTGGCCTTATGGCCAAAACTTTTGGCCACACCACAACCAGCAGAAAAAAAAAACGAACGCGAACAAAAGAAGCGACGCCTGCAAAAATAAATAAAACTTCTGATAAATTAAAAAAACAAAAAAAAAACGCAAAGCAAGCGCAAAACGAAAGACGTTCGTGTGCACATGCAGTTCAAAGTATTCCGTTGCGCGTGAGCGCGCGCGCATGCGTACATACACACCGATGGCGAGGCGTGTACTTATACGTGAGTCCCCCTCTCCGCGCAACCCCAAAACCCCCAAAATCCAAGGAATCGGAACGAAATCGCTCTTCCACCCCGCCAAAGGGTCAAACAAGGTCTCTAAGAGGAGAAATTCAAAAAAATCCTATCATCCTGGCCAGCGAGCACATTTTTGGGCCCTGGTTGGAGTTGGTTGCACTTTTGGACGGGCGCGTTTCGAAGGCAATCAGTGAAGTAAAAGAAATCCCCCCTCCGGCCCCGCACGATGAACCTTCCCTTGCAACTGAATAAATTTCATTTCAGTTGGCCCATGTCCGGGAGTCGGGCTCGGGCTCTGAATCTCCAGAAGATGGTCAGCTTGAGACAAATGAAGAAATAATTCTTTTTCTCAAAGACTCCTCTCCCTCTCGCACACATACACACATGCATGCACATGCATGCATCAGCGGCACAGCGCTGCATCACCGAATGGAATGGATTTTGGGGAATCTTCTTTGGACCGCGTTTTTTTGTAAGTTTTCGATTCTTTTTGCCGGTTTTTTGCCGATTGGCCGTGTGGGATTCTTCATCATCATCATCATTATTATTACAACTTAGGAATTAAGAATAAGAAATAATGACCCTAAGCGGGCGGTTCAGTGTTCTCTGGTTGGGTTTCCCACCTTAGGGACGACGACGCGACGCGCTCTCTGGTCGACGATCAGTTCATCTATTAATGTAGAGTTGGGGTGAGCGGACACAAAGGGTTCACGAAGTGAGTGGAATATGTTTTTCGGCGATTTTGGGGAAGTGTGGGGGAGAGAGAGAGAGAGTGCATTCGGGCTAAAATGTTTGGTGGCAGACGCCTGAACTCTGTAAGGGATGTCGATGAACTTCGCGACTATTCAGCTCTGAAATGAAAAGCTCTTGATTAGAACTTGTTGTCCTGTCAGTTTTTAGTGAAGTGACGGCGCCCAGCTGGAAGGAACTAGAATAAGACCACGCTATTAGGAGAGACATGTTGGCTAAGGCCCAGTCTTACCCCGGACTGTACCACTAGCGGAGAAAAAATTTAAGTCAACTGAAAATTGAGGAAACGGCATTGAAATCGCAGGTCAGGTACCTTGGTGTTGTTTTGGACTGTAGATTGAGCCAGAAACCGAGCATGTGGGGCCACATTACCCCTGTGGCCTGAACCTTAAATGGCCTCTAATTGGATACAAATATCCAGCTGTAGTAAGGCCCATTCCAATGTAAGGAATTGTGGCTTGAAAGCCACTTGTAAGGCGTCCAGGGATCGGCAGGCTTCTCAGGTGTTCTTGTGTTCTTCTCAGATGGATACACTTGAACACCTAGACAGACGTTGGTGCAAAGACGTCAGCCTTGAACAAATGGAAATCCAAGTCCAAAAATCAAAACTCAGGATGCGGACTACAGCATTAGCGTTAAATACTTTGAAGACTACAAAATCTGAAATAGAGAAAGAGATCTTTGAAACAAGGACTTAAATAAGAACTGCACTGCACACTCTCCAAAACTAAGAAGGGACCGGATTAATGAATCGCTGCCACTTCAACCAACATATCCGTTCCGCCTTTCCGACCATTTCAGTGTCTTCTTGGCAGAAATTAAAGCTTTTAATGAGGCTGCTTGCTTCCTGTAAAGACAAAACAAAGGAGGCAAAGAATTCGGTCTCTTTCTTGCCCAGGATTCAAGTGCCGAGTGAGTCGCTTTCTCTAAGCACTAGTCTTGTAAGACTGGAAAATTTAAATTTTCTGGGGACAAGGATGTGTGTAGTGCAGGGATGGATGTAGGTCCGACTGCTATTCTACTCACTGGACACTTTCTGATGGGAAAGTTTATGTTAAGAGGTTATGTATATCAAATGATGACTTTGGTAGAGATTGCCGAGACATAGAGAAAAGGAGGAGCAGAAGAAGAAGAAGGAGAAGGAGGAGCTTAAGGAGGAGCAGAAGGAGAAAAGGAGCAGACGGAGAAGGAGGAGCAGACGGAGAAAGAAGAAGAGAATGAAGTAACCGTCTTTTCAATATTAAAGCCTATTCGTCGCTTTCAACATTTGGAAAGACAACGCGCTTCTTCGACATCTTAGACGAACTAACTGATGTCAGAATAAGAAAGAAGGAAACAAAAACTGGCTCAGGAAGTAAAAATAGAAAGAGAGAGAGATCATCAACCCATTCGTTAACTAGGAGTGACCCAACAATCCTCCTCGAGCAGCCATCTTAACGACTTTGAGTATACAAGTTGAGGGTCACCAAATAGGCCCATTATTGGAACCGAATAATTTTTTGAAAGTTTTGTAAGTTCACCTTTCAAAAATGCGAAGAAGTTGATGACCATTGAGATGTAAAGACACTGGAAGAGAGAGAAGTAGATTCAGCCTGTAAAATAGAAGATCGCCAAACTATCAGTTTTACTTCCATTAAGCTTTGTCACTTAATCTGTTTAAGGGCTTTAAGTAACAATTTAAAAACTTCCGAGTAATTCAGCTACTTGGTTGTTTCTCCAAGGACACAGATCTTACTTCACATGAGCCTCCCTTCGAAAAGAATTTCACAATAAGCCTGCCCTGTATGGCTAGTTGAAAGCCGGAGTTACAGGCAGTGGATGATGCCCTTGAATTTCCCCAAAGGATCAAGGAGTTGACATTGGCATCTACTCAAGGGATGACATCATGAACTTATCATTCATCCTCTAATCAATTGCAGTGTGTTTCAGGCCGAAACGATAGCTATGATATGAAGACTCTGATCTTGGTTTAGGGGAAATGAGATCTAGAGAGAGAGAGGTAGAGAGAGAGAGAGATCGTCGTTTGTTGGAAAAGCCTGGTAACTACCAAATCCTCTTAGATTCGTCCAACAAAACATCCCTTACAAGATTCTCTAGGACAAGATCCTTCGCATCATGTGAACTTCTCGAGAAATTGCAAAGCCGAATAACTCTAGATAGAGGGAACCGCCTGACCATTCACTCCAAAGGGAGACTTAGCGCAAAGGACACACATTCAATGTCTCCATCGAATTCACTGACAATTTAAAACTAATACCTCAAGGCTAGCGACCAGGAAAACGAGTGGAATATGGAGAAATCTAGTGCCGGGATCATGCCTAAAGCCAAGAATCAGGCTTGAGACACGTTTCTTGTCAACATTTTCAGGAACAGTGAAATCCCCGAGGCAGCAATCGATCTCATCCAGAGCTAAGTCGTCTAGGCTTGGTTCAAACACTTCGACCTCGAAAATTGTTACTCCCTCGAAAAAGAGAGAAAAACGCACTTGTTCCGCAGCTGCTTCTGCGAATGCGAAAAAGCTAAGCTTCAATTATCTGGTCTTGTGGCATGACTTCTGAAGCACAAGACACTTTAAGCCAAAGTGTTTTCAAAGGAAAAACCCTGCTGCCTTGAAAACCGATAAATCACGGCAAATATCTCGCCGAAGACTCCCCACCTCCACTGTTCCTCCAATTCCCCCCAAAATAAAGGGAGGAAGAAAAAACACGCCATAACCATGGTAGTCAGTCATTCAGTCAGTCACTTAGGGACTGCAAGGGATATTTATAATGCGGTTAATTCGGTGCTGCTGCTCCTGCTGCCGCCGTGTGCATCGCTTGTTCCCACCGCCGGCCGTCCACCGCCGTGCATGCGCCGCCGTCACTGCTGCAGAGGACATCAGGCCAACAAGTCAACGAGAAAGAGAAAGAGCACACCGAAGATTTTCGGATATGGACGGGGCCAGGCAGCCAACATCACGTGAACCGATAGAGTCAGTACAACTGCGCAAAGCCATCATGACAAGGACTGAGTTTGGACGCCGCCGATGATGAGGACCACGGTGAGGACGATGATCCTGAACGGACGACCGACGACGCCGTCGACGACGACAACGACGGCGATGGCGTGTTGCTTTTCACTATTTTTCGGGAGGCGATTCGGGCGTGCGCGCGCTCGCACAAAAAAGTGACTGAAATAACGAATGAAGTGTGTGTGCGGGGCTGGCCGGGCTGGCTTTTTCGGATTCCGTCGACGTTCGTCCGGCGTTCGTCTTGCTTTTATTTTCATGCCCCTTTTAGGAACCATGCCTGTGATCTTGTGTGTCACAGCATGATTTATGTCCTTTTGTCAAATGATAACAAAATATTTGTGGTGGTTGCATATTCGACACGGTCGCGCGGTGAAGTGGCGCGCGGCGACGATACCGATGCACGAGCCGGCCGACGTTGATTCTGAGAAACTGTAATGGTCATCATCATCAGAGTGTCCGACCTCATCAAAGGTACAAAAGCGAAGCACATACAAGCAAAAAAAAATAACAGGGATTGCAGAGGTAGGGTATGGGGTTGGAAATCTTCAAATGCATGGCGCAGCCCCGAATTAAAGGCAAACCTGACACCACATCCATAAATGTGTGCGATTGGGAATGGGTTTTTGTTTTGTTGCTCGTCCACGAGACAAACATCGGACACAACTGCAGTCGAGATGTGAAAGATTTTTAGCAAAGATTAGGTTTCCTGGTAAAGATTGTGGCTGTTGCTCTGGTCATGTTGCAATAATGGGAACAATGTCCCACCACCACCGCCGCCACCAGTAATCATAACGACGCACGGCTGTGTCGTGGAGGGAATGATGGAAATGGGCAAAAATAATTAGGAAATGGTGGTGAACGTGGTGGTCGTTGACCTTGTTTGCGGCCTAGGATGTGGATGTTGCTTCTGATGCAACGAGAGCGGGGTATGCGAAGTGGATTACTGGACTACGGGATTGATGATTGGACTAGACTGTTCGTGCACTTTTAAAGGGACAGAACTCGCACTCATTTCCGTGTCATTTGAGACGAGACGTTGTGACAGTCTTTGTTGTACTCCATTCCCTAGTAGGGGTGTTACGGTGCCCTAAGAGTGTTGTGCGAATGTCCATTCTACAATGACATTCGGAACTACTAAGCTATGAACAAAAGCTTTTACGATGGAACATGCGATGTAAGCTGGTTGTTCCAGGATAGACAAAGCACAGACACCATTAGGAGGTTTGTACTTGTTCTACGGATGGTAAAGGCAACTTGAAACATAGATTCAGTCTGACCGTGATGTTGAACCCCTTGGAGTGACTGTGGCTTAAGCTCTATTCAGGTAAGGGAAAGATAGAGGTTATCGCGGGTAGATCAGGAGATAAATGCACCGTGACATTCATTCTAATTGGATTAGACTGTCTCGGATAACTGGGCTCATTGGGTTTAACTTTCATCTCGGTATCGAGTTGCATTCAACGAGTACTGCGAAAAACAGAGCAACAGAGAGAAGGACCCCGTTTCTTAGCAAGGAGAAGGCGTAACTGCCCCTTAAGGTGGAAACTCAAGCTGAAACTCCAAACAACAACCAAAACGTTAGTCAGTCCTTTCCTGACTTTTGGCACTGAGACCAAATGGTACTCACTTTTGAAGGCACATGATCATGAATTGCCAACGTACACATGTCCCCTACGACTTTTTTCCACTCGCTTTTGGATTCTAGTCAGTGGGTGCAGAGAAGTCTAGACAGCACCAGACCAGATAGGGGCGTTGCACTCAAGTAAAGCTTTTGGGATTCGAATGTGTGAAGGTTTCTAAGACTGTCAAAGACCATATTATGTTGAATTTATCGGTTCTTGCCTGATCATCGAAATCAAGCGGCATCGGGAGCGGTTAGCACTTAGATGTAAGAGGGGTTCTAAAACTCTCTGTTTCATCAGTCGCCGATAGGTGATTGTTTTCGCACCTTCGTAGATCTTCCTGTCGCGTTGATCCTTATCGAAGACGGGAGTAGATCGGCAGTATCTTCCTTTGGAAGCCATGCATTATGATGTTGGAAACAGAAGCAAGAGGCACACATTGCACCGAAGAACAAGAACCTCAAAACGATTGTTTCTCCGTGTTGTAAAAAATTTCAAGAAATGTTCACCCTAAATATGGATATGAATACAGCCAACCTCACACCCACTTCAAGTCCTATCTGCGCCCAAGCAGGGAAGTTTGCAGCAGGCAGCATGCCTCTCACACCATCCTAACTTAAGAACGGGAACGAATGTGCGGAGTTTGGCGATTTGTGCTTGAGGAGTTGGGCAGCTGGATCAACTTTAATCCTTGCATCTGAAAACCAGATACGTGCTTCGCATTGTGGAGTGTAGTAAGTCCTGTTCAGCTGGGTAACACTGGGTGACGTGAATAAAAACTGAGTCTAAGTGTCTAAGTGCTGTGATGCAGGCACATTTCTCTGGCTGTGGTGTATTCTCATTCAAGTGCTGAGTGTAGAGAACTGAGGAGAAAAGAAGAAAATGCGACTAATATTCCTGCCCATCTCCTGCGTCTAGGAAAATGTCAGCGCCATACCCGAATAAGAATGGCGTTCAGAGAAAGTGGATTTCTTTGTGCGACCTGTTGTGATGACGTGGTGGTCGTCAGCGAACTGGGTTCTTCTGCTGAGTTAGAAGATAGGTCCAGGGAACAGAGAACAAGAGCCAAGCTTCTTCAGCAGCTTCTTGTGCTATGCGTTCTATTTTGTTCTAGCGATTGGAGGGGGCCAACAGTTGATTGCAACGACTCCGAACGGTAAGATTTGAGAGGCGTTTCTTTGACAATTTTTGAATGTCGTCAGTAACTCGAAAGAGGTAGACCCGTGAAAAAAAGCGACATGGACAGTTCAGGAATTGAATTTGGTATTATCGGGGTGTGGCGTCGACGAACTATCTATCTACTATCTACTGTCGTACTGTCGGGGTGGTGTTGGATTTTTTGGAGCAATTTATTTCTTTCTGGGAAATTTCGATCTTCAATTCAATTTATGCTAAGATCACATCTTGTTCCTCATTCAAGGAGTAGGGAGAGTTTTTTGGAAGAGTCTGTTAGGAAGGATCTCTGATGAATCGTGAGAATCTTCTGATGTAAAACTATTGAAGATTAAAGGGACTGATGGCTCAGCTATAAACGAGCGTATCAGTCTCCGTCTAGGGTTTCTCCACAACCTTTGTGACTATCAGCGGGTACACTTTGTTGAACCTACCTTCTAGACATGTCCAGAAATTCTAACACAGTGTGTTCCTTGATCTGCAGGATCCTCTGAATGGTGTTCATTGAGACGCGTAAGGCCGTTTCCAAAGATGTCCTCTTACGATAAGCTTGTTTTGATCAGATATTGGGATGAAATCTTGATTGTGGATAAAGATGAATATGCCTGATGTGGACAAGCTGATCTTACAATTTGCATGTTCAAAAGTAAATTCGGATACCCTCAAGTAATAGGAATCAGCTCGCAGCACGGATGGAAGGCATAGAGGAAAAGAGGATGAGGAGGTACCCATGCACACTGGTGTCAAATGCGTGAGAAACATCCAGTTGCGAAGAGCATTCCATATACATGTGGTGCGGCTAAAGGACGAGTCTCTAAGCCTAGCTGCACGTCCGAAAGGGACCCTGAGGATGAACTGATGGACATTCCGAGCGATGCGTGTGGCGATGGTTTATTCTTGAAGTGGAGGAATGCAGCTGGCTACTTCATTTCAACATCTCTTGTCGAAAAAGCGACAAAAAAGTGATAAAGACGGGAAGCTGATTGATTTAAGATCTTTGTGAAGACGAGGTGGGTAGTTGGTATCTGATTCTGTAAAAGATGTCGATATTGTGCATCGTTTTTCGATTAGAGGACATACTTACATTGGTCAACGTGTACTGCTAGAGTGACTGGGTCCGCTTATATGCTAGAGAATGGCCACCATCCCTGTGAAGATTTACATTGTAAGAGCTTGAACATAGGATCCACGTTGTGAATCACATGCCTAGCGTCGCATGCAAAGAAAATCCAACTTTAGCCTAAGGCGTGCAGGCCTGAGACTGTAAATGGGGCACTGTGACGTTGAAAATCATGCCCTGTGGTGAGGCATTCAAGCAACACAGACGAGGAGTGGCGAGAATACATCAACCACCTGTTGTTCAATTTGAGAAGCTGTACAGGCAAGGAGGAACTAGGAACCGCCAGCCACCTGTTGTGCAATCATCCAAAGCAGCTGACGTCACCATCGCAGAGTCGACAGATCTGGCAGACTGATGGACATCCCCCGATTCACGCACAAATCGGAGTGCTTCCAAGATCTCACAGGAAAAGTTATCTTCCCGACTGACGCCCCCTTGGGTCACGGTGCACCCGCCGATCTGATGATCTAAGCGAAGACGTGGCCCCAGGCGCATCCTTTATTAAAACCTTGGCGCAACACTGACTAGCGTCAATTCCTGAAAATCTAAATCTGCAACACAAATAAAACAACAAAAATTTTTCTCATTTTTTGTGGTTTTTTGAAATATTTACAAAAAAATTCTTCACTTTCTATTCATTCTCGCATTATCAACTACAATTGTGTTAAGTGTTATCATTTTTACAGAGTTCGATTTGTTTCTTCGTTTAGTTTCGTCTAGGAGGGGGTGGGGAGTGTGGGGGGGAGGGGTCAAGAAGAATCAAAAAATGCACAACGATAGTGAAAAAATTACATGTAAAGTGTAACCTTGGCTTCCTTACAAATAGTTTAACCATTCATGGAGTCTAGCAAGGCGTGTGTGTGTGTGTGTAGCTTGTGAGGGAGGGGAAGATGTGTGTGAGTGTGTGTGTGTACATGTGTAAAGAGGGGATATATCATCAAATTCACATTCTCAACTAATTCAACTACGGCTAGAGGTCTTTTGTTTTGGCGTTCTGCTGCTTCTGCAGCTGTCGCTTGAACTCGAGCATCTGCATTATGCGGACCTTGAGCTTTGGGTTTTTGGCAATCGCGCCACTTAGCGCCTTGTATTCCACCGAGAACATGAACACCACCGGTATGGTGACGTCGTTGTTGCCGTCGCCGGACATCGCGAACATGGGTTGCGATTCACCGGAAGAACCAGGAACATTATCACAGACTATGACAGCTTTGGCACCAGCCTTTTGTGCTCGGCGCGCCTTATCGACGAACGTGCAGTCGCCACGTTCGACAATCAGGATCTTCCCTCGTATGTCGTCGGTGTCGTTGAGGTCGGTGCAGCCACGCAGGGGCCGGGCGACGAGGATCTCTGCCTCAACGAACTCATCGGCGACCAGTTCGGGCGAAAAGTGACTGGGACCGGCCATCAGAGCTGTCCACTCTTGGCTGTCGTCCGCCTGATATGCCACGGCCTGAAAGAAAACAGAAGTGATTGAGGATTGGGACATCTAGGGGGAGGACTGGCGCCTTACCTGAAGCTGCGCGAGTTGGTTGAGACTCTGCAGCTTGGTTAACTCAAGCATCTCCTGCATGAAGAGCAGACCCATCTCGCCGTCCTCGGGACTCTTTGCCTAAATTCAAGTGAAGAACAATTGTGATACACAGCTTAACATTTGCGGACGTTTGTCTGGCTTACATTGTAGAAACTGTGAAACAGTCGAACCTTGCCGTCCCCTAGGGAAACCATGGTGATGCCCATGTCGTAAACAGCTCGCAGATGATCAGCATTACTCGCTTGAAAATCTAGAGCGCGCAGTCGCTTGTTGGTCGGTGTGCGCGGGCAGGAGCCGGTTATGAAGTTGCGCAGTGGCTTTCGCACTTTCTCCGGGAAGAGTTTCGTTGAGCTGGGACATGTGCGCATAAAGTCCAAGACGTTGTGCTCGTCTGTTTGACGGAAACCTAAGTCATGCGAGAGGAGAGAAAAAGAGAAAGAGAGAGAGAGAGAGAGAGGTGAAGGGAAAGTGTAAAAATTAGATTCTGATGAGGAGTGTGTGTATGTATGTGTGAATAGAGGCGGATGCGGCTTATGTCAACAATGTGGTGTTTGTTTTGCTGTTTGAGGTTTGTAGTCGTTGATATCATCTTTGGTGATGTGATCTCTGTGGGAGCTGATGAAAGGCAAACCGTGGTACTTGGTGGGAGTTCATGTTTGTGTCTCCGGGAACGAAGCATTAGGTGTCTTGGCGTTTTGTCGTAGAATGGTTTCAATGTCAGAATTCGGAGTGAAAGAAGGAAGGAGCGCATAGCTATGTGGTGCCTTCGGTATTACAACATGAAGTAGAACCATGATTTCTGCGACTTCTAGAACGTACCCAGGTGCTTTCAAGGCCACACTGTGAAGCTGAACCTGGTCACCAGGAACAATCAGATCATAGAAAAAAAAAGTTTCAAGTAACGCGCTGCTGATGGAGGTGTTCTTAAGGCCACAACACAGAACCTTGTCCCCGGGAGCTTCTAGACAGATTGAGGGACTGAGTTGTGGATGGAGAGGCACAATGCGATACAGATACTAATTCCCTACAGCTTCTGGACTAGGATTCAGAGCATCCGTGGGGTTAGCTTAACCCCTACAATTCCAAGACGGATTCAGAAGCTAGGTTAGGTTAGATTGTTGCCCGCAACTTATGCCACTTCAAATTTACAGCAACCCAGACAAGAACGTGTCTTAGAAGCCTAATGATGTCTTAATTAGAAGGTGAATGAAAAGCATATATGTACACGACAAACAACACTCCCACACGCACTTCACCCAGCTCGTTTCACATGCCCTCGCCAAGCATGTTCCAACAAGCACAAATGAGATATGATGACAAAAACAAAACGAGACACACACAGCATGAAATTCTATTTATTTAACTTCACAATCATTCCTCACGTTGCTTGAGCCGTTTCCACCTACTTACAGCTAAGAACAGAGAACAGAGTGAATTATGCGAGAGGAACACATTCTTAAAACAGAACGATGCTTCCGGCAAAGCTGATCAAACACTACCCACCCCATGAGAAGCACACTTATTTCTACACAACAACAACGGATACTCACTGAATGTGCTGTTGCCCAGTTGCGCAATTGATAGCGGCAGCAAGTGCGCCTCTGTTGTGAAAACAAACTCATCCAAGTTAATTATGATATCGGAGGGGTCGGAGAATAGCAAGTACAAGTACTTGAATGTTTCGGAGAGAACGTACGAATCCATGCGATCTTCGTGCTTGCCGGTGCGGACGTCATTGACGGCCGCGTAGCCGCAGCTCACTTTCGCGTGCTTCTGCAGGGTCTTGAGTGCCTTCTTGCCCACCTGCAGGTAGTGATGGTCGTTGGTGGCTTTGTACAAGAAGTACGTGGACTCGATGAATTCCGGACGCAGGTGATGCTGGCCCCAGTGGATTTGGAAGTCGACTGTGAACGCTTCGGGGATGAATGTGTGCATCTGCATCACTTGGTAGAGCATTTCGTGTGTCTGCACGGCGGGTTTGAGGTCGCCCGAGAGGACTTGGAGGCCGGGCCAGAAGGCCAGCAGGGAATCCATGAAATTCCGAGACTTGGCATGCGGCCGGTGCATCAGGACGTCGAGCAGCATGGGACCCTCGCTGACGTACTTCATGACGGCGTTGTAGTGGCGATTGAAGCGCGCCAGGTACTTGTCGTCTCCCAGAAGCACATAGGACTTGAAGAGGTACTCGTAGTAGGAATCAATTCCAGCGCCAACCCCGGAATCTCGTCGTACCCAGTCGCCGGAGTGGACATTCAGCACGGTTCCCATTAAGTCTGACCCTCTGTGGCGGAGTTTCCACAGCGCGTCCATGGCGGAGTGAGCGCGGGCTTCGAAAATCGGATCGCCCGTGAGTCGGGAGAGTGCGGCGAACTCGAGGAGAATTGTCCCCGCACAGGCGGTGCAGGTTTCACGCGATTTCTTCAATTGCTCGTCCTTCATTCCGGTTCGCAGGTTCACTCGCGCGTGTGGGATGCCCGTGGAAGTGTTGAAGGCGGGCAGAAGACGGTAGCCCAGCTCACGGGCCATCTCCAGCAGCTCGCCCTTATACCACGGCATCATTTTGAGGTTCTTCTGAATGTATTCGGTGAGGATGTGCGCCGACAGGAGCCCACCGACCATGCGAATGTTCGTCTCGAAGACGGACACGACGATGTCGTTATCGAACTGTACATCTTTGATGACCAGCTTCACGGCGTTCTCGAATTCCGCAAAGTCGCCCAGAATGACAAGGGTGTCCAGGGAGTCCACTAGGGTCATTGAGAAACTGAAAGAAAATAGGGGTTAGTGAGGAGTTCGTGAGGAGAGTGAGGAGAAATGTGCGGTGCAGGGCTTCGTAGCAGCGTCGACGTCATACCGGTGAAGAGGGGAGTGGGACATTCACACAATTATGCAAAGGCAGAAGTTGCTTTTCAGATATCAGACGTCTTCCGTGGACAGCTGGCATTCTGCATTCGTTGCATCATTGAAACCTGTTGCGCAGATCCAGATCAAGTATCGAAGCTACATCGGAGCTGCCAGACTTGCTTTTCATCAAACTTGTCAGATGTCATCTACCAGAATTCACACCATTGTTCCAGAAACACGGTGTTTCCATAAAACAAATTAAACTCCAATGTTATAACATTTAGCACGTCAGCACTGCCACCAGCAATTAATTCCAAACTGATAACCCGACCATCTGCGATAAGATTGAAAAATACTCCGCTTCAGCCGTCGCAGCATAACCAGTCGCACTGCACACCGCCGCCGTTCATTGTGATTTGTGTGCGTAGGCAAACGACAAGACAAAGAAGATAACGATTCTTGCACCGCGACACCGAAACTTGGAACTGTCGAACTTGACTAATGCAAATTAGAAAGTCAACTTCGCCTCGCGCGGTTCAATGGCATCGCAAGAGCTTAATTAATATTCCGTCGACCAGCTGACCTCGTCAAATATCAGCTAACTAAGCGAAAAAAAGCCGTGTAGCTTTGAAACAGGTGTAACCTTCACGAAGCTCGACTTGAATTGTGTTTTTTTTTTTTAGAGCCAGGGTCAAGGCCGACTATGCGCGCCGCTGCTAGCCTGCTAATCACCACACCGCACTTATGCTGCTCATACTTACTTGCCCAAAATATCGTCCATGTCGCCACGCGACGGTGTTACACCACGATAACGTCCCTTGCATGATAATGGCATTAATTCATCGGCTGGATAGGCGTTCTCCATGTAGGCATAGTACGCATGATAGAACATTTCCCGTGCCTCCTCCCTTCACAAACAAAAATATAAGACAACATCCGTCCGAAATGTGTAAACAAATGTGCTCTACATACTTGAGTTCCTCACGCTCCTTCTTGGACATATTCTGCGTTGGTATCGAGTCCGAGAGGACCACTGTCGCGCAAAATATGCACACCAGCAGCAGTCCCAGAACTAGCTCGTTCGTTTGGCCCATTTTTCGTACACAAACTCCGCGGAATTCCGAGTCGCGCGACACACTCCAGCCAATATCGAAAGCGAAATCAGAAATTCAGACCAAACCAAAAAATAAATGAAAATAAAAAGAAACTACACACTCTTGTGTGTAAGGCGGAAAGGAAATCAAAAGAAGCACAAAAACACAACACACAATCGAGAGAAAACGATGGACGATCCTACTTAAATCCGACTACAACTGCGAATGCACGGACTCGTGTCCAATTTCATTATCTTTGCCTTCTTGTTGATAAAAATTCGTATGAAAATTTTGTATCAGCGATTGAGTCGATGAATTTTAGACATTTGTGATTTGAAAAATAATTGAAGGGAAACCAAAAGAAGCGAGCAAATTTATTTTACGGCTACGATTTTGTTGCGTCCACTACTGGGTACTAGTTTTGCAGAAGATAATATTTTTTTTTTCAATTTTTCCCCATTTTCTGTCATTAATTTTGATGACAAGTCAAATGAAGTGTCAAATTGAAGGTAATCTTCTTCTTGGTGATGCGAGCGACATCTACATGTGGTTCAATTCAATACCCTCGTTGACATTTTCCTTGAGAGGATGGAATAATTTTGCTCCGTGAAGGCAGATCTCAAGAATTTTCGAGATAAATAAATTTTATAATCCACAAGAAACGATTTTTTTGTAAAACAGATATATTTAGGAAGGTATACAATAAAAAATATATTTTAAACAGAAATTACTCCCTGAACACCATTCGACTCTCGATTCTCGACATCTGAATCGATTCTCAGACAGATCTGTTCGCGTGCAAATAAAATAAGTCAGATTAAGGCGAAAATTTGCAAATATATGCACATTTTTCACTTACTTCTGTGTACTCGAACAAATTTTATTTAAAATCTGAACAATTATGTACGAATATGCGGAGGCCTTGAAACTTCACAATCAGCTGGTTTCGAAACATACGACAGTTGTCGGTGTGAAACTCGTTTTTCTTGCATTTCACATCACTTTATGAGGCTCCCCTATCAGTACAAATCACTTCTAGAATGTTATCTCCAATAAAACATTTACTCGCCACAAAACGAATAATTTTAGCAAGCGGTTCACCCAGGCGTCAAGAGCTGGTTCAAATAATCGTAAGGCCATGTCATGACAATCCTCTTATTGCCTAATATCTCCGTGCTCTCCAGGGCCTTAACGCTGAACTATGTCCTTCTACATTCGAAGAGAATCTAAATCCAGCAGACTTTAAACAGTTCTCCGATTTCCTTGAACACACCGCACTGGGAAAAGCCGAAGAGGTCTACAGCCGGCTGAAGACAAAGTCTCCAGACGATGATCTCTTGGTCATCGCGGCAGATACAATGGTCACTATGGACAAGGAGATCTATGGCAAGCCAAAGAATGCCGATCATGCCGTTCAGATGCTCACAAGGTAACAAATCATCTATTTCCTGAATCCAGTTGTTCAAGGTGTTCTCAGACTTGCAGGTTCCTGTAATACAGCGCACACCGGAGTGGTTCTAAAGCATTCTCACGGCGTCGTCCGGTTTACGGAATCTGCTAATGTGTACTTTGGCAATTTGTCTAAGGAACAGATTCAAGGTTACGTCGACAGTGGTGAACCTTTGTAAGGAAAATTCCATGAGACTGTGGTCAGTACGTCTGAAGTTTGCCTCATTTCAGGGACAAAGCTGGAGCATATGGAATCAATGGCTTGGGAGGTGCTATGATACGAAAGATTGACGGGGACTTTTACACAGTGATGGGACTGCCGTTGTATCGATTGTCTGTGGAATTGTGCAAACTTTTTGGACATAAATGTGATTAATGAAAATTATGATGTTTTTTGTTGTGTTCCTTCACAGGGGAGCAGGACATTTACCCGATCCGCTCCCATCCTTAACCCCATTCTTTGCAAAAACCAATCTCGAGTCTCTACTGCTCTTTATTCAACTGTATGAGAAAATCTTTCAACACCTCCAACTGCTTCTGAACCGACTTAAAGCTAGTTCCACCGACGGAATCGTACTTCTCCGCAGTCAGATGGAAGTCCGCAACCTCAACGATGTCCACATCGAACTTGGGGCATATGTTCTGCAACTCACCCAACGTAAGATCCGGCAACTCTAAACCGCTCTCCTCGGACAGTGCCACCACCTTTCCGATCAGATTATGGGCCTCGCGGAAGGGGATGCCCTTCCGAACAAGGTAGTAGGCCTGAAAAGACACCAAATCCTGGTTAGCTCCCATCAGGTGCTGCAACTCCGCCCTTACCCAATCAGTGGCCAACATATCCGGACTCAAGCAAGACTCCATTCGATCCACATTCACCTTCAGAGTCTGCAGCACCCCAGTGGATACACTCAATGCCTGCTGTAGCTGGTCGAACGCCGTAAAGCAGTACTTCTTGTCGAACTGCAGGTCCTTGTTGTAGGTGGACGGCGTCCCTTTGATGGTCATCATGATGCCGGTCAGGCAACTGAAGATCTCACCTGAGATACCGCGCACAAGCTCCAAGCTA
This sequence comes from Eristalinus sepulchralis, assembly GCA_944738645.1. Taxonomy (NCBI): domain Eukaryota; kingdom Metazoa; phylum Arthropoda; class Insecta; order Diptera; family Syrphidae; genus Eristalinus; species Eristalinus sepulchralis. Next base: position 4,544,906 of record OX122886.1, on the reverse strand, counting down.
TCTGGGTTTCGTTTCTGCGGCATCAAGCTGCTGCCGGTGGAGAAGGCGTCAGAGATGCGGACGAAGTTAAACTCCCTGCTCGCGAAGAGGATTAGATCCTCTGCCAGCCGCGAGAGATGCACGCTGGCCAAGGACGCGGCGTAGATAAAGTCAACTGTGAACGAGATGCTTGAGAAGATCCCCTAAATCCACTCCAGCCTCGTGACTTACCAACAAAGTCTCGATCCCCCACCGCGTGCATGCTGTTCTGCGTCACGCTAGCGAAGCCTAGCAACTTCTGAAGCGTGACACGGTTGACGCCGAGCGGATTTCCAGCCAGGGCACCACTCCCGAGCGGCAGCACGTTCACTCGTTTCCTTAGATCCAGCAGACGCAGGCAGTCCTCCTTCAAGGCAAACGCGTGGCTAAGGATCCAGTGGGCGAAGTAAACCGGCTGAGCCCGCTGCAAGTGCGTATACCCCGGCATCAGAACCCCCGGGTATTTCTGCGCCAACTGAATCGCCGCCTGCATGGCCTTGGACAGGCTCTCCAAAGTCTCACGGATGGCCTTCCGCATCCATAGCCGCATGTCGGTCACAACCTGGTCGTTCCTGCTCCGGCCAGTGTGCAGCTTCTTGGCCACGTCTCCAATCAGCTCCGTTAGCCGGCGTTCGTTCACAGTGTGCACATCCTCGTCGCTTTCCTGGAACTGAATCAGGCCCTCCACCCAGTCGTAGCGCACCAGCTCGAGCCCCTTTCGGATGTTGTCGCACTCCTCCTTCGTGATGATCTTCGCCTCGCACAGTCCCACCGCGTACGCCTTGCTCCCATCGATGTCGTCCGCGTACAGACGCGAATCCACCGCCAGGCTGCAGTTGAAGTCGGCGAGGACCTTGTTCGTGTCCCCGGTGAAGCGGCCTCCCCACAGTTTCGACATTCTCGACGACGAACAGAGCACTGAATCTGCAACCGCGATCACTGCGACAACTGTGTTGGGTGTTGGGTAATGTCAAGGTTATCAGACCGAACCTAATCACAACAGCCGCCACCGCTGAGATTACGAATAGACGTGCCTGAGATAAGACGTCGGCTGAGGCTTCATCTGAGAGAGACTTATCTCGAGTGATGCCGCAACGGAGAGATGATGGCCGATACGATGGCATCGTGGCGAAATAAACAAACACCCGCTTGCCCGACTGGAACTGGAGCAGTGTGGCGGGTGTGTGATGTTTTAATTAGAACCTAAAACAACCGAGCGACGATGAGGTAGACAATAGTAAGCCACTGGTTCGCACGAAGGTTATTCAATGCATCAGCGATTTGCCGCGGCTCCGCGGGGCGTTGATTATGATCACAGGCAGCGGCGGAGGGGGTAGTTCGTGAGAATTGCCTTGTTATCATATCAAACGGGTTTTTGTTTTACTGCCCCTTCGGATTCGGAGGCTATGGGGGAGGACGTGGATTTATTTTCGTTTTGTTTGTTTGACGGGTTAAACTTACAAGGAGTTGCTAGGCAGAGTTGCGACTTTACTTTGGTGTTCCTTAAGGGACACAGCTTGGTCCGCTAGGTTTTTGCATTTCCTCTCTCAGCTTTTCCTTAATGGAAGTCCTGTTCAAGCCGAAATAGTGGTGGAACCTTTTGAAACTCCCAGAGGAGCGTTGTGTTGGTGGTATCTGGAGGAGGAATGCGCCCAGTCATGCGTCTATCGATACAACGCTTAAGGTGCCTAGTTCAGATGGGTAACACTGCTCAGTCCCGAAGAGCTTTTGAATCCGAGTCATTGGGACAACGCAACAGAAGACGACCTCGTCTGAGATGGTGCCCACAGATGAAGATGGACCTCAAGCAACTTGGTGTGCACAATTGGAGGCAGCTGGCAAGAGACCGTGTTAGATGAAGAGCCATATTGACTGATGCCCAGATCCGCTCCGACCTGTAATGCCACTCAAAGAGAAGGAAGAAGGAGGGAGGGACTGCTTGATGTTCGGGGATAAGATCCTAGAATCCAAAATTACCAAAATCCTGAGCAGTCAAAATATAATCTCGAAATCGAAGTCCTAGAGAAAGAATTGTAGACAATTTGTAAGGGGGGACATGTTGCCCCTTGCTTGGGGTTGCTTTGGGATTTGGAATTTCGGAATTTTGAATTTCGGAATTCTGTCTTAACGTAATCAGCCTCCTCCTTCAGAAACTTGATGTCTTACTTAGAGTCAGCTGCAGACTGATACGAACCATCTAGGGAACTTGTCCCTAGAGTGGTAGATCCAGTGAGCTACACACTTCCTATAGATCAGGGAATCAAAGACGGTGAAGAGCCTTAGTGACGTCAGCGCATTAGAGAGCAATGAGACATCTGTCTAACAAACCCTCCAAACTCGAAGCCTTTGCTGTCCGATCTGACCTGATCAGATGACCAAAGAGAAGGGTCACATCTGCCATTGAGGATGCTTTCAACTGCACTGGATACGACTCCATAAAAGAGAAACGACTTACTCGTGGATCAGAGCGATGCTGGACAATCCTTCGGTCACCTGTTCTGCAGGAGGAACGTTGGTTTGTCATTTCAAAGGCTGCCGCCCACAGGGTTGCGTTGTTTACCCACTTTTTATGAACCATGACGTAGTGGGTCTGTGCGTTGTCCCACGCCCCGGAGATCTGAACTGCTCTGTAGATTTCGAGTTGGTGACAATACCCATTCCCAGGTCCACCTCGGACTGTGGCGCTACAAGGGGAGGAAGGAGAAAAAGAAGACAATACTCAACTTCGAGCAAGCTATAAGGTTCCCTCAAATTTTGCCATAGCAAGTCGACCGTAGTTCCCCTCTTCTCGTCAAGGAACAATAGCACTTGTTGACTATAGCGTCACACAATCTAGTTTTTGGAGTTATCAACATTTTTGGCAGCTTTGTAGTGCTTGGATGACACACCCAAAGTTAGTCAATTCAAAGTGTGATGTCCCAAGAGTCACGATCACACAAATCCACAGAAAGGATCTTATAAGCGATCGTAAGGAGACAGATCTCTCGATAAGTGACTCGACCAACGATGCCTTCTTTCGTCGGCAACCGATAAAGGGGCACGCATCGGAAGTGCTTCCTTTTGACGATATCTTGCAGATGAGCTTTTACGTGCGTCTGATAAGATTATTTCCAGCTGCCTTCAACAGTTCCATCCACTCTAGCAGCTTTGTTTGATTTCCGTCCCGTTATTGCGGTCAGGACATCGTCCTATTCGCAGGAATAGAAGTCTTGTTCATTGTCGTCCCGATTCTAGAATCGAGAATTACCCCGTTTCGTTTTTTTTGAAAGCGAATCCTTAAAAAATTGCTGTATTCAAGGTGGTGGTGTCGGTTGTGGTGTACATGAAGTGACGGTACAGCTCCACCTTCGTCCACCATTTCCTTCTATTCTGCGCTCTGTTGCAATGTCAAAGTCCTATCAACACCAACTGGTGATCCAAAGAGAATGAACGAACCAACCCAAGCATTCCATGCCATCATCAAGTCCATTGAGGTCTTCTCTCCCAGAACCAGAACATCAAGTTAAAGCAAAGTCACATCCCTTAAGGTCTGAACATTTATTTGTAACACAAATTACTTGAACGTTTGAATACATAGCAGACCTCGTCCCTGACAGACACTAATTTTGGACAGGCAAGAAAAAATTACAAAAGACAACCACATCTCAACTCCAACGCCTTAGTTTACACTTGGACTTGAAGCGGTGTACTCCTCCAAGTACTTGTCGTTCTTCTCCAACTGCTGGTATCCAGCCGTAGGGAGGGGCGTCTTCGATCCAGCGATGAGCACACCCAGGCTCTGTTGCATCTGCCAGCGCCTTGCCTCGCGAATTGACTTGTTGCGTCGCAACGTCTTTGCCAGCATGAAGGCGCAAATCACTCCCAGGAACTGCAAAAAAAAAAAAACAAATGATCAACATCAAGCCTCAAATCAAGGTGCATTTGCAGTTCTCAAACCTGAACAAAGGCCACAGTCAGTGCTCCGGTAGCGATCAACATGGCGCTCTGCGAGATGATGAAGTCCATGCGGTTCAAGCAGCCAGACTCGAAGTGCTGAATGCACTGGGTTCCATTGGAATTCAACTGGCCACAGCACGAGGGCGGGACATAGATGTCCATCACATCAGTTCTGTTCTGGTTCTCCTCGAGGATGTCAGTCCAGTCGGCTGGTCCATCGATGCCACAGCACTCCAACTGAAAGGGAAAACAGTGTTCAGTGCGGGGAGTGGAATGTGAGTCGGAGCCATCTTACTCCAGATTGCATGAAGTCCACGCCGAGTTTGATGTACTCGTTGTCATTGTATTCCATCAGGGATTCGTTCATTGTGCGGATGAGCATTTCGCGCACCTCTCCGGGCAGGACGAATGCAGCGATGGCGGCTGACATCTCCAGGATGAAGATGATGAATAGCGAGACACCGTACTGGAAGAAGGGTTTTACTGAAAAGTGTTTCCCTGCGCAGGAGATGGACTTACCAAGTTGATCAGGAGGACACTTTCCTTGAGGGCACCCCAGGCACCGAGAGCTGCAACGAAGAGCATGATAATGCCAGTGGCAACCAGGAGCGCTGGCGGCGAGAGGAAACGATCGTCGATGAACTGACGGAAGTCCGTGAAGATTTCCTGAATTGTTATGCCAACCATGACCAGCAGGATTGCGGTGATCTGGAATGGAGGTTGTAAAGAATGAGAGATTCAGGGGAATGGGGGGAAGGGGTGAGGGGAGGTAGGGCGATTGCACCATGACCTAGGTAAACCAAGAGGAAGCCAAGGCCGGACATGGAGATGATTGCGTCCAGTGATAGCAGGACGACGCAATGCCAGGTAGAGGCAGTAGGAGGGCAGCGATGGGCAGCGATGAAAAAGGTGCAACAACGCGAAGTGGGACGACGTGATGATGAAGATGTGTCTATGCCAAAAGTGGCGATGACAGGAAACTAATGGCGGCAACTGCAGGGAATGGCAATGACTGGGTGAGGTGATGGTACGGAGGGGCAATGACAGGATGTTGAGGTGTCAGGAAGTGGAGACGACAGAAAGAGCCTAGCGGCGACTGCAGGGTATGAGTGGGTGGGTGATAGGGAGTGACTATTGCGGGACCTGAGGGGCGGTAACTACAAGAAATAACGATGACTGGGTGGGGGTGGCAGGATGTGGCGGTTGCGATGGTAGGATGTCGCTGTGGCAATGCTTGAACGTGGCGGAGACGATGGTTGGACGGTAGCGGTGGCGGTAGTAGAGCCTGACGTTGTAACAAATTGCAAGAGGGAAGACGTGGCAGAGGCCGGGACAAAATAAAGTCAGAAGGTGGCAGTAGCGAAAACAAGACGTCAAGATAGCAGAGCGTATCAAAACCAGGTTGTGGAGAAAAAAGGAACCAGGTTGTGGTTGTAAAAAATTCTAGTGATGTGAGACAGCAAATGGTACTGACAAGAAGTGGCGGCATCGGAGGAAGTTTCGAAACGAAGGCGATCTGGTTGAAAGGAGAAGTAAGCTTAGTCCCTTCCCTAAGTTTCTCTGAATCGTAGGAAAGGCAACAATGTAAAGCAACGTTTCAACAATTTCGACAATCAGAGGCATCTAGAGCCGAGTAAGAGTCAATGTCCAACAAGAGTTCCAGCATCTAAGTACCGCCGCACCCGATCATCTTCATCATCACTTCCTTTCGCGCACATCGATCGCAGAGTCACACAGAAACCTCCACAGCAACACATTGCGTCCATTATTGTAGTACAACGCCTTCACAGTGTTTACTCAGTTATGTGTTCTGCTTATGAACCATGTACAGGGGCTATCAGTTGCACGGCGAATTGTTTAACGCGATAACGAGTACACAGACGGTTGATTAAGTGCCGACGAGTTTCACAATAAGTCATCGCAGTGCCACACAAAATTTGCCACATCCGCCTCCCTCCTCCCCCACCCCCCAAACAAGGACACAGGACACAGCAGATACTCACGGCAAACATAAAGCTGATGATCAGGAGCATGTACTTGGCACACCTCATGCCAGAGTTCAGCTTGTAAGCCTCAGAAACGGTCGTCATGTTGCGTTCTGATGAAATCGTCTTTCGAATGATTCACTCGTCTTCTTCGCTTCCACTGAAAAATTTATAAATTTGTGAGCAAAAAGCTTCTAATCGATTGCACAATTCCGTGTGTAGCCCCCTATTTAGGCCGACTATGGAGAAAAACTGAAGCGGAGGTGCGAGCTTCACCCTGCTTTCGCCCACGGCTGGCAAAACACTTATCAGTGGAGACTGATAAAGCCTGATAGCGAGAGATAAGGTGCATTTTTTGTTTTTTTCTCCATTGTTTGCGTCGCGTTTTGAAGTGAAATATTTGCCAGTTTATGGAACAGGTACACTTTGTGGCAATCGATTGTCTTTGTCACACGTCGTAGCTTTTGGAGTATTCGTGTAAAGTGCACTGTTTTTTTCAGTCGATTCGTGTTGGCGCATACTTTGGGGTCTTAACGAGGCCTAACATCATGTAATGCAAACATAGATAAACAATCGGGGAATGAGGACAAAATGGGAGACGTTAAGGGCCGCTTACTGGTCATTCATACATGATTTCGAGACGAATTGCTTATCTTAGCCAGGTTGGGCCTAAATGAGTCAACTTAAGACACACGACGAAGGTTGGTTATGTGAAGAGTTTATCGTTTGAAGGTTTATGAGGCACATTTTCTTGAAATTCTGTTGAATCAAAAAGGGAGTGGATATCCATCCGAGAGATAGAGAAATGAAAGGGGTAATGCTTAAAGCGCGCACAGAACTGATCAAGTTCCTGAAAAGACCGAAAAGGTCGGTTATCCATTCAAGACACACAGATTTTAGAGGGACTCTCCACGAGTCAAGTTGGCATTTATGTTGGTGAAGATCAATGAGAGGAAAGTCTACTTGTGGGGGCAACCACTTCCAGGAATCTTAAGATCGATGATGAGTTTAAAGCAGAAATAGTGTTCATTTACGAGGGAATGCCTAAACTTATGGTAATACCTGCAAAAGGACATACACTCAGTCATACAGTTCTCAAAACCCTTGAATCTGTTGAAGATGATCTTTTTCCTGCCGCCCACCAGGCTCCGCACTTCTTAAGCTGCCTTCACGGTTGTTGGTCTTGCACCTCGAACTTGGATAACATCTAAGCGCAGTTCGTAAAGTTCGTCGTTCTGCTTGTCATAGAATTATCTCGCGTTCTTCTTCTTAGGATGGCTTTACAGTCTGAGGTGGACATAAACCTCAACTAATATACCTGTCCCGCTGGCATGGTCTTTAGCCAGCTGCCTTTAATTTCCCAACTCAAGTTGGTTGAGGTATTTATTCCCTTTGTATGTACCGCCGATGACGTCTTCGCTTCTGTCGACACTTTTGCAGATTTTTGTAAGACGTCGCTTCTAAATGTTTTGTTCAATCTCAATTTGGAGCCTCTCAGACAAACGGTTCTTCCAGATTCAGAGTTTTCCCAGACTCGGGCTTCTCTCTGACCTAGGATTCTTCCAGATCTCGGCTTTTTCCCCATCACGACTTTCCTCAGACCCAAAATTTCCGTAAACCCCACCCAGATCTAGGCTTCTAACAGACCCAGACTTCCTCCAGAGTCAGGGTTCTCCCAAAGCCAAGTTTCTCCCAAACCAAGGCTTCTCTCCAATCCAGACTACTTCCAGTCCGAGGTATTCCACACACGCAGGCTTCTCCCAGACCGATGTTAATCTAAGATGCAACCTTCCCACAGACCCAGACTTTTCAAAGGCCCAGCCTTCCCACAGACCCACATCTCTCAAAGACAAATTTTCTTCTAGATTCAAGCTTCTCCCGAGCCCAAGCTCCTCCCGAGTCCAAGCTTCTCCCCCAAAACCCAAACAGAATTCAATCTAAATCTCCGCATGGTTACTTGTTGTCAACCACTCCATTTTATTTGTCTCTCTAACATTAACATTGGTTATGGCGAATCACATACAAGGCACTAACAACTGTATACACCCGAGTCTCACGCTTTCTGGGCGTCAGGATTTACATCAGTCCAGTGATTCCATTCCGAATCTTCACCTCCCGTGCGATGTAGCAGGCAAAGATCACTCCGAAGAACTGCAAAGAAAGTCACCCATTATTGCCGCCGTCCATCCCTGTCTTAATGCGAGTGTAACTTACCTGCAAAATAGCAATTACAATGCCAGCAGCGCCTAGACTCACTGCGTGCGCGCTGATGAAGTTCGAAAACTCCGTCAGACAGCCAAAGGTGTGTCGGTTCTTGTCATTGACGAACTTAGTGCAAGCGAACGCTCCAACCACGCCATTCGGCACGTCGCAGCAACTGAAAGGCAAATCGTCTCCAAACAGTGGAGTCCAGTCCTTGTAATTCTCGATTCCGCAGCAGCCAAACTGCCAGAAAAGCACACACACGACACGTTGAGATCGATTAGACGGACAAATGGGACGAACTCACCTCTTTCTGCACGTAGTCCCACATGTCTGTGGTTGAATTCTTGTTTTCCTTTCCGTAGTCTTTGATTGAGTCCTGTAGGGTTCCGTTGATCAACGCTTGGGCGTCGTCTCTCAGGACATAGCCACTGATGCCAGCCGCCAGCTCAAGGATGAAAATGATTCCCAGCAGGATGGAGAAGATCAGGATGAGGCAGTAGTTCTCCTTCAGGGCGCCCCAGCAACCGACGAACGAAATGACGAAGATGAACGAGCCGATGACGATCAGGAATGTGGGGATGGAGAAGAAGTTCGACACCAAGAAGAGCTCGTACTCATTGTAAATGGTGCCGACGCCAACTCCGACTGCGATTAGGATTATGCCTGTGATCTGAAAGGGGAGTGGAGCCGTGAGATTGACATTCTGACTTGTTGGAGAGAATGAATGTCTTCCATCAACAACTTACCAAAAAGACCAAATTGAATGCGAACAAAGTGTACTTGACACAATTGGCGCTTCCGGTCAACAGCGACATCTTTGTACTTTGTGGCTTCTACAGTTGTCTGTCTCTTGTGCGCCTTCCTTTGTATGATATCCGCTGAAAAATAATTGAAAACAAATATAGATAGGAACACTCAGAAATCCGATTTAAAGTAGATCTTTGCGAGTAATCGTTGGGTCTTAGTGCAGTTTTATCGACAATTTGCCGAACAAAGGCAGACAAACTTAGCTGCCCGCTGCCGAGTTGATAACTTTTACCTCTGCGAGCGATAACGCAATCAATGGCGATTAGATTTTGAGGAATTGTTTGTTTCAAAATGATAGAGGCGAGCTTTCCTTTTGATTATGAACAATAATGGGGAATAACTTGCCCGGCTGTGGAGTAATCATTTATTCACAATCTGGTGTTGGGAGGGATTTTTGTCACGTATGAATGGGTTTTTGGTGGTGGCTTGTAAGTGGAGTGTTCCGAGGCTATGAACAAAGTGGCGTGGAAGTTTTCTATAACTTTTTTTTATAACTTGGATCAGGTTAAAATTAAGCCAACTAATCACTTGGTCCAAGCGGCTACACTCCAAACGGCAAAAAACTTAGCTATGGGCTCAATTATTTTGCAGGACTCCTTCCCTTTAAATGGAGGCTATGGCATCAAATGTGTCCTTTCAAGAGATCCGTCAAATAATTTCCTTGTATCGACCCATCATAAGCCGACTTTAGGAACGCTCTGAAGAGCATTCTTGAAGGCAACCATCTTAGTTTTCGTTACACGTTCAGATGGTTCACCTCCCTGACGTGGTCTCGGATTAACCTACACCAACTGGTCTGAAGCCCTTTCTACTTGCCCATAACTTCCAGTAGGTAAGGTCAATGGCCATAATGCGTCAACTTACACGCTTCCAGGTTCGAATCCTAAACGGAAGATTTCTCGTCTGTCCATCGTGCGTCGACTCACTTGCTGAAGATTCCAAGTTTCAGTCCCTGGATGAAATACCTCTCATCCGGCCATCGTGCGAAGACTCACAGCTACGATGAAGGCCACAGACACGATTCCACGAACTGAAATGGGGCATCATGAGTGGACTGATTCGATGAAGGTCCCAGACTCGATTCCACAAACAGACCACGGCGTCACCACTTTTGAGTTGCAGTCTTCAGAAGGAGCACTGAATGTCAGTGAAAGTATTTTCAAATTCCATTGTCGGCAATAAACTGTAGGTCCCATCTATTCGTGAGGGAATAATAGCGCGCACAACGAGTAGTTGATAAAGAAGCCACAATAGGTCCTGAACCCTTGTTGATTGAAGCACTTTCCATTTTGTTTATCGGAGTTATCAAACTTTTTTTTCAAAAATCGGACTCTATTTTTACCACTGTTGAATAAACTTTCATCAGAAGATAGCTGCCTGATGTGTCATTAGACTGCAGCTCTAAGTTCAGGTCAGTCTAGTGGATCATCTCAGTTCACTCTATTCAGTCGTTTAAAGAGGCATGTTTTGTACTGGAGGTAAACTTCTGGCGAATTGGTCCAAGGTACGGGGTTGATATGCGCCTCAACCGACATGGCCCTCCAGCTGAATCTCCAGCTACCTCCAGTTGAAATGACGAAAGAAAGCTCAATAAGGTCATTCGTTGTCTCAATACTTCAAATTCGAAGCGTTTTCAGCTCAAAACTGTGGACGTTCATGTCTTAGGCGTTGCGATAGTCATCTGGGGCGTTGAACTAGACTTTGTGCATTTCGCTGTATTCTCCTTAGAGTTTGGTTTTGATTTTCCTCTTCCAACCGTTAAACAAGAACTCAAGGCTTTTTTGATAGTGGGAAGAAAAATGAGCAGTGACGTGCGTCAAGGGTGCAGGAAGTTTCATTAGTACGGGGTGGGCCATGTGGTGCTTTATTATTCTTACATCAGTCAGTCGTTTCCAGTTTGAAATCATGACAGAAAATCAGTTTCATACATCGACGGAACAAAATGAAGAACTACGCTGGAAAAGCATTGAAAACTTGTTTCGAAAGTGAGTGCTGTGTCTTGGAGAAGTCGACTGGCTACCGCGGAACTGAGATCCCTTTTGAACAGTATTTTGTGGGGAACCGTGAAGGGCTGCTGTTTTGCTAACAATGCGAAAACGGTTCAAACAGAATATCATTCAGGCACACTGTGAGCTGCAGCTTTAAAAAACCAGCCAGGTTTTGGAAAATTGGTGCGCCAGAATGCATAGTCAGGGAAGGTAACTGCTTGACTGAGGTTTCTTCTTACAAGGAAGACCATGGAAAGCCAGGTTTCATTTTTGCATTTCAATGGAAAAATTCAAAATTTGGCACACCCTGTATATTTATCTTTAATAATTCTTCAGTTTTTGTTTTTCATTTGCACTGAATTTGGCGTTGATTTAGATACCAATCGTTGTGGGTAACCAAACAACAAAAGATAAGGGCATGAGCTATTCAGAGTGACGTCACGAAAACGAGAAGCAACTGCTGTGTTTGCTGAATCCAGTATACTTTGTTTCATGAAAGTAAGTCTGTAGCGCAAGCAAGTAGAAAAGGATTTAAGTCAACTTGGGGTGGGAAATTGGAGGCAGCTAGCGAGAGATCGTGTTTGCTGGAGAGGCAACTGGTTGAGTCCCAGGTCCGGCCTGGACTACAGAAAAAGAAGAAAGACCAGGAGAAGAAAGTAGTATAAAATTTCATGAAGAATGATGTCTCGATTTTTGACACAAATACTCCTTTGCGTGACAGTCTATTTTGACTGCAGATTTCCCTGGTGATTTTAAACTACACCCACTTCTCCTCCTCCTGGTTTTTAAGAGTGACTTCCTTCCAACTGACACAAACTACTCGATATAAGCAATTACTGCAGTTATCCATATTGTTCGCTACAAAATGCTGTATCTCTTGCAAATCGATGATTATATCTTTGCATTAGTTAGAAAAGCTATAATTGGTTTAGACAATCGATAAATTGAAATACGTAGCACTTTGTTATTACTTTCCTCCCCTTCAATTTAGGCGCTGACCTCACCATTCAAGTAATGAAAGATGTATCGAACTGATTAGATTAAACTTGGCTATAAATCATTGCAGTTTGTTCAATAGATTGAAAGGCAAAAGCGGCTGAAAAGACACTAAATTCTGTGAAAGCTTCAACTCGCCATGTGAATATTCACATATTTTTCAGCTCTGTTTGTTTGTTTTGTATTTTTAAAACATCGCCACGCGCATTTTCAATTCGAAATCTACTTCCCTTTAAACAAAACGTGTTACAGTTGTTGACCTATGCGAAGGTTACAAGAGAACATCGCGTTTAAGCCATTTCAGATGATGTAAATTTTCCTTTTCGATGACATTTGCGTGACCACATTCGAATCTAGCATTTAACTGTCACCCACTGATAAGAAACCTTCAATATGCGATGGAATTCAAAAGATACCACATTTCGGTAGGCTTTGACTTTGCCCGCATACGCCAAAGAAAGAGCTCGAGCATTGGGACTGAATCTCTGATCGCGAACCTTGGGGCGCTAATTAGTCTGCATCTTATCAGATGCGACGCATCGTGCCGTCCCTTGGCATATATCCACGTCAACTCACAAACAGCGATGACGAAGAAACCGCGCACCCATTACGACCTCATGAAATTCACTCACTCACTCAAAGGGAAGATATTCAGCAAGTATGTAGGTTTCTGTTTGTTCTGTCTGCGAAACTCACCACAGTCTGTTGTAGGCGAAATAAAAATGGGATGTCTGATGAAAGTGAAATTAAATCCGTTTCCAAGCGAATCACAGTTGATACTGATTTTCCGGTTCTCCAGGTGGGGGAAGCTCACGCTCTTCTCCAGCAGGCAATGGCTGGCCACAGGCACGATAGGCAACAGGCGACAGGTGTAAAGCTACCTCTCTGAGGTTGTGAAACACGACTGACCTTAATTTCAGTAAAGTGTCGATGAAAGGTTTTTTTTTTGGTTTTTTGTTCGTTTCGGCTTTTTTTTTTGCTCTCGTTTATCGAGTGGAGACGAAAAAGCTTCCCCGGGAGGGTATATGGAACCGGTTGAAGTTGAATTGTACGGCAAACAAAAGCTTTTTCTTATCGTTATCATTGCGCGGAGATAATGAGCAGGTGTGCTGGACGCAGGGTTATTTAGCTGCGTATGAAGCGACAGTAGGTTATATCGTGAGTTCAAGATCAAAATTAATCGATTTAAATGAATTTTGCTGTTGGTTTGGGGGAGTTTGTACTTCTGTCAAAGCTCCGTTATTACGTGGTTGGGAAAATACTTCAGCGCTAAATGGTTGGAAACAGATAATTGAAACGGTTGGGAAGAGTCGTGGACAAAATCCAATTTTAGATAGCATTTCCAAGTGTCTTAAGCTTTTCCACGTCAAAATGATTCATAACCTTGCGATTATCAATTTCTCAATATTATGATTCATAAGCAAATCAATCGTGATAACGAACAGTTTTCGAACAACCCTGTGACTTATACCGTAAGGGACACACTTCGTCAGAGTGTAAAGTTCGTTTGAGACAGGCAAGCAAATACACGACGTTATTTTGAGGCATGTGACACAGTTATCTCCAGAATGCTACTTGGTTCAAGTTGAAATTTTTCTAAAGCTTGTCACTCTTATCAGACTGCAGAAGCAATAAACTCTATCTCTTCAATAGAGGTCTTCGTTTTTTGATAAGGGAAAGATTTGTTGTTGAGCAAAGGTGTATTGAGTCCATTTCAAAGGATACATTCCAGGACTTTATGTGGACTTAAGAGACATGTCTGAAATTTTTCTTAAGGTTGACTTTCTAGCGATACTTCCTTCGGTTGATTTGCGACACTTTTCAGTCTTCTTTTATGGTTAAGGTTCTTGCTGCTATTTTTGTACCAATTTTTTGTCAGGTTCATGCCTTAGGACACACAAGCTTGTACTCACGTACAAACTTTTCCACGCTTCAGTAGACCCAGCGAATCACTGAAGTCGTGATGACGACTAACGATGGAGTCGCGTATTTTGTCCTAGCAAATCGCTTCAAAGCCCCTTTTTTCACTTAGAGCCGAGTGCTGAACGATAGCAAAGTAGATTCTGAAGGCTTCTGAATACTCCGCCAAATTCTCAGGAGGAGGAGATGATGAAACCACGAACTCTACAAACTGTAACATGGTCCAAAAAAAAAGGAAGACGACTGCACTGGAGTCATTTTAAGTAAATTGACAATGGAGTTCGAGCAATGAGAATTTTCGCAATGAAACACAGCCCACAACTACGAGAACAAAGCCCAGGCCGAAGCTCTTGGAAGGATCGTTGATATCAGAATACTTGGTTTGGATAACTAGAGGCAGTGTCCTCGGGACCGTAGGGTATGGAAGGCTGCCGTTTGTCAGCAAAGGAACTTTTACTAGTCGCAAAGCCGTTAAGAGCATGAAGTGAGTATTTGCAAATTAGCCGGAAATTTAATAATTTTGAATAAATTTGCACATTCGGCAATAAGAAAAAAACTCCATAGTTGCTGAAAAATCAATCACTGTTGTTTTGTGACAATAGCGACTTTTAAATCTTGACAGCACAGGCGAGATCTCTCAAATTAGTTCCTACTTAGGTCAAAGCGGCTTCTTCCTGCCTTGAATTTAACAATAATCAACAACACATTAACTTGTCACAAATTATTGAAGCTCTAGAATTAATTAAGAAGGAAACAAAATATCTTATTGGCAACACTTTCACACTCTCACTCACCCTCATTAAAAATCTCTAAACATGTCCCTGCCCTGAGCAACTTGTATCTCGAGAGTTTGCATTGCAACATGTGCTTTGAGCAACAAATCGATAAGAGGGTGTTTTTTTTCTGAACCTCCTGTGGGTTTTGCTTGTAATTTATGATGTCACTGTACAGTGGTCCCGAATTGGAAAACAAATACCCAAAATGGTTTCTTGGCCAATTTCGATTTTACACATATGAGAAAGTCAAATTTCTTCGGTTGTTAAATGAACCATTTTGTGATTGCCGTGGCGTAGTGGAAAAGTGCGTCGTCCCACACGCCGAAGGTTTAGGTTCGATTCCCGGACGGGACATCTTGCATTTTTTCATGGCACCACCTATATCGAGTTACTGACAACACTCAAAGAGTACCAATTGTCTATGAACAACTTCTCAAATCTTGCCGTTTGGAGTGGGCAAAATGCTGTAGGTCCCTTCTACTCGTGAGAGAACAGTAGCACGCACAACAGGAATAGAAGCTTGGACTTGGTCCATTGTGGAATGTAGTGCCACTCAACTATTATTGTCAAATAAGCCGGTTCGCGACAGTTCATGGGGAGGAAACGTTGAAATTTAGAAAAATGGATGTTGAAAATGCGCAAGACTTTCCTTAGACTCCAGAGTGATAGACATAAATTTGGCCTTCCAAACCTTTGTAAGCCAGACTTTTAATTTAAGTCGACTTTTCAAGGGGCCATTTCATTGTTTGATGAAGTGAAATAAGAGACTTACTGAACTGAAAGCTTAATAGTACTTCTATATATGATATTGCCGGCGAGAAGTTGTGGTTAATTGCGGCGACTTACAAGTTAAAGGTACCGGGTTCGTTTTCGGGACTGAATATTTTGCATTTTTTTTTGCAAACAACACACAAATTGTATTGAATTTGGAAATCTTCTCGAAGTTCGTCGTTCGGAATCAACTACAAATTGTCGAGATTTGAGAATTGAGAGGACAATAGCACGCACAACACAAGTAGCTGCTTAAAAAGAAATAAGCCCTGAATTACTTTTTGTAGTGCCATACAATTCATCGATGATTATTTAGCGGTTTTTGAGAACGTTTAAGTGGGCAATTTTTCGGCCATCTCTGTGTATTTGAAAACAATTCCTCTTGTTTTTTTAAGACACTGCGAAAGGAGGAGAGGAGTTAGATTGTATTGGTTCACTACATTGTCGTAAGTATTTAAGCAATTGCTTTCATTTGTACTTTATTGTACTAATGTAAGACGCATGCCTAGTAAGCGTGAAAAGACAAACGTTTGTTTCGACGTTTTTCTCGGAAACATTAATTTCTGATTCGCACTAGCTTCTTCAGCATCAAATCGTCTTGTGCGGGCCATTGCTCTCTCACGAGTGGAGTTGACATACACTTTATTGCAGACCCAAACCGAGGGAGTTGAGAAACTTCTTGCAGAAAATCTTTGAGTGTTCCGCCAACTCGAGAGATAGACTTAGAGCGTCTACCTTGGCCACAAATGTGCTCGTTCACAAGAAACCTTAATTTGTATTTTCTTTTTTAAAATATTTTAATTTCACTTCTACCATTTCTATTATTCTCAGCATTCAGCACGAACAGGTCCTGATATTGCACGTCACCAAAAAAGTAAGAAATAGAACAAAGTTAAATTTATTTAATTATTTATTGTTCAATTTCGATGAGAGTGTACATATATAAAATAAAATTCGTAAAGTTCTAAAAATTATGAGTATCATTCGTTGTTAGGTCCATACATATCTTTGCACATGTATGCGTGTGTGTGTGTGTCTGCATATGAAGCAGTTTTCTTCCACGAAAAAATAGGCATTTTACCGGTTAATTGTTATTGTCTCTAGTTAGCATTTATCGCACGAATTCAATATTGTATTAAATAAAGTTTTAGTCAGAGCAAAAATATCTTATGTCTAAGAAGGTGTTGATCCTCGAGGACTTTGTCTTGCTCTCTGTCTTATGGTTCTCGTCTGATGCGTCTTCCGGTCTAGTGGATTTCACTAGCGTAGATTAGTCTATTAGTGCTATCGATAAATTAACCTCGGTATCTGGGGGGGTGGCAGTTTGTTAGAGTCCATTGATTAGTTCATGCTGTCTTTCTTCAGAGATGCTGTGCTCTTCGCATGGGTTGGATGATGCTTTGGATAGGAAAATCTTATTTCCTGTCCTTGCTGGAACTTTTCGACGTCATCTTCGACGTGGATGATGCGGATGATGAACGATGTTTTGAGCTATTTTTACCGTGACTGTAAACGAGAAGAGAATATAAATCAGATGGAGAAGATGTCAATTTGAGGACTGATTGGAATTAATCTAGGACTACAGTACTGTTTCCATGCCAAAAGTCTGCAAGAAAGATTTTAAAACTACAGACTAGTACAGCTAAGAGTACACAACTAGAGTGAGGAAAAACAAATAAATCTTTTGCATTGGTTAATGTCAATTCAAAGACTCTCCCTGGGGAATCCTTTTTGAGTTAGGTGTCCTTTGATGAGGCTGGAGTGTCCACAAACAAGATAGCATGTTCATAGCCAGTTAGGGAATTGTGTTTTTTTTTTTAAATTAGTTTTTGCTGAAAGTTTTTCTTTTTGTTTGGATTGTGATTGGATGGGGTTGTGGTGGAGTTCTTCTTTTCGTGATTTTTTTTAGCTTGGATGGGTGTGATATTTTTGGCTTCAGACGAAACAGAGAATGTTAGACGCTGTTTCTTTGAATGTTTGAGTGAGAAAACTGTACCTCAGAAATGTAAAAAAACGGCCTACAAGGATGAACGTTTTGTTTTTGGAAAACTTAAGGGTTTAAGGGCTATTCCTGTTTCAAAAATGTGAAATACCAACTGGCGGTAAAGCTTGAGCTGGTCGTTCATTCACGGCACGGGTCGATGCAAAATTTTAAAAAATATCTTACATCCATGTGACCATCAAGGACTTTCCACTATTTGTATTCAAATGACGGATTACAGGTTGTAGGGCATGTTTAAGAGCTGTCAAAGAAGAGCAGAACAACGGAGCAGATTCCTGTCACCTGTGAATACAACAATTTGCATCCGATCGCAAAGTTCGAAAAGGTGAATGAAATCGGGAAAGGCATGAGCGTCTAACTAACCGACAACAACCGGCTTTCCTGCATTAGACAACAATTCTCAACTAGGTCTTCAAAACAAAGAGAGATTGGTCAAACCTCTAGCCATAGTCCACGTCTGGAGGGCACTGCGGATTCACGACAACATAAGACTGCCTCGAAGCAGAGAACCCAGCAGTCATAACTGGTCTTGTAAGTATGCGGCTGGAAAAGAAAAGGTTCAGATGTTAAAAAGATGGCATTGGTCAGTCATCTAAGATGGGACTAGGCACACTGCTGAACATCTAGGCAGGTGTTGCGGCTAACTTGTGGAATGGCAAACAGATAAACTAAGGTTTTCCTGTGGAGGAAGAAAAACTAAGACAGCCCTGGACAGCGTCAAGGCAGTCATTGAAATCGAGAACAACGCACTAAGTTCATCAGGCCTGCTCAGACGCGCTAATTACAAAACACTCAAGCAAAACGAGCCCAAATCCTTAAGGAGAAAAGTAGAGTTAGCTACAACATATTCGGGTTCATTCAATGGTATGGCTCGCAAATGAAGAGAGAAAGGCCAGGAAGAGAGTACCCCCTTTGAGGGGCTGGGGCTGACATGAAGAAGGAGGACCTCCAAAGTTTTGAAGCTGTCAGTTGGCACAAGTGAAGTGTTGGCCAGTGATAGACTCATAATGAAGTTTACACAGTAGACGACCACCATGTCAGACACGAGAAGGCTCGTGATGCGAAAAAAGGGGGGGGGGAAACTTACTTCTCAACTTAGACACCATCATCTCGAAGTGACCCTCAGTGAGATTGCGGACAAGGGTATCCGGTGGCTGAAGTAAAAAGACTGGGAAACTGAGCTCAAAATAATGAAATATGCAAACATTGTCAAAATGAACTTGTGGACCTAAGAAATTCAGAAAATATATTCCCTGGGGATCAATGGAAGTCAGACAGTTTGAGTGAAGCAATCATAAAGAAAAAGTAAGCCCTCTTCAAACAGTCGACAATCTTCAAGGTTTAAGGTTTTCAAGCTTCTTCAATAATGATGACGATGATGACGACTAACCCCTTAATGAGCTGGAGAAATTTTAGCCTAGAAGGGAGCCTCAGAGAAGCCTCGAGTCACGTTTCGTGTCTAAGCGAGAAATACTGATTTTGACACGAGAATCGAGCTTTACGGGCCGTACTTCAGCAGAGACACAACAGAGTACAAGGAGGACTGCATGGACGTTAAATACTTCTCGATCGTACATCCCTTACCTGAGCAAAACAACAGGACTTTGTGTGGGTACAAGCCATTGAAGGTACTAACTTCTTCAGCTACCACTTCTGTCGCTTATATTGTTCCCTCGCAAGTGGGAGTGCAGTTTAATACCAACTATAAGCTCAAAGGTTAAGAAGGCCTTTCTGCACCTTAATACCGACTCTAATCCTTTTCTAGACAGCTATTCTGTCTCGCTAGTCATGAAAAGTTTAAAAGGTGATTTTGAAACAAATTTAGAGACATAGAGGCTTTAAAATTCGCCAAGTCAACTAGTGTTGACCTGACAGGACAGAAAGACGAATTCGAATAAGAACAAAACAGGAGACGAAGGACTGCATTTGGAGCGCCTTAGGAGATATTTCAGAAAACAACTCATCATTCAGAAAATGGCTTTCTTGAATTTGACATCAGTACAGAGGTCAAATTTGAATATAATTTCCAATTTTGTGAAAATACAAATCCCACAAGCACCGCTTTAAGGGGCAAAAAACTTCTGAAGGCATTCCCCGGTTCACTGACCAACCATTCAAAACTACAAGACCCTCCTTTAAGAAAAATATTAATACTACGTGTACTCACAAAGTACTACTCTACGTGAAATTTTGAAAATTAGTCCAAAGAGCAAGCTAAGCTAGGAGTAGGATGAAAAAAGTGTTTTTTTGAGAGAGACAGAGAGCGTTAATATCTGAAAACTGAAAATTCAAAAAGTAGCAGCTTCTACGTTCCAATTGAGTGATCTTCGATCTAGTACATTTTTTTTGGTTTTAAAGTTAGTTGCAGCGCACACTAGGCATACCGGCCCAAGCTCGGAAGCCCACCAGGTGTTAGATGAGGACAGAGGGACAGAGTGTGTGAGAGAGTGAGAGAAACAATAAAATGTAAATTTGAATGAGTATCCTTACGCGAGGGAAAGTAAAAAAGGATTTCCATGTCACGCGGTGGGAGAGATGTTTGTGTTTAGGTTTTAGGACCGATTCGTTTTTTTTGTTTTGGTCTCGTTTCGAAAATGGATGAAAATGTTGGAACAGAAATTTTGCGGTTTCTTTGGTCATTTCGACGGTGTTCGTCTGAAAGCGGATCGAAAGTTTGTGGCGATTGCAAGGATAAGCAGAGGAGTGTAGAGCGGTAGAGTGGTGTTAAGTGTTTGTTTGTTTGTGCTGGTGGTGGTGGTGCGCTTAAGGCCGGGTGTTAGAGTGCTCTCCTTGAGTCAGGGATATCCTCTGGCTATGAACATGCACAAATCGCAAACGGGTTCGTCACTCGGTGTACTCTTCGCGCCAGGGAGGGCCGCGGTATCTGCTCGTCGTCGGTGGCATTGTCCGGCGTCGCCTTGACGGCGCTGGGCGTCGCGTACAGCAGGTAGTTGTCGTAGATGTTGCTAACGTCTGAGTTGCGCTTCGCGGGCAGGTAGTACTTGGACGGAAGGAAGGTGAAGGACGACGTCGAATTGGTGAGGGAGAGTTTTTTCTCCTTCTTCGGCTGGGTGTGGGCTTTTAAACGTTTCTTACGCGGCGGTGGTATGATACGCGTTACGAGTGGCTGTTCTAATACGTACATCAGGGCGTCGGAGTTGTTTCCCGACGAGGACATGGTGGCCGACTTGCTTCCGGTGGAGCGGTGGGGTCGACTGTGATGGCGCTCTGATTGCGATTGGCTGGAATGAGCTAGAGGAAAGGAAGCGTCAGGGTGGATTACATGGGGATGTGATGTGGAAAACCAACCCTTCGACTTTGACAGGCGTTCGGTGGAGGATTTGCTCGGCTTCTCGTTCTCCGCTCGGCTGCGGCTGCTGGTCTTTGTGCTGCTCCTGGACTCCACGGTGGAGGAGGTGTGCGCGGTGCGCTTGTGGTCCGCGTCGGATTTCGTGGCTGCGTGCGAGCTGCGATGTGAGCGACTCTGCTGTGGGTCATGACTCTCGACACGATCTCTGGCTGATGACCGTGGGGTGACCTTATGGCGATCGTGGCTCTCGGTGCTGCTGCGCAGTGAACGCTGCTGCTGGCTGTTGTGGTGGCGCACTAGCTGCGGTGCTTCGTCTTTCGTTGTGGTTGTGCTTGTGGTTCGTTTCGGCTTGCGGATCATTTCGATTTTGTGCGTTGTGTCCTCGGTTGAGCTGTTACCGGACTTTTGCGAATCGCGGCTACTGGATCGGTACTTGAGGCAGCGACTGGTGGTCTTCGGCTTCAGGTTGACGTACTCGTTCTCTCTCGAACGAGACCTCGAACGCTGCTTTGTGGGGGTTGCTGGCAAACTGTCGCAGGACGACGCTGACGAGGCGCGGTTGGAGCACTCACGAACAATGCGGTGTGGCGTCGTTCGAGGACGGGATGAAGTCTTGCCGACTGGCTTTGTGAACTTCTCATCGATCGTTTCAAGGGGCTTGGATGAGCGTCTGGTGAGTGATCGACGGCGTAGATCTTTTTTAGCGGCTTCATCGGAGACGGCCTGAAAGGGAACAAAATTTAAGCTGGAAATAGGTCGTTTTTGAAGACTCACCTTCAAAGTTTGATCTGCTGTGCGGGTCATCTCACTGAGGATCATCTCATCCCGTTCCAGGTCGGTTTGCCTGCAGTACGCCCCTGGTGACTTGATGTTCTCGTAGATTCCGTCCGTTTGATCGTCTGAGCTGTCCACGGGGCTGCGGCTGCGGTGACGCTGAGCGGCGATGGACGGAGCCACCACCGCCGTCTTCGTTACGATTTGTGGTTCAACCAGAATCGGACTGTGACGTAAAAGGTCTGGTTTATCGCTGGGAAGGCTCCACTGAGTGGCAGATCTCTCCGGGTCCTTCGACGCTGTAGGTAGCTTTCGTGTTGGCAGAGATCGCTTGGAAGCTGTGATGAGCTTGGGTTTCGATGCTGCTGTGGCAGAGCGGGCATCCGTGGTATCGGATGACGAAACTTTGACCCCAAAGTAGGAGAGTTCATGTTCCCGCAGTTTGCGGGCACCACGAGTTTCTCGCACGATCTTCAGGTGGTCAGTTGACTCTGAGGTTGCTGTGGAGGGTGAGGTTTTCGACTGGGATTGGTGATGTTCAGGATCTTTTTGAAGTACTGTTGGTTTGACTGAAAGGAAGAAGATGGTTTTGCAGGGGTTTGTGAGTCATGAGAGTGATTGACGGGTCTTACCTGCGGTGACAGTTCTGGGCTTGGCCACTGGGGGCTGAATTCGAATAGATTCGGGCTTTTTAATAGCCGTTGCCATTGGGGAATGCAGTTCTATGTTCATTATATTCGATTGTGGAACTTCTATGAAAGAAAAATGGCAAAGAAATGAGTTGAGGCTGGTTTAGAAGGAAGATTGGATCAAAAGAAAATATCTATCACAGAATTTTGAGTTCAAAACATGAGTTTTTGAATAATTCAACAGTCGAAAATGTGTCAAATGGTGTCTGCTAGAGAGTTTCAGTCTGTTACACAAGGTATCTGTGCCTGCCACTTTACCAGCAAGGACGCTTTTGAGATTGAAAACCAAGTTTCTGCCCTTAAATGACCCAAAAACGGTGTTTGGATTTATACTTCGGCCTACAACTCGGTTGTTAACATCATTTTCGAGCAGGACGGACTGTTTTTAATAGCTACAGAAAAGGATCGTGCCCTCTGAAGGATTTTGAGGCCTTAAACAGTGCTTTAACGATCTCAGAAGGTTTTAGCCGTGTTTGTGGACCTAAAACGGTGTCTGAAGGCCTTGATGAGTGAACGGCCAATTTTGATTAAAAAGCATGGACTAAGTAGTCTGTTAGAGTCAGAAGATATAGAAGAACATCTTTAAAGCAACGCAATTTTCTCCCCCTTCCATCACTCCTGACGAGAGTCGTGGGGATCTGCAACCTATCCAAGGGATGATCTACTCCCGTCAACCAATTCCTCTTACCTGTATTCAGCTTCATGACACTCTGCGTCTTTAAAACCGTTCGCTTCGCCTTCACACGGCTCCAGCTGCCCGAGAGTTCACTTCCTCCATAGCCACACGTCTCGTCATCGTCATCCTCATCATCATCCAGATCGCCACCAAAGTACCCTTTCACCTCCTCATCAGCCCGGGCACTGTCATCACTGTCCAGCCCGGCGTGTTCGTACATCCGCCGCAGCTGCGACAACTGATGACTTACGGAGTTCGTCGTCGAGCCCACCACCTTCAGCCGGGGCGCCGCAATCGGCCTCGAACTGCGACTTGCTCTCAAGTCCTCGTTCAGTGACGAACTGTAGGACGAGCTGCTGAGAGACGTGTTCACTTTGTGGCTCAGGCTCGACACGTGCTTCGTGGTCACCGAAGCCGTTTGAGTCTCCGCCCCACTGGAGGTTGTCGACGAGATGCTTAGTCGTCGCATGGCCTCGTCGAATTGATTTGCCGAGCGCAGTGTCTTGATTATGAGTGGCGTCGACTTGAGCCCGTCATCAATGAGGGGTGGCGATAGCTTGACGACCGGCGACAGCCCGTAGAAGTCGTGCTTCAGCTGGTCTTCGTAGCTGGATCGGGGCGTACCTGAAATATGGTTGGAATGGTGTGTGTTTGCTTTTGTTTCGGTTGAAAAGTGAGAAATTTTGTGTGCAAATGGCGGGGGTTAACTGTTGTTTCCAATTAGTTGAGGGGAGCAAGAAGCTTGTCAATTGTGTTAAGGATTAGGGGTTAGAGTTGGCATGCGTTAGTTATGAGAAAGAATTAGTAAATCATACATTTGTGAAAGTCCGTCCAACAAGGACGTAGATCATCCCCCAAAAAATAGGTTCAAACGAAAATTCAACTCAAGCTACAGACACTACAGACAAACACAGATTGGGGGCAACAGGCGTGTGCCCACAAAGTCTAGGAGTTCTACGTAAGGAGCACACAGTCGGGGTCTTACCTGTGTCGGTCCACTCATAGGGCGAGTTGGAGAGGTTCAGGTTGATTTTCGTCGAGTACCCGGCACCCTCCTTCCGCTCCTCGACGATGCGAATTCGTTCGGCCACGGACTTGGAAGGGACGGTGGTCTCCTTGAAATCTGCAAAAGAGACGAAAGTGCATAAAGGATCTCCAAGTTTGGGGCGTTCCCTTACCTTCCTCCGTCTGGTCACGTTCCCCGCTAAAACCCCTCGAATTGACGGGCTTCAGCTGGACACCCCACAGAGCGTCAGTGCTTTCAATGTTCTCCCCAAGGTGATAGGGCTTCGGCTTGATGGGCTTGTTCTTCAAGATACCGCGAATCGATATCTCGTCCTGATGGTCATCGCCATCCCGGCTCTCCATCTCAACGCTGATGGGAATGGACACTGTTACGTTGCTCATGGGAGACTTCTCCTCAACGAGATCCTCCTCGGCGTCAGGCGTCTCGTCAAAGATCGCCTTGTGCTCGTCGCCGAAGTGAATCACTGGCAGCCCTGCTTTGGCGGCATCCAGCGACGAGCTGCTACTGGTGGTGGTGCTGCTGCCGCTGCTGCTACGTCTCCTTCGGCGAAAGTTGTTCGATGGTGGCGGCTTTCCGTCAGTCTCGACGATGTTCACACGTCCGGATTCGGCGGCGAAGTGCACCTCTGTCTTGCAGAACTCGACGCGCTTCTGCCGCCGCGAGTTATCATCGCTGAATCCGGAGTTCTGGGGGGATGTGTCCTTGGAGTGGAAGCCATTCAAGTGGACCGCTGAGGTTTTCCTCAGATTCTCACGCACATACTGACTCTCGTCAACTGCGATCGAGTGTCGCTTCATCTCCGCTGATTCAGCATCCGACTGGGGTTGGGTGCGGTGGCGCAGACGCCGCTGTACCATGGTCCGGGGTCTACTCTCGGATGCTCCCTGATCTCCAAATGTGATCACTGTACTTCTGGTAGATGGGGTCGTAGCGTCTGTCGTCGGAGACCAGTTGCCCAAGTCACTCGACCGCCCCAGGCCACTGTCGGTGGAGTTTTCAAAACGGAACATGCTCTTGTCGTTAGGCGGCGACATCTTTTCGAACCCGTACGACTTCCGCCGTAGATGCCACTCCGCCGAGGACGTGTCCTTGTACTTGGCGTTTCTCGACTCCAGGCTGTTAGTCGTGTGTAGATTCCCGTTCACCCGGGGGGTGTATTGGAAAGCCGTCACTGGACTGGGTGCAGCCGCAACCTCCGTCAGGGTCGGCTCCCCATCTTCGTCTACCTTCTTCGTGACGAAGTCGTCCTTGTACAGAGACTCGTCGCTTAACTTTTTCAACTTGCCACGGATTTCTTTCAGGGATTCGGCGGTTAGGAAGGATGCTGTCTTCTTCTTGGTCACCAGGGGGGAGGCAGCGCCACTGTCGGCACCGCTGCCGCCATTCAGAATACTGTCGAGTGCGACCAGGTCTACGTGGTTGTTTCTCATCGCGGTGCTCAACCGACGACCGTTTTCCAACTCTGCACGGATCTTTGACACACTCACCGAACGCTCGGGGAGGTCTACTGGACGCGTGGCTGCGGGCTTCGTCGTCTCCGCCGCGGTTGTGGATGGAAACTGAAACGAACGCCGGATCTTGCTGACACGTCGCCACTCCGCAGGTTCGTCATCATTATCATCTCCTCCGTCGCCGAGAGCGACTCCACCACCGCCATTTGCATGTGCGCTGGTGTTCCCATTCGATGTCAAGTCGTCTGTCGAAATCGAACGCCCTCGCTGAAGCGACGACGACGACGTTGAGTGCCTGTGTGTTTTGTGTGTACGGCGCACCGCAAGAGAAAAGAAACTCAATTACTTTCTGATACATAGCGGGTGGTGGGAGGGGTTAGGATGAGGAGGAGGCAACAGAAATCAACAACTCACCAGGTTGCTTCCTGTCGTCGACGTGACGCTGATGAGTTCACTCTATCATCGTCGTCGTTGTCGTCACCGCCAACATCATCAATATCTCGACTGCAGATGTCGATGATTTTACCGCCGCCGCCGCCACCGCCGTTGCTGTTGCTGTTGGTGCCACCTACATGGACTTCCGTCGTGGGCAGATCGTATCGACTGCTGTCGTAACGAAATAATCCCGAGCTGGTCGTCGTTGTGGCTGCTCTCCTGGTGGGGCCAGTCGGGGAGGGTGTCTGCTGCTGTTGCCGTCGTCGCGGTGATGCTGTAGCCGACGACGAGGACGGTGCAACATTGCTGGAGTTGTGTAGGATTGCTTTGTTCTGGCTGCTGGTGCCGTTCGTAACAGTAGGTGTGCTCTTCTGCAAGGAAACAAGCGGATAAGGGTTCAGATCAATCATTGGAAGCGTCTAGCTTCTTCGTCTCTACTCACCATTAGATTGCTCAATTTGAGGCTTGGCGTCGCACTGAACAGATGATGCTGGGGCTGGTGTTGCTGCGGCGTCACCTTTGACTTGTGATTCAGGAGGAAACTGTCCATCAATCGGTCGTCCTCCCCTGCTCCGTTATGGCTCTCGCTGAGACTGCCTTGAAATCTCTGCGAGTGACTGCCGAAGTAACTGCGACTGTGGCTGGCACCAACGCCAGTCATAAGTGGACTCGAGCAGTTCGACGATGACGCGGACGATGACGAAGTCGCCGTCCACCGGGACGAAGTCGTCTGGACCGTGTGTGCGCGTATCACCTGCATAGAGCCGGAGGATGTACGCGCCTGCAGCACCTCTAGTTGCTTACGCTGACTGTGCTGTGTGCCGTTCGGCTGCGAGACGTTCTGCGAGTCGACCACCTGGAAGCACAGAGAGCGAGTGAGATAAAGTGCGCTCGTTAGTCGTTATCGCGGGACATTGTTTTCGAAGGCTGACTTCTATAATATTCTGGACATTCACCGAGCCCAGGCTGAGTCACCCGAATCTTGGTCAAGAGGCGACTGACCACCAAACAAAGAAGTGTGCCCCCTAGATCGGGCGGGGAGCAGAGGTAATTGTTCGACATGGTAAACGGGGACATGGAGAACACTAGGTTACTCATTGGGTGCCGAGACGTGTTGCGGTTGCATGTGCCCGATTGCATGAGCAATGATTGAGGCATTCAGCTAGTCTGGGAAATCGAAGGGAACAATGGCTGGTGGAGAGCTGGCGGGCTTACGAAATGTAAAGACTGCCGCCACTATGTGGTGGAAGCTGCGATTACATGCTTAACCTGGGAATCGTGCGGGTTCAAGAAACTTCTCCCAAAGCTGGCTAACAGGTCTAAGAAGAGTCACTTCAAAGCAAGGCATCTTCAGCAGTTTCCGCTGCTCCATCAACCAGTTCCAACCGGATTCCCATTCGAGGGACAGAGACTAAGTGCCCGATCCACCAACAGGTTGTCATCGCACTTCATAATGGCCGACGATTATGAGTCCTTTTACAGAGATTTCTCTCATGATTACTGCTAATCAACGTTAGAACGAGGCGGCGACGACCCTCTGGCGCATCCAGCTTTCATCAGTCTTATAGACGGCATCCGCACCTCTTATCAGCAGGTTCGTCGCGCACAGGAAACGATAATTGAATGGAATCCATTGATTGGTTCCCCAGCCAGTTGGCTTTCCTCCCCCGTGTCGCCGCCGCTGACAATTTATGAGAGGAGAGGCGCAAAGTCCCAGAGGAAGTCCCCGGCTAATTTATCAAACGGCCTAAGCTGGGTGTTTAGCAATTACAGCATCCGACGTGGGGGCCATGGGGACGGGTGAGTGATCATGCGAAAAGCACACTCGACGTGTAGCTGCAGATTATAATCATCTATCGTCGTCGTTGTCGTTGTGGTTGTCGTCATCTTCGTTGTCGCCGTCGTAGAATGTCGGCAATTATTGCCCGGCGTCTAGTGGTGCCGTTTCGAGATAAGAGCAAGCGACGACGACACGACGACGTGTTGCACTGGGTGAAGATGGCTGAGAAGTGTTGTAAAGTGCGTGTGCACACCCCACCTTGTGGCCAATTACTTGAGATTGTCGACTGGCGGCGGAAAATGAAAATGACATCCGATTCATTTAGCTGATAATCACCAGCAGCACCGGATCCACGGAGCACTGGCTCTGACTGTGGTAAGGTGGAGTGGCCAACAAATCAATTCGGGACTAAAAGGAGGTTAATTGTGGACTTAAAGTGATCTGCAATTGGGAGGTGTGGTGACAAATTGACCACTTGGACGGAGTTTAAGGTGTGGAAATGCATTTGTTGTGGATTCTGCTAATAGAACGAATTTGCCACATTCGAGAGTGGCTGAGATAGGTGTCAAAATTCTGGTCAAATGCCAATTAGACTGTGAACCAACATCTGTCTGCGCCTGAAGACAACCGCTGCTGCATCTGGGGCATGCCTTTCAGGTTGAGCCCCACGTCCACCTAAGACATGCAATCCGAAGACGCATGTGGGACTTTAACTGATTCACCTTCAACTGACCCTCCTGTGTTGAACGCAACCCAAGCAGGAACAATCTCCCATCAAACGTAACATCCTGAGATCAACCATTAAGCTCATACACGAACCGGTTGGCAGTAAACGCCAAGAATGACACTAAAGAAGAACACAAGACAAAACACTTCCCACGGCACACCATGACATTTTCCAGAGAATCACCCCAAAGCCAGGCAGCAGAATATCCCAGAAAAGTAAACCAAAAACCAGACCCGAAGGCCACCTCACCCGTTTCTCACGAGCTGACCTATCCCAACACACATGACTCTGCGACGCACGAAGTTATGACAAAAAAGCAGCCCTCTGAACCCGAAAAGAAACGCAAGAAGCATGGAATTTGCATATACCCTCGAAGTAACACCAGAAGCCGAGGCGATCGCCAGATTCCCATGGCTTGAGCCGGAGCGAAGAAGAACCTCCCAAGGCCAAGGTGCCGACACCATCTTGATAACCCGTACCTCGGCCGCTGCCTAGACCATCAATACCGCGGCAATATCGAGGGAATATGATCGGTTTGGTATCTCGGGCGGCGAACGGCAGCAGCCGCAGGAGCGAAGCGGCAGCAAACACCACATCAGCGGCACCATCATCATCAGAGGTGCAGCAGCGGAAGCATCATCATCATCTTCATCGTCGTTGCCATCTTCATCGTTGTGGCCGTGGTCGTGGTCATGGTCCGTAGTCGCAGTCATTGTTGTCGTCGTCTCCTCCATCGTCATCTGCCAATAATCCGCGCACAAGAGTGGTGGCAGACGGCAGAGGAACTGGTAGACCAGGCCGGCCAACAATCGATGTCGTTAACAAAATGCATCCCGATTAGAGGCGCATCCGCACATTCGGCGGGATGTGGGATTACGAGTCGTCAGAGGTTAAGGACTCCCTTATGGGCAGAGTCCCTCTGGAGCCGCCATCATCGTACCCCCCCGACAGAAGCACAGGCGCAATATATTTAAAAATAGTTTGCAAGCCTTACAGCCACTCTCCGCCGCTGCATGCCCATGTGTGTCTTTTGCTTTGGCTCGTCTATGACGCGAAGGATAGATGCGCCGCCGTTCCGCTGCCTCGTCGCACAGCCCGCTGTGTGCGCTCATTGCCATGCCAGCGGGTATCATGCAATCTCATGAAGTACCCATCCTCTTCGTGAATAGACTGACTTTGTGGCATGCAGGAGGCCCCACAGCGGCGCGGGGAGGGGGTGGGTAGAGCTCTTGAAAAATGCAAAACACTTCTTGTATAACGATCAGTCTGCGAATAAATTTGCAGAGAAGTGCAGAGAAGACCTTTCAGAGTTGTGTGTTGTTCCCTCCTTCCCAGCCGGCCCTCACGAAGACGATGATGACGACGACGATGTCGATGTCTGGCAGACGAGAGAGGGAGGCTTGCGGTGGTTGGGTTTTAAACTTAAACTTGACTTTGGTCTGTTAGAGGCGCATCACGAAAGAGCGATTGCGAATTCAGCGGGCACAGTGGAACCAATCGGAGGACGGCTGGGTGGTTGAGAAGGTTGCGGGATCGCAGAAGATGTCCGGAATGGAGCAATAATTTGAAAGTTGAAGGCTGATTGTAGGGACGCGGCTTAGAGTCTAAATTTTATGAACAAATTTGAAAACTTTCTTTAGGGATTCTGAGTAGAGTTCTGACCTTTTTAGAGGCGGAAAGTCGAAAATGCCCAGACAAGACGAATTTTGGACATTTTTTAAATTTTGGCAAAATTTGATCCGACGCCTAGTTGTGCGAAACAGCAACTCGTATTCATTTTTCGGGGCGAGTTTGAACGTTTCCTCATTCCGACGCAATCTGAACTGATTCCGAGGAGAGTGGAAAGAGGCTTTGTGATTCCCTTAGGGCCCCTTCGAACGTGTTCCCACTTCAAAAAAATCTGAACCGAGGCTAATTAGAACGAAGAGGTGATTTTTGTTTCGCTTAAGGCCAAATTTCAATTCCGACAAAATCTGAGTAGACGCTTTTTGTTTGTTTTGGAGCCCAAACCAAAACCAACTCTTGATCGACGCCGATAAGGGGATGGAGATGCTCTTTGTTCGCTTAAGTTCGCATTTTGGGCGTTTTCGACTTTCGAGAAATTCTGAACTGAAACCTATTAAATTGCAAAAGCTTTCATTTACAATAAAGAGCCAAATTTTTTCGTTTTAAAATTAAATGAAATCTGAAACGTCATTTATTTCCATGGTCATGTATCGAAAGTTTACACAGCAGTCATATTTAAGGCTGTTCTGAATTCGATGAGGCCTGAATTTTAGGCCAAACTGTCAACAGCTTTTAGAAGAGACAAAATATGTTCGATTTCGAAATGCGACAAAGCCTAAATTATTGCTGATTCGAACTGATCGGTTCTGAATGTGGAAAGTCTGGATAAAGTAGAAAATTTCATAACTTTTGACACTGAACAGTTTCGGTTGAGCCTGAGCAGAAGGGAGTTTCAGCGTTAAGACTTAAAAATCACATCTTCTCAGAAACCCCTCCAAAACGTCGAAATGTCTTTCTCTGTCAAATTCTCAAACTTATTGTCAATTCCCATCAAAAACACACAAAAGGTCCACTTCGACATACGATACAAAAGAAAACTTTCTCGACGCCTTTTGACACCTTCAAAGGCAAAGACGAGCACTTTACGGACAATGACCGCTTTCAGGCTCCACTGTGGAACGCTCATCGTTCGCCATCACCATCTCCATGACTATCCAAAGTCAATTGTCTATTTATGTCTATCTGCCTGTCTTGTCCATTGTTACATCTCTCTATGATCCCAACGTCGTCGTCGTCATCATTGGCTGCGCTCCCCAGCATCACGGCGGGGAAGAGCACATCGTTTGGGGCAGGTTAAAATAAATGGAAGGAAATTTTAAATTCAATGGCGCAATTACTTCTTCGTCTTCTTCAGCATCGTCGTCATCTTCTGCTGCATCAATGCCCACACGGTCCACGGTTTTCCAGGTGGCTTGGCAGAGACCGCATCACAGCTCTCCTCACCAGCAGCGCAGTGGAAATCGGATGAAGACCGTGACATTGGCTCGCTCGTCTGGTGGAGCGGGAGAACGACTCATAGCGGCTGGCTGTAGTCCCAAACCGTTTTCACAAGCCATCAATCAATTGGCCTGTCCGCCTGAACGGGCACGCTTCAACTTTCCGCCGCAGCTCTGATACCGATACCTTCCGATAGCCGGTGTCAAAGTGTCATCGCTGTGATCTTTCTAGGCACTAGAGCGAGCCTGTCTGCAGTGTCTGTTCGCGCAGCGGTTTGTCGGCCCTTTGATCTGCCGCAAGATGAGAGTCTCCCCAAACTAGAGTTCCTACAAATTCCACTTCTATTTATTCTGCTCATGTTTCATGTGACAGCGACAGGAAAGAGCAGCCAGCGGTGAGCAATGCGGAGATCTGTATCATCACCGGCAAGGATTTAGATCGTTTAATAGAATGAGATCCACAGACAGACTCCAAGACGGGGGAGCAAAAAGAAAAAGAAAGCCCGCGTTAAGGTTGAATCGATGAAACTCGTTCGGCGGCGCTTTGAAGTTCACCGAACGACATAACTCCCCATAGACACACAGACACACTCGACTGGCTGTCTGTCTGTAGAAGCAAACGATTAGATTTTTGAACTTTTTGTCTGCCAAA
This sequence comes from Eristalinus sepulchralis, assembly GCA_944738645.1. Classification (NCBI taxonomy): domain Eukaryota; kingdom Metazoa; phylum Arthropoda; class Insecta; order Diptera; family Syrphidae; genus Eristalinus; species Eristalinus sepulchralis. Next base: position 4,512,979 of record OX122886.1, on the reverse strand, counting down.
AAGGGGTCCGCACGTCGGCAAGGCGGAGGGGGACAGACATTCTAAGCGATTGTCTGCGATTTGTCTGAGAATTTGGTTTCTGCTGGCGAATTAAATGGGATCTACGAGGGAGCACGGCAGCAGGCGATGAGAGGCAACAACTCAGATGGCAGATACGTGGTTGCGGTGAACCCTTTGAATTGTGGCGGTTTCAAGGTTCAGTGGGTTTTGAGTGAAAGTCTGTTTTGCTTGGAAGACGAACTGCGGATCGACGGCCGTGGTTGTGAAATTTTTTCAATGAAATGTTGGCGGTTTCGTGCACTCTCTCTATGGGTGAGAAGGGGACAAGGATTTAAAATGCAACCAATTTGTGAATTTCTGTCTTGTCTGTCTTTGCTTGTTGTGCTTCTCTTTGTCCTCTGCCTGCGCTTGGGTACATGTGTTCCCAAATGTGGTAAAAGTGGATACTTCTGCCGTTATCAAGTTACAATAATGCCTGAAATGATGCTGACTGTGGTCTAGGGATGTTTTAGGTTCGTTTTAGTGCTTTACTCCCGGCAGAGGATGCATACAACATAGCGCAGAGACAGACAAAGGACAGACTAAGGTTTTCCAATTCCTACAATGTCCCAATCAATGCTGAATTAGGGGTAGAAATGCTCCTCGCTTGTATAAGGATAGAATTTGAATGTTTCCTTGTCCAAGTAAAGTATAGATCGATGCCGAGAGGGGTGGAGTGATAGTTTTTCTGTTTGTTTCAAAGGAGAAACTGTAAGGACCCTTTCAGAAAGCTATTCCCCCCAAAATTCATTTACCTCAGTTGAATAGCGAGCAGTTCAGCAGAATCTTAATGCCGATTGCTCCTTCAAAGTCCTTCCCTTCACTGAGTTTATTCAGATGTTCGCTTAGATTGGCCATCCATTCGGTCCCGTCAACAAATTAGCATACTTCCCAGCTCGTAAATTTATTTAATTACCACGTTCTGCAGAATCACACAATTCCATCATCATCACCATCATCCACTTCGAAGGTTGTAATTAAAAATTGACACTCCACGGAGAACACTTCTCTGGAAAGGCTGACCATTGAGTGTGCAGCCAGCTAGCAAATCGATTCTGCGAAATTGGAATACATTCCCGCTGCACCATCGTCGTCGACCCAAAAATTAAAAACGACTTACTTCGTTTCAAGGTCCCCAGGAGAGCCGACCAGCAGCGGCAGCTGCCACCGCAATGATTATAAATCGCCAGAACCCTCTCAATTTTGCCACGGTTTGTGCGGCTGTGTGTGATTATCTCCCTGGCCAATCTGTGGTTCAGAGAAAGACTTCTGTGACGGATATCAAAATGCTCTCGAGGCCAACTCAATTTTCGCACCGCAACAGCCGGGGCACAGGGTGTGCCCGCAAAAACCGACCTTTGTCTCAAATGCACCACAAAGACCACAGACAGGAGTAAAAAAGAAAAAAACTTGGGCCCAGTGACAGCCATATGAAGTTGTGATGCCAACTTTGAACAGTGTGCGGATCTCTCTTTAAAATCGGGTGCCTCTGCACTGCTGATTTACGTCTGTTCTGTGATGACGGTGATTTCTGGGTCTCATTTGCATTTTTTTTTTCGCCTTTTCGCACTGCTGACAATGAACTGCTTTGCGGCTGGATGACGGCTGGCTGGTGGTTGATCGCGGTTGATGCTTGCTGATGGTGTCATCAGCGCGGTCTCTCCCGAAAGAGATTCGGAACTGAATATGCATGAAGTGTGGGAATCCACCAATCATAGCCGACGAAGCTTTGACGAATTCAGATCGTGGGACCGTGGATGGCACGAAATGGAAACTCAATTTGGGAAAACAAATGAATGATAAATGTTCATTTGGGGAGCAATAAAATATTTTACGTCTGTTTGGTTAAGAAATCGCGGAGGTTTATGGGCTTGCTCTTGGCCATTCATCATCGCGGCGGGCATGTGGGACGCGGGTTATCGCAGGTTATCGGCAGATGATGGTAAATTGTGTGGGCTCTGTTTGTGAACTATGCGCTGCCTTATTTGCAAATGATGACATTTTAATTATCTTCGGAGATCTGAGTGAGCGGGAGCTCACTTCAGACACAAAGACAATCCCATACCACAAGCTGTGCGCAGAAGGCAGACATACATATACCCCACATCATTCACACTCTCCCCTCATTGGCAAATGCTGCGTTTATTATTTTCAGATCAATCCCAGATACCAAATACTTAACCTAGGGGGCGCTTGCACACTCACACTCTACTTCTGTTTGCGCACTCCTTGAGCTACTGTGCAAACATCAAGTGTTGCGGTGTTATGCATTCGAAAGCTGTGTACACAACTCCATTTGACACAACAATTACGCAAATAATTTCTTTTATTTTGAAATTCGCGCTCCGGAGCGGGGAACCGTCTAAAGTCGCCACGAAACAAACTGCGCTCACGACCAAAGTTCGTTGCTCAACTCTTTCATATTTCGTTTGTTGGTGTTTTGCGCTTTTTGCGAGTTTTTTGCGGGTTTGCAAAAAGGAATCAAATAGTATTGACCTAGATTTTGTGGCAGCAATCGAATAACGATTTGCGCATTGCAACACACTGAAATCGATAAGATGCGGCAGCGATGAGAGCGATTTAATTGCGCCCCAATGAGAGACGCGCACAATCATCATCGTCACTGTCGCCCCACTTTTGGATTAGGCGCGGTGAAAATTCCCATCCCATCATCATGATCATCATCATCATCATCATCGCCAACAACAACAGCAGCAGCATCAATGGCACCACCATGAGCGATTTTCTTTTCCGAAGAAATCAGAGAAACGCAAGCAATTCAACGCGGTGCGGAGATCAATTGAAGATTGATTGTGATGATGGCGATGACATAAACGATTGATCAATCGTTTGATCGTTTTCAACTGTCAGCAACGACAATGACGATGATTATGGAAAAGGCAGACATGACGGAGAAGGCTGAGACAGTGCCGGTTTCACGTCGGTGGGCCTACGTTTTCGGTGACAGCTGAGGGAACTAATGGCGGTGGGAAGCGATATATCCATGGCAGCAACATTGTACGAGTATCTGGGTGTGGACCTGAACTGTGGGTGTCTGACTGAAGTGAATCGTTACGGATCTTCCGTAAATGGTGTCGAAAAGGTGTTTGAGACGATCTGTTGGTAGCCTACGGACTTGTGAAAAATTTCAATTCAGTCTTTATATTTTACATCTGACACCTTTACCACTTCGAAAGAAATCCCACCAACTGGCAAGATGTGAATGAACCTTTCAATAGGTTGCAGTCAGTGTAATAACGAGCTTCCCAGTTTCTCATGTCACAAAGCACATTCCTCGAGCTTACAAAGGCATTAAGTGTAACAACACCTCGCGCATACCAACACTTGTCCGCCGCCGCCGTCTCGTCGCCATCGCTTACTGGCCATAAGACAATAGTGACAAAAGGCTTGCAAAAATTGCTTCCCTTCCCAGCATAACTGACTCCAATTAGCCCCTCTGCTGTAAGCCTTCGCACGCGGCAGGAGTCCTCACCGCAAAAGACATGCGCGTGCATGCCTAGCTGCACTCGTGATTAAATTTAATTACATGTGATGCCCTCCACCATGCCCCTGGTAGCGTCTCCTGTGATAATTGCTAAACGGGCGACACGCTAGAATTCAGATTACTTCACAGTCACCGAATAGTTTTCACACAAAGCCATTTCCCGAGAAGTGAGCCATTCATGCCGCCACCGCCAGCACTACGGGCACCGGCACCGGCACCGACTCCAGCACCATCAGCATGCCCACCATCATCATCGCCATCATTCTCGGACACATTTCCAGGTTGATGGCCTTGTGTGTCGGGGGATCACTATGTGGGCAGACTTTGACTACAGTTCCTACGCTCCAGCTCCAGATATGTGGAGCCGACGTGTATTTCAGTCGCGCCTGGCAGTCGGTCATTTAACACTTCTGCGCATTGGCCCGGTAAATGTGTAATTACACCGCACCACGTCACGCTGTGATGGGTGAGGGGATGAAATGAGATGAGATGCCGCTCTCTCCTCGTCGATGCCGTCGTTGGCGGACCGAGAACGACGGGTAAAGAAAACGCCCTCGGGGGGACAGGCAATTCGAGGGTGGTCTTGTAAGGAAAAACACTCGAGGTGGAGAGATCAGTTTCAGCGAAAATACTGTCTACGGGTTTCGTTTTGCCTCTGCCTCGTCGTCGTTCTCGTTTCAGAGCGAAAAAAGGTGAAGAGCTCTTGAAAAATTCGCCAGCTTAGGTCATTGCCAGCGGCAACGGCAAACGAGCAACAGCCGCAACGTGCGATGAACGTGTGAACCGCTCTGTGTTGTGTTGTGAAGTTCAAGTGATGGCTCACGGTCGTGAGGCCAATCGGGAGTGAGAATATCTCAGCTTTCCCAGGTTATCTTGTAACATTTGTGGCCACACAAGGGAATGAGTTTTGAATTGGGAATGCGTCAGCATCACAGACAAGTCTCCGTCTCTATAGCCAGACCATAAGAGTACATTTCAAGGATCCCCAAGCCAATTGCAAATGTCATCACAATAAATTACCGGCCAGTCAACTGAAAATAGATCTAGGTGCCCAGGCACCAGCACTCACCTTTCCGTAGCTGTTAAGTGATCCATTTATCCATCGATCAGCTTCCAAGCGACCAGTCAGAAGGGCTCCCGTATTTGGATCGATTCGCTGCCATTCTCGAACTTCGCGCTGAAATGGTGAGCCACCACTGCCATTGCCCGCAATAGCCACTTCCATGGTTCTCCGTCTCTGTGTGTCGTTGGTCGGGCGCTTGTGGACCTGTCCAACTGTGCGGCGGTGTGGTGGTGTGGTGGGATGAGTGTAATTTCTTGTGCTGCGGCAGTAATAATTTGTTGAGCTACTGTTCGCCTATTCACATGCTATCCTCGGCAATCCTCGTCTATCTTGGCTCTCCTCAAGGCGCGCTCCACTTTTTGTTGCCAGCGATTGCATCTAGAGCCGCGTCTCACCTCGTACGCACTCCTGATGGATGGCACACGATCTGCAAGAGAAACAGAGAGAGAGAGAGTTAGCAGGAGAACGAGCAAAATTAATTAAAGGGGGAATTGATGAATTATTGATGACGATGTAATGAATTGATTATTGGGTCGTCTGCTGCTGCGGATGCTGTGCGCAAGCGAGTCCCGCATGTCCCACCGTCGTTTGGTATTTAATTAGAAGACAAGTTACGAGAGCGGTGCAATCGCTTGCGGTCCTGGTGGGTAATTATTCAACGGATGGCATCTAAGACTGGTAATTAATCTTGAGCCACTATCGAGAGTCAAATGCCAGTGAGTGGTGGTACCGCGGAAGGCAGTTGGCCAACACACTTGTGGTTTGGCATCTAGGAAGTATGTCTGTGCTGTTCTCATTTTTGCGGTTAACTTGATTTTCTGTTCGCCGGCGCGGGACTTGTATGCTGTCATGCGTGTAAGGAGAGTGTCGTCGTCGCTGTTTGTCGTTGTCGCTATTCGGCGCCGTCGACGATACAGTTTGTTGCAGCTGTTTTACTTTTCACCATTGTGGCTCTTTCTCCCTCTCTCGTTGCCGTTCTTCGTCCTCGTCACACAACGAACGTCCTTAGAGAACCCCTGAGAATGCGGAAAACATTTCTGCGTGCTTAGGCAGATAACCGAGCGACAGGGGAATGAAGCTTTGTGACTTTGCTCTGGATTTGAATCGAGTTTCGCGATAGCCCCCACACTCCGCACACACACTAGAACTACTTCTGATTGATTGTTACAAAATATTTTGCGGTTATTTTGCGCTGATCGCACCTGGGCATCGGTGTAGTTCATTGATCAAATCAGGGGAAGGTGTCAATTAAGAGTCAGTGATGCGTGCGAATGAGAAGTTCTCGTTTGCAGCCATATGAAGGTGACTTTGATTAATGTGGACCGTGGAATGCGGAATAAGTGGAGTACTGGTGGCGGAGAAAATGGGAAACATGAAATAGGTCGCCGGGACCGTGTATGGCAGATAGGTGGGTGGAAAGTTGTTAAATTTTTGGAGGCCACGGGCAAACAACAGAAATTTGAATGTAGGAATTTGATTGGATATAAATTGAAGAGAAAGTTGTGAATCATGATCTAGAGAGTAATGATCTTCGAACTAGTTGGGAGATCTATTGGAAGTCGTTGCGTGGAAAAAAAAATGTTCGCACACCAACTCTTTTGAATTTATTAGCAACTCTAATACAGACTATTCAATCAATTAGGACGGTTTACTGTAACTCCATTTCGTTGCCAAATACTAAAGCACAATCAGACATTTGCAACTACCACACGATTCCCGACAAAGAAGTGGAGGTCATCAATCAGGCTTTCAAAACGCGTGCGTTGACTCCAGCCATCCACTGAATCACAGCGCAAATCTCCAAAGAACAGCGTTCTTCCGAAAACCTATCAAATTTTCGAATGCTAACAAGCTTGTAGAACCAACACGTCTCTCTAAAGACCGATCTGATGCCTAAGGCAGACCAAGATACCCAGACCCTCGCTCCCTCCTGTCATCTGCTTAAATCTTGATTAATCGCAATGTGATTACCATCATTACACTGGCTAAGACACAGCACAGCAACGACAGCGCACCGCACAACAGCCACTCTCTCACAGAAGCAATAATCAAAATAATTGACTGTTAAGTTAAACGAAATCGAAAGAGAATTGCGTGCCTGTGATGTTAAATTAAAAATTCCCCGACGTCCCCTGTGCCCTCCCTAACTGCCCATCCTCTGTCGCGACCTGTTTCGCTGGAAAGACTTCATTCAACTCCTGTGTGCGTCTTCACAGCGAGATTGGCAGTGAGGTCAAGATCAAAACTCGAATAATTTGCGTTGTGCGGCGCGTGATTGCGCAAATTTATGTTCTCCCCGCGCGTAAGCTTCTCCGCTCGACGAGTGCATACGAAACAAAAACAAAAAAAAATTAAACACAGCAACACAAGCGAGGGCAGGGAGGGAGTTGTAGGTGGCATTGCCGCCGATACGGATTCAAATCGGAAAACAATGCCCGGCTACCGAAGGTAATTTATAATCATTTCTATTCTGGTGTGGATTTAGCCATTCTCGTGGGCCGGTCAGTGGCCAGCAGCGCCTAGGCCCCAAACAGAAGCGATTACGTCCTGAAACAATGGGACTAAGACCTACAAGCCCGTGGCACACACAATTGTTCACCAATCGTCGTCGTCATCGCGTCCAGGGCTTCCGCCATTTTCACTGCCTCTAAGCCAGCTTTGCGCTGCCACCGCTGGTCTATGTATATGCGAGACATTAAATTTTATTATTTTCGATAAAAATCTACAAAAACGTCCATGCGGAGCAGAGTGCGCTCTCGACCGCAATCGACAGTGGCTCCCGCATCATGGTCGGCCGCCTTTGTGGCTGCTGGACATGGTCAATATGCACCACCATCTAGATAATTGGTTACACATCGCAATCATCATAATGATGATGATGATGATCGTGATGGCGGTGAGATGGTGGCTTGTGTGCAGTTTTTGTGGTCAGTTTGGAGGAAGATCTACATACGAGGACGGGAAATTGTTTCTTTACTGATTAAGGAATGGAAGCAGATGTGCGGTGGTAGATAGAAAGAAAGATGGTTCACAAAAAAATGATTTCTTCATCACTTTGGAGTCACCTTTCGTTCTTGGCAATTTCGAGGCGGTTTCTGAGCGATTTGCTGTCAGTTTCTGCACAACTTTGGGTCAATTTCTCAACTCTCAAACCATTCTCTGGCGATTTCCGATAAAATGGCGGTTTCCTTAAGATTTCTGCTTTTCGCGACGATTCCTTGTCAATTTATGGATGGATTTGTGACGCTTTCAATTTCTCGACAATTTTGGTTTCGAGTTCTGAACCTAATCACGATTTTCAGACGATTTTGTGACTTGCTGATATCTCACCTTTGACGATCTCAGAACAGAAAGACTCACTTCAATTTGAATGACTACCTACAGCGCCTGCAAACCCAATCAATCACCACACCCCCTTCGGCAACTGTCACAAGAAAGCAACGACTTTTACCACAATTTCTCGACTACTCCGCAGGGAAATCAACAAATCGCCCTCATTAACCCCAATTGCGTCAAAGCCCAGCCAAAAACCAACAAACTCTCACAATTGACAACCATTAGTTGGTTACGTCTCAATACTCCATCCAGCTACCAGGCACACCGCCAGTACCATTCATCATTTTTTTTTTTCGTTTGACTAATTGCAGCCCACTGCCGTCTGTTTAGCTCTGCCACCATTCACGCCACGCCAAATAATAGTTTCCCAACCACTCTCTCAGGCTAATTATACACACAAGCCGCCCCCTGCCCGGCTACCGTCGCTCGACGCACATACAAATTCAAAAACTGGGTTAATCTGTCCAAATTGACTGCGCACACACGGCGCGGCAGGCAGGCACAATCACACGCCACTCTCCGAGTGCTCCAGATTGAAGCGGAGAAAAGAAAGCAATTGTGATGAATCTTTGCGCACTCACCAGATGCGCGATCCCCCAGATGGTTGCTGCAACAGTGCTTCAGCCGACAAAAGGCGCGATTAGTGACCAATTCGTTGTGCACACACAAACACCGGTTCACACGCGACAAAGTGATTGAAAGAAGCAACATTCAAGCGAATGGCTTTGTGGCTGGCAATCCCATTAACTGTGCTCTGCTCTGGAAAGACAAACACTTCCTCTTCGCGTTACAACACTGAGCGAAAGATGGGGAATTTGTCGCCTTGCGGGCGTGTGTGTGTGTGTGTGTGGAGCTTCGCAGAAGGAGACTCCTACGTGGATTTTGCGGTGATAAATTGAGGTCACGCTCAGTGCGGTCCGGTCTGCTGGTTGGCTTGACAGGGGGATAACGAATGGAGGATGACGCTGGCGGGAGACTGGAGCAATATCGGATGGTTTCAAGCAAGCGGTCAAGGAATTGGGTTAAGCGACTGCTGGGAGAATGTACATTCTTCACCTCAAATTAGAGGAACACTGAAGCTTGCCTTGGACGCATTCTCGGTGGAGGCTCTCTAAATACCCACAACACCGTTCATTTCTCAGGCATCTATCTTCCTACCAAATGTCTCTCTCATTGTTGCAACATTGAAGCATCTTGCATAACGATTACAGCGGATGCGCTGATTGAATTTATATTTTATTGCGTGAGACTTTCACTTTTTCTTCCCCTCTCTGTCAGTCTGTCTTCCTCGGCGATTGACAAACAGTCGAAGACTTAAAGACTTAAAGAAACGATTCTCTCCAAAAGACGGCTTAAATTACTGGTAATTGCAATTTAATTACTCCGCCAATAAATCAAAAACAGCGGGAGAGAGAGCGGTAGGAAGCAAAACAATCTTTTCGTGTGATGTTAAACACTTGTAGTTGTCGTCAGCGCGCTTCCCGTCCTCTTGTCGGGGTTAATTACAGCAATAAGCCATCGCTGAGGCGATAAAATGTGAATTTAATTCGTGACAACACCAACGTCCATCCCTCGCGCTGCCGCAACGATGGCCGCGTGCTGAGAATTTCACCTAATCTCTGTCGATTGCCGCGCTGTTGTGCAAAATGTTTTTTTGTTGCATTTGAGAAACTCAAAGACTGCCTGCCAACAGTGGCAATTAGATATTGGAAAAAGCTTCCTTGCACAGTCCTCTTCTTCCTTCACTTTCTCCATGGTTTTGTTTGTCGGAGAAGAGTGAAAAAGGGGACCAAAGATGTTGAAAGAGAGAAAAGATGATCGCTACGATCCCATATATCTCGTCCAGAGACTAATTACAACAGACTCCGGCACTCAGAAGGCGGTTAACACAAATCTTAAGGTCGTGAGCATTCACAAGGAGAGGAGACTGCCACAGAGGCGACCGCGAAAAAAGAAGAAAATATGATTATTGCAGAGAAACCGCTGCAGAAAGCCGACACGATGAAATGAAAAGTGATTGAGATTAAGGAGGGTACGGTTGTGGTGCAGTTAACCAGAGTCGCAGCACAAAGAAACATCTGCTTGAGTCTGAATTACAAACTTTCCATCGAGAACTGCGATTTTATTGGATTTGTCAACAAGACCTACAGTAAAAAGTTCGCTGGTCAACTCTTTTGTCAATGTTTCGAAATTGCTTACGATTTCAGTTTTGTGGAATTTAATGATCAACGGTGCCTTGGCCGATGGTGAGGAGAAGGAAAATGGAATGAAAATAAGATTGGTGTTGCATAAGATGACTGTGATTGGATATGTACAACCAACTGCTCATTAGTCGCGTTCTATGACTCATTGCAATTGATACCCTGGTGGATTGGTAGATATTCTTGTGAACGATGTGGGGTGAACCACAGTCAAATTCAAATCTTACGCAAGATCTTCTCATTCTTCACCCACAACTCGCTGCGTTCCCATTCTGTCATGTAAAATGCCATTCCACTCGTCGTCACCACCAGCCGGTTGGTCAGTCAGTCAGTCCTACCTCAAAACACAACTCAATTGTTTCCAGTTCGCTCCTTTGTCCACGTACACACAGTCCGGCCGGCCTCCCTCCAAATCAATATTCAAATTTCGTTACATTCCCATATCCACCTGGATGGCGCCAACGCCGCCAACATGAATTCTTAAAAACCATGCACCCACAGCTCCACCACTCTCCCACCCGCCGACCGACATAGACTGCGCGCTGTCGTAGACATCAACTAATTTGAAGTCAATTCAAGTAAACGGACATTAAATCATCCGGACAGAAGGTACCAAACAAGAATTCCCACTTACGGCAAACACTCGACTCAGCGGGATTCTCCAAATATGGACAACGCCACCGCCACCACCACCAGCAATTGCCGGCCCGTCAGCACCACCGCAGTCGGACACAAAATGTACCTTCCCGATAGAACACGACAAGGATATTTTTCTCTATCGAACCGAATCTGCAAAAACACACCACCGTGGATGGCGAGTTTATAAACCAGACAAAGCAGGAGGAGGCAGTCCCCTCCAGGGACATGCATCGACGCAGCTAGTATTTTATTTATGGCCAAGGTGTCAGTTCTAATCAAATTCAAGGATCTCACTCGGGTCCAAGCGGAGCTGGCGAGGAGGAGAGACTCGTTCTAAATTGGATTCCGCAGTCCTCGTCGGTCGTGTGGCGTGATGGCAGCGATGCAAGAACCGAGAGAAATATGTTTTTGCGCGCAGCTGCCCCACCTTTGCTGGGCTCTGAGTGCACGCGCAGGGGGAATACCAAAAGAAGTTGCATTCCATTCCCTTTGGAGTTGGGCACAGGCACACACACACTCAGAGCAGTGAGACGTTTATGGAAATCGATTGACTACTGCAACTTATGCAAAGGGACAGAGAGGGCCGGCCGGTGAATGCAGCAGTAAACGACAGGATGGGGTACGGTAGCTGAATGGAGGCTTAAGGGAATTCGAGAACCATCGTGGCATGTCCCTCGATGATCAGGCTGCCCTAAATGGAGCACATTTGCACAGACAATAGGAGAAACTTCATAAAATAGATCTGAACACGTTAGTTGGAGTCTGCTTCAAGTTCAACAAACTGCCACCAGCTAGACCTTCAATGCCAGCGATCGCACAGACTGATCAGAGCATTCGCAGAAGAAGTTGAATGCAACAGCTGGGTCTTTCCCAATCTTGCCAGTGACACTTGACAGTGATTCCAGCTGTGCGCCTCTCTGTGCAACACTCTCAAACCTTGAATTTGCACTTCGATCTCCTCGTGACCCTCTCCGAGATGATTCACGCCACAGTCACACAGCAGAGCAGTGCGACAACGACTGGTCTGCACCGCTTTCAGACACACTATCGCTACATGCACCGCGGTGCATATTTAATAGGAAAAACGTGTCCAGTGGCTTCATGTGGGGATAGACGGATAGACTCGTTGTTCTAACAGCGATTTCAGGCGATGATGTAGAAGGGGAGAAAGGTGTCAAGCGAGGGGTGTGACACGGGAGTATAACTGTGATTTGTCTCCATAAATGGAATGTTCCGGTTTTTGTTTTCTTTGCCTCAGTCTGTGTTGCGATTGTGTGTGTGTCAGCGGGACGTGACTACTTCTAGGACTTTGCAACAATGTGAACAGAGGATGAGAACAATGAGAATTCGTGGTGACTGGGTGGATGGAGGGTGATGAGCATTTGACAGAGTCGACTTTTAGATGGTGACAAATCATAGGTTGTAAAATAACGAAGTCTTTAGACTCATGTCAACTTCAGAAACTGTAGAACCACACCTTGGCCAGGAATAACAAACACATTCCGTGCAGCCTGTGGTCACAGAGAGGCAGTGGACAGAGAAGATTTCAAACTATTAAGCGTACCAATTGACATTGCATCCCCTTATTAGACAACAAGATTTTCGAAACCTGTACAAATGGCAGCAAAAGAGGTCACTAGAAGGACAGTCCCATCCCAACTATTGCTGTACCACTTTTGAGTCACTTTATGCCTTCCCTTGAGTAAGAGGCTACTAAAGTTTTCAATATTGAGGCTCGCGATTCTGCTGATTCTTTGATTGACTTAGTCGACGAAGATGCAGTGACGTGCGATACAGGGTCATGGTGGCATATCAACAGTGATCTAGTCACATAGCGATCAAACAACACAGCAATCTTAGGCCACAGCGATCAACAGTCCAGAGACATAGCCAGGAAGCCACACGCGAACTGCGATCTAGGGACCCTGCCATCGAGTGGCACAGTGATCTAGTGATACAGGGATCTAGCGACACAGTGGTTTAAATACAAAGATCAGCCAGTCAGGCACACAGTGATCTAGCAACGTAGCGGTATGCAGATGCAACAATTTAGAGACGTAGCGATCTAGTGGAACAGTGATCTTTGGACACAGCGATCAGTGATCAAGGAACACAGCGATCTGCAATTACTGCAGTCTCATAGCACAGCGAGATAGACACAAGGCGATAGAAGGGCTCAGCGATCTCTGGACGTAATTGTCTGGGGCACAGCTATCTAAAGACAATGTTAACTAACGAGGCCAGTATATAACGAGCAGGTATATACGAGTAATCTACCGACACAACGATCTAGTGTCATACTGGTCTAGCGTCACTATGATCTTGCGACCATACAGGTTGCGACCGATTAGTGATCTAGGCAGACTGAGACTTAGCGGCACAGCGATCTAGAAACTGGGCGTTCTAGAAACTCACCGATGTAGAAGCTGAACGATCTAAGGACGCATTGAACAATTTCTCGGAATTCTTCCTAATTGAATTTTTTTCGAACTTCTTCACACACTTTTGGGTCCATTTGGCTGATTTCATACAACAACAACTTGGTTAGCTCCTAGAGCATTTTAAATTCTATGGCCAATATTTGGACTGTCTTTCTGTCCATTTTCAGTTAAAGCATCGAAATCGGTCCCACTTACAGGTTTTCTCAACAAGTGGCAGTCAGCAAACCAATCCCCAGAACAGACAAACCCGAATTTTGTCCCAAATGTCTCTCGTCACTCCACGCACAGATGTGACAAAGGCCACCAAAGCAGAATTTAATCTCAAAAATCCCTCGTGGGAGTCACCAAAGTTTGAGCCTTAAATTCAATCACCGTGTTTCCCACTCAATTTGACAATCTCATGCCAAAATGCGTTGCAATTCAGTTCGATCGAACTTTAATCCGGAAGTCTTAAGTCTGCAATCTATCATTCCTTCACAACTTTCGACATTCTTCGAGTGTCTCTCTCACACACTCTCATCCACTCCCCCTCTTCCCATCAATCGCAAATAACGGTTTCTTTCTTTTCAGTGACAAATAAGGAAATCCATCATCATCTCACGAGGCACACAACAGCAACGCCCCCCCCCCACGAGACAATGCCCAAATTCAGCGAAGTGTAAACGAAACCCCCCATCAAGTCAGACAACCATCCAAGACAATGCCTGTCATTAACCATATGACACCCGCTTAGTATGGCTGCTGTGCTTCGCTGTAGATGTATGCGGCTGCATGTGGAGTGACACAAAAGTGCTGACGATCGCCTGAACATCAAGGGAATTGGTGAAATCAGTGAAAGAACAAGAGGATGCGTCACGGCTGGGATTTTCAACCAGACTCCGTGGTTCATCGAATAAATGCTAATTGAGGAAAGCCACAGTCCGCGTGGGATGACTTCTTGGAATTCGAAAGACGCTTTTAGAACGGATGAGTGGACTCGATTTTCCATCTACAGCCTCTCATTTGCATTTCATGGGGAATTCTCGGCAGCCTTCTGACGCAACGGACGACAGGGGATCTGTGAAACGACGAAGATTCGATCCGCAAGGCCAAACACAGACGCAAGCATTGAATTTCCATTGGAATTCGAAATTAATCGCCGAGACGGGCAGATAAGATGAGCGGACCAGTCGAAACTGGCTTCTGCCTCAATCTCAAGACCATCTCTGAAACCAGAAACTGGTTAATTACTCATCGAACTGCTGATGATCGGTAAGCGTGCACTAATCAAGACTCGCAAGCCGCGATTAGCCTTGAGTTGCTCAATCGTGGCCCCGTGCTCCCCTCGCAAATCTATTTCCAAATCCACCTCCTTCACATTGCACATCAGGAAATACTGCAGACCTTTAAACTCCAGCTGCTCGTCTGCCAGCAAATCATTCGCGCGGCTATCTGTGAACGGCCCTAGAGCGGCAGTGCGCCATTTCCCATCCGCGGGTTCTTGTTCTGCAGCGATTTCCTCTCCCAGATATCACGGACAGGCACGGTGGAGCTTCATCTCTGCCGGGGAAAAATCCAATTGATTTATTGACACCGGTTTGCAATTGGAAAATCTATCTGAAGCCCATTATCGCCTTAAAGGGACGAGACCTGTTTCCTCTCTCGAGGCAGTCATGACCTCTCGACAGAGGCGGCGGCGCCGCTTCGGAAATGCACGGACAAGAGTGGGAACAAATATTTATCTTCATCTCGCGACGACTCCGCTTCCCATAAATGGATTCTCACTAAAATTTGGGTTACACACACACTTGCACACGCTGGCGCACATGATGGTGCCAAAGTCGAACTCCAAGTCGAAGTCAAAGTCGAAGCATATGTTGTGTGTGCTTGGGCGTCTCATCTTTAACCCAGATTTCGGCGGGAATCGTAAATTTAATGAGTTTCACCACCTCAAAGGGTAAACGTGAAACTAAACGTTTCCAGCACCCGTCGAGCGCGGGGCGGGCGGGGGTGGTGGCTGGAGAAGAAGTCGAGACTGAAGAAAAAAAGTCGGAATGAGAAAACAATTTTTATGACTCGCGTAATGAGTGCAAAATCGAAGCTGACGCCACTGCCGCCGACGCCGCTCCACCGCTGAAGAGGTGACCATGTGTGTGCTCACAGCACAGGGAAGTGTTCTGTTCGCGTGTACCGTTAGAACAAGTTTTATTACCTCCTTTTGTTGGGCTTTTCTCTTGCGGGCCTAAAGATGCCAATCAATTGGTTGTGTGGCGGCGGTGGCGTGGTGTTGTGTGGCACAACTGTTGTTGGGGGAGCACACACACACACGCAGAAGGTTGATTGCAATTTTCTTCAGTTTGACGGTTGATTTGAGTCGAGTGTACGACTGTGAATGACGTGTGGACAGTAATTGATGATGGCGCGGTGATTGAGCTCTTCTGACAGAAGGTTCGCATTTTGAAGAAGTGATTTTTGTGCGTTCCTTTCTTTATTGTTTTTTGTGTATCGACGATGCGTTGAGTTGATGTCTGTCACGGGTATCAATGGTAATCAGTGGAATTTTCTATGAGAACAGAGAAAGAAATATCAAATATGTCATGTGACTTCATCGACATCGTTCTTGAGAAATTCGTGCGTAACCCACATGTCAACACCAGAGGCAGGACCTTTGAAAAGACTGTTCAATTTTTAGCGTAAGCAGACGACATTGACGTGATGTATGAACAGAGCTAGCCACCAATGAGACGTTTACTGGCATAGAAGCGGAAGCGGCTGAAATGGGTCTGGCGGTAAATGGGTACAGAACGAAGTATATGCTATCATCCAGGAAGGACATACAACATCTACGTCTCGGACAGAGCATCACACTAGGCAGCAGAAACGTCGGGGTAATCAAGGACTTCGTCTACCTCTGCTCCAAGGTAAATAAGAACAACAACATCAGTACAGAAATGAAAAGCAGAATCACTCTTGTCAATCGCTGCTTCTTTGGACTCAAAAGGCGAT
The DNA here is from genome assembly GCA_944738645.1 of Eristalinus sepulchralis. NCBI lineage: Eukaryota > Metazoa > Arthropoda > Insecta > Diptera > Syrphidae > Eristalinus > Eristalinus sepulchralis. The sequence continues at coordinate 4,496,770 of OX122886.1, read as the reverse complement.
CGAGTAATAGAACCATCTCTCGAAGGTTTAGTCCTTTAGTCCTTGGTTTTGTATAACAGCCTGATCAACCCAGTCCTCCCTTACGGAGCGGAAACTTGAACCTTACCAAAAGCTGATGAGGAAGTCTTTAATCTTTTCCAGAGAAAAATTCTCTGTGCAATTTTTGTCTTGATTGCGCTGATGGTATCTGGAGGAGAATAGTCAACGACGATCCATATAGACTGTACGGTGGCACGCGCCTGTTCAAGCGACGTCGGATACAACACTTAAGATGGCTAGGCTATGTAGAGAGTATGGACACCACTGCTCCAGACCGAAAAGTCTTCGAATCCGACAACACAACAGAGGATGTTGAGATGGTGCACATCCGGAGGAGAAGGAGAATGACCTCAAATAACTTGGAGTGCGCAACTAGAGGCAGCTGGCGAGAGATCATGCTAGCTGGAGAGGCATGTTGGCTGATGCCAAGGTTCACTCGGGACTGTAGCACCATTCAAAGAAGAAAAAGAAGGAGGAGTAGCTATGGCCCTAGTTGTTCTTGTTGTTCTTCTTGTGTACAAAACTTAAGGGCGTCTGTCTGGTTAATCTGGAAAAGGCATTCGACATTGTGCGCTAAGAAGGTCTCTTCTTTAACTACACAAGGGCAGATACAAGGTATAAGTAGGTCGTTGCCTTAAACGGTCTTTGACATGATAAATTGCTGAAAGTTCCTTATTTCGAGTGGCGATTCACTAGGGTTTCTAGCAGAGTGCTATTACCTCATTTGTCCTGTTCGTGCTGGTAAGATCCATGATGCACTTGACTTACTATTCAAATGATTGGGAGCAGGTTGCAAAAGGTGGCTTCAAGAAAATCAATGGAAAACGGTTCCAATTCTGCATACTGGACATGCTGTCAAAGCACGTTGCAGCACAAACTTAAAGTCTATTGTGCTCACTTGTGGGCACCTTGTTAGGCTTAGAGAAGCCCTCATCCGCGACTCTGGAAGGAACAGTCCTTGAATTGCATTTCGATTCACTGTAAAAGCTAGACTTCTGCCTCACAACATTTCTCACTCATTTTCCTCTTCAAGCATCCTATTCTCAGTCTGTTTCCCCTAGTCCTTGTGCTTTTAAAAGTCTTGTCGAATTTGACACAATATCCCACAATGCTCAATTTTCTACCCGCAAGTATGTACTTCGCAAAATCTCCTCCACCAAGCAAGGAAATAACTTCCACATTGACTTCCCGTCACAATCCATACCGTCTCCCCAATCACGGAAGTCACAAAACGAAAATTCCTTGCCGGACTTCATAGCTGGTCAACGTCCAAAAATAGGCGTCATACGATCGCGGCCATTTATTTCGAGCTTCTGTCGACTGCCTTGTGAGCAAGTAATGAACACTTTCGCATTCGCACTCGATTCAAGTGTACCGTGTGTAAGCTATGTGTCACAGAGCGCGTGCGCAAGCGCGAACCCCTGTCTGTGTGCTAAGCTACTTCCGTGTAGGAACGGCGAACGAGGAGGGAAATGCTACATTTGTATCTATTACGGCACTTCTGATACTTACACAGCAGATGCATGTAGGAGGGTGTGCGCCGCACACCTCACCAACCCGGCTGAGCGCCTGTGTATTCTCGTTACTCAGATGAGTGATGATCGGGGTTTTGAGCTGATGAAACATCGCGACAAGGTGGGGTAGCCACGTTTCAGAGTGTTGTGTGGATAATTGAATGTTGGCTGGGGCGCTTCGTTGTTGTAAATCACCTTTAAATGCCCAAACCTTGGTGGTGATGTGTTGCATTGTTATGGCGGCGGGAGGTTTTCGTTAATTCCTGAACAAGGTTAAGAATGATTAAGGGGAAGAGTTGACAATAAAGAAAAATGAACTGTGTAGCTCTAGGTTTGTTTTTTGACCAGCTTAGGGACGGATAAGCTTCATAGTGGTCAGCCAATGTCCTTGTTTGAAGCTTGACGCGCATCCTTTCATAGCCATATAAACGACTTTCGACACGACAGAATTTTCAATAAGGCTTCCAGAGTCAAGTCGGGATTGTGGAACAGAAATGACTGCTGACGAACCTTTTCCGAAGCTGATTACCTGGTGATCTGCTTCACAGCGCGCAAACTGTCTCCAGTTATGGGTGGGAGGTTAACACACGAATCTAAGGTCCTTTGCAATTAGAGGCAGAATATACGCTGACGATGTCGTTTATTTTCCTTCTATTTTTGTGACAAGTAGCTGCAGGAACGTTATGTTCTAAATGACAGACGGCGCAGCATTGACCTCTTGCCGCGCTCCTGACTGGCTTTGCGGACAACAAAATACATATCCTGACAACAAATTAAAACAGTAACGTATGTGACAGCAACCCAGTGTAAAAACATTGATTTCCTCAAGCAAATTTCACCATCAGGCGAAAAACGCGAACGTTCTATGGCAACAGTCAAATATCAGCCAGAAGATGACTCAGGTGCTGAATCGTTTCAGTTACTCACCGCTTGACTGAATATGTTACTGATATCTTCGCCCTACAGACATCCTCTCTGAGCCGTGTTAAGGGCCCTCCGCACCGCACAATAGACAGATCATAGTCATGCAGATCCTCGTCTGTGTAATCACGAACCTTTGAGTCTACCGACTTCCGTGACCTTCGTGCTCCCATCCAAAGCTTAGCCCTAGAAGCACCCTCAGCAGTCCAAGTGGCCATTGCTATCACCTCCCCAGCTTGTTTCAAACAACAACAAACTCAATGATCAAGAGCTCACGAAGGCTGTTCATCGGCGCAGAAAAGCTCTCGAATGTGGACCAAGTTCAAGTGAAAACGAAAACAAACAAACCACCGGCGACCTTGCAGACATTCGAGACTCGCTCTTCAGTGGTGCTCTATCGAATATGACTAACAAATGACAACGGCTCCAAATTAAAATGAGAAGCGACGTGAGTCAGTGATTAACACTCCCTCCCGCAAGCAGGAATGGTCACACAAGAAGTCCGGTGCTAAGTGGCTCTAATGTGTGCCACTGAAACTGGAGTTCGCATCTTCACGCCCAAGCGGGAGAAATACTTTTCAAGCGACAGACGCCTGCACACGAAAGCAGGCAAAGCAGCGATACTTTGTTTCATTTGATGTCCCAACCGGCACTTAAGCCACTTAACTAGCAGACCGGTTGTCGCTGCTCAAGACCGTCGGCGTCATAAAAAATTCATCCATTTCATTACCGGTCCCATAAATTCTTGTCACACCGATCCCGGCGTCGATTGGACTTCCATGTTGTGGAAATAAATTCCAGCAACTGATTGCAAAAGGGTTCCACTACCGCCGCCCGCCACTCTAGAGCACTTGTCCGCTTGTCCATTTGAATACCTAATTGCAGCTCAAGTGGTCGTTCGATTTAAATGGTAATTCTGTCGAATTGGAATGAATCTAAATCACTGCTGATGGGACAGCACGCAAGGTCTACGATGTGTACACCAGCCTAGTGCCCATCTGTTTCGGCAACCACTGCTGCTGGCTGCCCGGGGTATGCTAATGCGTCCGACCACCGCGCACCAGACACATATCTTCGTGTATGCATCGACGCAAATCGCATTTTTATGCGAGAGGCCCCAAATCGTGCCCGGACTGATCGATCTAGGCAGCAGCGCTGAATGAATGCACATTCGGTGAGCGGGCGACAGTGGGGATTAATCATTCATGAGGGCTGTGTGTAAATCTGCTGGCAGATCCTAGTGATGACAACATATGTGTATAAGGTCGGGTGTTATGTAAGACTGGTGACTTGCCGGTGAATGTGAACCGGGCTTGATTGATGAGATGTGGAGCTGGATGATGAGGTAATGCCCCCAATTCCACTCACAGAAAGTTTCTCTCAAAGGGATCAACAGAGTTCAATGCCCTCTTTGAAAGGGTCGTCTTCCTTCTTCCAGCCACAACCACCAATAAATGCCACAAATTACAAATTACGATGCCACATCTCACTTAGATCAACCGATAGAGGCCAAGACTCGCCGTTGCATCGTGTACAACGATGGAAAGATACCAGCACCAGTCGCCGCACTTAGGACCGGTTCCCACTCACAGTGGTGAGTGCATACAGAAAACGGACCGTGTCCACAAACACTCATATTCACAATCGATCCGCATGACTGCCACTCAACACGGTCCGCATCATCTCCGTTCACCTAGGCATCGTGATTCAGGTGTGTGCGCGGGGGAGGGGGACGGCAAACTTAATCAATCTCCGATTGACTTTGACCATCACGGTCTGAAAAATTTGCATCGCCCTAAGATACACGTTTTCTCGGAAGGCGGACGGATCATCTGGATGGTACTTGACGCCAAGGGAGGTGATGCTTCACTGGGTACATCGACGACTTCAATGTCAATGCGACTGTTGACTAAGCAACTGTTTAAGTCACAGAAACGACCGGTAATCGAGGGAGAAAAGCATGGCAATGCAGGGTCCATGCATGGAACAACGCTCAACGCTCTTGCGGAAACCATAAAAAAAAAACCTCCCAGCGGTAGCAGTGACTTTTCTGTGCCGCAGTCATCATGAATATTCATTCGATTTCCTTCGCTCCAAAGCCCCAGATCACGGCTAAGTGAACTCGAACTCGATTATGTCACTGCTTGCATCCAACCCACCGCCACCATCCGCTCTCCCACATGAACACACACACACACACACCCAAACACACGTATATCTCTCAATCAGCGAGATCACTCATTAAATTCAACGCCCCAAAGGCAGCCTAAACGCCCAATACCGTGCACAGCACCTCCGCCCAGCACGGCGACACGGCCAGGTCCGTATCACGTAACCATTCACTCATTCTCGTCAACCATAACTGCAGCAGCAACCTTGGTGCACGCCACCCAAACCGCAAGTGACTCGAAATGGAGAGAGCGAGCAGCACACAGCGGGCACACACAGAAAGCGATCTCAAAACGGCAGCTGGCAGCGCGGAGAATCAGGCGAGCACATGACCAGAGTCGGAGCCGCAGCCAGAGCTGGCGCACACATAATGAAATGTAAATCGTTTCGAGGTACAAAACATTCAGCAATTAACCTTAAACTTACAGGTGGACCGGGCGGCGGCGGTGGTTTCTTTAGCCGCGAGATCAGAGATTTGAGACGCTGCAGCCGCTACAGAGGTGATCGAAGGCTGATTGATTGGAGGCAGACGGACTGGTTTTGCGCGTGATCGGCGGGGATAAGCTAGCTGGCTGACTGGCTGGCTGGCAAAGAACTCTCGAGTGAGGACACACAGCCACACGGCCACACTTCCGCATGGGGGTAGTGATCTGACGGGGACCTGTTTGAGTTGTGTTGGCTGGCAGTGGTGGCCGATGATTTAATGGCCACCCTGCAGTGGCTAAGATGAAATCAGCGACGGCTGGGGCAGCGGAAATTCTTGAAAGATGTGGCGTCGTGTCAGACTGGAAGCACAACTTACAGGGCATTCAACCTTTACGCCAAGCTGACTTGAGGGAAGGATGTGAGTGGGAAAGACGGATCTTAAAGGCAATCCCGGGAATTTTACACAAGCAGAACTTACTTGAAGGGCTTAAATCGCAGTTTTTTCCATATTAGTGGGATTGAGCAATAGTTGTCACAACTTGTACCTTGAGTAAAAGCGAGACGTTCAGACAGTCACCACCATAAAGTCATGCATAATCATACCATAAATCGGATCTATTTGCACAACTCGACACTAAACCCCTTAGCAAATCGAATTTGCATCGCTTCGCCTCCTTCAATACCAGCTCTCTGTTTATCTCGGAGATTGAGTAACTCCTTTGATCATGTCAATACCGTGACATCCCCCTTCAAGGACTTCAACTAGCAATTTGCCAAACAGTCAACCTCAGCTAACCCCGTGAATAAGCTGTGATTAAGCCTCGTTCAACCGATTACCGATTACAAGACACAAAGAAAGCGAAAGTGCTAATGGATTGGTCACTGTGCGCGAGCGCGCACAGAGGTGTGACAACACCAACCAGCTGACACATGAACTCAAGCAGAACATTACCTTCTTGTCGGTAAAACACGACAACACGACACGACACGCCGCCGCCACCGACGTCGACGTCGATATGAAACCCAATCTGCCGTACAAGCCTTTCACTTTTCCCCCAACTTTCAACCGCAAGATGTAACAGCAGCAGTTGTACCCTCAGGGGGGCGTAGACATGCGCCTTACCGAAAATTCACGTCAAAACCATTTCCGCCAACGAAAACCAGAAAACAAAAGAGTTGATCAGCGAACTTACGATAAACAAAAAACTGGATTTGCTGTCACCCAGTCAAACAGAGTGCCGATAATCGACAGAGATATGCAAATAAGATTGACGCTAGCGCAACTCTTAATCATCTTCTAACCGCGAAACGGGCCAGACTTCGTTTTGAATTTCGACAGACCTGCCAGACTGGCAGCGCTGCTGCACAATTAAAATTTTATAGATGTTTCACGCCTTCTTGGACATTATTATACGCATGCTCATGCTTGTTCAGAATCGAAATCGAACGTGTGCCCCCCATTTTAGGTGGTTCGAGCGGCGAGAAAAACGTAGAATGCAGACAACAACCGCGCAACACGTGACTCTTGTACTTAATTGCGACGACGATGGTGGAGCGATTCATGCACACACTTCAACTTCAATTGCAATCTGAAGCATAGATGAGGCGCTCCCCCAGCAGTGCACCCATTGCTTGAACTGCAGAAGGTATCGGGCCTTCATCTTCATTTGAATTCATCCGAGAAGTCAAACGCGACAAAGTTGCGTCCCCAGGCACAGGGCTTGTGTACAAAAGAACTGAGGCGACGCGACGATGATCTCAGTCTAATGATCACATGGGAAGTGGTTGAGTTTTTATTGCTCCTTGCATGGAGAGCTTTCGATTTGTCATTTATGGCGAAGCTATTCGCTAATTGATATCTCGCTCCTCCCGTTGGAAGGTCGCTAGAAAGGAAGTGTGAATTACTGACAAAGAACACGGACTCTGATCTTGAGACTAATTGTGATTCAGAGCCATTGACAATTGGCGCTACAGCGCATCAGCAGCACACCTGTGTGTGAGTCGCTGTGAGTTGCGGATGAGTGCGCTCGACAGGTCAACGGGTGTCGTCTGCGATGGATCGTAGCGAATTTGCATGAATTTGCATGCAAATTGCTGTTTAGGTTATTCTAATTGAAATAACTCTTCTCTGGGAGGGGGCTGTGATCTGCGATGGTGAGTGATGGATAAGGAGGTTATTGGCTTTGGCTGGAAAATGGACAAGAATTCGAATACTATTGACCTCGAAAGTGGGTACTAATTGGGAATTTTTAAATTTGAGTTATATGAGACTTGGGGCCGAAAGTAACTCATCACTCTGCTGAATCAGACAGAAAAACTTTAAGGGCCTTCTAGGTGTATTCCCATTTATCATCATTATCTGTATCTGTCTGTTAAGTTTACCTGTTACATAGTTCTACTTCTCGAACCTGGATTACATATAAACAGTTTTTCAGGCAGAACAAGTTAGTCTACACTTCTATACACCACCGAGTCTACGTCGTCATCGTCTTCGGGCAGGAACCTTGTCCTTTATGTAGTGCGAGAGAAAACACGCTGACACCGCCTTAGCAATCATTGGCATTGAGTCAAGCATGGTAAGTGACACGAGACAGTCATGATGAAGTGGGGCCTATCGAAAGCATCAACAATTTTGGGTCTCAGGAGGGCCATTGGCGAGAGGGATGGTACCTTGGTAGCACAACAGAAGGTAGTTTTTGAAGTATGATCATTGGCCCTTGCATCAAAATCCCAGAATCTTGTGACAGAACACGTCTACACTTTACGTCAAGCCCCTGATCTCAGTCTACAAGTTGTCCTCCTGGCTAGAAGAGCACAGAGCTCTCTGCTATTGATGCACATTTACTAGGGGCTGGCGACAATTTTTCACACTTCGCAACCAGACCCCTGATATGTATTTCAATAGCAAAACCCCAATTTCTATCTCTAACCACCACTTAGACACACATGATACGATTTCATGAAATCGACACCACATCACGAAGCTGTAACACCTCGTGATCATCCCCAACTCAACCACCAAAATCGCCACAAAATGACGACACATCTGTGAGTGGATAACCTCTACGACTTTGCAAACCACAAGCCTCGTCGTCGCGCACTGCGTGGGCATCCACTCTCCGCCTCATAACCATTCATCACAGTCATTCCAAGATCATTTGCCAGACCGACCGACTAGTTCAGCGCAGAAACTCAACAAAAACACACCAAAAAAAACTCAAATTGGTGACCAGTCGATGCCAAAATCGGCACACACAACGGAGGCGGTGGCCAGCGGCCAGCGGCCACCACTGCCATTAAAAAGCAGCTGATGGCTGTGAGTGGCCAGGAAGGGCGAGCGGATAGCACAATACAATTTGTGTGCGTCTAAATACACTTTTCCGGTGGCATTGACCACAAAATTCATCATCGTCGCGACGACGAACGGAATCGAAAGGAAACGAAAGCAAGGGAAAAGAAGTGCAAAAAACCTACCAATTCACCTCCGAAATACGGGCTGAGCCGTAGGTGGATGAAGATGACATACGATGCAGTCTGCGTCCCGAAACTGTTTGTTGGCTCCGGCTTCTCTCTCTTTCTCTATTGGTTTTTGTGCTTCTTCGACTCGCCTCTGCAGAGATGTGGACTGCGGATAAGGTTGTGTAGGGGGCCTCGCTGCTGTGGGTATCCTTGATATGAGTATCTTTTGAATCTGTTTTCGTTTTTTTTCGGCTTATTAATGACACTTGTGGTTGCTCTCTCTTTCGCTCTGTTTGTCGAGACACTTTTTTCACTTTTATCTCGGGGCACGGCAGAGCACTTCGCTTTCGTTTGATCTGAAGGAGGTTTTTTTGTCGAGTGCAAGTTCTTCACAAAACTTTCGCATGGGGGCCCCCAGAATTGGAGAAACAATTTTTTTTTTTATTTTCACTGAATCTACTTCATACAAGCGACGCTCGAGGACTTCCGGGCGTATTTTCACTGTTTTGCACGCGTCAATATTCTCATATGCACTCGGGCTAGAACAGAGACACGAGTTTACTTTGAAATTGAACCAAATTCACCGCGAAACAAATCAAGACTGACTACAACAAGCTGACATCACGAATACGGACTTTTTAGTGCCTCGAAAAAAGAAACACACAGCAGACTCGTTCTTCTCGTTATAATACACGGCACACATTGAAATACACGCATAAGAGGTGGTAACTGGCGACTGCCTGGCCGACTGTGTGCACAACTCTTGTGGGTATTAATCCATGAAACAGGGAACTTTTTGTGACTTTTTTTTTCGTTCTCTCAATGATACGTTACTTTTTTTTGCAGCTTTTGCTTTTATTCTATTTTCAACTTAGATGTCTGTGTGGCTGGCTTTTTGTTTTAACTCTCAGCTACAATCCGTTTGGGCTGCCCGCCAACGCGATACTGAAACCGATTCGAAGGCGAATTTCATATATATGAAGTCAATTTGCTCTCTCTCGCTCTCCCCATTTCATTCACACTCACACTCTGTCTCTCGTTGTCTGCTTATGTGTGAAGTTGACTTTGCCGATGTGCATCGGCAACGACGGCGATGATTCTGTTAAGGTCTTGCTCGTCTGTTGGAAGTCAATGGACTGAAAGAGGTTGCATTGGGAGAGAGCGCGATGTAACCCGGCAGCTATGGAATAGGAGTCATATTTAAGAGAGCCCCCCAGAAGAGTCCATCGTGTGTGTGTGGACCGCATTTGTTCCACACAAATGTGATAAGACAAAGTTTGCACACCAACTCTTTCGTTCATCATTTTCTATGTTTTTTTGTTGCTGTTACATAATTGATGGTCATCACCACTGGGAGTCTTTGGGACTCTGATCAAGCGATAAATTAAAATACATTGTTGAATCCCATGCGGGGGCGTATGTGTAACCTTCGATGAGCGCACTAATTTGTTTCAATCAAGTCGAGACGTTTTCAATGGCTGTTCGGATCGTTTGGTCATTTGATTTGTTGTTGTTTGACAGTGCGCACCAGAGTGGCTAATGAGATAAGAGGGCTTTATATGGAGTGAGGGAGCTACGTAAACCGATCAAATCAATGTGATGGAGATCACAGCAGGAGAACTGGGTGACATTTGTGAACGACACAGGGGACATGTCAAAACGCAAGCCAAAAGTGGGTAACACGCGCTACTCTGCTAACGGAAGCTCATTTAGAATTCAGTGATTGGTGACCTTCGAAGATTTGTTAAGCTATTCTTGGATAAAGAAACAAATTGAATTGTAGTGTTCTCCAAAATGGACCTTAGAAAACAACCCGTGTTATTTTCTCATGAGGGACTTAAAGTTTAATTCCGGAATTCGAGAAAATAAAGCTCAAGATACCATACAATTCAGAGCCACTACATATTGTCACTGACACACAACATTTAAACTTCTCCAGCTGGGTGACAGGAACGCCACGGCTGTCTCAGACATAGTCTCACCTAGAGGTCCAATTTGGGCCCCGAATGTCGCACTCCAAGTGGTCAATCGTTTCGTGCTTACCGAAGTAGATTGACAACTTTTCATATCTTGGTGTTAAATTGCATGATCTTGGAGGCCAATTCACGAGTCCTTGACTTGAAACTAAGCGGTTACCAAAGATTTTTCTCAACGAATCAACGGTGGCACGAGCTGTGTGACGCGTCTCCTTTTAAACACGACTTCGAGTTGACACAGATAAACTTGTCTTCCCCAAATTTATCACACCTTAACGCATCACCATCCCTCCTACACAAATATTTCCACCACAGCTGTCACCACTCTCTACGAAAGTTGCTCCTATTTCAAACCGACCACTTTCCCTTCATTTCAATTGAGCTCACCAGACCATCAAACTGAAACTATTTATCGATCTTTTAGCCACAATTAGTCAGCGAATGCCACCAAAATAGTGTGTTCAACCATCAAAATGCCGTTAATTGCGTCACAAAATGACCAATAAACCCCGAAACCCGTCAATAAGGCATCTTCGCGAACAAAAGCCCTCACAACAGTCAGTCGATCATCATCAGAATGCAAATGGGACGAATGTCATAAAACACACAATGAGCATCCACTGGGTTGGTCTCTTGCATAATTCACAGACATCAGCGGCAAACAGAACCACTTTCGTTGCGAGGCGAATCAATGAAATTCTTTGAAGTGAACTGACAGCAGCAACGAAAAGGGAAAGTCAACGTCGGTGCAGACCAGTCCAAAGTGTTAGATAATTTCGGATTTGAGCGGAACAAAGTAACGCATTCTTTTATGGCCACAAATTATAGGTTTCCGTTCTGACACTTAGTCGAGCGCTGCTGTGTGCGCCAGCAGTGAATTGATGCAGTAATCGTCATGGGCGGTAGTCGAGCCTGAAGAACGCGATAATTGGGGGGTTTCGAGGGAACTTGGTTTGTGCTGAGGCAACCAAGTCTCTTGTGAGGCTGAGGGAACATTGTCTGCTGCAAACAAAAGCTGAAAGCAGACTGAATTACGCCTTCTGACGATGAATTTGTTACGGAAATCGCATCCCTCACTGCCATAAATCAAATCAGACCTACTTAGCCCTCCTGATTCGGTTGACTAGGATCAGGGAGCATACAAAGTGTGTGTACAGAGTTGCACACCGTTCACCGAATACGTCCAACGTAATCGAATTTCCACCCGAAACGGGAAACATGCGACAGAAGCGAGGGGTTGCTTGTGGCGCATTGCATAACCACCCCACGGCTGTTCCCACAAAAGATTTATGTGTCATTTGTTGGCCGATTTGCATAGGGATTTGGGGTCCACATCTCAGCCACTCGGCAGTTGGCCCACCAAAGTACATCCGACCACACAGTCACCGCCGCTGTTGCCGCGCCGCCACCTCTCAACCGGGACAACATGTTTCCAACAAAAATCGAATGCCATCATCAGGTCGGTCGGCAATTTCCCTGTATGGTGGGGCTGTGTCGTCAAACTGTCTCTCGGGCTGTGCGAGTTGGCGTGGCGTTCCTTGATTTCGCCCGAAAATAGTCACCATCCACCGACGAGACGGCCACGTTCGACAAGCCTGCCGAATGTGGCGTGTGGTTAGCGCTTGATGGATTCGTTCGCCAGTCGGCGGTGAATACGTGTTTAACACCTTTGTGCAGATTTTGCGACTTTTCGGTTCAAATGCAATAAACGCACACGTGCCGTGTCGTGTCACTGGCAAGCATACGATTGAGCGCACACCATTCGACAGTTGGCTTGTCGTGAAATTGACGAATTCGCGGAGGTGTTGCGAGTAATGAGCCCCCCGCATCAGACGTTGCACGTCTCCGTGTGGTAATTATGGGACACAAAGCTGTTTCGGCCCACACGAGGACCAGCTTGCGACGAAGGGGGGTTCGACAACGTCTGCCCACGAAAAGGTTCACTGTGTATGCTTGTCTGCATTTGTTGGTCTCTTTGGCTGTTTTTGCCAGTTTGTGCGTTTTTGTCTTTTTGTGCTTCGGTTTGTTGTGTCTGTCTCTGTCTGTTTGTGTCTGCCTCTGTCTGCTCATATTTCAGTTTTGAATCCGTTTCCCTGTAACAATTTGTGTCTTTTAATGCCCACTTATGCCTTCATTCACCTCCAATTGGCATCCAAAACGCTCATCTCAGATTGCATACATCGAATATCTCTCAACGATGAGAGACGATGAATTCAAGCAGACGACGGAATTGAGTCGTTGACTGATTTGTTTTGATGATGCGTTAAGTGATGACACGCAGACGAGTGCCTCTTGATATCGTGGAATACAGTAGCGGCTAAATTAAACAAAAAAAAAATCAACTCAACAGCTCAACAGCTGGTCAAAAGGAAAGTCAAGAACATCCGATGCTTCGAATTTGAGGACAGAGACACTCGCTGCGAGAGTGGAGAGGATCCACTACATCAAGCAGTAACCGGATGTGGATTTCCTGCGTCGATTAAGTGCTCGTATGAAACTGGAGTGATGGAAGCACTTAAAGTAAGGAAGCGTCTGTAACACGGGACACGAGAGTGTCAGCTGCGAAAGTGGATTCTGAAGAAGTTAATTTGTGGATTCAGAAGCGAAATTGCGTGTTGCCTTGACTGGTGTGAGAAGCTAGATCTATTTTATCGCCAATCCTACCAAGTCCCTGAAGTGCATTTATTGTCATAAGAGTTGATTTCACTCTCTCTGGGTCTTCCAATTGTTCTCAGTCTGTCTCAAGTCACTTAATTCACATCCCCTCTAGGCTTTTCGAGATTTTCCTATATCCCTTCAACTCTCCTACCCCCTTATTAAGTCCAGGACTCCTCGTCAGACTCCCTTTCCTTTAGAAACAATAACTCATCGGTGTACGGTAAACACCCAAAGACTCCAAGTCCCAGCGTTTTTCTTGCTGCGCACTAATTGGTCTTACACGTCATAAATTACAATTAAGCACGCATTCAGATAACAACAGCCATAAACTCCTAGTGTTTATGCAGCCATGAGCTGGAGAGCTAGAAACAACCGCCACAACCCGGCACAAGTCATGAAACCGACAAAAATGTGTTGAAATTGTAACAGCGGTGCAACAGTTGCGCCGTGCAGTCACCCACATCCCTCTGCCCTCTGTATAAATTGCATGACACAAGGTCTGCCTGAGCTAATTGCTAATCACACACCGAAACAGAATCTGGAACAATGTAACCCGGTCGAGACTGTGGAGACAGTCAATCTCCTCAGAGGGTAGCTGTTTGGCGTTGTCACGCAACAAGAAAGTCCACCATTGAGGCGGCGGTGCTGCTGCTTGTGTGTGACTGATCACCTGGAAAGATGAATAAATTATACAAATCAAACGCGTCCCACGCGCACCGCTCGCTGACGAAGAGAAATGACCAACATTCGATGCTCGTGTTGGACAAAAGAGTTGATGCACGAACTCTTGATATTTGAGATTCTTGCGATTTGTGTCAAAGACTTGCGATAGAGCCCGAGGATTGAGGGAATTATTTCGGATTCCTGAGAATGATTGATAATGATACGCATGGCTTAGTTCTGACAGCAGCAGATATGCAATCAATCATCATTTGGGGAGCGACTTAAGCGACGCAACGGACAAAACGACGGAAATAGCTTTTTCGGGATATCTGTCTGCCTGTGTGAATGTGTGCGTGTGATTATCATCGGGATCAGAAACTGGTAGCAATCACACTTGTCCTGTGAATCCAATTGATTCGTAGTCGCTTGCGGCACTCTGATAAACGGTCCGTAAGTTAATCGAATCTCGGTAGTTGCACAAGGAAGTGGTAACAGTGTTGCAAATTAATTTGGAACACAACTCTACCACATTCTAGAGACAACTCAATGACATCATCAGTTTCTATGAGGGATGACGTGCTACATCAACTTCAAGAGAATGTCATTCAAGTCAACAATTGTCAGCCAAAAAATGCAAATAAACAGACTTTGACAAATTATTTCGCTGGCTTAATGGATTAATTAAGCTTAAACGACTGCCCACAGACGTAATTAAATCCTACGAACGACTGTGCATAACTATACGCACCAAACTGTGGATTTTATCGCCACCAACACTTTTGACAGTGCCTCGTTAGACACTCAAGGCAAGACACACAAATTCTTTGCAGACATCAATCAACACAGCGACACATGGAGTAACTGCAGAAGCAACCCACTCCTAGTCGCACGGCATGTTATAATAAATCACGTAAGGTAAGTGGTGAAATATGCAGTGGGGGAGACAGCAAAGTAAACATAATCTTGTCGACGTTTGGCTTCTTGAGCTTATTCTCAGTCTTCATGACAATTCCTTCTTCCTCTGTCTTCCACTTCTGTATGTTCTTCTTTTTGTGGCGCTTTAGTTGAATCTGAACTTAAGTCTCGAATTTTCAAGGCTGCCTTCGCAAAATCTTCATCTAATCACCCCAGATGACATCCAGTCACAGAGAACAAACATCTGACACCATGCCACACCACAGTTTAAGCAACCTCCAGTCCAGTGCCTCATCATCCGCATCTTGACATTCCGACACCGACAGTTCCGTGATGAGCATTAAGATACCGAAAAGCAGCGGCTGAGTCGATCATAAGCCGATTAATTAGACGATTTCCTCTCGAAGTCGACTGTCGAACGTATGAAACGTTGGCTTTGCTTTTAGATAAATCACCCGATGGTTCTCCAAATGATCGAGAGAACTCCAAATGGAGTAGGAATGGGAATAAGCAAACTTCCACGTGTGGGGGTGCGGTTCTCTTTTTGCGGTTCAAATGGGGAATGACTTATTGGTAGGAGGGCTGAGAGGTCGACACATGACAGACAGTGGGAATTGATAAACCACATCATCTTGGGGTGATTGAATCGGTGGACTGGGAATTTGAATGTCTCTCAGTAGGATGAGGATAAAAGTAGAGGCTAGCATCAACAGCTTAGGGAAATCGTATTCCATGGCTATTCTAATGGAGAATTGGGAGAGAGAGGGGACAAAGAAGGGGAGACAAGATTTACCTTTGCAGTTTTACTCCATCAAACGGCTACGTCTAAACACAGGAAAATGACGAAAAAATCACTGTCTGTTCAGGATTACCCACAAATAAGTGAAAAGGTGACACGCTTGGGTCTCCGTCGGTGCATCGGTTTCACCTGGCCTGATGAAGACTCTCAGACTAATCCTTTACTGTGGTCAGCAGTAGTAGGTCAGTCAACATCTGTGGAATGGTCCCTTCGACGGCTGCTAACTAACTTCTTTTACATGATGGCGCAATCAGCAACTGGGAGACCAAGTCCATTATTATCCATTATCCTTTAGACAGAGTGTGGTCGCTGTATAAAACTATGTTGAGCGGCGTCGCGAGGAGTTTAAGCATTCTAGCGCAATCAACGATACTGCTCTGACTGTTCAAGTTCCTGCCACCGCGTCAATGTTCCTCTTAATCTGGATGCCAAATTGAAAGAGATTCATCACCCGACAAAATCACACCATTAACCAGCATTTGAAAATTGTCTTCACAGCATCCACTCCATTGCCTGTCGGTGATGCCCATTCCTACTCCAATCACCTGATAGTCTCACCAAAGATGCCTCCGCAAGACCTCAGAAACAATTAACCGACAATTTGTCAAGCAATGAAGTCTGTCATCTGAACAATGTTGCACCCAGCTGGAGAGGAGAGAAAGTTTCATCATCAATTTCACCTCGGCAACCAGTCGCAAAATTCCCTTTAACAGTCCAATCATAAATCTGATTATACAGAGAAGAAAAAAATCGAACACTCGTACACATCTCGTATCTCGGTGATTTTTCATGGCAAAGGCGAGCGCTCGCAACAGTTCGCCAGCGCTGCTCTGATTTCTGGAATTTCACTTATCTTCGATTTGCCGTGTATGCATTTGTATTTTCTATTTCATCACCAACTTTGGAATGAGATTACAGCGCAGAGTCTGTCAACATTCCAACACCCGACCATCGTGCGACATCCATAAGCCACATTGCACAGACACACGTCGTCGTCGTCGTCGTTGTATAATGCGCGTTCATTGTAAGTGCTCAAGATCGCTGCTTCTAATCGCTGTCAGCGATTTTGAATTCATCGTCTTTCACTCACCAGGGAGGGGGCTGCCGCACACATTTGTATGTGATTAAGGTTGGGGCACTATTTCGCGAGCCATAATTAGTCAACACCAGACAATTGTGTTTTTTTTTGCCTTGCGCCACACATGGCTGGGACACGTCTAAAGTGGACTTAAGTGGGTAGAGGGATCAGGCTGACAATCGAGGAGTAAATCAGGTAGCATCGGGACATGAGGTAATCTTCTAATCCCCGACAAGGTGGAGGAGCTCCTGGGGATTTGAGTCATCAAGGAGTGCCTGGGGACTGACCATCATTCATCTTCTTCTGATGAAGATTTGGTTCAAAATTAGACTATTCCTCAGACCTGGAAGATTCTCCGATTGCTCTGTTGTCTGTCTTGCAAATAGACAGAGTTCTGTGTGTTCCCTCTAGGTTCCATTGCCCTCTTCTCATTTTTTTTTTTCTTCTGTTTTCACTCCAGTGTGAAGGCAAACAGTCATTTACCCCGGTGTGAACGCGGGTACATATGTTCCACTCATCAACTGCACTTCCCATCCCATTCAGCAAAAGCAAACAACTCATCTCGAGATGCCTTCCCGCAGCCGCCCGTCACGATCTCCGTGCAAATATTTACCTTGAAACAACAGTAAGGCACCGGCACTTCCCGGTTCTCCCCCAGATGCCGGGCACACCTCCTTTTGCATGGTCATTGCATCCCGAAGCAACCTTCAACTTGGAATACATTGTCTCCCGCCATCGGCACCCCCTCAGTCCGCCCCTGCAGCGATGTCAGCCATCAATCCAATCAACTGAAGTTACGGACGATTACCATGCCATGTGTCACTCTATTGTGATTGGAGCTTCAATCTGGAAGAGTTGGACAGCCAATGCGATCCACGGGGTGTCAAGAGTTGGTGATTATGCTAATTCTTCTTAATTACTCGTCAGAGTCTGGAATTGGCGTGAAGTTCGAGTGCGTGTTGCGGACACTCGCCGACTCGTCAACATCTGGCTTCGATGTAAATTGAAAGCATAGCGCGCAATTCCTGTACGCTCTGCGGTTCACTTCTGTCGCTGACTTCTGGTGGCCTTGAGTGAGTGGTCCGACTGAGCGGTTCGATACCTTCTCGAGGTAATTGACGCAAAGTGAGACAGCAATTCCAGCAATTCAGGCGAACGACTGGCATGATGATGATTTCGAATCGAAAGTCGTTGACAAAACGAGTGTCAAGCGGACAAAAAAAAAGGAAAGCATGGTGAGGCAGTTGTGGACAGCTCTGAAGGGTTCTACAAAGCGACAAGAATCACTTGAGAGGTGTACCACATCTGTGTGCGGTTAATCATCACGCTTGACATTGACATTGACTGAAGATTTTCGATTATGCGGCAGACACATGTTTTGTTTTGTGATGTGGTTTCGCGATAGTCGAGTTCTGCTTTGTATCTGCGTTGGCATCGCTGTTTATGTTTTGGGAACATAAGCTGAAAGAGAGATTTGTGATTTCTACGAAAATTCTGTGAGTGATCACCGTCACCGTCTTGAGTGAGTTGAAACAAAATGTTTATCTCTTCGGATAAAGTTTACAGTTGCTTAGAAGTATTCCTCTTGTGTACAAACTTGTCGGCTGAACCTGCAATAGTTAAAGCGAGCGTGGATGCACAACTTACTTACTTATCAGGCCAGCTAAAGGTCTGAGCGTGAGCTCATGATGCTTTCAGTGGTTAAGACCAGCAATCCGTGAAGGGTCTCAGTGCGAGTTATAGCTGCCTTCCTTCCGTGCTGTCCCAGGCACGCTGTTTTCAGCTATCAAGACCAGCGATCCACGAAGTTTCTGAGCCTGAGCCTGAGCAATATCTGCTTCATGATGGTTCCGGGCACGCTGCTTCCAGTTGTCAAGATCAAGCTCTCTAGCGTCCAGAATCACTTGGTCTCTATAACGAAAGTTCGGTCTTCCTTTCCGTCTTGAACTCGGAGGCTGTGATAGCTAGAGGGTTGTTGTCCACTCCCCTGATATAAACAAGCCACTATAGTCGTTGGCTTCCGGACTACATCTTCATTTTGTTCATCTGCACAGAACGTAGAGATGGCAGTTGCTGCCTGCAGTTGCGCACTCCAAGTTGGTTGAAGTCCTTCTCCACTTGTGTGCGCCATCTCAACCTAGACGTCCTCTATTGCATTGTTCCAAAAGCTCGGATTCAAAGAGTCTTCTTGCTAAAGTGTCCAGAGAATCCATAAGAGTGTGTAACAGCGTCCCTTCACGCACCGCTGAAGGGCTAACAATTCAAAAGTCTCGTTGGAAGCACACAATGGTGTCAATGTCGTCTGCATAGCTCAGCAGTTGTACCAATTTGTTCCATCCAACCAGTCCCCTCACAAATGTAAGCAATAAAATCTTCCCCCTAACAAGCCACCAGACATTAAGTGCCTTCATTGTAGTTAACCTTTGCGAGGTCCAACTTCAGACATCGCCGCCGCCTCCAGTAATTCCCAGAGCACCGCTGCCTTTAACCCACTTTCCGTCAAACTACTGTTTAATTAATTTGAATTACTTCACACCGCCATTAGGCAAATTATATGTCAACGTTAATGAAGTAACACATTACCGCGAGGGGGCTGCCGGTGGCAGTGCACACAGCTGCGGTTCAAGATAATTAAAAGATCACATCGCCAGCTGGAAGATTCACTTGGTTCACATGCAGTCTGCTGGTGCTTACTTGCGATATTTCTGTCTTTCAGGGGGACAGAGGAGATAGGTGAACCGAGAAAGGTTAGCCTCATGGATCTTCTTCTCTTCTACGAAAGCACTGCAGCACAGCTGAGGAATGGTCACATAAGCGATTCATATCGCAATTAGTGACGAAGAAATCATTAATTGCCCGCAAAAGTCATTAAATTCGCCGTTTGAGGTGCTGTTTGTCTTCGTGGCAAACGATGTCAAAGAAGACGCGATTTCTTTGAAAGATAAACCAAGACAGACTCCCACTTGTGATTTAAGGTTTGGTTTCTATTTGAAGATCTCATCTCGTGGCGACTGCCCGTCAAAACATGCTCTTTGTCAAAATGTTCTGGGCGCACATTAATCACTCGGCGGCAGTATGGCTTGCTGTTGTCTAGTTCTTAAGAGTCAACGCACTGCTGAAATTAATTACAATACAATGATGACGGTGAAGAGTGAAACCCCACCGGGGTGGCCCCCGCCACTCATTCATCGCTGTCGGCATGGATGGACTAAACGATGTAAATGACAAGCGAATAAAAATTGCTAATCTTCCGCATAAATGGATGATGGTCGTTAAGCATTGTTTAAGTGTCGTGTTCAGGATAGGCTGGGGTTCTCCGATTACCAAACCGGAAGATGGCCAACAAAGGGAGTCGTTGAAGTAAGAGACGAAAGAGTTGGTGTACGAACTCGTGTTTTGCACTCGCACACAACACGACTTCCAGCAAAAGCAACGGCGAAGCGGTGTGGCGTCCGCTTCGGCAATTGGTGTTGAGCTTTAGAGTTGCGAATTGAACTAGGGCAAAGGTGGGAAAGGATAGTTACGTAAATCGATGCCGCAAGAGTGGCGGTGTCTGCATGAAGGAAGAGGTGGACATGTCGACAGTTTGGGTTCGGTTTTGATTTATGATTTCGGTGTGTTATTATTTATAGGCGAAGGGTTGGCGCCTGCAATGGTGTTTTATTTGTGGCAAACAATTGGTTTCGTGTTGTCACAGTTAAAGAGATACAGGTTGTATACAAAATTGATGGCTTCTGACTCTATTTGCGCGCTTCCTTACAGCTTTTTGAGATTCTCTTACCTCAGTCATAAAGAAGCAATAAATTACATCAATCTTGTGAGAAAACCTCTGACAGAACTACACTTGGTTGTATCTCTAGGCGCCACTATCGGCCCTGAAAATGGAAAGGACAGCAATCACAATTCCCACGATACAAGAAGAATAAAGTTGTTCTGCGAACAGTAACAGCCAGAAGGAGAATCTGCAACACAATCGTTTATCGTATGTTGTTCAACAAATCTGTCTCACAGCATGTAACCTTTTCATTAAGTGTCTGGATTATCCTTGATCTCAATTCAAGCCTCCTTTCATATCGCGCATACGCCCGACGGCCCTTTATCATTCTTGACGTCAACAACGACGCCAGTCTCTTTCGTTACCTTAACGAACGAAACCATCTTAAAGGTACATCGGATCCAATGTCGACAACAACGACGACGACGACGATCTGGCTAATCACCACAATTAATCCAGATTACCGAGGTCAATTCTCCTCTCGACCACCAGTCAGCCTCTACGCGGCAGCAGCAGTACCATTGGGTACCTTGGATGGGGAAGTTCTTGATGGGAGATCAGAAGAAGGAAGACAGCAGCAGAAAAATCAATCACGTTCGCGTGATCTCTCATCTATCCCCTTCACTTCTGTTTTGACTCGAAGAAGTAAGTCGCTGAGGCACTGAACTGGTTGAAGTTAGAGAGCTGTTGTGTTACTAAAGGGCCTTAGGACTAGCCCGCTGACTGACACGACAAAGTCAAATGTCTCTTGAGACTTTAAACTAATTTTAAACGGAGCGCCGTGTCAAGCGGACTTGTGTCTGTTGCCAATGGCTTTGACCCCCTCAGCTAACCTTTGTTTTTACTTCGACGAGCACTCGAATTTAATTCTTTCAACAAACTCAGCATCGTCGCCGTCGCCGCAATTATGGTGCAGACTCTAAGGAACAGTAAACTAACTGACAGCAGCAGCGACGGTGGCACATGATGGATCAGTCTGGCATCCGTATTCAGCGTGGGCTGGTGTGGCACAGTGGTGACAAGGTGATGATTCAGTTAGAATTTAATTGAATGTCATTCATTGTGGAATTGTCCTCAATTCCTCCTCCTTCTCGTGCGCCTTTGTGGGTCTCACAGTCTGACACATCTCTACGTCGATGGATGACTGAAGGATTGGGGTCACGAATGGCACTCCTTTCGGTGTGTGTGGGAATGGAGCTTTGTACTGTGATACATGATGACAATGAACGAGCATTCTGAATGGATTCCCATTCCCACTTGAAAATATAACTTATTGAAAATAACTGATGGCTCAACTCCCACGTTTGTGATTATTCCACTATCCACCTCCCTTTGTATATGACATCATCACCACCACATCCATGCCAGGGTCAAGGTTTTGTCATTCAATACACAATCCAAACAAAAGAGTTGAAGTGCGAACTTTAGAAACTTGAAAAAAGAACTGAAATCAATACCATCCCGCAGAGAGTGCCTAAGCTCTCACCCTAATTGTCACTTCATTTGTTAGCAAAACACTTGTATCCATCCCTTGACTACCCTCTCATCCACCGTTTAGAGTAGCCCTATTCAACGTCGTGACTCTTTTCAATCGATCATCTCGCATGTAAATTCTGTCATTCGTGGTCTTTTAAGACCCCTTACCGACACGGCAAAACAACAAACACTCTACTTCGACTGTGGGATAAACAACAACAAACCATTCCGCATTTTGATTGATGTTCTAGCAGAGCGACGACGTCCAAATCGAGTGTGATTCCTAGTCTACAAAAACCACAGCGCGCACAAAAACATTACTCATCGACGCAATCAAGTGATTTTCCTTCGTACGCCCCTCCAACCTCACATTCTGCACAGATCTCGGGTCGGTGCCGTCGCGGATATCGCTCACTTTCCGTGCACATGTGCGCAGAAAGGAATGAAAACGATAAAAGTTTGCTTTTTATCGGTTTTATATGTCAATTACCTTGTTCGGACCATATTTAGATTGCCTGGCATAGAAATTTATTTTCTTCTCTGCATGACGTGAGGTTCTTTTGAGAAAAAAAAAAACGAGTGGAAGAGGTAAGGGCGGCGGTGATTGTATTGAGTGAGACGAATGGAAATGTACACTTTTATTTAACGCTTAAGTTGAAGGAATGTATGTCATGGAAATATGCATGCAGTTCCCTGCACTTGCTATCTACCTACACAGTTTGCAGCTGCTATCCGTTTTATCCTTCTTCGTCTGAATGCAAGGAGGTTCTTTGTAGTTGGGATTGTTTTCCAAAATGGAATGATTTTTTCTAGACAACTCAGAAAGTAGCTGCTAGCAAGTTCTTGCAAACGTCCGTATATTAAATTGTGAACCATCTAGCTTGGCATTCGCAGCGAATTGCAGCACCTTTGAAATTGATACCAGGATTTCCTAAGCCACTCCTCGGGTATCCGGACGAAGAGATCATCCATACCATTTGGCCAATCCAACGAAACTTTGTCCGTCGAAGGAAGGAGCTGCCCAACATTGGATTCCTCCCGCACTCAGCCTATCCCGGCGATCATCGATCACGCTTTTCAGGTATACCCTGATAAAGATAAAGACATCGACGCAAGAATACATTCCCAATCGTAAAACTTGCACTGCTCGCCCAGACAAACTCGTCACAGCGGTGCCTTGTACTCGTAAGCGGAAGTCCTCGCAGTCAAAATCAATGCTGAAAATATCATATTTCTTATTGACAGCAAGACGGTCACAAAGTGAAGTTAGGTGAGAGCTGTACAGAGCAGAGATCCCAAGGATCATGGCTCAAAACATGCGTTTATTCTAGCTGGGGATACCGAGAAAGAGAAACTGGTGTTCCTGCGAAAGAAGGAACAAAGATTCGTCCTACTCTACCGAGATATGCCGAGCTTGGTGTTAAAGCCGAGTAACCTATTTTTATCTCAGTGTTTGTTCCAGCTCTCATCTAAGGTCATGGAATTTGTATAATGACCGAGAGAATAAGATCGCGAATACAAGCTGCTGAGATGGCATTTCTCCACGCTGTTCTTGCAATTGCTCGCCGGGATAGGATGAGAAACGCAACAGTGCGAGGGTGAACTCAATGTTGAGCATCCACTTCTTTGGACGAAAAGGGATATACTTCGATGGCTTGGCTACATGGTACGGATGATCTCTTTATCACGAATTCCGATGCGTACCTTAGATGCATTTCTATTTGGTAGGCAACCGGGCGAGATGATTATCGATCAACTCGACTTGTTGCTCTTGGGAAGAGCTCCTGATGAATCAGAGCCGATGGCGGAGGATCGACCAGCCTGGAGGTCTCTCGTGTGTGCATTACCCCTCCGTGAGCCCTTTAGTGGAACACGCGGGTCAACGAAAGACAAGCACTACGCGTCAGTCACAATAAAGGTAGATACACGAACAAGTCTAACAAAAGCTTCTTTACGATGAAAACGGTCAAGTGTGATGTCCTATCCGCCACCGTCATATATTTCAGGAGTATACTAGCACATGAATTGGCTGATCAGCAATTCAAAAATTGACTTGATGTCACAAGATTAGCACTTTCACCGTAACGATGTTTGACAGGGCAGAATTGGACATTTCCTCAGATGATGTCCGAAAACGAAAGTCATCCTTCTACAATTGAGAAAAGCCAAACCCGTCACAAAGCACCCTTTCAATCAGCAGTAAAGTTGAATTTGTAAAAACAATAGACACCTTCAAGTGTCAAAATTAAAAAAAAACCAAGGACAGTCCAATTTGCCGCGAAGTTCATCCTCCAACAATCAATTAACGTGACTAATTGAAGTGAAGTCAAGAACGAATCGTGTTAAGCCCTAGAACACAACCCATTTATAGCACTCAGCCGCCGGAAGAGAGTCCGCAATTAATGATCATCTGTCATCTTCCTGATGTGCTGCCAAGCAACACACACACACAACACACGCTTGTGTCCCGCGCTGGAGATTTTTCTAATCGAGACTGCATGTTCCGCGTGATGAAAAATGATTTGCATCGTAAATACTGTCAGCTGCGAAGTCTTGAGGAAGCGGATGGATCACTCATCACGCCACCACCGCAACTACCGCTGTGTGTTCTCACGATCGCTCGCACTCGCAAGTTGCGCCAAGTTTGGGCACAACACCATGGAAATGGACATGAAAAATTGTATTCCATCGAGTTTGGCGTGTTTCTTGTTTTTTCTCCACCGCACCAGGGTGTTAAGTGACACCTTCCACCGAGGAAAAGCAATAAAACACAATAGTGCTCGTGGAAGCCAGGAGGGGAATCATTAATCCCTTATGGCCGGTGTGACCTTCATGCTGCTTCTTGACGGCACTCTTTTCTGCGGAAGACGCGCCTTTGTACAGCCGCCCAAGCACCAATGGCAACAACAATTGTTACTCTTTCGCAAGCGCGACCAAGTGTATCCGGTTGTTGACATTAACAATTTCGGCATGTTTCATGATTCTGACGGCGGCTTTGGTGCTCGCCGCTTAATGACTTGTCAGGTGGAATGTTTTCCCAGGATTGCGACGCACAAGAGCAACAACTCATAAACCGGTAGCCAAGCGCTTCAATCGACAGAGCAATGACTTTTTTTCGGCAGAGTTAATTATGGTTAGCGATCCGCGTGCGTAGTCGAGTTCCATCAGAGTTTCCGGTCGATTAATTTTTGCGCCAGAATGTGCGTGTCGGATGGGTCCGGGGGATTAAGTGTGTCGACGTGAAATTTTCGGCGATCTTTCATCAGACTGAAGGTCAGTTGTGGGAAGAGACAATGTGAGAGGGACTCTCAGTGAGTCAGGCGCAAATTCTTCAGTCTTCCGAAAGCCACGGAGTAATTTTGAAATTCCCGTCTCACTGATTGACACCTTCCCATTACAGTGATTGACACTTCATAATCAATACGACAACATGGAGGCTGGAGCTTGAGTCAGAGTCAGCTTCAGCTGCGAGCCGAGTGTGAAGTCTCTATTAAAGAATTTTGTTCGCGAGGAAAAAGAAAACGTGAGCAGCACGCGTCAGAAATCGCTCCAGCAGCCGCGGTAGCAAGCAACTCCACCTCCTGGACCGACGTCGATAGTTGATGGTCCCGCACGAGTGTGTGTCCGTGGTTCCAGTTCCAGCGGTAAGTGTGCCACTACTGCAACGGCATGTTCCAGCGGAGAGATATCTAATAATTCAAGCCGTGAGCAATGGCTTGCGGCAAAGTGACAGCACCCAACTGGCACATAGCCATCATCTGATCACGAAAACTTGTCTAACTCACGTCTTCAGCGCCGGCTTGGTCTCTTGGCTGGAGATCTCTCTGCTGGTGCTACGGGGTCGCACAATCACACAAGCGGTTTGCATGTGCACTGCCGCTGCCCCTTTATCTGCAAATTGCAGGCAACCACCGCCAGGCAGCAGGCAATCTAACCAATTGTTGCAACAAGAGCAATTGCAGCGAATTAGAGTTGTTTGCCTCTGCTCCTTTTGCCAGTGATCTTGGGTTATGACTTATTGGCTTGGCACGGCACCTAAGACACAATTACTTCACCTCGAAAGTTGGCGGCAGCGTTGGGGGATCGTTGTTCGTGTTCGTATGTCAACTCCTTTTATCTGCGATTACCCACGCAAGGAGACCCGAGCAACCAGATCAGACAAGAGCAGGAGATGTCAACATCCGTGAATGGTGTAATTACAGGGCGTCGTCATCATCATCGATGTCGTTGTCCACGTCTGGTTCTGCTAACGACTCGCCGATTCGAAAGTCATAAATTGTACTTATGACTCTGGGTCAGCTGAGTCAGGGACCACGTTTATGCACGGCACACTATGTTGCACTGCCCCTTCATTTTAGCAGCAGTAGCAACGCTCCCACCTTGACCTTGATTTCGTGATAAAATCATAAAAGACTTGCCCAGAACCAGGCACAGACCAACAGACTCTTGGAGACACTGTCACCGGGTCCGTGTTGTGCGATGCCTCAACGCGAATACTGGATCAGACCACAGACCGTGCCACCACTGTCGCGCCATCGAGAGCGGTGTGCGCGTAGGCTGGGAAGCCGACTGTATGCAAATAAATTGTGTTCGCCATTTGGAGACTTTAATGCGAAAGTCCATTAAATTAATGACACCAAGCCGCCACCACCGCCGCCGCGTCTCCAGCTCCAACACCAACATGCCACCATACTGCTGCTGCCGCGGCTCGTTGTGAGTGAAATAAGGTTAAGGCCTGCAGTCGTCTGCATTTGATGCGAGAAGGTGGCAGCTGGTGTAAATGCAGACAACGATTGTACCTCCCAAGGCGCTCGTAATTTGTCAACTACTTTATGAGTCCAAAGGATAGACGCTGGATCAGTCGTGAAGTATTCCAAAGAAACAAGGTCTCTCCCTCGTTCCAGTTCGAACAAGGCCGTTGACATTAAAAGTGTGACTGATTTGCCAGCAGTCGGCCTATTGGAAGTTGTAAGAAGTTCCGACGCTGTCGGCGACTGTTACCGGCAGTTTGACAGGCTTTGACAAATCAGTGAATGAATTCGCTTCGAACTGTTCAATAAATCAATCAGAACAATCGCCCAACAAGCACGATCACTGGGTAAGTGACCTCTTGAGCGAACGGATCAGCTGACCTAATGCATGACTCACAACTGTCAACCTTGAAATTGTATCTCTGCATCCTTACGCTAATTAGCACGACTTCACAATCTTCTGTGCCGTTCGAGAGCCTCCCCATAAATCACTGTCAGGCCGCCTGCCCCACACAATTGTCACAAGCTACACATGAACTTATTAGCGCCTCGACCGTGATCGTGTCATAAACCTCACAGACAATCCAATCCAATGGCCAGATGTATGCAAACCACTTTGCACCGTTATCTAGGGAGTATGACAATGTACACAAAGTTATTGACCATTTTTTACGGATGTGGACACGACGAAAGGCACAACGGAACATGTTCCATTAACCACGTGACGTATTACTTGATGTCACAGGCAATTTGTTGGCACTGCGCATTGTCAGCGCCCCAAAGTGGAACGCGATCCATCATCACATCGCAAATGAACAGAACGGACATCGCTTGGTGGAGGGAGCAGCAATAAAATTTAAGTGAGTATCTGCCTGGAAGAGATGTATGTTCTCGTTTAAATAAATATGCGCACGTGAGGGAAATTCAAATTGGGACTTCTCGAGAATCAGCGTCGGGATGGGATGATGATGGACTGCGGTGTTCTGAGCGGATGATATGCTATGATGATCACGTTCGCAACGCGTTTCGATAGCAAACAATGGGTGGCAGGTATTGAAATATTGACAAAACCGACATGTGTTTAAATTTACAAACCAGAACTACCGAATACCTTCGGAGCGCGGTTCTGTTCAGGGTCAATGGGGACATGTGCCCAAAAGGAAGCAGAGATTGTGGAACTTGCGATTACGTGACGAAATGTAAATTAAACTTGAAATGCAGACAGAGCACAATTAAAACAAACGACGACGATCAGCAGGTCACTTCCGTGAGATTAAGATCGACTCGCTGCAAGTTGCCTGAATGGAGCAAACCAGTCTACCCGACCCTACCTGGCTGCTCGATGGCATTCAAGTTCTTGTACAACATGTACAACGACATGCTGTATGTTGTGACTCAGGAGTAAGTAATTTGTACAGTTTGAAGGGAGTAAAGAGCTTGCGAAAGCAATCAACCTATGGCACGGTCGTCCGTGGCGTTGTGCTGATTTTGAGCAACTTTAAATTTTTGAGTTTTTAGAAATTTTTGGTGGTTTCACAATACCGTGAGGGAACAGAGCCACAGCATCATGGAGACCAAGTTCTCAACTGATTTCCAATGACAAGGAATTCTAAAAAGTGAAGGAGAATGGCGCAAGACGATGCCGCGGTGTGTTTTTGAAAATTTGAAGAACGTACGTCACGCGTGACGACGTGGCATTTGAAGTTTGGCACTTGGGGTGTACAGTAGGTCCGTTGCGTATCAGCCATGACTGGGTTTCTTGTGTTGAGAAGTGGGTATGAATCACTGTCTAAAGGTGAGAAAATAACAAAAAAGTTGAAGTGCGAGTCAGCATTAACTTTTGACAGAACTCAAAGTTTTCAAAGCTGCCAGGGAATGATGTGGAACAAATTTTCCAAACAAACCCTGACTGCCTGGGACAAGCCATGACTCCCCCGCGACCACTTTTTTGCCAGAAATTGTTCATTTTTCGTGAAATGGAACAGGATTTCGACATATTTTCAATCGTCACGGACTGGGCTTTGAGAAAGTGAACAGACCTAGTGGGTGTTTACGTGCTTGAACTGCTAATGGTGCGTCACAAATTGGTTCTTACTCTATAGGAGAAGGGCTGTCAGTGTTCAAACGATGGATAGAGTAAAGTCAGTCAGAAGAACAAGGCCTCTGGTTCCAGTTAGGCTGCAACTTGCGAAACAATCAACCAATTTGATTCTTTAGGCGGTTTCGACGCTAGTAGCGGCCTAAGACCAATGAATCAATTTGGTTCAGTCAATATGTATGGGAAAACCAGTTAAATTTTACGTTGCGCCGCTAATTTGTTTTCCAACATACCCGACCTCACCTTCAACCCTCACAACACACACACATGTCCAGTAAAAACATAAAAGAAACAAAACAACAACTTACTCGACCCAATTGAGTTCAATCTTTCTTTGTTCACCCTCGCCCAGTGTGTAGCTTATGGTCAGCGTCTGTTTCACCTAGCAACAAGTCTGCTCGCTTACCGCACCTGTTGCAACTGCACGGAAATGAACTAAAGGACACACAAAGACACAATTTTAACATTTCATTTGGATAAGAGCAAAAAAAATCGCAAAAAAAGCCGTCTACCTCAACACACTTGTTAACGGCTCACTGGCATGTGTTGGCGCGGCAAGCGCGTTCACGTTAAGAAATTTACAAGACAACTGAAATCCGCCCGCAATCCGGGCGATCGATTGCCGCAGCGGCCAAATAACAGCCCACCACCGCCAGATGGACAGAACGGGAACGCCTATCAACTCTGCACAGATCTCTCCTTTTGCGAGCAACAGCCGGTGGCTCCAATTGGATTGAAATTTAATTATTTTCGAATCAAAAACAAGCCATCCACCCATGCATTGGCGGCCCGCAATGGAGGTGACATTGTTCACCAGCAGCAGGGAGCCGCGGTGTGGCTCGATGTAGCCATTGATCTCTTCCTCTTTCTCTCTCTCCGCCCTGCAATTGTGTGGTGGCAATGAAAAGATTACGATCGAGAGACAAGAGAAAACACTCGCCTACACGCTGGCGCGAAGCTGTAATTGGAGGTCTCAATTGTTTTCCCCTCGACATCTCAATGAGGCATCAGCAGAAGGCTCCGCAGTATGACATCGTTTGGTTGGAAAGATTTTATTAGACACACAAACAGATACAATTTATTGAGCAAGCTCTCAGAAGAAATGCAAGTAGTTGGGCTGCGTCGCCGCCTCGTACTCTTGGGCGAGGTGATTGACGAAGTCACGAGATAAGTCCAGTTCGCCGAGGTCATCCTTGAACATGTCTTCGCGCTTGAATTGGTCGAGGAACGCGCCGCGCTTCTTCAGCTTATCGTACTGGTTGAGGGCGCGATTGAAAAGTGAACTGATGCCGGTGTGGTTGGCCAGCATCAGACCGGATACTTTGTGGCTGCTCTGCACGTAGGGACTGCTACGTGAGAGTGCGACCTGGATGCTCGCCGGTCCCCATGGGATGAATTGGGCTAGTTTTCGCTCACGAATTCGCTGCAAGGACTTGTGCACTTGGGTGGGGTCCACTTCTCCCTGGAAAGAAAATTCAGTGTTTGGAGCGGACAAAGCCGGGGATGTGACAAATCAAGAGGACAAATTCCTGCCAGAAAAGTGCCTCCTGTCAAGGACTTACTTGAATAATATTCAAGATAGAGATGTAGCAGTGATGATTCGTCTTGTCCGGCCCCATGGAAACCATCATGTTCTTTGGCTGAAGCAGGCGTCGCATCACATCCAGGACAGTGGTCTTCCGCACGTTGATGCTTTGCTGCAAAGAAAGGCGTTCTCACTCTGTGAAACCATTGCTCTCTTCTCCACTCACATCATTTTCCGACGTCAGCGGCGTATAGCCCGTCATCAGGAAGTGCAGCTGAGGCGTGGGAATCAGTGGAGCGGTCAGGCCAATCATGTTGTTGTTCATATACGAAGGATACCTCAAAGTCGTTGTACTCACAGACATGATGGTCGAGACCAGAGTGTTGATCTGAGTGAAGCTAGGATTCTCAATGTGCAATCGATCCGTTGCTATCCTGTTCAAGGCCGTATTGTCCAGGACAACAACGCAGTCAGCGCACTTTGTCAACCTCTTCAATGTGAGCATTGAATTGTACGGCTGCACAACTACATCACTGATCTCATCCTGATTCGGAAAAACACTGTAGGTCTGCAAGAGCTTCTTCGGGAAACGATCAGCAAGTCGCTCCAGGATGTACGATCCCATTCCAGAGCCAGTTCCACCAGCAATCGAATGGCAAAGTACAAATCCCTCCAAGCTGTCACTGCCCTCCGCCTCGCGATCGATTATGTCGAACACTTCCTCCTGCAGTTTCTCACCCTGACTGTAGCCGGAAGCCCAATTGTTTCCCGCACCACCGCCATGTTTCGACAGGAATATATTCTCTGGATTGTAAAGCTAGTGGATCTCAGTGAAAATCAAGGGATGCCGGAACGAAAACCTGACCTACCTTCGCGTAGGGTGTACTCATGATATTGTGAATTACTCGTGGCTCAAGGTCGAGCAGGACTGCCCTTGGAATGTAGTGATTGTCGTCGGCTTGGTAGAAGAAGACATCTTTTCGATCTAGGCCATCTGTTGCGAAGTCCTCAAGCACACCATTTGGAGAGATTCCATGCTCCAGGCAGAGACGTTTCCAAAACTCAAAACCAACTGGGAGGGGGGAATGATTTCAATGAGAATGGAAAGAGCTGCGTGGGGTACTCACTTTGGTTCCCACACTGTCCCAATTGGAGGGTGATTATTTCACTGGGCATGACGGAGCGACTTTATACAAGGAAAACATAAAAACACTTGCAAGTGATCGCACAACGGACTGAGATCCCGTTCAAATGTGCGATCCATTCACAATGATGAGTTGTTTCAGTGGCTGACGTTTATTCTGTACACAATCCAAAAAATTTGTGTGGTCACAGATGATCATACGCAGATGTGAGTGCCCGTGGATGTGTCTCGGCTGGGAAACGATGATCAAAACCACCGACAGTCATATATGTATATACGTGTATATGGCTTGCTGTGTCATAACTGATGCAGCTTCTTCTCAAAGCTCCGAACTGCATAAAAATCGTGAATGGACGAAGGAATTCAGTGCAGCTTCCCTTTCCAAGCTGTAGACTGTGTTGAAAGGATGAAAGGACAAGAAAACAGAGTGGAGCTTCCTGATCCAAGGTGCAGACTTCATTTAAAAGACAAAATGACAAAGAAACACGCAGCACTTGGAGTAGCTTACATTTTCAAGTCAAAACTTTCGCAGAAAATATGAATGAATGAAGAAACTTGGTGGCGCTTCCAGTTCCCAGCTGCACACAATTGATAAGAAAATTGAAGAAGAACATGATGGAGTTCCCAGTTCCAGAGGAAACAAACAGATAGCATTTACATTTACAATCATTTATTTCTTTTTTTTTTTTCGCTTTGAACAACAGAATTAGCGATGTCTCTGACATCGTTGCAGCTTGATCCTGCCTGTAAATAGCTCAAGTAAAGTGTGTTTATATAGGTAATCTTTTAACATAAGTCTGTTAGGTATTCTTAGGGCTGAGGGATGTGGTTTTCGCTTTTGTTTTGTAATACAAACTCCTATTCGCTAAATATACTTCTAGAAAAAAAAAACAGAACAGAACAAAATCTCGATTATATCATAACGTTTCCCTTCTCGCCAGTGGAGAAGTTGATCATTTTGAATGAAAAAAAAAAATAAGTCTGCTTTAGAGGTTAAGGAGACGGGGGAGAACACATTTTGTTTTTGCACAATGCAATTCACTTCTCGTCCACGTTGATCATCTTCAAGACAAAGTTGCTGAATGTTTCGAGCGCCAGATGTTCGTCGGCAATGTCAATCACATTCTGCTTCGAACGAGCATAGAACCTGCCCTGACCCTTGGTTGTCTTTATCTGCATCATGTACTGCGGATCGGCGCAGTCTATCCATAGTTCCTGGTGCGCAAAGTTGGTAAGAATAACGTAGTCCTCGGTGCGCATCGATGACTTGAGGTGCTCAAATTCCGCGGGCAAGACATGCGTGCACACGAAACGATGCGAGGGAGCATTGTGGGAAATATTTATTGCAATTATTGAGAGTTCATGGGCGGATGTCTTCTGGAAGATAAGGACAGTGTTGTCTTGCTGCAAGAAGGAACAGGAGTTACATTTGGATTACAGATTTTGGCTGGACGAGCTTACACCAACTTCCAGAGAGGGATAGTAAATTGAACCGTAGTTGGTGCCGAGTTTGAAGTCGAGATCATAATTCATAAGTATGTCCCCGCTGCGGTGGTCCCAGAGCGTCACTTGAGTGTCACCAAATCCAATTAGATTGTCATCTGACCGAAACAATTTGACATTTAAACGGTTGAGAAGGTGACATTTGATAGATGACTTACCAGTGGTACACTCTAGGTAGCGAATCTCATGTCGCATGCACTTGAATTCTCGAATACTGGCTAAGGTGTCCAAATGGGGAGTCAACGAATATTTGCACAGTCCCGATCGATGCTTGCCATGGATGGTCTCCTGTGACCAGCACATCACGAAGTAACGCGAATCGGTTATCGTGGTATAGGTGACGTTTTGCGGAAGGCTGCAAGACAGACTCTCAGAACAGGAGATACTCCTCGTCGTCAACTCACCTGGCCACAGTGTCCAACTGAATGGAATGGGACTTGGCAACCATGTCCTCGTCGTGGTAGTAGTAGACGTTTATATACACAGAAATCAGGTTGCAATCTCTGCGTATCTTTGACAGCTCCTTGGCTCGCATCTCGACGTAGATTGGAATCGAATTATGCACACAAACGCGATTTTTGTACGGTGCTCTGATTTCGTCATCTGAAATAGAAGCATTGCTGACATCAAGAGGATTTGCATACTTGTGTGATCTTACCAAACAACAGTCTCTTGCACTCTCCCAGGGGGATCCACTCACAGTCCGACTTGCTCAGGACTTGGATCAGCTTGGACGTCTTCCAAAAGGTCACTGCGAGGTCTTGCACGACAGTAAGGACGTCCAGCTCGTAGTAGGCATAGATTACATTGCCATTCTCTTGCGTGAGTGGATTTTGCATGCGACTAGATGGCGGGGTTAGAAAGTGTATCGGCAATGGAGGTCTATATGGCTCTGTTTGAACTTCAGCGTCAGTTGAAATCGCCTCCGTGACGATTTCTGGCGGTTTTCCTTCCTCCTCCTTTCCCTGCTTTTCCGATTCACATTCATTTTGATCGCTTTGCTCTGCAGCCATCACCCCAACCTTCTCAGCTGGGATTTTCTCGCCTACAACTGCAACCTTCATATTCGGCACATCGCTCTTCACCAACCTGACTCTCTTCCGAATAGGATGCTTTGAGATCTTGAACCTCAGTGGCTTCACCACTTTGTGATTCCTCAGAATTCTGTGATTTAGCGTCACTCCCAGGCCACCGTTCCGACGGAGTAAGCGTCGACTCACTTTCATTTTCTTTGGCCATCGCTTGGCTTTATGGATCTGCGCTTTGGTTGCCGACTTTTCCGCTATGACATTGTTGTTGTTGTTATTATTGTTGTTGCTTGCGCAAGAATTGATTGTCTCCTCCACTTTGGCGCCATTGTTGTGTATCGACTCAACGATGTAAATACTAGGCTTGGTCTTGCGACTCTCTTCGAGAAAGCGCTGGAATTTCTTGTGCAGATCTTCTTCGACCTGCTGCACATGTTCATCATCATCCACTTTGCGGCCTCCTTCTGACGAGGGAACTGTTGATGCACGCCCATTGAGTGCTGGTGAATTGTCCTGGTGATGGGGATCACTTAGCATTGACTCGCTCAGATCACTGGTCTCATTCGTCGGTCGGATGGCGTAGTGGAGGCGACGACGTCTGGGGGTGGTTTTACTGGGAGATTCATCACTTTGAGATGATCGAGGACACGTCGAGGTGCCGTTCGATGTGACTCGAGTACGTCGGAAGCGACGATTCGGTGGGAGAGCAGAATTAGCTGTCGTCGGAGTGGATTTTGTTTCCAGTCTTGCCGCTGTGGAGGGCGGACTGTTCCTGATCTGCAGAAGGATCTTGATCTCTGGCGATTTGTTGCTGGTGTCCTGTGTGGAGTTTAGCGGCGGAAGTGGTCGGAGTACTTTAACATTTTCCGGCGTTGTACGTCCTAGGATTTTTATTGTCAGCGGTGATGTGTAAGAGTTCCTGAAAGAATTCACTAAAACTATCAGACTATGTCTCGCCATGAATGCCGGTCTAACTCACCTCGTTTCATTGACAGTCGTCGACACCTCCTCCTCCTTTTCTCTTGCCTTAAGTGCTTCATCGTCTTTTTCGGTTCTTGATTTCTCTCTATCGCTTGTGTCCCCATCCTTCTTCTCCCTTTGCTTCTTTTGAGTCTCGATCTGCTGCTGCTGCTGCCGCTTCACTCTCAACGATCGCCTCTTGTTATCTGTTGGTGTTGGACTGTAAACCTTACCATTCAAGCCCAGCCCTAAATAATTACAAAATTCATCCTGCTGGAAGGACGTTACTTCTGGGAACTTATCTGAACTCCTGCGGTCGCTGTACTTCCGCTCGGAGCTGCGCTTGCTGTCCCCGCTCTTGCTGCCCGTGCTGCGGCGTGTCTCGATCTTTCGCTCAAACAACTTCTCTGGTCCAGCTTCGGGCATATGCTCCTTCGGTGACTTTAATTCAATGGGGCTCTCCAAGCTGCGTCTCTGCTCCGGCGAATCGCAGCTGCAACTATACTTCTGAGGCACAGTGGGCGTTTTGAATATTTCGTTCTTTTTCGCCATCAGATTGATGGGTTTCTTGTAATCGATGCGCATCTTTATTAGCTGCGGAAATTTGTCGATCTCTGGATTGAGACGATTACACCTAAAAACCGACTCTTCGTCGGTCCAATGCAGTCGAATCGACGGGGAGGCCTTAGTTGCGCTGCTCTCACTGCTGGGGCACAGAATCTTCTCGTAGTGAATCACTGTGCTGGGCTCTGGCTTGGCTGGGGTGGGTGACTCCGAGGCTATTGTGGCCACTTCGACTTCTTTGGAGCACGATGGTTGGTCGATGTTGTTGTTTTGCTTCTTCTGCATATCTGGTGACGGTGTACAACATACAGGGCTGCCTTTCAAATTCTCCAGAATCACCGTTCGAAAGTGTTGGTAGTTGTAATTGGGATACTGGGATGGAGACTCCTTTCCCGCGCGTCGCACTGAGTTGTTCTTCTTGTACTGCTGCTCTCGCTTCTGGAACATATCATCGAATGTGTTCACATCCTCCACATCGCTTAGGTCATTGCGGCATTTCCAGTTGTTTAGCTTCTCTTGGTATGTCATCATGGGGTAGCTCTGCGCCACTTCATTCAGCATGCGTTCAAACGCACCTGCGGGCAAGGTATTCTTCACATACTTTTTGCGCTGCCCAGCAATGGGCATTGTGTCGGACGGTGACGATACGGGAAACTTGCTCGAGGTATCACTTGACACCTTGGTCCGAGTTCGCCTTGGATTTGTTGATATCGAATCAATATCAATTGCCGTCTCCTCCACCAATTCCACCTTTTCACCATCAATCTTGAGTTTCTTTCGCGCTGCCGGGGGCTCCCTGACAGTATCCCCTTCCAGTGGGAATCGCTTTTGGGCGCTAGGAAACCCAGCGAAGCCATTTTCCACCAAATTGCTCTCCTCACTGTCGGAGATAATGTGTACACACGGCGGCTCTACCTCGTCGTCCACCTTAACCTGAGACATTTTTAGCTGAGGAAATCCACAGCTCACCGGGGGAGAATACACAATTTTACTCGTATGTGGGTACTGTGTGTTTTGATGGATTCTTTTCGCTTCTCCGCTTGTGGCAGCAGAGTTGATGTTTGGCGGCAGCCTGATACGAAAAGCACAACAAATAG
Organism: Eristalinus sepulchralis; assembly: GCA_944738645.1. Taxonomy (NCBI): domain Eukaryota; kingdom Metazoa; phylum Arthropoda; class Insecta; order Diptera; family Syrphidae; genus Eristalinus; species Eristalinus sepulchralis. The sequence continues at coordinate 4,460,232 of OX122886.1, read as the reverse complement.
GTAATTAAATGGTTTCTGGATGGAATTTCGTTGTGAATTATGTTTCTTACTATGCGGTATGGGAATAATTCGATAATTTTGCTACAATATTTGTGTACTTTTTTGCTAGAGATTAGTTTTTCCAAGCATCCATGGAAAATAAAAAACTTTTCTTTCGCAAAGAATACGTGATTTAATGACAGCATATATGAAAATTTCTGACACCAGATGGCGATGGTGAATGTTGACAGGAAAATGCTCACAAGCACAACTTGAAGTGAAGTACACACTGTGTTAGGTCATGGTCACATTTGTTATGAATTGAGTGTCGAATTTGAAATTTAACAAAACAATTTAGAGCATGAGATAATTTTTCTTAAGTGGTTGAAGTGAAACTGTTTCAAATATATTTGTTTAAAATATGTTACAAGGTTACAAGGTATGAAAATTTGCTTAAGGCTGTAAATTTGGCAGCACTCTTTAATTATGTTATGCGATGTCCCAAAAAATGCCTACGGAAAATTTTATATTACGTTTCTTCTTTAGAAAGAAATATATAAACAACCAATAAAAGTTTGTCAAATATAAAGGAATTTATAAATACGCATAATTAAAAGTAATGAAATACATAATTTTTTTCCATCATTTCCGCACCTTCCCACGTAAGAAAACTTTTTCGCAGTCACCCGCTGTCAAACCAGTTAACAAGTTTTGACATTTGAAATATGTAGACTACCAAATGTCGCGCCCGTTTGATTTAAAAAGAAATCACATCAAAACAATAAAAAACTACTCAAAAAGACAAGAAATTAACGTTCGCTAAAAATTAACAATTAAATCTCTATACTAACCCATACAGCACAATAATGCCAAGTGAAATAATTACCCTGCAGCTGGGGCAATGTGGAAATCAGAGTGAGTTTTCTTAAGCAAAATTCATTGACGAGAAATCAATTCCGTCTCAAAAAAAGGATACTCCTCCACGATTTGGATTCGATTAAATGATTTCTTAATTTTTTAGTCGGCTTTGAATTTTGGAAGCGCTTATGCCTAGAGCATGGCATATCGCCCAATGGAGTCTTGGAAGATTTTGCCACAGATGGTCTCGACCGAAAGGATGTTTTCTTCTATCAGGTAAGGGGGGGAGACGCGAACGATGTTCCGCTTGTCTAATTATAATCTTCTCTGATGCAGGCTGACGATGATCACTACATACCGCGAGCGGTATTACTCGATCTTGAGCCAAGAGTGATTCACACTATCATGAGCTCACCCTATGCGAAGGTATGCCTCAAAACTCAATTAAACCGAAGCCAATTTAGAGCTCTTTTCTTTTGTGAAGTTGTACAATCCAGAGAACGTGTATCTATCCAAACATGGAGGTGGCGCTGGCAACAATTGGGCCTCCGGCTACAGTCAGGGTGAGAAGCTGCAGGAGGAAGTGTTTGATATCATCGATCGTGAGGCAGATGGCAGTGACAGCTTGGAGGGCTTCGTTCTCTGCCACTCCATTGCAGGCGGAACTGGGTCGGGAATGGGATCATACATTATGGAGCGCCTGTCAGATCGTTTCCCAAAGAAGTTGATTCAGACCTACAGTGTCTTCCCAAATCAGGACGAGATCAGTGATGTCGTCGTGCAGCCATATAACTCAATGCTGACTTTGCGGCGACTCACGAGCTGCGCTGATTGTGTTGTTGTCCTGGACAACACAGCCCTGAACCGTATTGCGACAGATCGCCTACACATTCAAAACCCAAGCTTCACTCAAATCAACACTTTGGTTTCCACAATTATGTCGGTCAGCACCACAACCCTTCGATACCCATCGTATATGAACAATAATCTCATTGGATTGACGGCGCCTTTGATTCCCACTCCCCAGCTGCATTTCCTCATGACTGGGTACACCCCTCTAACAACAGACAATGATGTAAGTCCTGTGCAGCCAAAAAATGCCCTCAAACTGAACTCAATCATTTCTTGCAGCAAACAGTCAACGTGCGAAAGACAACAGTTTTGGACGTGATGAGACGCCTCCTGCAACCGAAGAATATGATGGTGTCCACGGGTCCGGACAAGACCAACCACCACTGCTACATATCAATCCTAAACATCATTCAGGTAGGAATAACCTTCAAACTGAATGAAGCGATATCCAGAGTCTCGTATATTTCGTTTTCAGGGAGAAGTGGATCCAACACAAGTGCACAAATCCCTGCAACGGATTCGTGAACGAAAGTTAGCCCAATTCATCCCCTGGGGACCGACCAGCATCCAGGTGGCTCTCTCCCGCAGCAGCCCCTACGTTCAAAGCAGCCACAGGGTCTCGGGACTCATGTTGGCCAATCACACAAGCATCTGCTCGCTGTTTGAGCGCGCACTGAACCAGTACGACAAGCTGAAGAAGCGCGGCGCCTTCTTGGATCAGTTCAGGCGTGAGGACATCTTCAAGGAGGACCTCTCAGAGTTGGATGACTCGCGGGATGTTGTCGATTGTCTCGTGCAGGAGTACGAGGCTGCAACGCAGCCCAATTACCTCCACTGGTCTGCCAAGAAGCAGCAAGACTAGGGCGTGTCCTGGTAATTAATCACACACACATCCCACAAAGTAGCTCTCTAGACCTTTTCGTCTCCTTGGTTGGATTTAAGTTTTTGTACCGTTTCGTCTCACATTAAAATTTGCGTTAACTGTTTAGTTTGCTATTTTATTTGCGGTAATAAGTTAGATGTACAAAATCAAGTCGAAGTGTCCAGGTCTATCCCTTGATGACGGCGATCGGTCGCAGCTTTATGCACTTTTTACTGATTCCAGCCGCATGGCAGGTGTCCACGACATCCGTCACGTCTTTGTAGGACTCGGGGGCTTCCTCCATCACCAACTTGGGAGAGGCAACTCGAATGGCGATGCCCATCTCATCGAGTTTCTCCAGGACTTGCTTGTAGTCAAGGTTACGACGAGATTTGGCACGTGAGAGAGCGCGTCCCTGGAAAGGATTCGAATGAATGAAAAGGACGAGAGATTTGTTGGAGTCTTACCGCTCCATGGCAAGTGGAGCCGAATGTCTCCATCATTCCCTGCTCCGTTCCTGTCAGAACATAGCTGCAGGTGCCCATAGTTCCACCGACCAGCACTGGCTGACCTGTCAACTGATAGTCTACTGGAATCAATGGGTGATGGGGCGGGAAAGCACGTGTGGAACCCTGAAAAATCGGAAGTGAATATCTCCGACAGTCCTCTGAGACCAGATCTTACCTTCCTATGCACGAGTAACTTCTTCTCCTTTCCATCGACCATGTGGTTCTCAATCTTGGCGATATTGTGTGACACATCGTAGATTACATGCATGTCAAGGTCATCTGGGGTGGTTTTGAACATCTTTGCGAAAGCCTGCCGAGTGAGGAAAGTCATGGAGCTGCGATTGACCCAAGCAAAATTTGCTGCAGCAGCCATCGCCTTTAGGTAGTCCTGTCCCTCGACACTGTTTATCCGGGCACAAGCCAGTTGCCGATCATTCGTTTCGATGTTGTCCCTCTTCATAGCCTTCTCCATCTGCACCAAGGCGTCTGTGGCGACTTGATGGCCAAAACCACGGCTTCCGGAGTGTATCATCACACAAATCTATGGGATTGCAATATATACGCCCGTTCCAAGACATTCTTTAAAACACACAACAACTGTACCTGTCCCTTTTCTTCGATACCCATCTTGCTGGCACTCCACTTGTCGTAGATCTCATCGACCACCTGGATCTCGGCGTAATGGTTTCCCGCACCAAGTGTTCCCAACTGTGGCAGTCCACGCTTCTTAGCGCGCATGCTTACCTTGGAAGGATCTGCGTTCAGCATTCGACCGTACTCCTCACAATGCTCCTTATCCTCTGCCCACACATACCCCTCTCGCAACGACCAATCCATGCCCATCTCGAGTGCCTCCTCCAAGTCCTTAGCATTCATGGGAATGATTCCTTTAGAACCCACTCCAACTGGAATATGATCAAACAGAGACTGAGCGAGCTGCTCCTTCAAGGGTTGGACGTCTTTCTCAAACAAATTCGTGCGCAGCAAACGAACACCGCAGTTGATGTCGAAACCGACTCCACCTGGGGAGACAATACTCAACGGATCATCCACATCGAATGCTGCCATATTTCCGATTGCAAAGCCATAACCCGAGTGAATGTCCGGCAAACCAATGGATCTGCCCACGATGCCGGGCAGTGCGGCGACATTGGCAATTTGTTTCACACCCGGCAAGAAACCACCAACCGCTCCGGGGCGGCACGAATTTCTCAACTCCTCCAACATAAGCTTCTCCAGTTTGGCATTCACATAAAAGCAACCCTCCACGTTCATGTTCGGCTGGAATCCCTTCTTGATACGCCAACAACAATCGGAGATTTTCTCCAGATACTTGAGTTCTTCATTGTAATTACGGACGACCATTGTGGGGGTGGTGTTGGTGGGAACCACGATTTCACTAACTGGCTGATGAAATGCAACGGATATTGTTAATGCACAATTGGAATTTTTATAAGTGACGAAATTGAAGTGAAAAATGCACAAACGCCGGCAAATTTTATCAAAACCCGGCCGCACAGCTGTCAAATGAGGGTGACAGTAAAGTGAAGAACTCAAACAGATCTAGTGTCATTCAGGTTACTGATGCACTTAAAAACTGCTGCCTGCCTGTGATTAATTGGGCGCAGTATAATAATTTTAAGCTTATTTGGGAATATTTTTCTTTTGACTTGAACTCCTAATTTCTCAGTTCTTATTTTTAAATAAATTTCCTAACATAACATATGAAACACTTGGTGAATTTTTGTCCACACCATTGTGATTATGATTCGTGTCTCCGCTATGACAGTTCGCACACTCACGACAGCAGCACGAGTTTAATATTTACCATCAGCTGTTTTGAAAGATTGTCGCAGCGAAAAAAATAATAATAGCTTCTGAATCCGAAATGTTGTTCTCCAAGACAATCAAACAAGTGCTCCGCATTCCCCATCGGACACTCTTTAATCTCCGCAGAAAAAAGTAAGTTAAGTGTGTTCCATACTCACAGGCTGTAGCGAATTTCCCTCCTAATTAAAGAGATTTTGGTGTCTGTAACCCGGTATCGATTGGTAATGTATCTCCGGAGCGACATGTCCCTGAAAATATTCGAAAGCCGAGCTACTACTTCGAGTACAAGCCACCCGGAAGCACCATAGGAGAAGCTGAAATCAAGACTCGAGAGCAGATCTATAGACTGAAAGCCAGTTGCAAGCTTGCCGCGAACATACTCAAATCCTGTGGAGAGATCATAAAGGTGAGTTACATAAACAACTGACTTCCATCATCACCCAACAATCCCTTTCTAGGTAGGAATGACAACAGATGAGATAGATGCATTTGTCCACGAAAAAACCATAGCAGCCAATGCATATCCATCGCCGCTGCGCTATGCCGGCTTTCCAAAGTCTGTCTGCACTTCAGTAAACAACGTCGCTTGCCATGGAATCCCAGACGATCGGCCACTGATGGATGGGGACATAATAAACGTGGATATAACAGTCTATTACAACGGTTACCATGGAGATTGCTCAAGAACCTTCGTGGTGGGCAACGTAGACGAACGAGGTCGGTATTTGGTCGAATGCGCTGAGGAATGCCTCATGGAATCGATCAAACTCTGCAAGCCTGGAGTGCCATTTAACGCCATCGGTCGATGCATTCATGAATACTCGAAGCGCAAGGGTCTGGGTATAATCCCTGCATTTGTCGGACACGGAATTGGAAACTATTTCCATGGTCCCCCTGAGATCCTCCACTTCAAGAACAGCGTGCCGGGAAAGATGGAACCAGGAATGGCCTTCACAATCGAACCAATTCTGACACTGGGCGGTCCAGAAGTTGAAATTCAGGAGGATAGCTGGACAGCAATCAGCGTTGATGGGGCGAGAAGTGCTCAATTTGAACACACCATCCTCATCACACCAAGTGGACACGAGATTCTGACAATACCAGAGGCGACCAGTTGAGAATAGAATGGAACCGATATGTTCTTTCATGTGCATTTTAATAAAATTTTTCTTCCAAAGTGATTATCATTGTCCTATATATCATATCTACAAAAAAAAAAGACTCTTTGAGAGTCGCTTCAAATACAGAAATCCCTCATAGGATGTTGACGGTGATTCCAGCATTATACCAAAGCAACTTGCTGACTGACTGTCTTCGCAACTGGCTTCTGTATCGGCAGGAAAAGTTTGAACTCTGGAGGCAGTTCATCTTCGGAATAGAGTCTGTCAGAGAAATACACTCGTCTTATTCTACAGTTCGCGTGGATTTGCACGCGCAAGGTCTCTACGTAGTTGGTACCGTAAGCACGTCGTGTGAAATCGGAGAGATTGAATTGGATTTGGTTCCAACCCTCATCCAGTCGCATCGGCATTGTGCAAATGAACGGCTTCACTCTGGTGGTAGACTGGTAGTTGCTTGCTCGGAACCTTCGTCGGACATTCTTATCATCAAGAACCTGTAAATAAGTCATCTGTGTAACAGGGGACCACAAGCATTCAGTAGAGATTTAGCTCACCTGAACTTCAAAAGTGAAATACTTTTTAAGATTCTTAATTATCATCACAAGAAAAGGCAATTTAATGCCCAGTGTGGTCTTCGGATCCGCTGGACACGTGATGAATGTGGTGCTCACATTGGTACCCACAATTTCTAGAACCAAACTTTGAATCTCGTTGTCGGTGATCCGCTTGATATGACCATTGCGGACTTTTTTGTCCCAAATTTGCAGGGGTTTACTGCCAATGCTGTAGAGGATCGAGAGAAAGCCCGATTGAAATGTATTCTTGAACATCCTGACAATAGTTTCAGAATTTAGAAAATTCACTTAAATTTCGACGACGATGGTAAAGAAGTGAAATTAAGAATTTCTTGCTAAGAAATCTTATTTGTCGTTTGTTTATGTCGATTTTTTCCCGGTTGCCAAAGTGACGGATGGAGGTTTGGGGAAATTATTTGCTGCATTCTTTGACAGTTGTGGTGAGGGGAAATTTACTGAGGGAATTTTGGGGTGTGTCGATTGAGTTGATAGTAACTTCAGGTTAGCTTGGTAAATTAGTGGGAAAAAAATTATTGTACGATCAACGCCCTAATCGCATGGCTTCCACCGTGGGCAGGGAGTTTCCTAATGGCCTCATTGGGCGCCAATTTTTTTTTTATGCATAATTGCTCCCTCGAATTCATGGGTCGTATGTTTTGTAGACGAAAATATAAATTTTTATGATCCAGCCTCAGACCCTTCACAGAAATCTAATAGAATTAGGAACGTCATGTAATCCTTGTCGAGACCAAACTGTCGTTTGCAGCACTGGTCTGTTTTTGTAAACAACTTTTCGAGATTGAAGATGGAAAAGGACGCACTGCGATAGGTCTGTAGGCATTTTTTCTATGTTTTTGTCATAATAATACTGTTGTAAAAGTTCCCTACACACGCTAAAGTGATTAGGGTATACAACAAAAGTTGGCCCAAACCAAATCGCAACCAAGGTCAGCGCCAATTATCTGTGGATGGTGGTTGTTTTGCGTATGATTCATATTTATGACCCCTGAAATTAGGCAGTCCGTTTTTACTATGTCAATTTGTGACCAAACATCACACGTTGTGCGAAAATAGTTGTAAAAAATTGGCCTGTGCACTCCTTTGTCACTTTCCTACACAGTTTTCAGTCTCATTCACCCTTTGGAGGAATCAAAACTCTCCTCCCCCATTCCAGGAGAGGAAAATTCCTGGATACACTGGACAAATACATTCTTCTGTTATGACTCAGAATCAAGTTAGGAATGAGAAACCCTTTGATGGCTGATGTTTCAAAGCTTTAAATGGCGAGCAAATCTCTGCCTCTCACTGTGTTACAAATTTCAGTCTGAGATTAATTAACACCGCACTGATAACACATTGGTCACTAGCCACACACCGGCATCTCTTGCATAACAGAGGTGTTCAATGTGTACACGATGGTGGCTTTGTATGGTGGTGGTGCTTAATTAACCGGCCGAGTGGGGTGCGTGTTGCTTCGAATGATTAATTCAAATACCATTCGATAGTTCTCTGCACGAAGCAGCTCACCCATGACAGAGTGCATATGCCTTTCCCGCTTCTTCCTTCACGCCTTCTTATGGCCAGCTGCTTTTGTCTTCATTTGTCTATTAGATTAGGTTTTGGGGGTTCGATAACCTTTCCACAGTGCATAATCATCCGAATCAAATTGTGAGCATTGCTCTGGGAAGTATACAGGAAGTTGGGGATACGCGGTTTTTGTTTTTGTTTAATCGGACTTTGATTGAATTGGAATTTGGATGTGTGCACAAACACAATGTCAACCCAGGTCTTTTATCAGTACTAATAAATTTCTTTACAATTCTTTTATCAACGGAACGGGACGGGGGGGACTAATTAAAATGTTTGAATCGTGGAAACAACTTGTTATCCATGTTTTACTGCTTGTTGAATTTGTTTTCGCACACATGGACGACTTTGAAGTGTGAATTTGCAGCTGAGCACCCCGCGAGAGGGTGCTCTCCAGACCCCACCAGCCTGACCTATTTCATCTGATTGAATTTAATCACGCTCGCGCTTCGGTTGTGTACATTGAAAGATAATTAAAAATAGACATTGCACATTGAGAAGAGGCGTCGGCGGTGGCGGCGGCAATTCCCTGAAATGGGGCACCATGTGTGAGATTTTCAATTCATGTCCGCTGTTGCTTGGCATTAGAAACAAAAACAAATTGTTAGAAGCTTGAAATTGGTAAATGCGTGAAATTTGAATGCATGTCACATGGTCGTCATCTGTGAAAGTGTATCCAAGACACGTATGTGGGTTTATTGAAACGATAGCCTGCACATGATCGGCGAGCAGAGCAACTTTCTGTGGACTAGATGATGACGTGGGGGAAACCCCAACGAGAGTTTAATCTTGCCTCCAGAGAAAAGAAACTCGCGTTCAGTATGAACGCGCATCGTTTGCGAAACTGAAGGAAAGATGCAGGAAATCAGATTACAGAAAGAGGGATATGACGCATACATTGCATCTTGGCACTGTTTCAAATACAAAATACCGGGCGGTCGAATGAATCTCCATGCATTCGTATTGATGTCTATGCGCGGTTGAGCGTAATCGCCCACTTCTCCACACTCACTGGCAGGCTGCTTTAGATGATTGTTTACATCGCACAAGTGGTACTCCAAACGGAAAGTGTTTCTGTTAAACAAAGCAAAAGCAGAACACGAGCATCGGTTTTTCTCTTTAAATTTATTAGGTTTGTGTTTATCGCTAAGAATTAATTATACATTTCTTGCTTGTTTTTGTTTTCTTATACTTTTTTTTATTACAAAGGGTTTTCGGTTTATGCTTGATTTATTTTTACTTCATCCTCGTCGCTTATTGTTTCCTCAGGGAACACTGAAGATGAACTTTACAATAAAATGTTTGTTTTCTTTGTTTTTTCTCATGTTTTTAAATTTAAAAAAAAAATACAAATTAATGCACAAGGGAGAGAGAGGATGCAATATCATACTCGTTACTCGTCGTCTCTCCCTTCTCGCTTTCGCTCCCACTCTCCCTTTGTTTTTTTTTTTACAAACTACTGAAATATCCTTCTCAGCTCCAACTTACAATACATCACTCAAGCACGGTGAAATGTGTGTATTTTCGATTTAAAGAATAAAATAAAGCGATTATAAAACAAACTTAATTTGAGGAATATGAGAGAGGAAATACAGAGACAGAAGAGAGAAGGTTTGAATATAATATATATTTGTTGTTGTTTTTCTTTTGTGTTTTCTTTTGTTGTTGAAGAACATTTACTATAACTACAAACTACAATCGGGATATTCCCTCCAGCCAATGGTGCTCGCAAATGATGAATGACTCTCGCGGTCGCCTCTTAGGCAGGAAGCTGAAGTTTTTTGCCCTTCAACACTTTGGTGATATACAAATAGAAGAAATCACAATACAAGATTGTCTGTACGACGCCGGCAAAGATCGGAATTAGATCGTAATGCGATTCCACAACGTATCTGTAGATCCAGTTAAGCAGATACAATGCCCGATACGAGCCCAGTGCAAACAGATAGTGACTGGTGATCGATTCAGCTTCACCGGTCTTAGTTACCAGGAAGAGTTGCGGCAAGATTGCAACTGACTCCAAATAGATTGAGAATGTCCACAGCACCTCCATCACGGTGAACTCATGATTGACCACTAACGACAACAGGGCACACGGTATCAGAAGGAATTCAATGCGGAATGAGTCGTGATTTGTATCATTGGTGGCTTTAAATTTCACATACATCAAGTAGATAGTCGCTCCCGATGCTCCAATGAAGACCACTTTCATCACAGAATTATAGAGACTCACATAGGTGGTGAAAAAGTCCAGATACCGTGTCACATACACCAAACAGAAGAGTATCTGTGATTTGCCCGAGATGCCCGCGCACGAGCGTGTCTTCCAGATTTTAAGGAGCAGGATTATTATCGCAAGCAAATGGGACAGATCACCGGCCAGCCGAAAGATATTCATTGTCGGTCGATTTTGTGTGCGCTTTCGTTCGCGTTTACCCTCTTATATTCACACAAAACAAAACTAAAAAAAAAATCAAAAAGCAAACACGGGAAAAAAAACAAAGATCAGTGAGACACTTAATCAAAATGAATTTAAACTTTTTGGGTAGACCGCATACACGATTCCAAAAATGACGTGGCCGACGTGGCTGCTCAAATGGTTCTCTCGTTCGCACTTGTTCTGCTTTAATGATACTGCTGCCACCACAAGCGGGTCAAATGGGTGTCGGGGGTTCTTGTTCTCTCGCACGCAAAAATTTTGACAGATTGCACTGTTTTGACGACGCCGGATCGGTAAATTGATGTGTAATTGTTCACTTGTCTAACTGAAATGTGAAATTAATTTGTTTTCAATGACGTCCGGATGCAGTTTGCAATGGAATTTACCTAAGAGATGAGATCTATCGGCTATTTGAAAATGAATTCGACGGGAGGAATATTCTTGGTCGATACCACAAATACAAACGTCGACGTCGGTCGAGAAATCTGACAGTAGTCTGAAAAAATGGTTGTTTCATTTGAAGTTGGCTGTGAATGCGAATCTTTAAATTGCTGACAAATGTGAAACTGTGTTAAGTGAGTGATTCACAATAGGTATGATACGTTTTCTTAAATATTTGGTAAATGTTTTTAACGAGCCTAATGTCTCTCGAATTATCAACTTATTTGTCTTATTCTCTATTACAATTACCCGATAAATAAACGTGAGATTTAACGTAATCTATTATAAAGACGCCCGGAATCACAAGTAACCTCGATTTGGAGCTAAACTTCTTCTAACATTTTCTCATATCAGCCATTTACTACTATCAATGTTCAACTGCGTGTTTCATGTTTGTCTGAAGAAGTTAAGTTTAGTAGATAAGATTACGCTCAACGACATTCCCAAGTCATAACGCCTTCCACAGCAAAACCATGTCTAACCATTCATAGTCAAGTGACCATCAAAAATTTTAATTCATCTTTCTCTTCTATCCTCTTGCACAAATAATATATAAAACAAAACGCAGGTCATTCCAATATTAAATTAAAAAGCAAATGAATAGAAACAAATACAATTTTTCTGGGTTTGTAGAATACAAAAATCGAATCAAAGTTTGCCGTTTGTCGACGCCACCGCAACACATCCCCAACCTACGCGATCAGTAGTCGGAACCCCGCGATACAATCTCTTTGCATGTCGGCCGGAGTATGATTGTGTGCTCGTACTGAGCTGTGTAGCAGCCTTTGATATCACACAGTGGCGGATAGGCCTCCACTACGCCCTTGTCGCAGAGATCCTTAAGTGCCATTTGATACTTGGTGGCGCCGACGCGATCCAACCATCGTTTGCAGAAGGCCAGGGTGCTGAAGTGCTTGTTGATCGTCCCCAGCAATTGTTTGGACGATTGCAGCCGCAGTGGGACGTACTGAACGTCGAAGTTCTTCATGTAGTGCGAGCAGTCCATGTCGTCATGAACCAGGCCACGACCAGTTGAGCCGAAGGTCTCAATGGCATAGAATTCATTCTCTTCCATGCGGGTGGACTCACCGCCCTTGACGATTGGCACAGTTTTGCCTGAATGGATACCTAAAGCGAAGAAGAGCACAGTAGAGAGGTTTGTCTTATCTGCAGCAAGATAACTTACGATAAGGGCTAATTGAGTGTCCATTGAGATTGCGAATGCTCTTCACTTGATAAGTTTTGCCATCCAACTCAACCTCGTACGATTCCATCACCTCTTGAATTGCAGCGCCAATGTCGCACAGTCTGACATCAATGCCGGCTTCACGGATGCCAGTGTTAGTGGCGTCCTTCACCGCCTCCAACAGCTTGTCGTATTTGTTGTTAAATGCCAGAGTGAAGGCGCAATCAATGATCCGGCCCTTGATGTGAGTTCCGAAATCGATCTTGCACACGTCGTCGTATCCCAACACAGTGGTGTCGCCCGCATTCGGGGTATAATGAGCGGCACAGTGATTGAGAGAGCACCCAGTTGGGAAGGCCAAGCCGGCCTCCAGGCCATTCTCCCCGATCAACCTTCTGGCAGTTGTCTCCAACTCTTCGCAAATCTGAATCATGCTCATGCCCGGCTTAATGAACTTCTGCATGTACTGGCGAGTCTGACGGTGAGCCTCAGCAGCGTGACGTAGCTCATTATAGATGTCTGTGTGCATTCGGTCCAAAGCACGCTTCTCCTCGTTCGTGAAACGATCCTTTGCCGTACGCTCGTCAACGTCCTTCGGAATGGGATGCTTCACAACTTCTCCCTCAGGAAAAACGCCATCGGGGAATTGCTCGGCAATTGGTACCGATGGTGCACCCTTTGGTTTGTTCTTGTTTTGCTTCTTCTTCTTCTTTTTATCGGCATCGCCCTCTTCGCCGGCCGCGGGTGCAGCAGCAGTTCCGTTTTCTTTAACAGCTTCATCAGCGTCACCGGCTGTTGCTGGAGCATTTTCACCGGTTTCCCCTTCTGCCGCTCGTTTTGCAGCAGCTTCAGCTGAAATTGATTAATCAGATTAGTCAAGGGTAAACAAATGACAAGACAGATGTGTTTGGCTTGGTCTATATTGCGCCGAGTCATCTGGAAGTTTTCCACAAAATCTAAGAAGCCAACTGGATACACGGTTTTGCTTGGGACTCAACCGCGCGCCGTATCAATTTGATAATGCTTACTTTTGCAAAATTCAACAAAAAAACGTGCGGTTAGCGCACCGCATTACTCCCTGTGACACCGATTTCAACATAACCTTGCCATATTGGATCATTGCCTGATCGATCCTCATGCACTGACTAAACTCGTCGGGATTCCCGGCCTCGCGGTTGTGTGGAGTTACAAGATACTGCGACCTCATTGCGTATCCACCAACTCCTCCCTCCACTCATTACTCACCTTGACGAAGTTTCTTATTGTTCGGTTTCGGTTTTTTCTGCTTTTTCACTTCGCCATCGGCCGGAATCACCTCCGCGGCGGTGACTTCTTCAACTTTTGTTTCTACAGCAGACATTTTACTTGTGAGCTTGTATTTTATTGCTCTAATGGGTGCTCAATTGAATAAAGAAATTAACTTTTCAAACAACGAAATGTTGGGGGAGCAAATGGCAGAAGAAACCACACGACAAATGGATGTTGTGCCGTTTTCAGATTGTTTCGCTTCCAGTTGACAGGGAATCGCTCGCAAATGAACTTTATTTTGCTTGTGACGGGGGTGGGGTGAAGGAGGTGAAAGCTTGACGAATTGCAGGGAGGAAGAAACGAAACATCGATTGAAAGGAATTGATATCGTAAATATTTGTCATTCTTTCGATAACTCAGATTCATATGGTATTCAAATATGAAGCGTTTTAGTGGATAAGATGAGGCAGCGGTTAAGTTAGCAATCTCCTCTGTGTTGCAGAGGCAAGCATTAATTTCTTCATCTCTATGTTGGCTATAGCTTACCGGTGAAACAGACTGGATCCAGAGAGAAGCCCCAATGCATCGGAGACATCTCTAGTTCCCAATCACTGCCCAAATTATAAGTAAAACAACAAGATTACATTTGAAAATATTGTACAGGACTATTCTCTTTATTGTTTGCATCTGGTAAATGAAAAAAGAAAACGCAACATAACCCACAAAAGCACGTAGCAATCCACAACTGTGTTCTTTCCGGGTGGGTTTTGTGAGATGGATGGCACAAACGCGTTGCTATCGATATGGAACTTACTCTAAACACTACTACGTGTCATAATTCTGATAAAATAAAATTCAATATACAAACAAAAAATCGCAAAAAAAAAATATGATAAATCAAAAGAAAAACTATCCGAACTAGGGCTTGCGAAATTCACTTGACGAATCATCAAACAACATTGGATCACCATATGCTAGATTACGATCCGACTTAGTGGACTGCAAATAGAGAGATGTGTGTGTGTGGTTTTGTTGGCATCTATTTTCCTCCATCCACAGCTATTCGAATTTACTCACCTCTCTGAATTTATGCAAGTAAATCGACAGTGGTTCAACGTAGTTATCAAAACCCAATGTGGAGAACGCATACAACAGATCATCACCATTGACAGTCTTTCGATTCTCAGCGATGCTCCTTTCAATCGCCTCAGAGGTAATGAACGATATAAACTCTGAAACGCACTCCTGAATACATTCGCGAGCGTCTTTTGCTATTTTTCCATTCTCAGGCACTGGCATTTTCATTATTTTGATAATATTGCAAATCGGTAGGAAACGATCCTGTTCGCGAAGCATAAAGCGATTTGACTGTTTACCGGAGTCATCTGCAAGTAAATTCCAGCAGTTAACAATCAATCATTAAATTATTTCAAACAAGATTTGAAGCCTACCAGATCCATCATCCTCTTCTTTGACCATGTAATCGCCTAGGTATGGTGTATTGTTCATAGAGTCTCCACTTGTACTCATCCTGGGGGAGCACAGATAAATTATTACTGGCTGATGAACAAAATAAACGAGACTGAACAAAAGTGAAAACTTGAAAATTGAGAATTGTTGAAATTTCGAAACAATTTGCGTCCAAAAAATACGAAAGCAAAATACTAGATGAAAATATTTGTGTTTGGCTTTTCCTTCTTGAAATGTCAAATGTTTCATTTCGGTTGTAGGTGGTGTGGAACATTCGCGAAATGGGAATGAATGGGTGTGTTCAAGGTGTCGCTAGTTTTGGATGTTTTTCTTAAAGAAAATTGAGCAGATTTATCCATTACTGGAGGATTGGGATATTTATCTTTCCAGCTCATTCCAGATAGATGATATCCCTGTCGACAAGGACAGAAAGGTCAAACGCCTGGTTTTCAAATTTAAAACTGGCTGTATTTTGTAATGGAGGTGGAAGACGGCAGTAGCTCAGGGTCGGTATAACCTAAAAATGAATATTCGCCATGACAACTGAAAAAACATATTCGTTGGCAAGATTTCTGTTACAAATAGTTTGACGATACAGATTGGCCTTTTGCTGTGAAGTTTTTGCATCATTGGGCCTCCAGGCAGTGAAACAACAGCTCAACAAAGACAAAGACATGCCGATGCCATCTCGTTTGAACTAAGGAGCGTAAAAATTAGATAAGCAATTTGGAATTGACAACATTGCATGTCATATTCCTTTTTTCAACTAAGCTTCTCCTATTAAGTTATGATGTACTTATTAGAAAAATTTTAGCACTGTTGGAATCTTCGCAGAAACACCCTATTTTTTTGCAAACATCTGGAGCTGAGCACAAAGGTCATTCTTTGCGTCATCCTTTGACTCGGGATTTAAAATAATTATTCCATCGATGCATATGTTTACAAAATGGATTCGACCGTAGCGACCACCAACCATCGATTCCACTGTAGCGATCCGGCTAAATCTGATGCAAAGAAGTTACTGGTACAACCGTTGATTTATTTTTCAATTAACTTCCGTCGATTAACAAGTCCTATTTTTCCACGTCTGTGCATAAATTAGAATTTGCGGCGTCCACAATTATAGGTACGCGGAACGTCACTCGCATAACTATGTGAACTTTCAAGGGGAACAGGTCTCCAAAAACTTTGAGAACGAACGCCGTTGTGGATTAGATGAAAATTAGGATCTGTTCGTTTTCAGACACCAAGAAGGAAGAGAAGAAAAGTGCAGCATACCAAATTGGACATCAAATAAAACGACTTTCATAATTTATTTGGAATGGAATAAATTATATGTATTTTCTTTTATTTCAGTTTGTGTTTCTCATTTCATTTCCTCTTTGTTTTCATCAATTACAACTAGACTCTTTGTTCTCTTTTTTTTTTTACATTATTCATGTTATAGTCAACAAAACAACACACAGTCTAAGTTTTTTTTTAGTTGATCTTTATTTATCATTTTTATTTAATTATAGTGATAACTATATAATCTTCTTTTGGTTTTCAATTAGCAAACAAATTGAATTCTGTTGCTTAAATGTTTTTTTTTTTGTCTGTTATAATAAATAAATAATCATACATTATTCGGGTGTTTTATGAATTTTTTGTCTCACACTTTTTTTTCTGTTATTGGTTTTTTGTCAATTTAAGCGCCCGCGTTGATTACTTATTTTACTCTGTTTAACTGACTTTTTTGTTTTCTTTACAATCTTTTCTTTTGAACTGCTAATTAGTTGCTTTCAGTTTGTTTTTATGTTTCTTCGTTATAATAATAATCGTAATAATAATAATAATAATTTAATAATTTATAATAAATATTATTTAACTGACCTACATAACTAGTTAACATTATAATATAATTCTTCATCATTCTTGTTCCGTTTGTTTTTTGTTTTTTTTTTTGTTTTGTTTTGGTTTCATTTTCTCTAAATAATTTTTATAATAATTTCATTCTCTATATATGTATATATAAGATTTTCTTTTGTGGGGTTATAATTCAGCTTTATATATAATTCATTTTGTTTGTTTCATAAAAAAACCATTACTTCGATTTTTCTTTTGCATTTTTTTGTATTTTTTTTTTTTACATTCTTGTTGTAAAAGTAAAGTAAAACCATTTAACTAGAAATATTTGTTTTCATTTTTTTTTTGTTTTTTTTTTTAATATATTTTGTCCTTTAATTGTATCGTTGTTTTGCATCATGTTCTCTTTTTTTTTTTTCTTGTTGTCACTATTTATGAATAGTTTTTCTTTTTGTTTTTTGGTTTACTGGTGTATATGCGCGATTCTATTAAACACTTTTAAAATGAATGACCTCGTCATGAAACGAAATAAGTTATGTCTCAATTGAACTAGCTACAAATGATAAGATTCATGAATATATATATGTAGTATATAGATCAGCGAGTAAATAAACCTAGTAGTAGTAGAGAAAGAGAGAGAGAGATAGAAGAGCGAGATAGAAATAGATGGGTAGAGAGAAAGATTTAAACAAATACTGATCTGAACTGAAAAATTTAGTTTACATGAAAACGAATTCTACATCAAAAATTTCAAATCGTTTAAAACTATAGGTTCTTCATTATCATTACTTTTGCTTACATATTGCGAATGAATAAATGCAACAAAGATGTTTGTTTCTCTATATTTTTTTTATGTTTTCTTCTCTTCTTTCATTTATATATGTATGTCGTTCCTTTTTATTCAGTTAAATAACGTCATTTTACTAAATATGTCTTGGTTTTGTTTCATGTTATATAAATTTAATAGAAGCGTGAACTTTTTGTTTTTTTAATGTTTATATATCAAGTTTAATCATTTTCTTGTATTCTGCTATAAACTTAACATTTTAGTGATTTTGTTTTTTGTTAATATTTTCATTAACTAATAATCTCTAATTGTGTGTTTCAATTTATGTATTTTTTTATACAGTCCTTACAAAGTAGAAGCGTATTTTATTACTTATGTATATATGTGTATAATATAACTATGTATTTTCATTTATTTAAACTTTAACTGTTTTTTTTAACGTTTATTTGCTAAGGTTTTTGAACAAAGGTAGTTTCATTTTTTTTGTTAATTTATGTAAGAGAAAACTTCCGAATGCATTTTGTTGTTCTGTTTCGTCTGTGTGTTGTGTGAAGGAGGTTTTGTAATGAGTTCTGGGAAGTGTGAACGTAAGCCAAAGTCATTTAGCAAAAAGGTGTTTAAATTTTTCAAATGTAATCTTGGGTTAAAAGGAGTACTCAAGTGTAGGAATTTTACGAAATTTCTATAAGGGCACGTTCGTTTATTCCTGGCAAACTAGGGTCTTCTGAGTGCCCAAACATCTGCTTGTTTACAAGGATGACTACAGCGGTCAGTTTACAATCATTTCAGTGGTATTGACACTTTGAAGTTAACGGCATTTCGATTTTTTCTCTAAGGACACCAATCTAACCTCACCTGAATGCGATTGACATTGAAGAAGCAATTGCTCAGCTCAGAGAGGGATTCTGAAATCTGTGTATATTTTTAAGGATGTTGACCAAGTTGGAATACTTTGTGGTTGCAGAATCTAGTTCCTCGACAGCTGACGAGCAGTTAAATTCTTTATCAACAAAGGATTCTGGAATCTGTTTGAGTTAATGGCAAATTCCCTGGAGAATCTTAAGAGTCCACTGCTAGTCATATCCGAAAAATTGTTATAAATGAATAGAAACATTTTCTCTAACTCCTCTTCGTGTCTGTAACTTGCACAGTCAAGGCTGTGACAAATGTCCACACTATGAACACAGTACAGTAAACTACAGGCGACACGTGTTGATTGAGTCTGATGAAAGAGTCTAGCTCTTGATGTAGGAGTTGCCTTTTATCGAGCCACGTTGGTCGTATCTGACTTTTGAAGTTAACTAAAGTAGGTGCAGGGGTTCCCTCTTATACTAAACCTTTCTTAGAAATCAAGCCTGTATGAATGTTGACTTAAACTAAAGTCATACCCAGTTTTGTGTTCACTCCGAAACATATTTTGGCAACTACCTCAAAGTGCCTAAACCGGGTCGAAGTGCATCCAACTCGGGACCGATGCTTCCTTGACCATATTCATGAGATTTCATGGAATCAACGAAAAAACTTGATTTAAGCGCAAGTGGTTTACAAGCAAAGGTTACATCCGCTTGGCTTACAAATGGATAACATTGTCTGATTATTGCTTTTGAAACTTTCATAAGCACAACTAATTAGTCTCTACTTTTAAAATGCTTCTGCGTTTACGTCTTTTTAGGTGTACAGTCGGCTCAACAACGCCAGTGTTCTAGACGCGTTGAAATTTGCTATAATATGCAAAATGCATTCAACAACTAAATCCGCAAATCATGAAAAACCAAAACCAAACTTCTACTAAATTGAGTAGAAAAATAAGATCTCATTACATTTTGATATGTTGAAGATATGTTATGCGAAAATTGTGTAGAAACAAACTTAACTGACTTATATTTCAGCCAAAGCTCATCACAGAAACGAAAACCTCGTTCACACGTTATGTCAAAACCAAATTTGAAAACATTAAAAGAAAAACTGTAAGCGCTTGAAGAATAATCTCGGAGGAGAAATTATTATAAATTTAATTTGTTTTCATTTTATACATAATCTCATAATTTATTTAATCTACAATGTTAACTATTTCCTCTTCCTCCGTATTATTTGTTTTCTGTTTATGGTTTTTTTTCTCAAGGATTTATTTTTAAAATGTGTTGTGTATTTAAAAAAAGGGTAAACAAAAGAACTGTGGGTGAAAATAAATAAAAGTACGCACTATGTAAACATTTCATTAAATCGTTTTCTCATTTAACTAATATATATATATGCCCATCTTTGTTGTTGGCGTTCCTTTTTTTTAATTACTGTGTATAATTCGCAAACTTAAAATGCTCGTCTACCATAATATCTCATTGAATATATCGTCTATCATATAATGCATGTATATATTCAAACATTACTAAATGTATATACTGTGTATTGTGTTTATAAAAAGGCTCTCACTGTTGACTTGTTGAAATTTGTTGTTATTCTCATCATTACATATATTTTTTTTGTTGTTTATTTTCATTTAATAGCAAAATTGAAAAAGTGAATATTTTGTTTTATTATTTATTTAATTTGTTTCTTCTTATGTGTGTTTAGCTTGATTATTTTTTTTCTCGTTTTGGTTGCACATCTTTTCGTTTTTTTTTTTTGTTGGTTTGTGATGAAAGAAACGTGTTTTCTATTATTCAATCTGTTGCGGCCTGGGCTAATGATTTATAAATATATCTGACACCTGAAACGCTTTGATTTCTTCTAGATTTATAAATAAAAACATATTTTAGGTTCTCTAGGACGCAATGGATTTGGATTTTTGTTTTTTTTGCACCGCTTTAATATTACATTTCGTTTTTTTTTTTAATTTTAATTGAAATATATATATTTTTTGATTATAGTTAGGTTTTAAGTGAGAAAATTGTTTAGTTGGTTTTTATTTAGCAAAATGTACCATGAGATGTGAGGAAGAAACAGAGTTAGTTTTTCGTTAAGTAATTTATTTAGTTTTTTGTTTTAATTTATAGAAATTGTTTTCTTTTTCTATTAAAGCTGAAGTT
This sequence comes from Eristalinus sepulchralis, assembly GCA_944738645.1. Taxonomy (NCBI): domain Eukaryota; kingdom Metazoa; phylum Arthropoda; class Insecta; order Diptera; family Syrphidae; genus Eristalinus; species Eristalinus sepulchralis. The sequence continues at coordinate 4,439,616 of OX122886.1, read as the reverse complement.
TTTTTTTTAAACATTTTTCTTTTTGGTGTATTTAAGTTCATATGATTAAACTTTAATGTTTATATTTGTTCAAGTTTAAGCGAAAAGTCTTTAATTTGGAGAAAATTTATAATAAGCTTGTCAAACATTTAAATATATTCGAAATAAGGAAAAGACAATGAATATTTTGATAAATTTTAAATAATTGTTAACAGAGGGAAGTTAAGCGCTTGCTTTGATCAGTTATTCACGATTTCCTTATGAGAAAATTCATACTTGCTAAACTTTCTACTTTTCTTTTTTTTGGTTTTAGAGAGTTAAAACTGAAGAGGAATATTTTCTATTTATGATTTAATAGACAAAGAAAATTAATGGACCTATACGGAACGTGCTTCCGTTTATAAACTGGGAAAAACTGAATACGATTGGACAACTTGTGTTACTTATTACTCGCTCAAACTAATAGCTTGTGATATATTATTTCGAAAAAAAATACGTAAGGTCCAACAAAAACATCATGAAGAAGTTGTTACAAAGAATACTACGAACAAAGTTCTTTAATCACAAATGTCACTGCGTTACCCCCACCAACAAGTAGAAAATTTGGAAGGCACTTCCAAAACATACAAGAATCAAGGACCATACTTCCTTGATGTTACAATGCATTAAATATCCACAAACGCCATTTCGTTACCATTCTGTTATGTGTTGGCACCAGCGTAAGAACTGTTCAAGAAACCTTCCTCTTTTTGTCATTTCCCACGACCCCTTCTTTCTTTTCTTTGAAAATGTTCATCAATTCCCGGAAATTTCAAAACCAATGTTTGTTGTCATTGCTTCCTTGCAAGCTCATGACTTTCAGTCTACAAACCACAATGACTAACATTAAACTATGTGAGAGGTATTTTCCATTCCGTCAGCACGTCACGACGACTTTCTAAGTTTCCGTCAAACAATGTTTGAGAATTGTCTTATGAGCAGTGCTTTTGTTTGAGCAAATGCCTGCTCGAATTGATGGCATTTCGTAAAGACAAAAGACATTTGCTGGGTATTTGTGATGATCACAAGCATGATTTTTTTGTCGACTTCATGGAAGAAACCAAAGAATAAACTGGACACTACACCTTTGCAGCTACTAAGGGCTTAGCGAGGATAGCTCTTTACGCTGCCTATGGAGAGGACAAACACTATAGAGCTCTTCTCCTGCTCTTGTTCCGTATTTGCTCGTACCAGGTGGCAGGTATTAGGCAAGGTCGTTTCCTTTAACCACTGTACTCGACTTACTTGGATCCACAGACGATTCTATGAAACCAAATACCCGGGAGCAGCTGAAGGCATAGAAGTTAACTGCAGAAAATCTACGTAGCATGGGTTTGCAGAATGTTCCGCACCAATTGAGAAAGCTGGCGAGTAAGCATGCTAACCGAAGAAAGTGTGCAACTCTCAGGTTTCCCATAAACTGAAGCGCCATGTAAAGAAAAAGAGAACTGTGGACTCAAAATTATGGCATGAAATAACTGTAAGCAATTTAAATGTGAATTTTATTCACACTAATTCACAATCGTCCATTCCCATGCTTATTTCACATTACCAATCACGATTGAACAATGAATTTACACACGCAGTCTATGAATTTCTTCGCGATACTGATCTCAAAACTAAATAAATTATTCTCAAATTTAAAGTGTCTGAATTAGAATATCACTTAACACTCGCTTAGCAAAAAAAGTAATTTTCTTTGTTTTGTCCTCATTAAACTCTAGGCAATCCAATATCTAGCAAAAATTGTTTAACTACAAAAATAATACTAAATATTCATTAAAAACTTTGCAGAAGATATATGTTTTAACAATCTGTTTTTTCATCGTTTAGCAATAGTTTAGGTGTTTTTTTTATTTTTCTTTGGTTTTCTTAAATCTTTAAGAGTTGGGTATATAATTTGTCTTTAGATAGAATATATAATGTATATATAATATATATAATTTGTTTTTTTTTAATTTTTTAAAATTTTGTTTAAAGCAAGTTTTCATCATTCATTAGATATGTTTTCATTGCTTGAAAAACATATGAGAATTTATTAAAAATAAATAAGAGAAAAAGAAATTCATATTTCAAGAGTTATTTACTCTTCCATTTTCTTTTACTTCGTTCTTCATTACAATCTTTGTCATTTTCTTTTGTTGTTTAATTTTTGTTTTGCTTCGTTTATGTGTTTTTTTTTGTCTCTTAAAAAATGTCTATTAATTTTTTAGGGTTTTAGTTTTTTTTTCATTCTCATTATGTATATATATAAATACTTTATAATTAATTATTGCTTTCATATTATAAAATATGTAATTCTTTTTTTTTCTGTATCTCCGTATTTTTTTTTTTGTTCTTTTGTTGCTTTTTAAGATTAATTTATAATTAGCTAGAATTTTTTTCTTGGTTTAGTTTGATTTTGTTTATGTTTTGCAGTATGCTTCATAGAAAAATTGGCAGAGAAGTACATTGGATACATACTTTTGCATTTTATTCGATTTTTTTTGTTAAGTATACAAGTATATATTCGCAAGAAAACTAATCCTGCAACTCACAGGATTGTGTTTTTGTTTTTGTAAGACTTTGAAAAATACTGATTTGGAAAGAGGATTCAATATATGTTGTATAGAGAAAAATTGAAAAATATATGAATATAGAGAAAGATATATAAGAAGAGATGAACAAAAATACACAAATATTTTTTGAAGCGATACGTGCGTCTTTTTATACGCAACTTTAAAATCATCAAGTCTAATAAAAACGTCAAATCAAAGTGAAGAGGTTAACTAACTAAAGGAATACCAATTTACTCGTTTCTTCCTAAATGTTAGGATTATGACGTGCTTATCCTAGGATACTTCAAATGACATGCGATTTCGAACACAAACGAAACCCTAAGACTGCAGAAAAGACAATAAAACGAAGCTCGTAAGCGTTATAAAACCCATTATAGGTGAGTATATATATATATATTCTGCTGCATTTAATATTGTTGTAGTTTCAGTTAAGAACGAAACCCTATGTAATCTGCTAGAGCGCTTTGAAACTGAGCAGTTGTGTGTTGTGAGTGAGTTGAAGATTTGATTTAGTTTAAACTCTCTATTTGAATATATTCGTAGTTGAATGTGAAGAAGAGTATATAATGATTTTTTCTTTATCTTTACATAGTTTTATGAGGCATTGTTTTTGGTTTTAGAAAATTTTCTGTTATTTTGAATAATAAATTTTCTCTATATGAACTGTTTCTATAGCTTAAAACTTATAACGGTCTTCACAATAAATATTCAACAGAAAAGAAAATCTCAAAGTTATGAATTGTTGCAAAAACTTTTACAAACGAAATCTAAAAATGATTGTGCATCATAAAACAAAAATTAAAACAAGGGAAAGAAAGGAAAATATTGTGCCATATTATGCAGAAAATTTTTCAGAGAATATTTTTAAACACAAAGACGAATGAATAAAAGCAACAAAAGTGGAAAGTTACATTTTAAACATATTATTGTGAATTATCGAGACGATGGTATTGTTTCTAAGATCTATGAGTTTCATCTTCTTGTTGATTACATTGTTCATTTTATCTTCATATTTAATTCTTTAATAAGTATAAATGATTAACAAATAAAAAAACATTTCGATTAACAGGAGAAATATATAAGAGTTATGTAGGGGGAGAAAATTTTAATTTTTAAATCTTTTTTAAAGTATCTTAGTTTTAAGAGTTTTTGTTTTCGTAATAACCTTAATAATTAATATTGTTTTTCATTCCTTAGGATGGGGGAGGGGGGCATAGGAGAGGTTTATATATATAAGAGTGTGTGTGTGTGTGTGTAAATACATATATATATGTCATGTATGTATATATATACTATAAGTTAAGAGTATTGAATGCCTTTTACACTGGACACGTTATAATATTGTATTCGAACATCAGTGATACAGCTACGAATACGAAGTATAATAGAAACATTGTAAAGCCAAGACCTTTATTCATTTTCCAGCGGAAACACGCAATAGACAGTACCACGAATAGTAACATCATGAATAGTATTGTTATAGAGCAGACCATTCCAACGGAATTAACTTCAACGGGTTGATCGTATATGATGCCATATAGTAGCCATGGTATTGGCAATCTGAAAGTCAAAAAAAAAATGTATATTTTAAGCATGTCAAATACCTGCGATAAGTGCCATAAAAGGGGGCGATGGTTTTGTGAAGTGAAAAGGAAAGGGAGCTTTTGGCAGCGAACTAGCGAAATTTCTTGTTCTCAAATCAAATTCACAACAGGCTGTAGCACGAAAGAAAGAAGACTAAAGCTGTTCATCCAATTGTGTATTCGAAAGCTTCTATTCGTCTGAGCAGCACTGCAATGCCAGAACACAGAGAGAAGAATGGTTAAGTGTGAAAGTCGCAGTTTGGAGTCAACAGTAAGCTGTCCTCTCTACAATAACATACACAAGATAGTTCCTGACAAAATGCTAGGCTCTGGTCAACTCTGGACTGCAGTGTCTCAAAATATCAATGGCTAGGTCAACACCTGAACCAATGAATCGGAGGCAGTAGCCCAAAACTGAAGACCAATCTTTTTCTCCTTCCAATTTCTCACCCCAGCAACGATTTCCCCGCTTCCTGAAAGAATAAATTCCTCCCAAATAAGTTAAACAACTTCTATTATAAATAGATCCCCGTGAATCTGCAAAAAAATTCAGATTATTCACAATTAGATAAGCCGTCATTTGTTATTCGCCTGTCCTCTCTAGTCGCAGCCCCCGGGGATCCACCTTTCAGTCGTTATCCAATTTTCTACACATTCCCACACCCGCAATCATCTCCCCACTCCCCCAGCACAGCCCGGAAATGTATGGTAATGATTTATTCTGACGCCATTGTTGTAACTCTTAACTAGATTCTTGGCAGCTCTCGCAGCCCGGGCCAGGTGCCGACGTCGCCGCGTTGTGTGGAAAGTGCATATTTCATCTGTCATGTGTTGTGGATATGGGTTTTTATTCTTTTTTTGCCTGCATTTCATTCCCCCTCCGTTTTATTCACCTCCCACTTGGGTATGTATCTCACTTTGGTCGAATTTATGGTGATAATGGAGATATTCCCCCCTCATCCACCTCGAGAGAACTGCAACTCTTCACAGAACCAAGGACGGAGAACTGCAATTATGTCCACTTGAGCGGGATATATCGCTGAAGTTTGTTTTTAATCATATTCCCTTAGCCATTCTTCATTTGGAATTCCCGTTCATCCGTCCAGTGAGAGGATCAGCCCAGTCTGTGTTTAATCTGCTTGAAAAAGAGACGACGGTTGGACGTCTCAATGGTTATCCCATTTTCGTTTCGACATGGAAGCGGACCCATTCATCCAGGAATAGGAGACCAATGAGACTATCAACACGCCTTTCATAAAATATTTATCAGGCGTTCAATCCGTTTTCGGCGAGGACAGCCTAGAAATGGCTGCATCTCCGGGTGCAAGGTGCAGACACGGCGATCTCATGCATCGGACAGTTACCCGAGAATGGATGGGAATTTAAATTGAAAACACATTGCTCACTGCAGGAGGGAAAAAACGTCCCGTCCTTTATTGATTTTTTTTTTCGAAACAAATCCATCCAGAGTGGCCAATCAAAGTGACCTAGAATAGACGGGTGGGTGGCCGGTGGTCGAGTGGAATCGAAGCCCGATGCAGAGATTCGGCACACAGACGTTAATTTGTTTCGATGATAACCGGGTGAATGGAAAATTAAATTAGTTCGTGATTTGGAATTCATCTACACACAGGAATGGGGATTCGGATTTGATGGGAAATTTCGTAATTTAAATTGAAGAAGTGTTTGAACGGCGCACGATGGTGGCGGCGCTGCGGTGGCAACTGCAGTGAGATTGTTTGAATGGTTCATTTAGATAAGAGTGTGTGCAGTATACACTGAAATGTCTACTTTTAACGGCGTGGCGAGATGAAGGGGAAATGAAAACAAATTAAAATAAAGAAACAATGGGGCCGAATATAACACCGTTTCTTGAATCATTTTCAAGCTGCACTCAAGGTGTTTTATGTTGCATAGTTTCTTCTTCGAATCACAACGCGTTGCGAGAACAGGTCAGAAATGGCCATTTAAGCAGACAGTGAATTTCAAATAGAGGCAGAGAAATAATGGCAATCGAAAGCCGTGGACGGTCTAAAAATATTTTTCCATCTTGGCCTGCAGCATCCGACGGTGTCCGTATCGCCCGAATGTGTCGATTTGAACACTCTGTGAGATGGTCGCAGTAGAGTATTATACTCTACCAAGGGAAGGAATGAACTCTCACTACGTTCAATGAGTTCGCCCAGAGCGAGTATGAATTGTCTTTCAAATGACATGTTCTATCCAATGATATCCAGAATCATCTCACGGTCACGCTGAACAATCGACGGTGAAACTACAGAAGTCTGAATGTACGGACTCCATGACTATGTCTAAGTTTGGCAACTTCCAAAACAAGACCTCCTACCGACCAAATGTATCGTCGTCAACATCGGCGACAGCGAACGACTTTAAGTCAGCACGTCCGATACGAATATTTTGCCACTTTGCATGTTCATCGAGTCGTTGAAAGAAATGCTCGTCACCAGTTCCACACTCCCCAAGGGCTTATCGTCCATCTTGATACTGAAACTTCATCAACTGCGAAATGAGACTGAGGACATTGGGAGAAAAATGCTCCTTAAAGAGTCCTCCACTTGAGATTCTACAAATTCCTGATGGCGGGAATATGCAAAAGAGCCCCGTATTCATCGTCAGGCACTGCTAATGGGCTTTTCTGCATGCAAGTGGCCGAGCCCGTCTTGGCCCTGCTGGACAACAGAACGAGAGACTGCACTTGGAGAAGAATGGCTTTCCGAACAAGGCCATCGCTTCGAACTTGTGCGTTCTCCTGTGAACAGAGTGTTTTCCCATCCCCTGCACAGTTTACGATACTTTTAAAATGGATTTTTTTAATGACGCCTCCAGGACATAGCTCCAAGTTTCTGCACCATCTGAAGGAAAAAAGTGTGTAAGTCAATAAAAATGTGTCGAATGTCAAATGTAGCCCCCGGAGAATCACTTCTTGCATCGCACTCGCTCAACATGAGGTAATTCAATTCAGTCATCGCAGGTGAGGCACACAATCTTCTCGGCGTTTATCTTAAAATTCACTGCCAACGTCCAGAAGCGGACTGACGAGTGGCGGAGGCAGTAAATTAAATTCCAAATGAAACGTTATGAAGGCACATTACTCCATTGCAGGTTTCCAAAATTTACTACCGTCACCGGGATACCTTCCTCCCGACCAGTGCAGCGCACATCAGTGGTAGTACAAAAATAAAACAGAAGGACTCGCATAAAAACCGCCCACGATACAACAAAGACATGTCGCCTCGCCGACGACAATATTGTGGCAATAAATCCTCAGTCAGGAATTTTTTTTGGGGACACACTGGTGCATGTCTCCAAGTGTCCAACACCCCAGTTGAAGTCCCTTGAGAATGGCGGATGGGGGGAGGGGAAGAAGGAGAACACACAGTTTTGTGACCAATAATATAAAATGTAATAAAATTCCCTGGTTTCAGGTGTTCACTGTGGACCAGCAGAAGGGGCGGCGTCCACTCCAAAGAGCACACTTTATGCAAATTGAATGCCCCTCATCGGTGCGGACAGGAGAAGCCGCATTAAGTGGCCCCAACGAACGTTTAATAGAACAGCACGAGGCACTGTGCACGGCATATTCTTGCTCAGCTCACAGTAAGCCCCACCACTTGAGCAAGGCTAACAATTCTATGACACTCGACGTGACACTTATGGCATTTGCATCTGCATCAGGGAGATCTCACAAAACCACAATTCCTTAAAAAGGTTCTCCTCAGTGAGCCAAGGCTGCACCGTGCGCTGAAGAGCATAAGCAGGAAGCAAGCCTCAGAAAGCATCTTACCGCACAAGGAGGATGCAAAAAACTACACCCAAGGATACTCCTCATCACTGACGACATTCAAGACGATACCCTATCACCATCATCGCCTCATCTCGTAGAGCGCTCTCACCAGGGCTGTACATGTGTGTGTTTGTGTGTGAGAGAGCATCTTGAGCAACCTTCACCCCGGAGCGGTGTAAAACAAACACACGAGTATCCGTGCGCCGCACAAAGCTGCAGAGATACAAATGCGAATGAAAGCGGACAAAAAGAACTGAATTAAACTTAACAACCTTCGGTGCGGGCTCTCGGATCTTCCCGCACTCCTGCACACCCCCATTCAAACATTTATGATTCGCACATGTGTACAGACGTCAAAGCGGCATTGTGAGCCGATCTTTCCACCCCATCCACCATCCGCCCGCCGAGAGAATGGAAAATCTAAGCCAAGGGAAGCGCAAAAACCATTAGCACCCACTTATCCATCCATCGTCGTCATCATCGACGTCGACACGATGTATCGACCCCTGGGAGGGGGTGGCAGGAGGATTCTTTTTTTAGGACGAATTAGTAGTAGTCTTTCTCGCGTTGCTGTCACATACGACATGCTTTCTCGTGGTTCGTGGTGGCATGTAAATCCGCCCCAAAGACTCTTACATACGTAACGACCATCCCCTTCCACTCGCCACACCCGACCGCGCTCAGTTCACTGCGGCATTTGTGCATAAGTGCATTCTTTAGAAAATTGTTGCCGAGATGCTTGCGAGCACGAAGAATGTCAATGCTTCATAATTGAGGCAGTTGATTGCCAGGCGAAACAAAAACCAAGTCAAGAAGAGATAAGGGAGGATCAGCGTCAGTGTTGCACAGGTGAGTAGCAGGCACCGCGGGCCACGGAGCGGGACGCTTTGCAGGTGAATTGTGAGCTAAGCGAAATTTTGTATTTTAATGGCTGCGACGATGGTGGTGGTGGTGGTGGTGGTGGGCTGAGGTGGTTGTTGTCATCGGAGACAATTGGGACAGCGCACAGTTGAGGTGAAGCTGAAGTGGATTCGTTTTTGGTTCAAGAGCTTACAATGTCAGGACATGGAAATGAGGGTGGCGGGGAGAGTTGATTTATTGATTTGTGTTAATAAATAAGTCATGAGGAGCGTCGATGGTCGTTCGGTGTGTAGAGGGGGAGACCTTGACAGATTGGATAAGCGCGGGAGGGTAGCTTCTGATCTGCTGTCGTTAGCAGAATATAATGGCCAACTGGAGGTACTTCAATTGAGTCCTCGGAAGGAGTGGGCGGGGGTTTCTGAGATGTGGTGATTAAGTGAATGTGTACTTACCCTACGGTTACATCGAATATGTTGCTACCAACAGAACTGGAAACAGCCATGTCACCGAATCCTTTTCTTGCAACAATCACTGAGGTAATTAGATCAGGTATTGATGTGCCAGCTGCGAGGAATGTTAAACCCATAACCTGGAAAGAGGAAAAATGAATTAATTAATTTTGAGGTTTGAATAGATTTTAGGGGAAGGGGAGAGGATTTTCAACGAAGATTGATGACTTATGGGGACTTTTAGGTTCCTAAGAGGTTTTTGCGACAAAGACTGTTTTTTTTTAGACAATTGCTCTTAAGTATGTATGCATCCATAGTTGAAAAGTCAGTGACGTGGAAAAACACACGGTCACTCATTTGCCTCTGTCATAAAGGCAGAATCTTTGCCAAGAATTCGGGAACGTTTCCACTCAAGATAATGACTGTTTCATTTTCTTTTGATTTCAATACACATATGCTGAAATCCTTCCATTTTTTACTGAGTTATTGAGCAGTTTTAAACCTTCTTTTTCAGTTGTTTACAAAAAGGACGCGTATCTCAAACACGAATGAACCCTTTGACAAGAAATTTGGAACAGCTATGACTAAATATAATGGCAGCTTAAAAATAAAAACATTTCTTCCTATTGGAATACCACATACATATGTATATTGAATCCTAGTAAGTGTGAACTAAAACGTTGAAAAACAAGTGAGTTGTTTCAAACGTGGTATTTCGCTGCGATGAGCACTTATTCGAATGAGAAAAGTCTGATTTTGATGATTAAAATCAAAGCCTTATTATTTTGCAGTATTTCCTCATCCAACAAAAATTTCATTCTCCTTTCTAGATCGCTTTGAAATCGCAAATACGTTTTCTGCTTCTCCATATGAAGTAAATTGAGTTAAAATGTCGGTAATGCAGTAGAAATTGAAGTGTTCGGGTCAGAACAATCATTCACAATGGATCAAGTTTTGAATGCAGTTTACATCAATTCTTTTTTTCATGAATTCTCAAGATTTTTTTGAGTAAGTAGAAACATTACAAATAATTTAACTTTCGTTTAAGACTAACATAATGTTACTGCAATCATCGCGTGGAAGTGATGTAACATAAACTGATTCCCGAAAAACTCAAAGAATATAACACATCACTGAAAAAGGGGACAAGAAATAACTTTCAATATAATTGTTTTTTTTAATCAACTTACCTCAGGTGGTATTCGTGCAGTATCACCGGCTACGTTAGCCCACCACACCATAAGATATGAATATGCGGCTATCCATAGAATGGAACCAATAAATGTCACCGGAAAAAATCGTTTACCTCTGGGAGTTCTTGTGTCTGGCAATGTCAGCCACATGGGGAACAGAAGCGGTGCCACCAGAACATAAGTTAAGCGCTTACGTGCTGTCGACGGCCAGGCCATGCTTAAGGCCTCTGGTGGGTCTTCCACTTCGTTGCCCTGCTTAAGATCCAATTTAATGGGGAACAATTTATTTGAAAAAAAAACACACAAAACGAATTATCCACATTGTCACCGATGGTTGAAGAAAAAAATCTGAATTTTTTTTTATTTTACATTAAATGTTTGAATAAAATAATTGGACTTGGAAGTTGAAAAAAAATATTACAAAAGTATAAGAATGAAAATTATATTGAGATTAAGAAAAATGATTTTTTTTCAAATGTTTATAAATATTTATTTAATATTTTTTTGTTAACTGAAGGGATATATGTTTTGAATAAAATTTTTATATACACACATTTAAGGGGATTTTTTGGTGAATTTTATTTAATGCAAAAAAAAGAAGAAAATGAGAGGGAAAAGGCCAAACAACGCAAGAGGATATGAGATGAATGCTAAAATGTTTTTTTTAAATTTTTTTGAGGGCAAGCAGGGTGAACTTGAAGTGAATGAAAAATATGTACACAATGAAAGGCTTATTTTTTATAAAATTAGAAAAACAAAAATTTGAAAACTATGCAAGCAAGTGTGTGAGCAAGACTAAGACTATGATTTCGACAAAAGCCAGGCCTTCATTCAAAGCTAAAAAGTTAAAAGCAAGGTATTACTTGTGGTGGGTAGTTTTTGTTTTGTTTAATGACACCTGTGTGAGTTTGTTGAATTGTTCGATGTGTCATTTTGGTCAGTGTAAGTTTCTAATAGAATGCCAAAAATCTGAAATTCTTTTTAATCTGAAAGGCCAAGGTTCAACAAGAAGGAAACATCCCTGTCTATGTTTCAATGTCAAACTGTCTGGTGTGGACATAAGTTTGAAACAGAATCGAAAGAATTTTGTAACAAACTCAAATTAGAGGAGGCGTCATTTTTAATCCCTCTGTTCTCGTCAGGAAATTTAAAATAACACTTACACTCGGGTGTATTTAAACTTTTATTGCGTAATTGCTTATTTGTTTCCATAGCCCCGGTAATAGAGAACAAGTTCGACAAAAACTAAAACTAGACACAGCAAGGCAATCTTCAAATTCCAGTGTTCACATTGCCATCTGTCTTCCAGGCATACATACTCTCTTTAAGACCTTGTTTTCCTCACTGATTTGGGGCAGTACTTCGCGTCTGTTTAACTCAATTAATTAGACCCTCACCCCGAATGGGGGCAGTAACTTCAAGTGGCAGTTAAGTGCCTGCTTGCCGCCACTAAAACGGCCAAGCGCAAACAACAAAGTCAACGTCGTTTTCGAAGAATGCAAACACGATAATCACACGCCCACTCCTGAACATTTATCTTTCGATCCCTTCCTCAGGGCTCATTTAATTCATTTTTTCAATTACCCCAACGTCTGGCCAAATGGTGAAGGAAAGGATTTTCTTTCCTCATGTTACGTGTAATCAATCCTTCCCTGATCGATTATTCTTTACCTACAAGTTTTCCTTTGCGCCCACAAACCATTTGCCCCCCCTGAACACAGTTGTGGTTCCAACTTCAAGCGGCATAGGAAAGCAGCAGAAAAAACCAATCCGAGAAGCAGGTGAACTGATTGAAAAGTTTTCCCCAAGAAATAAAAATAAAATCGCAGTTACGACTCTCTCTTCCGTCTGCCGCCACAGTACACCTTGCGCCATGTGCGTCTAAAGCAGGATACAATTTTTTTGCGGAGCCGAAAAACGTATGCATCCAAAAAAGAAACAGGGGACAGGACACAGATGTCCGTGGACTGGGGAGATGAATGGAATTATAAATGCGAGAAGGGAAATTGATTACGAAGATCCCTGCGATTTGTTTGCAATTCAACGGACAGAATGTTGCTCGAAGGGTCCCTGTGCGTAATACCGCCGATGCGCCGTGTGAGAAATTAAATTCACACGGGATATCGTCTTCCGAGAGAACAGACGAAACATAATCGAAATTTAATCTTCCCTCTTCGCAGCCGGGAAAGTGTGAATAATTCAGGAATGACCTTTTCTCCCCTTCAAGTTGAGGTAGCCAATCTTATCACTGATTGAATCGCATTCTCATGCAGGATTCGCCCACAAAGGCGCACCAGAATGGCACACTATAACTCACTAATTATCTCAAAATTATGGACAAGCGTCGCGCTGAATGTCTCGGGCCAAAATCTCACCAATCTTCGAGCAGGACGATTTATCAACTTTGATTAATGTCCTTCGGAAGGACTCACGTGCGACTCGCTGTCGGAGTCAAGGCGGTTCGTCGTCATTCTTCTTCGACCTATCGATTGAGAGCTGTGTGGGCGGATAAAAGTAAAATTTATCGCTAATAAATTTTTGCAGCCTACCACTGACCTCGGTCCTTGCGTCGCGTCGCCGCTCGCTATGTGGACGCATTCGGGTGACGTGGGGATTATTTTTGATTTCTGCCCGGCTAATGAATCATAACACGTGCTTGGCCCCGCTATCGAAGGGAGTGTAATTAATGGAAAACGGTCTGAGGATGCATGACTGCGGATAAAACAGAAAACGTGACTATGCTGGAGTTCGAAACATGAATTTTCAATTTATTTTAAAGGCGCGCATTGAGAACGTGAAGAGTCTTCTGGGAATGGGGTGTGCTGAAATTTGGTATGAATTTGGTGAAGGGGGTGTTGCGTTTGCACTGGTGTAGGGCATACCTTAATCAAGAAAAATTATTGTCTTAAAAATGGAAGATCGACTATATGCACATGTCTCCCGTAATTATTGCCTAAAATTCTCTATACCTTTATTGGAGAAGTCGCTTCGGATAGGCTGAGCATTTTTAAGACTAAGATAAATTTTGGGAACAATCTGCCGCACACGGACGGATCTATTGACGACAAACGTAAGAAACCCGGTCGGTAATGGTCTGGACTAGTGAAAGCATTCTTCGAAACGTAGAAATGAGAAGTTATTTGTAGACATTGCGGCGCCCGATTACCATTAGTTCTGCTTAAAGCGAAATATTCTGGCTGAACAACTCTTCTCCAATTATGATGATCCGACCAATAATTTTTGACGTGGAATTCGTCCCTTATCAGGAAAATATGACGCACCTAGTATGCACCTATTCTGCACAAGGTTCAAATAACCAGTATCAAATGTTGTTGAAGAAAATATAGACGAAACCATATTCACGTGAGTCACTGCGTCTTTCAGTCTTTTTGAAGTTTGTCCAAATTAAAAAATGTTTGTTTAAATTTTTAAGTTTTGTTTACAATTTCGAAGTCAAGTATAGACGCACTAGCTTCGCCGATAATAAAGGGAACTCAAGGAATACTTGCGTGTTTTAACCGAGCGTTTTTTAAGATAACAGGATTGTTACAAAGAAACACTGCAAGTACTACCAAAATCAACCAAAAATCTAAATTGAGGTGGATAGTTAGAGTGAGAAGGGGTCATTTCATGTCATTCCGCTTTTTCAAGTGATCGTTGAAAAGCGTTAAAAGGGCTAAAGTCTCACTCATATCGAGTAGAAATATGTTTTCCAAAGACAAATTAATACATATTACAAATATTACACATGATTGCTATGGCAATTCAAGTGGACGCGACTACCATTACTTGGTGAATGAATTGAACCAAATGATCTTACTCAGATATTTCACTCAGGCTGTTAATTGTCACGCGTGGTTGAGGCACCCAAGTGTAAAAATGGACAAACCTTGTATTTAAGCATAGACAAACATAGAAGGCTAAAGGATTAAAAGGTAAGAACTCGATGCTTTTTATTTCCTGCCTTTGAATTGCAAGACAACAAAAAACAACGTGTTAATGTCCTCTCCCTGACAGTTGGTGTGGTTTTGAACACAACCCTATATTAATCCTGTGTCAAAACAAATTTTAAAAACAAAAGAAAAATTTCACTGAAAAAATGTGAGAAGTGTTTAAGGTCAGTGTATTGTTCCAGAATTTAAGTGTTCCCATGCAAGATGCACACAAAACAAAAAAAAATTAAATGCAACCAACATTATACTTAAACAATTATCCATATACACACACACATACATCTAGATCTTGGAAGGCAATGTTCAAAGCACATCTTTACGCAACAAATGCCTGTTAAGTGATTATATTCGCTTAATTGAAAGCTCAAATTCGGAAAAAAAGAGTACAAGAAACTCAATCTAGTTGTAATCGTTTTATAAGAAAATTAAAAGCAATTACTTAACTCTAAGAATAAGAAAATAAAACTATATTCATAAGAAGCCAATTAAATCTCTAAGTTTAATGTTTTTTTGAAAGTAAACAATTTCTAAAATTCAACGGAGTAAGCTCTAAAAATACCAATTTGTTAGTGGTATCATTTCAAATCGAAAACGAACCGAACAGAAATCATATTTTTTTTTTGAAAATCAAAATCAAAAACAAATGCAAATTAATTTCACTTAGATTCAACAGGAACTCAATTGCAAATCAAAAACTAACAAAGACTAGATTTTCGTTTGGTTTTAGAAAATTTGTAAGAATTTAAAAAAATTGATAAAAACTAACTTTGGTACTAAATCTTCTTGTCTGAATTTTGACCCTCTGTTCAATCCAGCTAGGACGACGAGCATTCAACGATGGCTTTTTTGTGTATCACATTAAATTTAAGTATTTTGTATATTTTTTTTTTTGAAATTTGTTTTTTTAAGTTTTTTTTGTGTATATACGGTACAAGTAGAAAGTAGGTTTTTTTTAATATTTTATTTGTAATTTAAAAAAATTTATATATGTTAATATATTTGTATAGAGAGAAAAAAATTATTTAAATATTTAAAGAGAAAGAGAGAAAAGGTTAAAATGAAACACAGGACAGAGATAGAGAGATTTAGATTGTTTTTTAAGAAGTCCAAATGTTTTGAGAAAGATTTAGGCCCAACTCGGAATCTGATCGCGTATTGCTTTGTCAAACAAAAAGAACATTACTATCTTTCATTTTTCTTCAATCTGTTTTTTCTTTTAATTTCAAGCCAAAAAAAGAAAGAACTCTACTACAAGTACAAAAATTGTTTTCTAGGAATGAGAAAAAAAAAACGAAAACGAAAGAAACTGAAAACAAAACTGTTACTTTCTTAAATGAATGAGTCGAAATTTTCGTTTCGATTTATTGCCTTTTTGTTTTGTCGCCGTTACTTAAGTGATGATGTAAGCAAAGCCAAAAAACTAAAGACAAAGCAATGATTTTATTT
This sequence comes from Eristalinus sepulchralis, assembly GCA_944738645.1. Classification (NCBI taxonomy): domain Eukaryota; kingdom Metazoa; phylum Arthropoda; class Insecta; order Diptera; family Syrphidae; genus Eristalinus; species Eristalinus sepulchralis. Next base: position 4,423,750 of record OX122886.1, on the reverse strand, counting down.
TTTTTTCAGTTAAATTATTTGTTTTTTTTATTTTGATGAAATCTTTTCCGAATCAGCTCTATTTGTGGAAAAGGGAAAACAAATCAAGATAGGAACAGAAGAAGAGGCAGTTTATGAAGAATATAAAATTAGAGGTAATAAATTTGAATTTTTTCTGTTTTCACTGGTCACACATTATAATGGCTTTTGAAGTTTTGTATAAAATGTGGTGGCGGTGGTTTTCAAGTGGAAGGACAAAAACTTTTTGGTCACTTATTTTTGATTAAGTGTGTTGGTCGGCGGCGGTGGGGGTTGGTGAGATGTTGCAAGGATTTTTTTGTATTTAGGTCAGTGGTTTTGATGGCGGAAGTACTTTAATGGTTATGACGAATTTCCGGTGGGGTGGGAGGGAGCTCTTTAGAGAGTTAAAATCGCTTCTTAAGGAAACAATTGACATTCAGTTTAAGGAGTGGTTCACCATAGCGTTTTAGAGTGGAGAAGTTGGTGCGGCTTTTGATTATGAAAGGATTTACATTTTGTGTGGTTGGTGGGGAGGTACAGAATTACTTTTAGAACGCGATAGTCCTTTTGTTATAAAATTAAATGGGATTCTTATCTCTTGAGTGGTTTGAATTGGTGTTCTTTTCATTCTCAACACTCAAATTGTTTGCCACTGTTTGAAATTACAATATAATTGTACTAGATTGTTAACACAGCACAGCACTGAAACTTGTGTGATGTTCCCGAAGAATGTATTACAATCGAGCTACAGAGGAAAGGAATATGATGGACGATAAGTTTGTTTCACCGAATAACTCTTTAAGGTATACGCTTGAACATCATTTCCTCGGTTCGCAAATGGTTTCCCAATTAATACTCATTCTCCCCCTTAAATGAATTATCTCTGTGTGGTAGCATTAAATTAAAAAAAAGGCAATCCAAATGGAGTTCGTGAACACAGGACATATCCAATGAAAAAGAGGTTATTTTCAAACTTCGAGGGGAAGTTACCAACTTAAGAAGCCCTAATACCAATATTTTGTTCAGATCCGCACTTCAAACATGATATTCGAGTCCCCAATTCCGCCTTCACTAATGAGGGGAAGACCATTCAGTATAGAGAACAAATCATCGCGAATGCAAAATGAATTGAAACAAACTGCTCTAGACCATGAGGGTTAGAAGGTTGTTTAACTCAAGATCCCGAGTTCCCTGATGCCATTAAGGATGTAAGTAAGAATGTTTTCAGGCTGATGCGAACCACTGAGAACTCGATTGAGCATCATACCCAAAAAATTAACCGATTTTACGAGGACTCTTCAGAACCATTCCGATTATGGAAAAGGCTAAAGGCTACCAACAGCCATAACCACTCAGATTGAAGTCAGAACAAATGGCAGAGGATTTTTTGCGCGTGGTATCTTTGCCTAGTTGTCACCATTAGCACACTTATTCTGATCAGGTACAGATTTCATGAAAAAAAATATATAATCGAGTGGCAGGACGGTCCACAGAGAACCATCTCATAGCTATTCCAGCAGCTACTGGTGTGCAATAGGTTCAAAGTGTCCCTTTTGAAGGAAATATGTACCAATAAATCAAAAACTAACTTCAAGATTTCGACCACCATTAAAGTTTTCATCCTTCTTCTCAAAAATTGTCTACGAAAAACAAAACAAAAAAAAACCTCAAAAATCAAAAATAGAATGAAAACTGTTTTGTGTTATATCCTATCGCGTAATGAATATTCCTCTCAAATACACTTCTGTTGCATCCTGCCGTCTATTGACTACATCGTGATGTGAATACAAAAACGAAAGTCATTTGATACATCAATTAAATCAAAAAAATACACGTGTATAGGAGGAGGGTGGGGGAGAAACAAAAAATCCAAAAGATATACATCAAATCCTTTTTTCATTTTCATGCAGAAATGCAAATACCATCCCTGCTGTGTGTGTAGTATTCGGTGGCGGTGTGGTGGCGTGAACCAAAAAAACGAATTAAAAACTAGAAAAAAAAACTCTGTGCACGCGTCAACACTGAAATCTAAATTTACAACAATTTGCAGCTCATCGAGCTGTTGTGTGCCTGTGTGGGGATGCGTTGTATTTGTAGCGTATGCGTTTCAATGGAAGTTGTGGAGTTTCTAATTAATTGTCCAAGCAACAACCGTGGCGCCCTCCCATGGATTTTATTTTATCTACCTCCCTGTGTGTCGTTTTAATTAATTTCACCAATTGCTAATTAACATTATCCTTGACAAATATTCATCATCATCACATTTTCTGTTTCCTTCCGTTGGCCTTCCCTCGTCCCCTCCCCCACTCCCCCACACCACAACAACTACAATAACGTACTAGTCTCTCGGCAGTCGTTGGCACCCTTCGCATTCGCATATCAAGATTATGCCTGCCCCCGTGGGAGGGGGTGTGTGTGTATCAAACATTTATCATTCGAGATCCATCAGCTCAGCTCCGGGTGAGATGAAGTGTGTCTAGTGGCCAGAGCGAGGAGGGACAGAGCGGAGAAAAAGCCGAAAACGCAAATATATTTATTTTTATGCGTCATTTGATTGATGTGCGATAGTGAGACGCCCCAAACCACAGCCCTGCAAACACGAGCTGGAGTAGAGGAGCGAGCAGATCCGAAGGGTAATGCTGTAAACAATCGTGAATTGTTTGCGGTCTGGTTTTTGTGCATGATTGATGCCACGCTCCGCGCTGTGGCGGTAATTAATTAAATAGACGTTACACGTTACATAATAATGCGAGATGTTTATCTCCTTCAAGGAATCCCCGCCCCCGCGTTCAAGGACGAAGTGAAGGACATTTATTACGGTGCAATAAAGCGAATTGATGGCGCAATTTCACTGATGACCGAGAAGCCATAGGTCAATAATATGATGGGCGAAAGGCTTCCGAGTTTGGGGCGTCATTTCGTTCGTTGTCTTCGAAAAGTTCACAAATTCAAATGAACTGAGTTTTATTGGTTTGGCCGGCAGTCATTCGGTTAATGGACCGCCTTTGTCGAGTGGGGGGGAATCTCGGTTTTACGATCGATGTGTCGATTGGCGGATTACAAGATGCTGCTGCTCTGTGTATTGTTTCTCTTTATGGATCGTAAGTCTGAGAGGCTTGCATATGCACTGAGCGATGGGACGTGAGATAAACTGGTTTTCGTGGGGTGGCGACCACAATTGCTGGACTGAGGCATATTTTGAGGTTTTATGGACGAACTGAAAGCAGATGAAGCGAGGATTATGGTTGGTTTTGGCGATGGCCTTGAAGGAGCCTGATATAATGGAGTAATTAGGCAGCGACTTTGAAGTGGTGGTGGTGGAGTGAATTTAGCAATCGAAAAATGCCAATCGACGGTGGTTATGCCCAAGAACTTCATCTTATTTTCGCCTCCGGATTTTTTTAATGAATTTCGATAATATCATGGAAGATTGAGTTTAGTCTATGCAAACGCCTGTCCAATGATGAGTTTTCCGAAGGCATCAACAACAACTGACGTTATAAAGGACAAGACAGTCCGTAAGGAATCGAACTGCAGCTTTTCTTGCGATTGTTTTTAGATGTTCGCAGCTAACTAAATTTCATTTTGGAGTCTTCTGAGCCTTGGAGAAATGCTTCTGGAAACAGTGCCCTGCTCAATGAATATTTTGATCTCTGGCGAAGAAATTTAGACGTTCCACAAATTCTGAGAGAAAACAAAACATGTTTTCGTAAACTGTTTGCTTGTCGCATTACATACCAGCTTCACGTTCGGGATACAGAGAGTCACAATCCCTGACAGTGATGACCACGGGATTTACATTTTGAGCAGAAATTCGATCAGTAAATGACACAGCAAATTGTGACCTATACCGGGTTTTGGTAAAGTCACTGTCCTGTGACTGAGGTTCCTGCTTTGGCAAGGTTTCTGAAGCCCACTTATGTAGTTCATGAATGCCGCATGTCCGAAGGATTCTCTTCGTTTTCAACGTGTTCTTCCTTTAGACTCTTACTAGCTTAATCAGTCGTCAAAATCTCGTCATCGCTTGATCACTGTTTTACGCGATGAGAGCCCAGTTTAATTCCAAGGAGTTGATAGATCTTTCCTATGCAGGCAGTTCATCTAGGTTTTTGTAAAATATAGTATTCTTTTTGACTGTTGCAAGAGATTACCAGGGTCCTGTGTAGTTAAGGAGCGTTTTCTTCTCATTTTCGTCTCCGCAACTCCTGCAGAAACCATTCCGTGGGATGCCTACATTTATTACATGGTTACCTATCACACAGTGCCGATTAGGAACGCCTGTAATTACAGGCTCTACATTTTGGCCAAGTGATGAGGTATTTTGCTTGTGAAACACAGTTTGTTTTTGGCAAAATTGACTTCCAGCTTGTTCATTTCATCTCCATTTACAATTTTCAAGTGCCTCCATAAGTAATTTAGTTGTTTTCGACTCGCATTTTGGAAGGGCTGGCTGATTAGCAGACAGGCCATCTTTCTTGCTAATTCAACACCTAGCTCATTGTCTTTATGCCCAGGAAGCCAGCAAAACGTTAGGTTGCATTAAACTACTATCTCCTTAAGAGATGAACGACAAACCATCTCTGTCCACAGCGTTTCCAGAGCTTGTGTGTCAGCTTGGTCCTCTACCATCTATCTTCTAATAGCTTCGTTGACAAAAGGCAAATAGCCTAATGAACAGCCGTGCTTTCTGCTGCAAGTTGAAGTCGGGAAGTTGGAGTGGCAAGAATATACAATATCAGCGGCGTCTGATCTATGCTCTATAGCCTGTGTAGAAGGTATACTATTGGTAGATGAAATCCGTATTTATAATGATAATTAAGTATTTATAATAAGTAGAGCTCGCAATGAAATAGGGCCTAGCTTCTTCAGCAGCGACTCGTGTTGTCCTGCTACTGTTCTCTCACGAGTAGAGGGGACCTCATATTTTTACCGACACTAACCGACAAGATTTGGAGAGATTTTCATACACAATGAGCACTTTTTGAGTGTTATCAGCAGCTGGTACCGTGAAAATGTGAAGCGTTCTGTCCGGTAATTCCAATCTACGACCTTTGACACCGTTGCACCGCATTACCTGAAATATTCAATTTACGAACCATCTGATTCATATTTTTTTTTAAATTTTTAAGGCATCTTATAGCACAGATTTTCATAGCAATTAATTCTCTTCGAGTGTTGTTCGCAACTCGAAATGCGCGAGGAACGTTCAGTCCAGTCTAGGAATTGTGCGACGAACGAACTTTACACAGCGATGATGGCCACAAAAGGCAGAAGGATAGCTGCGCCTAGTTAAGATAAACGAAGTAGAAACTCCACCTGTGCGTAAAGGCCCAAACTTCGTCGTAACAGGAAAAGAAATAATTGTGAAGGAAGAAACTCGTTGACTGAAATTACCATAAGAAAAAGAAGTGTGTGCCAAGGCGTTAGATGGCTGATGATGGCGAATAACTCCTGCATTTTGTTCCCATTTTGACAGCACACTGAATTGCGAAGAATTTTAGAGACAATTCACAGGCAACTCCAATGGACACTTCAAAAATATGCACAAGCTTTGAGAAAAAAAATGTTCCACATACGCCTCAGTGAACATTTTTTTTGCAATTTAAAGTATCCCAAGTTTGATTTCAATGTAACAACACTTAAAGTAATTAAAAAGAAACACGAAAAGAAAACGAATGTAAATCATAAACTACACACCACACCTAACATATGAAAGATTCAAAACGTTCTCTTTTTTGTTTAGTTTTGGAAATAAATCGTAAAAACACTACACAGATGCACATGAATTCCACTTAAAATTTTGTTTCATTTCATATATCATTTTTTTGTATCTGAATTCAAAGAGTAGAACATGTGAAAAGGAATGAAAAGAAGATGAAAAGAAAAAGAAAGTTCAAATATAATATTCAAAAGCATTCGTTCGACAACAATACAATTCATCTCGCTCATTCGAGAAAAAGAAAAGAAAACGTCTCTTGATTACATTCACGATTATTCTGAGCATTTCCTGAATTAAGTACAAGAATCTTGCTTCTCAAAAACGAGGTACACTAAACAAAAAAATACATTTTCTTGGTTTATGTAGTATGCACGCAATTTCAGATACGTTCCAGTTTGTGTAATTTTCGTGTGAAAAATTCACAAAAAATGAATGTAAGAGAAAAACGAAAAACTTAAAAACATACGAATGATGAGAGAGTGTGTGACTGATGCTATTCCATATTCATTACATGTTAAATACGAACTGAGAGAGAGAGAAAAAAAAACAAGGAAAATACGGCGGCGGTGGAGAGTGGAGTGAGTAGTTGGAGACTGAGACTGAGACTGAGATTGAGTGTGTGACACAAATTCTGTAGTTTAACATTTTTTTTCCATAAAGAAAATCATGAGAAGAAAAAAGAAAACTCAAAAGATGACATTGTGTGCGTGTTTAGCGCATTCAATTTTCAAACAGAAAACATACGAAACAAGAAAGAAACAGAGTGTAATAGGGTTTTAGACGAACGATTTAAACTCACCGAATCCAACGTGGTGTCGATATTCCCATTCGGACGATCGGCCAGTGTTGTCTCCTTGAGATTGATCTTCACGTGATTCGCTGCTGAGGTGGTCGCACCGCCACGCTGGGGCTTCGTGGCATCGAGGAGAACTTTAAGCGATGCAATCGCATGCAATTGTGTCGCCTTTTCGTCCACCTTGCCTGGAACATCATCTTTGATATGTCATTGTGGAAAAAACCCAAAGAAAATGAAGAATTGTTAAAATTCAAAAACATTTTGAAAATGTATCTCAGTTGGAATTTAGACAGACATTTAGTTTTTTTTACGTTTTTTTTTTGTTTTTCGATTAAATAGTCGGCACAGCAAATCGGTTGCAAAGAATGGGAACACTCTAGAGATTAAACAAATTCAGTTTTTTTTTTTTTATTTAAACACCAAAACTATGTTTTTTTGATGGAGAGGGATGAGGGGGGGAGGAAATGGGGATAATTTACAAGTGTAATTTGTGGAGGATGCTGCTGTTGCTGCTGCTACTGCTTCTGATTAGATACATGGAATGATGAATCTAGTGTGGGTTCTGTTTTGTGTGTGTGTGTATGGGGATGGAGTGAGGATATCGTGGCGCTTGTAGCTGCAAAATTTCATTTGGTATTTAAACACAACACAATGAAACTGTAATTAAATATAAGCAAAAAGCTACATTTTGATTAAATGATTAGCATTGTAATGGTATCTAAGTAAAGCGGGTTTCAAAATTTTCAACTCAATTTTTTTTTTTTGTTTCTTATTCTGATTGAGAATTCCAAATATTATACATTTTTCAAAATAAAACTAAAAAAGAGAAAATCAAAGAAGAAAAGAACAGAAAAATTGAAGAAAAAAGAAAGAAATTGAGAAAAAAGAGTGAAAAATCAAAAAAGATCCATCCATTCAAGAGCCACACAAAACTTGAGCGAAATTTTTGATTTTATTTTATTGCTGGTTTGTACTGTTACTTACCGTAGTTGGTGGGGAATCATCTGAATTCTAAATAGTTTTTGTCAAAAGGATGTATTTTCAATGTTGTAAGAATCAATGATTGAAATCGCATTCGAGACATGAATTCTTTTTGACGTCGCGAAGAAGAATCTTTGTTTTGTCAAAAATCACTTTGACAGCTTGAAGAAGATGGTTAGTTTTCATTTGCTTTGTTTTTACGAAAATATGTCTTTTACAAGCATTTCTATTCATACTTCGGTGGATCTGTTTTTATTCCCTGAAAAGATGGGGGTTACCTAAGGACATTGAAATTACATTCCCTAAAAAAATTCCTTTTGTTCTAAATGACATTCCGTCCCAGTGGATGAAGAAGAGAATTAACTAGATCGGAGCTGATCCCATGATCTTCTACAGTCAGAGGTGGACCTAGGCCTAGATCAACAGTTTCTCTAGCTGACACAGAATCGACACAGCTACCTTCAGTGATGTACACCAACTTAAGGTAATGAGTTTCAAAATCCAAATTTCCTATAGGATCTCCACCCTGCGAGTATTCGTTCCAAAGCTGCGTATGTATGTATTTACATAAAGCGGGCATGGTGCTTCTCTGCAAGCCTCCTGTGTTGACACAAATAGTATTTGGAGTGGAGGAGAATTTGGGCTTATTTACTGATTTCTTATTTGTTCTTAGAATGAACATTTTTGATGTGAGATTTTTCAAAACTTGGGGATTTTGTGTATCTCCTGCATCACGCCGATAGGTCAGACATCAGTTTAGGCACTTGAATTCACCATAGTTAGGATAAAGGTTACCCAAGACTCTCATGCATTGTGCAATCACATGCTGTGTAGAGTTCTTGGAAACAGAGGTAAACAGACGAACTAGAGCTCTTTCGAAAGACCAAGTTGACATTGCACAACAGCTTGGTCATTCCTGTTCACTATGACGCTGAAGCTACGATGTTTTAAAAAGCGGATAAGGAAGCCATTGGATTGGCCTTTTAGAGAGGAAATGCCTCCTTACAAGTCTGAGAAGATTCAAAAAAGAGCTGCATCCACTGTATAGCAACATACCATACATCTAGTCTAGGGATGCAACATTTAAGGTAGCGAGACCATGAGGAGCATTTGTAGACATAGCTGCAGCCTGAAGAGTCTGCGTATCCGATCCGTCTAAGAAGAGGTACACAAGTGTAGAAGGATCTTAATCAACTAGCTGTGCGAAATTGGAAGCAGCATTTGTTGAGACCCAGTTCTACTTCGGGGTTTGGCGCACAGCAAAAAAAGAAGATGAATTAAGGAACTCCTCATATTTCAAAATAAATTTACTTTTAAGTTTCACTGTTAACTTGAATCAGTTGTTTTCCGCTGTTTTACGGAGAAACCCAGAAGACCCTGAAGCAATTTGAATCATTATTTATTCACAATGACAAGTAAATCTTCAAGAAAATTGCAATAATTTGATTTTATGATGACATCCATTAATTTTCAAAATGCGATGCCAATCTTTAAAGAGTAAAAAAGAAAATTAGTGACGTTTTTTTATGAAAAGCATAAATTCCACCCATAATCTAGGCACCATCAAATACAATCAAATTTGCATGATATCGCCAGATCTTTCGTTTTTGTTTACAATCATCGATAAGCGGCAGCATTTTGCGGGTGAATTGAATGAGAATCTTCAAATGATTGACTTTGCGAAGTCTAAAGCCAGATCCAATATCGATGAAAACCATTCGAATGAAAATCAAATGAAAGATTTATAACTTCCCTCAGATAGGCGAACCGCAGCAGACCCTCGAACTACTTCAAAGTATCCCTTCACCACCACCACTGAATGGGGCATCAATTCATCTTTCTGTGAGTAATGTAATTGGAAAATTGCCATGGAACCTTTTTCATTCCGATTTACTCTGCAAAATGACTTGATTTAGTGCTGCACTCACACTTAATGTGCTGTTTCCCTTTGGCCCCAGTGGAGCTGTGTCTTGACTTGGAGTCCCCCTTCACATCTTATGCAAATCAAACCACGGCATGACACACTCAATTTTGAGAAGTTTGGTTGGACTACACAAAGCGGATGGAGGTGGGCATCTTTCCCGATTCTTTGTCGTGACCGAAAAAGGATTTCCCGCATAAATCTTATCGGGAGGGGTTGAAGAAACAAACACTATTTCTCCGATCAAAACCCCCCACGCGCACATCCTTTTGACAGGACCCTTTCTTTTGGCCGTCCTTCTGTTGTTTGCATGGATAGGAGATAGGAGGAGAATCGACAGCTGGACGTGCGAAGGACAATCCATTCATTCAGCTCATAATTAATAGGTTCATCGATGACACACACGAACTGTCTGATGTAATTTTTGTAGACATTCTAGGGACACAGGGGAAGCGGCAAAAAAGATTTATGACCATGTTTCTGGCAGCCTGTCAATTGAGGGCGCACAGAGCATTCTTGAAAACTTGCTCAAAATATCCTCAAATTGATTGTAATTCGAAATGAAATGGAAATAAGAGACTGTAACGTACACGATTGTCAGTTCAAGGAATTTCCAATAAATCGAGCAAATGTCAAGACAAATGTCACCCAAAATACGAAAGACATGCGAGACCAAGACGCTGTCGTCGTCGTTGCCGTCCTCACAAAAATATACAAGAAATCAATTTGCCACAAAAGACAAGCGAACATTTACTGCGGATGAAGCGCAACCCTCTCCTCCTCCTCCTCGTGCCGCTGTCGTCGTTGTCATGTTTGCTTGAATCTAATAAACCGCAGAGCCATTGTGACAGACAGAGGTGGAGACATTTCATAAAATTTTGAGTATCAATTTGAGAGTGAGATGGGGAAAGGGTGAGCGAGCGGTTGACAACAAATGTGCAGCATGTCCTGGAGGTTGCATGCTTTCAAATATTCGAATGTCTGTTCGGGTGCTCTTATCTCACAGATGTCAAAATCTGTTGATCCCCTGTTGTTGGGGAGGGAATTGATTTGCAAACAGGCGCACGAAAGGTACTCATAGAGAAATAAAGAAAATTTGCACAAATGAAACAGATGAGTTGGAGGACATGAATTGCAGGAGCACCTTTGAAAGACTGCATCAAGAGATTTGATTATGAACTTAAATAAAATTTGAAATCATTTGAAACACTGGTCATTTGCTGTTACCTTTGATGTATGTTTGATGTCAATGTTCAGACGAAATGCCTCAAAAAGATGTAATTTTGCTTCTAAATGAAAGCTGAAACATGTGCATTAAAAATGTTTCAAACTATTTCAGCATTCATTTAGCCAAAATTACATCTTTTGGTATTGTTTCCACGTCCTACATGTTTCGAAAATTGATTGAAATTACATTTGACTCAGGAGTTCTATGCAATGCATTAAGAATTGCTCAAAAGGACTGCCTGAAAAATTGAAATCTTGGCCTTAAAGGAAAGCTTGAATTATTTGCAACAATTTCTCTTACTATTTACACGCATATGCCCTTCAAATACCCTAACAATTGCAGACAAAAGTAAAGTAAAAGACGAAACTTCATACAAAAATCAACCATTGTGAACGTACCTCAACTCAATCGCTGCAAATGTGGTTCACCACGCTTGTCAAAATCGAGTCAACCTACATTGCAGAGATTTACAAACCAGCAGCCTTCACCATCAGTTATGCAATATTCATCTCAATGTCTTGGTCACTAATTCCTTTTATGAAAATCCCCATTAAAATGACACCGCAAAGTAAAATTCAAAAAACAAACAGTTTCACTGTGTCAGCAAGGATACACACAGTCAGCAGAGAATTTCCTTTGGGCCCTCATGGTGACAATGAGGAGGACGATGACGACGACGACGACGGCAACGTGGTTGAATGATACGAAACAGACAAAAGCGAATATCCTGTCGCTCGACACCGAATAAATCAAATTCCCTACACTGTGAACCACAGGACAGAGCTAGGATGAAGGAAAAAAAAAAAAGAAAACAGAAAACCAGCACCACAGTGACGGGCATCGGTAGGAGTGGCAGAGTGAAGAACAAACAACAAAACAAAGAAGAGAAAAATCATCCATTTTGTATCCTTTGAAATGTAGGAATTACTATTTTCATTTCTCTTGATGTTTAACCATTTACTGGTGGTTCTTGTTCCCCAACTGGTCCTGCCAGCATGCACACCGACCAACAGACGACAATGACGACCAGAATTAAAAAACGACCATTTTGTATTCTTAATTCAAAACTGAATAAATCCAAGCCGGAGGGACGAGTGAGCCGAGTGACGATGACGACGACAACGACGAGGAGAAAAAAAGAATATGATGAACGATGACATTCTGCGAGAAAAAAAAAGGCAAATGAAGGAAAGGAGAAGGATGGACGACGTCTCCCAGGATTCAGGCGATGAGACGAGGGACGAAAGACGACTACGACAACAACGATGATGGTGATGAGGATATCCATGTGACAGGATGTTCTTTGAGTGTGAGTTATTGCCAAGCCATGGCTAGATGTGGATCAATACCAAACGATGTGTACGAGTTGGATTCGTCCCCCAGCAATGATGAAAGGATGCAGTGTGTGAAATGCGATGGGACTTTGGATTGAAAATTGTACTCCTAAAGTGGGTATTACTGTTGAACTGGGCGGGAGGTGGGGGGGGAGGGACAAATTGATGAAACCTTTGGTTTAATGACTGAATTGGGTCATCAAAAGGTGGGGGGAGGGAAAAGAGAAAGACACAGAGCTATGCAGTGGTGAGAACGATGAAAAGTGTAAATAGTAATTAGGGGCGAGTGGAGACTTCCCAGAATGTCAAGAGATTTTTGACACCCATCCGACGAACGGTGAAGTAGATAAGTGATTGCGTCGTCAGTTGGGAGAGGGGTGTGTGTGGGCGAAGGGGGATGTATTTAGTCTGACAAAAGGGTGGCAAATATTTACAAGACGTGAGAGATGAGCTTAGCAGCTGCTTTGGGCCCCCAGCGATTGATTTCAACATCAATTTTTGACACTTGACAATATCACACGGTGGTGGCACAGTGTGATAAGTGGGTTAAGTGATGTAATGATGGTTTGGGTTTGTTTTGACATAAATTGTGTAAAGCGGAGGAAATTAATGTTTCTTTTTTTCGAATGGGCTTTGAGATCATAGGAACTTAAGTCGTTTGGGGAATGTGTTTGACGTCAAGGCGTACATTGAAGGGTACCGATGACGATCCGAAAAATCAAGGTTTTTTTTGCTTAGCAACTAGCACTGTACGTATTGCTAAAGGATTACAGTCCAACATCGGAGAGACAGAGGTGCTATAATGCGGTCTAGCTGCCACCAAAAGGGGATGGGTGACCAAGGCAATGTTCTCTAACAAGAAATTGTTTCCTTCAGGATCTTTGTCTTCGAAAACATGTCGTTGCCAAAGGACGAGATTTGTTCTAATGTACTGTTCTTGTTTGTAAGTTATCGCGATGAGTCGCTTTCTCCTTTACCCTCTCAAAAAACCCCTCTTTTCTGAAGGACCAAAGCCATCAAATCTAGAAGAAAAGCCTGCCACGCTGAATCAAGCAGAGATGTGAACCAAAATTTGACAAACTGAGAGGAGAAACTGAATAAAGACTTTGAAACTTTGTTTTCAGAGACATTAAGCGTGCTTAAGTCAGGACTTTCTTGATAATGTCAGAGCATAGAGCGAAGACAAGTTTCCCATCACATTGAAAATCGTAGTCGAAGAATTAAGCAATCAGAAATACCAAAAATGCAAGTGGGTGTTGAAATTTTTAAGCTCGTTAACGCCATTCCATTGTAATTTACGTCTTAGTAGACAACCAAGTACTTGCCCACGCTAGATTCTTAGAACAGAAAATGTTTTCAGATTTCACAAGAATTAACAATTCCTTCTTTGAATACACCATAAATTCACGTTTTACATCTGAAACCATCTAAGACATCACAAATTGTGACCATTCACAATCACAATTAACCGATAATCCACTCCAAAGACAGAAACTTCCTTCCCAAAAATTCAGTTTAAGTCAAAAAGGCGAAAAAATGTGAAAAGAAAACCTTGAACAATGCAATTTGTAGTACTCGTAAGCCCTCCCAACAAACGAAAACCACAGACACACAGCCACAGATACACACATCAAAACTGAAATCAGAGCGATGGCTATCTACCAAAAAAAAGAACCCAAAATGTAGGATACAACGTTCGGGGAACGTTTTAATCTAAATACCACGACAAGAACAAATTGCTATCTATTTATCTTGTGTTCGCTCGCACCGCCCGCTCCTCCCCCTTTGGAGGGTCGGGACTAAAGGAGCCAGCTGACTGTATAAACTACTCAACCAGAGAACATTGGTTTTCAGTTACCCATCGCGTTGTGTCCTGCCGCATCCTGGCACTTTGTCTATTTTCTCTTCATGTTACATAACATTCACAGAGGATATCCTTATTTGTGAATACAAAATAAATGTGAAAGAAAAGAACAGAGAAAGACGATGTTTACTCAATCACACCACACTGCATATGTATTCGTATTGTGTGCAGTGTGGTATTCGTCCTTGATTCTGTTTCGCGTTCCCTTACACAATTCACGTCTTTCAATTGCATTATTGTACATTTTTTAATCCCTTAACGTTTTTCTGCAACAAAGGGGATCACTTTGCAAGGATATGCGTTTTGTCACGAATGAATGGGAGACACAAGAGAATTTATAGACATCCAAGACTTAAGGATGGAAGGGGAGGGGGCGAATACGTCAGAGAGATGATGAAGGACATCACGTTCGCGTCCTTCTTTGAATTCGTGCAGCATTTGGCACAATTCTTCGCTTCTGACAGATTCTTCAATTTTCATTTAGCCCCACTCTCCCCTGCCACTTTGACAACCGACCGCGTCTTGTACGAGATCCCATTGTCATGCACGAACTCCGTCTGTTCCATTCTTAATTTTTCCCATTAGCGGCGTGCATAGGGGTGTGTGCGTAGGCCCGCACACATGCCGTGGCGACGGCGGCGTCGTTGGATCCTGTCATGTGTGTCGCATAATAATTAATGCAAAAGCGCCACTTATCCGTTGTCTAATGTATCTGTCGTGACATTTAAAGAGAACAAAGGATCGCATTTGCGATTAGAAGAGAAACGTTTTCCGGGGCAACTTTTGTAAGCGTCCTGCCTCTCGAGGGGGTGCTGGAATGCGTTAAATGTGTTTTTTTTTTCAATTGAAATTCAAGGAGACCTCTGCATTCTGGAAACTCTTTAAGTGCTTCTTAAAGCGAGTGAAGTCCTGTGCTCTGCACAATTCACTCGCGAAGTGGCACATATCCAGAGGCAACCAAAACATACGAGGACTAAGAGGACTGCGCCGCGTTACTTGGCATTAAATTAAAATTAAGGACTCCACGGCTGGTTGCAGGGGAAACAGGAAGGGAGCGGTAGGGGGCTGGGTGTTTTTTCCGCTTCTGTAACTCCCGTGTGAATTATTTGCATCCTTAATCTTGGCACTGGGAAGTGGAGACCAGCAGCAGCCAGTGGTGGTGGAAAGGATAGCAGAGTGCCCTCGTCACCATCGCAGGCGTTAGGGTGGCCGAAAACTTATTCCTTTAGTTGTGTCCCTCAACACAGGCTCTCGTTTTGTCCTTTCACTCTGCTTCCTTCCCAATATTCCCTCTCGATGAGTGAAAAGTTTTTGATCCACTAGTCGGGATTTCTGCAAGAATGACACGGAGTACGGCAGCAGCGGGGTGTCCTTTCGTAAAATTCAAATTCCATTCAACCTCCACCCGAAAACTCTTGGCAGCATCCTTGAGAGTTTCAGTTTCCTCAGTGTTATCTGATTTAAAATATTATGGATCGCAGGGGGGTTGGGTGGTGGTGGTGGTGGAATCCTTTTTTTTTGTGTTTTTCGGTGCTTTTTGCTGTTTGGCTTGAAGTTCCGCCTAAGTATCTGCAACGAAGTGAAAACTTTCCACTCGCTTAGACGATGAGGAAAATCCATTGATTTATTTAACTGAAAAATAGATAAGATTTGGGCACGGAGCAGGGGCAGGGGTTGAAGTTATTATTATTTGATTCCACGGATGGGGAGTGGTTTGTGTGGAGTGTTGTTTGTTTTGGTCGAAATGCTGTTTGCACATCTCTCCTTCGATCTGGAGTTCGAATTGGAGTCTCCACGAATTAAGGAACCTGCATTTGATCCTCATCGTAAATCAATTTCCTTGCCTGTTCGGCGCCATTCACAAAGGGCATTTGTCAATGAAAACTCGTTATTCACCCCTCGACACACCAGACATTTTTCAATTTCCTGCTTACAATCGACCTAATTAACCGGCAACAATGCACACGTCATGGTCAATTACATCGAGAAAGTGTTAAATCGAGTGCCCACACCCCAGCCATAAGCTGTGCTGACCACGATGGCCTGCGGTGCTTGAGTGTGTGCAGAATTCCTTTGGGGAGGTAAAATGCGAAAAATCACATCAAAACCCGGTCAAATGCATTTCACCGCACTCCCGTACACCGACAGTCATGCAAACATGACAGGACACAGGTTTTCTCTCGCCCCCTCACCCACTCGGCGCATTGATTGGTTGTAAAATTCATAACCGATTACTTCACTCCCCTGAGGGTGTCAAATTGCAATACTTTACATCGACATACGAGCGCACTCAGTGCACTCCTCTGCCTTACATCGACGACCGGAATGCTCCTCTGTACGCTGTGCCCAGCGTCGTGTGAACAAGTGGCCGTGGCGATGGCGATAGCAACGTGTTAGCTAACGCAACTGGATCCCTTCTAACACATGAATAATGGTTTGTTTGCAAATAAAATCATTTCACAGTGTTGTCCCGGCAGAGGCGAGAGGGCGTTGTATGCTGTATGCGCGTGCTATCTGAGTCTGCTGTCGTGGTCCTGAATCGCGTTGTTATTGAGTAATTAGGCCTAAGGTTGCATCAGGGCAGGCTGTGATGACGTGTGATGGCCTGCGTGCTGGAACGTTTTTTCCTCGAGGTAAATGAAATTTTAAAGCCCACAAGCAGGAGAGTAGAGTCATCACTGACGTGAACGTGAACGTGGAAAAATGAGAACAAGGTTATGCGCCGTCCTGGATGACATAAATGGCTGATTGATTGCGTGCTAAATCCGAGTAGTATTCATCACTGCTGCGGGCGAAAATGGAATATTGAATTCGAAAACATTGTATTTCGGCTTAAACTCTGCCAGTTATGACGGTTTGTTTGTGTGTGACAGCTTTAAGGATTTCTACTGCAGTTTACATTGAGAAGAGCTCGAATACTGAATATCTTGTAGTCTTGAGCGGTTTCTTTTTCAAACATGTCCAAGCTCTGCTCACGTTTTGAGTGACTTTTCTTCGATTTGAATGAAGTTGCTTCACCTGGGGTCCTCGTATACCACGCTTTGTCTACAGGACTATCACTTCAGTTGAAAGATCAATTCCTCTACGAAAAGTCTGTGTGGTGAGGAGCTCCTGACGAAGCTGTCCACTGCAATCTCAGAAACAGTATGTGAAGATCGGACTTCTTATGTGTCAGCGCTGCACAAAAGTTATTCTCCCGGATAGCGCTTTGACTGAGGTCACTTTAAATGTGGACAGTTTTCCAATTTGAAGATTCCTTGTGGACACTGATCTCACCTTTTCCAAATTTACCTACGAAAATAATTCCTCATCGTGCAGAGAATTTATGGCTGACTGGAAGTCTAGCTTACAGTCGCCTGACGGATCTCTTGCGAATCTTCACTAGCGGACTAAACAAAAACTAGGGAGACCTCGATTGAATCAATCGAAGCACTTTCCTGGTCAAAAAATCAAGTCATGTCTTAATGAAAAATGTCCCTTAAGTGACGCCTATATCTTGAGGAGATGGCTAGCTGCTGCACCACCAGAAGCTCATTGGGACATTGTCACATTCTGGGGAATTTATAAAGACGATGAACACGCAGGAGCTAGCACCGCCTTGCTGTTCAATTCCCCAGAAGTTTAACCCTTGCGGCCACATCCCTTACCTATTTATCTTCTTCAGCTGGACAGATTTCAATCATAATTGACCCGAATGCTTGAACCCGAACCTGTCCCGAACCGCTAGTTATTCTCGATTGGATTTAGCAGATCCGCGATAAGAAGACTTACTGCTGGCATCATTAATATTGGCATACATGCAAACGGACTAGGTTTTCCCCACGAAGACTTTTGTTGCAGCTGCAGAGATGAGAATGGAGAAAAAAGCGTCGCTCAACTTCTATGTTCATCTGAAGCCCTATCTGGACCTTCTTAAGATACACTTCTTCGAGGATCTATGCGAACTGAACGAAACAAGAAGCAGGCACCAATTTACAACGTCTCCTATCTTCTGTGTTCATATTAAGTCCTCTCAAGACCAACCTTCAAACAAACTTCCTTGACCATCTGAGTGAATTGTGCGAAATTAGCAACAGTCAACTCGATAATTTTGTGATGGCTTGTCCTGCTCTAACTGGATTTATGTTGAAGGGAAGGGGATGAAAGGGGGATCACAGTCTGTCACATCTTAGCACCGACCACCTTTAACTTTCATTCGAATTTGCCTGAATTTCAATCTTTTTTGCCCGCAAATCACGCCAGAATTTTTAGCTTCGCAGTTTAGATCACACTCTTTTGCACGAAATTTGCTTTGAATTGACGAAAATCTTAAGGAACTTGACTTGGAATTCAAGTTTTTTTAACAGAGTTGTTTCATTGACGTACAATTTCATCATTTTCAATTCACGTGCTCGAAATGCCCAGAATTCTGAATTTGCTGACCAAAATTTGGGTAAAATTTGGGGAAATTTTGCTTGAATATGTGTCAAAATGATGTTAAATTCCCCACTGATGCCCTAAATGTTGCCGGGGAAATTTGCTTCACACATTCAAATAAGACTAAAGTTTGTAGTAAATGGACCGAAATTCAGGCTGTTGATAGACTTTCGATTCCATTTGTTCTTGGCCCATTGCCGAGCCAGAATCTTATCGTTTTAAACGACTTTTGCTTCATTTTCTTTAGGATTCAGTCAGCATTTTGTGTTTTCTAATCCAAAATGTTTTTGAATGCAAGCACATCGTTATCATCTTTAGAATAAGTCTGAACATAGTTGTTTCTTGTTTCAAATCACCCTTCTCCTCCAAAACCGTTCTGTGTAATCGAAATTCTGAATCGTCTGAATGTGCGAAACACAAAATAAGTTTGAAAATCGCGTCTTTTGATGCAAATTACCCGTTTTTGAGTAATTCTTCTTAAATTTCCAGTAGTGTCTGACACTGAATTAGTCGGTTTTTCTGACGCAAAGGAAGTTTTACATTCAAGAACGTTCGACTTACTCGTAATCAGCATTCCGAATTGTCTCGCACAGCTTTCACCAATTTCCCCCCTATCTGCGCACAAAAGGGTACAAACTCTGTAAAATTCACGTTTTGGATTACATGTTCCCTCGACACCCATAAAACGCCGATTTCTGCGTCACTTTAGTCGATAATTATGAGCCCATTGACGTCTAAGCAACACACGTCATTGTCGAGTGTCGTAATCGGTTTTATTTCCGCCAAACAGTTACATATGCCATCGCAAATAAAGCAGTCTACCCATCAGACAATCAATCGGCAATGCACTTGAGCTTCTCAATGCCCCACTACAGCAACGATTTTCATACAACATCCCCCCCCCCAGTTGACCAGGCAGCACGTGACATATTTAAGTCGTGACCATTCACACAAAAGGCTTTAAATCGTTGTAACTTTGACAGAGTGACAGAGGCAGACACAGAAACAAAGCAGATGCACCGAGTAATCGGCTTTGATATGTTAAACAGTTGCTTAGTGCTTTGGTTTCCTCTTTTCTCGTTCAATGTCCGCAGGTGACAGTGCAGAGCAAAGGAACGAGGGGCCAAGTTTTCAAGTTTAAACACACTTTGGCGATTCAATCAATAGCTGATGGATTGCTGCTGAATGTTGACATTTCACTTCATCCGTGATGGGGCGCGTAGCGCGACGCAAAGATGGGTGGAGGATGGATGGGGGGGGGGAGTGAGGATTTTTGACTCCACTTGACCTCAAAAGGGATACAGCCTTTGACAAAGGTAAAAGTGAAGTGTCACTTGTGATGGAGTGTACCTCTAATAACAGAGTTCAGATGGAAATCGACATTTTCTTTGACATTTGACAGGGGATGTCAGGTTTTTCTTTATATTTTTGGAGGTGTTTTCTTCTTCTCCTCTGGATTGAGACAGATTGGTTTGGGAATTGAGAGGAATACCGGTACAGAGTGATAATTGATTATGCATGAGGCTGGGTCACAATCGTTAGCTTTATGAAATTGAAAAAAATGTGTAATAACATTTTGAGGTTAGAAACGGTGTGGAAAAATTGGAAATTTGGGACAAAAACTCACGTCCATCCAACAAACAGAAATACACTTTTGTAGCTAAAGGCTTCAAAGAAATATATCCTTTAACAGAAAGGAAGGAGGAAAAAATGTATTCCCTTAAGTTACAGGAACAAAGTGAAAATATTTTCAGGCAGTGGCATCTCAGAAGTGTACTTGCCGATGGAATTCCATCTGAACAAGCATCATATCGTGTGGTGTTGTGATTGTTCCATACTGAAAAGTATTTATTTTTGAACATACACACAGACAGACAGAGAAGCAATCCAACCGGTGAAGAACCACTTAGGTCACCGTTATGAAACAGTCACGTATCCTCGTTGTTCGTTGGTTGAGTTGGCAGGAACTCATAAATATTAGGGACATCGCCTCGGTTATAGCAGATATGTGTGCCTCAGCAACGGCTGTTCATTCTCCTCTCACACGTTCCACCTCCATACTTGCCAATTCAAAATGAAAGAATTTATTCAACAAAAAGCGAATAAGAAGAAGATAGAAAATAAATAACAGACCCAACGAGTGAAAAGCGTTAAATAACATTTTGCAACAACCACACGCCGGCCGTCATCTCTGAAATGCAACTCCCAACCCCAAAGGATGGGTGTTGGGAGGGTGCATCAAAACGCTTAAGAGTGGCCCCGAGGAGATGGAGGAAACGCCTAATAAATGTTATGCCACCGACAGAGAGAGAGAGAGAGAAGTGAGAGAAATAAATGTGGGTCAACACACGAGATACGAAAAACAGGCCACAGTGTGTAGTGGTTTTCAACGACTGGGTGCAGGTTATATTGATTCTCCTCCAGGATTCAATAGAAACTCAATGTTTGTGTTTAAATGAGAATGCGGTCTTCACACACACACACAAAGTTGTTTTTTTTTGTGCCTCTCTAGCCGTATCCCATCCGATGGAAGTGTGTGCTAATGGAAAAACAAATAAAGATAAAAGTGCAGATTGCCAGCACTAGACGAACGGACGGCAGAAAAGCACAAAATGTACACGACCCAACGACCAACGGATCGAGTGTATCACAGATACAATCAAACTTGTGCTTTGGGCAGCAGCGGCGTCTGTACTTAGCCTAATTAAAATCAGGGCGGGGTCCTCATCACCACACAAATATTGAATGATTTTAACCAAAAACCACTGTGAGCCGGCGAAAGAGAGAGAGAGAGGGAAAAACCAATCAGAGCGGTCAACCGGGAATGTGCAGGCAATTCGAAAGTCATTTGCAGAAAACATCCTTGCACTCGCAGTCAAATTGGATTATATTTTGTCTTAATCACACGGCTGGGTGATTATACAAATTTTTTGGGGAACGGAATGAAGCCGAGTTTAGGTCGAGGTCATTACATCACTGGATTTAGAAGACGGTTGAAAGTCAGCGTTGTGGTCTGATGGAGGGAATCCGAATCGTTGAAACGCAGCTCTGACAAGTTGGATGACTGTGGACAGACGGCACAACGATGTTAAATCATTTAATGGAACAGTGATTTCTAAAGGTCAGGAGAACTATGTGGAAAATGTGGAGACGGAGGCAAATGTGTGACATTTTAAAATTGAGTCTTCTTTGTGAAGGGTGTCGGATAGCTTCAAGTTTTCTATGCATATTTTCTTTATTTTAATTTTTCTATAATTGGATTATACGTTGCCCTAGGGGACCGAAATTAACTCACAGCATGGGCAGAAAACATGGGGAAGGAGAGGGAGAGAAGTTATCGATGCCCATTGGTTTTATAGGCTTGTTGAGCTGTAGAGAGCATTCGTGTGGTGTCCCTACAGAACTAGTCTCTCAACCGTAAATTCGAAGGAGGCCTTAGGGCGAACGGGTGGCCATTCCCAGTGAGGCTCGTATTTTGGTTACTTCTTGAAAGGAGGAAAAGCTGTTGTGAAATTCATTTGACAAATTTTTCTTAAAACGACGATAAAAACATGAATTGACGTTGATTTTCTAGCTTCACTGCCATTCCTATGAATGGAGAAAGCAATGGCTCAACACTGCCCTATGGATCCAAAGACATCCTTCGAAGGCTTTAGCATCTTGCTCAAAAATCCGGATTCTGGATAACAAACTCTGAACTAAGGCTTTATTGAGAAACCCTGAGGAAGTTAACAAGAATCTCTTGAAATCTAAGGAGTAATCGTCCCCTCCAGCTTGTCTTTGCTACTCTGACCATTCCGTTGTAACTGACCATCCGATCTAAAGTTTGCTGTAGCTTTCTGTCAATTTAATGAATAGATTGTATATATTTCGGTCTGTACTCCAATCCATAATAGGTTGAGAAATCGAAAGCGCAGAGGAGAGGATGGGACAGTTTGGGCACAGCACTCCTTGAATTTGATAAATTCCGAGTTTGGCGAAAAATCGTTTTTTCTGACAAACCACATTTTGATTTCGGTGGCTACGTTGACAAACAACACATATGCCCCTTCTGTGGCTAGGAGAAGCAGCACGCATTTGTTGAGAATTCAGAGCATCCACTGAGAGTTCCAGTTCGGTGTGGCTTGCGAAGTGGTGGCATCATTTTGCCGAAACAACGTTTCATGCGACGGTGGGCGCTTCAGAACCATGCTACCCGCCTTTCTTTTTGCTGAAATCGAAGGCTTGGATTTGGATGATCTGTGGATCACTGTCCATGTCACATTCAGTCTTTTGCTAAACACATTCCCAAATGTAATCAGCCGTCTTGGCGATGGTCGCTTCCTAGCTGCGGTTTGACTCCTTTTGGGCGTTATTGTGAGATCTGATGTGCAGAAACAATTTGAGTTATAAGGGTCTCTCTCGAAGCTTGCTTTATAAACAGTCTAATCATCCCAGTCCTACCTTATGGCACGGAAACCTGGACTTAGTAACGTAAGCGGATGAGAAAGCCCTTAGTTCGAGAGAAAAGTTTTGCATGCGATTTTTGGTCCTGTTTGCGTTGATAGCATCTGGAGGAGAAGATTAAACGTAGAAACCCAATGAGCTGAACAGCGACATGCGCCTGGTCAAGCATCTTCCGATACAACGCTTAAGATGGCTAGGCCATGTAGAGCGTGTGGACACCACTGCTCGGCTGAGCCAATAGGGCAACGCAACAGAGGACGGCCTAAGATAAGGTGGCGCACACAAGTGGAGAAGGACCAGAACCATCTTCGAGTGCGGAATTGGAGGCAGCTAGACACAGATCGTGCTAGCTGGAGAGACATGTTGGTTAAGGTCCAGGTCCACTCCTGACTGTAGCGCCACAAGAAGAAGAAGATGTGCAGAACGGATGGGCATGAATCATCTTTTCCCCCCTCCCCCTGATCCTGCATATGTTGTGAGTAAAACATGTGAACAGATGCGGCTAGTCAATTACACATTTGACAAACAACAACGATGACTTCAACAGCATCAAATAGGTGGAGATAAATTCATAACACATAACCAAGGCCAAATGAACTCCTTTCCCATCGAAGCATCAGTAATCAAATGACCAAATCGATGTCAACATCACTTCGTTCAAACCCAAACGATTTATCAATAGTTTGCCTGATGACTGCCCTGAAACTATAAACTGTCGCCGGCGATAAATTGAATCGACTATTCCATTTCATGCTTCATTACGAACTTCTTCCACCCCCCCCCCCCCAAGGACAACGTAGAGCACAGAGAGTAAACAAATTGAAGGATTAATCGAATTCAGCAACTGTCTCACACATCGTTAACCTCACAATTCACCAGTTCAAGGGCGTTGATTTTCACTTAGACTCCAACTCCAAGATGGCCCTGCTTCGATAGTGCTGGCAGACAAGTCAATCAGTCAGTTAAGTTATCGCTTAATGCTTGCATAGTCCACCGTCCTCGAGGAGGCACCACACTTGACACAACTAATTACGAACGACATAAATAAATTGATAACAATTAATTACCGGACGTGCCACGACCAGTGAGAGGATGGACAACCCTTGTCGTCGTCGGTGGAGTCGGCGATCACTGCCACACCATCATTAGCACTTAAAATCATAAAATTAACGGCGATGGCAAAATGTTCCCTTTTTCAACGGGCATAACGATGTCTAATGACAGACGGCGACGATGGTGATGATGAGAGAAAAAGTGGAACTGGACTGCCCTCGCGCCGGACTTTAATCATTTCAAGTGAAAGCGCCGAGAGGAGGTGAACAGACAAAGACAGACTCACAGGATTTTTCTCTGTCTCATTGATTATCCTTAAATTTTTAACCAAGAGAGACCACCCAACCTCATCCCACCGGGTGGGTTCGTGTGTGACGGTCGAATTCAATTGGGGTTAAATTCCGGCGATTTTTTGTCTAGTGGTTTCATCAAATTTTCCTCACTACACCACTCCTGCGGGGCGGCAGCGTGTTAAGCGAGGGCGTGAGAGAGAGAGAGTATGGAAGAGGAAGGGGACTGAATGAATGTGTGTGCGACGCCTTTGTGTGTTTGGGAGATTTATTAGCGCACTAAGTACCCAGATAATGGAAATCGCTGTCTTGTCCTAGTTTTCTTCGAAAGTTTCATCGTCGAAGGGGAAATGTGGTGGTGGAGAGGTGGGGTGGGTGAGGGTGAGGCGCACGTGAAAGGATTCATGAGATTTTACGTCACAATCTTGTGACATTGACTGAAAGGGAAACATTTATGCGACTGTGCTGAGTAATTATTTGTGGTACGTCACAGTTGCGTTTGAAAGGACACTCATTTCCTTTCTAAGGTGCAAACGACATGATTGTGCGTCATTTCAAATGTAAGCATCATTCACGTGGTTGGGGTGAAATTCGACTGTTCTTCTGAGTTTTATTTTTGCAAGGACATGCGTCCCAACGTAAGCTTATAAATTTAAATTCATTCCTTTCGCAGACAGAAATCCTCTAGAATCGACTACAGATGCAGTCAGATAATTTTGAAAACTGTTCAAAATATACGTTCACCATGGGATTGTCACATCCTGCCAGCAGGACAGCCACACACGAGACAAGTGTTATTACACAGGCTTATCCCCTATCTGGTCCACTTCATTCCTCGGCCAGCCATAATTGGCGTTGATAGGATCAACCATTTCAAAAATTTATGCGTCCTCCCCTCCTTCTCCCAATGGAGGAAGTCACACGAAAACACTTTCTCCTCCACTACACACACACACAGCAAACAATTGCGGCTCACGATCGTGCGTTGTTGTCGTCGTCGTCGTCCTCGATGGGATGCTGCTGATGCTTAAATGGAGAAAAAGCTTTTGTCATTTCCCTTCAATTTGACACCGACCGAACGACAACTGAGGGGTGGTGCCGCCGCTCGGCACCACTAGGCTTCATATTCACACCAATCCCCCGATGGGAGTAAGGACAGGACGCTGCGTGTGTGTTACAAAATCGTAGAGAGGACAGCGGAAGTGGAAGTGGTACGGAGGAAAACATGAAAACATGTAGACAGCAGCTTGTAGTTTGTGGATTTTGCGTCTGTCCAACTGGAGACTAAATGGACTACAGAGGACGTTGAAATACACTGGGAAGTACGCAGAACACGAGCAGAGACATGTGTAAATTGCAAATCAATTTCAAAAACGCGTATTTGTGTACATGTGTCGTGTGCTGTTGGCCGGGAGTGTCCTTGCGGAAGTGACACAGGATATTAAATATTCTACTTCATTCCTATGCCTTACTTGGGCATTTTTTTTCTCTCTCCCTCTCTCTCTCTTTTGTGGATTTTGGGATGTACGGCGGAAGGCAACACGCGCTTCATTGCTGGTGGGCAGGCTTTAGGTGGATCTGACTTAGAGCCCAATATACATAATGAAGCAATTAAGTGCGGTGTGGTATGCCGGAGCAGAAGCGCAGGGGATGGGTTAATGGCTTGAATCTGAGAAGACGGCGACTATGTCAAGGCTTGGGAAATGTAAATGTTGGAGATAATAAAAGTGAAAGGCGGCATGAGTGCGTCTATGGTACGTTAGCCGCCAAGTTCGGCAAGACTTTAACGTCATGACGCACTATGTGAATGCACCTTTATCTGCAAACTTTCTGAAATTCTAATTCCAGGTCTGTTGGCATCCTAATTCTCCTACACATTTGGTCAGTTTTCTTCTTGATTTTGTTCAAGGAATTGTTCATGTACTTGAAAATACTGCAAAAATACTCCACAGGAATTCCACGTCCTTTTAGTAATCAAAATTTGTTCAAGATATAATTTATGAGAAGCGAATTTATTTCCGCATGGAAACGCCGTCGAAACACTGTTAAATCACTCACACAAATTGTAGACGTAAATAATTCTCAAAATAAAATCCAAAATGAAGCAAAAAAAGAACCAAAACCAAAAATAAATAAAAGAGAACGAAAAAAAATTCCCAATCGATCGTAATTTGAAACAAAACCAACGACAAATCCAACAAACGTCATTCACTTAGTAGTAGTATATATGTATATATAATATATAAATATATTTATATAACAGTACACACCAAGTTAGAAAAAGGTGACAGGATTACAGAGCATCACGCCACTACCCACCACGTTGTCAGCGCATAGTTTCACCACAAATCACAAACAACTGTCAACAATTGGCGGAGCATGTGTCATGTCACCTTCTTCCGAAATTCAACAGAAACAAAAAACTCAACTCCAAACGTACACATTTAGAATAAAACAGGGATTCAAATCGAACCAAATCGAAACTAACAAAATGTACACGGCTCTCGCTTGTCGACTGTATACAAATTTTTGAAGCACGTTTTTTTTTTTTGCTTTTTTTCAATGAAATTTAAAACCAAAATCGAATGATAACAACAAAAAAAAAACAACATAAACAAACAATCAAACACAAACGAACACAAACAAACATCACTTTTGAGGTTAGTTTTGTCGGCCAAAGATGGATCGTCGTGTGTGCAAACGTAATGAACTCACCATCATGTAGCGGATCTATTGTGTGAATCATAAGCTGCAATAGGCCATGACGAAATTTTGCACCGGTCTGTGTACTACCAGCAGTCCCACCACTGCTATTACCTGTCGCTCCGCTACTCGAGCCGGCCGGGCCAGAGCGGGTCTCCGATGCTGCACGCGACGTCACCGATCCGCCAGGCTGGGTGGCCATTGATGTTTCCGATGAGTTCGCCGCATTGCCCTAGAGCGAGGTGGTTGGAATAGAAAACAGTGGTTTTGTTTCGATTAAATATTTATTGGGGACAAGGATTTTAAAGAGATTTTGGACAGTGGTTGGGCGGGGAAGGGGGGGTGGTCTAAGGGGAATTATTTTTAGAGAGAGAGCTAGGACTATAAATTATTTTATTCTTGTAAAATTTTGTTCATCAAACAGAAGGAAAAAGGAAATAAAAACGGAAAAGTGTAATCAACAAATAAATTTAATTCTCTTTCTTGTGTTTGCATTTTCACAAAAGAAGCAGTTAGTTGTTTGTTTTTTATCTTTTTTTTTGCTTGTCCAAAAGAATTTGAAGAGGAAAAAGTTTGTTTTGTCTTGTGGAATAACGAAAATTTTGAAAGAAACGTAAACGAAATCAAAATAAGGAAAAAAAGCGTTTCCAGATAGATAGATACAAAGCACACGAGAGAGAGAGAGATAGAGAGAGAGCGATAGAGATTGAAAGAGAAAGACAGACAGACAGAAAGAGTGTAAGACAAAAGAATTCAATTCCTCTCGTTCAAAAAAAAAAAAGTTCTTATTTTTGTTTTGCTCTTGTCCAAAAATCACAAACCAACTGAAGACAAAGAAAGGAAAAAAGACAAATTCAAAATAAGGAAAATCAAGACTTATCAAAGGTTTATTCAAGTATAAATATATGTATCTAGATATATTTAATTTTGTTCTTTTTTTTTTTGTTTCTTGTATCTTTTAAATAATCATTTTCTTTTTTTTTCAATTAAAGCGCAGTGGGAAGTTTTTAGTAAAATAAACAACAACAGTTTATATATATATATATTTGGTAAAAAAAACGCTATAGCAATTGAAAGATGTATATATAAATGTATAAAGGAATAGAAAATAGTTGAAGAACTTCTAGAAAATGGGGATGAGTTGTTTTTGATAAGAAATCTTTTTTTTTTTTGTATTTTTTTTTCGACAAATAGAAGAGGTCCTAAAGGTGGTTAAATAAATTTATTGATATTTTTTTGTTTACTTAAATATATACAAGTTTAGATTTATTTAGAATGTGGATGCGAATGATGTAAGAAGAGTTTAAAAATTGCTTACACAGAAAAGTTTCAAAAAACGCATGCAATTCTAAGAGGGCAACATAAATATAAAAATAATGAAAAAAATTTAACTTATTGCGTAAAAAAGAATGAGCTTTTAAAAGTAATCCTTGAGAAGAGGCTCGAAATCTAGTTTTGCAGAGAGATCATCGCGACTGCGTCAGAAAGTACGATGATGTTATAGACAACAGACTGACTGTGATCACTTGCAGAGTTTTGACGGTACCAAGGAAATAGATAAAGAAACTGTTCACAGTGTTTTACTACCTATCCTACGAATACAATTTTGTCAACTCAAATACAACCTGCAAAAAAGAAAATTTTGGAAAAGGGTCAATTTGAGTTCGAAAAACTTGAACCAGGGAAGCCCTACTTAACCTGTCAGTAGACCACCGGCGAAAACCTCCTTATTCGACTGAAATTTTAGCTTAGTGAGTAATTTCTTTTCAATAAGGAAACAAAAGCAAGCAACACGAGGTCAAATCTGG
The DNA here is from genome assembly GCA_944738645.1 of Eristalinus sepulchralis. NCBI lineage: Eukaryota > Metazoa > Arthropoda > Insecta > Diptera > Syrphidae > Eristalinus > Eristalinus sepulchralis. The sequence continues at coordinate 4,395,191 of OX122886.1, read as the reverse complement.
AGAATATCCTGGAGGACATAGCAGTAGACGCTGTGAGTACGTCGAAGGTGTGAACTGATGTGGAAAAGCAATTTCTTTTTCGCCAAATGAGGCGTTCGTAGCCTAAGTCGAACAAGTTGTCCAGGGCGTTGTCATGGTAGAAGAACACTCTATTCTTTGCCAAATGGGACGTTCACAGCGCAATTCAAAGAAGTTCTCTGTGGCGACAAGGAAACTGTAAGTCTATATGTTCTCATGATCTTAAGGTACTTTTTCCTTTGTCAAATGATGTCGCTTTTTCATCAGCAATTCGTCACCGAATCGCTCCAATAGAGACCTGGGACAGGTTTGCCTGTCTTCTCTCTAACGAAGGAGAAGATTCACAGTACTCCGTATCTTACAACATTGATTTCCCTGCGCAATATTCTTCCAGAAGCAAGAATCGATTCATGGACCGAAATTGCTCCTCGCTTGTACACAGGTCAAATTGATTTACAGCCTCCTCATGGCTCTGCCTGGATGTATGGTGAACCAAGATATCCAGCGAACCCCTCCGCACAAGGATCAAATAATGGACCTGTCTTCCCAGTCTTAAGCTAAGACCTCGTACGCGAACGCTTCTTGACAATCCGCATCAAGGCCAAATTTCGGAACGTCTACCTGACTGACAACAGCAAAGATAACTTCCATGATCTCCGAGAACGGACATTCGATCGACGCCTCAGCTACGCCACAAAGATCGATCAAGGAGATTTCAACGCTCGGCATGGTAATGAGGAAATCTTTGCTGCACTCATGTGGAAACATACTCCATACAACGTTACATTCGAAATCGGATTCAGGGTGGTGGACTTCGCCTCGGACGGAACATATGGCTGTGCGCTGTTCTCTCAGTATTTCAACATCTATAGAGGAACCTGGCGATCAACAGTCAATCAAATTGATCACATTTCCATCGACGTAGGACACTCCTAAAGTATTCTCGATATCTGAACCTTTGGAGGTAGCAACATCGACTCGGATTATTTCCTTTTTGGAGCCAAGGTAAGAACCCGGATATCGAGAGTGCAACGGAGTCGAGACAGGCAAACACGATTTGACGTCGGAAAGCTATCGTTGCCAACCGTGTCTTCCTGAAAGTTCGACGCTGTCTGCACTAACTACGAGTATGAAAGAAGAATGGAAAGGTTGTCAAGAAGAAATTAAAGAAGTGGCCATGAGTGATGTTTGACCCTTGTTACTTTCATTAAACTTAATTTTTCACAAATTTTGTAAATTTTTTGAGAATTTTGAAGTTCCCAGGAATTGGCGTTTTAGAAATGTGGGACAATTTTAAATTTTGCCCGTCCCTCGAATTGAGCCACATGCCACAAGGCGTCCTACCATCCACACGCAGAGAGAGAAGTGATGTACTGATTAAAGACTCCATTACAGAAATGTTTTCGGCCTTTGGACACCTGCAACAACATCGCATCTGGAATTTTTTGTGTGATTTCAATGTCATTGTCATTTCGATGAAATGCTAGTCCGAGTTTTTGAAGAAGGAGTTCAATGAATCAATCTTAAGCTTGCCAACGGTTGGCAAATAAATGCAATTTCAAAGTATCCTAATTCATCGATTGATTCCATTCGAAACAAGTGTCAAATTTAGACATTTTGAACATAAGAAAAACGTTGTCAAGTCTTTAATTGGATAACCACTAAATATTCATCATTCAAAATCCTGACACTGCCTGCCGACGCTCAGGAGCATTTTCAACTTACTTCTATTGAATTGAATGATGTGAATTTAAAGCACGTCCCTTAACTGTAATTAAACCCCAATTTCCACCCCACTTGTACGCAGAATTGCAGCAGATTTCCCTTCATCTATGTCAATTTTGCAGTCAATTATCAGCAACTTGTTTGCAACAATTTAAGTCCGTACATCCAATGCAATCCTTGTGAGTGAATAATTCCCCCACTTTCCAACTCACCGAACACATCCTTTGCTATGAATATAAAGTGGACTCCTTTCCCCTCTCTCTCTCTCTCTCTCTCTCTCTCTCCTGCCACAAGTTACAAATCATGTAGCCGTCAGGAGGCCCTCAAAATAATTATTCACAGAACAACATGCATATGCAATATTAATTGGTCCTGCTCCTTGAAAACTGTATTTAATTTCAATTTTTGTTTCAAAACTCTAGTGCCTCTCAACGTCAGTCAAAGCGAGGCGAGGGAATGATAAGGGGCCTGTACGCAAAACTTTCGCAATGTCGTCGAATGTGAAAATTGCGTCCAGGTCTATCGGAAATCGATTTTCTTTTTAATTAAATCACCTTCACAAGGTTTGCAAGCAAATGTGGCCAATAACGTCCAGCTAACTTTCCTCTAAACAAAAACGGAACTCTACTGATGGCCTCTCTCGTTAAAACGCAGCCTCCTCTGCTGTCGCACGGCCGACACACATCATTCCGGGACAGGAACCGACCGACGAAGGTTGAGGGAAAAGTTTAAAAATTTATTAAAATAGCGGTCACATGTGTATGGGATGCTGATAACGTTTCGGTCACACCGGGTTGTAATTTCCGTCACAATGGCCATCCCACAACTCGCATTCGTTTTAAACTTTCCTCAAGTGAGAGGCGCTGATAAAGGGGCACACACACACACACAGCCAAGGATGTGGGAACAAATTTTCGATCGTAAATTGAAATTCACAAATCAAGCAAGAGCTTGGTGAGGATGGGATGGGATGGGATGGAGTCAATAAATTTGTATTTTGTCCCCATTTCCAGGAGAGCCCCTCCCGCCGCTGTGGAGAATGGATGGACGTCTTCAAACTGAAACCTCCATCAAGAGTGTGCGGCGGGAAGGGCACCAAATGACATGTGAGGTAGAAGGAAAAGCGGAAAAGTCTCCTTAATTAAAGTGAACTCCTACTGCCATGCTCTCGTCGTGTGTTTTAAGGTCAAACCGAGTGAAAGTTTGTCAGGAGTTTGTGATTTATTCCAGTGATTGCGTTGGCAGACGAAATGATTTAAATAATTAAGTGGATACGGCCTCGTATGGAGTGCGTCAGCATGACGGACGGTGTGATGGTTGGAGCTTCTATTGAATTCTGCCTGCGCCCCTGAAGGTTGTGTAACCGCGCCGCATCGACGTCACACATCCACGGCACGACCGACGCTCCTCGTGCGTTGCGGCCCAATGGGCTGTTGACCTTTTCATTAACTTGATGTGGGTGTAATTAAAAATGTCCCAGCAATGGCAAACAACGGCTTCCTCTCTTTGTTTGGAAAAAAAATCAACATTTGGAGACTTTTAATTATGAATTCGCTGAATTCACCCTTTAATTACATGCAGCCGCAGCCGTGTCTCACTGAATCGCTCACCCGGTTTGCAAAAGTCCTCTGGGGCAGTGGAGTATACAAAATGCCAGTTAAGTTCCACAGGAGAACACCTCTTGGCCGCCTTTTGTTTTGAAGGGGAAATCGCTTCGAAGCGTGTATCTCCCGGCAGCCAGGTCATCAACAACTTCCCCGTATTGTGTGCAATTGAGTTAGCTCCCTCCTCTTGGAGGCCTGCCCATTTAAAGTTTGCACTTGTCTCTATTGGATGAACTTCCGCAACGTCATGGCGGAGTTTACGGAAACTTCATCTCACTCACTTATCTTACGGCCTGTTATGTGGATCAGCTGCTAACTCTTCGTTATGAGAAACTAACGTTGTTTCGTGGTTGAGGGTCGTTGCTTCAAAAAATACTTCTAACTCTATCCTGTGCGGAAGCACGTTAATGCTCCGATCTGCTGCAGATTCGTGCAGAACAACGGTTTTTGTAATGAAATCTACCAACCATGAGGGCAGTCTGGAAATGAGAAATTCTCTCAAACTTTGTCCTTCAGAGTCGCCATTAATCATTGTATACCACATGCAGGATGGCGGTGGTGGCGTACAAGAACGAGCCGACGTTATGTCCTGGGCTTTTCTCAACTTTAGCGTCACCTCATCTGCTCACCATTATAGACTTCATAAGTTCGGTTCCATATTTGTGTTCGTCCTCTTTTATCATCAACCGCTTCTTAAGAACATCTCTGAGAAGGGGGAAGGCAGACTCTCTGTCTGTCGGAGTGTCATTCGTTACACCAATTGTCAGGATCTCGTGTCCAGAGCTCAAAGATGCGAGCACTTTGATGTACAAAATCTCACGCTTAAGCTCAGTTTGGAAATATACTACTCGGGCCTGAATAAGACCTTTAAGCTTCCACGGTCTTGAGGCATTAACTAGGACTTCAGTTAAATGGGGTCATCTGATTGCAACCACTACCCAGCTGGGCCAACGCTATCGGAGGTGACAGCGGCACCTGGCGAGTTATCCCTCAAAGTTCAAGGACGATAAATTTGAGTACCAATAGACTGGTTTATTCGTTGCGCCGTAAAAAATTTCTTGGAGCTTTAAATCAAATGGAGATGTGGTGTCGTATGAACTAGCAATCCCAAGAATCAAATATCTATGTCTTGGTTATACATCGCAGTGACGAGGATTTACCGGAACTGACAGAGTGGTGCGTATACGCTGAAAAAAACTTTAAAATTGTAGCGCATACGCCACAAAACCGGAATTCATGGAAACTCGCGATTAACCGCAGTGGGTAGAAGAACGAAAGTGCTTTGCATACGCCGCAGACACTAGGATTTTCTGTGACTAGGGAATCGACTGCGAAAATGGTAACTTCACGACGTATGGCTAGAACTGCCTGAGACTTAGAAGAAGTACGAAAGTGACGCAGTAACGCCGCAGAGACTAGAATTCACAGGAATTTGGAATCAAGTGTAAGTTTTGCATCTACACCGCAGTGAATAAGATTCCCTGTGACTGGGGATCAAGTGTGAAAGTGGTGACAATATGACACCTTGGCTAAAGGAGACACTGCAAAAATGTGACGTATACGCCACAGAAACACCGGAATTCACAGAAACTCGGGAAGAAGTGCACAAGTGGTGCCTATCCGAAGCGGTGGATAGAGGAACAAAAGTGTTGCATTTACGTCACAGCCACTTAAGTTCAGAGGAACTCGGAATCCGGTGCGTGAGTGGTGGTTACATAACGCAGTGGCTAGAATTCGCTCAGACTTGAAAAAAATACGTTGTTGGCACGGTTACGCCGTATAGACAAAATTTCACAGGAATTTAGGATCCAGTGCGGAGGTTTAACTTTCGCAGGGATTTCCTCTTACTAGGGATCAAGTGTGAAAGTTGTACGTCTATCCCCCAGTGACCACAATTCACTTGAATTTGTTTTCAAATGCTACAGGGTTTCTTTTTACAGCGCGTAGAGTAGAAATCTTTGGAACAGAAGTGTAAAAGTGTTACGCACACGCCGAGTGGTGACTCAAATTTACGGGGACGTTAGATATTGAACCGAAGTGGGTAAGATTCTTTTAGTATGCAGTTGAACTCAGGACTTTTCTTTTTCGGTCGGTAAGAATTTAAACTTTCTGGTGGCCACGGCGACCACTGTGGCATGTGTCGACTCATACGCCAAAAGTCGTAGATCCGATTCTCGAACTGAATGCCTCGGTTTTTCTTCAAGGCACCACCTCTTTCGATTTGCTGATAACACTCAAAGAGTGGTTATTGTCTAGGTAAAGCTTCGACTAGACTATTGTAAGATCAAGTCTGTGGTTAGAAACATGTTGAGTTCTACTTGAGACATGGTTCAATAAGAAACTTGGTGCGTTTCATTTTGGGATGACTTCAGTGACACCCAACAGCTTTATTACACACTGCCATGTGTGCACCAAGTTCCTTATTGAAGCATGTCTCAGGCAGAAGGTAGGTAGCTTTATCAATCTGCAGTCCATGTCCTTTTACTCCACAAGACTTAGTGTTCCCAGGCGTTTGCGGTGGCAAGGGAAATTTCTTTGATTAACCCAACGTTATGCCAATTCCATTCTTTAGAGCTTACTTGATAATACAGGTGCTTCACGGGGCTATTTCTAAGTCGCGGATGTCCCTAAAAATCAAAGAACTTGTTGCAAATTCTTTTACAAGAACAAGAACTTGACAACTCTGGACGTTCTCTGTAAGCGTATCCTTAAGACAACGTATAAGTGGTCAATTTAAAGCCAAGCAACAAAATTTGCATCGCAATGCTGTCCACGAACACACACTGAAGTCCACCAAAAAGACCCAAATTAACGATTCACAATTTCAGTGATGCCAAATTGCATTCATTTTCAAGCCAAACAAATGTGATGTAAAATTTTAAAGAGAATCTCATGGAGTCCCACAAAAGAAAACGCAAGGGAGAAAAAAAATTGAAGTGCCCCTCGAAAATCCTCTTAAGTTGTTGTAAGCCTTCGCCAAGAAATATGACCGGATACACAGTAATAACACAAAATCTCATTTTGATGAGACCGAAAAAAGACCATTCCCAAGCCCGTCCATTAAAGACCCCACCCCCACCCCCCCCACAACCATCCGGCCCCTTTCAAAACATTCTGAAAGCAAATATAATCCAAGAGAAATACTGCGAAAAAAAACATCCAAATGGAGGACGTGTAGTAAGCATTTTAAATCGCTACTTAAAACGTTTTCCACGATGAGTGTGTGTGCTTTACAGACAATTAACTAAAACGAAAGCGTACACAATTCCAGTTAACAAATAATGTTTCACAAGCCAAAAAGGAAAAACTTGTTCTTTTGTTGGTCCTCTTCAGCAGTGCACCCCTCCCCCTCTTCACTCGCACTCACCCCTTCAGTCCCCAGTGGGATCACACTGACAAGGCATATATGATAATTAATTTCACAAAGTAATGAGTATTCTGGTGCTTTTCATTTTATTTCGCGAACAACCATGGAACACAACACAGATAGACCAAAAAACGGAGATTAACTTACACCGAGAGAGAGAGGGAAAACTTGTAACACCATCCCCCTTCCCCCCACCCCTCAAGCGTATGCTAATTAAAGTGAAAAAGTTTTTATGTATCAGTTGGTTTGTTTTTAAGTTGCTTTCTTCTTCATATTTGTTTAATTTTTGTGTGCGAGAGCGGAGAACTGGGGAGAAATTCAAAAGGGCACATAAATGGGGGTCAGCTGCAGAGGGAGAGTGTACTTTACGACACCCAGCGGCAGCGGAGTGTGTGTACGGTTTGTGTTGAAGATTTTTGAAAGAAACGCTGCAGTCTCTCTGGATGGCTGGTGGCTTTCCATTAAAATAAATTGAAGGGAAAAATAAATTTAATAATCTTTTATGCGCCGCTTTTTTTTCCGCGTGTTTTTTTGTTGTGTTTGCTTTTTGGTTTATTTCGTTTATCTTCGAATAAGAGGTGTGGTGATGGGGTTAAACTTAAGTGGAAAGTTGGGGTTGAGATGGTTGATGGGAAGAAAATCGCGCAAGTGGAGTGATGTGGGGAAGATAAATCCTTCACAAGTACAGGAGTTAGAAGGACTGAATGAAGGATTTTCTTCCGAAAGTATTTTGGGTTAAAGCGACTGGACTGCTACTGTCCCATCACAAGTCGATTCCAAATGACTAGACTTTCTCTTCTACTTCTTCCTTGACTTAAGTCTTGCATATATCTGGCCTTCAACCATAGTTCTCTCGCCAGCTGCCTTCAATATCCCACACCAAGTTTGTTGAGGTCCACTTCCGCTTATGTGTGTCATGAAAGTCGATGTCGTCTTCTGTTGCGTTGGTCAGAGGGCTCGAATTCGAAGACAGTTGGGAATTGCCTTTTTCATTCGATCAATATTACTTAGCCATCCTAAGCCGTAGAGGCTTCACTAGGCCCATGGTGCCTATACAGTTTATAGGGCTATTCGCTGAACCTTCTCCTCCAGGTTTCATCAACTCAAACAGAAGCATCAACTCACACGCAGAACTTTCCTCTTGCAAAAGTCTAAGGGCTCCCTCTTCGACATGGGCCTCAACCAACATGCCTTCCTCAGAACGAGTGAACGATTAAGGTGTTGTCCAGATCAGTTTGGATTCTCGAGAAAGGAGCTTAGTACTCAGTTGCCTCTTCAGCCTCTCAATGTTGTGCGACCTTTTGTATAGTGTTTGAAGTGGTTTCACAGCCACGCCCATTTTGTCTGTTTCCATTTCAACAGTGGGCGCCTCTTTGATGACTTGCTGTCTTCATCGAATCACTCCAAAGACATCTACGTTAGCCAGCAATTGAACAAACTCTTAAAAGGTCCTCCTTCTGGTGTCGACTCTTAAGTTTCGTACGGTCTTCTCAAGAATGAAATTAAGAATGAAACAAGACAGGGCGTCGTTTTATCTAAAACCCTTCTTCACTTTGAAGGTCTCAGCGAGTTCGTTGCCAACCTTGACGGAGCAGAAACAGGTCTCTATCGTAATTTTTTTCTGCTTCAAATCGTAGAAATGTCAAGTTAAACATGGCTTGCAAAGGTTGTCAGAAAATTGGGAATTCGCCTCATTGACAAAGACGCAGGCCACAGAAAGAAAATCAACAAAATCTGGCAACTACAACTTTTGAAAATCATGAAAGTCCCCATTAAACTTCTTTCTCGACACTCCCCAAGACCACGCCACAGCGGCGCTAGCTTAAGTCAACATCTGATGAGAGATGTCCAAATGGTGGAAGAGCAAACTGCATTACCATCCACTTAAGGACTGCATAATAATTACCAATCCGGGATAAGCAAGTGTAAACTTCTTAATGAATTTCTCTCATCTCTGTCTCGCTAAATGCCAATTTCTGTCGTGATTTAACTTGCTTCCTTGACACCTCCCATCTTCTGGGTCAGTTCGTTCCGATGGGCGAGGGGAATGGAATGGCAGCCGAACGACCAAAGAAAACTGGTAAACAGAAATTTAATTTTCATCCTTTATCTCCATCACTTGCCGCGGACCTGAAGATTGGTCGACATCTCCATGCAATTGGCCACTTTCTGGTTACTTCCCACTGAGGGGGAGAAGGAAATTTAATTTCTCTTTTTATTTAAACAGCTAATTAATACCAGAACGTAAATTGAAAAGAAAGAAAATTTTGTCAAACGACAGATGAGGGTCGTCGAAGGAAGGCAAGAAATTTGCATCAAGACTCAAATTTGACGAAAATTTCTTTCCATTAGCTGGCCGTGTCGTGCAATGCAGATGAAAGGACTGCAGCAAAGTTTCTCGCAACGCAGTTCGTTCTTTTAATTAAACGAATGCAAAACAGCGGAAATCCAAGGCAAGGAAAAGGGATACTCGTACAAGATGGGAAATATGCAATGAATGAGGTTTCCTCAGTTTTTACTGGGCACCTCAAGAGTTTGCTTCTTAAGGAAACTTTCTCTTGCATCGAATGTTTGTGGCATGTGTGGTGAATAATTGGAACTGCGTGGTGGCTTTAATTATTTTTTGTGAGATCTGGAAGGTCAAGCATCCTTGAATGAGTTCGAAAGGGAATTTTAGGACTACCCATGAAGTGCGACACAACACACCACGATGACAGCAAACAAGAAACAAACTCACAAAAGACTGCAAAATCCTTGCGCCATTATAGCAATTTATCTAATGATATCCTCACAGTTTCCAGGGCTCGTGAAATGAAGTCAGAGCACTGCATAGTTAAAGTCAATAGCGACTGCAACTGCCGCATGAAAGGAATCTATGCCCAAGGGCTGGTTGGGTGGTGAGCAGAGGTGGAGGGATGGTTGGGGAAATGTATCTCATTTCGTGCACATAACTTGAATAACAACTAACAGAGCAGAGTAGAAGAGGATATTCTCTGAGAAGCACAACAGCAGAGGATAAACTTTGCAAAAAAAAGCTGAGGAGGAGAACAAAAAAAAAAAAAAAACAAAATAATTCCTCTTTCTGAGGACGACGATAAGGATGGGAATGTGTGCCCTGGGTCTCTTGCTTCATTTGGAACATACCAAGGCGTGGTGCACAAGAGGGGGGTTTTTGTGCATTCCTCATGTGTGCGCTGATGTAGTATCCTCAAAGGATATTAGGAGGCATTCCTTGGAGATTGTTCACTTCTTTTTTTTTGTCCTCTTCATGCCTCTGCGTTTGCCTTTTGTCTGGCTTTCAAAATACTATGAGAGGCAGAAATTTTTCCTGAAGGACTGCGGCTTAGGAAAATCAATGATGAGAGATATGCAGGCAAATATTGCTTTCGATCAGGTCCTTTAGGCCGAAAATCTTCACAAGGAATGTTGACCTTAAGGACATCTGATGGAAGTTGGAACAAATCCTAAGCGAAATCTCTGTTGGTTTGTTGACTTGAAAGGAGTCTACAGGAAAGGTCGATTCTCAGACTGAGAGACGGACAGGAGTCTATCCTCAGCAACGTATCTTGGCAGAAAGTTGAAACCAAATAGTCTAGGGTCAGACTATTAAAGGTAGTGTGCCAAAAGTTGAGACCAAATAGTCCATCCACTGCAACGTCTCTCAAGGACAGAAAGAAAGAAGGAGCCGTAAACAGATTCCAAATACTTCTCCATTTCCTTCTCTTTCACACACAATCACTCCAAACTTTGTCCAAAGTCCAAGCAAAGAAGAAAAATCACAAAAACCAAAATCTCAGAATTGTGCCACCCCATCCATCATCCTGAATGGAGTGCAAGAAGCCTCCCAAATCCGGAGAGTTGAGTTTGCAGTTCATTCAGACAGCACTTCGAACGAAATCTACTTATGGAGGCAAGGAAATATGCATTTGCATATTCAAGTGGGACTGCAGGGGCATTCCAAAGGATCTCAACACAGCCAGCCACTTTCTTCACTACCCATCGGCCTATGATGGAAATGATGATGAGCAGCAGCCGGAGCACAAGCAGGGACAGAGATTATGCAAAAGTGATGTGGATATTGAAAATTCGTGACCATACACAGAAAAAAGGATTCATTTGCAGCACTCCGGGCTCAAGTGTTGAGTGCCTCGCTGAAAGTGGGACACATTCAATCATTAAAAGATGACCTGCATCCAACATATAGCCACTTTGAGCAGCAAAAACATTAAATTCGGTTGTTCACTTAAAAAATTAACCACATTTTCAATCGAATTGAGGTCGGAAACGGGGGGTTTTGAAAAAAAAAAAAAAAGGAAAAACACACCCACTTCGCTACAAATCAAATGTGTGCATCGATTAATTCAATCCCATGTGTTTTAATTAGCAAATTGCAGCTGGTAATCAGCAATGAAAAAAAAACACCCATCCACCTCAGTCTCCATCAGCAGCATCGCCATCACCGACTGCAAAAGCCACTTCCCCCGGGAGACGAGTGCGTATAAAATTGAAATCATAGGAAGCCATTAAAGGCATTTATGAGCACAAAGCCATCAGGGGGACAAACATATCACAGTCATTCCCATCTTTATGGATCGTCGACCATAATTCGGAATCATTTTTGTTTTGTCTCCCCCTCTCTGTACAGCTACTGCAACTCGTTTCCTCTGAGTCTCTGTGGATTGTAATCGTTTGTGTCGTTTGGCCTCAGAAAAAGGAAAAAAAACCAACAAAACACAAGTGGCAGAAGCAATTTTATCAGCGCCCATCGCGCGCTTTCCCAACCAAGCTCCAACCAAGCTCCAACCAAGCCCCATGAAGCCACACTCGTTCAACACCCCGAGAGACGGAGGGATGGGAAAATAGCAGAACTCATGCTTTCCGCATCCTGTGGCAATTATGTTCAGGATATATAATATTTTCACCACACACCCGTATCAGCACGACGATGCCGCGCCGCACCGCCGTTCCTTGGCAATCCCCGACACACCATGCCACGCCGCAAAATACTCGCTCGCTACACACTACAGTGTTTCATTAGCTTGAAAATTGTATCAGCATAAAATCATTTAGCCCCGGAAGGGCTGGAGGGGGGACGGACAAAATTCAGTAGGGAGATATTTCCTCCTTCATCCCATCAGGGAACTAGGACAAGTTGTAGCTAAGTAGCAGCAAAATTCTTTTTGAGTGCACACATCTGCACATATTTACCTCCAAGCCTACAGCCACTCCCGCCCTCCCTCCAAAACCAGCAGCTCACTCTTCAGTATTGATCGATAAGGATGTTTGAGGGGCGGATGGGATGGGTGTGTGTAGTGAATTCTTCGAGAAGGGTTGGATAGTGTGTTACATAAGTGCGTTCAATTGGTTCATTCTCGTTCACTGCTTAGTTGCCGTTTATCCTCTGTGTATGGCGGCTGCTGGGCTTAATGGGAATTCCTTTCCCCCCCCCCCCCCCGACCCCCTTTCAATCTATCAAACGGCTTCTTGGCAGAGTTAACGGTTTAATTATGTATTTTCTTTTATTTATTCATCTGTCTGAGAGGCAACAGCAGCAGCCGCAGCAGTAGCAGTGTTTGGAGCGATGAACCATGCGGGTGCGTGTGATGGAGGATAATCACCCAATTTTTCGGATATCGAAATAATGGAGTCACACAAACACACTGGCAGACGACCAAGCGCACACAGGGAGAAAGTGCGTGGATTGAGGTTGAAATTAGGACTTCCGTAAATGAGCGAAGGCACTTTGTTTCAGTGAGGGAGTGAAGCTTATCTTCAGTTGATGTGTCATCGGTGGGTGGGAAGGGGGAGGGGGGCGTTAAGTTCTCACAAAACGATTAGTTATCCAAGAGAAAGGATATTATTAGCTTAGGACAGGACATTTTGCACGTAATAGCTTCTGCAAATCAACGAATGGAAGGGGAGAAAACGAAAGGAAAGAGGAACGTATGGAAGGGGAGATGACTGCTCACCAATGTGGGGCTTTTCAGCCAAATTGTTTGCAGGATCCACGTCCTTGAAAAGCTTAGAAGACATAGTCGGCTTTGAGGTATTTTTTCTTAAAAAAGGAACCACCTAAGGAACAAGAACGCCTAAGCAACAAGAACGCCTAAGGAACAGGCACATTTAAGGAACAAGAACTCTTAAGGAACAGGAACGCTTAAGGAACAAGCAAGAAGAACTATCTAAGGATTCTGAGCAAATATCAAACCCGCAGCTGGTTTACCAAAACTTGACATGAGCTGCGGTCAGCTTTTATGGTTTGGCGAAGTAACAAAGTTCTCTCAATGGATTGGGAACTCGTTAAGATCCGTCCGTCCTTCTAACTTAGACGATGTCAAGATCTTGACTGAAGTCAAATAAAAGTGCTGGAGAGGACGGACTGTGACTGCGGAACTATTCAAAACAGGTGGAGATCTGGTTGGGTTCATGCACCAGCTCCTCTCTAAGATATGGTCGGAGAAAAGCATGTCCGATGAAAGGAGTCGCTGCATTGTCCGTTCGGTTCACAAGAAAGGTGACTGCGCCAACTACCGAGGGGTAAGTCTCGTTAACATCGCATACAAGGTCTTACGCGCAGAAAAATGATTTCGACAAGGCGCCACGCTGTCATGAGATTTCTTTAATATCACACTTGAGAGGATCGTGGGAAAGTCGAATGGAAACACCAGAGGCGCAAACCTTCAAAAGTCTGTTCAACTGAATCACTCTTGTCAACCGCTGCTTCTTTGGGCTCAAGAGGCGATTAAGTAACAGAGCCAGCGCTCGAAACACCAAGCCGACTTGATGTAACTCTCTGTTCATTCTGGCCCTACTCTATGGCTCAGAAAGTGGACTCTATGGACTCCACAGAAAGTGGATGAAGAATTCCTTCGATCGTCATTTGTGATCTTTAGCGTCTGGCGTCTGGAGGAGTCGAATTCTGCGTGCCTGTTTGCGTTGATGGTGCCTGAAGGAGAAGTTTTAATCACGAACTGTACGGACTGTAGCGTAGTTTAGCGTCTACGGATCCAACGCTTAAGATGGCTAGGTCATGTAAAGCGAATGGACACCACAGCTCCGGTCCAAAGAGTCTTCAGTTCTGAAGCATTGGGTCAACGTAGCAGAGGACGTCTTCGAACGAAATGGGGCACAAAAGTGGAGTATGGCCTCAACCCACTTGGTGTGCGCAACTGGAGGCAGCTGGCAGAAGATCGCGCTGGCTGGAGATGCTTGTTGGTTGCTGTCCAGATGCCCCCCGAATTAAAGCACAAAAAAAAACAAATAGGAGAAGATTTAATCCAGAAAGAGAATATGCCTACAGGTTTGCATTAACAGCGTGATATTGGATTGTTTCTCTGCTTTTGTTCACGACATCAAGAGTCATAACCAAAGACGTCCTTTCAGGAAAAATTCATCAAAGAAAGAGGTCAAACATTTGTATATCATTTGCTTGACCAATTACACAATTCAGTGTTCAACACAAGCTCCCAAGCTAACTGCCTTCAATACATCCTGGAGGGCAGAGTACTCTAGCAGCCATAAAATATTAAAACCCCACCCTAAATTAACATTCAATTGGACCAAGTTCGCACCGACTTTAAAGTCGCTGCACCATTTGTTTCAACTCCACAACTTCCTGGAATCCATAGCAATGCGTACAAATTCAACTAAAGTCTTTATTACTGGCTACGGCATGTTTGCATTCCCCAATCAGTCATTTCTTCCACAACGCAATTCAATTTCCTTCGAAACTGAAACTCATTCCGAACTTCTCCTCAGTGACATTCTTGATGATTAGTTGGTCACCAAATGCCACTTCACTGAACCGCGCTCTTAATTGGATCTCCATTCAACATTCCTTTCCCGTCTCCTCTCCCTGGGTGCGTGTTCCTCAACATTCTCTTATATTCGCATCCCATCTGTGCTGTGCGGAAAAGTTCACTAATTTATTTCCAACAAAAAAAAAAGGACCTCCTCCGAAATTCATTCACTTGCCGCAGCCATCTGGTGTCACATCAAATCACGCTGAATAGTGTTGTTTCGTCCTTATGCCGGGCAAACGTTTGTGAATCTCCCTGATTGCCACTAACACACAGTAATCCCGTGGCAAGCGCATAAAAATCGCGCTAAAAGGATTCTTTAATAAATTCATTTCCGTTACGAGAGAATCATCCTTCCTCCGCCCGCCACAGGACAAGCCGTGCCTCATCCTATCCCGCTTTTGTTGGAAGGCGTCAAGGTAGATCACTTGGAAAGCACTGAATCCAGCGCTACAAAGGATGCTAATTTCATTCCATAAACCGAAGGATTTTATGTGCGCTTCACGTTGAGCGAATTACAACCACACACACCGCAGCACAGGTGCAAGGATTCACCGCAACAGGGGCTTACTCGGTACACAAAACAAAAAAAAAACCGGAAGACAAAAAATCTTTAAAAAATGGGATATCTCGACTGGACAAAAAAAAGGACACAATGTCCGAATGACATTCAGTTATCCTTCTGGTTGTTTTGCTTTGCGTTTGCTCGTATCTCTGCGCTTCACCGTCCTGAATTGGCTTTTATGTGTACTCAGTGTATTCAATTACAGTCCCCGCCACCGCCCCCCTGGTCTGTTGTCCGTCGCTGTGGTCCTCTGTGTGCAGCGAGTGGATTCTTCTGTTGGTTTGTTGATTCACAGGACGACATGCTAATTGAGGAATTTTCGCCTCACTATGGAGCGCGTGTGTGTGTGCGAAGAGGTGGGAAAGTTTATTCGCAATTTGCAGAGAAGGGAGGTGGCCACTATCCCCGTGTGTTTGGTTAGTGTTAGGGTGTGTGCATATTTTAGAACGTGAGTATGACACCAAAGGGACACGTTTTTCCTTCAGCCTTTTGATTTTTTTTTTTCGTTTTGCGTTCCTTGCATCCGGAAGAGGTTCATGTTTGCTTTGCCATTAGGATCATATGCATTCCCTGTGCCGCTTCGATGTCTGTGCCTGTGTGAGGGGGGATTTGAATCAGCTTTGTGCATCAGCTTTGGGCGAAAATGAGTAACAAGATTATTTGGACAAGTTAACAAGGACTGCGAGGCGGATTATCCGGATAATGGTTATTTTTAGCATTAAGCATATTTGTCTAATGCCCAAGTGAGTTTTAAATAGATCTCTCTGAGAGGGGGTGGCGGTGATGGACTGGTGGGGACAGAAAAGTGTCCTTGTGCGCTTGAAAGTCTGTTTGTATGGTTGATGGATCCTTGACATGAAAATTGAAGTGAGGGTTGAATGACACTTGAGGAGAATTCTACGTCAGAAGTTGTCTTGGAGGCTGAGTTTTTCTTCAGCGCTGATGATGCTGATGGATAGTGAGACGAGGATGGTTGAGATATGAGTCTAGGCATTGACCGAGGGTGAAAAAGAAGTTGAGATAATTTCGTTCAAGATGAAAACTAGGTTTTTGTTGCGTGCCATATGGAAAAAATTGGAAAACTTCCCAAGACAAGACATTATCCAAAAATGTAAGCAATGTGAAAATACTATAAAATACTGAATTGCGGCACAACTGGAGTCAAAGAGGTGAGAAAACGACTCAGAAGACCTCAAAAATTCAGATTGGCGCCCAACTTATGATTGTAAAGCGAAAGTAAGGCGCCTTTGAATCCCAACAGCAGCTCTAGAACAAGAAAATACACCCGATGTTACAAAACAAACGCCACAAAAAAATGCAGTCCCTTAGACACGTTTGAAGGCAAAAAGTGAAGAAATACAAAATAATGCCATTGTTCCCAATTATTGAGTCGGAAGTCCGAAAATGTCATATAAGAGTACAAGCTAATGGCTGTGGCGCCCAATCAATGACCGGACAGTACAGAATAAAACAGTGACCCTCAACAAATCATCAGGAAGTGGAAAAACGCAGAACAAACTTACAATTACGACGCCCAATTAAGTCCTGGAAAGTGGAGAAAAGTTACAATGAATACCAAATTTTTGGTTCTGGCCGGTAACCAGAAAGTAAAAGAAAAGTACATGAATCTATAAAAAAAAATGAAATAGAGTGTTGGTGCTAGCAACCAACGATCAGACAGTGAAAAAGGACACACGAGAGCTGAGAATTACATCATTGGCGCCCAACCAATGACCAGAAAGTTGAAAAAGTCACACAAAAGTATAAGAAAGAGCTCTGCCTGATGGCCAGTGAGTGAAGAAAAGCCACAACGAAGTAATAGTGAAGTGCCTGAAACAAAAAAGTATCAGAAACTTACGGCCAGAAATTGGAGAAAATTCGTAACAGAGTAAAGAAAAACTAGAACATTGGTGCCAGCATTGAGGGAGGTGTGAAAAAAGTCACACAAAAGTGCAGAGCTACAACAAAGGCCAGTGAATGATGGAAAGTTGTGCCTGCATTGGAATCTAACTTTTGCCAAAAAATTGCAAGAATTACGTCCAAGTAAGAAAATAAAGCACTGGCGCCCAATCAATGACCAGAGAGTGAAGAAAAGTCACAGAAATGTGCAGAATCCATTAGTGGTCTGGAAGTTGTGAAAAATCAAAGTAAAATAACAAAAAATATACAGCGGTGTCGCTCAATCAATGACCTGATAGTGGAGAATGGAAGTAGGGCACCGGTGTCTAGCCAATGCCAAAAAAAAGGAAAAGTTGCTCAAGAGACAAAATCGGTCCCCTAGCGTTAAGAAATGATGAAAATTGGCAAAACAAAAATAAAAAAGGTGGAAAAAAGGCACACAAGCGGCATTGGCACTCAGCTGATGCCTAAAGCAGCTAAAAACTGATGCGCAAGGCAACAAGAATGACTTAACTGATGACCTCAAGGCAAAGAAGGACCGCAAAAGACTACAGGAGAAGCACACACGCTGCAGTTACTGTCTGATTGCACCATTTGTTGTAAGCTCTGTCACAAAATCCCCCTATGTCATATGGACTCCTTAAAAAAATTATCAAAAAAAAAAAACTTTCTCATTAAATTTCCACTTAGCCGGGGAGTTTCGCGAGGGAAACTCCAACTCCATGATGGGAATTTCACGATGGAAACTAAAAGGGGTGTTAATGTGAAATTCACAAGGTAATGCCAAATTAATAATTTAAATTTCAACGCCGTTAATTAGATCGCGTTCCTCGTGAGCTCTTTCTGTCTCCCTCTGCAGCAGCCCGTGCGCCATCCGCGCGGTCCTTTGTGTGTGCGCTCGCAAACCCTATGAATAATTTGTGCTATTATGATTTTTGATTGAATTTCCCTTATTTATAATCGTAATTAATCCAATTACGAGGAAATTTCGCTCCCTTCGTGTTACTCGGTGATGATTCCGTCACCCGCCCAGAAATACTCCTTCCGCATGACATTGAACTTTAGCTGAATTTGAGCTGAATACGAGACGAGTGTGCACAAAAAAAGGGAATTCTTTACCCCGACAACCCATGTGTGTATGCGGCGGTTTTCGTCGATTTTTCAAGTCCGTGGAAAGCAACTAAACCGCATTTGACGGACAGGAAATGCGCGCTCGTAAATATTTATCAAATAAACAGTCACTCTGTCCAAGATGTGAAACGAGGGGATGAGAGGAGGAGGAGCGAGGATAACAATTCGTTTTGCTGAATCAGCTGAATTTCAGAATTTCCTGCTTTTCGGAAGACAGTATGCAGAGAGAGAGAGAGAGAGAAAAGGAAACCATTTTAGAATTCATCTCACGATTTTGAAGGATTTTCCTCTTTTATTTTTCTCATCTTTTTTTTCTGGCGTTTGTTTTATTTTTGAAAACCCATTCAGGAACCGCCATTACACCGCATCGCGTTTTCCCGCTGCTGTGCGTGCGGGAGAGATGTGCGGGAAACTTTTTGAACGATATGAGAAATGGTTGTGCGCGTGTTTCGCATTAAGCTTCCCGGAATACATACATCTCCATTAAATTGCTGCACATACACCGAATCCAAAAAGATACCATGGTCTGTTTGAATAATCATAGAAGTGTGCTCCCCGGTCTCGGCTGTGGCAGTGAAAGCGCTGAATTGTCGGTACATAGAGGCATGATTTGTGTGAAAGGGCAGGATCTTAATGGGATCTAATTTGTCCTGAGGTGGATTCTTTAATAATTGATGACATTTGTTAGGTGGAGTGCGATGGAGTGGGGTAGAAATGGGAATTTCTGATGAATTTGGTGATATTTCCAGATTTTACCCTTTCTTTGCATGAAATCTCTGGAATTTGATTAACAATTAATGACAGACAGTTGTCCTTCTTCTTGGGCTATAGACAGGGTTTCACATCGATCAGAATTTAGGGTCAATCAAATTCAGCTGGTAAGGTTTGAGACTTGTTAAGACCCTGAAGGATCGGTGTTTGAACAGAAACTCTTGACAGATGCCCAGCGTGCAAGAGGATCACTAGTTTATCCAGAATTAAGGAAATGCTTCCATTTCCGCTTTGTTATCATTGGTGAAGTAAAATCCCTGCCACTATCCTCGCTCCACATCTCCACCCTTCATCCATTAGTGTCGTGCAATCGGATCTTGCATTTCTCGTATGACAAGCAGGCGTTAATTAAAACTAATAGCGCAGCGGTCGTGGTGGTTGGCATCTCATTAAGTCATCCTCAAGTCCACTCAGTGTTCCACATCAGCCGAGGGTGGACGACTCAAACTATTTACCCCGCCCCCCACCTTCCCCGTCCGACATTCATTTCCACAAACTTGTCGCCACTGCTGCTCTAGGAAATGTTGAATAATATTAATTTCTGCGTTGGGGAGGGGGGGAGAGGGAGAAATTATCACCGTAGCAGAGCAGTTAAGGTTTACGGTGATTTGCATTCGGAATTCATTATGACCAGATTGCCAAAAACGAACAGCTGGGGAAATGGCCGGGGCGAAGGGGCCGCCTGAATGGACAAGATGCTAGTGCTCCCGTGCCAAATGAAGTGTACGACATTTAATTATGTTTACTTCCCTCTGTGTGATGCACAAGTGTAATTAGTCCCAGCTTGGACGTGGCCAGGGAGACAATCAAGGAAGTCACAGTTGGCTCCAAACCAACCAAACCTTTAACATTTGACATGAAACACTCCGTGTGACAGTCACTCTCTCTGTCAGTCATGTCATTTCACATCCATTCGCGGGTCACCCACAGACAACCGACCTTGTGCGGCTTTGTGCCCCAGAATCGACTGCTCATCCTTCAAAGGGGATACACACTCAATCGCATCAGTTGCCAAGAGAGAGAGAGCCGTCGCCGACAGAATGCTAAAGTTCAAGCCTCAAACGCAAACTTAAGCTGAAGTCGTAACTTGGACCGCCTCACTCGATTTAATGGAAGGAAACGAATTTTCAAGATTCCGAGGACGACGAAAAAAACCCGAGCGATTATATACGCAATAACCATTCGAATACATAAAAACTGACAGAAAGGATGAAATCATATGGAAAAGGGGACATTTCGCATTTAATGGTCTTCCTTGTGACCGCAGCTCAGTGATGAGGAGGGGGGATGGGGGGAAGGACGACGGAAGCATATTTCCTGAAATTGATTTGATGAGATTTTTGTGTCCTCGAAATTTGAAATCGTCCTTTTTACGATACCTGCCAGCGGGGAGCAATGGCGCAGCAGAGCACCACAACTTTTGTGTTGTCGTTTTTTTTTCGTTTTTTTTTTTTTTTTTGTTTTGAAGGTCGACTGTGGACTTAAGGCAATTTTATGCTTTTCTGATCAATCGGGATATTATCTATCCAATGATTGCCTTTAGTCTTTTGTTGTTTGGTAATGGCTTCATGTTTCAGTTGGTTTGACAGCGGGAATAACAGGAAATTCTGTGTTATGCATGTGTGCGCATAAATGTGCATAAATTGAGTGTAAAGTGTGGGAGTTACGAGATGATGCGAAGTTTCGTGGTATGTGGAACGTTTTCATCTTTCAAAACTGCCGAAATTCTCTGCTAAAAAAGGTTCGTCAACATTTTTAGCGATATCCGAAGTTTGGACATATCTAGAGCAGAGTAGTGAAGAACAGGCCGTGGATTTTGAATTTTCGGAAGAAGCAACTTCTGGGGCAAATCAAAAAACTGTTTAAACTGTGTCGGTCAGAATGGAGCATCGAGCAGATGGAACAACGAGCAGATGTAGCATCGAGCAGATGGAACATCGAGCAGATGGAAAATCGAGCAGATGGAACATCGAGCAGATGGAACATCGAGTACATGAAGCATCGAGCAGATGGAACATCGAGCAGATGGAACATCGAGCAGATGGAACATCGAGAAGATGAAGCATCGACCAGATGCTCCACTCTTTTATGGAAGCCTGTTCCACAGAAATCACTAAAAAAGCTATACGCTAAACTCTAATGTGTCATTTCTGAAAACGAAACCGTAAAAAGGTACAGAAAACTGAAGAGAAACGGAACAATTTTGAATGTCAATGGGACCACACGAAACCATCTAACAACCGAAATCTCCTCTATACTCCTCATTGTAAGCAGAAAATGTTCCAAAACAAGGGTTTCCTTCAAGAAACAGGCATTTTGAACCGTATTTCGGGACATAATTCAAATTCACTTGAAAACTGTTCGTTCTTTGAAGTAAAACAGTCTACAGAACCAAAGGTTGACGATATCCTGAGCCATACTTCTTTAGGAAAAAACACATCAAAAGAACAGCACTAGCAAGCACTCCTTGCAAAACATTCAAACATTCATCACTTCGCTGACTACTTCGCTGACAGCTTAGCAACTGACGTCAGCAGCTACATCATACTTTAGCAAATTCCGTGTGCTCAACACAATCGACTTAACGTGTCCGAAACACTCAACCAGCCTACAGAGACGCGGAGGTGTTCAACAAATCAACTCACAAATGAAATATTCGTGCGCACAAGAAAACAGTATGTTGTACGTTTTCCACTTCGAGCTGCCTGTCTAAGTTGATTTATGAAGCGTTTCCTCTCTCACTCGCTTCACATGCCCAAAAGTTTAATGCACAATTCTCACGATACACTCAAGTTCCGTCGGTCCTACGTCGCACAGAGTTCCGTCGGTTCGCAGAATCAAGTCACAGCCCCCACCCCCATGCTTACCTGATGTACATTTCAATGAGCACCCACTGGGGTGGGGGGGGGGGGGGAGGAGAATGAGGATGAGATGAAATAAAACACATCATAACCTCAATCCAGGCCATAAAGTATCGTCAAGTGTTGCAGATAATTGCACAATTCGCAGGAGCCATCACAACACAGCATCCCCTCGCTCACACACACACCCTCCTTCAGTCGGAAACACCGCCCACAGGCAACGGAAGAGAGGAAGAGATGGATGGAAATCGGGCTCAAGACGGCAGCAACTAACGTTGCAGCGCACTCATCGGAAAAGAATAAAGTTCCCGGGGCGGTGTTGGAAAGTCGGAACATTCGCAAGAGATTCGCAAGTGAAAAACGAGGATGAACAAAGAGACTGCACTGCAGAGAGCACTGCTGGAAGGACTGTGTCCGTGCGCAAATGTCTAGTGGCTAGTTGGCCGTTATGAAAGGTTTATGCCTTATGGCGTCTCCCAGATGAGTCTTTCTTGCAAGCTGGTCAGACTGTTGGACGATGGGAGTGGGGGTGTGGGCGGAAGTCTTTTGCATCTTGCGGAAGTTTTTCCATTTTTTTGGGGGGCAATTCTGGGTCAACTGCTAAAGATGCAAAGCGCACACAAAGCACCGCCACAATTTCACAAAAACAACACAAAAAAATGGAAGCTGACGTCATAAAAAAGTGCGTTGCGAAGCGATATCTACAAAAATAGAACGCCAGCGCTGATATCCACCGTTTCCCATGCCCACCACTGATAAGCTTGCGCGCTCAGCGGACAAGGAACAGAATGCCAAGGTTACCCTCAAAACGGAACAAACCTCAAACTTATCACGAAACCACATCTCTTGGGAAAGAAAATCCAAGCGCGCGACGTACATACAACATTGCCCGGCCCAGATCAGTTTTGATTTGAATTTCACCAACGTCGGGACTGTACACATTCGAAGTCATGGCGAAGCTGAAACTGGTGCACAAGGTGTTGATTTGTCTCTTTTGCGTCTACTGGTTCGTCATCTTCCCAATCATCTGGTTCCTCATCCGACCTCAGCGACTGGTGAAGCATATCGGAGAGGCACTGCTCTTCCTGCTCTTCCTAGCAGTCGTCTATCTGATGTTGCACGGCATTATTGTCTGTCTCTTCAAGAAAATCAAAATGGAGGCCAGTGGTCCGAGCGCACCGCTAGAGGTGGAGAAGCGAAAGTATTTCGCAGAGGATGGTGGAGAGCATAACTCCCTTGTTACACCAGCTGAACGTCAGTCCCTCAAGACAGTCCTCTACTGTTCGGAGACCAAGGAGGCGCAAATTCAGATGGAGAAAAATGAAGCCCCCGAGGAGACACCTGCCCGGCGGAAGCCGCGACCGATGTCCAGCTTCAGGAGTCCATACGAGGGAACCACAGCCAGTAGGATGCTGCAGGCGATTCAGGCGAACTCCAAGTACGATCGAAACATCACGAAAAAGTTCATCATCGAGGAGCAGAGTCACACGAACATGGTGATGGCCGAGCGGAGGATTCCGCTCGAGTTAACACCACCGCCGCCAAGCGAGTGCTGCATGTCCCCCAACGAGGGGAAGAGGTTCAAGACTAGCATTAGTTTGTTCTATGATGGAAATAAAAAGTTTGAATTTGATCAGTGAGTGTGAAGGGAAATGTTCGTTTGATTTCGGATTGCGGTTCGGGGGCGTGCACCGTGGGGGAGAGAACAGTTGGGAATTTTGATTGAAATTTTGTGCGGTCACTTTGTGTGCTTGTGTGGAATTTTATTTCGAAATGCAAGCCAAGCGATGTTTTATTTTTCTCCAAGCCCACAGGGGCAGGGGACGAGAACCTTTGGTATGCGAGTTGGGGTGTGTTCGTAAAACATAAAATTCTTTTGAATTGAGAAAGCTAATTGGAATTCAATCGAATTTTAATTTTGTACGACTAGAGATGCCCACTGGCAGGGAGAGCGAATCCTTGAAGAGAAACTAAATGTTATTTTTCTTGCTGAGGGTGCGTTCGGTAATCAGAAATCACATTGGCATTGAGAAATGTAGTTTTTTTTTTGTTGTTGGAGGTGAATTTGAAACGCATATGTGCGAAGAACCTTTTAGACTTTGGGAGGGCGAGTTCGTTTATAAGAAACAATTTGAAAAAGTGGAGTATTTTGAAATTCCTGTGGACCTGTGGACTATAACGCCATCGAACTTAATTAATTTTCCTTAGAGCCTTAAAAAATATTCACAAACGGGAACGAAATGTAAAACTTTGCCCTTGAACTCCACTCTTATCAGCACTCGCTATCAAATTTGTTCCACAAAACTTCGTCTTTGCTGCATTCCACTCATCCACACACACAAACACACACCAGCACCACCCTTCCAGCGTAGAGGTGCTTAAATTCATCACACTAAAACTATACGACTTCAACATTGTTTTCTCAGCAAATACCCGCAACGCTGGCAACCAAAGGAACACTTCCCGCACAGCAACCACACCAACGAAGGAAACTTCCCTCTCAACCACAACTCAACCATCAAACAATTGCAACAACGGCTCCTGAAAGCATTCATAAAAATTCCACTTAAATCATAAAATTTTCACCCCAAAAGTACATCAGCTCAGCACACATCCCCTCCACCCGACCAACCGACTGACGGACGGGCCAGTGCCAACCGAAACAATTTCACATGTCCTCGCGGTGAATAGCAGTGTTGTCGACGTCGTCTCTCCTCAATCGTCTCCCCCCTCCCCCCACTAGCGGCACGTCGTTAGAGCGGTTCTTTATCGGTTTTAATGTTCGCCATTAAGTGCAACTCAAAAGCAACAACAACAAGAATTGGGGGAGAAGAGTCAAAGAAGGAGAAAGAAAATATGTTTATGTGCACAAGGCATTTGAAAGTTGAAGATGCGAGCGGTAACTTGAAGACGGCGGAAGGAGATGGAGGCGGAAGAAGGGAAGTTGGTCGACCATCAAATCACCCCATATGGAGCGATAGGAATGTTTTTTAGTGCAGCAATCATCGGTGGGCCAGAAGCCATTTGATGTACAGAGAAAAAGAAAAAATTTTAAAGACAACCTTCAAGGACACTTAGGACGAATGAACGAATTTTTGCGAAGAGGAAGACACCCAAGGATGCATCCTCGATTAACTCATGCGAAAATGGGACAGGGCAGGAGGACGATGTGCTGTAGTGTGTGGAGAATGAGGAGGAGACTGAGTGTCACTAGAGTTTAATGATAATGACATTTAGGGCCTTTCACCACTCCTCTGACACCTCTCGCACTCTCACGCACGGTCAGCTTCAAGAGGCAATGAAGGAGAAGTGTGAGTTTGAGCGCAAACATACATGTGCTTCTAGCATCTTCTTCTCGCTGGGCCTCTCTGTCATTGTAGACGTACACACACACACACAGCAAAGTCGAGTGTGTCCTGCGAGTGCCCGCTTCTGATCAGCTGCTGCTGATGCTGAAGATGATGGGGATTGGGGATGGGGGTTGCTTCTGCTGGTATCGTTGTTTACGAAGTTCAGCTACGTAATTAAGCTGAAAACGGGTACGAGAAGGCGGCGCGAGGGGGAGGGGTCACAAAGATAGGGACATGCCATCAATCTAGAAAGGGAATGCGTAAGCATTCTTGCAGGTTAGTCATTTTTGACGCCCCAAGGATCTGGATAATTATCCTTTTCTCCATTCGGTGTTTGCCCGGATGTGTGTATGCGTTCTGTGTTTATTACTGAGAATGATTGTAAACCTGCAGAAGGGTGACGACGGCGACGACGACGACTGTGTGTACCCTCTTACGCAAAATACAAAACACACTTTCCTCCGCTTCATCATCATCAACATCATCATCTTCGTCGTCGTCGTCGTCGACGTGGCATGGCCTTGTGCACGATGTGTGTCATGTGGACAGAGATCTGTTTGAATCCCATCCACCAGAGCGCTCTGCTGAATTGTCATCGTCTTCCTTGTCATTGTTGTCGTTTTCGTCGTCGAGCAGCAGAGGCATGCGTCAATTGGCTTTTTCGTTTATTTTTGTTTTATCCGATTTATTGCTTATTTGAATATTTAATGTGCACCTGTTATGCATGGGAATATACTCGGTTGCCAGTTTCTGCCTCCAACCGCCCTTCACGTTGTCGCCACCGGTCTGGATCTATCGTTGTGGTGCACGTGCTTCAAGACACACGCAACCAAACCAAGAATCAATTGTTTCGAGGTGAGGCGAGGCGTGTGTGGAGACATCGCGCGCTGAGACTTTGTTATGTCGTCTGCATAATTGAATTGCGAGTCTTCGACGGTGCTAATAGGGTGGTGGCCACGAGGGGGGTGGGGGGGTGGGTGTGGTAAGCACCGAGCATAACTTCCTATTTGCTTTCGACTGTGTTACGTGCCTGATGAAGACTTGTATACGAGAAATGGATTTCACAGCCTATTCGAAAAGAGAGGGATGGGGAGGAACTAAAGGATGTCGAGGATATCGCCAATAATGGGGTTTATGAGCGAGAAGAAACCACAAAAACGCTGTTAAGGGCCTACTTGCACTAGATCCACTCAGGTACACACCGAAATTTCGATCATTTCGAGCAGGCGCTGATATCGATTTGAGGTTAGAACTTCGGATTGAACCACTGACAAGGGTAATAATGGCGAAATTTACAGCCACTGGGACTATTTTTCAATTTGGCTGTGGATGGCTCTGCTCGCAAGCAAATAATCCAACCTCAAAGTCGGGGAAAATTGCTTTCGTATCTGTCATGCTAACGGAAGGAGTGGGTGGGAGATCGATTTTCTCACAAACAAAATTTTCTCTTCTCCATTTTGTGTAGAAGTTGCACGTGTGATTGGTTCCTCCTCAAAATCTCTAGGAAGTTGGATGTTTCGGGGATTCCACAACAAATGTGGTCTTCGCTTTGAACTCTGTGTTTGTTTTCCTCCAAAATGTCGCATTTCTTGAGTTGATTCTTCCTCAAAAACGGTCAATTTCCAATTGATTCTGAAGAAATGCCTGCTTTTGTGGTTGATTCTAATTCAAAAAATTGTACTTTTCATCGTTTCTTCCTGAGCGTCGATACTCACACCTTTCGTTTAGACAAAAAATGTGCATTTCTGGTCGATTTTCTCCCAAAAAGCAGCATTTTTCGTCGATTCTTCCTCAAAAGTGGATTGTCTCTCTTTCGTTCAGAAGGAAAAGTTGCATTTTCTGAGGATTCTCGATAAAAGAGTTCAAGTTATAGTCAATTTGTCATCAGTTATCAGTATTTCTGGACAATTTCCTTTCATAGAGTCGCATTTCTGGTCACTTTGGCCTCAAAATATCCATTTCTTGACAGTTCCTGCACAAAACCTCCCAAAAATTACCCCAACCTAGTGAAGAAATATTGTTTGTTCCTGGAAAACAGTCCATTCCTCCATTCCATTGCTTCCGTTACACACAAAAAATAGAATGGATTATCCTCCAGTTGAGCCGTCTTTAAGTATCGTTTCCCTAATCTGCCTATTCGCGAATCCACCCCGTCCTGAGCCTTCTTTAGCTTGATTCGGAAACAGACAAAAACAAGAAACTAGCAAAAAACCTGATAGCGAAGAACGCAAAGAAGACAGAAGCAAAATAAGCCAAAAATGTGGGAGATACAGACGCACGCGGTGGGTACATTTTTTTCATCCCGTCTCCAGTCGACCGAGCGCAAGAAGACACGGAAGAACGAATGACTGCGCGGGGCAACGAATGAGGGAACAAACGAAGGCGAACAAAAACAACAAACTCCAACACAACACGGAGAATAAACCTAAAATGAATTAAATGAATTGCCTGACCTGGTTCTTATGGTTTTTGCCAAAGTAAACCCCCTGTCACACACAAAGTCTAACCAGGGCCGGCGCAGGTCGGCCGCCGACAGTGCTGTAGAGAGTTTTAGTTTCGTTTCGTTTTTTTTGGATTCTTTTCCGGACATGAAATCTAGATAAGTAAAATGGCTACGTCGCTACACTGAATTCCTTGCCGTTTGCTGGCACACAAAAACCCCTCGAAGCTGTTCGTCGCTTGAACACAGCGCTCAACATGGCAATAACAATACACATCACAGGGGAAAACACAAACACACACACACAAAAAACAGCAAAGCATAACATAGAAAAAGTCGTCTCCCGCCACCGCCCCTCTGTGAGAAAGACATAAAGTCACCCCTTTTTACAATTATATCGTTGGGCTGCTTTGAAAAGTGTGTCCCGTCTTCGTTCTCTGGCCCGCCAGTCCACGTTTCGATTTCCCACAAGAAAGGAAAATTATATATTTTACGAATTTTCCATTTTGCAAAGGACACTTTAATGTGGTTACGACCCATACTGTCAGGCTGGCTGCCTCTGGTCTGTTTTTTGTTCGTTTTTCACTTCAGTTCAGTTCTCACAGTTGACATTTAGATTGTCTGTCTTGCCTATGAGGGGGGAGGAGGGGAATGGATGGCGAACACATGTGTGACTGTGCTGGGTTTACACCATCATTAAAGCTTTAAGGACACAATTTCAGAGTGAAGGGGGGAAAAATTGGGTGACATTTGACAGTAGTTACACGAGCCAGCCAGAGTGACATTTAATGAGATTTTTATCTACGAACGTTATGTTATCCTTTTTCGTATGCAAGCACCCTCTCACCCCGCCGCCGGCAAATGAAACGATAATTATATTCGAGTTTCGCCTTTGTAAGTGGTGTGCGTGTGTGTGTCTGTGAGTGCTGAAAAGAGAGCAGTTAACTCAAAAATTCCCAAGGGCAACAAAAAAAAAACTTTTCAAGATTTCCACCCAAAATTCCTTCAAATATCAGATTTCCTGATAAAACTTCCCACAAGTTCTTGCCAGGTTTGAGATAAGAATTAATTCGAGTCGCACTTCGCGACACTATTTTCGTTGAAACTGCGTCTTCTCCTTGACTGTTTGCCATCTCTCCTCGGTACCCAGTCGACTTTCTTCATCGATCGTTTGCCCCAGAAGGATTATCTGCGGCACGGTTGAGCGGGTCTAATCTCTCTCCTAGTCGTACCTTCTTTCGATTCGCCTACATTTGCACAGGAAAAACAAATTGGAAAAGCGAACGGCGTAAGAAAACAAAAATAACTTTAAGAATTTAATTTTCAGACACTTGGATCGACGACTCGGAGGCAGTTGTGTAGTGGTTTCGATCGAAAAATCGATTCCTCCGGCACTCGGGCGTATGTGGAACTTTTGAAGTCTCTCAAAGGTGACTTGAATGTGATATGTTCCTAAATTAAGGCCGAGATGTGTCGCATTTCTGAACAATTGTCTTTGATAAGTTTCATTTATCGCCTTGTCTAGCAGTTTTGATCAATTCCTCCTCAAAAAGTTGCAATTCTGGCCAATTCTTCGTCAAAATGTCGCATTTTTGTCGATGGTTTCTCAAGGATGCCGTCGCTCAAAAGAAAAGGCTGACCGCTTTTCTTGTAAAAAAACTCTTTTCTGGCCGAAAGCCTTTCTAATATCGCATTTCTGGTCGTAGTTTTCTGGTCAAATATTTGTCAAAAAGGTTGTGCATCTGGTCTATGTCTTATAAAGTATTGGCTTTTCTGACCAAATTTGCTTAAAAATTTTCAGTTCGCCTTAAGAATCAAATTTATTATTCGGTGCTGTGCCAAGCAGTCGTATTTCTGTCCGATTTCTGACTCAAGAAGTTTGAATTAGGCCTCAAACCACGATGTAACCCTCAAAACTTCACTTTTCTAGACAAATTTTTGTCAAAAAGTTGAACCTCTGGTGAATTTTCCTAGAGCAGGTGGAAATTATGATCAGAAAATGGTCTGTTGCGTCATTATTCAGAATTAAAATTTGTATTTTTACCCACTTCTTGTTCATCTTCTCAAACTTTCACGTCGGTTGTCTCTTAAAAGCCAAAATTTTTGTAAAGTGTCAAATTTCTTGTCGATTTTCTTTCAAAATGTGACATAGTTGGCTTTAAAAATGACAGATTTTGCTGACACTTCCTTAAAACATTCCATTTCCTCTTAGTTCACTGTCAGAGGTCTTAAATTTTTGCTTGATTTTCACCCATCTAGACTCATTTCTGGTCAATGTTGTGCCAAAATGTCACATTTGTAGTCAATTGTTCCTCAAATATGGTCTTTCCTACCATCTTGCTCCCAAACATGGCGTTTCTGTTCGTATTCCCTCAAAAATCAGATTTGTGTCGTTTGTGCTTTGTAGGAATTTTCCCTATTGCGGCCATTTTTGTAGCGCCGTGTCTTACATTTCTTCAAAAACAAGCATGTTTTGGTAAATTCCAGTCAAAAAATGACTTTTCTCCACAAAAGGTTGGTTTTTTGCTAAACTTTCCGCCAAAGCGTGGCATATTCGTCTATTTTTCCGCAAAAATGATCTCTCAACCCGTCTCGCAAAAGAAGACCTCTCTCACACAGGCTTTTCTCTGCAGTTTCCCCACCCCACCCACACTTAAGCACCCTATCGTCACAGCTTCCAACAAATACCTGCCATCAAAGGAAATAATCAATTTCAAAGACTCAAGTTGCCTTCCTTGTATTTCAATATAAGACCGCCTTTGATCCCCAATTCACCTTCCTCAGCAGTCAGTCCGTCGACAGCTTTGCGGTACCACCCACCCACCTCGACAAACGGTTGTACGAGTAATTTACTCGACGTGAGCTTTTGTTCCTTGACAACATTCACCGGCTGACAGTTGAGGAAATTTATTATTTCTGGCAATTGTGATGCTCTTTTAAACCGCCAACACTACCATCGCACACTCTGATATTGAAAACTTTTTAATCATCTGGTTTTGAGTCCTTGAAAGACTCCTTCCTTTCGCTCCCTCCCATCATGTGTCAGTGAACAGCTCTGCTGTCAACTTTATAACAGCGACAACCACGTCCCCAACGATGATGATGACGATGAGGTCCGATTGAATGCTTTCAAGAGCGTTTTTAAGCGAAAGAAAAAATGAAAGCGGGTGTTTTTTTCGTGAAATGAAAGGATTTCTTTGGTTTTTTTTTCCTGTGCTTGCCTGGTTGTGTACAATGTATTCTCGTCAAAGTTGACAGCTGCTGTCATGTTGGTGTGATATTCGAGTGGCGCTCATAATTTTTCCACTTCTTGCCTGTACTTAGTTTCTAACCTGTGAAGAAAGAGATTATGGACGAAAATGGGGAGTGATCAGGAAAATAAAAAATCGAATTCTCATTATTCCTCCACACGGTCGTCCTTGGAAGCCCCTCAAAAGTCCCTTAAAATCGCCTCAAAAGCTCCCCAAGAGCTCCCCTCTCAAGGAACCGCCTTTACAAGTGAAGGGGAAGGTGGATTTAGATTAAGATTGAAGGAAGTATGCAAACACTTGGTAGCTTGTAATAACTCTCATCATGGAACCCTTTCAATTTTTGGGGACGATTGGAAATTTGCTTAGGGAGGGTTGAATACTGAAGGGGGGAAAACGTCTTAAATTTGTTGTATGAAATGGATTATTATATTATCCCCTGTAGATCAGAGGGACACTTCAGTTGATTGGGGATTGGGTGTGGAATTACGGAGGGTTTCGATGGTGGTACTGTACTCTTTGGAGAATAAATTTCGAAGCCAAAATGAATCAAATGAGTAGAATGGTTGGAGATTATAAGGGGGAAAGAAAAAGGGTGATATGTCAATCCACTAGTGTCCAGGGTCTGGCTCCTGTCAAATTAAGAGTGCAAAGTTAAGAAACTTGCAGGCTTTCAAGGATTCAACGACTGGGGCTCCAGTTCATGACGCGACGCCTAAAACGGAAAGAAGAGAAACGTCTTAAGTCCTTTCAATATTTTGAGAAGACGATGTTGTGCCATTTAGCACTTGTCTAGACGTTCCAATTCTGTCATGTCCTCCTTACGAACTACAGGCGACAATCAAGCCTTGTGATATTTTTCTCCGGGGTTTACTTCAGTCGCAGGCTTAAAGAATTCAGAAGTCATGACGTCACAACAACCCTCCGACTGTCTACTCGGCTTTGACAGCCACCACAACGGAAAGAAACACCATAAGTCAGCCTCTGGACATCGTTAAGCAGAGAAGAAACGTTCCAATCCAAGACTTTCAGTGCAATGACAAATTTCATGAAAACACTCTTTAAAGTAGCGCCTCCCCACACATCCAATAGTTACTTGAAATCCCCTCGAAACTCTTTCCTGTTCATGTGGCTTACCAACTACCCCCACAGTGTTTAAAAATAAAACATCCTCAACCTTTTGCGGAGCCTCCACTTCAACTTCATTCCACACCCCCCCACCATCATCACATCAAACTGAAATTCAACGTGATGCTCATCGTTCCATGATGAGGGAGAGTCCCTCGAACCAGAATGCCATTCAGGAAGCACCACCCCCTCCCTGCAGCCGCACCGTTCGCATAAAGCGCACGATATTGACATTTTCGAAATTCATGTCATTACTTTTGTTTCCTTCCAATCCATTCTCGACGCGCTCTTCTCCCATTCACCCACACGACTCCCGGCCTGGTGACGATGCCTTTGTTTTGATAATTTTTATGGGTTAATATTTCGATTTTCTACGCCTGCCTTAACCGCCAACAGGGCATGCACAGCGGCGGCAGTGTGTTTGTAGGCCCGTGTCCTTATGACCCTCCTACGGCTGTGCCGCTGTGCCCCATCCACTTCGAGGGTAAATCCCTCTCTTTACGCACGGGGCTTCCTGTGTAAGGAGGAAATTATTTTACGAGTTGAGTTGATTTTCTTTTCATCTCATTCGTCGTTCAATCTAGGCATTTGTGCCCTTCTCTCGGTGGCTGTAGGTGGGTGTGTCTGTGTGTGTGTTTGGCATTTTATTATTAGAATTTTCATCTTTCCTTCGATTTACTTTAGTCCTTTGCCGTCTCCGCGTCCGTCCTCGACTTCTCCTCGACTCCCTCTGGCAATCAGGTGGAATGGGAGGTGCTTTAAAACAGAATGATTAGGTTATGATCGACGGCGGAGCGTGGAGAGAGATGAAATGCGCGCCAATTGATAGATTATCCGAAAAATCTTACAGAGATGATGACATTTTAAGGACTTGCCGCGGGGGGTGCTGCGGTGAAGTGTGGATAAGAGGGACGAGGAGATTGATTGGTGCAAACAGGATGCATTAATTTGAAGTGGAGAGGTGGAATGGAGAGTTTTTGATTTTTTTTATCTTTTGAGTCAATTACGGGGTAACTTCTGGCGGATATTATGTACTTGTGTCATGGAAACAAGGATAATGGCTTTAAGTGACAGGAATTTTGATGTAAGGGCAGCAGCTGGTGAATCTTTAAGAAAGAAATGAACTCAATGCACAGAAGACATAAAGAAGTCATGAGGCAAATGTCAATTATCTTCCAATGATCGTCAGCTGCTTCTGCTTATCCATGCGAGACCCAGACTGATAAAGGTCACAGGGAGATATCTCCGAGGGGAAAAAACAACACTCAATCCTTTCATTCAAGGTTGTCATCCAAGGCAGTCATCCAAGGCAGGCCGTGTTGAGAAAAGGGAGAAGAAAACGAAGAAAACGCCGCGAAGGACGAAAAATTCACTTGTCACGCCCCCATTGTAGTCCCAAAATAAGAAAATCTTCCCCCAACCCCCACCGCAAACACTCACCAGCGAAGAAATCCTTTCTTTTCAAATGACAACTAATTCTCAAAAAGCATACCGTAACCGCAACACTTTCGAATTGGAAAATCCCGTGCGTGGTGACACGAACCCCGAACAACACCCCAAACAGGCCACGCAGAGCACAAACACAACTAAAAACAAAAAAAAAAACAAAAAAAAAAACAAAAAACACTCACACACATACACATACAAGAAACAACAAAAGCTCAGCTGCTATTTGTCTCGTATTGTCCTTAAAGCTTCTTTTTTTCGCCTCTGTTTGGTAATGAAAATCCATACAAATTCAAAAAAAAAACAGAAAAAAAAACGAGAAATGTAACGAAACTAGCTCGACGCGGACTGCGGTGGGGTGGTGTGGGTGCACGGGCTCGCTGTTGGAGATGGTGTGAACTGGTGTGGGGGTATGGGAATAAGGGCCAAGGGCAATATTCTCTATCTACGCATGTACACAGCTCTGTTTTTTTTTTGTTGTTTTTCTGTTTCGTTCGCTAGCTTCCACCCCCTCCAGGCAATGCCACTTTGCACGTTTCTATAGATAGTTGGACAACACGAATGTGATGTATCTAGGATACAAATCGTGCCTATTTGCAATTTCATGGGTTCGAGTAATTGTGGAAAATAATGATTTTTAGTTTTTTTTTTGCTTCTGTTGCTGTTTTTTTCCGCCTGCCGTGGCGCTTTTGTTTTACGAGGTGGGGGTGCGAAAACGTGGACGTAGAACTTGTGTGCGGGAATTGTTGGTGATCCTTTTGGGTGGGAGGGATTTTAAGTTAACGGGATGGGGAATATTTTTGAGCAAAAAAACGCCTCATTCCAGGCGAAATTGGAAGCAATTCCAAATTAATCGATCACTGCGATAATCTCTGCGCCATTTTGTTATTGATTCCGTCGTAATTTGATATCCCATGCCCCTCCGTCTGACAGTCTTTTCGTTGAGCACTGTTTTCCTCATGCGTTGCGCCTCCCTGTGCAGAGTTCATTGTATTTTTAGTGGAAGTATGACCCAGAGTGGCATAAATATTTAAAAAGAATTAAGTAAGCATTGCCTTTATTTCTTTGTGATTAGGGTTAGAAACGAAAAAAACGCACCACAGCACAGCACAAAAAAAGGGACAAACTTACGTCAGTTGAGATAAAGGACGAAATGAACATGAAATTTACCGTGAAAGAGAGAATGCTTCTATTTTGGAAATAAAGCAATTAAGGGAAGGAGTTCAAGTGATGAAGATGGAAAGGCTGAACAGTAGAAAGGACGCGAGGCCATCAATGTCACTGAGTGAAAGATAAACACCGAGGAGAGATAGCTGTGATGTCATCTAATCCTTAAATAAAACTGCTATTGACGCACCAAGTTGCAACGAAAATAAAAGGAATTTCTTTAACATGAACCTGATACCTCTTGAGACTGTTTTCTATTTCAAGACCCTAGACTGGAACATCGATTTGAATACAATCGACAAGATACCGGACTTCGAACGCTTAAAGATGCTGATTTTTAAACAGATTTTCACAACCAAATAAACACCGTTTTTGACGATTTGAAAATTAGTTTTTCGCTTAAAAAACAAATAGTTGACTTTAAACGTTTCTTAAAATTAAGTTTCAAATCTCAATATCAAAGTTTTTGACATTAACTTCAACATAGCATGTTATTCAATACTTCAAAATACGGTTGTGGGACATTTTTTAATGTAAGCTTCAACGTTGATGTTTTTTTTTTCCTACTATGGAGTGCTTAGAATGAAGTTTTTTAGAAGTTTGAAGATAAAGTCCAACCAGGTATATCGCGTTTTTCACGAGTTGGGATACAAATTGCTATTTTACACGATTCTTCTGTTAGGAAAAGGCACTTTTATAAAATTTTGAATGTAAACTTCGTTTTGGAAAATTTAAACACAGGCTTCAATAAAGCACACAATTTTCTATGTCAAAACATCATTTGAAGCATCAACGCAGACATTAATCTACAATACTGCTTCCTATCCTAAGACTGTGTTTTTGACAATTTCGAACGTAGACTTCGACCTAACACACTGTTTCCCCTACAAAATGCCATTTTTTGACATTAAATTTCACCGTAAACTGTCTGTGGTTAGTTTCGGAAGTAGACCTAAACTTGATTTGGTCTCTCCAATTTCAAAAAATTAGTTTTAGATCTATATCAACGTTTCCATTATCTGCTTATCATCTCACAACGTCAGTTTTTTAAGCCTAATACGCTCTCTGAATTTTTAAGCACTTCTTTTAAGTAATGTCTTACCTATCCTTTAATTTTGTAAAGTATTTTTAAGCAGTTTTTCAAACAAGCACTATCCTTGTACTTCATTTCCAATTTTAAAGCTAATTTTTACACTTTTGAAAGCACTTTTCGCCGAAGTGTGGTGCGTTTAATCTCAAAACTCAATTTTTTGACGTTTTTTGAAAGCACGCTTGGTCCAAGCACGATGTTTTTCGTTTCAAAACTGATACAAGCCCAAACATTGGAGGATGTATTCCATTTTTAAATGCAATTTTAGGCAGGTTCGTATTTGAACTTCACACGAACATACACATCATAGTGTTTGGAAAGTTTTAGAAGTTAACAACAGTTTCAAATCTCAAAACACCTTTCTCATACAGTTTTGGAGCTCAAACATTACCCTAGACATATTGTTCCATTCCATCCATTGAATAAGGGTACACATAGATAGACTATAGAACGACTCCTCAGAATGTCGTTTCCATTTCGAACTCCACGATCTCAGACTTGAATGTGAACTTAACTGACAAGTTCAAAGTTTCAGTAGACTTCTTCTGCATCAAATTTCTGTTAACCAACTGAATATTTCAATTCAGGCGTCATGTCACACCCCTTTCTTGATTTTTTCAAGTCACAACTTTCGCTCCCACAAGACAGACTACTTCAAAGACGTCCTTAAATTCACCAAAAATTCAACTCAAACTTCCCGTCAACTGTGTGTGCCTTTTTCAAAAACAATTAAGTCTCCTCCCTCCCACCCCTCCCCGGGATTTTTCTTTTGCCTTCATCACCTGCCAACAACCTTTGTCTCAGACTTCGAAAACAACAACGGCCGTCGCGCCACCGTCGTCATCGTCGTCCCTCACATGCTCACAATCAGAAGACCCAAATAAATAAATAATCAAAGCCAGCATTCTCATATCGCATGATACAAATAATTAAATCACCCAACTTGCAGCCGACACAAAAAAAAAAGATCGAAAACGAAGAAAGTCGTGAAAAAAACTCACACACACACATACACACAACACAACAGGCGGGGGATGTACTTTCCTTCTCGCACAATTTCAATTAATTTTCTCCCAACAGCCCCGGCCACGAACTCCGCCGGAGACCGAAATCAAAATCTTTCGTACCTACCTCGGCAGTCATTCTACGCAAATTTTTTGCCGCCTCCCCACCCCACCCCAAAGCACACACAGACATGGAGGAAAAGTAAGGAAAAAAAAACAGGACACTCCACGCCCTGAGCACAAAACAACCATCCGCCTCAGCACGCAACAATACACACTCGCAAAGACTCAAAGACCTCTCCGCCCCCTCCACCCCACCATCTCCCACAAGCAACGTCGCGAGCGGCAACTCGCGCGGCAACTTAATTTATTCTAGCCCAAGTCAAGTCAAGGTAATCCTCTGAGTAGTAGTGACACACACTACCCACCACCGCCACACAATGACTGCGAGCAGAAACTAGGACATGTGAACATTGTTTATGTACCTTCTTCGCCGAGCTGCCTCAGGTGTATTATGGCCGCGGACGGGGGGGGGGGGGGGGGGGGGGCAGGGGTGCGCAGTGACTCCTTTGTCTGAAGTGCGGCGACTGTTTCTTCTTTCGACTGCGACTCATTCCCTGGAACTAATTTTCTCTGATTAGCATAGTTTTTTCGTCCCCCCCCCACGCTCAGGCTGATTGATGACGGGGGAGGGGATGGAAATTGAAACTTCATTAAAGCAATTATCGATTACACTGGCCCACGATTAACCGATTGAAACGAGTAATTTTGTGTTAATTACATAAGTACAGTGGGCTATGAGTGGAAGCCACATGAAACAGAAAAACGAAAACAAAAAAACAAACATTGTGGTCAGTAATCAATGTCAGTAGCGCCGCACATATAACGGTTAAGTCATTTGATTCGAAATGGGATAGCAGTAGCGGCGGCAGTGGCCGCGGCGGCGGCATGGCATATCCACGGGGGATTTAATGATTTTATGATTTTTCACGCACAGTCCTACGACAAATGAGAATAAATTACTACTGGGCAAGGTACTGGTCATTAACGGGTTTTACAGGAGCGAGGAGTGTGAGTTGAATTTCTTTCCACCGTCCTGCCACCACTGTCAACCTGTTTTATATGCGACACGGTCGACTGAAAAACCGTGGGAGGGACAATGATTTGCTATTGTGCTGGCAGACATTTTATTATTTTTTTTTTTTTCATCGAGAAGGTGTTTATGAGCCGACTCGACGTTGGGCGCCAGAAATGACACGTTATTGACAAAACGAACTGTAAATGAGTAGCAGTTCGTGGGGTTTTTATTAAGTTTTTTTTCGCGATTTATGATGAGCGCAAGTTGCGGGGATGGGCGAATGGTGGTCGATGGTCGGTTGGAGATCTCGGTGAGACCCTTATTTTGTGAATAACTCTAAAACTCTAAGACTTTGTGAACTTTCGAAAAATGACAGATTTGTAAAGGCCCGGCCTAAAGACAGAGCATAATTTTGGTGTTTAAATGACTGATGAGGGGAGAGGCTTAAGTCTCTGTGATATAGCAGTTAAGTAAGACGGTCCCACGATTCTATTTATGGACTGAGCTTTCATCTTATAGTTTTCTACGGCAACGCATCTTTCAAGTTTCTAACAACACTCAAGGAGTCCAAATTATTTATGAAAGGCTTCCCGGAATTTAGTTGTTCGGAGTTAGCAAGAAACTGTAGGTCCCCTTTACTCGTGAGAGAACATTGGCAGGCACAACACTAGTATGAACAGAAGAAGATGAGTTCTAATCCCTTGTGAACTGTAGCGTCACGAAAATTTGTTTGTTTAAGTTAAAGTTCGAGAGATCAAAAAACGAGAGGAAGCGAGATGCAGTGGAGGACTGATATTCAACACAGAATAGCAAGAAACGGCGTAAAGAGGCCGGAATATAAAAACGAGTCGATCCATCCAGAATTCTGCACAGTTGCAGCAAGAACAAACAAAAGATCATGTTATTGGTTTTCTCCAGCGCTGCAAGAACTCTTGCTAGATGTGCACATACCCAGAATGGCATCTCTGGTAGGGTTTAATGATCAACAGTCCAAAGCCTTCGGTATGTCCCCATGCCAGAAATGGTATCTCTGGTAGGGTTCAATGATCGACTGTCAAAAGCGACAGATCGTTCCTATTTGAGCGCAAGAAAAAAGGAGGGACTTCATAGCAGTGCAAATCTTTCGGATAAATGGAACCGTTCTCGTACAGCAAATGGCGCCCAATGGTGGACAAATTGAAAATTAAAAAGTTGTGGTCTGTTTTCCATTTCAAAACCCAGATTTCCCTCCAACAGTTCTGTAACTTAACACACAAGAAGGGCTTAACGGTGCTTCCTCTCCTAAAAGAGCCTCACAATCAAGAAGAAGGATATAGGAAAATATATCACAGGGAAAAATCAGTGGATTCTCAAAAACTTAAAGTAAACCATTCAAAAAAATGCAATCCAAAAAAAGAAACATCTACCACAACAGAATAAAATACCAAAAACCAAAAGAATCACAACAGAACTATAACGGTAACTAAGTATATGATGATTTCTAAGTCCAAAATCTAAGCAAACAAATAAAACCATAAAGAACAAAAGTTTTGTACAAAAAAAATTAACGCCAACTTGAAGCCTTACTCCTTAAAGCCATTTCTGTGACATATATTTTTTTTTTTCATTTTTTTATAAACTTTTATGCTGAAAGCCATTTGCAGGCATGTGAGGTATTTCTAGCTGCTGTTGGTGATAAATTTTATTTAAGTTTACAATTAAAAAAAGATTAAATTCTTAACAAAAGACTGAAAAAATAAAACAAAAAATGTCATGTGATAAGAAAAGTAAAAAGAACAACGGTGAGCAGCGAAATGTGAATTGTATTTTGCGGCCCATCGTGCACCTCCAGTCAGAGACGACGCCGACGATGATTTTGTGTGAACTTTTTTAATAATGCCATAGTACCCCGGTTGTTGGTGGTGTTTGATTTATGAGAGAGTCACGCGGATGCGTGCGCTGCTGTGTGTGTCATTAGGGATGAATTGAAAATAATAAAGTTTACTGAAGCGGTTATCGTGTCTTGGGCGGTGGCACGGAAGAGGACTCCATATTGTATTCCAAGACGAGTGCAAACACATCCATAAAAATGCAAATTTTTCAAATTGCCATCATAACAATAAACTTAAATAATACTTCATATGCCGAACTGAAAAAAAAACTGGAGTAAATCGCACACACTCCCCGTGGGACCGTATGTCTGTTTGGGGTGGGGGTGGTGGCGGTGGTGGGAGGAGCCCTTCAGATCGGATCATATAAAATCGGCGTTGGAATAATCACATGAAATTGAGTTTTTCGCTTTTATGAAATCTCACTCGTGAGCGAGGCTGAATGGAGATTTATGAAAGAGAACGAGATCAAGTGATGGGCCGATGGAGGACGAGAAATATTTGCCAAGCTCTTGATACAGAATCTGCTTCTGTTTACTTTTTTAATGGTTATTGCAAGGTCTTGTGGGATTTTTGGTGCACTCTGCGGCTTTGCACCAACGGGTTTGGTCAACGAACCAACAGACATTGAGGCTTTGGTTGGAATGTGATACAATTCTTCTGTCAATTCTTGGCTGTATTTTGAGAGCAGGAGGCTTGAAAGTTGGTGGTTGATTTTTTTGCTTTTATCGTGAGGTTGTATTTTTAACTGACTTTTTTGGCAACTCATACAAGACTCCTATCAACCTGTTTTCGAAGTTTTGTTCAGTTTCCTTTGGCTAGTTATCATGGAGGGACTCACATGACAAAAACATCTCAAAATTTTGTTGTGAGAAATGTCTTACGCACGATTCAAGGGCTTACGATTCTCATAATCGCGCCCTACTACTATTGCCGCTACCATTCACAAATATAAGTTCCAAACAAACTGCAAACTTTTATGACTTAAATTTGAGCTGAACTGATGAGCATACGTGCACAAGGAACGCGTTCAGTTTGAGGTTCTTAACTGGAGGAAACTTGCGAGGGATTGTATCAGCTGTACATCGTGAAACGTGTCATCCAAAGGAAGATCCAATCCTCTAGGGAACTTGTAATTGATCCTCAGGTCCATTCAGAACTGTAACGTAACAGGAAAAAAATTACGGGAAATATCGTTTCAAATTGCGAAGAACTGAACTCATAAGCAAAAGGTTTCGTCTTCTACAGACAAGAAAGTAAAGTCACGTTTTCACCTTCGTTTGTCTGGAGCTGGGTTAAATTTAAGCTTCTGCTTGAATGATATCTTGGCGTCATTTGAAACAGAGAAATTGTGAATCTCTTAGAGACCATTTGAATGATGTGCAAATTTTTCTGGAGTGTTTTGGCAATTCAAATGCAAATATTGGACGGAATCATTTAAAAGAATCGTCTTCAGACGCTGAAGTCGGTGAAGATAAGTTCTCAGCTGCAACCTCAGAACCAAATAACAATCAATTTCATACCTCCACGAGCTGTTGTCTTACTTAAAATTTGTTTTCCCACCATTCTTATTTACTCAACTGATATTTAGGGTTTCGAGTCATCAACCACTTTGTTTTAAGGTCTGTCAAGACAAACATCACCATCTTCATAATTTTTAATGACCCGCATATACCACTGTAGGAAACGCGAGAGGCGTCCAGGCCTCTCGATCCTTCGCCATGGACTTTAACTCATCAGGAGCTATTCCCAAGCGCAACCAGGCGAGTTTGTGGATTTGATCCAATTACTTTGACTAGGCCTGACGAGCTATCACCTAATCGAATCTGCTGAAAGCTGATGGCTCATCGCACCTAAGGCACGCCTCGAATGTCGTGATAGAGGGAACATCTACAGTATGTGGCCAAATTTTCATAGCAAAGCCTTCCTTCTGTCCGAAGAAGTAGCTGCTTAGCACTGAGTGGCCCCCGTACTGCCGCATTTTTCATCCTATCCCCCAGGTCTTAAAAGTTGCTTTAAAATTGATTCAGCTTGTTTCGTATTCTTCAAGATAGCTCAGTGTTCTCATCACTCGTGAGAAGAACCCCCAGATACCTAAACCGTTTCAACTTTTTCAATGGAACTTCACTAGCATACAGAGAGTTTTGGAAATGACCCTCACTATATAGGGTCACAAAGCTATCAAAGGCACCCTGAATTCTCCGCCATCGTTTGTCCCCTCTCCTCGCCTGAAGATGCACGACGAACTTACGCCAATCCGTGTGTGAACATGTGAAATATTTTCATTTTGTAACAAAAGTAAAATCCAAATTGCAATGCTTTCAGTGACATCAAAACAAAACGAAAAATGGCTATAAATCAGAATGACAATCAATTCAAAACCAAAAATAAACAATGTTTCATCATGCATGCACGACCATGAAACGCAAAATCGAAAAACCAAAAAATCAAATTTTACCACAGAAAGAAAAAACCAAAAACACAAACGAAAGACAAAACAGAAAACTTTCGACAAAAAAAAAAAACACAAAACCGAAGATGAAAAAAATTCACAAAAAACTTCCCAACTACTTACTGCAGGCATTAGTTGATCAGTGCTTCGAACGCGAGTCACCTTATTTTTCGTTATGACTTTCTTAACACATCGCTCCACTTGCTGGTTCCACTTCATGAATCCCACGTAGGCCAGGTAAACGCTGAACAGGACCAGCGCCTCCCACCAGTAAATTAAATTATCCCGAAAAAAATATATCAAAATCAATAGACTAACACTGTAAAATGAGCAATCGCGAAACAGTGGCCACCACGTCAGCGAGAGGACCGTTTTCGAGAACAGCGCACACATACCGATCACGAAGAGGATATTAAAGACGGCCGAACCGACAATTGTACCGATGCCAACATCATCGAACGATACAA
This sequence comes from Eristalinus sepulchralis, assembly GCA_944738645.1. NCBI lineage: Eukaryota > Metazoa > Arthropoda > Insecta > Diptera > Syrphidae > Eristalinus > Eristalinus sepulchralis. The sequence continues at coordinate 4,352,713 of OX122886.1, read as the reverse complement.
ACACACCGATTACGGATGTGAACAGTTCGGGGGCACTACCGCCTGCGGCCATAAACGTTGCGCCGGCCACATCATCAGTAATACCTAGTTTTTCGATGATCACATCCAAGGAAGGCACGAAAAACTCGTCGCATACAATCGCAAGTGCGACAAACATATAAATAACACCAATTATGTGACATATAACAGCACCATTTTCTAACTGTTCCTTTGTGAACAGATCCTCGGGGAATAGGGGGGTTTTAGCGACTGTAAAGTTATCATGATCCGTTTCTGGAAAGAGAAAAGAGAGAAGAGTGAGTGTATTTTTGAGTGTTTGCTGATTTTTTTCTTTTTTTATAAAGTGTTTTCTTTTTTTTCTTTTTTTAATAAAGATAAACAGAGAGAGAGAGAGAGAGGTGGGAGAAAGAGTGAAAAAAGAGCTGTAGAATTGCATATGAGATGTGGGGGAGGGTGGGGGGAGGTGATGATTCACAGAGAGAGAGAGGGAGTGACGCCCCGGTGGAGGGTGTTTGAAGAGCTCCTATCGAAATCTGTGCCAGAGTTGTACGCAGGAAGCCTATTATTCTGATGAGGTGCCGTGCCTCAGCCAACAAACAGCTTTGAGAAGATCCCAGGGAACAAGAACTTCGTCACAGGCAACATTGACCTCGTCCGCGGCAACAGCGACAACATTCAAGGCGACAAAGATCTCCCTTATCGAAGTCTAAGTCAGTCGGTTCTTTTTGGTAAAGCGCTACAACTGAGCCTCATCCATCAAATTCCTATGGAAAGATTCAAGGGGACAGCCACCTAGTTCGAGACTAAATAGATCTCAACTCGGGCGACATCAACCTACTCGAAGTCTAAGGTAGCCTAAGGTAGCGCGTTTTCGTACCATGTTCCACATACGCCCCAGTGTCCGGTCAGAAGTCTAAGGTAGTCTAGGGTAGCGCGTTTTCGTACCATGTTCCACATACGCCCCAGTGTCCGGTCAGAAGTCTAAGGTAGTCTAGGGTAGCGCGTTTTCGTACCATGTTCCACATACGCCCCAGTGTCCGGTCAGAAGTCTAAGGTAGTCTAGGGTAGCGCGTTTTCGTACCATGTTCCACATACGCCCCAGTGTCCGGTCAGAAGTCTAAGGTAGCCTAAGGTAGCGCGTTTTCGTACCATGTTCCACATACGCCCCAGTGTCCGGTCAGAAGGTAGTCTAGGGTAGCGCGATTTCGTACCATGTTCCACATACGCCCCAGTGTCCGGTCAGAAGTCTAAGGTAGTCTAGGGTAGCGCGTTTTCGTACCATGTTCCACATACGCCCCAGTGTCCGGTCAGAAGTCTAAGGTAGTCTAAGGCAGCGCGTTTTCGTACCATGTTCCACATACGCCCCAGTGTCCGGACAGAAGTCTAAGGTAGTCTAGGGTAGCGCGTTTTCGTACCATGTTCCACATACGCCCCAGTGTCCGGTCAGCTCTTGCTGTCATACAGTGTTCACAGGGTCCTCAAACGGGTACATATTCAACTCGAGCTTGTTCAAGGAGCCTATGGATTGTCACAAAAATGACCATAAGATCGATCAAGATACCCTAACCTCGTTTGAGATGACTTCAAGCTCGTCTAAAGTGGTTTATCTGTCTATCAAAAAATTTTTCTGACTGTCCGCCGTCGAGATAGTCCAAAAAGGACCTTGAGATGATTCTGCCATCAATCAGAGATGATTCTGCCATCAATATTCATCAGAGTCTAAAAAGTAGATTCGATCTCGTTCGAAGTAGACTTAGACTAGGGCCCCTAAGTTCGTGCAAAGTGGTTGTTTTGTTTGCTTAACGTTGTCCCAGAGTAACTGGACATCAGGTAGCAAGACCGTTTTGTTCTTCATTCATTTCAGACAGTGAAATTTCGAAAGGTCTCAGAAAGGTTTTGAATAGTTTTCCGAAAAGATGTCCTCCCGCTCCTACTGGAAAACACATTTTCTCTAGCCGCTGCCATACTTTTTAGGCCCTGCCCGCTGTTAAAGGCATATTTGTCACAAATGTGCCTCAAATCTTCAGTCATTTTATTCCCCGTAAGTCAGTGAGTCCTTCTCCACACACAAAATCAACCTTGGCGGCAATTCCTCGTCAGACTTCAGTGATTTGTGTCAAAATTAGCGCAGCATCACAATCAAACTAAAAACAAGAAACAAGCCCATACGGCAGACGAGCAGACGATGACGACCAATTCTGTGTGTTGTGCATTGCAGATGTTCTGCCGTTCGTTCGTTTGTCAAGAGGAAGAGTTACCTCATTTCACTCAGGCACAGGTTTGTTGTTGCATCACCGCCGCCACCGTGACGTGGCACACACTCATTCACCGCCGTCCACACCCCATTCGTGATCCACTTTTCCACTTTCCACTCGACGCAGATGAAGAGGACGAAGAGGAGACTGACAGAGCGAGAGAGAGAAAATATTGAATAATCACCATTGCAGCGACACCTTCTGGTTGCTCCAGAATCGCAGAGGAAGCAGGAAAACAACACAAAGAAAAAACACCGCACGATGAAAAACACCGCAATGCATCTGACGGCGGCGGCGATGCCGTGTAACTGGGGATGATGTGAAAGGAGCGGGCAAAACTGTGGTGTCACACATCTCTCTATCGCGCCGCAAAGAGGATGATAGTTGGCCGTCAAGTCGTTTGCTCGAGAGCAAGCTAAGTCCACAAATGATGACACCACAGCACCAAAGACTCAGCAATGGCGATAATGGTGGCGGCATCAGCGGCGGCGATGATGATGCTGATGGCGCGCCTGATGGTCGCTTAGATCGAAAGAAAGAGTCCCCCTTCGTATCCCAGCTAGCGGCGATGGTGGGGTTGCAGTTTCGCTTTGACACGATTGAGGAGGAGGTCTGACGTGGCGTGTGCCTTGTGTGCAATATGAACTCAGATGCAGTCGCATACTACCCGCACATAGGAAAGCCAGTGGAGGGATGATTGGGTGCTTTGTGGGGGATTTTCGTGATGGCGAGCCAGTGATCACAGATGGTGGGGAATTCTAAGCACCTGTCAAAGTGGAGTGGATTTAGGATGTCTCCCGAGGGCTGCAGAATCTGTGAACTGAGATAGATTTCTGCGTTTAGGGGTGATTGATGGCAGCACTGAGAAGAGCTTTGCCAATGGGGAAAAGTGGACACTTTCAAAATTTCGTCAGGACAGCCTGAGACTGCTAAAGTTGAAGTGATAGGTTTCTTTCCTATTTTTGTCCGCCTATGTGCATTGATTGGCAGAAAGTGGAATTAAATGTAAGAGGAATTACCCTACAAGTTCAATTCAAGTCGTTTGTCTTAGATTGACTTGTCCATGAGGGGCATGAGGAAAGAGGACAAAACCGGATTTTTGAATGAAAAACTTTGAGGAACACAACAAGAATTCAGTCCATAAAAGTTCAGTCTTTCATCTTTTGAGTGAGTAAATATTTCCATTCCCACGTCATCATAAACTAGCCTCCTTGAGTCCAGTGGCAACTCCAGAAAATCGGTCAAGAGTCTAAAGTCAACTTCACCGCCCAATGAGTTTCTAATCCTCCATCACTTACACAACCGCCGTCCACGCCCCAACCAAAATTCAATTCCATTCAGGTCAACTGCAAGCCAACTAACCCCCCTCCCGCTTCTCACCAAAAACCCCCTCAACCAATCCAATCCAATTCGAATCACTTGTTCATTGGCCAATTGTGCCGCAAACATTGAGAGCAGAGCGAGAGTATAACTTATTGTCTGCAGGCATACGGCAACTTTTTCCTCGATTTTCCGAACAAACGAAAATCTGCAAAACAAAGGGAAAAAATATTCAAGCCCTGCCCAGAACAGAAGACAACCCCTGCCAGTGCACACAATTCACAGTCGACAATCGACTCGTAAACTTACAACCGTTGCTCCGTTGCCCACGGTTTGTGTTCGAGCGCAAAAACCCTCTCGATCCAAACTGAGAAATAAGCTCGGCGCGGTATAGTTTATAGTTTCACCCCCCCCCCCCCCTTTTGCTGGCAATTTTCTTCCTTTTTATTGGATTTTCCTATTTTTATTTCCGCCGCCGCCACAGAATGTGACCCCAACGGAGCTGCTCGTGAGAATGAGCGAGACCAGGCGAAAGCAGAAACAATAAACGACTTACGGAAGTGGAAACCCCAAAACGTTCAGTTCCCCCGTCAGTGATGTCCCGCGCATCGAGAATTACACTCACAATTGGTTTAAAGCCGAAGCTTATCGGCGGCGGGCCCGAGAAGCCCCGAAACGTGTGGGAGACTGAAAATATCCATTTCCACTCCTCCGCCACTCAACTTGCCACTGTGTTATCCTTAATGGTTTGCGCGCCTGTGTGGCCACAGGGTAGGTGCCCGTAGGGGATAATAATACTGATCAGAAACAAGAAGCACCAACTACGTTGCAATTCAATGGTTTATAGCCACCGCCACCACCGACGCCGTCAAGTATCACAACAACACAGAAAAAAATCCAATAGGAAAAAAAAACACAAAATAGGAACGAAACAAGGATACCCGGATAACGAACAAGGATACACTGGAGCACTGACTGAAGGGCGGTGGCTGGGGTTGGGGCTGTGTGCCGTGGCTGTGCTTAGAAATAAGATCGACAATTCCATTTATCATGTGATATCCTGGGAGCCAAGTGAATTATTTCGTTCAGGCCATAGGACCCGCACTCCACCCCCCCTCAGCGCCTCTGTCACGAGGAGAACGAAACACGAAAGTGGCAATTCATGGCACCGATTGGTTGGTCTGTTAATGGGTTTTTCTTCTTACGTACGTACCGTCGTCGCCAAGAAGTCAGCCTTGAGGACGACACGCTGCCTTCGGTAAGCCTTTCTGGCCAAGGGGGATGAAGATGTTTGGAAATTAGAAATAACTGATGTCGAAGTTGAGAAAACTCGCCTGTCAACCTTAATCAAGGGGCGACTGGTGGGAGGGGGGGGAGACGCAGAGACAAAGGCGACTAATTAGGGACGAAAAACACACTAGTCATGGATTATAAGTGAATCGCAAGCTGAGTAATGTACACGCACGCTGAGTGAGGCATTCACTTACTTAGCAAGTTTTCAGTTTCAATTGTGCCTTCAGACTGTGAGGACATTGGATTTGAATGCAGATTTGCAGAAAATTAGGCAGAGGGGGTAACGTTTCCTAAGTTTGAGGGTTTCTCAATTCCAAAGAGGGGCTTTTTGTACAACGAGGCAGCGGCCTATAATTTGCTGTAGTTTCTTAATCGACAGGTGAAATACCAGTGGGAGCTTCATCATTGTCACATCAGTACCAGAAATCTCTCACCCGATCTAAGCAAAGACTGGAGTGATAGGCGAAGTACTTTGCAATGCCGTCGTTCTTTTAAGAGGATGCCACCCTTCATGCTTGGAGAAGGTTTAGGGGAACGTTTAAATGCCCTTTCTCTCGGAGATGACCAATGAGGCGGTTTGGAAACTGATTGCATGACCACATGCGAGTCATGGCGCCGCAGAGAGACTCAACCAACGTTGGAACCCTTATCCAAAAGCACGCGTTGTCCCAATGAACTTGCGGGTCCTTAATGTACCTCCTTTGGTGCTTGTCTGATCTCTGTCGATATTATTTCGAGTGCTTCCGTCCCGAACTCTATGTGCTGTACAGCGGCATGCGCCTAGTCAAGCGTCTTCGGATACAACGCTTAGGTTGGCTATGCGTATGGACACCATTGCTCCGGCCCGAAAAGTCTTCAAATCTGAGTGATTGGGACAACGCAACAGAGAACGGCCTAGGCTAAGGTGCGCAGCTGGAGGCAGCTGGCGAAAGATCGTGCTGGCTGGAGAGGCATGTTGGTTGAGGCCCAGGTCCACCCCGGACTGTAGCGCCACTAGAAGAAGAAGAAGAAGATTCCGTCCCGGATTGACGTTCCGTCATAAGACGACTGGTTTCAGAAATCTAATATTTTTTCATGTTCGCGACTGAGAAATCCTGATTTTCGATTCGAATACACCAACCTTGGTGATGTTGGAGTTGCTGTTATACTTTTTGTCTGACTCACGGTCACAAATTGCAACTCATGTCGTGTATAGGCTCGATGTCTCGGCAGAGCCTTACCAATCTGGGTTTGGAAAAAAACCGACTCGCGTCCTTGATTGTTAGAATTGGCGTGGTTCCTCTCGGTACACTAAGCATCTACAAATAGTCATTATTTTTGTCTTAAAGACACACCAGTGATTTGGAGGTATGAAACGTTCCTTCTCTTCGAGACTTAGCACGTCGCTCTGCAAGTAGTTTGGCAACATGTTCCCATCTTGTCACTATTCACTAAAAATCTCTCCAAACTTATGTATCGACAAATCGATCATTCCATCCACCGCGTCCACGACCAACATTTTGACCCTCTAATCAAAGTACAAAAGAATCACTGAACTAAAAAACAGAACAAACCAAGCCCACCCCACGCCCCGGTCGCGCACCAACCTGATCTGATGACAAATAAGTCCTTTGACCCAAAAGTCAAAACGAAAAAAAAAATGTACTGAAGCACTTCACCGCCTTCATTGAAATTTATGGTAAAGCATGGCCTCCATCTATTTTATGGCTTCTTATCACATGCTCAAGTCACAGAGTTTCATTTACAGCTGCCTGTCCTGCCCTCTCTATCTCCGCCCCCACCACCCGTCACTACCGTTGGGCTATCAAAATTCCGCCATGGACGCGGACAGAACGCGGATGCGAGAAGCAAAAGCGTCGCTCGTCCGTTTGATTTTTTATTGAATTTTTGCTTTATCTTGGCGAAAGGAATTCTTGTCGCTCGCACCTATAAAAAGAGTACAACCCCGAGATAATTTTTTCCTCTTCGTCATTTTTTTTTGTAAAATTAAGTGCAAATCACTGACTTTTAAAGCCCATCCACCTGGTGAACCGTCCCTCGTTCTCCTCCTCAACCTTCGCCTGAAGTCTTAACGACCTTCTCCACATTCACAGGATGTGTCAGGCAGGCAGGCAGGCTGGCAAATAACACACACAATGGTGGCAACTTAATTCCTTTTTGGTCATTTTTCTTTGCTCTATTTACACTGCTTTGGCACCTTGTCTCTCCACCACCCCAGGCACTCCCCCTCCCACACCTCTCCGTCGCACAATAAATGCCGTACAGTGTGACCTCATTTGAAGTTTACTACGACAATTAAAAGACGGTGTGCGGTGGCGAGGAGAGAGATGAAGAGAGAGAGAGGCGATGGTGTTGGTTGAGTAGAATTTTAAATCACCCATGCCCCGGCACCCAGCCTCACATCTGTGTCCTTCCCAGCTCAAGGAAAACCCTCCCACCAACCAGCCAACCGACTCAAACCGATTTGAAAATGTATGTGTGCTCTCAGCCGGAGGACGATGGACGGATGAATTTATGGAGGCGACCGAGCGAGCGTGTAGGACCAGCTGAAACTAATGAGCATTAATGGGCCAAGAGAACGCTTGCCAAGTTCAGTGCCTACTACTCCACTCTGGGCGACATCAAGATACCCTAGGACATAATAAATTTCCCGCATTAGGTGGCTCCTGTTAGCGAATGTCCTTTCGGTTTAGTGTCACCGCAGCCAGGACGACTTCTTGCCTTCGGCTTGGATAAAGCTTTGCGTTCTTTTTGAAAAGCTCCAAACATCACCAAGACCAGGCCAACAGCAGTGGTGGTGGTGACGGTGTACATCCGCCAGAATATCGAGGTACATACATTCAATATTCAAAGTGGAGGCGATTAGTGGAGTTTGCCTTTGAATTGCGAGCATGGCAAACTGTTTCGCCGTAAATTACCGAGCACATGCAAGCGCGCACACACACACGGCGGCCACTGTCACACGCACACGCGCGGTGGGTGAGGGTGCGCTAGGAGGTCTGGGAAGGGAATTTATGACACAGGATGTGATTTGTTTCACGATTCCGCTGTTGTTTGGCTGTCAAACACGCTATGTTGTGACTTCATAGCCGAACGGACTCGCTGTTGGCAAGGACACATCACGCAGTTGAGCCCGAAGTTCAAACTTCAAATCTAGGCCACACAACTATTGAGGTTTTGGTCCACTAAAATAACTTCCAAACCCCCCAAAAAGGCGCCCCACCTCGCCATCATTTACAAAAAAAACAAAACAACAGCGCAACGCAGCTGGCATGTGTCAAGCCTTCACAATTCATCAAAACAGCTCAATTAACATGGAATAGGTTACACTCTGGCAGACTTCCATTCAATTATTGTAACACACTGCCGCCACCGAACGGGTGGATTATTAATCCATAAACCCCGCCCCCTCCCCACATGAGGGAGGGAAATTCAATCTACCGACCGAGCAGCTCCTCATGTAACCACAGCACGCTGCATAATGAATGACAATTAAAATTCGTAAAGCGACCACATCAGCGTCATGCGACTATTACGCGCATCCACTTAATATGTTGAACGTAAATTTAGTGGCAGTTGTTGCTGATGCAACGCCACCTTCTCCACCCCTCACCGGGCACAGCCACATGTTGTTATTTCACTCGTTTTCTAATTATTTGAAAACTGTAACTGTCACTGTATCGATGGTGTGGAAATATCGATTATCCCTGAGGACAACATCGAGTCCGGTCTAGGACCGGCACACACTCCAGAATGAAGGGCACACTCTCTGGTGCCCTGAGGGATGAAGTGCTTCAAGTGGCAGTTTTGTGGTTGCGAACACACATTCAAATGAGTTCACTTTTGCGGAGTGCGGAATGTGTAATTGATTTCATTTAAATTAAAGTGCGCGCACTAACGTTGGCTGGCGACGATTGCCGTTCAATGCCAGACCGCACATAAGCCGTTTTGAAGGTCATTTCTTTGTTTTCAGGAAGCGGCTGAATAAATTGAAAGTGTGACATGTGGTCGGTAACACAGTGCATGAGCAGGCACGTAATCTGAGTAAACGATGTCAAATGATCTCTAAATTTAAAGTTGGGATATTTGTTCAAGTTTGACATTCGTTCATTCATTGTAAGGCTTCATTGCATAAACAAACAAATTTCATGACACTACAGACCACAGAGAACCAAAAAATAGCTTCTCTAAGCAATTACAGGAAGTTCGCAATTTTTATCTCACGAGTGGAGAGGTCCCACAGTTTATTTGCGACTCTGGACGGCAAATTTAAGAAGGTTTTCATACACAATAAGTTCTCTTAATATTTTTAATGGAATGAAGTGTAGCTGTAGAAAGATTGGAGATAACCATTTAGGTCAGCAATGGAATCTAAGACCTCCTGCAGTTGTGTTGACGGCCTTATCAAGTACGTCGCAACGGTACCAGACTTCAATTCATTCCAAAACACTGCATTGGCGCCTTGAGAATTGAATACCTGCATTCTTTATAACTTCTTAAAAAAAACTGCTGTTGGCTCGTGGCAAGACGCGGCAAAACTGCGACACTTTGATCCTTGTAGGCCCAATATGATGTGGTGCTGACTCTGAAGATGTTGGAAACTACCTTACTCTGGAGCAGTTGGAGACTGACTCTGCAGAAGTTAGAAACTGCCTTAGGAGCAGTTAGAATCTGACTCTGGAGCAGTTGGAAACGGACTCTGAAGTAGCAGGAAACTGACAATGGACCAGCTAACCCTAATTTCTATGATATCTAAAAATCATATCCAGCTATGCAATTTTTTTTTTCTGGAACTAAATGTTCTTCGAGTTCCCTGATCCACATGAGATCGAACAGCGTCAAGTGAAAATAATATCTTGGGTAAGGCTTTAGTCCACAAGGTACCAGAGTCTAGATTAAAATTTGAGCAGCTTTTCCCAATGCATCCTGAGAAAGCCGCTGCTGGATGTGAATCTCACGAAGCAAGCACGCCTTATGTCTTTAAAGCCATCGTCGTCAACAACGACCACAGTAGGTCCACGATTGTAAATTTCCATTAACTTTAACAAGATTGTGGAGCGGCTGAGAGTATGGGCATCGCTTTCACTTATGTACTCAGTTATGCGTCACAATCGAGGCAAAAAATAAAGCAATCTCCTTTTGGAGATGCCTGCTCATAACCCCTCAGACAAAACTCCCGCGTATTTTGTATCGATTTGGCTACAAAGCTCGCTTACACCTACTGAGGTGAAGGCGAACCTGATCGAACCAGAGGTTGTGGTAATTTTCAGAACGCCTATCAAATGCAATCTATATCTCGTCAAGTTTAATCGAAGCAGGTTCAAGTATCTCAACGTGGTATTTGTGAATAATGGGAATAGTCATGCTTAACTTTTCTATGAAATTACCAAATTGTGACTTTCTTTAAAATTATAGTCCACAATTTTTCTCACGTGTAAAGAGGACTGCGAACGTCGAGATTTGAGAAGCTTTTCATTGACAATTAGCAGTGTTGTCGGCAGCTTAAGGCGAAATTCATAGTCTACGCCTTCATAAAATGAAACATCCTTGTAATCCAGAGTAACCTCAAAAATACTAAATATTATCCACCGCCCAACATTATGTCTTGAATTACTTGAAAAAAATCAAAGACAATCCCTTTTGCAAACCACAACAAAAGTTCAAACTCCCCGCCTTCGAACCAAACAATATTTGAACCAACAACTCCACTCCTCCCCTCAGGCAGCCATCTTCAATCTCAGTCACTTGCATGTTAAGTCAAAATCAATGAGCAATTAGATACAATTAATCATCAGCTTCACTCCCAAGGAGTGCTGCACGTACATGCACTCGTGTGTGCAGCGCAGAATGAATACGTCCATGTCAGAGACCCTTTTCCGCTCGTAATTATCGCACTAAGTGCTGAGAGTCCTTTGCAGGAGTTGCAATTAGTACTGTCTGACAAAATCTTATATAACAACGTAATTAAGACTTCCGTTTGTTTCAGTTTTTGCTCCTCCTCCCTTTCTGTTTCTCCCTTGAGGTGCACGTCTCCTTCACCTACTTCGGTATGTCGCCTTCGAACAGGAAATCGTTGTTTCGTGGGTACGGCGCGGGTAGGCGGTACATTTCCGCTTAGCGTAGGTACTTGACGAAATTCATGTGATTTTCGGTTCCTTGGATTTCTCTTGTGTCGTCTCATCAAAATGTCACACTAGAGCATCAGGCGCTTGCCGCCTTCTCGCCCCACATTCTAATACTCCGACAGATTATGCAACTCCCTCAAAGACGAATGTTGTCCTTTTCGTCGTGATTTCTGTGCGCGTGCATTGTCTGTCACCCAAGTTCGGTTCTCAACCGTCATTCGCCTTTAATGACTTCAATAGGGTGCTCCTTGAAAGGAGGAAATTGTGAAAGAAAACTTTCCGCACCGCACTGACAGACTGAATGACGAATTTGGGGCGCTAACTGATGGTGCCCCCATGACGAGCGTAAAATTTTCAATTAATTGAGAGGAAGGATGCGCATGCACGCTCTTTGAGGTTCAAAGTTTGTTGCAAATTGAGACGACGTTGTGGCGATGACGGCACCGCACACTGCAGATATCGACAATTAATTGAATTGTAATCGATTGCAACTGAAATCAAAGGACAAGTCGAAGAAAACTTTCTTGAACTCTGATTTGTTGCAGGAATGGATTGCCAGCTCGCTGATTAGGTGGTAATTGGATCGATTTTCGAATCAGAGAGGGCTCGTATTGCAGTCTTGCCGCGAGGCAGGAAAACTATATCTCGTTTATAATTTTGAGAGTGGAGGAGTAAGAAACACTTTTTGAAAAGGTATCGTTTTGAGATGACACAGGATTTTAGTTCTCCTCATTGGAATGGATCATCGGTGGTGTTCCTTTAGGTTCGATCAGTGTCTAGTGGACAAGAAGTAGAATTCTAAAAATGAAAGGAGGCGTAAACGAAAATTTCAGATCTTGTAGTGAACCAAAGACACATTTGGTGGTGATCCAGTCCTTGCCTGAGCCGAAAAAAGTCACAACTAATAGGAACTTGTATTTTCCCTGGTTCACCTGGAATTTAAGCCAACAAGAATCCGACTTACACCACCACCGACACATCTGTAAGTCTATGGTCTCTAGGAGAAATAGAAAGAAGAAATTAAGTGTCCTATAGGCACATAACTCAACAACAAATCTCTCTTAAGACTTGTAGTTCATGGGGTCAGTCAGGAATCGGTTGACTGAAATGAGAACGCACACAATAAGGACAAATGGCGTAAATTGTGCTCAGAATTCAGGTCATGAGAGTTGAATGTACGCGCAAACAAGACAAGTTTTTGGACTGTGACCCAAAAATTTGACGTCAGAAAAGTTAATCAAAAGTAAGGACTTTGACCGATTCATTGTCAAAGAGAAGGAGATCCTGAAATAAGCGCTGTCATTGTCTGCTTCTTGGACTTTAAAAAGGACTGCAGCAAATGTTTGGTATGAAAGGAAAGCGATAATCATTTGCAACATTAACAGAAATTGACCATTTCCTTCAAAAAGTAGTCTTTTGCAAAAAATGTTGGAGAAGAACACATAAGGCTTCTTTGGAAGTTGATTTTAGAGTAAGCAGACTTTCGGAGACTCTGTGTGTCTAAATGAAAGTGGGACTAACTACTAACATTTGAAGAAAGGAATTTGAACAAAATGTTGCCTCTGAAACGTCTTGAAAAGACTTTTCGTGTTTGATTGAGAGGATTGCACTTTTCATTTTAACGTTTTGAAGACGATTCAAGACTGTTCCTAGAGAAGAAAACTGATTTAGCGCAAGTTTTGCTCGTGGGTTTCCTTCAGTTCACAAATTTAATAAATACATAGTATACAACAATACGTAAGACATCTGGTATTCTTTTTTCAATCATAGACTATTATGGCAGTTTTATTTCACTTAAAATCTTAACAGAAAATCAGTATCGTACCTCCGCGGAAAGAATGAGAGCTTGAACAACATCGGAAAACATTGAAAACTTACTTTCAATGTGAGTACTTTCCTAACGATGCTAATTGGCTACCTCTTGACCCTTTTAAACTTTTGTTTTTGTAGAGAACCGTGAAGGACCAATGCTAGACAACAATCTGAAATTGATTCAAGCACTTCAGACAAATACTTATCATCCAAATAATCCGTGATCTACAGCCCGCAACCATAAACTTTGTAGGGTTGGGGATGAAGGAGAGAGTTAAGCCAGATGAGGCAGCAGGCAGCTTCTTGAACGAAGTTATATTTCAAAATTAATGAGAAGGGTTGGTACAATTTTAATCTTGTCCATTTTGAAGAAGAAAACTTGTGTCGGACATACCTTGTCTTTAATTGGGAAAGTTAAAATCTCTCACGTTTCAATGGGCCTCTAAGAACGACTGTTCTCTTAGCAGCCACAATTCCCAAGGAGTTGTATACTCATTGGACAAATATGTAAAAATGAATATAAATTGTTTGGGACTACAGTTCTAAATGGGTGAGGGCCTGCATACTCGATTTTTGCCTGCCTTTACGGCCTTAGGGGAAATACGAAATTTGAGAAGTTTTCAGAGGCAGTTTGAGCGTTGTCAGAAAATCGAAAAAGATGGTGCCGTAAAGAAGTCGAGATGAATCTATGAATCCACTCCAGAGATCAACCTTGCGACTGACGTAATACATCACGGCCGTCACAAACATATAAACTTTCTCTGTTTACTGCGTAATCTCGTTTCGAGGCTTGCAGATTAAACACTCTTATTACGAAAACAGACTCAAGATTTTACTTGATTTTGCATTTGTGTCTTTTACAAAATCCAGATCGAATTCTTTTTTTTTTTTGCGTTTCAGTAAACGAAACCATCTATCGGACTATTGATAGACGGCAAATGTAGCACAAGAAAATTTATATCACATGAGGTTAGACGACTGCTTTATCGACAATTATAATGTTTTGACAGAAGTTCACAACAATTGGAACTTTATCGTGGGAAGCGACACTTTTCTTAGCAAGAAAGAGTTCTCGAGAATTTCATAAAAAAGGCTACATTTCGGTGGACATGGTTTTGTCCGACGTTCATAATCGAAGTGAATATGAACCTCAGTTTTTGTCAATCAATGAACTCGCAATCGATTTAGTGAACCGATAAAATTTTTAAAAATATGTTAAGAAGCAGAACATTTGCATCGCCTCTTTAAGATTCGAAAATTCTCAATTTCCATAACATTCCCAACCAACGATTTGAACAAAAAATAAACAGACAAACCAAAATGCAATTTCAAATATATTCCCTGTTTTTTTTTTTTTGTTAATCATCACTCACCATTTTGTGGAATTGAATATTGCAATGAGTTGTCATCATCATCGAATGTCTCCTCCGATTGTGATAATGGATATAAAAACTCCGTTTCCGATGATGATGCTGCCGATGAGACTGGAAATGATGGTGACGGTGTTAATACAGCCGACGACGATAACGATGACGGTGAGCCGCCGCCATGATTATTGTTATTATTGTGATTTGTGTGTTTTTGTGAATTTTGAAATGGTGATGCTGCATTAACTAAATTTAATGGAAGTATTGTTGTGGCAACACATAAACCAATTAAAAATATATAATTTTTTACAATCTTATTATTATGAATATTGTTAAGTTTAAATTTAAATTTTATTTTATAATTTGTTGTTGATTTTGTTGTTTTGCGTTTTTTTATCAGATTTGATGTAGTTGTTGATGGTTTTGCTGTATTGGCTGCTAGTCGACGACGAGGTTTTCTATTTATTATACTTTTATTTATATTCATATGTACATAACGATAAAATTTCGATAACGATGTGATAACTAATAACAACAACAGCAACGGTAACGTGGTGAATTTCTCTAATATCAATATTTTCTTCGTATTCATTTGCAGTTTGTCTTCATCATTTTCATCAGTTTCGGCCTTTTCTTCTTCCTCTTCCTCTTGTTGTAGTTCATGCTGTGGTGTTTTGTATTTATTATTACGCAGCGTTAATTTTCTAGTATTATTATCTAAATTTATTGTAAGTGCGGTGTTATTTATTTTGTTGTTATCGTTTATTTTATATTCATTTTCTTGTTTAGTTTCATCTACAATCTCATTTGTATCGGTTTCTGGCGTATTCATCATTATTTCTTGGTTGTTGTTGTTATTGTTGTGTGTTTTATCGAAATTTGTTATTGTTCTTGTATCGACAAATTTCTTCTTAACATTTTCTTTACTATCTATCGACCTTAGGCGGCCTCTTCGCCGTCGACGTGTGTAGTTATTTTTAACATCTAACGGTGATTCCAATGTGAAATCAACTGCTGACTCTTCATGCATCACATTTGTTTGCTCATCATCGGTTTGCTCATGTTGTTGTTCTTGTTTTTCGTGTTGTTGTTTTTGTGATTCATCAGATGATCTTAAGACTATCGTCGATGAAGAATCATCTTCAACAGACTTTAACAACATTTTCACTGAATGCTGTCTCATAGAGAAGTCCACAACATCGTTCACACGTCTCATTCGGTAATCTTGTTGTTGTGGTTTTTGGAAATCATAATCAAGATCGTCTTGATGTTGCTGTTTCTGTTGTTGTTGGTTTTCCTTTTGATGATTATCGATATTCCATGCTGACTGTAGTTGTTTTGGTTGCTTATTAGTTTTTGTAGTTGTTTCGTTTTGTTGTTTTTCTTGTTGTTCTGGCAACATTGGACCCATAATACACTCGCTAAATCGTTGTAAAATGTTTAGTTTGTTCTTCTTCAAATTTTCTATCCCTCCTTGTGATCTGAATTTTGACAGTCGATACGTTTTTGAAGATCAAACCGAATGACAGGATAGTCAGAAGACAGATAGTTGTCGTTTTGTTGTTGTTTAAGGAAGAAGGCGATTGCTTTCACATATGTTATTGTAATATACACGTAATTTATTTTGGTTGTGTTTGCTTTGTACACGTTTCTCTTTCAAATTAATCAGCAACAACAACAAAAAACGGGATAAATACCAGGGTGGAAATAAAGAAAAAACTCAAAAGTAGAAGAGAAGAAAGGAGGAAAAAAAAACAAAAAAAAACTTTACACTTTCCTTTCAGCCACCAAGTGTTGTTTCAGTCGCTGTGTCAATTTCAACGATAGGTAAGACATTTATCTGTATATCTTAACGGTATTTTTTCTTTTCGTTTCGCCGAAAAGATGCCACCACATAACACGACACCACACGATGGATTGAAGGGGATAGACAGAGAAACAGTATATTACACGTTTAATCGTATCATTCCTTTCTTTTGACACTTTTTAGCATTTTTTAGGAAATTTTTGAAAAAGGAATTTTCTGTTTTCACAACTTCTAACATTTACATGTTTTCAGAGTTATTTCGTCGATCAAAATTGCACACAAATCTCCTCATCCCAATGAAGGTGCAGCAGTTTTTGATGAGTTGCGACCTTCCATCCTTGAAGGATGCTGCTGCCGATGAGTTTTGAAAAAACCTTACACTCCGCTACAAGGGATCCATTGTGTTCCACACGAACGAGGCAGCAACAGAGACGAAAAGAAAAGAAAAAAGAAAACTGAATTCAGGTTTGTGTCTTCTCCACTTCGAAGTCTATTGGGAGAGTAAGAGAATTTCAAACTCTTCTTCGTCTTTGGCGTTGAATAAAATTTTTCGAAAAAGGAAAAACCGAAAAAAAATGTTTGGTATTGAAACGAGGACGACAAACGTTGTTAGTTCGCGTAACGCGAACAACTATTTTACAAAATTCTCGCTATTCTTCAATTCAGCTAGAGGTAAACTTTTGCTGTATCGCTTTTGTGGATGACAACGTTGACGATGTTGGTGTTGTGATTCTGGTTGATGTTGTTGTTGTTGTTGTTCTTATTGGTGTTAGAGGCAGCGACAACAGCAGAAACGGCGACGACAACAGCGGCAGCGACGGTAGTAGCAATTGCTTCAGCAGCGACAACGGTGGCAATTGAGGTGGCTTGAATAGCTGCTGCCATTCTGGCTTGTGGATTCTCTTTGATTTCGCTCAATTTTTCGCTGACTAAACGAAATGGGCGAGAGAATCATTAACCAGTGCGCATAATCCCTCTGCTCTGTTTTGAGTTTGTGCTGTCTCTTTGATGGAGAAGGAAAAGCTTTTCCATTTCTTTTTTTTTTCTTCTTCTTCTTCACACACACACACACTCGTAAGTGTTTGGTTGGTTTTTCGTTTTTCGCTCAGTTGTTGTGATTTTTTACTCCGAAATGTATGTACATACACCACCTTCTAAATTAGGTACAAAAACACAAGACGAGAGATTTTCCTTGGGTTTTTTTTTTTCCTGTTCTTCTACTGTGTGCTTAACGGTTTTTTGTGATACACATGTGTGTGTATCTGAGAGGTGTGTGTTGTTCAAAAAAAAAAGGAAACTCTGAATCTTTCGATTTTTTTCCCTGTTTCAGTTTTTTTTTCATTCGCAAAAATTTCTGATGCGGTTTTTTTCAGGAAAGAGTTGTCCGACAAAAACACAGGGGCAGATATCCTTTTTTGTGGGAATTGCGTAACACAAACTTTTACTATCCCGTTCACGAGAGTTTAACGGTTTTTCTGCGTTTTTTCGGGTTTACACTCTGTGAATTGTTATGTAACCCAACACGGTGGGGGGAGGGGAGAGGTTTTCTTATCAAGAAGGAGAGATGAATGTATCCGTGTCCTCCTCCTGCACCATATATATACTGTATGCGGTAGCGAGGACTCTCAAACACTTTGTTTTTGTTTAAACTAGAACGTTAGAAGCTTTAACAATTGTTACAAGAGTTGGACTGCAAGGATATCCTTTATTTTTGTTTTATTAAAATTTTAAACTTCCTCTTAATTTTTACATAGCACACCACGCACTAAATCGCACACACACTCACTCATGCACAAAATGATTATAATTTGTTAGATTTTCTTTTTTTTCACATCTTTTCTGTGTATATGTATGTTAAGGATATCAACGCAGAAGAGGCGGCGAAAGAGGCAAGCAAAACGCACACCCTATGCGATTATATAAAAAATATTCCTCGTTCGCTGTGATGATGGGGCTTCACAACAATTCTTCACCGAATTTGAAAGGACCTCCGCAGGACCATTTCTTTTATTTCCACCCGCATACTGTTTTTCTTTTTGCACTTTTCAAATTTTGAATTTTCTCTTGTGGATTTTCTTGAATTTTTGTTTCTTTTTTTTTTTTGTAAATTTTTTTTCTTATTAGATAACAGACACACACACTAGGTTAGGTTAGGAGAGAAGTATAGAATGTATTGTCGGTCCTTTGATCAGAATGGACGCGCACAAACTGATTGTATTGAGAAAAGTGACGGCATGTCCTTATTGCCAGAGAGGATGGTTAGTGGTTGCCTATTTGAGCTTTCAAACCGACCCACTCCCTCCATCCGACATCCCTCTCACCAGGATATCTGTGACAGTGTGGGAAAACTGTGTGTGTGTGTGCCGCGATGGCTGTATGGGCTTTTCCGAAATGTAGGGAACTAGGTAAACTGAAGTAAGGCAGCAGGAGCAGTGAGAAAAAAAAAACCTCCAACTCAGCGAAATCACATACCGGTGGTGTACCTCGATTTCGCCGAGTTTCTCTTCACTGTTTTTGTTTGCTCACACACATCCTGCCTGGCTGCCTGCCTTTATCGTCGTCGTCAATTGTGTTTTGGTTAGTTTTTTGCGCATGTTTCAGCACTAGGTCATAGTATAGTAAGGGAATCTCTGAACAGCGCGTGTAGAGTAAAGAAGAAGAAAAAAGAAAAGATTAGGCGCTTTTTCGAAGCCCATGTATACCCGAGGAAGGAAAGCGGACGAAAGAAAATAGGAACGACTTAGATTTGATGATAAATATTAAATCAAATGTGTGAGTTGGCCGAGTAGTGGTGGTGGTGGGGGGGGAGGGGAAGTGTTAGAAGAGGTTCCTGCATACGTGTGTGTGCGTGTTTGTATGTGCGAAAAAAGCTGAGTTGTGAGTTAAAAGCTCTTTGTTTGACTTTTGCCTATATGTCTTTGGTCTCAATTGCAGAAGAGGACATGTCAAAATTTTCGTTTTACAAATCGATCTCAAGGGGAGGCCGCAATGTGCCCAAAACATACATCACATCCACAGAGAAGCTTTATTTCAAACAAAATTTAATTGAATCATAAACAAATGCGTCTCATCTATTTGACAGGATACTTGATATCCATGTTTCCTGGCGTCAGCCAGTCCGGTGCGTTCTCCAGATTGTAAACAGACATGCCTCCGGTGATGGCCCAGACATAAGTGACGATCATGGTAATGAGCAAAGGGCCCAAGCCCCTTCTCATCTGAAAAGAAATTCCACTCCACCCTTCAACAATCACCTCACACACACACATCACTTACCAATTCAATTGTGTGTATATTCATAAACTGCGTAACCATTGAAATTGGCATCGAACTGGTTGGCATTAAAAATGCCAAGCTTGAAGCTAAGCAACCGGGCAAGAGAAAGTACAGGGGATGAACCTTCGATTTCAAAGCCTTAAGGGACAGATTTCATTTTCATCATTTCACACTCATCGTCCAGACTCTAAAGGCTTACCAGTTGCATAAGTCCAGGAGCAGTACCACTCATTACGGCAAAGTTGCAAATGTAGTTTGTACAGGCCACAATGAATAGAATTGTCTTCAAAATGGCAATCTTATGGCTCTTTTCGCCGTGAAAACTGTCCAAAACGTAACCCAGGGATTTGTTGAAACCCATTTTTTTGAAAGCTATCTCAAAGGTTGCCGAAAAACCTGCAAACAGGCAAAACTCTGTGAAGATCTGATTGTAACGAGATGCATTTTGTGACATTACCGACGATAAAAATCAATTCCCACAGCACCAAGTCGTTGGCCACCTTCCATGTCAAAATTCCAGGGGTTTTTGCTGATGATTTCTCTGCGGAATAAGACATTTAGGGAAGAAGATGTGAGTGTGATGGCGGGTGGCGATTTTTTTTTTCAAAATTCGGCTCTGCTGGGGACGGGTACATAGGACAAAAATACAAGACTCTGAAAACACGTAAGTAACTAACACCTTTGTCATGCTTTTAGGCCCGATACGCAGAAGTGATTTTTGAATGCGTGATGACGCGGTTACATGCGGGAATTTTTGACGCCGCCGTTGGTATCTTTGGCGGAAACAGTTGAGAAGGTTCTTCTTCCCTGAGAGCTTCCAGCAAATTATGTGAAGAAGTGAATCTTCACTGCCTCTTCAAAATGAATGAAAGGTCAGTACCCACTTCCCATGCCTCAGCAGAGTCGCGTTTTGTAAAAATGAAACATTTATAAATTTACCATCCCAACAAAAAAGAAAATTGAGTGCAGCTGGCAGCATGAACATTATAACAACACTGAAGGCCAATGGGGATGAATTAGTAACCTCCCTGCAAAACACCAATCCCCACTCTAACTCCATCTCAAGATCATAAATTGAACTTTGCGTGCTTACTGATTGAGCTTCTCAGCCCAGCCTCCTGTAAACTCAGGCTGTCTTGTTATCATCAGCACACTAGCCATGGCGAGGACAAGAAATGCAAAAGTCTGGGCCACAGTTATGGAACCCATGGCGTTAAGGGCGTCCTTGCTGAGAGCAATGGCTGCGTCTTTCGCTTCTTGACTAATAACTGCTGCTTGATGCTCGGGGCTATTTGGTCTGGAGAATACAATCACAAATGGATCAGGATGACAGCTGCAAGCCTACATACCGAAACACCCCAAAATATACAATTTGCATGAATACCGTCACCAGGATTATGTTCAAAATGGATGGTGGCATTCCGTAGCGCAGAAATTTCCCAAATGACACAGTCTCCTCGGAGTTTGGAAATTGCCTGCAAGAAGACTGAGTTCACTGGGACATATTTTGCAGAGAAGTTTGAATGCCCTCAACTTATCGTACATGTCCCTCATGATTGTGTTGGCTGTGGTGCTTGAAAGCGTACATCCTCCGGCCAGAGTGGCGATATATGCGATGCTCAGGTAGAAGCCCATCACGATCATTGTAGGCGCCCTCCTGCAAAGAGACGTGAATTCGCTTCAGAAACCCAATCAGATGAGTCAGAGACATTTACTTGGAGGGAACGTCATCCTTTGTCTCAGCCGTGTGCAGCTGACAAACCCCAATCTAAAAAGGAAAAATTAAAGGAAAAGGATATATGCTATGCAATTTGAATTACTCTATCTAAATTCGCCAGGATGGCCCTTGTGAGGAAGAACATAATTGCCGCCGCGATACCGTCTGATAGCAAAATCGAAAGGACTGCTGTTAGGAGAACGACAGCGATGTGCAGGCTGAGTGGGACATGATAAGGAGTAAAAGGAAGCTTCAAGCTGAGTGCGGGTGTTGGGTAACTTACCAGCGTACACTGGGTCCGAAAATTTGAATGAATATAAGGGCTTCACGCTGATGAAACTTGGTTGCCTCCAAGCAGGTTAAGATGAGCATGCCAAGCACAAATTCAGCTACAAGGGGATGAAAGTAGGTGAAACACACTTCTTCGGATTGCTGTGCCAGGAGAAATCAATCAAATCAAGATTTATAATGCATCCTTAGTTTGACAATTACCAAGATATTTTGCAGGGGAAAGAAGCCAATCGGAAGCATGCAAATCAATCCAGTTGGAAGGGACTCTGAAATGAATGTTATCAGCATGAGAATGTTGATATACACCATTCGATTGGCCTGGAAAAATCATGACATAATGAATTCTAGAGAATTGAAGCATTGAAGAATGTACATACAACTTGGTCCCCGAAAATTAGCACAAGACTACCGTAGAGCACTGGCATCAGAGCCAGAATCCATCCTCTCCAATGAACAGAGATACAACTTACAACGTTCGGATTGAGAGATCTGGGAGGAAGAAATTGAAAGAGTTTGTGGACGAAACTCTTGCGAAACTTACTCCGTGTCCATGTTTATAGGTGTGAGAGTCTTGAAAGCCTTCCTTTTTCAAGAACAACTTCAAGGAGCGACTGAAAAAAAATATGACACAAATCTCGGGGAAGACATAAGAACAATTAGTTTTCAGTACTTGATTCAGAGGAATTTGAAAAACTGGGTAGATCAGAATTGGTCAGATTCTGCGCGGTAATATAAGACTTGAATGTATTGAGTGGTCACCAAAACGCCCCTAGATGGCTCTGAAATTTAGTTCTTGAAGTGACTGCGTTTGACAATGTTATAGCTTCCGCGTAAGATGACATTTTCTGATAGAATGGAACTACAGTTCACAAGGCACCATGGCCTTGCTTCTTCAGTAACTAATCGTGTTGTGGGAACTTCAGGTGTTTCACGAGTAGCGGGGACCTACAAATTTTTGCCAACTCCAATCGGTGAGATCTGAGAAGCTTTTCATAGACAATCAGTACTCCTTGAGAGGTGTAAGCAATCCAGAAGATGTGCTACTAAGAAAAATGTGAGGTTTTCAGTCAGGGAATCGAACTTGGGACCGTGGAATGTGAGTCGACAGCTGCTTCATAGTCAGTATTTCATGCAGAATATGACATAAATGAGATCTTTAGAGATGCCTAAGCTATCTGGAGGTCTGCCAATCCGAGATCCTTTCCTCTGTGATAGCCGTTTTCGAAACTTACATCACCGAAAACAGAGCTTGAAATTCGCGAAAATCAGTTTTTGACGATCGTTCCCGGAGGATAAGGGTAATCGTGCACAGAAATTTGTTTTACGTGATCACCTGCCTTGACGGCCTTACATCAAAGGGACAATTTTCCCATGAGTCGTAACTAACGCAAGGCTACGCGTCTCAGTTACCTAGGTGAGAGCATGTTTAATGGACAATTCTTCACCTTAATGGGGAGTTGGAACCTTCTATCACCTCTGCCGTTCTACGGATCACAGCAGCGGGTTGCAATGCAACTCCACGATCAGCGGGGAGTTTCCTGTAGCCTCAAGTCCTATCAATAGAAATTAGACCAGCGAACTCTGTACACTTTCCCCGGCTCTGGACGCGTTTTTCGATATTTAACCACAACCACCACGACACTGTCCACAAGGGACCTTACTGCACGGTCGGGCGGAAAAAAAGTTCCAGGAGCCAACTTCTGACCTCCTGTGATACAAGAACACAGCCACTGGTCAAGTTGTTACTACCAATATGGTTCTCTTAACGCCTGGGCCTTCTTGCCGCCAATGCACTAAACGGACCTTGTCATTGTGCACAGTGATTGGTTCAATTTTTGATTTCGTTTCCACCGTCTCTACTGTCATAACACGGAAATCAACCTTTAAGTCCTCTGATCATAAAGTGTTTGAAAAACCAGAAGAAAACAAAACGATTTCCACATTCCTCATCCATCCCTCATCAAAAAGCATCACATCTATTGCCCCTCCAAGTCCTTCACAGTGGACACTTAAGAAAATTAATTCTTAATTCCGAATACAAGCGGCTTGATGAACCCAAACAACTAAGCAAACTATCAAGAAAGTTACAGTTACGACCATGCCCATGACTTGTCACCCGCTTACAGCTCCGCCCATCACCGCCTCGGCATCAGTCTTATGTCCAAGAGTTCGCCTCCCCTGCCCAGGAGACACATCCTTTATTCTCCATTCACAAACCTAACCTTTGCTTGAGGACTTCTCACGGAGTGTATGTAAGTACAGGAAATCCCATAATAAAAACCCCATCCCCCATCGCCCACCATCCGACTCCTCCCTCAGGTTGTGAAGTTCTCTGCAAACATTCTGGCAACAAAGTTGTAAGCCGAAACTCTTTGACAACCATTTGCCCCTCACCAAAAACCCCCTGCGCCTGCCCCCTAGCGCACTCCATAGATGACGTTTTACAGCTCACATGTGACCTTTTTGTTGTGGACCCCACCAAGCACCGTCTTTATCGCCAAACATCCCACATTTGAATTACTCACATTAATTCCGAGGCCCATTCTCTGTCCGATTTAATGTGGTCGCCTCTCTCCTGGCGTGCACGCCGCCAGTAGTCCTGATTGCGAGCAGTGGCCGGCGGGCGGGTGGCGGCGGCGGCGGTGGCGGCAGCGGCATCGGGTGTCGGCCGTGTGAGAAACTGAGAGAATTTGGCCTAAATTCGTGTGCCAGGCCAACTCTAAGCGCTAAACCGCGCCAGCACGGAGGCAAATCGGAGGCCGTGGACTTTTCAAGACAAAAGTCAAAGTTGCTGTGTGCAGAGGAGAACACACTCGGCACAGCGACCGCGCGCACCACAGAAGGAGCAAGAGAGACACGGCACGGGCCACCAGTGCTAATGAAATATCCTTGCTTCGCACGGAAAGGAAATGTTTTTCCTCGTTTCTCCTCGATTTTCCACTATTTTATGATTTTTAATGGCTGGCTACGGGGCACATAAGGATGGAGGTGTACATACACATGAATAAGCGCGTTCCACGGCCTCTAATTGAACACGAAAGTGTTTTTGGGAACCTAAGCCTAAGCATAAGGATGACTGGAGGGACTTTTCGGGAATTTTGTTTTTGTTCGCTTTTGATTTCCGATGTGCGTGTGTGTGAGTGTGTTGGGGTTTCTTTATTTTATTCTTTCATCATCTCCGCACCAATGGGATGCGAGGGAGGGGGTAAGTGAAAGACGATAGCATAAATATTTGCCATGTCATGACCTTCCGAGTGGACCTCTTAGGCAATAAAACCTTGACACAAGGGATTTGGTTCCTGAGGAATTGAAGATGTAGAACATTTCGAGAGAGGGGGGAGGGGATGTCTCAAAGTGACTTAGCCTTCGAGGCATTAGTGCATCTTTGTGACGCTTAGTTTGACGTAAGAGATACAGAGAAAGGATTTCCACGTCTGGAGGAAAGATTTAAACGAAGTTGCAACATCGAAGTAGACAGTTTGGGGGGTATTTGCAGACCTTATGACGAGATGAAGCAGATGGGACCTTCTGCGGGCATCTACGGACTGAAGAGAGAGAGGGGTCATAGGAAAGAAATGGGTAGATGCACTTGCTAGGGATGTGTCGGAAGTAGATGAATCGTTATCCCTGGCATATGAAAACAAGATTAAGCTATATATCAAGGAAATTAAACCAGGAGAAAGCTATCGAGTAACACAGAGAGAGCATCAATTTGAGAGAAAGAAAACAAGGGTGAGCTCTGCAAAGAAGGTACCTGCCACTAAAACCTCTTTCCTGTGCACGATAATCAGACGCGGTCTAGTCACTACACAACCAAGACCTTCGCCGTCAGACTTTCCACACATTCCTCAATGTTTAAGCACCTCTCCCCACCACCAGGCATTCCACATACGCCCCAGTGTCAGAGCTTTTTGGCTGCCGTCAGACGTTATACATGCGCCCTGGTGTCTAACGTCTCTGCCTGCTAACGATCCACACATACCCCAGTGTCTTAGCATTCTGTCAGATGTCCTCTTAACGTAGCCTCCCTGTCTGACATCAGAAGTTCAACGTACATTGCAGTATCTTATCACCTCTGCCTGCCATTAGATGTTCCACATACGCCCCAGTGTCTGAACAGCTCTGCTTGCTGTGAAACGTTCCACATTCGTCCCAGTGTCTGAACAGCTCTGCTTGCTGTGAAACGTTCCACATACGGCCCAGTATCGGAGTGCCTCTGCCTGCCGTCTGTCCCAAGTGCTTAGCACCTCTGCCTGGCAACAGACGTTCTGGGCATCGCTGCCTGCGATTAGATGTTCTACATACTCCCCAGTGTCGGAATGCCTCTGCCTGCCGTCTGTCCCAAGTGCTTAGCACCTCTGCCTGGCCTGGCAAACGTTCTGGGCACCGCTGCCTGCCATTAGATGTTCCACATACGCCTCAGTGTCTGAACAGCTCTGCTTGCTGTGAAACGTTCCACATACGTCCCAGTATCGGAGTGCCTCTGCCTACCGTCTGTCCCAAGTGCTTAGCACCTCTGCCTGGCCTGGCAGACGTTCTGGGCACCGCTGCCTGCCATTAGATGTTCCACATACGCCTCAGTGTCTGAACAGCTCTGCTTGCTGTGAAACGTTCCACATACGCCCCAGTGTCTGAACAGCTCTGCTTGCTCTGAAACGTTCCACATACGGCCCAGTATCGGAGTGCCTCTACCTGCCGTCTGTCCCCAGTGCTTAGCACCTCTGCCTGCGGTCATACATTCCACATACGCCACAGTGTCTGACCACTTCTGCCTGCCGACAGGACCCAGTTCGTTAGCACCTCTGCCTGGCCTGTCAGACGTTCTGGGCACCGCTGCCTGCCATTAGATGTTCCACATACGCCTCAGTGTCTGAACAGCTCTGCTTGCTGTGAAACGTTCCACATACGCCCCAGTGTCGAAATGCCTCTGCCTGCCGTTAAATGTTCCACATACGCCCCAGTGTCTGAACAGCTCTGCTTGCTGTCAATCGTTCCACATACGCCCCAGTATCGGAGTGCCTCTGCCTGCCGTCTGTCCCAAGTGCTTCGCACCTCTGCCTGGCAACAGACGTTCTGGGCATTGCTGCCTGCGATTAGATGTTCCACATGCGCCCCAGTGTCGGAATGCCTCTGCCTGCCGTCTGTCCCAAGTGCTTAGCACCTCTGCCTGGCCTGGCAGACGTTCTGGGCACCGCTGCCTGCCATTAGATGTTCCACATACGCCTCAGTGTCTGAACAGCTCTGCTTGCTGTGAAACGTTCCACATACGCCCCAGTGTCTGAACAGCTCTGCTTGCTCTGAAACGTTCCACATACGGCCCAGTATCGGAGTGCCTCTACCTACCGTCTGTCCCCAGTGCTTAGCACCTCTGCCTGCGGTCATACATTCCACATACGCCACAGTGTCTGACCACTTCTGCCTGCCGACAGGACCCAGTTCGTTAGCACCTCTGCCTGGCCTGGCAGACGTTCTGGGCACCGCTGCCTGCCATTAGATGTTCCACATACTCCCCAGTGTCTGAACAGCTCTGCTTGCTGTGAAACGTTCCACATACGCCCCAGTGTCTGAACAGCTCTGCTTGCTGTGAAACGTTCCACATACGCCCCAGTGTCTGAACAGCTCTGCTTGCTGTGAAACGTTCCACATACGCCCCAGTGTCTGAACAGCTCTGCTTGCTGTGAAACGTTCCACATACGCCCCAGTGTCTGAACAGCTCTGCTTGCTGTAAAACATTCCACATACGCCCCGGTATCGGAGTGCCTCTGCCTACCGTCTGTCCCAAGTGCTTAGCACCTCTGCCTGCCGTCATACGTTCCGCATACGCCCCAGTGTCTGATCACTTCTGCCTGCCCAAATGCGTTTGAACGTGTGCCAATCAGCAAAAGGGAGCTGTGCCACAGCGCAACGGACATTTCAAGCTTCTGCAAGGATCAGCTCAGCAGGAGACCCTCTCGAACGACTACATCGCAAATAATAGCAATGTACGTTGCAGTTTGGGATTCGGTGAAGGACCTCTGAACCGTGTGTAACCTTCGCCATATTTTGGCAAGGATATTCTTGGAATTTTTTAAATCATTTGAAAAGCAGGTAAAAAGAATTGGTCGTGAAGTAAAAGGGGGGCAAATCGAGGAAACATCTCGCACAGAATGCAACTATCGAGAGCTACAACCTTGAAGCTGGTCCACCTCGGGCCAGACATTATCTCGACGAATGCCATCCATTGGTGTGGGATGCAATTGCTCAGGGTCAGGCTCTTCAAGGATCGCTGACCTGATGATGAAGTCAGGAGGAGTCAAAAAATTTCTGTTCGATGAATTGTTCTGTCAGCGTAATGAAGGGGGAGTGGCCAACTATGAATGGCTCAGCCTTATCGAGCGAATAAACAGCTCTGCTTCAGCTAGAAGGTCTTCATATTCAAGCCTCCTGGTTCAAGAAGAAAAGTATGAGAACGAAGTAAGCACTGAAGCAGGACATGACGATTGAAAGCGACGTGCCAAACACCCTAGCTCAGGTACCAATTTTCCATCAGTCGCTGAACTCATTAAGTATGCACTAAAAGTTTCGAAAGATCCTCCTGACCAGAGGAATTTACTGTTTGAGTAAGAAAGCCCCCCAGACTTAGGACTAAAAGTCGCAAAAGAAGACTGTCAGGAAAGGAACTTTCCTTCAATTAGTCCCCACCGGGAATACAAGACAAATGACCCAGCACCTAACCGAAGTCAATGCATCCATCACTCAAAAGCTAAGTCCACCAGATCCTCCATAGATCACAACACAAATCCCTGCCGTGCATCAATTTTCCCTGAACCACAGGCAGGTACAAGAAAATGACTCCCTCTGCACAAATCTTCCCTTCACTCCATAAAAAAACCGCCGTGGTACATGTGTTTTTGTTAATTCTGAACACCACCCCACGTCTCTATGAATCTCCGCCGCCACCCTTCCTCCGGCTGATCTCTTATTCAGTCCTTCTGCCTTGCAAACTATCCATAAAACGGGACATTTTTTCAGTGAAAAACTTTAAACAGTAAAGAAACTCTAAACTAAATGAAACAAAAACAATAATCACACGGTCGGTACGGCTCGGTGTATCCTTTCTTTTCGGCGAATTCTGTCACACATACACACACACACGAGGAGAAAAGAGCAAAAGATTCACATCTCACACCCTCCCTCCCACGGACAGCAGAGCATAAAATGAATAAAGTAAACATAACTGGCAGGCAGGTATGTTAGGTGGCGGCCATCTGCAAGGATGCGCGGGGAGCAGGGGAAACTAAACCGACAGACCGACCGACCCCCCTAACTGCTGAACAGAAACAGATTATTTGGAGCACCTAGTTTCCTAGGCATGCGAATTAATTTTCGCCTGCTCGCTCGTCGTCTTCTCAATGTGGCATGGCAGGCAGGACAGGACATAATTTTCGTCGTCGTCGTCGTCGTCGTGCACAGAAAATCTCTGCATTGTCCTGATACCATCCCATAAGTCGCACACATACACGCACACATTCCCATCGAGGCTCTCTCTTGTGTGGTGAAAGGAAAAAAAGCTTTTTTTCCATGAGCTTAAATGGCCACAAAAGGATTTTTGTCCTCTGCCGAGACGCCGTCGTCATCGTCATCGTTGCTGCTCCTGCTCCCGCTGGAGGTGGCAATGTTTCGTTCATGATGTTGTCAGTTAGCAATTTCTGCAATTACCTCGTGAGAGGAAGCCCCAAACAAGCAATACACACAAACACACGCATGGTCGGCATGTCCTGTTCGCCCTCGTGTCCTGCCTGTCACATCGTGTCGTCGTCGTTCATTTGTTTTGCTTGTTTCTTGTGAGTCTCTTCTCTCATTTCGGCTCCTTGTTCGTCTCCTCTTAGGATGTACCCAAGAATATCCCTCGCCCCACCACCGCTCGGCCGGTCAGGACGAGGGCAAGACCGACGGAAAGCCCTTGCGAATGGATAAACAATTTGTGTGCACTTTAATTAGAGGCGTTTTTATTTTTTTTTTCTTCTTCTTTTTTCATGTCCTGTTGTTGTTTGGAGAAGGATTGCAATTCTTTTGTTGTGCTCGGTAGTTCTTCCAACCGCCCGCTTGAGGGACGGTGGGTTTCTCAGGGACACACGAGGAGCAGAGGGCGTTTCGCAACTGTGACAACAGGACAAACAGCATGAATGGGGCACACACGTGGTAAAGAGTTTGAATTTGACTCGGTCTCTGTGTGTCTGTGTGTAAGCTACCGGGTGTGTGCACGTGTAAGTGCTCTATATTTCAAGGGTACATCCTCCGAAACACACCCATGTGTGCGGAGAACAATATGATGCAGAGTAGTGGCTTGATTGTAGCTTGTAAATGGAAGTGTTTCGTTCGCATCTCTGTTCGAATTCAGTCAAGAAAAGGATAAGTGCGCACATTTACTGGGAAACAAGGACCAGAAAAGGTGGAAAGGAATCTTTTTTCCGCTGCGCGATAAAATGTTTTCACTTCCAGCTGTCACGGGCGGTTGGCGGTGGAACTGGGGGCCATCGGTTGGCGGCGATGGGAAGCTGTGAAATTTGCTGTAAGTGCATCCTGGAGTGGTGTGGCCATGAATGACGATGCATTGTATTGTTTACTTTGTGATTGATGGTGGAACGGTGTTGTAACACAAATAGACACACACACACGCGCGCGAAATTTGTGTCTCAAGGCCTTACCGCCTTGCAATGACAAATATCGCGTTCAAGGATCGAATTCTATGTGATCCTTGAAGATGATTCAATTGGAAGAGATGCGAAACGCATTTGGAAATGGAATTTGAATGGAGACGCAGCATGATTAGATGCAGGCATGTTTTATGCGATTTCTGGAAAGGTATCTGAAGGTGTTCGGGATCTTATGCCTTACTTAAGAAAGCCACTTACTTTGACGAGCGCAGGCAGACGTAAGTGGCTAAGGAGAAGGCTTACAAGGTGAATATGGTCGAATAGCGAGTCTGCTCATGGATTTCAAGACCGCATACAACAGAGACGAGCTATGCTTACAATGCTACGCGTTCTAACTCGTCAGATTTTTTAGAATGACGACAAAGAACTTCCTTTAAGGAAGGCCACGCGCAATCATGTGCCTT
This sequence comes from Eristalinus sepulchralis, assembly GCA_944738645.1. Classification (NCBI taxonomy): domain Eukaryota; kingdom Metazoa; phylum Arthropoda; class Insecta; order Diptera; family Syrphidae; genus Eristalinus; species Eristalinus sepulchralis. The sequence goes on along the minus strand of OX122886.1, from coordinate 4,322,350 downwards.
TTTTAACATCATTCTAGAGAATATCATGCGAAACCAATAATTCAAGACTGAGGGCACGATTTTTTAAAAGTCCGCTTAGTTGCTGGCTTACGTGGATGGCATTGACGAAATTGAACGAACAACACAAGTCCTCAATGACGCGTTCGTCGGCTTTGAAATAGAATCGGCTAAAATGGGCCTAGTGGGAAACGTGGAGAGAGCAATGTGTCACCATGAATGGACGCACAACTTTCGAACAGTCAAGGACTTCATTTAGCTTGGCACCGCATTGAGTAGGGACACTAACGTGTGTACCAAAATCAAGGGTAGAATCGCTCTTGTCAATCTCTATTTCTCTAGGATTAGGATTCAAGTGACAACGCCCTCTCGCGAGAGACCAAGCTGGCATTGTATAGGACCCTCATCATTCTTGACCTTTTCTACAGCGCAGTAGCTTGGAATGGAGAATGTAATTTCGAGGCAAAAGTTCTCCATGTGATCTTTAATCCTGTTTGTTTTGAAGGCATTTAAATGAGAAGAAGGGGGAAGAAGAAAGAAGGAGAAGGAAGAAGAGAAAAGAAAAAAGAAGGGGGAAGAAGAAAGGAAAAGGAAGAAAGAAGAGGAGAAGAATGAGGAAGACGAGTAAAATGAGGACGAGCAGGAGAATGAAAAAGAGGACAAGGAGGAAGAGGAGAAGAAGGAGGAAGAGGAAACGAAGGATGAAGAGGAGAAGAGAGGGTTATAGAAGAAAAAGAGGGAAATGGAGAAGGCTTTAGGCAGACTCTCTAGGCTCTCTAGGCTCTACAGTGACATTTGCCAAGCGTCTAAAAAAAACAATACTTAAAATGGTAAAGTCATGTAGAAGGAGGGGACAACTCTTCTATTTCCAAAGAGTCTTTGAATCCGAGTCATTGAAACAATACAGCAGACGCTGTCCTCGTCTGAGATGGAGTTCGCATATGGAAAAGGACCTCAACCAACTTCGTCTGCGAATTAGCAGAAGAAGGCAAAGATTGTCCTAGGTGGAAATGCAAGTTCATCTCCGACTGTAACGCCATTTGAAGAAAAAGAAGAAGAAATGGAGAAGAGAAGCTGCAGATACGCAAAAGTCTAAAGCAACCCCAGGCCGAAGAGTTGCAGGAGGAAATTGACCCATATATGTACATATTTCGAATTCTTCTGAAATGTTTCCTTCTTCAATTTTGTTTTTTTCGGAAAATTGAGCTATTTCTCGTATTTCGGCGTGTTCGAGTTTTGGACTTAAGAGTTCTTGTCCCCAACTCGTGTGGGAAATGTGAAAAATTCACAGATCTTTCACTTGCCAAAATTTTATCTCAGAGCGTGTCTTAAATTGATCGCAGGCAACTGTGCTAGAGATCACACACATCCCTTATTAGAAAGTTTTTGTTTGATACTTCATCATAGTCCTGAGCTTGATTTAAAAACCCAACAGAAGTTGGTTTAGGTTTTGTAAATCTTTGGCTTTGGAGTTGGAAATTTAAACGAAAATTAATTAGATGAACACCAAGTGGGTCAAAAATTCCCCGCAACATGAAGACAAGCCATTTGGTGATCTACTCTTGCCCTCTTGAAGGAGTTCATTTGGAACAGAAAGTGGAAAATGTCACGGTCTATGAAGAAGGAGGTGATTATCCCTTCGCAGCACCGATGCGAATCACACAACTCAGTGGTTTCTTGAAATTCAAGTTCAATTCTGCTTCCACATCTTAAACCCTCCCTCTCCTTCGAACCCATATGAATAATGAATCCGAAACAAAGACACTCGATCCTTTACCAAACCGCAGATAAGGATTACGTGGTTAAACTAGGATTTACTACCCCACTCCACAATCCCAACACCCACCACACCATCCGTCTGCCGAAACTGAAAACTCCTCTGATCCAATTTGCCAAAGCCCCATTATCATATATTTATCATTTGTCCCGGTTATCCTTCGATATGCAATTAATTCCATCGTTCACTTCCTCATCCTCTTCGGGAAGACAGCGCGCATCGCATCACACAAAATCCAACCGCAAATATCCAGCCATCCACTCCACACCATACACACACGTTCCGTCGTGCCGTCATCCCAATATAAATGACTTCATTCCAATTCACTGGAGTACAAGGATAAAGGAATTCCACTATAAATACGCGCTGCAAGAGAGCATACACACAGTCCACCAGCCATCGCCGCCTGCCGCCGCCAACAGCACAAAGCAGCAGCAGCAGTAGCAGCGACAGATGAGGGCAGAAAAAAAAACAAAATGAATGTCGAATCGAAGGAAACGTTAAAATTCTTCTTCTCCGCTTTCTATGATGTACACAATAAAATTCATCACAAATATTTACCACCCCTGCGTCCCTCCCAGATCATCACACCACCCACCCACCCACCAAACCTCTGCCAAGTACCGAAAAATAAGTCCTTGCTCCTCTCGTATCATCTGATATAACCTAAAATAGAAAATTTAATTTCAATGAGATCTAAGAGAGGACACAGAGGGACAGAGAGAGAGAGAGAGTGATAGATTGAATGAGAGGAGGGGGTGGAGAGCAAAGCAAACGATGCCGATGAAGAAGAAGGGCAGCAAAATCAGCACAGCACACAGAAAACTCCTTAATTTCAAGCCTAAGGACTCCCAACAACCGCCCCTCCACCCACCCACCCACCTTCCTGCATGACTTTCGATGAAAGAGAACGACAACGACGACGATTATGATGATGACGATAACGAACAGAGGGAAGCAAAAATGAGAAGAAAACGTGAACAGAGCGCCGCACAAAAAGGGAATAAAATCCTTAACACTGCTCCCAAGAGGACGACAGCGAAGGAAACTACAAAAATTCTGACAAAAATATTTGACACACAAAAACGCGACGTTTTCTTTTTTTCCTAGGATACACAAGCAAAACGCCGGCGCATTACGTGTCCTCCCATAGTGGGTAATCAGGGGGGAAAAAAGAAAAGCACCGAACCACAGAGCACACAGCTCCATCCTCCACCCTCGCTTGGATGAGAGAGCGAAAATCTGTTTCCTTTTTTTTTTGTCTGTTGACATTTCTTTTTTGGCCAGAATGATGATGCGTGTGTCCTTTCCTCCTCTCCTGGACGCAAAATTAAGCTGCTCCGTCGAATGGAGATGTAGTCCCGTGTAGGAGCCACGGGAATTTAGTTGAGCTCGTAGAGCCACTTGTGTAGCTGGGGATGAGGGTTTCTCTTCAAAGTCGGTTAATAGGTTACTTCTCTTTGGCCGCTGGTAGAGGGCAAAGCTTTTGCATTTGAAATGCCTAGGAGAGGGTGGTAGGCGCACAATTGTCACAAATTAGGTTTGCGTTCAATTACAAGAGAGACTTGGTTTCTCTTAACAAAATTTGCTCTTTGTGAAGCTTTGAAAGTTTTGAGAGCTTTGAAAAGCTAAAAAATCGTCTTGCAAGCAAGATACATAAACGGACCCATTGACTGATATTTTGATCCGTCTGCCTGAATCTGAAGCGTTCGACACAAATGATTGCGAGGATTTGGATCTGATCAAGGTGGAGTTTTATGACCTCTTGGTTGGTGCCTGTGTGACTGTCGGGACTTGTTATGGACTTTAAATTTGTATGGAAAAGAATGCCTCCCTGAGAGTCAACAGAAAGAGACTTTTGGCTAACGAACTTTGCGACAACACGTAATAGGGTAATCGGCAGGACATAGTCCGCTTTACAAAACGAAGATCAAACCGCCTACCCAATTGATCATGTATCCATTAATGCAAGGCGTACATACTTGAACAGAGGAAGATAATTCGATTCAGACCACTTCCTCGTGGCAGTGAATCTAGAAAACTACTGCGTAATTTTCAAAAGCTACACTAGCGAACAAACAGACATTTTAGAGGACAGAGCACGCCAGACACCGGAGACTGTCACAGCCCGAGTGGAACATATCAGGGATGTCTTCATCAACATCATGTGACTGTATTACGGCTTAGCCATCCAGAGATAGTCCTGAATATCCTAAGGAGGAATTCCGTGGCAGGATGAGGAGTGTGAGCAGAGAAAGATGCTAAAGGAGTACCGGACCAGAAAGCGGTAGCAGAGAGCCTTCTTGCTGTACACAAATGATGATAAATAGACGACAGGCCTTCCCACCAGCCTCCAAAGGCTCTAAAGATTCACGTGCCTTGGTGTGACAGGATTTCTTAGGTCGACAACAAAATCAGTACAACCATCATTAGCCGAATGGCCGCCACAATGGCGCTGACGTTTAGAAAGGTGGAGCTCTGAAAAGGCCTTAAATCCTTTGCTCCATCCTTGCTAGATGGACTGGACAACATTACTCGTCTACAGACTAGCTCAGTTTGAGAGGAGTACCAAGATGTGGATATAGTTCAAAAAGGCCGTCGGCTAGGCCATATCGTGCGAATGGACAACAACGCTCCAGCTAAGAGGGTCTTCGAATCCCCGCCCCCGGGTTCGAGAAGGATAGGAGGGGTTTCAAACGAAAACGTTTTCGACTTCCACGCGGTTGCCTACGCTTTAGCTCGAAAACCTTCGTCAACACACACAATTTTGGATAGAACTGGTAATTTGTCAGAATTTTTGAAGCTTTTTCGGAAAGCTTTAAGTTCTCTTTTCCCTCAAAAAGAGATTCCGCCCAAAATCCGCTTCGCCCACATGCGTCAGTTGCAGCCACACGCACAAAATGAAGTTATTAGCTACCTCCTCACTCTTTCGAGACCGCTCAGCTCTTTAGAACCTCCAGCAAGCTTTTGAGAATGCCCTGCTCCTACTCAAGATACGCACAATCACAACGTGCTAGCAATTGGAAAAAAAAAGAACAACATTAAAACCCCCCAAACTCCATCTGCCCGACGTCCTTGCAAGCCGCTCACATTCTCTCATTCGTCCTCCATCTCACAGAGATCTCCGGCACACACACAGCGCGCACACAAATATTTCTCCTCAGGAATTCGCATATTTTGTGTACTCTGTGCGTGGCGACCGCCTTACGAGCAGCGTCATTCACTCGCTTATTGTTTTGTTTTGTCTTGTTTTTTTTTTGGGGCAAAAAAAGGACTTAATCTTTTGTTTACCAGCTTTAAAGTCATTACCAGTACGAGTGTGGTCGTTGTTGTTCTCTTTCGTTCCCTGCATGAATGCCCGGCGCACACATTCCTTTCGCGCACACATTCGAGATGGAATGGTCGCAGGATTGAGCGTGCCGCGGAGTCGGGGGAAAGATATATTATGGTTCTTGCGGTTTGAACTTTCACGCAATATATTTGGCTGAAATTGTTAAGTGTGTCCTTGGTTAACATTGAAATCTTAGGAATTTAAGAAAAAAAAAAGAAAATACGGAACGCACACAGAATCACTCACACTCACCCCCGGGGGAGTTATGCAAGTGAACAGCGAAAGTGAGATGAAGTCAGAGCGAGAGATTGGTAGAGGGAGAAGGAGAAAGGACAACATCGTGCGACAACTGAGAAAATATATGCAAAGCCATCACAGCTCGGGATGTGTGCCGCCTTCCTGACTGAATTGCCTGCCTGACTGGCGGGAGCTGGACGTGCGTGTATGGGTGTAGATTACACAGGCTATGACGTTAAGGATTAATTTTTGGGATGATACCATTATGTTCTCGTATTCATTAGTCATTGAGGTGTGTAAGGGATATCTAGTGTTTATCGAGCTTAATTTGGCCTATTATGATGGTTCAGGTTTTTGATAGACAAACCGGCTCTTGAAGGCGGAAAATTAACTGGATGGGGTGGTGGTTGGAGGGGGGTGTGTCTGAATGTGTGTGAGTGTGACCAGGTGCGATGTGGTGCTGACGTGCCTTATCCATGTTTGTCATCGGTATGCTGGTAATATTTACACCGAGGGTGTAATAAATTGCCCAAAACGGACCCCGGCAATCTGACCCGAGGTACTTGATCTTGTTGCAGGACTCGCCTTGCCAGAGGTTGACGGCTCGTTGGTTGTTTAAAGGAGAGTCGGTTAATATTTCATAGGACGACTCCGGGTGACTGTGCGAATGGGTTTTCTTCAATCAGATACGCTAGACAAGCCGGGGGGAGGGAGAGCCGTGCGGGTGTTGATGTTATCTTCGGATAGACACTGAAGTCATGGACTTGGTGGGGGATTTTGGAGTAAATGAAAGTTGAAGCAAAGGGAGAAGACAGGCGGTTTTTAAAATTTTAATTTTGATCACTTCGGGTGTCGTCTTGACACTGCTTTAATCCTTCCGACGGCCTCTTCCCGTACGTCGTCGTCCTCCCGTACGTCGTCGTCCTCCCGTACGTCGTCGTCCTCCCGTACGTCGTCGTCCTCTCGTCGTCGTTGACCTCTCTAGCATTGATGCCTTTCCCTCCTCGTTCGTCTTCGTCTCGTTACAACGAAATCTTGATTATTTCCCAAATATCCATTCAACTCTCAACCAGAAACGAATGCCTTCTATGTCTTCCGGAGAATCCTGCACCTCGTCAAATTTAGGCCAAGAAACCCCCAAATGCATCAACAAATCCGATATCCTCTCGCAGCATTGCAAGCAGACCCCTCCGGCAGAACTGCGAGAAAAACCGCCAACCTTGCACTTTTGCCACACATCCCACTGCGATCCAATTGCAGTCTACTGCCGCCCTTCATCGACTGTTTTTAACCCAAATTTCAGATCATTTCCCAGCATCTCTGCTGATTTGACGCCTTTTCCACTCTCGTGCTCCTTCAATTCCATCAATTCCCCTGCCCCAGAGGACTCCTCGTCGACTGAATTTGTCGAAACATGCACTTCCTCTTCGACCCCCAGTCACGGTTGTTGTTGTTTTTGCGTGGAAACAAACTTAACAATCACAACCTAATAGCAGAAGTCCTATCGCAAGGCAGAGGAACACAAAGAAAAACAAAAAAAGCGGAGAAAACCTTGAAAATTGATTGTTCCGCTGTTGTTGTTGTTGCAGTCGCTCAAACTATACGTAGGAGCAGCATAAACAAGGTAACTAGGCTTTATCCCTCCTTGACACCCACTGTGGGATGGATTTTTCCAACCTCCTCCTCCTCCACATCCCCATCGGCGTCGTCATTTGCGAGCCCCGTCCATCCGCCCACCACACTGCGAAAGTCTTGTCAATCAATCTTCCGTTCCGACACAGCGAATAGTTTAGTTTTCCTTCCAGCAACGCAACCCCCACCACTGTGTTTGCGTTCATTTTTGTGAGCGGGAGATGAGGCTGTGCGGTGTGTGGTGCGCTGCAATTTGCATTCATGTGTGCGTTGCCTTGTATAAATACTCATGTACCCTCATCGTTTCTGGATGGGAGGGGTGGGTCGGAGAACGACCAGACCTAGGTAAGCAGTGACAATGAATTGCCGAGGGGGTTGTTTTAGGCACTTTGTCAGCCTTGTCTGCGGCCACTGAGTGCTTCAATTTTTCGATCGTCCTGTCCGTCCCTTAGTTTTATGCTTCTTCATGTGTATCGACCTCCTAAACGAGGGTTGGGGGTGGGGGAGGGGGAAGGAAAAGTTTATGTTTTGCACTTTATAGACTAGTCTTTTTATAGCGATTATAGATCCCTCTTCTTTTTTTATCCTCGTCCTTAAACGATGACGATGATGAACAGAGCGGAAGAAGGCTAGAGAGAGGCGGAGGAGGGCGGCAGCAAACAGATTAAAAGGAACCTTGGCAGATTTCTTTATCTCCTGGTGCACACAGAGCCTCGAGGAAGTTGTTAAAAATTCAAAATGCAATCAGTGGTGCATTGATTTGGAAGACGGCTGCCGGCTCTCCCTACTGGGCATGACCTCTCTTAAAATGCTCGTAATGAGGGGTGACGGCTGGAGTCTTTCCGGAGGTAGTCCTCTCATTTGAGAAGACAAGAAACAATTAAGCAGTCAAGACGAGGAGGAAGTCTACTTTCGCGACTGCTCACCCAACCCATAAATCCCAAAATGAAACAATCTCTTGCACAAATTGCGTCTGAATCTATCCCGCCTCCCCTCCTGCCTGTCTTGGTCAAAAATCCCACAAACATGGAATCGATTACATTTGTCATGGCTGCCGCGACATAAGTGCTGCTGCTCTCCATTATTCCGACCACAATCCTGATTGAAATCATTTCATGCTCGCGTTCCAATTCCTTTGACTGCATTTTGCAGAATGTATGAGACCACCGGGCAAAGCCATTCATATGCGTACCTGACTCCCTCTGCAAAAGCGGGCTACCAGGACGAATTTTCCGCATCCTTCAACTTGTTCAAATGCCTACACATGCATGTTGTTCGTTTATTCCTCATTCACCCTCTCTCCCTCTTCACCATTCAACCATCGCACACACACACACACACACTAAAAGTAACGGAATCGATTCGGGTGTTTCTTCCACTTTTGAGGCAGAAGCAAAAAAAATAAACGAGGCAGCCTCTCACATCCAGCATAGAACCAAAATTAGATGTTGACCGTGTTTCGATTGTCGTCGTCTACACCAACCCCAAACCACAGTCAGCCTCCCAAGGGGATGATGAAGGTGGAGGTAGGCGGCAGGACGAACCCACCACCAGCGGAACCCGGTTACAACGCAGCCAACGACTCTCCTACACTGCTAGTAGATGCTGTTGATGACGATGATGATGGGGTTCCAATATTTTCTATGACCCTTATATACGGCCCCCACCCGCACATTGACTTGACTCAATTTCAGCAATTTCAGAGGACACAGAGGAGTGGGAACTGCAAAAAGACCGGAAAAATTGCTGCTCACTCCTGCGGTCTAAGTACACTTACTGCACGGAGACACCAGAAGTCCTTGAATTGCTGGAGACGACGTTGACGATGTCGCCGGCAATGGCACATATGCACAATCTGGATGCTATCAATAACGTTTTTGGTTTCCCGAGCATCTACTTGCAACGGGAGGGGAGGGGGGGGCGTGAGTGGAGCACCAATTCGAATGCAAACGAGACATTACCCACGGATGGCGGATTGTTTTCAACTCTCTGAAATCGATTCGTCGGTGCATGTGATGCGATTAAAGTACGGAGCACGGCGCACAAGACACAGGATGTGTCGAGGAGATGGTCGAATGACTATGCCACCACCAGACTGTGTCTGTGAGGAGCCAGTTTTCGAAAATGTCGACGTGCAATCTCGCCAAAATTAAATGCACCCAAAATTAATTGCCATTTCGTGTCCTCTCTGACCTGCCTTGCGCAAATGAGTGGTTGTAGTGGAGGGGGTTGAGGAGAACGTTCTAATCAAGTCTATTTGTGCCAATATTCATAAAATAGATGTCTTGTCTGTAACCAATTTAATTTTTTAAGGTATAGCATTGATGGATGGGGAACTCATGCAACCAGCAAATTTCCAATCAAATCCAGCCCAATCGAGTCCCACAAAGTCCACCAAAAGACTAACATAACTTTATTCGAAAGAACTCATAAAATTGACCAAATAATTTTTTTCAGTGCAAAATTCCTTCTCAATTCATCTTACCAGCTGTCAACCAACTGTCAATCGCCCGAAATGTCATTTCAATGAAAAAAAATAGTGAATTTGAATTGGATTGAGCAGACAAATTCTCTGAGTGTACTGTTTGTTGTGCTTTTCTCTCGGCAAATCCGCATTCTTCTGTTTACTTGTGAATCTCCAAAGATTTAAATGGCAAGAAAACCATATTCCCAGTGCAATTTCAGTGCAAAAATGTCATGAGAAATCATCCTCTAAGCTGTCGCGGAGTAGTGCTTCTGTAAAGTGCCATTGGAAAAGCAACAAGAAGTAACTACCGTCGGAGGAGAATCAATCATGACTGAAACTCTTATGGAAGCGTCAGCCAAACCAGAAGGTAAGCTTCGTGGGGCTCCAGATTCCTGAGAAATTTCATCAGAATTCTTGCCTTTTTTGCCGTCTCCAGTGGGTGCAGTGTTTTTGTTTTCGTTTTGTCCGTGTACTTTTTTGTTGCTGACACCTCTTGCCGTCCTTAGGGTGGTCACACAATTTTCAAAACAAATTCAAATCTTTTTCCTTCTCAGACTCCCCATCGTCGAAGGTGCTGGTTCAGCTCACAACAGACAAGACCGGAGCCAAGCTCGTGTGTCCCCTCTGCGAGAGTACTCTCACCTCCCTCAATGGATACGTGCGACACATGAAAAAGCATGAGCCACCAGGAGGATTCTGTTGTAATTACTGTGACGAGCGATTTTGCATGGAGGATGTCCTGAAAAAGCACAAGGATGAGAAGCACAAAGTTCTGGCGTGTCGAATATGTCACGCCACATTCACCACCGCCGCGGAGTACCGAGCACACATCAGGGACATTCACAAGGGTGTTGACCGACTCATGTCCGTCTGTGAGCGCTGTGGAGCTGAGTTCAAGACCGCGCAGGCTGCCAAGCGACACGCGGACACTCAGTGCGGTCAAATTAAGCCACATCCGTGTGACGAGTGCGAAATGGCATTCTACACGAAATACAACTTGGCCGAGCACAAGAAGATTCACCGCGGGGAGAAGAAGTTCTGCTGCAGCTACTGTGGGAAGAGTTTTCTCAGCAACGGGCGACTGGTGATACATGAGAGGAGCCATACCGGGGAGAAGCCTTACAAGTGTGATGTGAGTGAGCCTCAAAGCGCTAAGAACGTTTTCACAAATCTCTCTACTTTGTAGGTGTGTGGGAAGTGCTTTGCACATCGCGAGAGCATCGTCACTCATTCGTCCATTCACACTGGGATAAAGTTAGTCGTATGCAAGTGCTGTGGAGCGCGGTTCTCCTGCCACTCCAACTTGATCAAACATCGCCGGACCAGACAAGAAACGTGTGGGCTGCCAATATATGACTCAACCAAGGAGACTAAGCGATCTAGGATCTCGAGAAGTAAGGATCCTACTTTAAAGGTACACCGTGCATCCAAGCTAAATGATTTTTTTTTCTAGTCCCAGCAAGTCTCATGTCGTCGGAAATCAAAATTATCCAAGCCAGCAAGGTTATCAATCCCAACGAGGAGCGAAAGAGGACCACATCCTCTAAACCCAAGCACAAGGTACCCAAAGCTGAGTTGGAAGAAGACGAAGTCATCATCAAGCGAACTCGGCAGACAACGAGTTCAGAAGAGCTAACGCATACCTCTGTGGAGAGCAGGGCGAGTCCACTGACTGAGAAAGAACCCGAAGAGGAGATTCACTTTGACGATTTTTCGTTTCAAAACTGCCAAGACTCTGACTCTAGGACTTCTCAATCCGATCAGGATGATCAGAAACCTCAAAGTCTGCCTGAAGTTATGAATGAAATTGCTCCCAAGCTGGAAGAGGAAACAAGGAAAGAGGAGATTTTTGACAAGCTCCTCGTCGAACTAAATGAAGACATCAAGGATGAAGTTCTAAAAGCTGCCGACGCACGACCGAAGACTGAATCCATCCCTCTCAGGCCGTGCAAAGTTGTCCTCGAGGAGGTTACTCTCAAGTACCCCAATCTTTCACATTTCCCATCCCAATCCTCGACTTCAGACAATGAAGGGGATAAACCAAAAGTTAAACGTCAGCGGTCTGCATTACGGAAGAAACTGCGGATCTTCAAGAAAGATCGCGTCTATGACTGCAAATTCTGTGTGAAGGTATATCACATTCGAAAGCCCTACGAGAAGCACCTCATCCAGGAGCACAACAAAACTGACGAGGAGATACGTTCCATATTCAAGGAGGAAGACAACGACATTCCAGCCGATCTGGTGCACCGCTGTCCAATCTGCTCAAAGGTCTACTTAATGGCGAAACGACTGAAGACCCACATCACTTACCATGGTACCTCTCAAATTCCCCCAATTCTCGAAGAACTGTACTCAAGCATTGTTTGTTCTCCTTTAGGAAGTGACGGGAAACTCATTCATAAGTGTCCTTGCTACTGCAAATCCTATTTTCGCACGAAGGAAGAGGCCATGGAACATGCCAAGGTCACCCACAAATCAGCCCTCTACTGTGAAGTTTGCGACAAGTACACACAGTCGCCGGAAGCGTTCAAGATTCACAAACGGAATCACATCGAGCGCCGCAAGCAAACCGATCGGAACCTGATCTGTGACAAGTGTGCGAAGTCCTTCGCCAGTAGGACCTCGCTGAATGACCACACGCGATCGAATTGCGGCCAAAATCCCCTGTATCACTGCGAGATTTGCGACAAGAGCTTCACGACTGCCGGCATCTTGAAGACCCACTCACTGCTGCACAAGGATGAGACACCGTTTGTGTGCGACAAGTGCGGGAAGGCCTTCAAGATTCAGTCACAATACAAGACACATCTCAAGCACAAGCATTCGAATGATAAACCCTTTAAGTGCGAGGTAAGCTCATATCAGTGGCGTGGTAAAGCAGTGAGAATGAAAGTTCTGTTGTTTTAGCTGTGTCCGAAGGAGTATCCGTATCGCGAGAGTCTCCTCACCCATATGGCCATTCACACTGGACTGAAGCGCTACGCATGCAGTGGATGCAGCAAACGATTCACGTGCATTTCAAATCTCCAGGCACATCGGAGGGTCTATGCAGACACGTGTGGGCTGACGCCGTTAAATTCAAAGCCGAGTCAATACATCGGAATGCAGAAGGGTCTGCTTCTGATGGGCAATAAACCGACATTTTAATTAAGTTAGACGTTATGTATGATTTCTTGGAAATTAAAAGACTTATTTTGACAGTTTTGTTGTGTGTGTGTGGGTAAAGGGGGTCATAACTGTAAGACGAAACCTAGAATCTAAGGATGGGACGTAGAACAAATAGACGGAGTCAGCAAGTTAATGGATTGACGAGTAGATTAAGTCCTGGATTGAACAGGGCCATGGATTCTGTAAATTGAGGTCTAGATTCAAAATACGGGGACCAATCAAAGACAAACCCGAGGGTTTTAGGGACAGAATTTAATGCTTTATACGCTTCAAGGGCATAATTGCTTTTTTCTTCAATTAAAGGTACTCACCAGACACCTGCTAACGATCTCCATTTTGTTAGCGATCTGTGGTATCTGCAAATAACGGGTTTTTTCTAAAAAAAAAAGGACGGCATCATGGTTGTCATAGTTACTTTTTCTAACCGTTTGTCAATCTTAAGAAGCAGAGAACCAAAAAACGAAAAATAAACTCACCCGAGGTTTATTCAACAACGGTTTAAGAATTCACACTGAAAAAGTAAATACTCCTTAATTCTACTATTCCCGCCAAAATTGAAGCATAGGTATATGTTCAACTGTTTCATTCTCGATTCCGCCTCCATTTAATTTGAAATCCAAAATAACTAAAAAAAACCGTGCACAAACACCCCACATCAGAACTTTCTTACCACAATTCCCAATCCATTTGACGTCATGTAACCATTCAAAAGTGGAATACATGCATGCACATTTAAGAAAATTTTCTCAAATAACGTTGAAAAATTATTTGAAATTAAATAAAATTCCAAATTTAACGAATAAACACTGAAAACAAAATGTGGGAAAAAAATCCCATTTTCAACCAACTTACCACATCGTGAACTGAATTCGTGAGGGGTGGTTTCAAATAATTTCCCACCGCTTCTTTTTTTTTTGTGTTGAATGACAGATAACAATGACATTTTTTGTTTGGATTCCGCATTTTGGTTGTCAGTTAAATGCAAAGAACACTTTGATGCGATTCTTTATTTGCAAAATTTTAATTATTTAAGTGAAAATTATGCAGAAATTGTTATATAAAATTAATTATTGTTTATTGTTACATATTTTGTGATTTCATAATTTACATAATCATTATTGTACAAATCATATTTGAGAAAAGTTTTCGATTTGTTTCACTATGGCGGATGGAAATGTTGAAATAAAAATCGAACCGTTGGATGATGAGGAGCCAACTGCAATGGAATTTGAAGAGCTAATCATTAAACGTAAGTTTTTTGATGCAATATGTGCATGGTTTGGTGGGGAAATTCGTCAAAAATGTGCCGATTTGTGTGAGGAAGCGATGCTGTCTGTGAGCATGCATGAGCACAGTGTGTGCTGTAACAGTATTCTGCGTCTTTACTTCTCAGATTGGTTTATGATTGTGGGAAACGATTGATGTACGTCATGGTTGATGTTCATTTCATTTTTTTACATAGCGATTTGACGTAATTCAGAGTATCAGAGTTGAGTGCCGTTTTGGAGGTAGTTGTGACTTGCTTGGTTGCTTGGTGAATTGTTTATAATTTGTGTTCGCTTTTGAGACAGCGATACGTGATGTGTTCAAATCAAAATTGTGTTGATTTCTGCACTTTGCAACTTTACATAGCCACAAGGGTTCCTTGCAAAACCACACAAGTATACTCTACTCCCTTTTATCTCTCTTCTTACAGAGGAATTGGACAATAATCCTGAAACAGATGCAGGAATCACAAATGAGCTGGTTAGTCCATGTCCACACACGACATTGCCCTCTTACAATCTCACTCCTCCCCCCACAGATAACACCAAAGGAAGAAATCCTCGATGAAGAAGAATACCTCACACAGTTAGAAAAAGCAATCCAGGACCGTTCGCCCACCCCAAACTCACCCAAGCCTAAATTGGATCCATCTAAACGTGATACTAGTGCCAGAGCAACAGCAATCCACAAACGCCTTCGATGTCGTGAGCCGAATGTGTGCAACATTTGCGGACAGGTTTTCCGAACCCGCATCATTCTCGACGATCATCTGCAGCAGCATCGGGAGAAGGCGATAAAAACCGTGAAAACATCGCCAAATTACCGCCGTATTCTGCCAAAGACGTCATTACCGGAGACATCTTTATACAGCTGCAATGTAGATCTCCCTCCGAAGACCGTCCACATTTGCAAATCTAACCGCTTGTGTTTCGTTTTCAGACCTGTCAGCTGTCATTCACCAACCCGCAGAGCTTTGCCAACCACAATCGCATCCATGAGGGATCGAAGCACATCTGCAACAAGTGCGGCAAGTCATTTAAATACTTAACACAACTGAAGAAGCACAAACGTGGGGACACGTGTGTCAAGGAGGCTGTCGAAGAAGTCCTCAAAAACACAGTGATAGTTAAGGAAGAAAGTAAGTTGTCAGCAAATCTTTGTTCAAGTCACCCTCTGAATCGTGACGCATCCTTGCAGTGGAAAGTGAAGAAGAGTCATCCCCTCAGGAAACCGTGAATAAAGTCTACTCGGATGTGGAGAAAGTTAAGCCAAAGCAGGTAGTGCCTTCACCACCATTGGTTGTCATAAAAAAAGAACACCCTGAGCAGCCAGTAGTTACTGTCAAGGAAGAGCCCGAAGACTCGTTCGACTACGAGGAGTTGATACTGAAGGAGCTGATCGACCGCAAAGCCAAATCAATCGCCAAAGTGAAAGCCTCTCAAGGGCAGACGCAACCAAACCAACGCCAATTCGAGAAGGACTTCAAGTCAGTTCCAGTGCACAAAACTGACTTTGAGCAAGTGATTCGCTCCACCAAACTCATCGTCAGTCCGTTGAAAGACAATCTACAGAGGAGGATGACGTCCACCGACGACGATAGCAACCAACATTCCATTTCAAATCGCCCAGAGGACCAGACCAACACACGTCCCAAGTCACCGAACAAGTCGGTTATTAACAGCCTAAAGGAGGAGTACCAGAAGGCGAAGAAGAAAAAGCTGGACGAGTCTCTGACCGACGACAGCAGTCAGAACTCATCCCAATCACCCTCGAATGAAGTTCCATCATCGGTGTACTTCCCTGTGACGGGAGACACGGAACCCTACAACCAGGCAGTGCGTACGCTGAAGAGGACCCACATGCACTACCGCTACAACTGGGTGTGCCCAGCATGCCCGCGACGGTACATCCAACGTCACGGGTTTATCAAGCATCTCCTCTCATCTCACCTCAAGACCATGGCCGAGCTGGAAGGCAAACTTTTCGAACTTAAGCCGGAACTCTTCAGTTTAAACATAAGCAATGGTAAGTTAGCATCTCCCCTCTGGCGACATTCCAAATAATCCTGAACCCCTTTGCAGAGGATTCATACTGCCCCGTGTGCCGGGTAACACTGGCCGATGCTGCATCGTTGAAGAAGCACCGCAACGAGTTTCACAAGGAGGAGACGGGGACTGTCCATATGCCATACAGATGTGAGAAATGCGGAAAGTTCTGTTCGACACGCAGTACCTTGGGGGACCATGTGCTGGCCAACTGCGGCACTGAGCCACAGTACGGATGCTCAGAGTGCGGGAAGAAATTCTACACGAAGAGCACACTGAACCTGCACAAGACCATGCACACGGGAGAGTTGCCGCACAAGTGTTCCTTCTGCGAGAAGCGTTTCCGCACAAGGGGTCAGCTGACTGTTCACACGCGAACGCACACCGGCGAGAGACCATTCCCTTGCAAGGTAAGTCCACCCATTCACCTCACACCCAAAGCAGTTCCTCATCTTTTCCCTTGACAGGTTTGCGAGAAACGCTTCACACACCGCGAAACCCTTATCGCCCATTTGTCGCGCCACATAGACATGAAACGCTACAAGTGCTACGGCTGTCAGACGTTCTTCTCCTGCATTTCGGGCCTCAAGACCCATCGCCTCACCCGCATGAGCACCTGTGGACAGTTCAAACTCAACGCCCGGCCCGTGGGTCCCCGCGTTCGCGTGATCAAGGGCAACGTCATATTCGAACCGCAGCCAAAAATCAATCCATACTTCCGCCGTCACGACGAGGAGTCCGACGAGAGCAAGAAGAAGAACGTTCTTCTGCAGCAGAACGGCCAAAACGTGCAGGAGATCGAAAACCTCTACAAAAAAGATTCCATTTCTGTGGACAGCTAGTCGGCGCTGTCCACACCCGTTGTTACATCTCATCAGCATTTTTTACAGTTTGTATACATTTAACTAGGATCTAAGCGAAAAATTGCAAATAAAATGTTTCAAAGTGCTTCTCTCAAGTCACTTGTGGTCCCCGCTCCATCATCTGCCGCTCCAGGTCCTTGCGCACTTTCTCAATGGGAAGTTCTCGCTCGGCCAGTTCATCCAGCACATCGCGCAGGTCCTGTTTGACAGTCTTGATGCGCGCCGAGTTCTTGGCAGAGATCGGGATGATCTTCTCGAAGTTGATCAGCTTTGTGGGACGAATCTCTTCAGGGCACTCGGCGAGACCGCTCTCGAGGTTCTCGATGGTGGGGCGATACTTGGCGAGTAGGCCTGTGCTGTCGGGGAGATCCATTTTGTTAACCAGCAGGACGCAGGGTTTCTTGAGGAGATTCTCATCGTAGAGCTCTAGTTCCTTGTTCAAGGCGTATATATTCTCGAGGCAGTTCCGCTGCATGTGTTGAGGTGAGAGGCGGAAGCCGAAGATGTCGACAATCATGAGGAGGAGTCGTGTTCGTTCGATGTGCTTCAGGAACTTGTGACCCATGCCGAAGTTTGCGTGGGCACCTTCGATGAGTCCAGGCAGGTCTGCTATCGAAATTGTCCGCAGATCGGGATAGTCTACTATGCCGATTTGAGGTCGGATGGTAGTAACTGAAATTGGAAGACTCTAGAGATTGAGATCTAGCGCAGAATTCATTCAACTCACATGGATAGGAGGCAATTCTTGGTTTGGCGTTGGAAATCGCCTTAAGAAGCGTGCTCTTGCCAGCATTCGGAAAGCCAACCAGTCCCACATCGGCAATCAGCTTCAGATCCAAATTCACTGCTTTGTTCTCTCCCGGTTTCCCGATGAAGCCGGTGCCTGAACATCCGCCGATGCCACCTCCAGCCACAACGCACGTAGCGCCGTCTTCATTTAGATCGGCGATGATTTTACCATTGTCGTCGATTATCTGCACACCGACAGGCACCTCGACTCTCTCATCCAAACCGCGTCTCCCCAGGATTCGGAGTTTGCTACTATCCTCCCCAGAGCTTGCTTGAATCTTCTTATCTCTAAGGCTCCTCGACAAATTGTTGAGAGTGATACCGTCTTTTGCTGTGAAGTACACACATCCACCTTGTCCGCCGATGCCACCGTACTTGGGAACACCATTGCCTCCATGTCCACCGCGAACGGTGAGACGAAGGCGATCTATGAACGTGCCGCGGAGATGTTGACGCGCAGTCTAGGAATGGGAAAACGGAAACTGAGATCGCCCGGTGAAGGAATGTGTGCGGATTTACCTTCTTTTGAGTTTTTAGTAAGAAACTGAAAAGTTTCACCATGTTTTCCACGAAAAGTTTGGAGCCCTGTCGTCTTCTTAGACCGCGATGCACAAATCAGCTGGTAAATGTCAAGCCTGTTATGGACTACTTAAGAGAAATTTCGCTCTCTTCGTAAAACCAGGCATGTGATATATCATCTGAGGGTGTGAAGCAATTCATTCGGAGTGCCGCCGACAAACGTTGGCAGAGCAAAAACCTTGAAAACTGGAGCAATGCTCTGAAGTTCATTTACACAGCTACCATCAGCAACATATCCTTAACTCCAGAATAATTTCCTCAAGAAAATTTATTCTCAAAATGTAACATCCCTTTAATCCGCTCCAAAACTGTCTCTTCGTTGCGCCTCTCTTCAGTGAATGCATCTTTTTCCACGTGGTGAACTGTCAAGACAATCAGCTGTTGTGCTGCACATGAAAAGTTGATTTCACATCATTTACCATGGATCCCGGAATATGCTACATCAAGCCTCAGTAAGTCCAGAAGCCCATTGGCAACTCAATGACTAGATCATTTCTCCTCTTTTGCAGATACCTCATTCCCGATGTGAAGATAACTCTCGCGGAAGAGCCAAAGCCAGACACGGAGAAAGGCGCCAACAAACGCCCCTTGAACGAAGCCACAGATGGAGGTGCAGAGCCGAACAAGGCGAGAAAGCTTGACCACGGTTCAAAGAAAGACCGGAAAAGGGGCCAGAATAAGCACCGTCCCGTGTACAAGGATGACCGAACACTTCACCTCTGTCATTCGTTGGTGAATGGGCCC
Organism: Eristalinus sepulchralis; assembly: GCA_944738645.1. Lineage (NCBI taxonomy): Eukaryota > Metazoa > Arthropoda > Insecta > Diptera > Syrphidae > Eristalinus > Eristalinus sepulchralis. Next base: position 4,303,452 of record OX122886.1, on the reverse strand, counting down.
ACCGGCGAGAAGTGCACCTATCCCAATTGCCGGTATGTGCATGACTTGGACAAGTACTTGGAGTCAAAGCCAAAAGACATTGGAGAGACCTGTCAGATTTACACCACAAAAGGATTCTGTGCGAGAGGACTAACCTGCCGCTTTGCCAACGCCCACGTCGACGAGAACAGGAACAATCTGAAGGCTGAATTCTACAACGAGAATGCCCCGATGAGTACATTCAATGGAATCACATCAGATCTTCAAGTGAGGCTGCGCAAACGTGAGTACGACTTCTCCAGATCAAAGACGATCCTGCAGGAGTTCGACAAAAAGAGGGCAGAGAGCAGGGATGCCAAATCAAAGAACGAAGTCAAAGAGGAAGCAGAGCAGCCCGCGAAGAATGGGAACGACAACGACAAACCAATCGGCTGTGCAGTTGATGAAGAATCAAAAGGCAGGGACTCCCAACCCAAGGCGAACGTGAACTTCTTCGACAAACTGATCCTGAGTCCCCTGACGACAGTGGGCAACTTGCCATTCCGGAGAATCTGCAAGGAGTTCGGTGCTGACATAACCTGCGGTGAGATGGCTTGTGCAGTGCCCATAGTCAAAGGACTAACTCAGGAGTGGGCGTTGACCAAACGTCACGAGAGTGAGGACGTCTTTGGCGTGCAGCTTTGCGGCAACAATCCTCAGCTCCTGTCGCAGGCAGCGCAGTTGTTGCAGGAGAACGCCAAAATCGACTACATCGACCTAAACATGGGCTGCCCCATTGATTTGATCTATCAACAAGGAGGCGGCAGTGCTCTGATGAGGAAGACAAACATTCTGGAGGCGGTTGTGAGTGTGTGCTCCAAGGTGCTAGGCGAAGTGCCATTCACTGTGAAGATGAGAACTGGAGTGTATGCCGACAAGAGTGTCGCACATGATTTGGTGCCAAAAGTCGAGGAATGGGGTGCTAGTGCTGTCACGGTGAAACCCCTTCACAACTGTCCTCGCACACAGCTTACCTTTGTCCTTTCTTCCAGTTGCACGGGCGATCCAGGGAGCAGAGGTACACGAAGAACGCCAACTGGGAGTACATTGAGGAGTGTGCATCCAAGGCGAAGCACATTCCCATCATCGGCAATGGAGACATCCTCAGTTTCGAGGATTACAACGAGAAGAGGGTGAGTCTCAGCTTCCATTCACGCTTCCTTTCATTTCTCTGACTTGGAGTCCCTCTAGAAAATCGCCCCTCACGTCAACTCTGTGATGATAGGACGGGGAGCCCTCATCAAGCCGTGGATCTTTAAGGAAATCAAGGAGCAAAAACACTGGGATCCCACCAGCAGCGAACGCTTCGATCTTCTCAAGAAATACGTCTACTACGGCCTGGAACATTGGGGCTCTGACACCAAGGGCGTAGAGAACACCCGCCGTTTCCTCCTGGAGTGGCAGTCATTCCTCTATCGTTACATCCCAGTGAGCCTCCTCGAGACTCCGCCTCAGAAAATCAACCAAAGGCCGCAAAAATACCGCGGACGCGACGAAATGGAGACCCTCCTCTGCTCGCCAAACTCCGCAGACTGGATTAAGATTAGCGAAATGTTACTGGGCCCCGTGCCGGAGGGATTCACATTCCTTCCCAAGCACAAGGCCAATGCGTATTGAAAACAAAGAAAACGTGAATTTTATAAAATAGCGGTTGTTTTTATTCGATTTACTTAAGATAACTAAGAGCTTCCTCAACGTCAGCCTTTGAGCCCAAGAAGACTGGTTGCCTCTCGTGGATCTTAGTGGGGACTACGTCCAAGAGATTGATTTTTCCGTTGCTGGCCAAGCCGCCGGCTTGTGTGATCAGGAAGGCCATGGGGTTGCACTCGTAGAGAAGTCGGAGTTTGCCATTTGGTGATGACTTGGTTGCGGGGTAAATGAAGATGCCGCCGTACTTGATGGTTCTGTGAACATCGGCGACCATGCTGCCGACGTAGCGAGCACCGTATGGGGTGCCCTTGGTTGGGTCCTTCTTCGCTTGGATGTAGTTGTACACACCCTCGTCCCAGGTTGAGGCGTAGCCCTCGTTGATGGAGTAGATCTTGCCCTTGTTTGGCACCCTCATGTTCGGCTCAGTGAGGATGAACTCACCGATGGCAGGATCGTATGTGAAGCCGTTCACACCACTGCCTAAGCTGAGGACGATGGCTGTTGCTGATCCATACAGAGCGTAACCAGCAGCGACAATCTTGTTTCCTGGTTGCAGGGCGTCAGCAACGGTGGGAGCACCCTCACTCGTTTTGCGCAAGATGGCGAAGATCGATCCGATGGACACCAAACAATCGATGTTCGAGGATCCATCGAGGGGATCAAAGGTGACGATGTACTTGCCCTGCTTTTCAGTCTCGACCTCGATCACGTTCTCGTTCTCCTCGGACACCATCAGGCAGGTGGTGTACGAAGACTTCAACATGTTGATGAACAGCTCGTTCGAGAGGACGTCCAACTTCTTCACCTCCTCGCCCTGGACATTGATATCGCCTGCAATACCATGGAGCTTGGCGATTCCGGCCTTGCGGACGGCAGATGCGGTGGCCTTTATGGCGGTCTGGATGCAATTCAGCAGCTGAGACAGATCACCGGTGGCGTTCTTGAACTTCTTCTGCTCCTGAAGCACGAAACGTGTCAGGGTCATGCAGTTGGCATCGAATCCAGGCCCCTGCTGAGTCATTTCGTCTGCGAAGAGGTAAATTTGTGAGATTAGTTGGTGCGCAAAGAGTCTGGTGTGTGAGTGAAGGGAAACACAACACATGCGGAAAACACAGTTATTTACAGATTAGTTTAAATGTGAGCTAAAGAGAAAAACAAAACAAACTTATTTACAAAACGTTTAGCGGTTAGGAAGGGTCAGTAAAGGCTTGAGAAAGGAAGAAGGTATCAGAGCAGGTATTTGCAGGAAAGTGGAAACAAAAGGCAAGCTCAAATGTGCACAAGAATTACACTGCAGTGTCAGTCACATGTTGCACTTACTATTCTCCGTATCAGCCATGATTGATTTTATTTTTTTCTAATTTTTCGTAAGAGTTTGTCTACACGAAAAGTGAAAGAAGATTTAAAAATTGATTACATGTAGTTCTGCTGTTAGTTACAAGATATTTTAAGTAATTAGATTACGAACGAAAAGTTTGAAGTGTAAACACATATGTGGGGGAAGATGAGACGCCCTCGCGGAACGGACGTTGACCACCCAGACAAAGTGTCAAGCGAAGGAAAGTTTCTGATTGGGTGAGTGGAGTTGCTGCAACTGGGCGGCAAGGGGAAACCAGTGAAGTTCTGTTCGAATCGAATGTGTTCATGGAGTTTTAAGTGCAGACGCGTATAACTGGGGAGTTGTTTGTGAATAGATGACGTTCTCAAGGTTGCAGCTGATTCTTCTCTCTTGCAAGGAATTTACTACATTCCTGTCAGGGAAGACAGAAAGTCGTTTTTCTATGATTTATAAGGTTGGACTCTTTGACACTGTACCTGGAATTTTTGCGTTCAGTTGGATAACCTATTTTAGCCAAATATACTTCTTTCAGCACACCTTAGATTATTCCTGATTTTCGCATGGAATTTGAACAAATTTCTGCCACAAATATTTAAAATAGATGGAGATCCTCCTGGTCTCTGACCAGAATTATCTTAAACCTTGGATGTAAGCATCAATTCGGCGACCTTAGGACGTCGACTTATCATAAGGACGTGGATCTTCAAGAAATTTAGGGAACAGAGTATTGATTCCAACCTTTAATGCTACTGACTCCAAGCGTGAGTTTAATGGCAGATGGAGACGGAGCTCCCTTCAAGGAGCGGACCATCAAAGAAAGCAGGAAACAACAGCAATGATCTCTTCAAGAAATGTGCCCACAAGCCGTAAGGAGCACACGTTCTTTGCATATATTTGTCAATCGTAACATCTCAGAGAGATTTTTCAAGACTTCAAAACACTTTAAGAAATGGGATTATGGCAGACAGATACACGGCTAATGTGACCGGAACTATAGAGTATAAGTTTGAATCTCCACAGCAATTATGTGATAAGTGAGCGGATCTTCAAGGAAACACTGTCATTTTCGTTGCCGAGTTCCTCCCAATTATAACCGAGTCGAAGCAAAGTTGATGGACAATGTACAGTATATGTTCGGAGTGCTTCGCCGCATTTGGTGAACTCATCAAGTTACTCCCTTCCGTTCTGAAGAATGGATATATGTATGTAGCACCTGTAAGGTGACCGTTGCTAACACATGACGGCTTCAAACATCCAGAAGATTTTCAGACAGAGTCGCATCACAAAGAAAGAACTCTATCAATCAAGAGAACCACGAATACAAAAAAGAAAGTGGCATTGGTTGGGTTACACTTTCCGGGAAGGTGGAACGGAACCGGCATACGCAGGATGGAGAAATGCGCGACGTTCGTAGATATACATAATGACTGGAAACGGAGGCACGACTATTGGAACAGAGTTGGAGAAAGACGTGAGACACATTGCCGTACAAGATGAAGCTTATGCCTTGGCCCAAAAGAGCTTGTAAATCAAAATAAAGTATAAATAGTGCGTATCCAAACAGCAACGAACGCTTTGATCCTTTTAAGAACTACCATCAGCATCGAAATGTTTCTAGACGAAATACGTCAGGGACTGGGTTTTCACCACGAAAAACGTAAAGAAGAGATGCTGTTTCCTATCCTGTATACCAATGTTTTTTTTTTCAACTAAAGGACACAAAAATGCAGCAGGATCTGGCGGCAAATAGTCCGCAGAGTACTATTTGTACTCCTTTTTGGCGACTAAAAGACAATAATCTCTCATCAAGAAACGTTTCTGGTAGGAAATCCAAGAACACGTTCACAAGGATCCAACAATTCAAGCTTTTGTTCATTCCATTGACTTGGATCTCGAAGAAAAGGACTTCCCATTGGAATTCATTGATGATAAGCAGGATGAGCATCTAGACCTTTACATTCGAAGGAAAAACCAAACGACCTGCAGTCTGGCCAACTACGAGCGCCTCAATTTCCTATAAAAATACGTCTAGCACAGCCTTTAGAGGCTCCAACACCTTAAGCCGAATCGAGTCCCCCAAAAAACACTGAGAATCCGACGACAAATGATCTCCGAGGTAGTCTCCATCGTCCAAAACTTATCAACTTCTTCAAATTCAACGTGTGACCTATCCCCTCAAAGTCACTTACTTGTTTCAAATGTCTATTCCCAGATGTCCCACGTCCAATCGAATTCAAAGAGATCACACTAATAACCGTGTCCCATCGCAATCTTCTCTATATATTCAAATTTTTGAGCCATCGGGACGCGTCGTGCATATCGCCACCCGGTTTGTGGTCTCAGTGAAATGGTATCTGTGGTGGCGAAAACAAAAACAAACCTCTTTGACCCCCATCATAGTTGATTCTTTAGCTTTTGTTTGTTCGCCGATAAGACGAATGACATTCAGTGCCTAGGCAAGGACAAACCACAAACTTGCCGTCTTATCAACTCGACCGAAGTTCATACATAATCGAAAAATGCCAAGAAGCATAACACAACAAACATAATTGATTGTCTCCCTCTCCCTCTCCCCTTCCCGTTCTCTCTCCTCCCCCTCTCACACTATCTGTCTGGTTGCAGAGAAACCGGCTTTTAGTGAGGGAGAGTGACTAGGTGACTAGTTTTGGTTTGATTTCTGAGGTGTTGGGGATATTGCATTTCCGGTTTGTATCTGGATTGGAGGGAAAAGAAAGAATGCAACTCGGGAGAGTTTTAATAAGAGCAAGACGATGGGTCATCGTCCTGATGATGATTTAATGGTGCAGTCGCTACATGAGTGAAGACAATTTTGAATAGCTGCCGCGCAAGGTCAGTTCTAGGAACCAGTTTGATTGCCCCAGACGTTGTCTGATAGCTGCTCAAGACTGAAAACAGAAGTGGTTGCGTAAGATATGAAATAAACGTTGACGGAAGGCGGTGGATTGTGGCGAACGAAAACGTGAAATGCTGTTTGCTTAATGATTGCAAGTTTGGGCGGCGGTTTGTGAAAATTTGATTTTCGTGGAGCAATAATCGCGGAGCTTATAAACCACAAGCTAAGGTAGTCTTTAGAGCTGTGAAAGTTAAACATCAATAAAAGGTTCATCAGCTGTGGTGTTCTGGGCCAAATTTAGACTTTCTTTCGAAGGGCGATTGCTGTGAGGAGCATCAGCAACAAGAACTTACATCACACATACACTCCTCTGCCAGGCTTAGGTGCTAATTTGCGATGCGACGATTGGGTTTGACTGAAGCTTCTTAGAATTTGCATTGTGACCTTAATTGACCCTTTGGGCTATAAATTGTTCAAAGTACTGAGATGTGCGAGAGCAACAAGCGTTTGAAGTCACTATTTAGAGTTGCACTAAAGTGAGAGAAGATTTGGACCTGAACCAGTATGTAAGTAGCACGGTCTCTTGTCAGTTAGCTGCCCCCAGTTTCGCACTCCAAGTTGGTTGAGGTCCATCTCCCCTTGGGCACCTCATCTCAGACAATGGCATCCTTTATTGCATTGTCCCAATGGCTCAGATTGAGTGACTCTTTGCGGAGGAGCAGAGTTAACCACCTTCTCCAGCTGGACTCGCCACCTTGCATCGTTAGATGATTCTCTAGATGCATGTCACTGTACAGTCTATAGAGTTTATTCTTGAAACTCCTACAACGCAAACAGAACATCAATCTTAAAACAATTTAAAAGCAACTACTAATTTTGATACGAAGAGAAATTCTTGATCAGATGATCTCCTTCTAAGAACACAGATGAGTTCAAGTTTCGACCGTCTAAAAAAATAAGGCATCACGGCATATGTTGCAAGTATAGTTGTTTATTGCGGGGGACTGAGAGCTGTGAAGGATGACACTTGATGTGAAGAAGGAACACAAGCGCGATGAATGTTTACAAACGTCCAATGCTTTGCCTGCCACCTTGTAGTGTATAATACCGAAGGGCGGTTAAAGATTTGGGTTACCTATACTGTATGTCTTTGGAAAAGGGAAAGTTGCAGCTAGTGTTCTTTGGCAGACACCGACGCTATGGATGAGGTCTTAAAGAAAATCAAAAATGTAAGCAAAAAGACAAAAAATGACATAAATTCCAATGAGATTAGACAAGATTTCACCCATTTTACTAACACCCTTCAGAAGCTAAAATGTTACAGAATCTCAAATTGCTTATACCGAAAAAAGGATTTACAACAAACGTTGAAAGATTTGTCACAGCCTTCGAATAATCCACGAAGTGAAGGAGACAAAGAACAAAATCGTCCGATTTTTACCTAGAAGCCGATTCGGACAAGAGACTTACTTGCTTTAAAATTATTGCAAGCAAGGTGTAGACAGCCGATCCCAGTAGAGAAACGCCAAGGAAAGAACGGACTGAAACCCTTGTGCCACTAGGGCTTCAGACACCCATAACGATGATGTTAAAGTGCTGCAAGGTGAAAGGTCTGCATGATTGCTGAGTTCGAGCAGACAGAACCATTCCTCCGTCTTCCTCTAATGTCGCAGCGTGATAACTGAGTAGCAAAAATGAAACAAACGTCTAAAGGCGTTTATTGCCCGCAAGAGGTCCTTTCTTTCACCTGAATTTCAATTACAAAAATTAAAGAAGCGCCGGAAGACTGTAGATATCAGTCTCAACACAAAAAAAAAATCAAAAGACAAAATCATATCATCCGCAAGCTTGAAGGACAAGAGCTAACGTAACACACATGTGTCTTTAGAAACCGAAATTAGAATAACCCCACAACACGGAAATGAATGACCAAAACTATCATCTACATACGTCACCTACGCCCTCTCCAACACACACACTCTAGCTTGACAGAATTACAAATCTGTTAGCGTCCAGCATTGCATCACTTGTCCACATCCCTACGCAATAACAGAAATGACCGAAATGTGTCCCCTCCGAACAGAATCCATCGTCTGAAGTCCGAAAATACACAGTTCCAAGCATCTTTTCTGATTTGTTACTTCCAGTGGCTATAAATACGAAAAAAAAAACGCGATAACCTGTGAACAACTAGACCCCATTTCATAATGTCTCTCGCGAACGAACACGAACCGAAGTCTGGTCCCCTTATCAGCCGCATCTGTGCAGGCGGGCTTCAAACGAAAATAAAAGTTTTTCCACGACAACATCGAATTCGCGGGAATTTAAATAGACTTGGATCCACTGAATCAAGAGCAAAGAGGTCATATGCAACGACGACGACGACGACGCCTCGCACTCTAGAGGACAACAGAAAAAGCCTCCTCCCACGATCGACGAAACACACATGTCAATAAATAGCCAGAAATATATGCTTCCTAGATATGTGGCGGTGTCGTCACTCCTAGCGCACGCAACACGCCACCCCACGAGCCACCATATCGACGAGCTGAAACTGCAAGATCGTTGAAGAAGAGATTCACCACTCAAGAGACCGCAACGAGGAGGAATCTGAAAAAGGTGCAAGAAATGCGTACTTACCTCGGATAAATTGCACGCTGCCCTAAGCTTAACAAAAACGAAGAAAATTTAACAAAAATTCACTGAATTCCCCCCGGGAGATAGTCTACGAAGCGAGAGACTGAATCGTCTGAACGCGCTGAGAAGACTGAAGTTCCGTGGCCGTCCAATTTTTGCTTTTTTGGAGACTCTGTCTAGTGTGTGGTATCTCCCCAAGAGCTGGCGAAAAATATCAACTCTATTCTGGTTCCTGGTGTGGATGGAAGAGAGAGTGAGAGAGTGCGGTGACGGAAGCTAGGGGCTAGACAACAGCTGGGGCAGCGGTAAGCGGACGGCGATCAGGCAGATAACAGCGGAATGGGGTATCGTACTAGTTCGTAAATTAATTTTGTATTTTTGTTTTCATTGTATCTCAAGCTTCGGCGGATATTAGAGGAACGCGAGTGTGACAGAGAGACGAGAGAGATAGGGATGGAGGGTATTAATGACTAGAAAATGTGTAGCGCCAGAGTGTGGCTGTATGGATAAGCGCGTAGAGGAGATAATGTGGAGCGTGTGTGCCACAGTTTGTCTTCCACTGTATGTGAACGCGTTTGCAAGTTAATTGGATGAGGCGAGCCCCCTCCATGGGAGTATGTTGAAGCAGCACATTCCAAAAAGTGCCTTCTCATGGAACAATGGAAAAATGTGTTTTTCTGTGTTTCAGCAATATTTTCTAAATTTTGGAGGAGACTTGTACTGATGATGGAATCTTTTATTAAATTCAAACGCCCTGCACGGAATTTAGAGCATCGTGGCAAATTTAAAAAAATGTATCAACTTTTTAAAACAGAAATAATGCAGCTGACGCGTAAATATCCCGTGTGGCATGCGCTAAATTGCGGGATATCAATCAATTTGAAGGGGGAAAGCATTCAATACCACAATTAATGCTGACGATGGGGCTTGGTTTTAGCACAACATTGTGAAGTACTGTTGCTTGGTTCCACATTTCATCAATTTTAAAGAAACGCATTCCAAAACTGGCCTCCAAATATAGGATTCCATACAAAATGAGGGCTGAATATGGAATGTCTCAAAAATGGTGCGTTTCTTGTGCTGAATCGCAAATTAAAATTGTCAGCTTCATCATTTCATTGATTTTCAAAAATACAGCGTAACAATCGGGAGCTGAATATGGAATTCCTTAAAAATGGACAGAATTTCTTTCAAGACTGTGGTTGCTTTCTAGCTGAATTGCTTTGTATCTCTAAAATTTTTTACATTTCACCAACTTTGAACAAGCTGAATTCAAAAACGGGCCCTGACAAGGAATTTTCTTTTAAATTTCTGCGATTTTTGTCTTGAATTGGTTTTTAAATTTTTTTTACATTTTATTATTGATTTTAAATTTCTTGGCTTTTCCAGCTGAATAGGAAATAACTTCCTCTTAGAGGAACACTCTAAAAAGTTTGTGCTGAATTCCTATCAGAAACGTGGGGCTTATTAGCTGAATTGCAGAGCATCGTTGTCTGCTTTCACATTTCATCAACTTCAAAGAAGCACATTAAAGGAAACGTGCACTTACGAGTAAGTTTCTTTAAAAAAACTCCGCTTCCATAGCTAAAGAGCAGATTGATGACAGAAATTCCCAAAAAAATTGTGAACTTACTGCTGAATTGTAGTGTACACTAAAAATGTTATAAATCTTGAAGAAAAGACCCAAAAACAGTGCCGCTGAATTTATATCTTCTACAGAATCAAACGCTTCATTGAGGCGAAATGTCATTTCTTTTCATATTTAAGACTAACGAATTGTGAGACTCCTCACAAAAAAAACGATGTGCCTTACTCCCTGATTTTTTCTTGTCAATATTTATTGAAACCCATTTTTTCTTCTCTAACTTTGATGTTGCCCCAAAAAGAATACAAAATTCATCAAAAAATTCCATCGCTTCAACACGCACAGAAACAGAATAATACCCGAACAATAAACAAAATATTGAACACAAAAAGAACATTCCCATTCACCTGCATCTCGCATCCAAAAAACACACGCTGAGAATTTTATTAAATAAGCCCGTCAACGAGTTACTGAATGTCTGAATCTCTGCTGGCGCTGTTCGCACTCAATCACCTGGTAACTAGAGATTACCAGGATGAAGACATCCTCCATGCCATCACCTCGTTCGCAATGAATCCCTAATTAATCTCTGCATGAATCCTTTCTGATGCCGTTTGAAGGCAGCAACCCTTAATAATGAAATTATCCCACAATTTTCTTCCCTGCGATACATTATCGAATCGGTAATTGTCAGCGCATGCTGAACACTCTCCTCGTCAAGTTAAAAGTTACATGGAATCCACTTCTCTAACCCTCCCCTCCCCCGCCCAGCACTTACAAAGCACAAAGCGTGCGTCTCGCTTTGATCCTGAAATTTTGTGGAAAAATTCAACGCTGCCGCCACCGTGAACGGGAGGCGTGGTCCACTTTAATGTAACCATTTATTAGTCGGATGGGGTCTAGTGGGCACACCGCCCTCTTCGTTAGGCGATGCTTATCAATGCTAATTTGAGAAGTGTGTCTCCGGCAAATGGTTCGTGATCGCAATAAGGACATCTGGGCGCATCAGAACTGCTGCAATTTTATTAGATTTTCTCTTCGTCTCTGCGTTCTGGTGAATTTTTCCTGCTCCCTCAAACTCTTCAATGCAATACAATGCGTTTCTTCTCGCCAGGAATGAGAGACAAGCCGCAGCAGCGAATTGAGTTGCAAGGACAATGCAATTGTGGTCGCGGTGGACATGTGATGCGACATCGTTTTGTAGTCGCCTGTTTTTTTTTTCTCCTTGGTTTTGGGTTGGGGGGATAATTCGATTTCTGCTCGTGTGCTATAGGCCTCTGGTTGTTGATTGTCGACGGATGAAAATAGCACGAGGCGGTGTGGGGACAATGAAGGGTACTGTGGGCATGTCTCATTATTCCGAGTCAATTGAATATTGAAACTGGAAATCGGAAATAAATGTTCCTGGATATGAACTCCATGCGTTGTTATTGATTGCATGGGAATTTTTCGAGTGTGGCATGAGTGGAAGACAGTTTTTCAATCAAATCCTGAAAGACTACGAAGAGGACAATGCGATCAATTATTGTTGTTATTGTCAGGATATGTTGAACCACGACTACTGTTACCTTCTTCCGCACCTTTTTGTTGCTTAAGAGTCGCCCTCATATAAAGCTCTTTCCACAGTCGTGTTGGTAGACTAGACTTCTTCCTCCATGTAGAGAAATTTTGCGCTGAGGTATTGTCTCTACATCAGTTTCAGAATGTTATGCCTAGTGATACCAACGACTGGAACTATACCTACGATTCCTGTGAGGTCACAAAATCCCACTGAAAGTTCTGGGACTTAATTTGATTCGCAACAGAATCAAGTTCGTCTTCTACTAGCTCCCTTAAGTTTTGCCGAAGACGCCAATGTTCTTCAAGGAAAACCGTTCATACAAATACGAAGGTTGTTTTTGATTATTCTGAGAAGGGCTTCAAATCTTCTTTGGTCATACAATATTTACCTAAGAAGTTCTAGGCCTGCTTCATACCATGAACGTCATCTCAGGTTTTTTACCTGATTAGTTCCTTCTTCTTCTTCTTTTTCTTGTGCGGCTGCAGTCCTCAACTAACATGACTCTCCAGCCAGCACGGTATTTTGCAAGCTACCGTGAGTTGCGCACTCCAAGTTTGTTGAGGTCCTTCTTCACTTGTGTGCGCCACCTTAGTCTAGGCCGTCCTCTGTTGCGTTTTCCCAATTGCTCAGATTAGATTGTCGGGCCGGAGCAAGTGGTGTCTATACTATCTACATGCCCAAGCCATCTTAAGCGCACAGCCCACAGAGTTCGTCGTTTAATCTTCTCCTCCAGATGAAATCAACGCAAACAGGACCAAAAATCGCACGCAAGACATCCGCTTTAAGTAACGTCCAGGTTTCCGAGAGAGAGTGTTTTGAATTGAGCAGTGGTCAAATTATTTTGGTTGTAAGACAAGGCCCTCAGACCAACATTCAGAATCGCTCACTTCGAGTGACAGTCTCACAAGACTGACTGCATTGGTGTGTGCAGTGCAGGGATTATCAAAATCGTTCCTTTTTTTTCCCACATTTGCTTTACCTGCCCCCCGTACTCCTCTCTACATCTAGTGGACAAAGTTGGGGTTTCCGATTAAATTGCTTGAACTGACGGTCATTTTAGTCCTTCCGAACGAGAACGAGAATACAACATAACCAGGCGAATGGAGCTGAGATCCTTGTTTCAGACACACGTTCCCCCCTTCTCTCTAGAAATAGTCTCCAAAATGCTCAAGTCGCCTAAGCAACAAGGGACTCAAGAATCTGTCCTATTATAGCATTGCCCGTCAATCGTTGTTTCTTGTCACCTTGTGCCGTGAAGTGCAGATTGAGCGCAATTGTTTGTATTTACTTTCTTCGCGTCGCGACACACACTAAGATGTCGTCTCTTGTAGTTGCAAAAATGTGTGTTCCTCTTACGCATCACAAACAACATTCCTTTAAGCTGCAGGACCCTGTCAAGAAGTAGGAGAGTAGAAGAGAACCTTTATGAAAATTCATTCAAATCAATAGAGAATTAATTACTCCCTATTACTCTTTTCCTCTTCGCCAACTGCTTACCCTTGTCGGCTCCTGTTTGGAATTCCGAATTTTAATTCAATAAAGAACTGCTCGATTGATGAGCATCCCCGGTAGCTCTGGTTCATCGCCAATATTCGTCGTTCATTTATCGCTTCCCACACACAAACACACACGCGCGCATGGACGCATCGCACAAACGAATGAGTGAACGAAACATTGCGAAAATAATTTCATTACCGAAACCAATAATGAACAATTTATTAGAAAATTACAACCACTCAATAGGGCTGCAAATTGCTACAACATGTCTCGTAAAATCCGAAATCATGTCGTTTACCGTGTACACACCATCGCCACGGAGGGTGGTGTACGCTGTGCTCCGCTCCTCTGATCCTTTGCTCCGTTGGTGCTCTTGGGCTCTTGTGTTACTCCTCCACTCACACTATCGCTGTTCCCCCGAGGTGCGTGCAGTTCCATGTTGAATTCCATATTCTGTTCGTTATTCAGCTTTTATCAACCGAAATCAAGGCAACTGGCCCCGTTTGTGTGGGGTGTTGCTCTGTGTTCCCCCTGGGGAGGGGGAGTGAGTTGATTCGTTGGCTTAAGGATTTGAGGACGTGTGCGGGGCGGGTAGTTGGGAGATGTGTTCATCTTTCATGATGGCGCCGTAACAGGGTGATTATTTCGATTTTATATGAAAGGATGGGTGGGTGGGATGAAGGTATCAATTGTATGAAATAGGTAATCAAAGCGAATTCTATTTCCATCGGATTTATCGTTCACAATTGTAATAAGAGGCGTTTGAGACGGGGAAGAAAATTATATCCCTCTAATCCATGGCTTCATAAGAAACAAATAGATTGTATATAAACAGAAATTCGTCTATCTCCCTTTCACTTCACATTTCTCTGCCTCTCTCCACCGCCAGCCCTAGGTGGAGAGGTAATGAGATAGGGGTGCTAACACTGCAACTACACCTAGACCAACAGAAGGAGTCCATTTTGCCCTAATACGCTCTATTATGCCCTTATACGCTCCTCATAACACCTTCTGATTGCAGAAGTCATCAGAGTTTCTGTAAGCCGCCAGCCTTGCCAACTGCCCGAATATAACGTTCCGAGAGGCAGGAATATCTGTGGAGTATTCGCGACCTTCGGAATATGAGTGAGGAGTCTAATCAGAGGATGCAATCGCCTTTTGACCCACTTACTCGAGCGAAGGAGGAGAAAAACAAAAAAACGAAACTGATAAACTTCCACTCGCATATTTATCTCTGTCTTGTATCGCACCGTGGCGTAGTGGGTATGTGCGTCGACCCACACGTCAGAGGGCCAGGTTCAATTCCCGGTCTGTAACCTCACATTTTTCACGACACCATCTCTTTTTCCGTTCGAAGGTCCCCTCTGATTGCGAGAAAACCCGAGTACGCACAACACAAGTAGTTGCTTAAGAAGCTAAGCCCTGGTCCCTCGTGGGCTGTAGTCTCACTCAATTATTATTGTGTCGCGCAAACTAGTCGTGCAAATGTGAATCCACATGGAGACACCTTACTGGGAGAAGTTGTGAATCCACACTATTGACCTGTTTTAGACTATACAACCAGTCTCCCTGAAGATGAAGAACTTCTCTCTAAAAATGTTGTCCATGTCATTTTAGCCAAGGACAGAAAAAGTTGCAGAAGGCAGTCAGTCAGTAAGACCGCACAACTTAAATTTGCCTAGGAGCAGTGGTGTGTGCAGTGCAGGGATTGACAATGGTTCTCAATTGTTTGCTAGTACTCCATAGCCTTAGGTCTCATCGTACAATCTATAGCTAGCGGCGGACAAAGATTTTAGAATGGCCACCGACTGTATTTTATAGGACAACTGCCCTTCTCGACGTAAGAAAATGAATAAGGGTAAGAAATGCTCCCATACAGCCTAGAGTGAAGATGTTTTCTTAATTTTGAGCAAAAGAGAACGAAGCAACAATGAAATTTTTATGATCTAACTTTTTACTTACTTTCTTTCAAACAGAATAAGTTCCCAAGGGGCCATGCTGCCTCCCTCTGAGGCGTCTTCTTTTTTCGGAGCCTCTAGAGCCCCGCATATTTCTCCCTATTTGACGTCGATGAAGTATTGAGAAGGCAGCTACGCAAATATTTGGGATATCAACACGCTAGGACACGCTGGATTCATTAAGACCCGAAAGGCTACAGGAGAAACTAGTTAATTTTCTAGATAATGGTCTATATGTGCCTGCCACCCAATTGGTATATATATCCCAATCCATTAAAGTATAATTTTCTTTCAGTGCTTGTTTCCTGATGGAGGCCAATGGTGAGCAAGGATCTTCTCCTCTTCTTTGTCCATACGCCTACCGAATAATTGGCATATGGTAACTCATCACATAGTGTGTCTGCTTAGATTCCCAGCAAGTACTGTTCGGAAGATCCATAACCGGCCATGTTTGGCTTGCGAATGCGCATATTGCACGTACGTTTCTTCGTTCCTCACGAACCCTACTGTTTGCCAGCTCCTAGATCTTGGTTCTATGGGCACAGAGACATTGCTTACGTTGTGCTCTGTTGTCATTGCTTCACCTGACTACCTCGTCTGCTTCACAGCTTCCTGGTAAGTATATCTCTGTGTCCAGGAACTGACTACTTACTATTGTGAGCTTTCAATCATCGTAAAAAGATCAAGAAGCGACATTTTTTCTGGATCGGTAAGGATGCGGCGTTGAGTTGGTTAATGATCTCCACCCTTCTCGGCTTACTGCGTGTTTCCGTTTGCCTGAAACCTGGCTCTCACACATGGAGATGTACGTTTTCCTTTTCCAGACCAGACCAGAAACCTTCTCTTTCATTGTCCAACTTTCTAAGCGCTACTGGATCTAGTTAACATCAACCTGAGGCACATTCTGAGATTCATAATCAAGTCGGGAAGATTTTGAGCATCTTCAAGGCATGAAAAAATATATTTTTTGGAGGCTTTGTTGTGTTAACCGAAGGCTTAGCTGCATAAGCGTCTAAAAAATTAAATAATGTTGCTTAGCACCTTCTTATCCCAGCTTCCAGCTTCAAGAAAATCAGAAGTCCGAACCTGTGTCTAAGAAACAAAGTCACCGGCAGCGAATCTGACTATGTACAACATGTCCGGGAGTGTGAAAGTATGGAAGGCTGCCTTAGAACAGGTTCAAAACATTCATTGATTGCTGGTCTGTTTGAAGATATCTTGTCCCAGGGCACATCAAACGCCTAGCACTCGTTTTCTTCAATTCTAAGAGGTAAACGAATTTGTAGACCTTTGATCTCACCCATTCAGGCCAGGGTTCTAAAAAATTTATGTGACATTGGTAACCAAGAGCAAGAGCGAGAAATTCGAGGAAAGTCGGTACATTTTCGTTGCCATAGATGTCCCTCTCTCGCTGGTCCAGAAGTTGAAGGAAAATTTTGACTTCAAGTTGAGATCAAGCCTGATAAATATCTTGACTTGGAACATATCTACGCCATTTAGAGAGGGAGCAATATTATCCTTGGTTAAATTTCTTGTCTTCTGGTGCTCTCCTACCATGACTTTCTAGCTTGACAAGTGTACCTTTCTTCTTGGTTCATTTTTATCACACCCTGCTGCCGTCTCCAATTGTTTTCAATTTATCACTGTAGTCAAAATCTCTATACCGGGGAACACTCCCATACGATGATTTTTGAAAATTGAATACGTGCACGGTCAGAGAAAGGAACTTGCATCTGCAGGCGGATATGAAAAGCATAACTGCGATGCCACGATGGTGTTTTCTAAGGATTAGCTTACCTCATCCCTAAGTCCTCCAAAAACACCCCACAAGAAAGTAAGCAACAACTCACACAAAACACTCGACGTATCTACTACTTGTGCTCGAAATCTTGCGTTTATTTCTTCGTTGAGTTTCTAAATTATTTGCTCACACAATTGCTACCTTTATAGACCGACACCGGTCTTCCTACTCCCTGTCCCTGTCTGACTAGATGCACACTCTCAACTCGGCCACAAGCCGGCCGGACTATTTACAAAACTACCCATAAGCTTCTCTAAGTCGACTGATGGCGGTGATGGAGGGGCTGCTTTCGTTTCCCCGAAACTATTACGTCATGTACATTTTCGAGTCGCCGACTATGTCCACGTCTGAGCCCTCATCGTCAGAGCCCTCGTCGCTCGTCATGTCCTGGTCTGGGTGGCCCCCACTGCCCATCAGCAAGCTCTCCCCCGACGAGGCAGACATCGGCCGCAGCATCTGCAACCGATGATGCTGGTGGTGATGTGGTGCTGCCGCCGTCGTTCGCTGATGGCTCGCCGACGACGCATTGGAGCTGTAGCTGGGGTAGGCTTTCTCCGAGTCTGAAGACAGAGTGGACGAAGTCGTGGTCGTTGGGGCCGTGCAGGAGTTGCTGCCGCCAGTGCTTGCCTTGTCCGCACCATCGGAGCGGGAGAAGTCGACGGGTTCTGAAACAATTTCGACAGAATTAATGAAGATGCACACAAGAAAGTGCATTAGGGTGGAGGACGTGCGTGTGCTCAAAGGGAAAACTTTCTTCCAAGACAAAATGGAACGTCTTGGAGTCTAATTGAGTTTCCCCGTTCATCAGCGGGGACTCAAAGGCCAAGAAGTTCGCCAAGAAATTTCCCCCAATTAGCAGTTGAAACTTTGAAGAGGTTTTCGCTTACCATTGTTGGCGTCCCTTCGACGGAGTTGCTTTTTGTGCTTCATTCGTCGGTTCTGAAACCACGTCTTGACCTGCGTCTCACTGAGGCCGAGAGCCGTGGCCAATTCGACGCGCTCGGGGGTGGAGAGGTATCTTTGTGCTTCGAAGCGCTTCTCTAGGCCCGACAGCTGGGGATCACTGAAGACGGTACGTGCTTTGCGTCTGCGGCAGTGTCGGAGTGCGTTTACTCCCATTCCAATGCCCAGTGCCAGTTCGGGCACACCACACCCTGCTCCACCGAAGAGATGACCGCCACCGAAAAGTCCTGCAGGAAAGAGAGTGATGCGGAGAAGTTCAAAAATTAGTTCTGTTAAAAACCGAAGGGAAAACTTTTCAATATTCGGTCCGTTGGTAAGTCAATTAATTACGCTTGTGACACCCTGTGGTGGTGAATATTGTGTTTTGTGATACGAAATAGTTTTCAGATTCAATTAACACTATCTCGCTCTCTCTCTGACTCAAAAAGGCGCCAGAATGGTGAGAGAGGTGAGTATGGAGTGCGTCTGTGGAGCTTACCTTGTGACAAAAAGTATGGATCCACGGATTTGTAGGTTCCCGACGAGGGGGACAAGTAGCCGAGGGTCATTTGAAGGAAACCGTGGTCACTGTAAGCGCTGTTCGGATAGAGGATTCCGGAGTTTGGAGGCGGGTGACTAGAGTTGTAACTAGGCGCTTGGATGTTAGATGATAATTGAGCTTGTTGTTGCTGCTGTTGCTGTGAGTGTTGCTGCGATGCGCCATGCTGAAGGGGGCCTGGTGGTGGAAGACGATCAGAGATTTTGAATCTGGAAACAACAAGAAGGTGAATTTGGATTAGTTTTGGTGACAAGGTGCTACGTTAGAGGGATCAAATTGTGGAAATTACTGCAGGAAGGTGAAGAAGACTATACAAGGGGGGACGATGTACCCCACATTGTGATGGGAGATAATGTGTCAGTAGATTTTTGTAATGGATTTGTGTAAGAGAGTGTATACGATGGTCGTGATGGGAAATCCAAGGAGAAACAATCTACTCCTAGGTTAAAAAAGAGGGTGCTGTCTTTAGAGGGTTTGAAAATTGAAATTGGTTTCTTGTGACTAAAGAGAATGCGTTCAACGTCCTTTGATAAATTTTCATCATTTGAGCTTGCCTTCTAAGGGGAGATAACACATGTTGAAAGGAAGAAAGAAAACAAAACGAAAAAAGTGGCACTAACAGTGGGTTCTTCGTTGCAAAAGGAAAAGGACATTAAAAGGAGGTTTGGTCTGCTTTGCAATGCTTAGGACTCTTCTTAGAGGTTTAAAAAAATTAAAAGAGAGTTTATGGGAACTATGTATGTACCCCTCAGCTAACAAATTGGGTGTGTTAAGGATTTTCGCCGATTTTGTAACACACGATCGTCTTATAGAAGATTTTCAAATCTAGCCAAGTGCCTATTATCGGTAAACGGAGGCAGTTCCACACTTCCTAATCTGTATCTACTGTTTCTAGAGCAGAATTCACACAATACTTGGAGTTCACCGAAATGTGCCCACTGTTAAAATGGAAAACAAGCACGTTTGCCACAATTTCTTTGGACTAGACTCCTGTGGACTCCTCAACGAGGATTTGGCTCCTTCGTGTCCTTCGGTTTCAGCGGACTTTACAAATGCTACAAGAAAACAAAGAAAAGGAGATAGGGAACAGAACTACAATGAATCCCCCGCGAGTATGAAAGAGTATCCATGTAGCATAGCTTTGAAAAATAAATTGTAAAAACTTTAGATTTTCGCAGGAAGTTGAAAGAAAAGTATTTAAAGGAGATTGTGTGCACATTGACTGTGAAAGCCAGTTTGTACTGTTCTTCTGGCAAAATGTACTTCGTCTTGGCCAGAAAACGTCTTTGTTGAGTCGATTTTAACAGATTTCCTTTAAGAAACTGAACACTGACCATTTTTATAGATTTTGCAAAATCGTTGAGAATGTGAATCCTGTTTCTTTCTTACAAGGACTTAATTTAATTCGACCTGATTTTATTTCAAGAAGTTTTTCTAACATTCATATTCGAAATAAACTGAGCGTTGCTTGTAAGACTTCCACAACACCGTTAGATTGAAAAATATTTTTATTAAAGGACTCTGATGTTCACAAAACTTTACACTGAAGAGACTGAGTGTAAAATTGAATAGACTGAGCTTCAAACTGAATTATAGTTCAGCAACAACAGCCACTGTATGAAGAATTATGGACTCAGAGATACTTAAAGCAAAAAGACGCTGATTACACTCTTCCCTAAACTAAAAAGAGTCTGCCTTCAACTAAATTGAAATTTACACCGAGACTAAGTTAGCCCACTGGTATTAGCAATTTCTAAAACTGCATTCAGTTTCGAAATTTTTTTAAACCTCCACCGCTAGCCGTCGCAAATTTGACTTATTCAACCGTCGGCACTTAAAGAAGAAATCACCTGTGATTTTGAATAATCCTTTGATATTCCTCCTCATCACGATGCTGCTGATGATGGTGGTGAGCAGCTGCGGCAGCTGCTGCCGCCGCTGTTGCTACTGCATGCGATGCATCCTTTGGCTTCTCATTTTCACCAATTTTTCCCGATAAATTTAAAGATGTCTTATGACCGATCTTCTCACCAACACCACCGCTAAGTTTTGTATCACAATTCACTGAATTATTGTTATTGTTGTTGTTGTTGTTGTTTAAATTATTCTGACACAAAATATGATCAATTGAAAATGGAGTTTTAGCCACAAGAGTGCCCTGTTTGTTGGTGCTATGATCACTTAATTGTATCGACATTATTACCGTTAGAGCAGTAAGTTCCGAACAACCGAGCTAAGCGATGAGCAGGTTATAAACGGAACCACACTCGTTGACGGTCGAAATGAGTTTGAATTTACTCGTCAACATTTCATAATCGTCATCATCATCATCGGTGTTCTCGTCGTTGTCGTCCGCACTTTATCCTTCCTCCTTTCGCTCGCTCTCTCCACCCCCCTCAATAGCATCCTCTACGGATGTGCTTTCGCCATCGTACAGCACCGTTCATCCCCTGGCTGCGACGATAACAACACCAGCCCCCTGTGCTCAGTCTAGAATTCCTAGAACACACCCCTTATGTACTTCATCTGTTTCACTCCTGCTCTCTCTCTCTCTCGCTCCCCATCACCCAGTCTATTTCAATTCCTGCGCAATTGTGTATGTGAGATATTGGGAGGAGGACGAAGGCTGGGTGGATGGTTGGATGGTTGGATACATTGTACACGAAGAAATTTGCTTGAAAGCCAACCAAAATGACTTAAGTGGTTTTCATCGAATTCATTTAAGAGATTTGACATGAATTACCAGCCTAGCGGCTGGGGGTTTACATTTTGTTGCTGGTTTTTTGTTTTTTCTTCCTGCAAACCCATTTCGGGGAGGTAGTGTGGGCATATTCGCACGCAAAACTATTGCGTCCCACTGTTTAATCCTGCGGTTGGCAAACACATTCATCCCGAGCATACCGCCGTCGAAACAGCGCAATGAACAATAAACCGTCGGCTGCTGTGCGTGGTTGGTGCCCACAACTACCGACTGCCCCCCCGCCCTCATTGTCTGACTAAATTAAATCATTCACTGCCACAATTATTGTAATTAATTTATTGTTCGATAGCACGCTAATTGGAAAAAGGTTAAAATATCTCTGCATGAAAGGAGAATGCATGCCATTGTCGTGACCGTTACGCAGTATACTCTCTCTTGGGCTGCACAGCGGTTTCCGAAATTCGTGTCTGATTGGCAAGAGTCTGTGTAAATTGAGGAAATTTTGTGATAGGATCGAAACTGTCATAGTTTTGTGAGCTTGTTGCTGGTAATCCTCGTCTTCTCCTCTTAAAGGAAGAACTTCGCTACGAAGTAGATGCATTGGAGATGGATGTATCTTTTCAATTTATTATTGGAGCGCTTAGGTTTGTGTCTTGGGATATTGTTAAAACGTTTTATTTTTTGAACATCACATTCGGAACTGGTTGGCCAATTTCAAACTGATTTGACCCTTTTTGATCACTTTGAATAATTTTTTGAGTGTGTACGACGATTTCTAACGTTTTTCGGGACTGCTCAGAACTACCGCGAAACCACTTTTCACTTTGACATCCGTTCTCGTAATGTTTAGAATCTTTTTCGAATATTTGCAGAATCTGTTGTATTGCTTCTTAACTGTATAGGACTGATTTTGTTTGTTTCATACTATTTAGACCAATTTTTGATGAATAAGACTTGAACTTGAAATGAATTTGGAACATACACGATCCCTTTTGACTACTATCGCTTTTCTGTACTGTTGCTGGTTAGAAGCTTAAGCTAGGTTGACCTAAGCTGAGCTAATTAGCACCTAATCGATTTGTTCAATTTAAAACCTTTAACGACTGAGTTAAGTTAAGTTACGAATTTTTGAACAATTGCATCTTTAAAAAATTTTTGAGCCGTCGCTATCCGGTACCTAAAGTAAAGTGGAATTTCCCTTGAACAGGCAGCATTGATGGTATGTTTTCTGTAGCCCTAAGGGAAGTGTCAGCTTATGAAAAATGTTTAAGTACGTAAAGTCTTCAGAGGGAGTTGTCCGTCTTAGGAAAATGCTTTCGAATGGAAACGTCCTCCTTCAGGCGGTGTTTGCTCAAAGAGTTGTCCACCTTAAATAGACGTTCGCCTAAAAAAGTCGTCCCTATGGTATGATTTCGCTGTAGAGTTACCGTTTTGAAAAATGGTAAGACTGCTTTTGGACGGTGTTACTATGGCTTAAGCCAAGACAGTCAAAGAATTGCGTCTTCTTTGAACGAAGTTGAGACCATTTTTGACAACTCTACGGTAATTGTACTTGTAGAATTGAAATTCAACTCAATTTTGACTTTTTCTACCATTTTAAGTAATTCCGAGCTGTTATGCGTGTTTCTGAATAGTTTTCTGTGAGAATCCTAAACTTAATCTCACGCAAATCTTAACTTTTATAGTGCTCAGATGTTGTCCAATTGTTTTAAGGTAAAAGCAAAGGATACACTGTCATGTAGAATTCAAGGACTCCTTAAACTTACAGCTGCAATGCAGACTTCATTATGTTAATGAAACAGTGAGTAGGTAAAAGTTATACATATTCTTGCGATCGGATTCATGCTTTTGTAGCACCCATCCGTGTTGGTGTGTTCCTCCAGAGTGGGCGGTTTAAAGCCAACTGTGGCCATCGATGCTTAAAGAGTTCTGTATGGAAAAATTTGCTATTCCTCTTAGCTTTGTAACTAACTTTAGAGACGTGAAGTCGTGAACGTAAAAATATTTGAGAGCTTCTAGATCCACATGCTTTCAAAAATATGTTTTAGAGATCAAATACTTAATAAAGCAGACAAACACTCTCTTTTTAAGCTGTGAACTGAACTGAACTTATAGGCAACGCTGCAAACAAACTTCCTGTGTAAATCCACAATGCCTTTGCCCCAGTGCAGTCTCAGCTAATTTCCATTCCTTCTTGAAAACATTTTCCTATGGAACTGGTAGCTCGTTATTCTTTTCTTAAGTCCTTGAAATGTAACCAATATTGAGTGTACCATCGCAAATCTTCCAGCAATCAACTGCAAACGAAGTTTCAGCACAAGTCTTCGCCCAACTTTCACCAGTCGCTCCATCCCCTTCGACACTGTCACCCCACTGCCCCCACACCACCACCCCCTGTCATCACCATGAACATCCGTTTTTAATGATTCTCATTATTATATATTTTGCTCCCATAATTCCTTGAATTGCTTGTAATTCAATTGATGTACGACTTTCGGGGTGGTGGAGGGTGGCAGAAAAAGCCCTAGTTTGGGGAGCTGATAAGGAGGACACATCACTTCTATATGCACATCCTCTTCTTGGCTCTCCTATCTAAAAAAAAAAATACAACCCCCCTCGCGCGGCGTAGCAAAAACAACAAGTCAACCTAAATTCGGTGGGACGTCCTGCGCATCCGCTTCCGACCAATCACTGTTCGCCGCCTAAGGGATGTTTTCGCATTCATCCACATCGCATCCACTCATCTCCCTCTCGCACGCACTCCAAACAAAGACCGAACGATGAAAAATGGGAAAATGGCAGAATGGCGGGTGACTTACGCGAAAACTTAAGGAAGGCAGAAAAAAAGCACAAATAACGTCAAATTTACTCGTTTAAGCCTGATGATGTGTATCCTTTATGGAGGATTTAGTTTTGCTGTTTTGTTACAACATGTTATTCATTTACCTTCTCTTTCTCGCTCTAGCACGCTCCACGCACACGACTCTACCACGGTCGGTCGGTCGGAGGGGGTTGGGGCTGGCTGCAATGGGGAGAGATGGAACGAATTACTCCTTATTCATGCCAACACTCTCTTCTAGAAATCGTTTTAACATTTTATGTGGTTACTTCCCGCTCATTTATGTAATATTCGTATGAAGGGCTTTTTTTCCCTTCTTCTCTGTGATTTGTTGTTGTTGCGTTGCTGTGTGCGATTCGACCTGGATAAGTGCTCGTGAATGAGGATATGAAAGAGCACCTCTGTCGTGTTGTCTCTAGGACGGTGCTCTTGCAGGTGGTGGAGGGGCGGGGGAGGATGACGCAAAGATGGGGATGGTGATGACGACGACGTAAAGAGAGTTCCACATTTTTAGCAGCAGAATCCAGGGCACTTAGCCTTTCATCGTGGTTGGGGATGAGCGTATGTGTGCATATATCCATGCTTGAGTTAAAAGTTGACAAAATTTAATAAAGAACTGCTGAAAGAGTGTCGTCCTGAAGGAGTGCCGGATTAACAAAATTTTGTCCGGCGATGCATGTGAACGATGATTGTGAAAGGTTGGCTAAAGTGACCTCTTGTGGCTGGGATTTATTGACAGGCAGACAGAATTAGCATTCCAGGAGACTTTTTAAAATGGATTAAAATGGAGGCACACCTTCTATGCTCTTCTTTTTGCTGTCGGTACAGTTCGGGGTAGATATGGGGAGGATGCCTCCGCCTCCTGACTGGAAACTTACGTTGATTCCTGTCTGTGAAATCTAGTCGCTTAAATTGCCACCCTTCACATCAATCCAGACCTCCACAACCCAAAACAGGACTACAATAAATATGCAGGGACACAAAAACATGTTAAACACCTCATCTTATCACGTTACTGAGAGAGAATCTTTCAATTAGTTACCTCCTGCTGGTACCTGAAGTGTCTGAAGTGCATTCCCATCGCATTTGCATCCATTCAAAATCCCTCGCAAATAAAGAGCAACTCCTTGCGAATTCTAGCCTCTTCCTTAAGCAACAGAAATCTTTTGTGAATCTGTTACTTTTCCCAGCCACTTAATCACGCCATCTATGTGCATATTTCCGCGACTTTGCTGCACACATCTAGCCACTGCGTTGGTTGACACGGCACCCTACCTGGCATATTCACTTAGCCTCCCCTCTCATTACGAGCAAATTGTCTCGCCACTTCATCCCTTAGTTTGCGCTACAGCACCATCATCAGGTTAATAACAACACAAATTGTTTAGCAAACAAAAAATGCGAGACAACAACAAAACAGAAAAAAAAAACGCTTTCTTCCGTAAACACCACGTAATGCGGAAAAGTGGTGATTTCCACCTTCCAATTCAATCAGCCAAGCGGCGCCGTCGTCCTCTCATTCAATCCGGGGCCCCCGTCACAGAGATACGTTCGAGATACGACACGTGACTTCAATTTATTGCCTGAAAGATACAAATCAAGCGAACGAAGAGGCGGCTTGAGCCCTGTTAATAAGGCAAAGCCGAATTGGATGGATATTGTTCGAAAATTTAATCTGATTGACTGGTGGATGGTTGTTAAATTAAATTATAAGTCTGACTTTAAGGCACGGCCTGGGAATGCAAAAATGCGAACGGAGCCAGGGAATAGGCGTTTCTAAGGGAAGTCTGAAGAGATTGTCGGAATGGATGCAGCGTGATATGAGAAATTAAATCAAAATTTTGATAACTTTTTGGAACTTCTGACGGATAAGCATAAAACACACATGTTGCGTTCAAACTTCAGAACAGTCATCTCAAAACTATAGACATTGGCCCTGGAAATGTTGTGCAAGAGACCAGGAACATAATCCAGAAAAAAAAGCCCCAAAGAATCGTACGGGGAACAGCATGCTTGGTTGGACGGCTGTAAGAGTTGGACTAAGGGCAGTATTCGAAAAAGCAACTGCCAGTTTGACATATTCGTTTTATGTGTTTTTTCGAGTATAAAGGCAATACTTTCTCTACTTTAGACGATTTGGGATTTTGGCTTTAGAGAATTTAAGGGATTTTTGGATATACAGAAATTTAGGATTTCGCAGTTCGAGAATTTTTGCATTCAGCATTAAGACTTTTCAGGACGTTGAGCAGTTGTAGATCCAGGCCTTAAGATTTATAAAATTTCGAAATTGCGTCTTTTTTGGTATTTTGGGCATTTCAGGAGTTAAGACTTATTGGGTTTTGCCAGTTCTGAATCTAAAGCATGTTGCTTTGGGAAATTCTATTAATTTCCTCTTTTTCGTGTTGTAGGCTTAAGTCTTTCAATATTTTGGTCAGGCCCTTATTGTAGTTCTGGCATTCCAGGATTGTCGTATTTTCAGGCGTATGGACGCTTGAGGATTCCGGACTTTCTTTGACCATGGTGCTTAGAAAGTATTTCAGGGTTATAGCTGTTCAGAATTTTTGGCACTGTAGACTTTAATAATTCTTTGATTTTGGTGTTTTGATATTTTAGTCGTTTCAGTAATTTGTTTATTTTGGATTTGTACGCTTTTTGGCTTGAGCA
The DNA here is from genome assembly GCA_944738645.1 of Eristalinus sepulchralis. Taxonomy (NCBI): domain Eukaryota; kingdom Metazoa; phylum Arthropoda; class Insecta; order Diptera; family Syrphidae; genus Eristalinus; species Eristalinus sepulchralis. The sequence continues at coordinate 4,276,847 of OX122886.1, read as the reverse complement.
CTTAGGGATTTTTGCACTTAAGGATTTTTCAATGAAAACCACGATTCATTCCTTGTGCTACAAACTTCAAGTTCAGAAATCAACGACCCACAGTCAAAAAAGATTTCCTTAAAAATATTTTAAAAATTCCGGGCCACACGTTTAAGAACCTTTCAAACTCTCCGCAGAGGCTCATCGGTGTCTTTGTTTTTTGTTTTCACTTGTTCCGGCGTGGTATTCGAATCAGAAACTTGTCGAAATTATTACAATGTACTTTTACAAGCCTTGCGAAATTCCATCAAAAATCATCGCTGCCATTCTCTCAGAGGAAATCGATGCTCTTCTTTGGAATGACTGTCTCGATCACCAACCTTCCCAAAACAGATTTGCAATCGGGAAAATACTGAAAAAAACAAGTGATAGTGTGGAACCCACAGGCAGTCCATGATTTTCCAGAAATCGATGTCCCTCTTTTAAAAACACACTCCGTTGTCAGTTATTTCCTCAGTTTACTCCCAAAATCGGCTATCAATCCGCAATTTAACTTAAAATTTCATTAACCCCTCATACACCCTGTTTAGCTTCAACTGACCGACTTCAGTCTCCAGCCATCTGCTGCAGGGCTTCTGGACCTATCCTGACACAAATTGAACAAAACCGCCCATCAGCACTTGCAGCAGTACTAATTTAATAACTAGATCAAATCAGCGCTCATCTACCCCTTTGTCCGCCAACGCCGATTCTCCAGCACACCGGCATCGTCAAGCGATGTTATCACCCGGTGATCTCGACCCTCGCGCGTAATTGATCAACTTAAATGCTGTCATTGACTTAATTAAAGGACGCACGAGTCCGCTGCCACACTAACGAAACGATAAATAGTTGCACTCTGCTCCGGTACCTGTGTCACCACCCCTCCTCGCCGTGTGGCAGGATGTTCAGTAATTTTGTAGCCATCCCAACCCCGGCGGTAACCTAATATGCGGCACACGCCGAAACAGCAGTCCGATGGTTTAATTATACTTTCATCCGAGGGATGAATTCTCGGGCAACAAACTGCGCCGCCGAAGGTGGGGGATTTAGTGTGAAGCGTTTTTTCGCAGCGCGCTCTCAGTCAAACCGCCTAATCCAAATTGAAGTAATGACTACGAGCGCTACTGTGCCGGGGATAATCGAACGTCGTCGGTGGATCCAAAATGCGGTGGTTTTTTAACGATGCCCAGGTCGGTGTCGGGTTTCCCGGGTAATCCGCAACAAATTGAAACACATCCTGTCGAGGATACCTGCGAAAAATCCCGGGAATCGAGTGAATACGCCCCGAGATGCGGTTACAAATTCACCTTAAACACTCGAGGCACTCTCCGCCACGGTTGGCTACTTCCTTGATTAATTGTATTGTTGATCGCAAGTGCGATTGCATGAGGGCAGAGGTTTCCTGAACTCGGTGACGGCGGCAGTATCGATTTCTCAAAAGGCGAGCGACACTTGAAAATCAGTACTTGGAAGCTTAAGTGATTGACAATTCAAGTGGAGTGCATTTTTTCACTAGGAACTCTCTTCTCAGCGGCATGGGAGACTTCGACACTGCTTGGAACTTCATCGAGAAGCGGAAATAACTAAGAGCAGCCAGTCTCAGGTTTGTCTGTATTTGTCCTTTAACCACATCTCCTGAAGAATCGCGAAAAACGTTTCGCAGAGCTGCCGCCAATCCACACCGACAGAATTTTCGTATTAGCGTCTAGTATTCACTTTCGTATTCGCCAAATTACATAACCTCCATCGCCCAAGGACTCGTGTCCTGTTCTTGTTTTTCACTCGCCTCTTGTGCTTCTCTCGTTCCGTGTCCGTGTGTTATTCAGCGTCACCAACACGACAGGCGCACACAAAGAGAACGGATGACACAAAAGGACATTTAAACAATAGGCAGTGCCGAGAGTGGCTCTCTGCTCCATCTCCTTGCCACCCTCTCTCGGGTCTTTCTGTTTTCCTGCACTTCAATCATCGTTTCAATGGATGTCGCCCAATTAGCGTTGATCATCTTAATGTCAGTTATATTGTCTCGCTTAAGATTTCGGCCTGTGAACGGGCGGGTGGCTGGGGAACGGTGCGTTGAGGTGGGTGTCTCGGGTGGATGGAAGTTTGCCAAATCTGTGTATAGTGACGTGGCACGAGGCGGGTGTGATGTAGTGGATTATGAGCGCAGAGATGGATGCAAATGGATGTAATGCGCTTTGTTTTTAATGAGTCCGGTGGACATTTGATGAGATGGTGAGTGGGTTTATTTTGCTGGCGATTTTGACATTTTGCTGGTGATTTGAGTTTAAGGGCAGAGAGTGCATTATTAATTGTATGCTTTGACAATGAAGTCGTGGATAGATTTAGATTGGTCGGTAGGGTCTCTAATAAATAATAATTACAAAACAAGTCCTTTGGGATCATTTTGAGAAAAGATGCAGGAGATGACTATCCAAATATGTTGCATCAATTTCATAGTGTACAACGATTTAAAGGGGATACGGATAAACCTTGTTGTCTAGAACTGGCCAAACACAAATCAAATGCTTACATTTTTGGCTATTCTGATGGCTTCTTGTTGTTTGACTGAAAAGAGAAGATAGGAGAGAAAACAAAACAATTCTAGCAGCAGAGTAGTCTTTGACTTGTGCTGGAAGATAAAGTCCGGACAGGAGACAGACAAAAAATTAAATTACTTATTTCTCAGGTATCTAAAAGTTAAGTAAAATTTTAGGAATGTTCAAAAATGCTCATCCGAATGAGAATGAGAATTATACAGTGAACCCAACCTCGTTTCTACTTAAAATCTTGTGTGTGGGGCTTACACCATCAGCACTCATCACGTCAGGGCCAAAGTTCTACCATCTGATCCGAGAAAAGGCCAAACAATGACAGAAGAAGTGCCCCACAGTTCCTTCATCTACTCCACAGCAGTTGCAGAGGTGTTCATAGCTAAGTCTTAGCACACTTAGGTGTTTGGAAAAGCTGTAGTGGCCCATGTGTACTCCAAGAAATTATCTGCAATCTTGTCTGTAAGGATACGAGTATAACAAAAATGACGCGGTTTTTTTTCAGATGTTAGCAATGTGGATGGATGGTCATGTCACCTACATTAGTGCTCTCGATAAGTCCACCCATCAATGGAATCTCTTATGGCATGTTCTAAGAGCAGCTCCTCTGATCTATGACTGGCAAGTTCGTTGTGTTTCCCTTGTTCACGTTGTAAACCGACGCCCAAATAAGTCTTAGAGGATTTAAGAAGAATCCAAGAGAGGGTTTGCATTTTGTAATTGAGTTTGAAGTGCTTAAAGGGCATTATTGAGAACAATGTCAAATTAAAAGAAGTGAGCTAAGCACCAATGCAGGTTAAGAATAAAATTCACTTTCTTTCTGCGAACGTGGTCGCCGTGGCGCAGTGGTAAGTGCATCGACCGCGGCGCAGAAAGTCTGGGTTCGATTCCCGGACGGGACACCTAGCATTTTTTCACGGCACCACCTCTTTCGAGTTGCTGACAACACTCAAAGAGTATTAATTGTCGATGGAAAGCTTCTCAAATCTCGCCGTTCGGAATCGGCAAAAAAACTGTAGGTCCCTTCTACTCGTGAAGAACAATAGCATGCACAACACGAGTAGTTGTTGTAGAAGCTAGGCCCTGGTCCGTTATGGGCTGTAGTGCCACTCAATTATTATTATTATTCTTTCTGCGAACACAGTATACCCTTAAAAGTTCGAAAAGAGATCTAAGTCCCTACAAACTGCTGCGAATTTGAAGACGTTAGCGAGCAAGCGCTTTGTTTGCACTCCATTCTGGAGAGTCATTCCAGCTATGACTGGACTCTGAAGAGGCCCAGCCATCGATGGACGCCCTAAATGAGGACGCGGGCAGCGTCAACACAGAGTTGGGTTCTAAAAGTACCTCCTGTGATGTCTTAAGAGGTTCAGCCATAAAGGAGGACGCGGGCAGACTCCCTAAGGTGGGTGCTATGCGGCTGACTGCAGTCCCCTGCTTCGCAACAAATGTGACGCTGGGCAGTAAGTTAAGCCCTGAGTTCAAGTCGATTTTTCATCAGTACTGTGTGAAAGTCTTACCGTGGCGTTGTTGCTTCCCATGGAGATTGTTTTAAAATAAATGAAAAAAATCAAAAAACTGTCAAATGCTTTCGTTTCTTTTTAGAGTTTTATCAATAAAATTGCTTCTGTCTTACTGCTCGCCGGATAAATGTTTCAAGTTCTTGCGAATATGTCCTTTCTCAAGTCAGAAATCATGTCCATACTCCATCGTAGTTGTATACCTCACTATTCTTCTGCTTCTTTGATATTTCTTTACTTAAAGAGGTACTTCTTTAAACTGTAAAAGACAATTTCGTTACCTCGGTACCTTGGATATATTTTTATTAGAACCGAGAAAATTTGTATCCCATATGGTCTAGTGGCTAGGATATCTGGCTTTCACCCAGAAGGCCCGGGTTCGATTCCCGGTATGGGAAGATAAATTTTTTTTTATTTACTTTCAATAATCGCCATTTAGTCAAGATTTTATCCACCATTCACTCTCATCGAATGGCGCTGCGGTAGTACGAAACGGTAAATTTCAGGGTGGTTTGTGCACTAGATGGGCGTTTCTTTGCAAAATTACAGTTGCTTTCAAAATGTCTTCTGAGTTGGATAATGCACACCTTATGGCGGTTGGCTGCGGAATTTAAAATTTACAGTTTTCAAAAAGTGAATCAGCCAATGATGATATCTTGTTTAGGTAACACCATTTTTAAACTTCATTTTGGTAATCAAAATGGTTTTCAGTGCAGATTAAGCCATTTTGCTGTTTTTTTCTTGCAATGGAGTTGGAAATATTTCACTTGTGAATATACCTCGTGGTTGAAATTTCGAAAAAACAACTTAAGATCTGGGGAAAGTGTGTAATTGACGATGTAAAATGCAGATCTGTTGGGAATTGTATGACATGTTGCTATGATATAGTAGACTGTGAAGTGCGTTGAAGGTTTGTTCAAGAGAATAATAGGAAATCATTGGACGGACTTCTGAAAATTCGTAGTTTCAAAGAGCTTTTGTGACCAAGATGGGTTAGGGACAGAGTACAGCAATACGAGAAAATCCCAAGAAGTTCAAGAACCAGAAAAGAAAGTTACTCTTAGAAATCAGCATAATCTCCCGGAAGCCCCTTGCTTTGGGTCCCTTCAGGATTTCTAGTATGTACAGAATTCGAATAACCAAAGATTCCAACATATCTTTTCATTTTACACGTATTTGACAAGGCTTATGATTTCGGGATTTTGAACTTTCGGGACTGTGGCGTCTTTGCGATTTGAACATTTTTGTTTGTAAGCCAAGCCATTCCGGGATTTTTAGCAGCTTAGGATCTTAGCTATTTCGAGAATTCGGCCATTTTCAAATTTAGGTATTTCGGAACTTTCACCATTTAGAGGTATTGGTCCGTTTTGTTTTTTTCGCAATTCTCCGATTGTGAATTTGGACTTTGCAATTTGAAAATGTACGTCTATCCTGAATTTTGGACTTTCCAATTTCTTGTCGTTTCGAAATTTTGGCACCAACCTGCATACGCAACTCCTTGTCTTACCATATCAGCCTCATGCTTTCGCTCCACCTACAGAACGTCCTGTATCCCACTGAATAAAACACATCAATCGAGCACTTGTTAGTAAATTTTAAATACTTTTATTTATTTCCTTACTTATTGCATAATATCCAAATTTCTTTGTTTATGTATGTATATGTAAAAATTATTTAATGCCATTTGTTCATGTTTCTTCGAATTCACATCGAAATGAATCACTCACCCGTTCCGCATCGCACGCCCGCCCGAAGCACACGCTCCCAGCTCGTGTCACAATTCAGCTAATTATTTAGTTAAAACTAAAATGACTTGCGCCAAGGGCTGCCCGGGGGGCGGGAGTGGCGGAGGCAGGCGGCCGCATGCCTTCTAAAATTGATTTATTGCTGATCAAAGCTTAACTAAGAATACAAAAATGGTTTTTACTTTCGAAAACGAAACCCACATGCATTTTGTACAAAATATATATGTATGATATCAAAAAACCTCAAATACACAATCATTACATTCAAAAACTAAATCAAAACTAACGTGCACCATCTTCTTTTTTTTTTGGAAGCAAAATGAATCGAATTTGACTTCAAAGTTGAACTGAAAATTTTGATACACTTTTTTGTTTGTCTTATATTGGCTAACTTAGCAAGCAAAGCTATGTTTTTTTTTATTTTTATTCGCTTCAAAAGAATAGAATATGATTTATAATTTTTTGCCTCTACATTTTTTTGTTTAAAGTTTTTCTTTGCAACTCTTTGAATATAACTTCAGTGTAACTCTTTTTAACTGCTTTGTTGGTTATACAATAGAATACGCTTAGGTCAAAAGTTATGCTCGCCAAGCGAAAGCTGAACAAAATTTGATTACAAGTTTCTTAATTTTTTCTTAATTGAATTTTTTGAATCTAAATGCGTACATTTTTTTGGGGTACGAACGAGTTTATCTCTTAATTTGGTGTTTAGGTAATTTTTTTTTGGAATGACGTATCAAATGTATATAAATAAGTCTGCGCGATGTTACTTATGGATTGTCCTAGAATTCAAAAACACATTCCATAGGAAGCATAGTTATGCGATGTTTTCTAGAGTAGTTTCGTTTTTTTGTTTTGTTTTCAATATTCGTGTAATTTCATGAAAAAGGTATGTATACAAAAATTTGGCAAAAAACCTGTGTGTGTGTGTGAGGATGCTGAAGTCTTTGGATGCGAGTGGCGGATGATTAAGGTTGGTTCTCGGGGTGGGATAGAGGGATGATAGAGTTGTTGTGGAAGACTGTGCAACAGAAAATGCGTGGACTTTGCTGTCAGGTTGGCGTTAAATTAATACACAAGTCGAATTTGGACACTGTCACTGCAACTCTTATTCTCTAGCTGCGACTGTATCAAAACATTGCGTCTATACATATTCCAGTCATGCAAGAACTTTAAATTTTTGTTTGTCGGCAATAGATGTTCTTAGTTGGAATTTTTGGCACCTTTTGGGCCTTTGGCAACTGATGCAGTCGATCTGATTGAACTCTGTTTTACCGGAGTATGGAGTCTTGAAAGTACGTAAGTATGGAGTTGCAAGCCTTTTTGACGGAAAAGTTCTCTGTGGGTTTCTTTTCTGGTATTGCTTGCTTAGCCATTCTTCGTAGGACAAGATGACAAAGCTAAGTGTTTTGTGCTAAGGGGAATGCGAGTACCCCTGGATGATGGGAATCAAGTCTCAGGACAGGCTGAAGGTATTGGGAAAAGAGGTATCGATGCAGATTGGCCTTAAATGCCTGTGGGGGACGCAATTATGTTGGGTAAAGAGTTAATTATATGTGTGATGCGGATAGGGAACGAGTCCTTAAACTGAGCTTCACGTCTGAGAGCTGGCTTAAGGGTGAACTGGTGGGCATTGCGGGTGCATTTTTGAAGGGAATGCAACTGGCTAATTCATTTGAGCATCTTTGCTAAAAGAGTGATAAAGGGAAAGACAATTCCTTGGTGTTCGAAGATGCCGATCGACTTTGGAATGTTTATGTGTTCAGAATGTTGTATCATTCGCTTTCGAAATCTATACAGTGGCTGTAGAGGGGATTTTGGAGCATCAGATCAAGCAAGAGGCAAATATATAGCAGCCAAATCATATATTTCCTGAATCGTTTTATGGAACGCAGACATTTCGCAGCGTTTTTGACGATCTTACGAGCAGTAATCAGGCGATCGACAATAGTCACAACCTCAAGCTTGACCAATCTTTGAATCCGAGACATTGAAACACAGCAATGAAATTGTTGTTCAATAAACTTGCCCATTGGAGACAATTGTAGATCGTGCTGGGACTTGATTGAGAATTGTGTTCGCCACGGCTTGGAGCGTCAACGATGGGAGTAGTAGGAATGTACTTCTGAAATTACTAGTGCAATCGCAAATCTTTTCTCATGCAATGTTGAATGCACACAAACACACTATCGGGGAGAATGGTAGATTCGGCTGTACTAGGATGGGGATGCGTTCTGAGAAGAAATTACCTTCTGACCAACATAAGCTCGCCTTCATTGAGTGCATCAATTTCAACATTTCGAGGATTTTCGCAATTGCAGCCAACTTTGTTTAAGAAGAACGGGAAAACGAAGAACGATAGAGAGAAAGAGAGGATGTTGAAGGAGAGAGTGAGGAAGAGTGATGGAGAGGGTAGCGACCAATGGGAGATAGGAGGAGTGAGGGAGGGTGATGGAGCTTGGTAGGTTTTAATGGGTGATAGGTGAGTGAGAGTTGTGGGGGGCGGGTAAAGAAAGAGAAATAGAGATATATGAGTAAGCGAGAAAGAGGATGAGGAGAAAGAGGAAGAGAAAAAAAATTTAAGGATGTGGGGGGGGGGGGGTCAAATAGAAATCTAGAGAAGGGGGTTGTGAGACAATTTTACTCAAATCGACTGATCCATTGTGAAATTTTAAATTGGGGGCTGGTTTGTGGCAGATGGACAGTCGGTCCTTGCCGTGTGGTGTACAGGCACACTTTCTCCGTCCAAATTTAACATCTTTGTTAAGATAGATTGCTTCTATTATAGCAACGAACAGATTTTCGAGTTTTCGCCGCTAATAACTGCAAAGTTTTGACACCTAAACAGAGTCCCTTTCAACTCTTCATCGACCAATCACATCCTTACCTCCTGCAGCCTTGCAGTCAACCAACAATCAACTTAACAAATCAAATCAAAACAAAAGAAAAGAAAACAACTCCGTGTATAATATTAATAAAAATCATATATTACAGTCTAAACAATTAAATCAAATTAACAAAACGAATTCAAATCATAATCCGATTAAATGTAAGGCTTACAACTAAGACAAAAAAAAATTGAATTTATTGCAAGACATCATCGTAAAACTAACGCAAACAGGCGACAAATAAAATAAACGCACAAATCGCCGACCTCTCCGACGAGAGCTGACAATCCTACGCTTCGAAACAAATTCTAACCTAATGTGATTTTTTTTTTCAAAATAATTTAACAATATTAATTCATCCGCACTCCTTAAATCAATTACAGCTAAGACTTAAAATTTAAAAGACATCTGTGTATTCAAATTGAAATCATCCTTCTCGCATACAAAGAAGCTGAGGGAATAACCACATCTGCTCGGCTCACACATCAATAAAATTCTCACATCCTTGTCATATACAAAATCAAAAAGCAAGCTCACTAGAGTTCATTTTTGTTGCTGTTCTTGGAGTATGTGATTTTTTTTTTGTTTCTAAATAGTTTTGCTATGGTCTAGAGTCTGTCTGTGTGTCGGTTGGTTGGTTGGTCCAAATTTGTTGTCCTTCAGAGACAATGAATGTGGGAGGAGATCCCTTCTGTGAAGGTTGACCTGCCTCCTGTCTCGTACTTCGGTTGTTTCTCTAGATTAAAGCTTACGTTAATCGAGATTGTCTCGACTGTTGAAATTTTGAAATAAATACGTTACTGGTGTATTTTTAAAATACATTCCACATACTTTGAAAGAGAGATAGAGGGATAGAGAGAGAGAGAAAGATTTAGAGAAAGAGTATATATGTATATATAAGTATGTACGTTTGAATATATATATAAAACAACTTTCATCAGTAAGTTAGTTCTCCCCTAAAAAAAAGTGAGTATTTGTTGTTCCTTAAGTAAGATTGTTGTTGTTGTCGTCAAAAGGGGGGTTTTCTCTTGTTTGTCTGTTTATGCATACAAATGTGTACAGTTCTTTGGATTAAGTTTAAGTAAAATGTGTATATGTATATATGTATATGTACGATACGTAAAGAAATACTATGTAATTTGTTAGTTGTCCTGGAAAGTGAGGAGGAGAGGGAGCGGGTTTTTAGAGGGATCCTTGTATAAATCTATTACAACGTTACACCGCACTAAATTTGTCATCTTGTAAAAATGTTTTATTGTATCTGCATCTGTTGGTTTGTCATCTGTTTTCTTGAGTGGATTCATTGTTGATTTTGAGAACGAGATTCAAACATCGCCGTCACATCACGTATCGAGAACTTTGGTGAGATTTTGTCTCTTCTGCAAAGGAAAATGTGCAAAAATCTCGAGCATTCTCTCCTCTCTCTCTTCATACTTACGTTGACGATAGACTATTCCTTGCAAGGATGGCAGCATTAGTTGTTGCGTTCGGAGTGCCACCTCTCTCCGCTGGCACTGGCGCCGCCGTTGTCACATCCCTCTCCCGTGCGTAATCGTGATTCTTTCGCTCGAATTTCTGCACAGTTGCCCGTGCCGAGAATTCCGTGGAGTCCTTTTCCAAGTTCACCAAATTCTCCGGCTCACAGTTGTTTTGATTCTTCTCATCGCTGATGCTCCTCACGCGACCGCTGCCCGTGTGAAATGGGGCGATCTCAGCCTCTTTTAGGTTATCATCCAAATCCTTTTGGAAGAACGTGGTCCGTACGTCTCCCCGAGATTTTGACTTCACACGCAGCGACTCCGATTGGAATTTGTCGTCGTCCTTTTGGAACTCTCGCAGCTCCGTCTTTGACTTTGATTTGAACGAGTCCGCTCTGTACTTCTCCTTCAGCTGATGCCGGCGCTCCTCCTTGATCTTGTCGATTCTCTCGCGGTCGAGCTTCACTCCACTGAGCACCTTCAGTGGAACAGCTGGCACTACTCCGGGATTATTGGGATCCTCGCTCGCCACGTTGTTCTGTATTAGGGAGATCCTGTTCTCCGTGGTTGGGGTGATCTTGACGTTCGCCTCAGTCTCACTGGAGGACGATGATTCGAACTCGCTAAGGTCCAGCTTCAGCGAAGTCGAATTCTTTTGGCAGACCTCTTCGGTGCTGGGAATGCCCGGCAGCCTCTTCGGCGGATTGAGGCACTTCGGCCGAGTGAAGTCGAACGATTTCCGGCGGTTGGCCTCGTCCATTTTGTCCATCTGGTGGACGCTCCTCGCGATGTCCTCTAGGCGCTTGGGTCCAAACTCTCGAACAAAGGCATTCTCGTCCAAACTGCGGGTGATCTGGTTCGTCTTGTTCAGCTGCTGCTTTGCGCTTGCGGAAGACTGACTTGGCTTTGATGGAGGCTGAGGTGGTGGTGGTTTCTGAGGCGGAAGATCGGGCTTCTTCGTTGGTCGCACGTTGAAGTCGAACGCTTGTTGCTGTTCGACGGGAGAAACCTCGAATTTGGTGGCCAGCTGCTTGACACTGAAGTTCGATGGAGACCGACGGGGATCGGAGATTTCCTGCTTTTGGTTGAGTTGGAGCTTCTCGATGCCGCTTCCGGATTTCATTGACTCACCATCGATGTTCTCGTACACGGAGGCGGGTTTCCTCAGCTCCACGTTCTCGTAGAGCGACAGATTGGGATCGCACTCGAGGCTGTCGATGTTGTCAGACATCTGAATGTCATCCAGAAGGTTGGGGAAGTCCGCATTCTCATCGTCGTCGCTGAGAACGATCAAGTTGCTGTTCACCTCATGGATGGGAGATGGTGTGCGGTTCTCATCTTCTTCATCCCCACTGCTTTCCTCGTGGAGCGGCTCCTTGTCGGGCTCGTAGAGTGGGTTCCCGTTGTTCAGAAGTTGGTTCACCTCGGTGACTGAGTTCCGAAAGAACTTCACCTGTTCGTAGACGATGTTCTCATCAAAACTGGTCTCCAGGAGGGGTTTTCGCGGGGTTTCTGGTTCGGGAAGGAGTGGCCCTTCGCGGGGACACTTCAGGTTGTAGGTGATGTTTATTGTCGCTTTGATGGGGCTCAGGGGAATGAGTTTTTTGGCCGAGTTTGTGGGGCTTTGTCCCATCAGCGGCACTGTGCTGTTGCTGGGTGTCACTGCCGACTTGTCGTAGTTTTGAAAGGTCCGCTCCATGTTCTCGTAGTCGTCGAAGTTCGGAGAGCTCTCCAGGGAAACAGCGTTCGACTGCCGATTGAGGTGCTGGTAGCCGAACTCGCTTGGCGTCACCGACTGACTAGTGTTGTCCGATGTGTGAGTGTTGGGCGACGGGAGGAGATGTGATGATTGCGGCTGCCTAGTGCTGTCGGTCAGGTCGACGGACATCTTTGAGCATACGTTGGCGGGGTCCAGGTCAAGGGAAAGCTCACGTTTGAGTGCGTTCATATCACGCTTCTCGTTTTGTGAAGTCAACTGGAAGAGAGAGAGAGAGAGAAACCCACGGTTAGATGGGTTTGGGAGGGATGGGGAGAGAACTTACATTGCTGCAGATGCTATCTGCAGACGCTCTGCAACAGCTTCCTGCGACAAATTCTTTGGTCTCGTCATAGTTTTGTGATGTTTGTGCCATCATGGCGATGGGGTCCAACTCGTAGAGGGGTGTGTTCACTGCACTGCTGTTCTCGGAGCTTGTCTCTCCCACCAGCAGGGAGTAGCGGGGACTCTGAATGGGTGATGAGGGAGTTACACTGAGTTTGGAACGTTCCATTTCGTTGCTGGACCCAATCGAAAGCTTGTCCTTGTTAAGATCGGCAGAGCTGCTCCGCAGCAGGTAGTTGATGGAAGAGTTCGATTCCTGCATTGGATCGCAGTAGCTGTAACGATTTTTCGGCTTCAGCAGATCTGGCATGAGCTTGTTCTGGGCATGCTGCGAAAATGTGACTCTAGAAGGAGAGAAAGAAGAGAGAGAGAGAGAGTCGGATGAGGTGATGGAGATCCTTGAGGGGCAAGAAAAGGTACACACTCTGACAAAATGCAAGAAGAGACTACAACCATATCAAAGATTGGCACAAGCTTAGGAGGAATAAACAAAAACACGATTATCATAATGAACAAACAGACAGAAGGTTGCTAGTTGTGGACCTTGGTGCAACCACCAAGATGACTTGAGTTACACTGAATGTCTGAGGCATGAGCAGGGATTGGATGAATGAGAGACAGAAAGAGGGGGCGATAGGATGCAAGTCAATGTAGCGAACGTGCGAGAGTGTAATAGAAGACGATCTAGCACCAAGTGATAAGAGGGGATCATATGCATGACTGAGAAACAGAAAACAAACAAAAAAAAAACATGATGAAACAAAACACACGGCTTACTCTTGTTTTTGGGGAATTTGGAAGATTTGTTTGGTTTTGGTGCGGTTTATTTGGGGAGCTAGGAAGACAGATGGACGCGCGCACTCAAACGATCGTCACAGTGAGAAGCTGCAGCCTCGGCTTCGGTTGCAACAGTCTGGCCCGCCCCAGCACACCTTGCTTAACGATACGAATGCATGTGGCGCACTTTTGTAGAAAGCTATAAAATCAGTCAGTTGATGGTTTACATTCAGAGACACAATTAAATTTTTGTTTTGTTGTTGTAAAAAATTAATAACAAATGTTAATGAGAGAAGCGTGTTAGTAGACTCTTCCTCTTTCGCAGGAAAGCGACAACAAGGATTAAAAAGCGATTTCAAAGCCTTCAAAGCCATTCTCACTCTCTCGGAGACTCTCACACATAACCTGCACCTTCCGAAAGCTTGCGCAACGCCTTAAGCTTGGAGCAAGAAAGCCACATCCACTCCACTTACCTTTGAGTCTGCAATTCATCACTGACGGCCGGTTGCACTTGTCTGTCGGGCTGTGACTTCTTCGGCTGCTCGTCCTGAACGTTCATCTTGACATCCTTCGAGACCAGTCTGCACACGTACTTCCCACTGTTTCCCGATCCGGGATAGCTAAAGCGTTCCTTCAGCGCGGTGTCGTTGTCTTTTCGCTTGGCGCCCACCTGCACCGTGGGGTAGCTGTAGCGTGTGATTATGTGAGAGTTTTCGGCGCCCTTCTTGTCCTTGTTCTCGAAAATCGATCCGAACGTGGTGTTGTTCCCCTTTCCAGTGGTCCCGTCTGACTCCAGGGAAGTCTTTGAGGCGGACTTCTTTGGCGGTGTGTGCACCTGCACGCTGGTGTACATGGTGTTTGGGTTTGTGATCGTGTGCTCCGGGGTGCTGCAGTCGATGAACTGAATGTCGGAGAGCTGGTCTTCCAGTTTGTACCGCTTGCAGCAGCTCTCGTCGTTGTGGTCAGCACCTCCGCTCGAGGAAGAGTTCCCTGAAGGTGTGGTCGCCGTGGCGCCCCAAGATTGCGGGGCTGCAGCGCTGCTTGGTGATAGAAGATTGAGCCGCGGCTGCTTCTTGGGGCTGGGGTTTACTGAGTTCGTGGTGCTGGAGAATTCCTCGGGTCTAGCACGCAGCACTCGCCTGGCGGGGGGAATGTTCTCCTTCCCGACCTTGGGACTGCTGACAAGGCTCTCGCTTTCTGAAAAGATTCGCATCTCTGGCTCCTCCCGGTCAAAGTTCAGACCCAACTCGCACAACTCCCGCGACGGGCAGGTGGTCATGCCGCGCTGTGGAGATTGCAACAGGTCGAAGTAAGAATCATGAGAAACGGACCTCGAATGTCCGGCAGTGCGAAGACTGTCAATCGAACTGGATCGCAAGCAGATATCCATTTGCTTGCCCACCTCGAAGAGGTCTATCGACTTGGGCTTGTCCTGCTTGTTCACCTTCATGTGCAAGCCGCCCTCGCCGTCGGTATGATCATCGGCGAAGGTAACCTGAGCCGTCGTGCCAGTCTTGTGGGCAGGTGCAGTCGATGACGCGTTCATGCCCTTCATGTCGTTGTTACTGCTCGAGTTGCGGGGGTTTCGCGTGAACAGCGACTTCCATGAGTGTGTCTTCCGCTTTTGCCAACTGCGCGGTACAGGCAATACCGTATGGTACTTGTCGGGCAGCGAAGAAGGCCCGCCACCCACCTCGATATACGAACCGATGTTCGCCGAGTTGCTGGCCACGTTGATAGGCATTGATTTGTTCATTTCGCAGCCGTCTAAGCGGCTGTGGCGCTCCTGCGCTTCTTCCAGACTGATCAGCTTTGGTCCACTGGCACTCAGTGACTTGGGTCGCTCCACAAAACACAGCGACTGATCATGCTCCCGTTGCTCCACCAGCAAGCTCTCGCAGTCGGTCAGCGAGTCCATGCGTTGCTCCGCAGCGTTCCCGGCATAAGTCTGGCGCCCTCCCTCGTCACTGGGGTCGAATATCAAATGGCAATTGCGTATCAGGTACTCCGTGACGACGGCTTGCACGCCAACGCCTCGCAGGGCGGCCACTCCGCCTGACTCCAGGGCTGGCGAGCGAAGCAGGTTCGGTGCCCAGACTATTGCTAGATTCTTATCAGTCATTCCGGTGCGTGCGGAGTGCTGTGAGATCTTGTTCAGATGAGTAGCCAGATACTTAAGGGTCCTGCAAGACAGACAACAATACTTTCAATGAACGAAGGGGTGCGCGGGCACAGTAACTTACCGATAGTGAGGCGGTGGCAGCTTCAACACCGTCTCCTTCATCAATTTCAACCGTTCGTTGGACTCGCTCTTCGCCTGGATCGCCTCCACGAAGTTGTCGTACAACTGATACGTGCACAGTGGGTTCGGCAACTCCCGGAAGTACATCTTCAGCAGCGAGCTAACCGCGTGTATATCCTGCCGAATCTCGGGGTTGCTCAGATCCGGAATGCGCTCCTCGTCGAACGCCCTTCGCAACTTCTGAATGTTCGACGTGATGCCCGATAGTCTGTAAATTCCATCGACGATCCCGTTATCCTCGATGAACTCCGCACAGCACTTGAGGACCATCGGAATCTCCTGTCCACTGTTCAAGAGGTGCTCGCTGAGATCACAGGAGAAAACGCGTTCGCGATAAATGCCGCTCTGCTTCAGGCGACGTCGCGACGGCCGCGATAGTATGAACGAGCGGAAGAAGGCAATCAGTTTGCCGTGCTTGCGGAGAACAGGTTTCGTCGGCGAGACATCCAGTTGACCCACCAGCGGCGCCGGCATGGGAAAGTGTCGGGGCACCTTGTCCCCAATAGTTGCCACACAGCTCTGCGGAAAGAAACCGACTTCGTAGTGGGATTTCTGCAAATGCGACTTTTTGCCACGCCACCAGATCGATTCTGCTGGACTGGGCATGTCTATCACCGAGATCATGTCACCGACTTCGATGGAAATTTCATCTGAAGCTTGTGCGGTGTATCTGTGGAGAGAAAGAGAAAAAGAGAGCCACTGAGTGAGGGGTTGAGTCAACGGTGGGACGTTAGGGTACCTCCTGACGCCGTAGGCAGCTCCAACGGCTGGTGTGTTGATGCTCTTCATTGTGTCCGTGTCGGCCAGGGGCAGACGTCGCCCCTTATTGTCCAGCTGCAGCCAAGTGAGAATGGTTCCGCACGTCAGCGAGTCGGAGGCGATTTTCGAGAAACGCTCCAAGTACTTCGCCACCGCGTACTCCACATCCTCCTCGGACTTAAAGTCCAACTCACTCAAGTCCTTCAGTCCACTGATTTTCCGGTCGTACACGCATCGGTGTAGCATCTCGTCCAGCAGCTTCATGTTGTCAAAGGAACGCCTTACCAGGAACGGATCCGATCGATTCGGTATCACTTTCACGAAGAACCAGCACATTGACGGACTGAACGACCGCAGCGAGGAGTTCTGTGACGATGGCACATCACCGCCCAACGACTGCGAGGCGATGCTGCTGTTCAGCAGTTCCGATTTGTCGTCGACCAGCCGCACTGACAGCGGTCCCAGTTGCACGCGTTCATAGTGGAAGTGAGCACATTCCTCTAGCTTTGGAAACCGACAGGATGTACTCGATGAAGGCTTCTGAAGATAAAGAGGGAGAGAGAGAGAGAGAGAAAGACGAGAGAAAAGTTTGAAATTAATTTTTTTGCTTTGCTTTTGTTGTTTGGCAGAATGCCAACGGCGTCAACAGCAGCAGCAGAGGAAATCTTGCTGCTTGGGTGGCGTTCATTGCTTCCCATGACCTACATTTGTTCATCATTAATTGGGACATGAAACATCCTCCCTCCCCGCCGTTCATTGTAAACAATAGGGAGGAAGAGCGGGCGAGAGAGCCGGAAGATAAGGACTTTCCACTTACTCGACGCAGCAGAGCGAGGGTGTGCATAGGGGGAGGGCGTGTGTTTGCGAAAGCCATTAGTCGGGAGGTGTTCAGCGTCCCTGCCCGTCGTTCACTCACCGAAAACGGTGTGAAAACATTTGGGCTTGGCCTGGCCGAGCCGGTTGGCAAATTGACGGTTTTTTCATCGCAGTCGTAGTCGGCGGTCAACTTTTGTAAAGTGGACAGATGCGGCTACCTGTCGGCTGATTAATGGGGGAATACTTTGCATGTGGAACGGCGCTTCTCTTCGGGGGTGGAGGAGGCAATTTAGGGCGTTCTGTGGATGAATTATTGTTTGGTTAGGCGCTGGGACTACGAATCGATGCGGACTCATGCCATGTGTGGGATGGCTTTACCTCAGGTCTCCTGCTACTTGAATGGGTTCTCCCCCACGAAAATCACCAATGGCGCCATTCATTTAAATCCCCTGCTGCGAGTAGGTGTCGGCGAAGAATGTGCACGTGTACGTTATCGATCCGACCACGTTCAACCCCCTCCAACACCCGACAAGAGTTGGGGGGTGGGCAGAACTACGTTTTTTGCATAGCAAGCGGCCGTAAAGAACAACACACGTTACAGAGAATTGTGTATCTACGAGATACATCTCTCATTCGCGTAACAGCACCAGCAGCAGAAATATGAGGATAAATAATTCTATTTCAAGTTCGTGCTGGCGGTGCGGAATGAAGTCACGCCTGGGTGGTGGTGGGGGGTTGGTCATCAAAAGTGGGTGCTGCTTCGAGAATATAAATCCATCGATAATTAGAGATGCAGCCATTCACACACACACACTCGCGTACACCCAGAGTCACAAGCAGGCAACCATAGACTGCATGGCTGTGTAGTGTAGCTGAAAGGGATGATGATTCAGCGAGTGTGTGTACCGGCCTGTGGTGTGTAATCTTCTAGATGCAAGTCATCCAAAGATCGGCACAGAAAAGGAGAAAGGGGGAAAAAAAACTGCGTTCCTGGCACAGTGCCAAGGTGAGGGGAATGACTCAGATCATCGGAGAGACACTCGATTGATAAAGCGAGATATCAGCTTGGTGGCGCTGCTTTGTGCTCATTAGGGAACCAGAGCACATTAACATACGACAGCGTTGGTGGTAGTGGGGAGCAGAGGTTGTCGCTGATTGTATTCGCGTTGTTTGTTGCCGCCGTTGACCGTGGACAGCACTGCAGTGACGGCAGTGGAGCTGACCAAATAGATGAGAATCTGCACCCGCCCCCTCCCCCCCGTTTCCCGGTGGCGAGCTCTTGATAATGACAGACTAATTGGGAGAGGAACTAATTAATTAAATGTGCAGAGGATGTGTGAGTGTTCGTGCGCTTTTTTTTTTTCTGCGGTTCTCTCGGTGATTGTGAGAATGACTTCAGTTGCACATTTGGTTGCCGGTGTAAATAAGAGATAAAATCATTGAATTTGGACGAACCATGGATGAGGACATCGACACAGTCGAGAATTATAGGAAACTGACAAATGTTTGTGGAAAATGCGTGATTTACTGGGTACTTTAAAAAACTTGTGTGTGTTGTATTTTACGTATGGAGCGGTTCAACAGTTTAACACCGATCTCAAGAAGTGACGATGGGAAAGACTTACCCTGACAATTACAGCTGAATGCGTTTATCCAACTCGAGTTTTCAACTAAGAACGTTCAATATAGAATGACAAATACGAGGTCCTGCAAGATCCTTTCTGCCGTATTGTGTGAAATCGTTCGTCAACAACCTGATAGGTCCTTATCCGTGTGGTTTCAGGCCAGAGAAGTCCACAATCGACCAAATCTTTACACTAAGGAAGGTCCTGGAAGAGCCCCAGGCAGTGCAAATTGACACACACCACCTATTCGTCGATTTTAAGGCCGCATATGACAGGCGCGCATAGAGACGAGCTAAACAGTGCCATGCTGAGTTTTGGCATTCCTACCAAACACGTCAGATTGTGGAGGACGGCAAGGGAGAACTCTCGCTGCTCCATCAAGGCTGGTAACGAACTCACCGAGACTTTCAATTTTAAAAAAAGGTTTTAGACAAGGCGAAGCGCTGTCATGTGACTTCTTCAACATCATCCTTGAGAAGATCGTGCGTAACTCACGTGTTAACACCAGAGGCATGAGCTTCCAAAAGTTCATTTAACTCCTAACTTTCATGGACGATATTAAGGTGATTGGACGAACACAGGGACCTGTTAGAACACGGGGAACGTTTGTTGGCATTAAAGCGAAAGTGGCTTAAATGAGGACAAAACGAACTAAATGTCGTCATCATGGAAAGACAGAGCACGTCTTGGACAGAGCGGCGTCTAGGACGGAGCTACGTCTCGGACGGAGCGACGTCTCGGATAGAGCGGCGTCTCGGACAGAGCGGCGTCTAGGACAGAGCGGCGTTTCGGACAGACCGATGTCTAAGACAGAGCATCGTCTCGGACGGAGCGACGCCTTGAACAGACCGACGTCTCGGACAGAGCGACGTCTCGGACAGATTGACGCCTCGAATAGAGCGACGTCTCGGATAGAGCGAGGTCTCGGACAGAGCGGCGTCTGGATGTCTAGGACAGAGCAGCGTTTCGGACGGAGCGACGTCTCGGATAGAGCGGCGTTTCGGACACAGCGACGTCGGATGGAGCGACGACTCGGACAGAGCCACGCCTCGGACAGAGCGACGTCTTAGACAGAGAGTGCAGAAGAAACTTCGAGGTAATCAAGGACTTCGTCTAGCTCGGCTCCACACTAAATAGGGACAACAGCATCAGCGCCGAAATTAAACGCAGAATCACTCTTGCCAATCGCTGCTTCTCTGGGAGAGGCCTCTATTCCTCAATTTCTTCGAGTAATAGAGCCCTCTTTCGTGCGATTTTCGATATTTTTTTGCGTTGATGGCGTCCGGAGGAGAAGATTCAACGATGAACTTTATGGGCTGTACGGCAGCATGCGCCGTTTCGGATGGCTAGGTCTTGTAGGGCGTATGGACCAGTATTCTGGACTAAAAAGTTTTCGAATATGAGCCTTTGGGCCAAGGCAAAAGAAGACGGCCTAGGTTAAGATGGCGCACACAAGTGAAAAGGGACCTCAATCAACTTGGGATGCGGTATTGAAGGCAGCTGGCGAGAGAAGCATGTTGGTTGAGGCCCAGGTCGATCCCGGAATGCAGCGCCAATAAAAGAAAAAGAGGAAGAAAGAGGTAACTTCACGAAACCTTCGTAAGAACGACTCGCACTTGATTAGTTTGCTTTTTTTTATAGGGAAACACGAACGATCTCATGTATGACTGGATTTCAGAAGACGCAAACAGTGATCAAAAGTGAAAACTGGGTTTTACGTACTCACTGAAACATAACAGTTACACTCTGCCTCACTCTCTATCAGCTACCCAATGTGTGATTACAACGTCCTGTCCAAATAAAGTCTCTTTCAAAATATTTACATACATCTCCAAGAACTCTGTTCAGTTTGCTAATGGTTTCAATTTTTCACAAAAAAGTGCACCATCCATCCCACATCAAACTTCTTTCTATTCACAAACTAGCTTCCAGTCATTTCATTCTTCTCAAAATCACAAGCCACAAAAGGATGTTCCAATCGAGGAAGCGCCTCAAGAAACTCATAAGTCATGTAAGAGAAATCTCTTTTCACAAACTCATGCAAATCACATTCATTTATGCGGGCCGCGGGCGTTCAAGTTCACCAGAAGTAGAAGACAAGGCGCGCGCAGGGTGTGATAGGCCCGGTCTTGCATATCATTTGTATCTCCATGCTCTGTCCCCTCCTCCCGGTGTTCGACATCAATTTACACGACAAATTTCCTGAGGATATCGAAAACAAACTCAATTACAAGACAGGGATGAATCTGGGAAGTCTGTTCTGCGGCAGGTTTGTTGGACTCTTTTCTGTTTTGTATTCCGGCCACGTTTGGAGCGGAACACATTTTATTTTGCGACGATAAAAACAAGAAATAAAGGGATTACATCTCATTTTACAGCGGCCGCCATCAAGAGCGGTACGAGACACCAGTCCTTCCCGGTCGTCCTTCTCTCGACGCTAGTCAATTCAATTAGACAAGCTGCACGTAACAGTCGAATGTTTTTCAAATTTAAACGCCATCCGATAAAAATTCGACGCCCAGACAAAATCGATAATTCTCCATCCACAGGGGACAACCCCATCCAAACGGTGTCTCGCGTCAAATTGACAGTCAGTTGCAACAGCAGCAAAAATAAAACAGAGCCGAGGTGCAAAGCCATGAAACACTGAAGGAGGGTGACCCTTTAGAGCGCCAGACACACATGTGAAGACTCATTCCATAGCCGCGGGGTTGCTGTTTTTTCATTCGGGTTTCACTTCTCCTGCTCCTTCAGCTGCCGCAGGTTTGGCTGACAAAAGTTTTCAGGTTCAAGTGTGGTGTGTGTCAGTGTGTGGGAGAGCGAGCTTTGTGAGGGCGCTAAAGAAATGCCAGCCAGACGAAGTCGTGTGGGTGCGCTCTTTGGACGGGGGGAGAAGTCATTGCGTTGTCTTAATCTGTCTAATGAACACCTTTAAGGGCTCATCCCGCTTCATCACTCAGCGACGCCGCCACCAAAGCGGGGGGTTGTGCATAAATTTATATTTACATTACCGATTACTTTCACTTCGGGGTGGAAGACGAGAAAGAGTGGGGTGGGGGTGCGGCGCAATGAGGGGTTGACTCAGGGTGGGCACACGGTTGAATGGCACAGAGAAGGGAACAGACAGGCTGTACGACTGGTTTGGGCAATGATTTCATGTAAAACCATGTAAGCTTCGAGGGTGGTTTCTGTTTCGTTTTTTAAAGTGTCGTCACACACCCCAACCACCCACCTACCCACCCACCATGGACGGGGAGAGACAACGAAAAGTAGTTAATGGAAGATTGAGTTTATTTGCGGATGTAAATGCATTCGCTTGAAATGACCAAGCACAGCGCCCTGGCAAGATTTTTGGGGGTTGCTGACGCACTCATGCCATGCAGAGCCCCCTCGGCATTGTCGCCTGCCCCGAGCTTAGAGCGTAAATGAAGATTAATGCGTCGAGTGTGGGTCTTAAGAGGATTGACTGGCAAATTTCAAAAGGGCGACCAACTGATTTCGGATGTAATTGGTCGACAGAGGCGTCTGTTTTGCCAGAGATAAGTGACGAAGAGATGTCTGGGGACTTGGCAAAAAAAAAGGAAAATATTCACAAAAATGTCATTGAACTTACCTTCGCTCCTAAATGCTTCCCCGTTGACGCTGCCGATGATGTCTGCCTCACAAGCCCAGTTCCGTTGCCTCCACCTCCACCTCCATGCGCAATGGAATCATTGGAAGCTGTTGAAATTTGTGATGAATTCATAATTGAGTTGCAGTCCACTCCGGCGTTGCCCAGATCCTGCATCAGATGGAAATTCAATTGTGCCATGACCGGCAGCAGATCCGGTTCGGTATCACTGCCGCTGTTGTTATTGTTGGTGTGGTGCCCAAGGCTATTGCCATTATTGCTGTATCCACCGCCGATACCGGCACTGCTCGGGCCACCGCTGCTGCTGCTGCTGCTGCCTATCGCCGTCAGGCCCGGTGATGTGGTGGCTCCTGTAAATGTGCTCGATATAAGGGTTGGCGCTCCAATCATGGTGTAACCGGTGCCAACACCACCGGCACTGACGCCACCACCACCGCCGATGTTTATCGAACGAAGCCTCTCAGACATTATGTCGGGCGGTACATGCAGATGTCAGGTGTTGAATTCAGTTCCTTTTGGTTTTCGGGGCTTAGGCCGCGTTTAAAGCTTGGATTGAAGATGTCCTCCGGGTGTGTCGTGTGCCTCTGTTATGGTGATCTGCAAGACAAACAGAGAGAGAGAGAGGGGGAAGAGATGAGTGGAAAGATTCGATTTAAAGCATGGTTTGGTTTATTGATCATCAATCAGGTCTAGGCCTTTTGAACCCATTAACCTGGCCCGAACTGGAAAATCGATGATTTATTGCACTCGATAGCTAATGAATACGTTTGACCCCTTCCCCTCGTCATCTCACGAGAAATAGAAGCGAGGGAATGAGAGAAAAAAAATACAGATCCCTCCAGTGTTTGCTGCTAATTAGCATAAGCCCGTCTTAACAGCTCGTCTGAGGCGTGTGCGCGCTTAAGACATTTTCGTTAGGTGATTAATTACGATGATATGCGTTGAATGGTTTATGGGCGCTCTTGAGCTGCTTTTGTTTTCGTGATCTGCCGGGGGTATTGAACCCCGACGAGGATTCCTGTTTACATTTCCTGCAGCTGAACGTGGAACGCTTGTGAAGAGGAATTCCGGCGTTTCGGTGTATTTAACTGTAACGACCCTTTAGGTGATGGAGCAAAAGGGACTAATTGGTGATCGGAAATGTGCACGCACGTCGTTAAAGAATTTTTGTGCCTGCACGGCTTTTAGATCTCACGATTCGGTGCGGGCTAAGTTGTTAGTTGAATTCTTTTGTAGTCATTGACATTTGCCACTAATTGACTAATTGTCACTTAACTAAGATTGTTGTTTCTTTCAGACTGATTTCCCCAAGAGATGTAGCCGGAAAGAGGCCGCAAACCAGACAGAAAAGTAGACTGTTGCTGGAGAATCTTAGCTACAGAGGCAGGACTTCCATAAAGAGTTGCGCCCTTTGATAGTTTGATGTCACCAGGCATATACCCAGCTCAGGTGAAAGGAAATATTGAGCAGCTTCTTCTGGAGTCGAAAAGAATATTCAGCGCCACTCTGACATTGGCCTACATTTCTATTCTCTGTCCCACAGTTCGGGTACGTTTCATACCAAAACTCAGTAAGGGGTTCTACTTTCTTGCCTCAGATCAACTTCTTTCCTACACCTTGCCCCGCTCCTGATGCACTCCTGAATCTCTGCGAACATTCATTCCTTATATGAAGGTTTTCAGTTGGAATACCTTCATTCTTTTGCCGTTCTTCCTAAGCGGGGAGGACTTGCACTTGCTCGAGGCACCGCTGCTGTCCCTCAGTTAACTTGACTGTTCAACGGTCTTTAGCCACTGCGAATCCCACCTTGGACATATTTGTTTATTTAAGGGCATCGCCTCTTCTTCCATTCTGTAACAAGGCTCAGATGAAGTGTCTAAAAAAAAAATTTCTCATTCAATCGGCATTAGGACAGTCCTTTGAGTGATTGCTGCACAAGGCCCAGTTCTCTGTATAACTGGCCCCATCTAAAGGAATTATTTTTCACCTCCGTGATCGTGATTAAGTCACAGCAGAGGGAAGAGAGGGCGGGAAGGTACTGGTGCCTCCCCATTGTCACAGTCCGCCCCCAATTTGACACATCGATCTTTAGGATCCCGCTCAAAACAAAGCTCCCACGATGAAGAAATCAACTTTCTAAGACCCTCACAGAGCTTATGTCATCAAGCATTCTTCTGATTGCTCCCAATTCGATCAAATGCAGATTCTTCTAATCACACACCGCACTCGTAAGGCGGTTGTGACGACTGTAAGCGGATGAAGTCCCACCTATTGCCTCTCACTCTTTCTCTCTCGACCCGAAATCCGTTTAACCTTAATTCCCCGCTCTAAGATGTCTCTAAAATCACAGCTTATGATCGCCCATTGTTTGTTCTATTACGCCTCAGATACCTCAATTGTCTGTCATCCATCCACAAAGTGGCAACGGATACAATGACTCGTCGCCATTCAATCAT